>OX451739.1:1450701115-1453101115 GCA_948472305.1 Vicia faba
TAGAAGATCTTTGGAGTTTATCTAAGGGTTTGGAAATATTTTAAAATATTTCGGGATTAATGATTCATATAATAGTTCGAAATTAGGAAGTGTCTCATGAACTTATTGAACTATTTTTTATGTAAATTATTTGTAATATCAGTTTGAGACACTTAATGGTAGTGGATTTCATAATAGCTCTCTCCCTTAGAGTAGATCAATTTAGATCGAACGAAATAAATAATTTATGTGAGATGAGGCCCAAAGGAAACTGAATTGATGGGAGAAACACGTGGGCGGTGGAGGAACGTTGGGGAAGTGGGGCAGGTGGCTGAAGCGACGCATGCGTGAGGACAGGTGGGGCACAGCTGTTCTGCATGCGTGGGAAACTGCGCGGAAGGGACACCTCATTAATGCGTGGCAGAGAGACGTTTGAGAGAAGTCTTTTACAAAGACTTTGGGTCTCATAATGTGTTACCGTTTCATTAATCTTTCTCTCTCTCAAACACAACTTCTTACTCTCTTCCTTCTCTCTAACGAGTACTCTCTCATCTTCCTCATGTACTTGTTCATTCACATGCTTACCAAGAACATCTTCTTCCTGTACTTCGGTGATACGCTTTCCCAGTTGGTTTTCCAGATCTAGAGAGGTAACCACGACCGCTTGGCCTTCAGTTGTCTTTGCATGTTCTGGTTTCAGTGCATCTAACATTTTTGTTGTATCTTGTAGCATAGCGGAGGCGGAAGGGGGTTGACAAAGCTCTTTCAAACGGAAGTGAGAACCCTGGTGGAAAAGATGATGAAATCTGTTTTGTGGTTCCTTCAAAGTAAGGCCGTAGTAGAGAGATGTGGACAACAGGGTGTATGCGAGATGTGGAAAGGCAGATCCAACATGTAAGCCACGGCGCCTATTTTTTTGATGATCGAGAAGGGACCGAAATAGCGAGGGCTTAGCTTCTGTGAGGTCCGGCGATGAACGGTGGTTTGGCGATACGGTTGAAGCTTGAGGAGGACGCGATCACCCACATTAAAGGTATAGTCTCTTCTCTTCAAGTTTGCTTGTTTCTCCCATCTGGATTCGGCTTTTCCTTAAGTTCTCGTTTAAGGTTGCTAAGATCTGCTGCCTTTCTTGCAAGGTGTGGTCAAGTGTCTGTTCGTGGGTGGAACCTGAGATATAGTCTGTGAGATTCGGAGGCTCGCGGCCATACAGAGCCTTAAAAGGCGACATTTGAATGGCGGAATGGTAGGACGTGTTGTACCAATACTCAGCGAGGTGGAGGAATTTGTACCACCGACGTGGTTCGGAACTGACAAAACATCGCAGGTACGTTTCTAGTGAGCGATTCAAAACTTCTGTTTGTCCCGTCTGTTTCTGGATGATAAGATGTACTGTATTTTAATTGTGTTCCATTGATTTTGAAGTATTCCTTCCAAAAGGTACTGAGGAATAAGGGATCTCTATCAGAGACGATGGATTTCGGATGGCCATGTAGCCGTGCAATCTCAACAGAAAAACGGAGGGCGAGGTCCTTGGCAGTGAAATGAGTTGGCATTGCAATGAAGTGTGCGGACTTGGAAAAACGATCGCAAAGGACCCAGATGGTCGTGTGGCCGAATGAGTTGGGCAAACTGGTTATAAAATCCATGGATATGTCCTCCCAGACTCTTTCAGGTATTGGTAGTGGTTGTAGCAACCCAGGTTTCCTCTGTGTAAGATATTTGGTTTGTTGACAAATATTACAGTGTTTGACCATATCTTTTACATCTTTGTAAATTCCAGGCCAACAAAAAGAGGTGGAAAGTCTTGCCAAAGTCCCCCTGACTCACGAGTGGCCGCTAGATGGGGTGGAATGAAACTCCTGAACGTATTCAGATTCGCAAGTTGTCTATGTCAGGTAAAAACAAACGTCCCTTGTATTGTAGAAAACCCTTAGAATAATTATAGAATCTTTGGTCAGTCGCGTCCTCAAGTAACTTGCTAACTAATTGTTTTCCTGCTTCTGTGGTATAAAATTCACGCAAAATGGACAAAAGGGTTGGAACAGCGGATGAGAAAGACAAACAAACCGGTGGGTCCGAGGAATACTTCCGACTCAGAGCATCAGCCACAACATTTGTCTTGCCAGGTTTGTAAAATATTTCGAAGTTAAAACCTTGTAACTTTGCAGCCCACTTCTGTTGCTCAGGAGTTTGAATTTTCTGTAGTAATAGGTTGCGTAGGCTCTTTTGGTCTGTATGTATGTGAAACTGTTGACCAATTAAGTACTGACGCCCACTTTTTAACTGCCTCTGTTACAGCAAACATCTCTCGAATGTAAACCGATGCCGCCTGCATTCGCGGGCACATTTTCTTGCTGAAGAAAGCAATAGCATGGCCCTCCTGAGACAAGACCGCACCAATGGCAACTCCGGAAGCATCTGTTTCAATTAGAAATTTTTTTGTAAAGTCTGGTAAAGTTAAGACCGGCATGTCGGTCATTCTGTGTTGTAATTCTGTAAAGGCACTGGCTGCCGCTGAACTCCAAACAAAAATAGTGGAACGAAGTAAATCGGTGAGGGGAGCAGCGAGTGAGGCATAGTGACGAACAAACCTACGATAGAATCCTGTTAAGCCCAGAAATCCGCGTAGTGCCGTGAGAGAACGAGGCGGAGGCCAATCCAAGATGGCCTTAACCTTCTCCGGATCAGGGGCAACTGTCCCCTTAGAAATCACATGGCCCAAATAATGAACTTTATCCACTGCAAAGACGCATTTAGATAGCTTAACAACAAACTGGTTAGACTGCAATAGGTTAAAAATAACCTGCAAATGATTAAGATGTTCAGTGAAATTGGAACTAAAAATGAGAATATCATCAAAGAAAACTAAAACAAACTTTCGCAAATAGGGTCGCAAAAGATCATTCATAGCTGATTGAAAAGTAGAAGGAGCATTTGTCAAACCAAAAGGCATGACTAAAAAATTCATAATGACCATCGAAAGTTCTAAAAGCTGTTTTATGTGTATCTTCTGATGCCACTCGGATCTGATGATAACCAGAGCGTAAATCTAACTTGGTAAAAACTTTAGCAGATCCTAATTCGTCTAGTAATTCATCAATTGTGGGAATGGGGAAACGGTCTTTGATAGTAACAGCGTTAAGTGCCCGATAGTCCACACAAAAACGCCAAGAACCATCCTTCTTTTTGACTAATAAAACTGGGGACGAGAAAGGGCTATGGCTAGGAACAATTAAGCCGTCTTTTAACATATCATCAATAATTTCTGTCATGGCTGTCTTTTGGGAATGAGGGTAACGGTAAGGCTTAACATTGACCGGAGGTGTGTTAGGTAAGAGGTTTATGTGGTGATCATGGGGTCTAGGTGGTGGGAAACCAGTATGTGGCTGAAAAATTGGTTGGTATGCTTGAAGTAAATTGGTGAGCTGAGGATTTAAATGGGGAGGAAAGGCTGGTAATGTTAAGGGTTTATTTGGACAATTTGGCTCATTTGTGGATTTAGGTTGAAGGAATAGAAGGTGAAAGGAAGCGATAGAATGGGTATGGACAAGGTGGGTTAGTTGGTGGAAGGAAGTAGGGGTAGGGCTAGATGAAGAATCTCCCTGTAGGGTAATGGGAGTATCATAATAATTGAAAGTGATAGAGGGAATGGAAAAATCAGCTTGAATAGTACCCAGGGTTCTAAGCCAGGCCATGCCCAAAACGACATCAGCACCTTCGATAGGTAGTAAATAGAATGAGAGGGTAAAGGATTTGTTTTGAAGGGAAATCTTAACAGCGTTGCAAATTCCTTCACATTGCAAATGGGAACCATTTCCCACCATGACTGAAAATTGTGGAATAGGGGTAGTTGGAAGGTTTAGGTGATGGGCAATTCGAGGTTGCAAAATATTATGTGTGCTGCCGGTATCTACCAATACCATAACTGCCAATCCACCAATGTACCCTTTAAATTTCAAGGTTTGGGGTGAAAATTGACCGGTTAAAGCTTGAGTTGACAATTGAAAATAAGTGTTATCTTGATCTGTTGTGAACTCAGAATCAGCTGGGTGAGCATTCTCACTTGGTTGTGTTGGCAAATCCTCATCTGCCAAGAGTATAAGAAAACGGCCTGAAGCACATTTATGACCCCGGAATAAACTTCTCATCACAATTAAAACATAGGCCTTGTGCGCGCCGCTCCTGTATTTGAGCACTTGATAGCCGGCGAATTGGGAGTTTCGGTGGTTGGGTTGTGGTGGGACGCTGGGAGGTTGCAATTGGGGTAGTGTTTGATGGTGCAAAACTGGTGGGTTTGGGTGTTGGGTAGGTGCCAAACGGTTTAGAATATTTTGGTTTGCTCTCTTTTATTTTGGACTCAATTAGCTTAGCCATTCCAATAGCTTGGGAAATAGAAACAGGTTTGTGAATAGCTAACTCATTTTGAATCTCCGTTGCCAAACCCGAAATAAAACAATTAAGAATAGCCTCTTGTGATAAACCAATGACTTGGTTGCCTAACTTTTCAAACTTGGTTTGGTATTCTACTACTGTTCCGTCCTGTTTGAGCTTGAATAATTTTGCCTGATGGTTAGCAAAAGTGGAAGGGCCGAACCTGAGTTCTAAGGCTCTTGTGAAGGAGACCCAATCAACTAATTGCTGGTTTTGGTGCATCCATCTAAACCAACATAAAGCATCTCCCTTCATATAAAAAGACATCATTGACAAACGTCTTTCATTCGGAACTTGATAAAAAGTAAAGAATTGGTCAGCTTGAAATAGCCATTCAAGAGGGTTAGACCCATCAAACATAGCAAGTTCCAATTTGGGGGTGCGAAATGTGGGTAGAGGGGTTGTATTCGGGATTATGGGGGGTGGTGGAAAGTATGGGTGGTCCATAAACGATGGGGTGGTAAACAGTCTTGGAATTTGGGTAGATGTTTGTATCATAAAATTTGGTGGGGGAAGTATGTTGGAAGTTGTAGCTGAATGGAGGTTACTGTGCGTGAAAATGGGAGAGCCATGGGGTGAGTGTGATGAAGCTAGTGGGTGGGTGGTTTGTAGGACAGAAAAAGGGGTATGGGTCAAACCTGAAGAAGTTGCTGTGTGAACAGTGCTGGTGGCCGGGGTGAACAGTGTTCGCCGGATGAACAGTGGCGGTCTGGGGTTGTTTTTCTTGCTGGGTCATGATTTTGGTGAGCAGTCCCATCACGTTTTCGTAGCGTGAATCTGCGATAGTCTTTTCCGCATCCATTCGGGTATGAATCTGCGCCATATCCTCATGACTTTGAAGGAACCGTTCATCTAATTGGATCTGGTTTTCTTGCATGGCATTGTTGATGTTGATTTGAGCTGTTTGGACAGCTTCTTTCCACAGATTTCTTTGGCTGTTGGATTAGGGGGTTTTGGGGGTGCCATGAGATCAAGGAAATGAAAGCACCAATGTTGGATTATGCTAAGTTTAAATCACTAGGTCTAAGTTGCATCAAAAGAAAGAGACATAAAAAATAGCTTTGAACTTTCTTAATTCAATTCAAGACAAGCTTACACTTTAAATAGTTAGGGTTGTCACCCTTACTAATGGGCCATGGGCCAAACAGAACAGTACAACTAATAAAATAAAAAGGCTTTACTAACAACACCCTTAAATTAATAATAAAAATCTTTAAAATGACTTGGAATTCTCTTCTCTCTAATGGGCCTGATTAGCTTCTTAACAGTTTATTCTTTACTTTTATTTATGATAAATTGATTATTCCTTAACGTTGTTTGGTTGGTTGTCCTTGTTCTTTGTCATAGACATTATATTTGTTGGTTATTTGAATCTTTGCAATAACTTCATAGCAAATGACGCCCAATATAGAATAAGGGATCTAAGATTTCAAACTAACACCAAGGTTTTAAATGGGATATCAATACATTTTTTGGAGTAAAGAATTTGGATTGTGGAAAGTGAATATGCAAACAATTTTTAATTCAATAAAAGAGTGCAGAAGTAGGAGATGCATAGATGTTGGCATGCCTGACACAAACAAAGAAGACCAAGATGATGGATAAGGCCATGGATGTTATTATTGTGTCTCAGAAAAAAGTTTTGAGAGAATTTGCAAGGAATAAAACTACAGCAAAAATATGAGTGAATCTTGAATAATTGTATAAGAACAAGTCATTGACTCACAAATTATGTTTGAAACAATAATTATATTCAATTCAAATGGTGGAGAACAAATTTATTATGGAGCAATTGGATAATAATTTTCACAAAATTATTAATAACTTGAAAAATATTAAGGTAAAATTTGATGTGAGGACAAAGATCGACACATGTTAACCTCTTTACCTATAAATTTTGAACATTTCAAGATGACACATCTATAAGTGTATGATTACGTCATATAATAAAATAAGATTGATTCCACCAATACTTGATAAGTATTGTTTCTATTTGTATGGTGATTAACTAGAGTAATAAAATAATTGGTTTGTTTGGATTGTAATGACAATAATTATATAATCTTAAGATAGTGATTTCTCACGATGATAGATCATATACTACTATTGTAACCTCGTCATTATGGATAGACATTTATTGGAGATTGAGACTATGTTCTTCCCTTCAAATATGACTATTGTCACTTTCGTGTATAGTCAAAGATCCATCAAACACTAGTGTTCTCTTTCATTTTAAAAATAAATATCAAGAAGACATCTTATCTAACCTTATAGATCAAATAACCGAACTTCCATTTTTACCACTTGATCTAGGTATTAAAATATTATATAACTACGCAGCTACAAGAATGAAATTCTATAAAATATATTCATACTTCCATTTTCACTAATTCATCTAATGATGTATGAGGGTTTAAGTAATGAATTTTAGTTTTGATACTTTGTCTAATTATCTGTTGTGATACAATAATATGTAATTAGAAAAGATAATAAAAATAAATCTAGATTAATCTTATTTTACCTAATAATAATTTTTTTTTATAAATAGTTCATATAAGATCCATGATCAATGTCCTCATTATCCCAAGATGGAGGACTACTCGAATATCGTAACAATTATAATAATATGTAAATTGAAAGACATGGATAGAGTAAATAAAGAAAATAAATAAACGTTAACAAATAAAATCAAAAATAAAAATTAAGTATATAAAATGAGTAAACATAAAATTAGATAAACCTAACTTGTATTAAAATAGAAGCATTGCCGAAAGCTTATTAACAACGAATAACATACGTGAAAATTTAAACTAATGCTAACAACTATATGTAAAAAACTATAAAAAATGTGATGGGATGGTGTGTTGAGACTGAAAAATCAAGTCTTTATATAGTAAAGAAGGCATATTAATCTATGATATTAAGGTGACAACACAACTTAGTTTTAAGGTTCCATTCTTGGAAGAGAAATGGGCAATATGGTCATGTTGGTCAACATAGGTTGGCCATGTTGTCTTCTAGATTATTTGTTTTTGCTTTGTCTTTTGGACTTATTTTATTATTACACATTCAATAACATAGTCGTGTTTCTCAACATGTATTGGTTGTATTTCTTATCGAATCTTAATTTTATGTCCCCCACTCTATTTTTTTTACATCTTTTTCCTTTTTATGATATTTTCCTTTGCTTAAAAAATTATGAAATCAATATGCATATGTTTCCTTTTTTTCTTGAAAATCTATTTTGCACAAAATGTAGTAAAAAAACATTTAAAACTAAACTTAAACTAAAAAATTTACCTAGAAATAAAAGATTAAATAAAAACTAATTAACGTGTCATCGCAATGATGTCTCTAATTATGATAAAGAATGCATTATCACTTTAAAGGAGGTTCAATCAACTATTGGAACTAAGGAGTCGGCCAAGATGAAAGAGCTAAAGATTGATGATAATGGATAAGGCTTGAATGTCTCAAGGATATGAAGTGAAATTTCGATGTGAGAATGCTTCATTTGTCATAAATCTGGTTATTTTAAGAAGGATTGTCTCGAGAGGAGGCACAATAGAGAATATGTTTAGATTATGGTTACTTCATATGATGGTGGTGTTGTGTACAAGTTTTAGTTGTTAGTCCAATGTTTCTTGAAATAGTTGAGGTTTAGCACTTTATAAGTGAAAAGACTCATACACTTATCACCTTAAGGTTTTAGGTGAATATGTGGTGTCTCTCTAACTTGCGTATTGCTCTTGACCCAATATGGATTATCCCCATGATGACCTAACAATGGTATCAGAGTTGATGGTTCAATTAAGGGATCAACTCCTTGTATCGAAAGTCTTTCTGATAATGTGGTGTTCAAGCAGTGTGTCATGTTGTAGTACATGTAACGATGGTACAAGTGTATGTGGATGAAAGATCTTGCACTTGAGGGGGAGCATAGTGGATAAGCTCACACTTAAGAAAGAGAATATTGTGTACAAGTGTGAGTTATTAGTTCCACATTACTTAGAATATTGAAGGTTGTGTACTTTATAAGTGAGAAGACCCATACACTTATCACCTAAAGGTTTTGGGTGAATATGTGGTGTCTATCTCACTTGTGTGTTGCTATTGATCCAATGTAGATGCTCCCCATGATGGACTAACAGGTGGTTATGAGAGTAATGGTGCACTAGATCTAATGATTCGAGTTATCACACTAGAATTTATAAGTTCATTAGTTTTAAGGTTGACATTAATTTTTGTAAAACAAATATAGCAGCAATATATTAGATAGGATGTGTTAACTTGATAACATAAACAGGTTTGAGAAAGAAGTCATATTCTATGTTAGGGCAGGTTGAGTTGAAGTGCTTCAACATCTTGAACAACATGTTAAATAAGATGTCCTATGAAGAAGCATACGACACCGCGTCTGAGCTGAGTTGAATTAGTGGATTCAGTTACGATTTAAGAAATGCAGAATATTCTGGGAAAATTATACAATATTATATGGTGTTGATTTAAAGGTCAAGAAGAATCAAGTCAGAATATTGAAAAATATGTAGTTTCTAAATATGGAGATATTTTAGGAAACTAATGATTGAAGACCTTGTTTGTAGCAGAAGTTACTTCTGATTTGTAATAGCGAATGTGTTATGTGTCATACCTCGAATTTGTCCCACCCTTACATTATATTTAGGTTTCAAATTTATTTTATATAGTTTTTATGTATGGGGTGTCAGACATGGAAGAGAGGTGTGTTGATCCAAAATGGACCATCAATATCTGATGGCCCATTATGTTTCATTCATATTTTGAGAGAAGGTGCATTTTTTATAACGGGGTTGTAATACGGTGGGAGAACTGACTTTTACTAGTTTTGCATTTGTATTTGCAAATGTTGCGGTAAACAAGAGTCGCCACCGACTTTTCTTTTATCCAACAAAGGAAAGGGTGAAAAAGAACAGAAAAAGACCTTTCGAGATTATTTCTGAGTAAGGGGGGTAGATTATGGAAAGGGGAGGTGTTAGCACCCTTTCCATCCTTAGTTATCTATGGGCCCTTAGATGCTAGCTCATTTGAAAATACCTTGTGTTTGTGTGTTTTAAAAAGTATTTGGAAAAGACGCCTTAGTGCGGAAAACTTTGTAATGTTTCTCGTGTCGTGGAGAACGTATACAAAGTGTCTTTGAAAATGTATTTTAGAAAAGGGTGTATGTGTGGAAAATGTTTTGTTTTTAACAAGAACCTAAGAACTGTCTTCCTACTCGAAAGGGTTTGTTCTTTTCCTCTTTTCCTTTAGACAATGTTATTCTACTATTAGTGAGTAGGTAGCCCTGTCATTGGATGTTTGAAGGACAATCAAGGGTCATCGTACAGTTACAAAGGCAACTTGGTGAGATCCCTTAGTAACCACCCTATAGTCTTAAGATCATACCGAGGCAACATCGAGAGGGTCATTTTTTGTGATCTTTAAACCAGAGGGCAACCACTAAAATCCCTCACATTCGAGAGTTGTGACTATTTTATTCCGAAGGCAACCGAAGTGGGAGTACCCTAGAGGTATGCATATGCGAGTACGTTGTGTTTCAGTTATTTATCTTTGATGTTAGGTTTGCTAACGTTTGCTTTTAGTTCTTGTCATGCAATCCTATTAGGCATACATCTAACAGTTAATATATGTACAAGAATTTAAAGTGCAGAATTTAAAACCTAACTATTACATGACTTCGGGGAGGGAGAGTTTACAAGTCCAAGATGGGGAAACAAAAAGTAAAAAAAGAAACCTAATTAGTTTATTACAATCCATGGACAGATACAATAATGATAAATATGTAAAATTTAAAATAAGCGCGCGAATATGGAAAGGGAAGTAAAACCCTAAGACTTCTATGCACTTGGAATATTTTTGTTGTTTTTGTTTGTTTGAGAAAATATTAAATTAAATTAAATCTAACCTCAATTAATTAAAATAAAAAAAGAAAATAAGTTTAATAATTAAGATTAATTCTAAACAAATCTAAAAATTTTGGTATTTTTGTTTAGGAAATATTGAAATTTTAACCTAATTCTAATTGGTTTTAAATAATGAAATAAAGTCAAAAATAATTAACTAAATTAATTTATGAAAGTTAAATTAAAAAAAAACGAAGTCTAAGTTTTTTTTATATTTTTCCTGATTTTATAGTTATAATTAAAAATGATTTTGAAAATAATGTGAAACAGATAAATAATAAACTAAAAAGAATTTAAAAAAATGAGTCTGGTGTTCAAAGTGAAATGGGGGGTGCAGATTTGAATTTATCAGGCCAAACCAAGAGGAAGCCCAGGATGCGCCTGATTCAATGTTGTTGGCCTTTGAGGGTCCATCATGAAGGAGCACTCCAGGAGCGTTGGATCTGGGCTCGTTATGATCTATTGGTTGAAATTTGAAAGCGCGTGGTAGGTGTTTGAAGTGCACCGCACTGGATCTGCAACATGTTTGTTAGAAAGATAAAACTCAAAGCCTGGGGATCGAACCCAGGTCTTCCAGTCTAACACACACGCTCTTTGCCACTGGGCCACTTGCTTCAACTGTTAGTATAATAGAATAATAATAATAAAATGATAAATCTAATCTAATCCTAGTTGTCACACGCGCACCAGAAATAATTTGAATGGACCAATGAAAATGCGTGCTTTTGCCACGTAGACCCCAACGGAGTCAACACCTGTCAGAGACGCCAGAGCAGATCTCCGGCCACCAAAAAAACAAAACCTGCAAAAAACATGGAATCAAATCCCCAAACTCAGGCTACCCCCCCTATTTCGCATGCTACGAGTTCAACCATGGCAATGGCGTGATCTAAAACGGTCTGCATCATCCAGTTCGAAGCTTGGCCGATTTGAAACCTTAAAAATGGCAACCTGTATTTCCAGTACTTATATCCGCATGTAAAATGTTAGATCTCTTCTAATCATTTCTACAAACATGAATGTATGCTTTAAAATGATTAACAGGGTGTAAATTAACAGATTAAGTCACAAGAAATTATACCAAACTGTTGATGATCGTGGGGATCATTCTAGGGTCTTGCAATCACGGAGAAGGGTTGGAATGAACCCTGGGGGTCTCAGGAGCACAAATGTATGGTTGGTTTTGATGGAGGAAGGCTGGAGCAAGATCTTTGATTTTCACAACTTTGAATATTTTTTTGAGAAATGTGGGAGCTTCTTTCAGGTAGGGTCTTTGTGTGTCCTTTGCTTGTGTTATGGTTATGTATTTATAGAGGGATGAGGGAAGCAATTATGGGAGGAAATAAAAGTGTAATGGCATGGCTTTAATCACAAGAAATCAATTTTGAAATATTTCCAAAAATGAATATTCTTGCCCATTTCGTTTGGGGCATGAACCTGGACATTCTCCATGTGTCTTGTGCGAATTTGGGCTTCATAAACTCCAGCCCAAAAGCCTTGCATGCTTAGCCCATTAGTTATATATTTTATTTAATTTATTTTTGAATTTATTTGAATAAAAATCCAAAATAAATAAAATAAAAATCACACTCATGCATGGATGGGTTTATAGGCCCTTAGATATGCCTTAAACATGTTTGGGCACTAAAAATTAGGTCCAATAACTTAAAATCACAAATTTTCCCAATTGAGATTTCATGTATTTCTTGAAACTTGCCCAACTTATGCAAACTATAACTTACTCAATTTTCATCTTTTGAAGATGATCTTGGACTTTTTGGAAATCCCAAGATGTCCTCTACAATATTTATGTTGACTATTTTTGCATTTGGAGAAATTATCTTGATGTAACTTGTCTTGACAAAAATTGCCTTTTGTTGACTTTCAAAAACACCTATAATGCATTGGCTCATATCTTTTCAATTATGCATTTCTTGGAGTTGAGGGAAAAAGAAAATATGTAGGGAATATAATTTTATTCATAGTGAGCTTTGGTTGGGGAAAAATGGATGAAGCATGTGAAAGTTATGTCTGGTCAAAGTTCAGTTGACATTCTCTTGGAAACCCTAATTTGACATGTTTTGATTCTTGATGATTTAAGAACATTCCTTGAGGAATCATGAATCAAACCTTGATCAAATGATGAATATCACTTCGAATTATTGATGTTAACCAAAAATCTTGAAGTTTGACTGTATATTGGCCACAATTGACTTTTGACCTAGTATAGGTGATTTTCAGACATTTGAGCAATTGACTGAGAAAACTTATGATGAAAGGAATGAAACTTGGCATGGACATCCTTGAGGACATATTAGGGACCATGGAAATCACTTGAGTCCTTTGGAAACCAAACTTCATGGTGAAAAGTGAAACCCTAGTTGGAAGTCAATTGCTTAGGAGGAGAATTTGTCTGATCAATTATTGGTCAACCTTGAGTAATTGAGGACCTCTATGAGCATGTCTTGAATAAGATGAGAGTAAAAATTTTGGTGTACAACAGCTGCCCCTGTTCAATCTTCTTAGAACTGAGGATTTAGATTGGCTTGTCTGTCTTTCGTGATCTGAAGGTGGAAGATGATTAAACACTAGAGTGCCTAGAAATTTGCACTCGCATATGCACGAAGTGATGCTGTTGGTTGATGACGTAGAGAATGGGCTTACAGATTCCATTTGGAGAATATGACAGAGATGGGCTTATATATGCCATCCAAAATAAACGATGACTTTGAACTGGAAGAAGTATTAGAATAAAACTTTGGTCGATTTACCCTAGGCCATAAGAGGTCCTTTTGTCTGACTTCGTATGAGAAGTATACTAGAATGAGTTTGTGTCTGATTGTATCTTAGAAGATGTGTTGCGGAATACAGTTCAGGAGCTTTAGTTGTCCATTTCTCTACTGGGGAATTATTTCTTGACTAGGGAGAATGAAAGTTAGTTGTTATCTGGTCGAAATCTAGGCTTCACAGTAACTTGCTGAGGATAATAAAGTTGACTGTTATCTGGTCATATTCTAGGCTTCACAGTGACTTACTGGAGAATATGAAATTAACTGTTATCTGGTCGGTTTCCAGGCTTTACAGTAACTTGCTTAAGGTTAAACTGTTATCTGGTCGAATTCCAGGCTTCGCAGTAATTTAGATGAAAGGATGAAGCTAATTGCTATCTGTTCAAATTCCAGGCTTCGCAAAAACTTACTGTAATTAATTTGTTATCTGGTCGGGTTCCAGGCTTTACAGAAAAATGGAGTTAAATTGTTATCTTGTCATATTCCAGGCTTCGCAGAAAAATGAAATTAAACTGTTATCTGGTCGTATTCCAGGCTTCGCAATAATTTTCTTGAAAAGATAGAAGTTAATT
This sequence comes from Vicia faba, assembly GCA_948472305.1. Taxonomy (NCBI): domain Eukaryota; kingdom Viridiplantae; phylum Streptophyta; class Magnoliopsida; order Fabales; family Fabaceae; genus Vicia; species Vicia faba. The sequence continues at coordinate 1,450,714,826 of OX451739.1, forward strand.
TCTATCTAGATGGATTCTAGGATTTGCAACAACTTCGATGTAAGGACGAAGTGAGTTACTATCTGGTCGGATTCTAGGCTTCATAGTAAATTGAAGTTAAACTATTATCTGGTCAGATCCAGGCTTCGAAGTAATTGGAGAAGTTAAACTGTTATCTTGTCGTATTCCAGGCTTCGCAGCAACTTAAATTGTTATCTGGTCGAAATCCAGGCTTCGCAGTAACTTGAACTGTTATCTGGTCGGATTCCAGGATTCACAGTAAATGGAATCAACCGTCATTTGTTCGTATTGTTGAGTTGTTACTTTAGATAGTTGCCCCGTCTTGTTTCAGGAATTAATCTGGAACCTGCTTTTATTGGTTGTTGAGATAGTTGCCCTGTCTGGTTTCAGGAATTAATCTCTAACCTGGTCTTGTAGATAGCCACCCCGTCTTGTTTCAGGAATTGATCTACAATCAGTTGTTCACAAATAGTTGCCCTGTCTGGTTTCAGTAATTAATCTGGAACTGTTGAAAATCATTGATGATATTCGTTTGTTTGATCTTTCCTGAAAAGGTAAAGAGTTAGCTGCATACAATGTCATAATGCATGAAATGCATTTGGTAATGATGTTCTCAAAATAAATGAGACTGTGCTATATGCATTTTGTATGTATATTCTATGACGCTTATAAAAATGATGTATGAATGCAATATGTGAATGTATTAGTTGTTCTTTGCAGTGTCATTGAATTGGGGAAAATAAATTCCTGACTGCTGCTGGAGATGAAGAATGTAGTTCCTCACTATGCGTTGAAGTTAAATTTTCTGGGAGATGGATTTCTGTAAATAGAGAAATAAACTCTACTGGGGAAGGAAAACTTCGTAAGCTGTTTGGGGATTTTATGAAACCCTGCTGGGGAACCCAATAAAACTTATAGACCACGCTAAGTAATTCTCAAAGATACTGGAGAGATGATTGAAACACTCGATCTGTTTAAAAAATGTTGGAATATCTGAAATCATTAGTGTTGTACCCCAAAATTTTCCCTCTCATTTCTCAAGACATTTCTCACAAGGATTATCAAAATTCAAGCTTGCACAAGTACAATTAGATTTTTCAGCATCAAATTAAAGAGGAAGCTGTTTAAAAAGGGGAAAATAGATAAAAATAATATTTTTGACAAAATTGGAGAAAAACAAGTCTTCTTAGATTCTCCTCCTTCGATTGATCTTTTGGCCTCTTTCGATGTAAGCTTGGCTTGCATCCTTCGATTGGGCGTTGGCCTCTGACACACTAGCTTTGATTCACAAGGTAGAACTTTCCTTCATGCCACCTTTGATTGCATCTTTGACCTCACATGGTTCATAGTGCATTGGTTGCTTGCAAGCCTTTTTCATTTGAACATTTGATCTCTCCATGCTTGTTTTTGATCCACAAAGTAATGGTTGGCTACAAGAAGACTTCGATTGAGCCATAGTTCCTTTCTTGCGTGCAAGAGGCACCCACCAGGCCAGTAGGCACAAGGCAAAAAGCCTCCTATAGCTTCCTTCGATCCAAGGCAAAAGCCTCCTTTTGGTATCCTTTGATTGCACAAATTACCTCCTGCGTGCCTCTTTCGTTTGGGCATGTGGCCCTCCTTTAATGCCAGCCTAGCATGCCTCTTTCGTTTGGGCATGTGGCTCCCTTCATGCAAGTCTTAGTTTAAGCATTAGCCTCTCGTATGCATGCTTGGAGTCACAAAGTTTAGACCTCCTGCATGCAGGCTTCGACAGGGTATTGGCTATGTTTACACTAGCTTCGACTTGACACATTTCCCTTTAGTATACTTCAATTCCACCCTTGACAACCTTCCGCACACATGGTTGGTGGATTTGAAGGGCATACATAGGAGTCCATGTCGAAGGATATACCTTATTATCCCATTCGAAGAATTGCATAGTCCATTCGAAGGACACATTTGGCCCTTTCAAAGACACATACATGACCCCTTCAAAGGACATGCCTGGGTGTGCCATTCGAAGGACATGTTTGATGGCCCATTTGAAGGACTTACAAGGCCCACCTTAAGGCATACTTTGGTGACCCATCCAAGGGGCACACATTTGTCTCCTTTGAAGGATGCACAAAAGTGACCCATTCGAAGGACGCTTGTTGGAGGAAAATCAAATAACATTGTTGGAAGAAGAATCTGGTCGAAGGGGGGTCAAAACGAAAGGATGAAATATTCAAAATATGCTTGCTGCCAAGTTCAGGTCTGGTACACTGGCCATAATGCTCCAAAACTGCTGCACAGCAATCCTGAAACACTGCCCCATTCTTGCACCAAAATGGCATACGAACACTACCCCTCGAAAGCTACAAAAAGCAGTTTACTCAAATTGTTCAAATTGTTTTATTTTCCCTCCTAAAACTTCAGCCAACTTTTCCTATAAATAAGAAGCTCCATAACATGTATAGGGGGCTGGACACACATCCAAGGACTTTTTTGGGGGAACGGATCTTCAATCATCAAACTCTAAAAAACTCTCAAGAAAAAAACTCAAACACTTAAACACATATTCAAACCCATAATCCAAAAGAAACACAACACTTGTTTTTTTTCTTGACCCTTCTAATCTAGAAGAAACACTACACCTATTTCTTTGGTCCTTCGAATCTAAAGAAACACAACCCTTGTTTTCTTTTTCTCTTTCGAATCTGAAACCATCCTTCACATCTCCTGACCTTTGAATCCAGCACTAAAGGCATAACCCTTGTTTCTTCCCTTCGAATCCAGAAGCACTCAGGGCAGCCACTCAAGGTCCATCACATGTTCCAGCTTCAAGAAAGGTAAGTCACTCTTAAGCTTGAACCTTTCGTTTATAACATAACATGTGAATAATCTTTCCTTCATTTGAAGCATGTACATAGCATTTTTTTCCTTTTCGTTTCCACCCTTTTAATTTGTTTTTCATGGCTAATCCTTTTGGTTTTATTTCTTGATTTTTTAAATATGCCTTAAGAACTAACCTGGCCATAAGACAATGCTGGCATGGCCTCAGGCCATGTTGCTATTTAAAATCTCAAACGAAAGAAACAGGAGGAAGGAAGTATGAAACGAAGCTTTAGGCTTCCACACTAACTTCCCGGTCCAAATGAAAGAGGCAGCCAGAAGGATGGCCACACTGACTTCCAGGCCCCGATCGAAGGAAGCAGAGAGTCAGGCTATACCTTACTACTTCCAGGCCCCAGTCGAAGGAAGAATAAAGGTGAAGAGTGCACTTCATGCAGATTCCAGGCCCAGTCAAAAGGCACGCCCACACTGACTTCCAGGCCCCAGTCGAAGGAAGCAGAAAGGTGAAGAGTGCACTTCATGCTGATTCCGGGCCCAATCGAAAGGCACGCTCACACTGACTTTCAGGCCCCAATCGAAGGAAGCAGAAAGTCAGGCTACATCTCACTACTTCCAGGCCCAATCGAAAGTCACGCCTTTACTACTTTCAGGCTAAATCGAAGGGAGCCAGAGAAGCAGAATCGAAGGGTTCTGCTGCCCAAATCAAAAAGCCCATTTTCCTTTCTTTATTTTATTTTGTTTTTATATTTTCTTGCAATTCAATATGGTTGTAATAGTGTAGGATTTATTTTTCTGCATTTTTATTGCTTTTGTACAAGTGTTAGTAATTAGGATGTTTGACAAGATAAAAACAACAAGTAGACAACCTAAAAAATCAAAGACTAAATGCATGCAAATCAAACACACTATTCACACATGCACCCTTAAGGTAATCTCACTTGTTGCCTCAGAAAAATAGTCATGTCTCTCGCATATGGCCGTTTTAGAAAAGACCCTCAATAAAAGATCGTAGTCCCTCGATGACCCTCAATGTTGCCTTCGGTAAACAATCTAGTCCCTAAACAACATTACTAAAACGTCCCATAGGTTGCCTTCTATGACTATACAAACGTCCCACGCTCGTCCCTTCACATCCAACAATAGGGCTTCTTACCAAATCAATGGTAAGGTAGCAACATCTAAAGGAGGAGGAAAAGAATATTAAGACCTTTTGAGTAGGCAGGAGGCTCCTAGTTGCTCACTTGCTCACAAAAAAACATTTTATGCACCGACACTTTCATTTGAAACATTTTCAAAAGTTAAAACACTTTGTAAGCATTCTTATAGAAATGAGAATCATTACAAAGACATCTTTTCAAAATCACTTTCAAAAACACATTCCACAAACACCTCTTTGAATTGTTTTCGAAACCAACACTTTGTACGCGTTCTTATAGAAACGAGAACCATTACAAAGATGTTTTCAAAATACTTTCAAAACCCAAACCACAAGCACATTTTCAAACAAAAGCAAGTGATCTAGCAAGCAACTAAGAGCCCATAGATAACTAAGGATGAAAAGGGTGTTAATACCTTCCCTTTTCATAACCCAACCCTCGAACTCAAGAAATAATCTCGAAAGGTCTTTCCTGTTCTTTTCAACCTTTCCTTATTGGATAAAAGAAAAGTCGGTGGCGACTCTTGCTATCCACAACAATTGCGATCAAACTCAAAACACCCAAGTCAGTTCTCCCACCGTGTTACAGAACTAGCGACTCTGCTAGGGAGAATAATTAAAAGTGGGGTTACCTTAGAGCTAGATCACCTTTACTTGCTTTCCTTGTTTGACTTGCTTGCTTTATATTTTAGTTCCTTGTTTGGGCGTGTTTCGATCCTCTACCCGGATCTGGGGCACCTTTTAGGTAAGTAGTAATAGATTATGGAAACTGTACGACGTAGAACAATATGGTTGAAGCAATGGCTACATCAGTGTGATGCATTTGTTGGTACCAGTATCCCTTGTGTTGAATCGAGGAGAATACGGGGCTGCTAAGCAGCGTTATGAAGCAGTAACTGACCTTATAAGCTTAATTGAACAACTTGTCCATTAGGAAGTAGTGAGATAGCCGACTTTAGTTCCAACCGGAGATTGGTTGATACTCGATACTACGCTCATTGAGATCAGACTTTTGGGATATCTCGGCCGCAAGAAAAGATTGATTGAGCTGAGACAATACCTAAAAGAAAGGTCAGTTGTGATACGATGGCAGAACTGACTGTTAATACTGGTTTGGTGTTTTGTATTCGAAAATGTTGCGGTAAGCAAGAGTCGCCACCGAATTTTCTTTTATCCAATAAAGGAAAGGGTGAAAAGAACAGAAAAAAGACCTTTTTTTCGAGATTTTCTGAGTAAGGGGGGTAGATTATGGAAAGGGAAGGTGTTAGCACCCTTTCTATCTGTGGTTTTCCATGGGTTCTTAGATACTTGCTCATTTTGAAAATTGCTTTCGTGTTTATGTGTTTTGAAAAAGTTTATTTGCTTTATGATAACTCTTGTATCAGTCTTCAAGAGTCTTGATAAAACCTTTTTGAAAATGTTTGAAAGTGTGGTGTGAAAGAGATTATTTTTGAGAAAGTACTTAACAACTATCTACCTACTCGAAAAAGGTGTTCTTTTCCTCCTTTCCTTTAGATAGTTCTATCCTACAATTAGTGAATAGGTAACCTTATCGTTGGATGTTGAGGGACTATCGAAGGGACGTTTAGGGTCACTAAGGCAAATGGGCAAGAACTCTTAGTAATTGTCCTAAAGTCCTAAGTCACTTTTTTAACCGAGGCAACAATCGAAAGGATCATCGAGAGACTTGTGATCTCTTGAACTCAAGGACAGTCACTAAAAACTCTCATGTTTCGAGAATTGTGACCGTTTTCGAAGGCAACCAAAGTGGGAGATGCCCTAGGGGTTAGAATATGCAAGTGTATTAATTCAGATATTATCTTGCGCATTTAGGGTTATCTAATCTCTTTCTTTTCAATCTTTTTCATGCAGTCCTATTAATCCAAACAGTTAATAATAGTGCAGAAAATAAAATTCCTAAGCTATTACAAGGCCTTGGGGAAAATACATAAATAAAACAGGAAAATAAAATGCGGAATTTTAAACCTAATTAAAGCTATTACAAACCGGGAAACAGTTACATAATGGAAAAAAAGAAGAAAAATAAAATGGAAAACAAAGATAAGGGCGCGAAGAATGGAAAGAGCGTCTAACCCTGAAAATGTTTCTAAGTTAAAAGAATTTTTTTTTTGTTTTTATTTATGAAAATATTAAATTGTAATAATATCCTAATTAACTAAATTAAAAAGGGAAAGAAAAAAAATATTAATTACAATTAATTCTAATGAAACTAATATTTTTTGGTATTTTTAAAGAAAAAGATTAATTTAATCCTAATTTCTAGTTAATTTTAATTTAAATAAAAAAAAGATTAAATTAAATAACTAGATTAATTTACAAAATTAATTTTAATTATATAAAAAAAACCTAATTCTATTTTTTTGTGATTTTATTGATTTTATGATTAAAATAGAAATTGATTTTAAAACAATTAAAATAAAAAATAAAGAAATTAAAAAATAAAAATAGAAAAATGGGCCTGTTAGTGTTAGCAGACTGGGGGGTGGGGCGCAAAATCTCTGTTAGGCCCACTCAACTGAACCCAACATTCCAAACAATAATCTGATGGGGATGGGTCTTGAGGGTGCACAGTGAACCACATGTTGAAGCTCTTAGATCTGTCTCTATGGACATAGGATGGTGCAAATCTGATGCTATATGGTGCACGTGCATAGCCTGGTTGTACTAAATCTATAATAAACTTGTTAGAAAAAACAAAATTCTAGACCTGGGTATCGAACCCAGGTCTCTCCCTTTGCACACTTATGCCTTTGCCCTCTGAGCCAATCGTTAATTCATGATTATAACAACACAAAAATAATATATGTGAAACAAGGATCAAATCCAAGTCATCAAAAAAATGCGCGCGTCAGCAATTGAATGAACCAATCAAATTAAAACAAAATGCCACGCAGGGTCTTAAAGGAGTCAACGACGCTGGAGCTGTACTCCAGTCATCTTCTCCGACCAAGCAAAATAGCCAACCTGCAAATACGTTAGATTCAAGGCCTGAATCTTTGTCTACCCCCCCCCCCCCTAAAACCTAGGATGCGAATTCAACCATGGTCTTAGTTTGGTCTAAAAACGCCTCTATCTCTGAAATCGAAGCTCACACATTTAGAAACCCTAACAATGGTGATTAGATTTCTTGGCCCTGTACCTTACATGAAAGACGTCAGAATGCTCACAATCAATGATAATAGCATGAATACAAAAATAAAATCAATTTATAGCATGCATTTGCAAAGTTTCGAAACCAAGTTGTACCAAAATCCGGTGATGCTTGAAGGAGGGATTCTGGGAACGATTTGGCTTGGCTCACGAATAGAGATGAGCCCTGGGACCTTCAGGAGGACGCTAGGATGCTTGATTTAGGTGGAGAAGGCTTGGATCGTGTGAACCAAGGTTGCACTTCTTTGGAAAAAAATTGAAACTTTTCTAGGGTTTTTTGTAGAAGCCGCGTGTGTCTTAGTAGTCTGGAATGCTTGTGCATATATATTAGGTCTTATTAGGTTAACAAATATGGAGGAAAATCAATGCTTTCATGAGGAAATATTTGTTTTTTGGAATAATATGAAATATTTCCAAAATTGGCCAAATCTTGCACAAATGAGCTCCACGCATTTTTCTAACATATCTTGAGTTATTTGGGCTTCCAATATGATGGAAATCGAAAGCTGACATGCCCCTACAAATCCATTTCCTTTCGAATTTTTTCTCTTCAAAGACTTGAAGCTCCAATTCGAATTATTCAGAGCTTTCCTCATCAGAACCTTGTTTCCTTCGAAAGCTCTAAACTCTAATTCAAATTGCGCCAGCTTCAATATCATGGCTCCTTCGATTGAGCCACCCTCTACTTCGATTGCTTGATTTGAAGAAAATCACCGTGGTCGAATCAGCTCTTATGGAGTTAGGAACAAACAAGGCAAGGATCTGGCCTTTAACTCAGGAATTGAATCCACAATCAAAATTGAATTCTTGCCATATTTGCAAGGAAAACATGCAATTTGGAACTTTGGGTGAACCTGGACAGGTTACGATAGGTATTTTGTTCGAATTTGGCTTAAGGTTTTAATCATGGTTCCTTCGATTAAGTCTCAGGATTTTCTCTCTTCGATGGCTTTGAACTGGACCAATCGAAGCATTATCTTATTGACTGGTCGAAGTGTTGTTCTGCTCTCTTCGATGGCTCTAAGTCCTGATTTGAGTTGCCCAGAACTTCCCTTATCAGAACTTCTTTGACCAGCCCTTATCCTCTTTCATGGTTCTGAGTTCTGATTCAAAATGTTCATATTCTCAGCATCAGAGTTTCTTCATTTGAACCATGGTCTGCAGAAATTCGAAAGGCTTAGAGTTTTCCTCTCCAATCTGTATGAATTCGAATGGCCCATCATCAGAGCTTCTGGAAACCTCTCAGTTCTTGTTCTTTTCGATCTCATTTTCTCTAACTTGGACAATTAGAATGTCACCCTATTGATATTCCATTGAAGCATCAATTTGTTAACATTCCTGTCAAAAGACACTTTGTATGCCCTAACGGATGTCCATCGAAAGACCCTTTGGCATGCCAATCGAAAGAAATATGAAATTAACTGCTATCTGGTCGGTTCCAGGCTTCGCAGTAATTGTAGACATTGAATTGTTATCTGGTCGGACTCCAGACTTTATAGTTTCTTTAACTAGGTAAGTATCTACCGGAAAAGAATCAGAATAAATCATTGGTCGATTTAAATTGAACCAGCAGAAGTCTTTAGTTATCTTTGACTGGATAAGAATCAGAAAATATTAGTGTCATGTTAACTAAACCAGAGAAAGCATCTATCGGAAAAGAATCAGAATAAATCATTGGTCGATTTAAATTGAACTAATAGAGGTTTTGAGCTATCTTCGACTGGATAAGAATAAAAAAATCTTAGTATCGATTTAACTGAACCAGAGAAAGTATCTACCAGAAAAGAATCAGAATAAATCATTGGTCGATTTAAACTAAACCAGCAGAGGTCTTTTGAGAATGATATTTCTGAGGAAAATGCTGAAATAACCCTTCGTCAGACGTAGCCTTTGAGAATACTGTCAGGTCATATAAGTAGTCAATGATGTTTGTTGATTTGATCTTTTCTGAAAAGGTAAAGAGTTAGTCGTATGCAATGTCATGATGTACGAAATGCATTGTGTAATGATATTCTTAAAATAAATTAGATTATGCTGTATACAATATGTATGTGCATGCCATGATGTATGAATATGGAATGCTGTTGCGATATTTCCTAGTCTGGGAAAATAAATCCCTGACTGCTGCTGGAGAGTACTGGGAAGTTGAATCCCGGACTGTTGTTTGGTAGATGAGGAAAGTGACTCTTTCATTTCTGTTGGAGATGATGAATGTAGATGGTTTTCTGGGGATTTCCTCTTTCCATTTGAGGATATTCCGCTGGGGATCTTTGACTCTGCTTGAAAATGACTCTGTGGGGAAAAATATTCTATGTTGGAAGATTTTACCAATGTAGAGAAATAAACTCTGTTGGGTGATAAACTTCCGCAACTAGAGAAATAAACTCTACTGAAGATAAGGCTTTATAAACTGCTCGTGATTATAAAAACTTAGATGGGGAACATGGATTTCAGCTCTTCGAGGGGATTTTACTGGAGGAGGTAATTCCTGCTTGGGGAAGGAGAGGTCAAAACATTGGTTATTTTCACTCTGCGGAGACATAGACATCACTAGGACGTATGCTGAGGATGTAGCGGTGACTTCGCATCAGGACGTTTCTTCCCCCGTATCTGCTGGAGAAAGTACCTGCGAAGATTTTGTGGATGGATCCATGTGTTGAAATAAGTGTCAGAATGACATCCGTCTCCGGATCGTATCTGAATTGTATTTGGAACATGTATTGAATGAGTGTCAGAATGACATCCATCTCTGGATTGTATTTGAATTGTACTTGAAACATGTGTTGAATGAGTGTCAGAATGACATTTGTCTCTGGATCGTATCTGAACTGTACTTGAAACATGTGTTGAGTGAGTGTCAGAATGACATCCGTCTCTGGATCGTAAACATGTGTTGAATGAGTGTTAGAATGACATCCGTCTCTGGATCGTATCTGAACTGTACTTGAAACATGTGTTGAATGAGTGTCAGAATGACATCCATCTCTGTATCGTATCTGAATTGTATTTGAAACATGTGTTGAATGAGTGTTAGAATGACATCCGTCTCTGGATCGTATCTGAATTGTATTTGAAACATGTGTTGAATGAGTGTCAGAATGACATCCGTCTCTGGATCGTATCTGAACTGAACCATTTCTGGAAGAGAATCTGAATAAGCATCAGGATAACATCCGTATCTGGATCGTACCTGAACTGTTTCGAGAAGAGAAATCTAGAATAAGTATCAGGATAACATGCATCTCTGGATCGTACCTAAACCGTTTCTGGAAGAGAATATGAATAAGCATCAGGATAACATCCGTCTCTAGATCGTACAAGAACTATTTTTAGAAGAGAAATCTGGAATAAGTATCAGGATAACATCCGTCTCTGGATCGTACTTGAACCGTTTCTAGAAGAGAAACATGGAATAAGTATCAGGATAACATCCGTCTCTGGATTGTACTTGAACCATTTCTGGATTGATTTTTCTTGATTTTATGTGATTAGTTGCTGGAATTCATGTCTAATGCCCCAAGTGATTCAGATGAAGATCTTCCCCTGGCTATTTGGCATTTTTGAGAGATTCCTTGAATCTTGACTTAACTGTCCCATATCAGCTGGACATCATGCCATGCCCCTTGATTATGAAAGGGTTGTTACTGGAAATGTCTTTCCATCTGCCGTGATTCTGTCCATTGAGAGGATTTCTGTTCATTGAATATCCGTTGTACGAATTTCTCGGCTGTTGAACGATTAGTCATATGCAAATATTGTCATTTAAAGAATGCAAATTTTATGTCCGTCTTGAAGTTTGAAAATTCATTTTTAGTAAACCAAACAAAATTTCTAAGAGTGTGATATCAACTTAGGATTTGTAGCAAGTCCTATAGGAGTCAGGGTTCCTGTTGCAACAATATGCTTTCGAACTAACCCATACTTCAGCTAGGACTTTTAAGAGTTGTAACGTGGTCTGGTTCACGGTTTTAAGAAGCAAAGGATAAAGGCTCAAAAATTTATTTGTACCCAACCCGTTCTTCGTGATGTTCTTCAATCCAATGCTCAGTTAATTATGCATTTAGATCCCAATTGAGTCTGGAATCTTTTCTCTGATACTTAGTGATGGTTCGGAAATTAAACGTTTGTTTGAGAAGGCAATCATTTTTATAACCTTTTCTTTTTGTTTAGGATTTGTAGGACCTCTTTTTTTATTTTGTTATCCCTACTTTTTCCTGAATTATTTTATTTTGTGATTACAGTCAGCGGGATGTCCCAGTTTTTCTTAAGTCTCCTTCACAGGTTTTGACTTAATGGGCTTTTATTTTGAGAGATAATGACTGCCTATTTTGATGATTACGCGGAACCTATCACCGTCTTTTGATTTGGAAGGACGTCTTCGATTCCATTCATTGTGTACGAAGCGGAAGATTGTGGTTGGATGCGTGTCTGAATTGATTGAGAAACTACCCTGCCCTAGGTTATGATTAAGGGTTTTAATTTGTGTGAAAAGAAAAACTCCAACTTCTTAGGCTCAAAGGGGTTGACTAGGGATTATCTTCCTTATAACTCCACTGTTTGGGATTTGAAACAACGCATGTACATCGTCAGCAAGGTCTGTTTCAAAGCACACTGTGTGAGATTGTGGTATCGTTTTCGTCACCCTCCCTCTAAAGGTTTATAGCTTTTTAATCGAGAGTCGAATATCACTTAAAGGAAGAAAGAAAATAGTTTAAATAAAATGGCAATGAAGTCATTCAAGACAAACATATGTGATGCATTAATGGGAAAACCAAAGTTCGGCATGACAGTAATTGTTTGAACAACAAATGAAATTACAAATGAAAAATAAAAAGTGAAATGGACGTTCTCAATGATTTGGCCTAGGAGCAGTGACCACTTTGTGAGTTTCTGGAGGGTTGAATTCAATCTCTTTGGTGTTAATCATATCCTAAATTTTGTTCTTCTGAGCCTAGTATCCATTTGTATCATGTCCAAGAATATCATAATGGTATGCACACCTTTCGCCGGGGTGGTAACTAGGAGCATAAGTATTGGGGTTTCGCAGAGGGGCCTTTAACGCGATCAATTATGCTTTCAATGTGTGTTGTAACTCTTGAGCTAGTGACACGTTGATTATGGTGAATTGTCTCTTAGGCATGACCTCTTTATGTTGGTTCCCCTGTTGGTGTCGTTTCATAGGCGTAGGATTAGAGACCAGTATTACCCCCCACAGATTAATTATGGTCTTCTGCCTTATTACGACCCTTCTGGCCATACACATCATTGAATTCCCTCTTACCAGTAAATGGCTTCTTCTCAGCATTAGAAGATGCATCTATCGGGATCTTCCCACTCTTGATACCACTTTCGATCCTTTCTCTAGTCAGGACCATCTCTGTGAACCCAGATGAGGAACTCCCAATCAGCATATTAAAGAACGGGCTTGTCAGAGTGCCCATGAACAAATATACCATTTCCCGATCATTCAGAGGAGGTTGTACCCTTCCAGCTAGATCCCTCCATTTCTGGGAATATTCTTTGAAGCCTTCGCTAGAACCCATAAACATGCTTTGAAGTTGTGTACGAGTTGGAGTGAGGTCAGCATTGTATTGGTACTGCTTGTAGAAAGCAGCAGCCAAGTCTTACCAAGTATGAATGTTTGTTCTTTCTAGTAGATGGAAACATTCCAGATGCGTGCCAGCTAAACTTTCTTGGAAGAAATGGACCCATAACTTCCGGTCAGCAGTGTGAGGCTGGATCTTTCTGACCTAGGAACTTAAGTGTAACTTAGGGCAGGAGAAACCTTCATACTTATGGAATGTGGGGATCTTGAATTTTGGTGGGATGACCACTCTAGGAACTAGCCCTAACTCTTCAAAGTCCAAGCCAGGTACCTGCTGAATCTTCATAGCATTGAGACGATCCTCCAGCTGTTTGTATTTATCGTCAGCAGAAGGATATTGTTCCTCAGAGTAATCAACTTCTTCTTCATCAGCCTCGGGGTTATTGACTTCTTCGTGATTATCCCCTTCGTTTGATGGAGTTGTGAGATCTAGAGCTCGTTTAACCGGTCCTCTGAGTCTTCATCCCATATTCAAGATGTCAACCGGTTTCTTTGCCTTCTTCTTCTTCTCTTTGAGGACGAGAGCTTTCAGTTCTTCCTGACCCTGGGCCAAAGTCATGAACATTTGTTAGAACTGAGCGTTTTGAGCTTGAAGGTCTTTTACTGTTTGTTCAATGACCATTTCTTTTGCTGAAATAAACAGCGAAAAGATGAGAAACCTGTACTGGAAGACCTGTTATGAAATGGTATGCATGCAATGTTTTCAAGGATCTCGCGGGGTAAATAAGAAAATGTCAGAAGTTGAAATTTGCAGCTTTGATTGAAGAACTTCGTATCATTGAGTGTCGTTCTACGAGAGTCAAGCTCACCATATCAAGTGGGTCATAGCCCCTGACTCAAGTTGTCGTGTTTTGGTCTTTTGACGACATTGGCTAGAGGAAAATAAATCCCATTTCCCCTTGCTATATGTCCTGCATCAAAACCCTTGAGATCCTTGAAATGGTTAAGGAAATGTTGTGGCATGATGTTATGATGTGTATGCTATGCGTTAAGAAAAAGTGTAAGGTGATGAAGACAAGTGAGTCTAAGAAGTCCAGGTTACTGGATAATGACTGTAAACAAATGCTGCAAGGAGATCATGTTGTTAGATAAAAACCCTGCAAGTAGCTCAAGTTGAAAGCAAACAAATCACACAAGCAGCCTTAAGTTTAGGCTTGCCTGGGGTCTGTAGGTAAGTACCCTCTTGAAATTTAGTTGGCTCAACTTGTCCTAGTAATAGTAACTAGGTTCTAAGGGATCTCAATATCACTGATCTTTCCCACAAGTTTTGTTCCGATTGACAACTGACTTGCCACCAAACAAAACTCGGAAGTCAAATCTCAATGAGTGCAATATCGAGTATCAACCGGCTTAGGACTACACCAAAGACGACCATATCACTACTTCCTAATGGCCATGTTGGTAAATTAAAGATTCTAAGGCCAATTGATGCTTTATGACACCATGCAGCGGCCCCGTATTCTCCTTGATTACTCAAGGGCTACCGATACCAACCAAAGTGTCACATCAATGTAACTATCGCTTCAACTGTGTCGGTATACCCCGCATAGTTTCCACGATCTATTGCTACTTATTTAAAAGGTGTCCCAGATTCGGGTGTAGGATCTATAGTAACCCAAACAAAGCCCTCAAAAGTAAAGCAATCAAAGCACACAAAGCAGTTAAATAATGAACTAACTCTAAGGTAACCCCACTTTTTGTATTCCCCAGCAAGGTCGCTAGTTCTGTGATAAGGTGGCAGAACCGACTGTTAATACTGGTTTTATGTTTTGTATTCACAAATGTTACGGTAAACAAGAGTCGCCACCGACTTTTCTTTTATCCAATAAAGGAAAGGGTGAAAAGAACAGAAAAAGACCTTTTTCGAGATTTTCTGAGTAAGGGGGTAGATTATGGAAGGGGGAGGTGTTAGTACCCTTTCCATCCGTGGTTTTCCACGGGCTCTTAGGTACTTGTTCATTTTGAAAATTGCTTTCGTGTTTGTGTATTTTGAAAAAGTTTGTTTGCTTTATGATAACTCTTGTATCAGTCCACAAGAGTGTTGATAAAGCGTATTTAAAAATGTTTGAAAGTGTGGCGTGAAAGAGATTATTTTTGAGCAAGTACTTAACAACTATCTACCTACTCGAAAAAGGCGTTATTTTCCTCCTTTCCTTTAGATAATGTTATCCTACTATTAGTGGATAGGTAGCCTTATCGTTGGATGTTGGGGGACTATCGAAGGGACGTTTACGGTCACTAAGGCAACTGGACAAGAACTCTTAGTAATTGTCCTAAAGTCCTAAGATCATTTTTTTAAGCAAGGCAACAGTCGAAAGGGTCATCGAGGGACTTGTGATCTCTTGAACTCAAGGACAGTCACTAAATATTCTCACGTTTTGAGAATTATGTTCGTTTTCGAAGGCACCCGAAGTGGGAGATACCCTAGGGGTGAGAATGTGCAAGTGTATTGATTCAGATATTATCTTGCACATTTAGGGTTATCTAATCGCTTTCTTTTCAATCTTTTTCATGCAATCCTATTAATCTAAACAGTTAATAATAGTGCAGAAAATAAATTGCAGAAAATAATATTCCTAAGATATTACAAGGCCTTGGGGCAAATACATAAATAGAACAGGAAAATAAAATGCGGAATTTTAAACCTAATTAAAGCTATTACAAACCAGGAAACAATTACATAATGGGAAAAAAAGAAAAATAAAATGGAAAACAAAGATAAGCGCGCGAAGAATGGAAAGAGCGCCTAACCCTAAAAATGTTTCTAAGTTAAAAGAAAATCTTTTTTTTGTTTTTATTTATTTATGAAAATATTAAATTGTAATAATATCATAATTAACTAAATTAAAAAGGGAAATAAAAAATATTAATTACAATTAATTCTAATGAAACTAATATTTTTTGGTATTTTTAAAGAAAAAGATTTAAAATTTAATCCTAATTTCTAGTTGATTTTAATTTAAAGAAAAAAAGATTGAAGTAATTAAACTAGATTAATTTACAAAATTAATTTTAATTATATAAAAAAAAACCTAATTCTATTTTTTGTGATTTTATGATTAAAATAGAATTTATTTTATAACAATTAAAATTAAAAAATAAAGAAAATTAAAAAAACAAAAATAGAAAAATGGGCCTGTTAGTGTTAGCAGACTGGGGGGTGTGGCGCTGAATCTTTGTTAGGCCCACTCAACTGAACCCAGCATTCCAAACAATAATCTGGTGGGGATGGGTCTTGAGGGCGCACGGTGAACCACATGTTAAAGCTCTTGGCTCTGGCTCTGTGGACAATGGATGGTGCAGATCTGATGCTACATGGTGCGCGTGCATAGCCTGGTTGTACCAAATCTACAAGAAAGTTGTTAGAAAAACAAAATTCCAGACCTGGGTATCGAACCCAGGTCTCTCCCTTTGCACGGTTATGCCTTTTCGCTCTGAGCCAATCGTTAATTCATGATTATAACAACACAAAAATAATATATGTGAAACAAGGATCAAATCCAAGTCATCGAAAAAATGCGCGCGTCAGCAATTGAATGAACCAATCAAATTAAAACAAAATGCCATGCAGGGTCTTAGAGGAGTCAACAACGCCAGAGCTGTACTCTGGTCATCTTCTCCGGCCAAGCAAAATAGCCAACCTGGAAATACGTTAGATTCAAGGCCTGAAACTTTGTCTACCCCCCCCCCCCCCCTAAAACCTAGGCTGCAAATTCAACCATGGTCTTAGTTTGGTCTAAAAACGCCTCTCTCTCTGAAATCAAAGCTCACACGTTTAGAAACCCTAACAATAGTGATTAGAGTTCTTGGCCCTGTACCTTACATGAAAGACGTCAGAATGCTCACAATCAATGATAATAGCATGAATATGGAATGAAAACCAATTTATAGCATGCATTTGCAAAGTTTCGAAACCAAGTTTTACCAAAATCCGATAATGCTTGAAGGGATTCTTGGCACGATTTGGCTTAACTCACGGATAGAGATGAACCCTGGGACCTTCAGGAGGACGCTAGGATGCTTGGTTTAGGTGGAGAAGGCTTGAATCGTGTGAACTAAGGTTGCACTTCTTTGACATTTTTTTTTGAAACTTTTCTATGGTTTTTTGTAGCAGCTGCGTGTGTCTTTGTAGTCTGGAATGCTTGTGCATATATATTAGGTCTTATTAGGTTAACAAATATGGAGGAAAATCCATGCTTTCATAAGGAAATATTTGTTTTTTGGAATAATATGAAATATTTCCAAAATTGGCCAAATCTTGCACAAATGAGCTCCACGCATTTTTCTAACATATCTTGAGTTGTTTGGGCCTCCAATATGATGGAAATCGAAAGCTGACATGCCCCTACAGATCCATTTCCCTTTGAATTTGTTATCTTCAAAGAATTTAAGCTCCAATTCGAATTATTCAGAGCTTTCCTGATCAGAACCCTGTTTCCTTCGAAACCTATGAACTTTATTTTGAATTGCGCCGGCTTCAATATCATGGCTCCTTCGATTGAGCCACCCTCCACTTAGATTGCTTGATTTGAAGAAAATCACCCTAGTCGAATCAAATCTTATGGAGTTAGGAATAAACAAGGCAAGAATATGGCCTTTAACTCAGGAATTGAATCCACGATCAAAATTGAATTCTTGCCATATTTGCAAGGAAAACACGCCATTTTGAACTTTGGGTGAACCTGGACAGGTTATGATAGGTGTTTTGTTCGAATTTGGTTTACGGATTTCATCATGGTTCCTTCGATTAATTCTCAATATTTTCTCTCTTCGATGGCTTTAAACTTTACCAATCGAAGCATTATCTTATTGATTGGTCGAAGTGTTGTTCTGCTCTCTTCGATGGCTCTAAGTCCTGATTTGAATTGCCCAGAACTTCCCTTATAAGAACTTATTCAATCAACCCTTGTCCTCTTTGATGGTTCTAAGTTTTGATTCGAAGTGTTCATATTCTCAGCATCAGAGTTTCTTCGTTTGAACCATGGTCTGTAGGAATTCGAAAGGCCCAGAGTTGTCCTCTCCAATATGCATGAATTCGAATGGCCCATCATCAGAGCTTCTGGAAACCTCTCAGTTCTTTCTCTTTTCGATCTCATTTTCTCTAACTTGGACAATTGGAATGTCACCCTATTGATATGCCATCTAAGCATCGCTTAGTTAACATGCCTGTCGAAAGACACTTTGTATGCCCTAACTGATGTCCATCGAAAGACCCTTTGGCATGCCAATCGAAATACATTTTGCAGATGCCAATCGAAGGGCACTTTGTAAATGACAATCGAAGGATACTTAACCATCATTCAAAAAATTTCCTTTTCTTTAGACAAATGCTTGTAACCACCCATGCCAGAGGAAATCTTGGAAAAACATGAGAGGGCAAATTTTGGGGTACAACATCGGTGATATTGAGATCACTTAGAACCCGGTTACTTTCTAGGACAGGTTGAGCCAATTAAAATTCAAGAGGGTACTTACCTACAAACTCAATTCAAGCCTAAACCTAAGGACTTGTCTGATTTGTATGTATATGATTATTTGTACATAATAACTTGCTTGCTTTTCATACTTGTACATAACATCATGACATCATACAATAGTGTTGTACCCCAAAATTTGCCCTCGCATTTTTCTACAAACAATCTCAGCTTCAGACATTTCCTGACTTTTCAAACTGACGCAAGAATCGGACAAACGGACTTTTCTTGACAGTCAAGCAAAATTAGGGTTTTTTACTGATTTTCAGAGCTCTAATTTGTCTCATACAGTTGGCTTAGGGTTGGGATGATTTGTGGTTCAATTTTGATCAGGCGAGTGTTATCTAGCATTTAATCAGAAATTAAGGTTTTATGGGCATATTCTCAGAAGGATTTAAATTCTACCGCACTTTGCAGTTTATTCCGAGATTCGGGTTAAAATGTGCATTATCATGATTTAATCAGTAAATGAGGCAGTTGGTTTAAATTCACCAGTCAAAAGGGATGTGTGCAATGTAGAATTACAGTGCTTGGCAAAAGAATCAGTGAAAAAAGGATTGCATCTGATTAAGTTTTTGTGTTCGACTGTGCGTTGCTTTGGATAATGGATACGTCGAATTCATTTATTTTTGATCATCAAAGGTTTAGTTGATTATTTATGGTTCTAAGAATTAAAATATTTGAAATTTAAACTTTCATTTTATTTTATTTAAGGAACTATAAATAACAAATAAACAATTAAAGAAAAGGAATTGAAAGAGAATTAAATATCAATGGAATTTTTTATTTCACATTTAATAATTGTTACAATTGTTATTATTTGGATACTAATATTTGTTACAAAGTATTTAAAATAATAATAATGTACAAGAATTAAACTGAAAATAAAAATTCTATCCTATTTCTAAATTCTTCATTCTTCACTTCATGCCGGTGCTCCATTTTTTTTTATCTGCAAAAAGAAAGAGGAAGTCAGAAAGCAGTTAATTAAAAGACAGTTAAAGTTGCTCATCATTAGGGGCCACTGACTGGGATCAGTTGACCCTCTCTGCAAATCACAGGATTTCTCCCGGTTCACAGAGAGGGAAGATTTTTTGTTCATGAAATGCAAATGTCAAATGCATAATTTCTAAAAATTCAAGCTGCATAGAATCTCAATTTCCAATTCAAACTAAACTGAAAAAAATCCAATTTCAACTTTCTATCCAAAGCAAAAGGGAAGTTACTGTCAAAATGCCTAAGT
Source organism: Vicia faba (assembly GCA_948472305.1). Taxonomy (NCBI): domain Eukaryota; kingdom Viridiplantae; phylum Streptophyta; class Magnoliopsida; order Fabales; family Fabaceae; genus Vicia; species Vicia faba. Next base: position 1,450,734,289 of record OX451739.1, read on the forward strand.
TTACTCAAGGATTACCCAAAAGTACACTTGCTGTCAAAGTCAAATCCCAAAATATCAAAGAAATGCAAAAAGTGTAGCAAAGCTGTCAAAAGCAAAATGGTATGCAAGCTTAAAATCATCATTTCCCCATAGGCCCCTTCAGAACCAAGTACAACATAAATCATATAATAATATATTAACTGTACTTTGGAGAGGAAAAAGAGAGATAAAGCAGCAGAGTTCAGGTCTTAGGCATAGGCAGTATAACAAGACAGAAAAGATATACAAAGAAGAGGATACAATTCAGCATTGTTCAAAACTACACAGCGTAGACAGTTACCAAAAATGGAAAAGGTGCCAAGAAATTTTGTCAAACTACCCAGCAAGCTTGGGTCAAAGAGAATACCAAAGTTTTGAATGAAGATTGGGCGCCAAAGACCAATAGAAAGAGGACAAAAGAGCACAAGAAAACATACTGATTGAGCCAAGCACCAATATCACCTGTATAACTTAGAACTAAACCAATATAGGCCAGAACCTCATACCTGTCTAAAAAATACACAAGTTATCAAAACGCATCTCAAACCTGATACCAACATCATAACTTGCCTACTGTCCAGTAAAAGCACAAAAAATCCACAAGCCAACATAAAAAAAAGCAGTTCAAGGCTAGAAGAGAAAAGCACACAACCTCAAGCTTCCAACTGATAACCTGAACAACCATCAAACACCACCTAAAACCTTGTTAAGTCCAACAACATAACACATCTCAAAAACCATAACCAGAATGACCAAAAACCATAACCTGAAAATGCCTTAACCTGCCTACTCAAAAAGATCCAAACCAAAGCATAAGAACATACTGTCAACACATAACCTTAAACAGAATTACCAAACTGATAAACCAGAACCCCTGTCTCAAAACACCATTCAAGGCCTTATCCTGCAATAAGCCTATCAAACTCAAAAGCATAACTTGTCAAAACTTACTGTCAAGCACGAAACCAATTCCTAAAGCCCTCAGCATGAACATCATTGGGCGATAAATCTCAGAAAAGCATCCAGTTCAAGATAACACAGGACAACGATTCAAGGCATCAGGGGTTTAGAAGAAAACAAAAATATCAAAGGCAACCAAGGCCCTCAGACCTCTGAGATCATCACTGGGCATCTCAAAGCATTATATCCAACCCACCAAGGCAACAACTGTTCAAAAACATTCAAGACAAACAGAAGCAAAGGCAACACGAGAGAAGAAGAAGAAGGAAGCATGTTCAGGGCAACATAAGCAAATATTCAGGGGCACAGAAGAAGGGATAAAGAAGTGAAAAAAGGGGTTCTCAGCATAAGTCATCATCAAAACCCTAATAAGCAAAAGAAATATACAAGAATACCAGGAAAGCATCCAAGCAAGCTTCCAGCCTCATCACCGAATCTCCGGCCTCCTAAGCATCACGCCCTCCACCTCTTCTCCATCTCCAAGATCAGGTAGTGAATTTTCTCCCTCTCTTTCTCCACCACCTCACAATAACACAGATTTAAGAGTCAAAAATTCAAATCAAAAACATGCAATTCGTAAAAAAGGGGAAAAGAGATAAGAACATAAAGCGTTGTAATCGAACCTTAAATCAAGAGGACGCGAAGCTTACGCCTTGGAGGGAAGAGAGTTTGGGAGTAACGCTGGTGGCCGGAGGAAGCATTCAGGGAAGTGAAGATGATCGGAGAAGATGAACTTATGAACGGCGCCGCTGTCAACCCTAAGCATTTTCGCCTCAACTGAATAACATCCCTAACCCTAATTTTTGTTTCCAGACACCATGGGCCTTACCCACTCCACTCTGCGCCTAAGCCCATTAAGATTTTCATTTTTCTAATCAAACATTTTCATTAATACTAACCAATATTATTTATATTATACAAACTCTTTTTGTCACAAAAATCATAAATAAAATCATGCCCTTTTTTATCATATAGTTAAACATCTTTTTTTTCTTTTATGTATATTTGTATATAAAATAATAAGATACTTTTTATACATAATTAACTTGAAAATATTTCTTAATACACATTAAAATATATTTGTATATAAAATAATACATATCATTTTTTATCATATAATTGAAAGTTAAAAATACTTTTTTAGTTAACATACATATTTGTACATAACAATTTAAATGCATTTTTTTTCTCTCTAATATTAAACTCACAAATAGTTGATTAAAATACTTTCTTTTTATGCATAATACAATTTGAACCTACCATTTAATTAAAACATTTTTCCTTTTGTACATAATTAACATATAAATCAAAAATACAAGATTAAAACATGTATCTAGGTCAAAAACCCTAATACGATTCAACTTCACAATTCGCACTTGTACATAATTACACATACTCGTATACATCTCACATTCACACTGACACCATACATTGCCCTATACACATTTTTATCTTATATTTGTATATTCGATATTTACATTTGGTTGCGACTTCGATTTGGTTGTAATTTATTTGGGTACTACAAATCTCATCCCCTTTGTACATTCATACCCCCACTCCCGGACACCATCTTGTAATAGCGTAGATTTTACATTCCGCAATTTACAGTTTTCAATTATACCATGGTTAGACCTAGGGTTTGTATGTACATAAAATCAAACGCTAGATAACCTAATACAAGACAAATGCATGCAATCAACACACAAATCACACTTGCCCCCCTAGGGTAATCCCATATGTTGCCTTCCAAAATGGGCCATGTTTGCACATCGAGTATCTTTGGCAAAACAAAATCAAATGATCATAAGTCCCTCAAAATGTTGCCTAAACGGAATGATCATAGTCCCTTCAAAGTAAATTGCCAAAGACACTTGGCATCATTGCATTCATGGTCCACACGATGACCCGCGCCCGTCCCGAATAAACCTCCTAAATGCAAGATTGCCTACCAATTTCAATGGTAGAACAAAATTGTTAAAAGGGGTTAAAACATGACAAAAACCTTTGAGTACAATAGGGTAGACAAAACTCTTAGTTACTTGAGATCAATTTGTAAAAACACTTGCCTAATTTCAAAACCCACTTCACAAACACTTTCAAAAATCAACTTTTCAAACCCTTGAAATATCTTTTTAAAAGATAAAACACCTTTTGTAAAACATTCGAGTAAAGAATTGTTACAAGGTTAGCCTAGCACAAGGCATCTTTTCAAAACATTTTCAAAACAACACACAAAGCACCATTTCAAACAATCAAAAAACAAGGCAAGTGATCTAAAAAACCAAGTAACTAAGAGCCCATGGATAACCATGGATGAAAAGGGTGCTAATACCTTCCCTTTTCATAATCTACCCCCCGAACCCACGAAATATCTCAAAAGGTTTTTGCTGTGCTTTTTTAACCTTTCCTTTAGGATAAAATAAAAAGTCGGTGGCGACTCTTGCTCAACCGCACAAGTGCGAATACGAACGCAAAACACTAGTCAGTTCTCCCACCGTATCACACATAGCATTTTCAATAACCATTTCAAGGATCTCAAGGGCCTTTGATGCAGGGTCATGTTGAACCAAACGTCTATCAAGGGGAAACATGATTCATTATCTAATCAAACGTCATCCAGACCAAAGCACGGTAACTTAAGTTAAGGGCTACGAACCACTTGACATGGTTAGCTTGATTCTCGTGGAAGGACATCCACCGATACGAAGCTCTCTAATACAAGTTGTTGATTAAAATTCAGCTTCTAACATTTTCTTGTGTTTACCCCGCGAGATCCTTGAAAACATGCATCCATATAATATGCATTATATCATGACAGGTTTCACCCATACGGGTCTCCTTATCTTCCTACTGTTTATTTCAGTAAGATGGATATGGAACAGACGGTGAAGTATCTCCAAGCACAAAACGCCCAATTCCAACAAATGTTCCTAGCTATGGCTAAGGGGCAAGAGGACCTGAATATCCTCATTCTTAAAGACAAGAAGAAAAAGACAAAGAAGTCAGTATGCGTCCTAAATTTGGGAAGAAGACTTAGACGACCAGTCAAGAGAGCTCTAGATCTCTCAACTCCATTAAATAAGGGGAATAATCATGAAGAAGAAAACAACCCGAGGACTGATGAAGATGAAGCTGACTACTCTAAGGAGCAATATGCTCCCGCTGATGATAAATAAAAACAGTTGGAGGATTTCCTCAATGTTATGGATATTCAGCATATACGTGGCCTGGACTTTGAAGAGTAGGGATTGGTTTCTGGAATGGTCATCCCACCAAAATTCAAAATCCCTACCTTTTCCAAGTATGATGGGGTCTCTTATCCTAAGATGCATATGAGATATTATGTCTGTAAGATTCAGCCTCACACTGCTGACCAGAAGCTATGGGTTCATTTCTTCAAAGAAAGTTTGGCTGGAACTCAACTGGAGTGGTTCTATCAGTTAGAAGGAACCGACACTCATACCTGGGAGGACTTGGCTGCTGCTTTCTACAAGCAGTACCAATACAACGCTGATCTCGCACCAACTCGTATGCAATTGTAGAGTATGACCATGCATCCCAACGAGGGCTTTAAAGAATACGCTCAAAAGTGGAGAGACTGGGCTGGTAGGGTGCAACCCCCTTTAATGGACAGGGACCTGATTGATATCTTCATGGGAACTTTGACATAACCTTTCTTCAATCACCTAATCAGAAGCTCCTCGTCCGGGTTCATCGAGCTAATCCTGACAGGAGAAAGATTAGAGGCTGGCATTAAGAGTGGTAAAATCCAAAGGGGTGCATCTTCAAGTGTAGGGAAGAAACCTTTCAATGGGTAGAAAGAGTCTGATGTTGCGTACGCTCAAAAAGGTCATAACCAGAGTAACCACGACCAACACGTGGGGGCAATCATGATCTCTAATCCTACACCTGTGCAACAACGTCAACAGGGAAATCAACCTAAGGAGGTCACGCCTATAAGGAAATTCACCAAGATCAACATGCCACCAACTCAAGCATTATAACATATGTTGAAAGCAGAGCTGGTTACGTTAAAGACTCCTCTCTGGAATCCCAATACTTCTGCTCCTACTTATCATCCCAATGAAAGGTGTGCATACCATTCTGATAGTCCTGGACACGTCACGAATAGCTGTTGGGATCTGAAGAATAAGATTCAAGACATGATTGATGCCAAGGAGATTGAGTTCGACCCTCCAGAGGCTCCCAACGTGATCACTGCTCCTAGGCCAAATCATTGAGAGCGCCCTTTTCATTTTGAATTTTCAATTGTAATCTCTTTTGTTATTCAAACACTTATCTATTAATGTCAAACTTTGTTTCATTAATGCATTGCATATGTTTGTCTTGAATTAATCCATTCATTTTCATTATATTTAAATTATGCTATTTACTCCCTTTATGATATTCAACTCTTGTTTCAAAAGTTGCAAGCCTTTAGAGGGAGGATGACGAAAACAATGCCATAATCTCATATAGTATGCTTTTGGACAGACCTTGCTGACAATGTACAAGCGTTCTTTCAATTTCTAAACATTGGAGTTATAAGGAGGATAATCCCTAGTTAACCCCCTTGAGCCTAAGAAGTATGAGTTTTCTTTTTCACACAAATTGAAACCTCTAATCAAAACCTGGGGCAAGGTAGTTTCTCAGTTGATTCACAAGCGCCTTCAATCGTAAGCTTTCACTTCGTATACAACGAATAACATCAAAAAACATTCTTCTGGAATCAAAAGATAGTGATGGTTCCCTACCAAATAGGCGGTCATGATCTCTTAAAAGAAAAGCCCACTGAGTCAAAACCTACGAAGGAGACTTAAAAAACTGGGGTATCCCGCTGGCTGTAATCTCAAAACAAGAACAGTCAGGCAAAACTCAGGAATAATGAATCAAGAAGAGGTCACTACAAATCCTCGACAACATGAAAAGCGTTGCAAAAATGACTGCCTTCCAACAAACTTAACTTGTCCAAACCATCACCGAAACGTCATTCAGACTCAATTGGAGTTCAAAACGCATAATTAACTAAGTTTAGGACTGAAGAACATCATGAAGAATGGGCGGGTACAAATACACTTTGAGCCTTATCCCTTTTTCCTAAACCGTGAACCAGAACATGCTACAACCCCTCAAAAGTACTAATTGAAGCATGGGTTAGTTTGAAAGCATACTGTTACAAAAGGTATCCTGACTCCTGTAAGGCTTTACTCCAAATTCTGAGTTGAATTCACATTCTTACAAAAAAATTCTTTTATCTGCAAAAATGCATTTTCAAAACTTCAAGACAAGCATAAACTTTGTATTATTTGAATATCATTGTTTGCATATGGATAATTATTTGATAGTAGAGAAATTCACACGATGAATATCCAGCAAACAAAAACTATCTCAGTGAACAAAATCACTTCAAGTGGGATGACACTTCCAATGAAAAAATCCCCTAGAAGCAAGGGGGTGTGACATGTCACCGTCCAACTCGTCTGGGGGCAATCAAGTCAAGATTCCAAGAAATCTCTCAAGAAATGCTGAATAATCAGGGGCAGCCCTGCTTTGATTCATTTGGGACATTGAACGTGAATTCCAACAAAGGGTTACGTACGGTTAGGCAAAGATTTCCTGGAAATACTACAAACACTTGCTACCAGGGGCAGTGACAAATTTCCCACAATGTCCTTTTCATGGGGAATCCCCAGCCAGAGTTTCAATCTCTGAAAGCTTCTCCCCAACTGAGTTGATCTCAAGAATCCTCGAGGAGATATGCCAAAAGAGAACACCTCTCCAACAGATTGGAAACATGGTTTATTTCCCCAACAAACTACAGATTCCCCAGCTTTAGTTTGTCTCTCCGACTACTACAAATCAAGGGACCACAACCCTTCTTACCCAGTAGACTTTTCTACAATCCCCTTTAGGTTGTTGTAAAGACCGAGAGATAACCAGATAATAGTTAACTCCTTTATCCACAACAAGTTGTTAATTTCCTTTCTCTTCCATCAAGAAATAACTCTCCAGTAGAGCAACAGACAACTAAGACTCCTGAGCTCTTTTCCCCAAGTGGAAATCAACACTCTCGACAGAGTTTTCTTCTCAAGAAAAATCTACATTCCCCAGCGAAGTTCTCCTTAAACAACAAAACAGGAATCCCTAGCGGAAACATTCTAAAAACAACGCCTGGAAAGGTGTGCATACTCTTCATCCCCAACGGCCGTCTGAGATTCAGCTTCCCAAAACTCCCCAACAATTGTCAAGGTTTTATTTTCCAAGACAAAATTACATTCCGACAACATTTTATGCATCATATTTACATACATGATAAACGCATACAACATAATCTCATTTATTTTGAGAACATCATTATATCATGAATTTCGTACATCACGACATTGCATGTATCTAACTCTTTACCTTTTCAAGAAAGATCAATCAACAGATGACTATCAACCAATATTTTCAAGCTCCTGATTAATACCTGTAACAAGCCAGGAAAACTATCTTTCTTTCTCAAGTAAGAGACTAATACCTGAAACCAGATAGGACAACTATCTCAATGACCGACAAAAACAAGTTTCAAATTAATACTCAAGACCAGACATGAAAACTATCTTTGAGAGACTACACGACCAGCTGAAGTAATCCTACACGGGCTCCTTCCCATACACTCTTCTAGAAGCGGTTCAGATACAGTCCAAATACGACTGACATTCTGATACTTATTCCAGATTCTCTTCTAGAAATAGTTCAGATACGATCCAGAGACAGATATTATGCTGATACTTAAGATTCTCTTCTAGAAACAGTTCAGATGCGATCTAGACACGGTTTACATTCTGATACTTATCTAAGATTCTCTTCTAGAAACAGTTCAGATGCGATCCAGATACGGCTGACATTCTGACACTTATTCCAGATTCCATTTCCAATACAGTCCAGATACGATCCAAATACATATGTCATTCTGAAACTCATTATACACAACTTTCAAATACAATCCAGATACGATCCAGATACGAATGTCATTCTGCCACTCATTCAGCATATTTCTAAATACAATCCAGATACGATCCAGATACAGATGTCATTCTGACACTCATTCAACACACCTTTCAAATACAGTCCATATACGATCCAGATATGGATGTCATTCTACCACTCATTAAGCATATTTCTCAAATACAGTCCAAATACGATCCAGATACGAATGTCATTCTGACACTCATTCAACACACCTTTCAAATACAGTCCAGATACGACCCAGATACGGATGTCATTCTTCCACTATGTAATACAGTGGGAGAAATGACTTGGGTGTTTTGCGTTTGATCACAATTTTTGTGGATAGCAAGAGTCGCCACCGGCTTTTCTTTTATCCAACAAAGGAAAGGGTGAAAAGAACAGGAAAGACCTTTGAGATTATTTTCTTGAGTTCAGGAGGTAGATTATGAAAAGGGAAGGTGTTAGCACCCTTTTCTTTCATAGTTATATATGGGATCTTAGTTTCTTGCTAGATCACTTGAAAATGCTTTGTTTGAAGATGTTCTTGAGGTGGGTTTTGAAAGTATTTTTGAAAAAAGTGCTTTTGCTTTAGGCTAACTTTGTAAAGATTCTCGTCTCTATAAGAATGTATATAAAGTGTTGGACTTTTGAAAATATTTCATGGAAAGTGTTGGTGCATTTAGAAAGGTGTTCGTGTTTGAAGATGAGCAAGAAACTAAAAACGTTTCTACCTACTCAAAAGTCTTTGTTCTTTTCCTCCTTTGATATTGCTATCTTACCATTGATTGGTAAGAAGCCTTATCTTTGGATGTAAAGGGACGGGCGTGGGTCATCGTATAGTCATGATAGCAATGTTGTGATATATCTTAGCATTTATTTTTGAGGGACTAAGATCATTTATAAGGCAACATTCGAAGCGTCATCGAGGGGCTATGATCTTGTATTTTTTGATTGTTTTTGCTAAGACGCCTCACATGCATAACATGACCATTTTTTCATAAGGCAACAAGTGGAGTTAACCCTAGAGGTGCAAGTGTGCAAGTGTTTGTATTTCATGCTTGATTTATCTTGAATTAGGGATTTCTAAGTATTGATTTTATCTTTCTATACAAATCCTAATTACTAAAATTTATATGAAAGTGATAAATTGCGGGAAGTAAATTTCCTACGTTATTACAATCACTTGGGGATAGGGTGTACAAATTTACAAATGGGGATGGCAAGAAATTAAAGTTCTAATTATCTATTACAACCATATTGAAATAATGTACAAGAATTGAAATGTAAAAATATATTTGTTTTATTTTTATTAAGAGAAGAAATAAATTTGCTTAATGAAATGTTTCTTTAGTATTTTTGTTTTAAAAGAAATAAAGCAAAGTATATAAAGTATTTTTTTGGTGTTTTTGATTAATGAAAATAAAGGTGATGATAAAAATAATAAGAGAATAAGAGTTAGAATCAGCGTGTTTCCAAAATAAGAGAGAGTAGAAGTTCTAATTCGGGCGCACTGCAAATCAGAAAGAAAATGTTAGCAGAAATGGGGAAAGCCAGAAGTTCTGGATCTAGACGGACTAAAGTTCCGGGGTTGCTGGGAACAAAGGAAAGCCTAGAAGTTATGATTGCTGAGAGGGCCTAGGAGTTCTGATGCTGCTGGAAACCTAGAAGTTCTAGTGTTACTGGAAGGCTAGAAGTTCTGGTTGTTGAGAGAGTATAGAAGTTCTGATTGCTGAGAGAGCCTAAAAGTTCTGATGCAGCTGGAAACCTAGAAGTTCTAGTGTTACTAGAAGGCTAGAAGTTCTGGTTGTTGAGAGAGCCTAGAAGTTCTGGTCCAGGAGTACTGTTTTGACAAATAAAGGGGAGGGGGTTTATCTAGATGTTCTGGTCCAGGAATCTTGTTTGACAAAAAAAATGTTAAGAAATAAACACAAAAGATGCTTATGGGGCTAGAACCCAGTACCCTTAACACTAATGCCTTATACGTGCACTCTCTGTCACTGGAGTGGATATACATCCGATATTAGAAGCAAAAACATAAACATATATTACAAAGTAAGTTCTAATGATGAATTTCATCTCCTTCTTAGCGCCAACCAGAGTATCTGCAACTTAGTCATTTCTCAACAAAAATAGAAAATGCAAACATAGAATTTATGGAAAATTTCATCATGGTTTCAGAAATACAAAGCATCAAAACTGTTAACCAGAAGCAAGCATAATTTTGCTAATCCTAATTCTGAACCCTAATTTCCTCAAGAAGTTTTGATCTTAAATTCTCTTTACTTAGGCAATATAAATGAAATCTATAAATATGTACAGATTCAGAATCATGATATCTACATTGTGTCTTTGAAATTGCAAGCCTAACAATGCCTAAGTAATGAGATGCAAATCAGAAGAAACTTACCTTGCAGCTGGGTTCATTTTGTGAGTTAGAGCCTGATTCATATTGTTGTGATGTTCTGGTCAACTCCCTCAAGTTCTCTGAAAGCTAAAGAAACCCTTAACTTGAGTTATGGCTGGTTGGAATGCTCTAGAGCAGTCAATATGCAAAGTTCTGATTTTTCAAATGAAGAGTGGTGAAGATTGTATTATAGTTTGAAAAAAGAAGTTGGGATAGCTTCTACGTGTATACCAAAAACTGTAAGGATGATTTGGCCAAGAAACACACAAGGAAAATTAGAGTTTGGATGCAAAAACTAAAGAAACTAGCAGGTTTTGTGTTTGTGCTGCAGTTTCAGGTTCTTGGAAATTTTCAGCAAGGTTTCAGTGCTTTTTTCTCAATCTTTTCGAATCCTCCTCAGTTTGCAAATGAAATTTTATTTACAGGCAAAGGATTCAGAAACTTGGAGAAGTCAGGAGTACATCCATCATGTGTTATGGATTGTTGACTTGTTTTTGAAGCAAGTTTAGACAGGCATGGTTTCAAGGCAAAGTAGAGTGGTTAGCAGCTTTAATCACGCCTAATCTGAGTTTGTAGGCATGATTTGTGGGGAAGTACACTCATAAACAAAGTAAAGTATGGGCTCAAAATAAAATTTGTACAAAAGTTTTCTTTTAAAGGATAACAGTAGTACTTTTATGCCACACGTGGGAGGATCTTTTGGATAAAGGCTTAAACACTGGGATAAATACTCAAAAGTTGGTGTGAGCATTAAATGATGATGAGATTTAACAAGCAAGAAGGCCTGCAACATGAGATCATGCGGCCTAGCTTGAAACTGGATTAGAAGTTCAGCATAAACGTAACTTAAATTAAGAACAAATATCCAACTTCTCATCTTTGATTCTTCCTGCTCCAGCATGATCTGAAGGAGTTCTCAGACTTTTCAGAAAGCTTGTAACATGCTTTGTAACCCCTCTTTGAATCATCTTTGCAAACTCTGACTGTACCTACGTGAAAAATGGCCCAGAAGTTCTAATCAAATTCTGACATGGAAATGCTTAGAATTTACCAAGTGTTTTAGTTTCATGGACGTGTCTTCAAGGATTTATAACTTGAAATCCCAACATTTCTAGGAGAAGTTATGTTCTGCAATGTTTTAGATCTCATTGATCTCTACAACTCTTGTGTCATAAGTTCTTCCTGAATCAATTCGCATCATGATGAAAATTTGGCCAGAAGTTCTGAATTTGTCATATTTTCTTAACACTTAGAAAAATTTCTAAGTGTTTAGAACTTTGACTTTTCCAAAGTGTATTTGAATTTTTATTTTCTTGATGAAACAACTTCATACTCTAACATGTCTTGATGAAATGTGATTCTTGAAAACTTGATTTTGATCCAAAAGTCAAAGATTGACTTTTCAGTGTCCCTTTTGACCATTTTGCCCTTGTGCTAATTCCAAACCTAAATTGATGTATCAGTGTTGCAAACTTGAGTCATGGAAGATCTTGTGAGAAAATTCTTGAGAAAAGAGAGGGAAAATTTTGGGGTACAACAACTGCCCCTGTTCAATCTTCTTAAACCTGAAGAGTTAGACTGGGGAGCCCGTCATTCGTGACTTGAAGGTGAAAGATAATTTAACACTAAAGTGCCCATAAATTTGCACTCGAGGATGTGTTAGTTGACTGTATAGGGAATGGGCTTAGAGATGCCATCCAGTGTGACTGGGGAAGATATCAGGATAAATCTTTTGGTTGATTTATATTGAAATAGTATATGTCTTTTGCCTGTTGATTTTTCTTGCAAGGAAGAGGATTAGTTGCATGCAAATGTATGCATGGCGTAATGGTGTTCTCAAAAATAAATGAGATTATGATGTATGCATTTGTCATGTATGTGTTATGGTTTATGGATGTGATGCGTTTATTGCAGCGTGTTTTTGTCTAGGAAAATAAATCCTTGACAACATGTTGGGGAGCCTTGGAAAGCTGAATCCCTGACTGTTGTTGGAGAGTAGGCGTATCTTCAACTTTTTCTAGAATGTTTCTGCTGGGAAGTCATGTTTTATTGTTTGAGGAGAAATCCGCTGGCGGAATATTGACTTTGGCTCTTTGCATGAGGAAACTCTGTGGGGAGTGTTGATTTTTGCTTGGAGGAATAAAGTTCAAGAATTTTGGTTATCCATTGCTCTACTGGGGAATTATTCCTGACTAGAGAGCATCGAAAGTTAGCTGTTATCTGGTCGAAATCCAGGCTTGGTAGAAATTTGTTGGGGATAATGAAGTTGACTATTATCTGGTCATATTCCAGGCTTCGCAGCGACTTACCGGGGAAGGTTGAATTAACTGTTATCTGGTCGGATTCCAGGCTTCGCAGAAAATTACTTGGGAGAGTGAAGTTGAGTTGTTATCTGGTCAGATTCCAGGCTTCGCACTAACTTACTAATATTAAACTGCTATCTGGTCGGATTCCAGGTTTTGCAGCAAATATCTGAGGTGGATGAAGTTAATTATTATCTGGTCGAACTCCAGACTTCATGATAACTTATTTGAAAGGATGAAGTTGAACTGATATCTGGTCGGGTCCAGGATTTACAATAACTTGCTTGAAAGGATGAAGTTGAACTGACATCTGGTCGGGTCCAGGTTTTGCAGTAACTTGCTTGACAGGATGAAGTTGAACTAATATATGGTCGGGTCCAGGCTTCACAATAACTTGCTGGAAAGAACGAAGTTGAACTGATATTTGGTCGGGTCCAGGCTTTATAGTAACTTGCTTGAAAGGATGAATTTAAATTGATATCTGGTCGGGTCCAGGCTTTACAGTAACTTGCTTGAAAGGATGAAGTTGAACTGATATTTGGTTGGGTCAGGCTTTACAATAACTTGTTGGGGGTAGAGGAAAAATCTATTGGGGAAAAGAAGTTAAACCCTTGTCTAGTTGAGTCCAGGCTTTACAATATCTTGAGAAGTTAAACTATTATCTGGTCGGGTTCAGGCTTCATAGTAACTGGAAATTGTTTGAATAGGAATGATTCCGTTAGAGAGTGTATTGTTTGGTTGGGGAATAAACCCTGTTGAAGAGAATTTTTGACAACATGCTGGCAAGGTGAATTCTTTTAGGAATAAATCCACAAGGCTTCTTCTTTTAAGTCCAACTCAGCTGATGAGAGGGCGGTCGAGAGATTGAAATTCTAACCGAGGGTTGTATAAATCCAACTTTGTGGGCAACTCTGTTTGGGCAAAGGTTTATTGTAGCAGGCTCTGTGGAAAAATGCTAATGAGATACCTCTGTGGGGATATCTTAACTACATTAAAGAGATGCTCATTGCTGCTTGGCAGCACATATTTTCTAAATAGTTTAATTATGTTCATATGCATATGTTCGTTCAATTTTAGTCATTGGACGTCTTTGCACTCAAAAACAAAAACAAAAAGTTTGCACTTCAAAGTATATTTGTATTGATGTTTTTCCCATGAATAGGCATTTTTGTACAAAGAGGCGGAGATCCTAGTAAGAGGAAACCGTCGAAAGGATAACAAAATTGAAAACAAAAACAACAACCATGTGGAAATAATCTCATTGTGTTCCAACTCTACTATTGCCCCAATGTCTTCGAACATCCCTTGCCATTGACAGAAGATGATTGGATTGATCTTGGATCGTTTGAACTCGGACATTGGTAATAAAGTCGACTGTGGTGATGCTACGGGAAATAGTCATACGCTTTCAATCCTTAACTTTTTCCTGGACCTCCCTTTCGGGTTTTTAACCCACCAAGATACCCATTTTTTCCTAAGTCTCCCTTTCGGGTTTTCGACTTGCCGGGTGTATAATATTTTGCATATATCCCTAATTTTTGCCCAAACCTTTGGTTTGTCGGGATGCCCTTATCTTTCCTAGGTGTGTCAACCTAGAGGGTCTCTTATGTGTAGTATTTTTTAACTATATCCGCACTCACAGGACGTGGGAAATCTTCACCATCCATAGTAGTCAGCATCATGGCACCACCAAAGAAAACTTTCTTGACAACAAATGGCCCTTCGTAGGTGGGAGTGCATTTTCCCCTGGGATCGTCTTGTGGAAGAATGATGTGCTTTATTACCAAGTCACCAGCTTGATATACTTGAGGCCTGATCTTTTTGTTGAAAGCCTTGATCATACATTTATGGTACATATGACCATGACAAACAGCAGCCAGTCTCTTTTCATCGATAAAATTCAACTGATCCAATATTGTCTAAATCCATTCGTCTACGCCTAAGCCTTCTTCATTCGTAATCCTTAGTGAGGGAATCTGACTTCCACTGGCAGGACAACTTCCATTCCATAGACAAAAGAAAAGAGAGTTGCCCCAGTTGATGTCCGAGCTGAAGTACGGTAGCCATGAAGAGAAAACAGTAACATCTCATACCAGTCTTTGTAGGTTACTACCATATTTTGCACAATCTTCTTAATGTTTTTGTTGGCTGCTTCCACTACGCCGTTCATTTTAGGTCTATAAGGAGAAGAATTGTGATGCTTGATTTTGAACTGAGTGAAAAGTTCTGTAATCATAGCATTGTTGAGATTGGTTCCATTGTCAGTGATGATCCTTTCGGGGATACCATAGCGGCAAATGAGGTTATGTTTGATGAATATGGCTACAACGTTCTTTGTGACTGGGGAAGATGAGGAAACTTCGACCCATTTGGTGAAATAATCGATAGCGACAAGAACAAAGCGATATCCATTGGAAGCAGTAGGTTTAATCTCTCCAATCATGTCAATGCCCCACATTGCAAATGGCCATGGAGCAGTCATGACATTTAGAGGAATAGGAGGCACATGGACCTTGTCAGCATAGATTTGGAACTTGTGGCAAGTCCTTGAGTGGTTATGGAAATCAGTTTTCATTGTTGACCAATGGTAACCGGCTCTCGAGATTTTCTTGGCCATAGTATGTCCACTAGAGTGAGTCCCAAAGAGACTATCATGCATGTCTTCCATAATTTTCTCGGCCTCCTTCTTGTCCATACATCAGAGTAGAGTAGAATCATGGTTGCATTTGTACAGGATTCCATTGCTTAGGAAGAATTTGGCTGAGAATCTTCGTAAGAATTTTTTATCATTGATGGAAGCTCCTTCGGGATACGCTTGCACTTCAAGGTATCTCTTCACCTCATGGTACCATGGCTTCTCCGTGTCAGTGTCAAGCTCATAGAAGTGTGCTAGTTCGTCAAATCTCTCAGTTGTAATCATAGGAGCTTTGTTGTCCCATTTGACCTTGAACATATAAGACATTATGGCCAAAGCATCGGCTAAATGATTTTCTTCTCTAGGGAAGTGTTCAAAGGTGATTTCTTCGAAGTATGGAATCAGAGATAACACAAGCTCCTTGTAATGAATAATATTAGGATGTTTAGTATCTCAATCTCCCTTTACTTGTGTAATCACTAGAGAGGAATCTACGAATATATTCAAATGCTTGATTCTTAAATCAATGGAAGCCTTCAGACCCAAAATACATGCCTCATATTCGGCCATGTTATTTGTAGAATTGAAGCACAGTCTAGAAGTGAAAGGAGTGTGGCAACCCTCAGGGGAAATTATCATAACAGTAATTCCATTACCCAAAGTGTTGGAAGCCCCATCGGAGACCATAGTCCATTGGGATCCTTGTTCAGGTCTGTCATACAGTCCAGGTTTTGCACAGTCGGTCACTAACATGATATTCTCATCTGGGAAGTCAAAGTTCATAGATCGATAATCATCAATAGCTTGATGGGCCAAATGATCTACCAATATGCTTCCTTTGATGGCCTTTTGTGTTGTATATTGAATATCGTATTCAGTTAAAATCATTTGCCATCTAGCTATCCGTCCGGAAAGAGCAGGTTTCTCGAAGATGTACTTGATAGGGTCCATCTTAGAAATAAATAGAGTGTTATGAGTCAACATATACTGTCTTAGCCGGTGAGAGGCCCATGTCAGAGTGCAACAATTTTTCTCAAGCAGTGAATATCAGGTTTCATAGTCGGTAAAATTTTTGCTCAGGTAGTATATTGCATGCTCTTTTCGGTCAGACTCGTCATGTTGGCCCAACACACACCCCATAGAATTCTCTAGCACAGTCAAGTACATGATCAAGGGTCTTCCTTTAACTAGAGGCATGAGGATAGGAGGTTCTTGCATATATTCTTTGATTTTTTCGAAGGCAGCTTGGCATTCATCATTCCATCTGACTACTTGATCTTTCTTCAAGATTTTGAAGATTGGCTCACAAGTAGCATTTAATTGAGATATGAAGCGGGCGATGTAGTTAAGACGACCCAAGAATCCTCTAACCTCCTTTTCAGAATGGGGAACTGGCATTTCTTGAATGACTTTTACCTTTGCAGGATCAACTTTGATGCCTTAACTACTGACAACAAAACCTAGAAGTTTTCCAGATTTTACTCTGAATGTGCACTTATTAGGGTTCAACCTCAACTTGTACCTTTCAGCCTCTCGGATAGCTTGTACAGGTGATTGAGATGTTCTTCTTCAGTTTGTGACCTTGCAATCATATGATCCACATATACTTTTATTTCACGATGGATCATATCATGAAACAAAGCTACCTTAACCCTTTGATATGTTGCCCCTGCATTCTTTAATCCAAACAACATGACCTTGTAACAAATGGTTCCCCATTGCGTAACAAAGGTGGTCTTCTCCATGTCTTCGGGAGCCATCTTAATTTGATTATAGTCGGAGAAACCATCCATGAAAGAGAAGACTTTATGTTGAGCGGTGTTATCGACCAAGACATCAATATGAGGTAGAGGGAATTCATCCTTGGGGCTTGCCCTATTCATATCCCTGTAATCTACACACATATAAACTTTTCCATCTTTCTTCGGCACCGGCACCACGTTTGCAACCCATTGAGGATAAGATGTCACAGCTAGGAATCCTGCACCAAATTTGTTCATCACTTCAGCTTTTATTTTCTCAGACATGTCAGGCCGCATGCGGAGAACTTTTTTCTTGACAGGAGGACAATCTTCCTTTGTTGGCAGACGATGAACTACAATGTCGGTATCCAACCCTGACATATCTTCATACGACCAAGCAAACACTTCCACGTAGTCATGTAACATTTGAACCAATCTGCTCTTGATACTGCTTCCTAGGTTGGCGCCGATCTTGACCTCTTTCTTGTCTGTCTCGCTACCTAGGTTGATAGCTTCAACTGACTCTTCATGCGGATGAATATCTTTTTCCTCTTGCATTACAAGTCTGGATAGTTCTCTCAGTATTTCACAATCTTCCTCGCTTTCTTCTTCGGCTTGGTTAATTGGATGTTCGAAATCATAGCTGGCAATAATAGAGTCATTGGCAATAAGATCCGGAGTGGACGAGGACCTGCAAGTGTGTGTGTGTGTGTGTGCATGTAAGATACATGGCTATTTGAAAAGCGTATTAAAAAGAAAGAAAGACAATGAACTCAAAATTTGAATACAAAAAGTCCAATATTTTATATTGAATGATCATATGATAAAATAAACATAAATAAAACCCTTAACAAATGGACCATAATGCCTCGGGCCAGGCCTATAACTTAAAAGTCATTGTTTAATATTACAGATAAAAGGCTCTTGAATTGATAGAAAGCAATAAACAAGTAATTACTCCTCAATGAAGGAGATGGGAATGAAGTCCTTTGCGTGCCAATTGTTGAGCCATGTCGTAGTAGGGTCTATCCATTCTTCAAAAGCACATTCATCATCAGAATCCTCCACAACGTTTACTTCATGATTTCCAATATAGAGAGGGGGCTTTCCCGCACAAGCGCGCCTAACTTCTTTATGAGCTTGATAGTGAAACCCAAACCACATTTATCTTCTTTGAACGGGATCTCGGGGAGTTGCCCCCAGGTATCAC
This sequence comes from Vicia faba, assembly GCA_948472305.1. Lineage (NCBI taxonomy): Eukaryota > Viridiplantae > Streptophyta > Magnoliopsida > Fabales > Fabaceae > Vicia > Vicia faba. The sequence goes on from OX451739.1 coordinate 1,450,752,554, forward strand.
AACTTCCATCTTTGACTGTGGCACGAGCGTCCTTAAATGAAACCATCCTTGGTACGACCTTATCAACTTTGGGCATGTCGAAGGAAATTTTGGCAGTAGCAACCATAGGCGGAACAACTTCAAAATCCTGGCACGAGGTTTCTATAAATTCACCATCCATATCCACATATTTGAAATAATTAAGATGGCTTACCATGAATTCCTCCTTACCGCAAACAGTGACGATCCTCCCCTTGACTGGGTATTTTAGCTTTTGGTGAAGGGTAGATGTTACTGCCCCTGCTCCATGGATCCAAGGGCTACCCAGAAAACAGGAGTAAGTAGGACGGATGTCCATGATGTAGAAAGTAGAGTTGAAAATCCGTGAGCCAACTTTAATGGGGAGATCCACCTCTCCATGAACCATCCTTTTGGACCCATCGAAAGCCCTCACGACAATATCACTCGGCTCCAAGACTAGTCCTTCACAGTCTAACTTGTCTAAAGCGCCCTTGGGTAGCACATTTAAAGAAGAGACAGTGTCAACCAGAACATGTGCTAGAGTAGCCCCCTTACATTAAACAGAAACATGCAAAGCTTTGTTATAATTTCTTCCAGGTGGTGTCAGATCAACATCAGAGAACCCCAATCAGTTGTCGGCCGTCAAGCTCGCCACATAATTTTCGAACTGGTCAGTTGTGGTCTCATGAGTACATGAGCCTTCTTTAAGAATTTGATCAATGTTCGGGAATGAGCATCGGAACAAAGTAGCAAAGATAACATGGAGATCTTGGAAGGGGTTTTCCCCAGCTGCTCCACTATCTTGAAATCACTCCTCTTTATAATCTTTAAGATTTCATCCATTTCTTGAGCGGAAGGTTCCTCAGCGGAAACATCTTTCGCAGGCGTCTCTGTCTCAACAGGCTCAACTACTTTCTTTTTACCCCTAATGTCAGCACTAGGCTTAACAACAGTGATGCAGACAGGTGTCGTTGTAGCAGTTGGGGGTGAAATGTTGGGAAAAAAGATTCTCCCAGTTCTGGTCACCTTACTAGAGCCAATAATATTACCAATGTCATCAGCCTTGCTTTCTTCAATCCAAACATCTTGCTTTATTCCATAGTAAAACAATTCGACACCGTAGTTCCATGACACTGCTTTGTTGGAAGAGCACGAAATTCGCCCAGGGGCAGTAATTATTAGAGGGGAAATAGTCGGTTCATTCCAAATCCTGATAGGCCCCTTTGAGGAGATCGTAAGAGGCTTGTTTGAAATTGTTATGATTGAGAGGTCTTCAATCTTATTGGTCAAACTTTTGATGGACAAAGTTCTCTCAAATAGGATCTCATGACTATTCATCAGGCGTTGAACACCTTCTTTCATCCATTTGCATCCATTAATTTGTTCGGTACAACAATCACAATCTTTCAAACTGCCAGGGAAAACCCTGGCTCTCAGCAAATTCTTTTTGACAACAGTTAACGGAGTTGTTAGATCTTCGACGGAGGAAACAAAAATAGTGTCTTCAATTGCATTGACACCTTTACCATGGTTTGGAATTGGTGCCGTTATCACATTGGGAATTGTAGGCGGATCAAATTCGATTGTCTTATTGTCTATTAGATCTTGAATTTTGCTCTTCAGCGCCCAACATTGATCGGTCTCATGCCTGGGACTATTTAAATGATATGCACACTTGGTATTCAAATTGCATTTAGGTGAGGAAGTGTTCAGATTGGACGGAGGATCATGCAGTGTCACCAAGTTGGCCTTTAACAGGTGTTGTAAGGCTTGGGATAATGACATGCTTATCCGTGTGAACTGTCTTCGTGGAGCCTCAAATCATTTATGATTGATAGATTGTCTTTGAACATGAGTAGGGTTGGAGATCAGAACAACATTAACAGACATACAATTATCCTTCTTGGTACGGGCCCTTGCCCCAAAGACAACATTCGTTTCTTTCTTCCCAATGAAGGGTTTCTTTATGGGGTTGGAGGTGGAAGCAGACGCCATGGGGATTTTCCCGCTCTTGATACCACTTTCAACCCTTTCACCAGTTAGGATCAGGTCGGTGAAATCGGGCGAAGAACACCCAACCAATAAGTTGAAAAATGGACCAGATAACGTACCCATAAACATATCAATATGTTCCCTATCAGTTAATGGTGGTTAGACCCTACTTGCAAGATCCCTCCACCTTTGGGCGTACTCTTTGAACCCCATGTCTTGCAATTAAACTCTAGTCGATGCTAGGTTGGCATTATATTGGTATTGGTGATAGAAAGCAGTTGTCAAGTCTTCCCAGGTGTGGATACAAAAACTCTCCAATTGGTAAAACCACTCTAGTTGAGTCCCAGCCAAGCTTTCTTGAAAGTAATGGACCCAGAGTCTCTTGTCGGTGGTGTGCGGTTGTATTTTGCGCACGTAGGACTTCAGATGAAGCTTTGGGCAGGAAACCCCGCCATATTTAATGGAGTCTGGTATCTTGAATTTATGGGGAATGACAACCCCAAATATTAAACCCAAATCATCAAAATCCAAACCAGGAACAACTTGAATCTCAACGGCCTTCAGTCTATCCTCTAGCTGCTTGTACTTATCATCGGCAGGAGGATATTGCTCATCAAAATAGTCTTCATCATCGGACATTCGATCATTAACACACCCAGCCCGGGTGCTCCTTGCTTCTTCAACTTGATTTTTGTCTTCTTCAGACGAATCTTCAACTATCGGCATCTGGCGGATCGGCTCTCTGAATGTTTTACTCATGTCGACTAGGGATTTCCATTTTGGTTTCTTTTTGGATGCCAGCAACGTCATCAACTCTTGTTACCCCTTGGCCAGGGTCAGCAGAGTCTCTTGAAACTGGGAATTTTATGCTTGTAGGTCCTTCACTATTTTCTCGATATCCATCTTACTAAAATAAACAGCAGAAAGATAAGGAAAGCTATCGTGAAAAACCTATTTATGTTATGATGCATGAAAAGTGTGCATGCAAATGATTTCAAGGATTTATAAGATTTAAATTTGTCTAGATAAAGAACGAACAAATGTCAAATTGCATTAATCAATTGAAAATGGTTACAACGTGCCTCTTGGGCTTACAAGATAAATTTCTAAGACAAAAAGGTCGAACACATCCTCTTTGGTGCAGTGTAGGCGTTCAAGCTTTGTTCTTCATGAAGTTTCCTTGTAAGCTCCAAAACCCTTTTCTCGCTTGCATAGAACTGAGCTTCGAAGGTGTCTCGCTCTTCCTTTAGCTGAATCCAATCCTTTTGCAAGTATTTAAGAGAGGTAGGCATGGTGGGATAGAGGACAATATACAGGACATCTCCTTCAACAACAGGCTCCATGACAACGGGTAGGATGGGGGGTAAGGCATTACGAGCTTCTGAGCACGAGCTCGTACCCACCTAAGGTAAGGCTCAAGGGGAATCGAATTCTTGTGTTCGAGTGTCTTACTATCCACTTTGTTTACCATCCTCCAAGATCGTACAAACCTTTGATGGTAGCCTTGATTGTCATTCTCATAGTCGAACACCACACCTTGGATGAGCGCATCATGAGGACCATCTCTTCATGCATACCTAAATTGTCGCAAAGCTAAGCAAGGGTTGTAAGTGATACCTCCCTTAATACCAAGCAAAGGGATATTAAGGAATTCCCCACAATGATCGATGATAGTAATGTCCTCCAAGGATCAAGAACACCAGTGAATATATGAATGTCTGAGTGACATCAACCTATTGGACCACCTTAAACCTTGCTCGTTCTTCACAAAGGATCGGGGGAGATGAAAAAAAAACCACCTAGCCAATAGAGGAGTGCAACACATGAGGGATCCTCTTCTCTTCATGGTGCGAGAGTGGAGAGAATGCAGGATATCTCCTAACAAAGTAGGCACTGGATTGCGAGATATGAAGATTTTGACGACATTCACATCTATAAGTTGGTAAGGATTTGGAAATAGTACCATTCCATAGATGAGAAGGGCCAACATTTCTTTAAAATCTTGTAAATCTAGAGTGTTCCAACAATTTTGAGCTTTCTCCAACAGGAACTTGGCTAGGAACCCTTTGACACCACTTCTTGTTTCCCAATTAGCCGTGACGTCGGATTGTTGCAAGTGTAAAGCTCGGGAAATCTCTCTAGGGCTTGGGTCTCTTTCGATACCGTTGAAAGGTAGTTGATTGAGAATAGGAAGTCCCAAGAGTTGAGAGAATTCTTCAATAGTAGGCACAAGCTGGTAATCAGATAAGGTAAAGCAATGGTGCAAAGGGTCAAAGAACTGGAAAAGCACCTTCATCATGTCTTCATCAATGCTCGAGGTAACCAAGTTTAGGAGTCGACCATGTCTTTCGATGAATGAAGAACTCTCAGGAACCCTCGATGTTAACTCTTTGAGTTGAGAAGGAAATCTTATGAGATTGACTTGGATAGTATTCCTTCGGGTGGAAGCCATGTCCTACAAAACAGAACAAAGATAAATCCCAAAAAGTCCTTGAAATGGTTAGTGCAAATGCAATGGTATAATGCTATGATGTTATATACAAGTAAGCATATACACACAAAGAAAACAAGTCCTTAGGTTTAGGCTTGTATGAGGTTCATAAATAAGTACCCTCTTGAAGTTTAGTTGGTTCAACATGTCCTAGAAACTAATCGAGTTCTAGGGGATCCCAAAGTCATTGATCTTTCTTCATCAGACATTGTTTCAGCGCAAGCCTCTTTAATGGCGACCAAAATATCTCGAAAGTCCGATCTCAATAAGCGTAGTATCAAGTATCAACCAACTTTAGAATGCACCAAAGCCGGCTACCTCACTACTTTCTAAAGGCCAAGTTGTTAAAGTAAAGGTTCTAAAGTCAATTAGTGCTTTATGACACCACACAGCGGCCCTGTATTCTCCTTGACTACTCAAGGGCTACCGGTACCAACAAATGTGTCACACTAACGTAGCTACTGTTTAGACCATGTCGGTATACCCCACATAGTTTCCACAACTTATTGCTACTTACCTAAATGGTGTCCCAGATCCGGGTAGAGGATCAAAATAAGCCCAAACAAGGAACCATAATGTAAAGCAAATAAGTCAAACAAAGAAAAACAAGTAAAGGTGATATATCCCTAAGGTAACCCCACTTTTAAGATACTCCCTAACAGAGTCGCCAGTTCTGTAATACGGTGAGAGAACTGACTTGGATGTTTTGCATTTGATCACAATTGTTGCAGATAGCAAGAGTCGCCACCGACTTTTATTTTATCCAACAAAGGAAAGGGTGAAAAGAACACGAAAGACCTTTGAGATTATTTTCTTGAGTTTGAGAGGTAGATCATGAAAAAGGGAAGGTGTTAGCACCCTTTTCATCCATAGTTATCTATGGGCTCTTAGTTGCTTGCTAGATCACTTGAAAATTGTTTGTTTGAAGATGTGCTTGAGGTGGGTTTTGAAAGTATTTTTGAGAAAAAGTGCTTTTGTTTTAGGCTAACTTTGTAATGATTCTCGTCTCTATAAGAATGTATACAAAGTGTTAGACTTTTGAAAATATTTCATGGAAAATGTTGGTGCATTTAGAAAGGTGTTTGTGTTTAAAGATGAGCAAGCAACTAAGAACGTTTCTACCTACTCAAAAGTCTTTGTTCTTTTCCTCCTTTGATATTTCCAATTTACCATTGATTGGTAAGAAGCCTTATCTCTGGATGTAAAGGGACGGGCATGGGTCATCGTATAGTCGTGATAACAATGTTGTGAGATATATTAGCATTTCTTTTTGAGGGACTAAGATCATTTGTAAGGCAACATTCGAAGTGTCATCGAGGGACTATGATCTTGTATTTTTTTTATTATTTTTGCTAAGACGCCTCACATGCATAACATGACCATTTTTTCATAAGGCAACAAGTGGAGTTAACCTTAGAGGTGAAAGTGTGCAAGTGTTTGTATTTCATGCTTGATTTATCTTGAATTATGGATTTCTAAGTATTGATTTTATCTTTCCATACAAACTCTAATTACTAACATTTATATGAAAGCGATAAATTGCGGAAAGTAAATGTCCTACGTTATTACAATCACTTGGGGATGGGGTGTACAAATTTACAAATGGGGATGGCAAGAAATTAAAGTTCTAATTATCTATTACAACCATATTGAAATAACGTACAAGAATTGAACTGTAAAATAGATTTGTTTTATTTTTGTTAAGAGAAGAAATAAATTTGCTTAAGGAAATGTTTCTTTAGTCTATTTGTTTTAAAGAAATAAAGCAAAGTATATAAAGTATTTTTTTGGTGTTTTTGATTAATGAAAATAAAGGCGATGATAAAAATAATAAGAGAATAAGAGTTAGAAGCAGAGTGTTGCCAAAATAAGAGAGAGCAAAAGTTCTAATTCGGACGCATTGCAAATCAGAAAGAAAATGTTATCATAAATGGGGAAAGCCAGAAGTTCTGGATCCAGACGCACTAAAGTTCTGGGGTTGCTGGGAACAAAGGAAATCCTAGAAGTTATGATTGCTGAGAGGGACTAGAAGTTCTGATGCAGCTGGAAACCTAGAAGTTCTAGTGTTATTGAAAGGCTAGAAGTTCTGCTTGTTGAGAGAGCCTAGAAGTTCTGATTGTTGAGAGAGCCTAGAAGTTCTGATGCAGCTGGAAACCTAGAAGTTCTAGTGTTATTGGAAGGCTAGAAGTTTTGGTTGTTGAGAAAGCCTAAAAGTTCTGGTCCAGGAGTACTATTTTGACAAATAAAGGGGATGGGGGTTTATCTAGAAGTTCTGGTCCAAGAATCTAGTTTGACAAAAAAGTGTTAAGAAATAAACACAAAAGATGCTTCTGGGGATATAACCTAAGACCCTTAACACTAATGCCTTATGTGCATGTTCTCTACCACTGGGGTGGCTATACATCCGGTATTAGAAGCAAAAACATAAACATATATTACAAAGTAAGTTCTGATGATGAACTTCATCTCCTTCTTTGCGCCAACCAGGGTATCTGCAACTTAGTCATTTCTCAACAAAAATGGAAAATGCAAACATAGAATTTATGGCAAATTTGATCATGGTTTCAGAAATACAAAAGCATCAAAACTGTAAACCAGAAGCAAGCATAATTTTGCTAATCCTAATTCTGTACCCTAATTTCCTCAAGAAGTTTTGATATGAAATTCTATCTACTTAGGCAATATAAATGAAATCTATAAATATGTACAGATTTAGAGTCATGATATCTACATTGTGTCTTTGAAATTGCAAGCCTAACAATGCCTAAGTAATGAGATGAAAATCAGAAGAAACTTACCTTACAGCTGGGAATCATTATGTGAGTTGGAGCCTGGTTCATATTGTTGTGATGCTCTGGTCAGCTCCCTCAAGTTCTCAGAAAGCTAAAGCAACCCTTAACTTGAGTTATGGCTGGTTGGAATGCTCTGGAGCACTCAAGATGCAAAGTTCTAATTTTTAAAAATGGAGAATGGTGAAGATTGTATTATAGTTTGAAAACAGAAGTTGGGATAGCTTCTACGTGTATACCAGAAACTGTATGGATGGTTTGGCCAAGAAACACACAAGGAAAATTAGAGTTTGGATGCAAAAACTAAAAAAACTAGCAGGTTTTGTGTTTGTGCTGCAGTTTCAGGTTCTTGGGAATTTTCAGCTAGGTTTCAGGGATTTTTTCTCAATATTTTTGAATCCTCCTCAGTTTGAAAATGAAGTTTTATTTATAGGCAAATGATTTAGAAACTTGGAGAAGTCGGGAGTACAACCATCATGTGTTATGGATTGTTGACTTATTTTTGAAGCAAGTTTAGACAGGCATGGTTTCAAGGCAAAGTAGAGTGGTTAGCAGCTTTAATCACGCCTAATCTGAGTTTGTAGGCATGATTTGTGGGGAAGTACACTCAGAAACAAAGTAAAGTATGGGCTCAAAATAAAATTTGTACAAAAGTTTGCTTTTCAAGGACAACGGTAGTAATTTTATGCCACACGTGGGAAGATCTTTTGGATAAAGGCTTAAACACTGGGATAAAGACTCAAAAGTTGGTGTGAGCATTAAATGATGATGAGATTTAACAAGATAGAAGGCCTGCAACATGAGATTATGCGGCCTAGCTTGAAACTGGATTAGAAGTTCATCATAAACGTAACTTAAATTCAGAACTGAAGATGTGAAAAACACAAGAAGGGGGGTTGAATTGTTAAAACTTGAAATCAAATGCAGACAACACGTTATTTTTATCCTGGTTCGTTTGATCTCAAACTACTCCAGTCCACCCGTCAAGGTGATTTCTCCTCTCTCCAACGAGGTCTTAATCCACTATATTCAACTGAATATTACAACTGCTTTAACAACTGCTAAAGCCTTCTTGAGTCTAAACCACATACCGGTTTCTCAAGGAAATTATTTCTTACAGATAAATGAACAATATGTGTGTTGAATGTTTTCTACAAAAACTATATATCACAACTGTGATAATACACAAATGAAGCTTAGTGAAACTAGAATGCTAGAACTATAGAGTAATCAATTTGAGAGCTTTAGCAAATTGTATGAGTGAGGATGAAGATGATTGACTTTAGGCGTGTAGAGTATTGTAGAGCATTAGCCAATTCACTTCTCACTTATTTGTTTAAATACTTCTTGGAATAGATACGTTGAAGCCAATAATTCCATTTCAATGCTCATTACGTTCTTTCCATATTGAGAAGATCTTTGTCTTAGAATAAAGCCGTTGGTAATTAATCTGCCTTGAATGCAGTACCGTTAACTCTTCAGAATGTTCTGCTTGATTAAGATCAGAGCGTTCTTGGCTTTAGCTTATTCTGATTGCTTCTGAGTGCTGATGACATTGATAAGATCCTGATCAGAGTTAGAGTGTGTTGAGCGAAGATTTTGTTCATCAGACTTCAGCGTAAGCAAATATATGATCTTCTGGTTGACATCTTCTGATGCTGATGTTGATATTCTGATGCTGATTCCATCAGAGTTTCCTATAAATAAACAACATAATTTTAAGTAGCATCTATGTCATATATAAAACTCATAAATGATTTAATCTTGTATTTTGTTATCATCAAAACTCTAATTGAGGGTTGTAGAATCAAACTATGTTCTAACAATCTCCCCCTTTTTGATGATGACAAAAACTAGATATTTTCAATTAAAATAAAGTGATGAAAGTATCAGAGTTTAGGAATAGAGAGGAAACAGTATCAGAGCTAATCAGATAATGAGAAAAGGTTTCAGAGCAGAGAGGGTAAGAAATAAAAAGTATCAGAGTAAAGGTGAGAAAAACTCCCCCTGAGTTGATTATTTCCTTTTGATTCCTTGAGTATCAGAACTTTATTGAACCTTTCTTTAAGCATCAGAATTTTGCTTTATCAGAGTTCTTCAGTTTCTTGTACCTGTAAGCTTTTCAGAACAAAGAACTTCAAATATATAAGAATGTTAGAATGTTTGAGACTTTTGTCTCAGTAAACCGTTATTGAAAAATATCATTCTTTCTCCCCCTTTTTGTCAGCTATCAAAAAGCATATATAAACAGAGTTTAAAATGATCAGAGTAAAAACACGTTTGTATTAAAACAGAAGCAATGATAGTTTAGAACAAGTAGAAATATTACAGTCAAACATAAGAAAACAAGGAAAACATAAGAAAAATCTAAGAAGAAGAAGGAAGTCGTGTGAACAGCGCTTCCAACATGCTCTTGATTTGTTCGCTGGTTTCATTCTGCTTAGCTACCATGTTTGCTATAGATTCAATCTTCATATCCTGCTTGTCCATCCGTTCATTCATCAGCATATATGATCTCTTCAATTCCTCTAGAGCCTGCCTGTCAAGAGAGGAAGCTTTAGGATCTTCAGATACAGACTGCTTCTCAGAGCTTTCTATAGCTTCTTCTGCTTGACCCAAGTCTTCAGCTTGAATAACCTGTTCTTCTGCAGCTTGAACTTGAGATGCTGGACACTTTTCAGACCAAGGCTCACTGTCCAGATGCAGAACTTCTTCCTTCAGCACTTTGCTTAGAACTGGACCTTCCATTTCCTTCAGCAGATTGCTGAAGTTCTGCTGAACCTATCCATAGCTCTGGTCTTGTAGCTTGAAAGTTTCAACGCATACCCATCTTCTGAATTGAGTCCAGAGATGATCTGAAACAGCAGGATCAACAACTTCCAGAGTTGCTTGTTTCAAAGAGGATATCCATTTCTACATATCTGATTCAAAATTCAAAATGCTGGAACCAACATCTGGTTGTTTCGGTTTGGGAATAGCAGTTTTGTGGTTTATTGCAGCAAGGCGTTCAAGGATTGTTAGATCAATGACTGTCTTGCTGTGGTTTTCTGTATTTTTCTTGGGTGAGGGAGTAGGAGAATCAGAAATAACGATTGGACTATGTGGGGAGTTTGGAGGAGTTGTTTCTGGTGAGGATGGTAGTTGAGACATGTTCACAGTTGTACCACAAGGAAGTTGAATGGCCAAGGGTTGTGGTTCAGGAGACTCATAGGTTTGAGCCTCAGAGTTTTGTGTCTCAGGTTGTGGAGTTTGTGCATGTGGAGGAGATGGTGGATTATTTTCGGGTTGGGGAGAGGAAGGTTGTGGAATTTCTGGTTCCGGTATTGGAGTGAGGGGAGTTTCTGGAATGGGTGAAAGTGGAATGTCAGGTTGTGGAGAAATGGGAATTTCTGGTTGTGTATTTCGATTTTCTGTATGGAGAGCGGAAGAGTGTTGTTCTATATCAGACAGAACTTGTGCAAGTTCTGGTTCTGGTATGGTTGTAGTGTTTGGATTTTGCGGTTTATAACGGGATCTTCTGAGAGTTAATGACTCAGAAGGGTCAAAGTCTTCAAAATCCTCAAAGGTTTGGGGTATTGGGATATCAGATGGAATTGGAGTTGGATTAGGAATGGATGTGGAAACATCACTTGAACTTAAAACAGATACAGAAACAAGATTACCTCTTTTCCTTGGAGTCTGTTGTGATGATCCTTCTGGAGCAGCTTTTCTCTTCTTAGTCTTCTTCAGAGCAACCTCTGGTGCCTTCTGCTGAAGATCTTGAATGTTTAGATTAGGAGCTGTTCCATCAGCTTTGCACGCATCCAAGTATCTCAGAACTATTTGAGGCTTGGAGTCAATCTCTGAGAACAGAGGGAAGTCTTCCAGAGGAATTCTTCTGCTGGAGATTTCAGCAAAAGGAGTAACGCTGGGCTCCTTCTTAATGTTCTCTATCAGCTTCATCTTCTTGAGATTCTTGGCGTTCAGCTGCTTGCCAACAGATGGTTCCAGGGTGCTGATCTCTTGTGCTTCTGTCAAGTGCTCAATCAGCCTATTCTCAGTCAGAATATCTGATATCAATCTGCCCAGGGGTATCCAATCCCTTTTAGTGCGTTCTTCTTCTCTAGTCTCCTTGACGCTGGTTCTTAAATGGTTGAATAGAAGATGAGCTAGATTAATCTTTACCTTCTAATTGATAAAATAGATCAGAAATTGTTGATCCATGTTTATGTAATCAGGAGAGCTTGTCAGCTTCCTGTGATTGAAACAGCCCAGAATAATCTTTGCCCAAATTTTGTGCTTATCTTTCAGATCCCTTATCTTGCTGGAGGGAAGCCCCAGCGTGAAAATCTGCCTTGCTATAACAGCAACATCTGAGCACCTTTCAGCCATGTCTATACAGCGAATGCCACCAACATTGTATCCAATCAGTTTTCCAATTAGGTCTTCAGTAATCACAATTTTCTTCCACATTATATAGGAGGTGACTTGGTGATTTGAGGAAGATGCATGAATCTAGAATTCCTTAACCAAAATAGGGAAAGTTGGACCCACCAACCTGTCAAAGTATCTCTCCCATCCTTGAGCTTGAATATCTTCTGATAAATCAAAACCATTTTCCTTCAAACTGTTGAAATCCACTATAATCTCTGACAGAACTTCCAGGTTCTTGACTGGAGTGAGTAGCATTCTGAGAGGAACCTCATATTGCTCAGCTGATGTGTCTTTTTGGGAACCTGAAGAGATATTGCTGGAAGACGCCATTGTTCACACGAGGTTTTGAGAGAAAAAAAATGAAAGGGTTTTCTTGAGCAGTAAGAACACAAACACAAATATCAGAGAAATTGATTGAAAACGAAGGTAAGGGTAAAAGTTGTGAATGTGTGTTAGTGGTGTTTAAATAGATTTTGAAAAAGTTTTTTGAAAACATAAACGCTTAAGAGAGAGAAATAAATAATGATTAATAGCATTAGTTGATTGCTGATTTTAGGGGATTTAGGAAAGATACTTAAACGGTTACCAGTGACATGTGTCTCAATGCAACCAATCATCGCGTTGCCTTTTCAGCAGCGTGAACGCGTGTTCAGCCTCAGGAACCAGCTGATGACTGGATGACACTTGTTTGCTTTGAGTGAACATCACTTCTATCCTTGAACTGGAGAGCTCAGAGCTTCATGGATAGATCTGATACAATCTGCATTTCTAAACATTCTGAAAGAGGATTGATCAGAAGTTCACAGAGTAATAAACATGATTCTGAAGGTTAATATATAAAATTAAAACAGTTTTATTCTGGACAGAGCTTCATGCTGAGATGATTCAGAATGAAGTTGAACCTATCTTCAGAAAGTGGTTTTGTAAATATATCAGCCCATTGATGGCCTGTATCAATAAATTTTAAGTTTAAAATGCCTTTCTGAAAATAGTCCCTAATAAAATGATGTTTTATTTCTATATGCTTAGCCCTAGAATGCAAAATTGGATTTCTACTTAAGAAAATGGCAGAAGTATTATCACAAAGTATAGGAATGTTACTCTCATAAATCTGGAAGTCCTCAAGTTGACTTTTCATCCAGAGCATTTGTGTGCTGCATCCAGCTGCTGCTATGTATTCAACTTCTGCTGTTGATAGAGCAATGGTGGATTGTCTTTTGCTGGACCACGAGATCATATTTTATCCTAGAAACTGGTAGCTTCCAGAAGTGCTTTTGCGTTCAACTCTGTCTCCAGCAAAGTTAGCATCACAGTAACCTACTAAGTTGTAATCACTAGATTTTCTATAAAACAAACCCAGATTAGTAGTACCTTTCAGATACTTGAAAATTCGCTTAACAGCTGTTAAGTGAGATTCTCTAGGATCTGATTGGAATCTTGCACAAATGCATACACTGAATAAGATATCAGGCCTTGAAGCTGTAAGATAAAGAAGAGAACCAATCATACCTCTATAGACTTTCTGTTCTACCTTTTTGCTTACCTCTTCTCTTTCCATAATGCACGTGGGATGCATTGGAATCTTTGATGGCTTACATTCTGAGAGATCAAATTTCTTCAGAAGTTCTCTGACATATTTGCTCTGATGAATGTAAGTTCCTTCTGGGGTTTGATTGATCTGGATGCCCAGAAAGAATTTTAGTTCCCCCATCAGGCTCATCTCAAATTCTGCCTGCATACACTTAGCAAATTCTCTTCCCAGAGCAGGTTTAGTAGATCCAAATATTATATCATCAACATAAATCTGACAGACTAAAATGTCATTCTTGATTGTCTTATAGAATAAGGTTGTGTCCACCTTCCCTCTGGTGAATTCCTTTTCTAACAGGAAGTTACTTAGTCTTTCATACCAAGCTCTAGGAGCTGGTTTCAGACCATATAGTGACTTCTTTAGTTTGAAAACATATTCTGGATTTTTTGAGCTTTCAAAACCAGGGGGTTGGTGCACATATACCTCTTCTTCTATATAGCCATTTAAGATCGCACTTTTGACATCCATCTGATACAGAGTGATGCCTTTATTAACAGCAAAAGAAATTAAAAGTATGATAAATTCTAACCTGGCGACTGGAGCAAAGGTTTCTGTATAGTCTATCCCCTCTTGCTGACTATAACCTTGTGCTACCAATCGTGCCTTGTTTCTGACAACTTCACCTTGTTCATTCAGCTTATTTCTGAACACCCATTTTGTTCCAATGACGTTGAATCCTTTTGGTTTAGGAACCAGATCCCATACGTCATTCCTGGTGAATTGATTCAGCTCCTCTTGCATTGCTAGAATCCAGTCATTGTCCAGAAGTGCTTCATCAATTGAGGATGGTTCAATCAGAGAGACAAGTCCCATGAGGGATTCTTCAGAGTTTCTGAAGCTGGATCTTGTTCTGATTGGATCTTCCTTTCTTCCTAGGATAGTTTCTTCTGGGTGGTCCATGCTGCTTCTGGATGGTCTTTTTTGAGGTGGATCAACAAAAGATGCTGGATTGCTTGCAGTGCCTCTTTCTGATGTTGATGGAGTGTCTCTGTTAAGAGCTTCTGATGACTTGTCTTCAGAACCTGTGAATTCAATTTCCATACCTGCAAATAATTCATTCTGCTTTGACTTTTCAGAGTCAAGCTTATCATCAAAACGAACACTGATTGATTCTTCCACAATCTGTGTTTCTGTATTGTATACTCTGTACCCTCTTGAGCGTTCAGAGTATCCTAACATAATACACTTCTGTGCTTTAGAGTCAAACTTGTTCAAATAATTTTTAGTATTCAAAATAAAACAAGTACATCCAAATGGATGAAAATATGAAATGTTGGGCTTTCTGTTCTTCCACAATTCATATGGAGTCTTTTCCAGAATAGGTCTTATAGAGATTCTATTCTGAATGTAGCACGCTGTGTTTATTGCCTCTGCCCAGAAGATCTTAGCAACGTTAGTCTCGTTGATCATGGTTCTGGCCATTTCTTGCAATGTTCTGTTCTTTCGTTCTATAACTCCATTTTGCCGGGGAGTTCTAGGACAAGAGAAATCATGCAGAATGCCTTTGTCATTAAAAAATGATTCAAAATCTTTGTTTTCAAACTCTCCACCATGATCACTTCTGACTTTGACGATTCTAAGATCCTTTTCATTCTGAACTTGGTTACAGAAGGTGACAAACACAAAGTGTGACTCGTCCTTGTGTCTTAAGAACTTTACCCATGTCCATCTGCTATAGTCATCTACGATTACTAACCCATACTTCTTGCCACTGACTGAAGCAGTTTTAACTGGTCCAAATAAGTCAATATGCAGAAGTTCTAATGGCTTAGAGGTAGAAACAACGTTTTTATATTTGAAAGCAGGTTTTGCAAACTTGCCTTTCTGACATGCTTCACACAGAGCATCTGTTGAACTTCAGGTTAGGAAGTCCTCTGACCAGATTGAGTTTGTTAATCTGAGATATTCTTCTCATACTAACATGCCCCAATCTTCTGTGCCAGATCCATTGCTCGTTGTTAACAGACAGAAGACACTTTACATTCTGACTTTTCAGTTCAGAAAGTTTGATTTTGTAAATGTTGTTTCTCCTCTTTCCATTAAACAGGATAGTCCCATCTTTCTGACTAACAGATTTACATGAATTTTGATTAAAGATTATATCATAACCGTTATCACTTAATTGACTTATGGATAACAGGTTATGCATTAATCCATCTACTAATAATAGATTACCGATAGAGAGAAGATTTCTGTTACCTACTGTTCCAGAGCCAATGATCTTTCCCCTCTGATTGCCTCCAAAGCCTACATGGCCTCCAAGCTTAAGTTCCAGGCTTTGGAACATATGCCTTCTTCCCGTCATGTGTCATGAGCAGCCAGAGTCCAGGTACCATGACTGGTGTTTCTGCTTTGCTGCTAAAGATATCTGCAACATGTATTATTTTATCCTTAGGTACCCATATTTTCTTGGGTCCTGATTTGTTAGTTTTACCAAAACTCTGGTTGAATATTGGTTTGACAGAATAATTGCTACTGGTATATTTGATGTCGTGTGTGTGCCCATATACAAAGTGTGACTTAAGAGGAGTTCGTTTAATAACTAAATCCATGTCATTCTTTGGTGTAGGTACCTTACCTTGGTATCTGTTGTACCCCAAAATTTGCCCTCCCATTTTCATCAAGAATTGTCAAAGTCAAGGTCACAAAATGTCCCAAGGGTTGTGCAGCTCAACTGTCTCCTAGACAGTCAAAACTAGGGTTTGAGTTCTGGTCAAGCAAATGAACTTTTCAAAGGACCAATCAAGTCTCATATGCTCATAAAGATGGTCAAGTGTCTTCATGTCAAGTTTTAAGGCATTCAGCTCAAAATTGCACAGTCAAAACCCTAGATTGCACTACAGTCAACTGTAGGGGCAAAATGGTCATTTGGCAGTCAAAAGTTCAAATTTTGGGTCAATATATCATTTTGAAGCCACAAACATCATTTGATCAATGCTTGATCATGATTCTCAAAATTTGGCTCAGAAATCATCAAAGATACAAAAGTTGCTATATTTGGACAGCTGAAAAAAGTCAACTGAAATTGACCAGGGCATAACTTTCACATGGATTATCAGAAAAATTCCATCCAAAGCTCATTTTGAAGAGAAAGACATTTCCTACAATTCATCTTCATGTTCCAAGTCCAAGAAATGCTCTCACAAAAAGTTATCAATTTCAACATTATAGGTCATTTTCAAAAGTCAACAAAAAGTGACTTTAAGTCAAAGGCCATAACTTGAGATTGGTAAATCAAAATGACATGGGACCAAAGGCATTGGTTAAAGGACTCAAAGACCTTTCCAAAATGTCCAAGAACATGTGAAAAGCTTAAAAATTGACCAAGTTATGCCTTGTGGAAGTTGGGAAATTTTTAGGAATTTTGAAAAGTCAACAATGATGCAAAAGGCCTAAAAATGCAAATGGGCCCAATTATCTTCCAAATTTCTTCATACCAAGCCTATGCACGACCACTAGGCCCAAGGGGGAGTATTCTCATATTTTTTAATTATTTATTTGAATTAATATTAAATTATATTCATTTAAATCATTTTAATTCATGAAAAATATAAACCTAACATGGAAAAATCTTTTTATGCATGATTTGGCCTCTATAACTCGTGCACATGCTGATTGGGAAGAATTAGATTGAATTGGATATGATTTGCACAAAAACCATGTGAAAAAGATTGAAAGAATAATGGAAGAAAATCAAATCTTTAATCTTTGAATGCAAGAGATTTTGTTGAAAATTGTTGACCTAAAATGCTCCATACATATACTACAACACAACCCTAATGCTCCTAGACTCAAAACTGCGCAGCTATCCCCATTACAAAACTTGAAAAATTGCCTTAGAGCTGAAATCTGAAAAGGTGGTTAGAGATTGATTCAGACCTTAAAACCTATTGCAATAGCTTCCTTAGACATTCTTGAAGGGACTCCAACCAAAAACAACAACAAAAGCGTAAGGAATTGGCACCTAGAATCGCAACTGTATCGAACAAAATTGCATAATCATACATTCAATTATATGCGTTATTTGTAAATTTTATTGATGGATTCTTGTTCATATGGAAGTTTCAAAGCTAACCAGCCTCTTTAATTGTGTTTTTATTGGCTATATTCGATTATACCATGTGCAGTTTCTAGGGTTTTGCAGGCCTGTAAATTAGGGGTTCTCACTAGAGGAAAAATTGGACGTCCTCAGTGCCACCATTGCAACCAGCTCATCAAGACGAAGAGGACTATACCATCGCGCCTAATTTATGGTTGGATAGGAGCTAATCGCTATTTCTTCTAAACCTGCCTCAAACCACGGTTGCAAAACCGTTGCCTCTGTGTTCTAGTTTACAGAGTAGGGAAGACGATGATGTCGTGTCCTTCAACAATAGGCTGGTTTTGAAATTTCGCGCATCAATCATTAATGCGTTTGGTTTTGCTTTTTGTCATTTGTTTGCTAACATATATTAAATATAAGTTACATGGTTCAGTGGCAGGTGATAATGCTTGCAATGCTCATGACCTGGGTTCGAACCCCAGGTCTGGAAATATTCCATATCATTTTTCATGAATAATTCCTATGCAGGCATGACGTGTTGGTCCATAATGCACACTCAACATCCAAGGAGCCACGCGTCTAGCTGCTCCAGATCAAGGGCTCAGGATTGAGACGTACCATGGGCATAAGTCAACGTGTCACACATGATCCAGACAAAGTCACTAAACTCAAGATTAATGGCCCTGGTTTGCATTTTCTCATTTATGTTTATAGCTTATTTATTTTTTTAAATTACAACTTTATTCAATTTGCTCTCTCAATTAATTAATTCTTTTACCAAAAAATAAATAAAACATTCAAAAAATCAGAAAATACACAAAAATATAATATTTATTTTATTACAATTATTTTCATAAATAAACTAGCATGTAAATAAATTAGTGTAATTAGTTTTTAATTCCAATTCTTTTTTTATAAAAATCCAAAAATGTAAAATTTAGGTTTTAATTGTTAATTCTTTTTTTTTATTTCCCTTTCTTCCACAATATTAATTATTATTTATTTATTTATTTTCCTATTTAAATTGCATATAAATAAATTAGGTTTAATTTAGGTCATATTTTAATTCTTTCACAATAAATAAAAAAATATTAGAATTAGGGTTCGCCGTTTAATTTAATTTCAATTAATTTCTTTTTCCATTAAATCTAAAAAGCCACAAAAAAATAACAAAAATATCATTCTCATTTAATTTTAATTTTTTAATCCTTATTAATTTTAATTATTTGCAAAAAGGGTCCAACGCCCGTCATTAATCATTTAATTCGCGCATTTATCTTTTATCGTTTATATAATCATGTAATTGCCCCAAAGCGTTGTAATTTACTTTTCGCACTTTATTTCTTCGCATTATTTATTTTTCCGCTAAATCGGGTCCGGTTTAATTTTGGCGATGTGGACCCGCGCCTTTGTAATAGTCGTAGATTTATCTTTTCCGCACTCCTAACTGTTAATCGAGCATGAAAGAATGAATGTCAAATTAAAATCAAGCGTAGAACACGACAAACATGACAAGACAAATATCAATGAACATGACACACAATTCGCACACACCACCCCTAGGGTACGCCTCACTGTTGCCTTTCGGAAGGTGATCGTCGAGTAGAGGATGTCTTAGTAAGTCCTCATGATCCGGGAACCTGGCATGAGGGTAGCTTCTAAGGTGTCTTCCCATTGCTCTGGTGATCACCATGTCCCTACAAACTCGAATTGACCCGAACACCTCCAACGGTGGTGCTACCTACCTCTCAATGGTGGGATGGCACTACTTTAAAGGACATTTACACAGACGAATTCCTTAGGGTAGGTAGGTTCTCAAGGATACTTGCTCTAATCTCAAAACAAACTCAAAAAGACTTTTCACACTGACACTTTTCAAAAGCTTTCAAAGCAAACTTTTCAAACACTCTGACGTATGAGTCGATCTGAAATTTTTCAAAAGAAACTTTTAAACCCACATTGAAAAGCAAACAAAATATTTTGAAAACACAAATGAGCAAGTATCTAAGAGCCCATGGATAACCATGGATAGAAAGGGTGCTAACACCTTCCCTTTCTATAACCTACCTCCCGAACCGAGAGCAATCTCTTAAAGGAATTTTTCTGTGCTTTTGTCCTTTCCAATTGGAGAAAATAAAAGATGGTGGCGACTCTTGCTTCCGCGACATTTCGCGAACCAGCGTTAAACAGTCAGTTCCAGATCCACCGATCACAGAACTGGCGACTCTGCTGGGGATCCTTAAACTTAAAGTGAGGTTTACCTTAGGGCTAGCTTATAACTATGTTTTCAATTGTTTTCCTTGTGTGCTTTAAATTGTGGGTTGCTTGGGAGTTCTATAGGTCCTACACCCGGATCTGGGGGATACCTTTCTTAGAAAGTAGCAACAAGGCTGTGAGGGAACTGTGCGGGGTATACCGACATGGTTGAAACAGTCTGCTACGTTGATGTGGCACTTTGGTGTGTACCGGTAACCCTTGAGTTCAGTCAAGGAGAGTACGGGGCCTCCGCGTGGTGTCGTGAAGCATCAACAGACCTTAGGAACCTTAATTGAACTATCTTGGCCTCTTTAGGGTAGTGAGATAACTGACTTTGGTGCAGTCCGAGGTTGGTTGATACTCGATACTACGCTCAATTGAGGGTTGCTTTCCTGGAATATTTCGGTCGCCAGTTCAGTGGCTAAATCGAAACGATGAACAATGAAAGCAATCCCGTGATATTGGGAACCTTAGAACCCGGTTACTTTGATTAGGACAGGTATGAACCCACCAACTCAAAAGGGTATTACCCAGACCCCATGCCGGCCTTAAACCTTAAGGGCTTGTCTTGTGTGACTTGTGTGCCCTCGTACTTGACTATTTGCATGCTTGTGACCTAACACTTGTTTCTTGCAGGTTTTGTTTCAGTCCTTAATTAGGACTCATAACAGGGTTCACTCACATTACCCCATGCATAGCATAACATCATACCATTGCACGCATCCTGCATACATCCTAACCCATTTCAAGGATCTCAAGGGCTTGTGATGCAGGTCATGATAAATCAAACATCTAGCCAGGGGCAAAGAGGATTTATCTTCCTCTAGCCAAGGGTGTCAGGGGCTATGACCCACTGGATATGGTGAGCCTTTGACCCTTGAGGAAGGATTTTCTACAACAGGAAGTTTCTTCAATCAAGTTACCGGTTTTCAACTCTAACAAGTTTCTCTGTTTACCCCGCGAGATCCTTGAAATCATTGCATGCATGTCATATATATCATTGCATAACAGGTACCCTTTTTCTCTGCAGGTTGCTTACCCTTCTCCGCTGTTTATTTCAGCCGCTCGTCATGAATCCTGAACCATCAGCCGAGCAGACTATCAAGGACCTTCAGGCTCAGAACGCCCAGTTCCAAGAGCTGATTATGAATCTGACCCAGGGGCAACAAGACCTGAAGGCTCTGCTTTTGAAGAAGGACAAGAAAAAGAAGAGGACTGTTCTGTTCAGCCCTAGACGCAGATTTGGGAATACACCACAAGTTGAAGCTGAGAGGACAACCCCATCTGTGGGAAAAAGCAGTCATCATGAGAGAGAGGTTCCCAGTCCAGTGGTCTCCGACAACGAGACAGATTTTGATGAAGAGCAGTACCTTCCTGCTGATGACAGATATAAGCAACTGGAGGACAGAATGAAAGCTATGGAGGTTCAACAGGTACCTGGGCTGGATTTCGGAGATCTGGGTTTGTCGACTGGTGTGATTATCCCACATAAATTCAAAGCACCAGCTTTCTCGAAGTATGACGGGGCGTCTTGTCCCAAGCTGCACTTGAGGTCCTATGTGCGAAAGATTCAGCCGTACTCTGCGGATAAGAATCTATGGATCCACTTCTTCCAGGAGAGTCTTTCAGGGACTCATCTCGAATGGTTCTATCAGCTAGATGGGACCAAGGTTCGTAACTGGGAGGAGTTGGCTACTGCTTTCTACAAGCAGTATCAGTATAATGCCGACCTTGCTCCTACGCGTACCCAACTCCAGGGTATGTCGTTAGGATCAAGTGAAGGTTTTAAAGAATATGCGCAGAAATGGAGGGATCTTGCTGGAAGGGTACAACCACCTCTGACTGACCGTGAACTCGTGGACATGTTCTTGGGGACCCTGTCTGGTCCATTCTTCAACCACCTCATTGGTAACTCATCTGCTGGATTTACCGACCTCATCCTGACCGGCGAAAGAATTGAAGCTGGTATCAAGAGCGGGAAAATTCAAGAGGCCACACCTTCGGATATTCGTAAAAAGCCTTACACGGGAAAGAAGGAATCTAATGCTGCATACGGTCAAAAGGATCGCCGTGATCATCATGCAGGGGCAGTCATGATCTCTGGTTCTGCACCACGCCGCCAACCACAAAGGGGAAACCAGCAAAGGCCGGAAGGGCCTAAAAGGCAGTTCACCAACATTAACATGCCATGGTCACAAGCACTGCAACACATGTTGAAGATGAACCTGATTGCAGTGATCAACCCTCCTGCCAATCCTAAGACCTCCTCTCCTAGCTACAATCCAGAAGCCAGATGCACTTATCATTCCGATAGCCCGGGGCACGATACTGAGGACTGTTGGGCACTTAAGTACAAAATTCAGAACATGATCGATGCCAAAGAGATCGAGTTCGAGCCTGCTGAGACTCCCAACGTGATCAACGCTCCGTTGCCAAAACATGGCTAGGATTGAGAATTTTTTTTGTTCATTTGGATTCAAGTTGTATTTTTCCTTTCTTGTTCAGATAAACAATTATTATGTTAAACTCTTTTATTTCATGAATGCATTACACATGTCTGTCTTGATTTAATTATGTTTACTATGCTTAAAACCGCTTTCATATTTTTGCAATGGTCAACTCTTAATTGAAAATTCTAAACCTCTTGAGGGAGGATGACGAAAACGATACCACAATCTATAGTATGCTTTTGAACAAACCCCGCTGATGAGGTACAGGCATTGTTTCAATCCCTAAACACTGGAGTTATAAGGATGATAATCCCTCGTCAACCCATTCAAGCCAAAGAAGCAGGAGTTTTATTTTCGAAAGTCAAAACCCTTAATCATAACCTGGGGCAGGGTAGTCTCTCAGTTGATCCAAGTGCATAACGAATGGCACCGAAGAGATCTTTACAAAAACAAAAGACAGTGATGGTTCAGAACAATCATAAGGACAGGCAGTCACTATCAAAAACAAAATCATAAATGAAAAGCCCAAAAAGTCTAAACCTACAAAGGGGACTTATGAAACTGGGGCATCCCGCTGACTGTGATTCCAAAAAGGAAACAGTTCAGGCAAAAAAAAAGAAAGGGACAACAAAATCAAGAAAGAGGTCTCACAAACCCTCAACCAAAGCAAAAATGACTGCCTATTCAAAAGAAATCATCAACATCTGAACCATTATTGGAACATCAGAGCAAAGACTCAAACAAGGTCTAACGTATGATCAACTAGGTTTAGGTTTGGAGAACATCACGAAGAGCGGGTGGGTACAAATAATTTGAGCCTTTATCCTTTGTTTCTTAAACCGTGAACCCGGCCACGATATAACCCTTAAAAGTCCTAGCTGAAGCATGGGTTAGTTCGAAAGCATACTGTTACGAAGGTATCCTGACTCCTGAAGGTTTGCTGTAAAATATTGAGTTGACATCGCACTATATTACAAAAAATGCATTTTCAAAATTCAAGACAGACATAGACTTGTGCATTCTTAAAATAACTTTGTTTGCATATGACTATTTGTTTGAACAGCAGGGAAATTCGCACGATGAACACCTTGTGAACAGAAGTACCTCCAATCAAGGGGCACAGTGGGAGGATTGCCCATTACCTGGGGCATGGCAAAATACTTCCAACAGGGGCAACTCCCTACATTCGGAGAGCGTGGACATGGTCGGAAAAATACTACGCCCAATCAAAGACCCGCTAGGTTGATACACCTAGGCAAAAATAAGGGCTTCCCGGCGAACCAAAAGGGTTCGGGCAAAATGAAGGGATGAAACGAAAAATATGTACACCCGGCAAGTCGAAAACCTGAAAAGGCGGCTTGGGCAAAAATGGGTATCCCGGTGGACCGAAAACCCGAAAGGGCGGTTCAGGCAAAAGTTAGGGATCAAAGCGTATGACTATGTTCCGGTATCTCATCACTTGTCTACCCGAAGATTTGTCAATCACCCACACAGGTATCCTCTTCCCTCATCTCCGAAGCAGGGGCAATAATGAGTTATCCAGGCGATCCAATTGCTCTGTCAACCAAAGTACAAAGGACAGATCAACATAAGAATGATTACCATCTACCCTTACAAATTCCAGATCGTGGGTTAACGTCTGAGACCAAACAGGACAATCATCCGCTTAATCAAAATCATGCAACCCAACACCGGTTTCTTCCCAACCTTCAGACAAAGTCATACACAGACTCCTCCTCCACAAGATGACCTAACCCCGGTTCATCAAAGTTTCACACAAACTTACCCAAGTAACCTAACCCCGGTTCCTCCTGAAGTCTTACATGGACCTATCTCCAGATGACCTAACCCCGGTTCATCAAAGTTTCACACAAACTTACCCAAGTAACCTAACCCCGGTTCCTCCTGAAGTCTTACATGGACCTATCTCCAGATGACCTAACCCCGGTTCATCAAAGTTTTTACACAAGCTTATCCAAGTAACCTAACCCCGGTTCCTCCTGAAGTCTTACATGGACCTATCCCAAGATGACCTAACCCCGGTTCATCCCGAAGTTTTTACACAAACTCGTCAAGTAACCTTACCCCGGTCCCTCTAGAAACCTTACATGGGTTTATCCCAAGCAACCTTACCCCGGTTCGTCAAGAAATCTTACATGGATTTATCCCAAAGTAACCTAACCCCGGTTCCTCCAGAAATCTCACACGGATCTATCTCAAGGTAACCTAACCCCGGTTCCCCCATAAGTCTCACATGGACTCGCTTCCAGTAACCTTACCCCGGTTCGTCAAGAAATCTCACATAGATTTACCCCAAGGTAACCTAACCCTGGTTCCTCCAGAAGTCTTACATGGATTTAGCTCAAGATAACCTCACCCCGGTTCATCGAGAAATTTTACACGAACTTACCTCACCAAGCAACCCTACACCGGTTCCCCCTATTCAAGATGCAGTTTTACACGGACTCGTCACCCGGACACCCTACGCAGGTTCTCCCTTTCCAAGAATGCAGTTTTACACGAACTCATCATCAAAATAACCCTACCCAGGTTCCTTCTCCATTTCAGATGCGGTTTTACACGAGCTCATCAACAGGCAACCCTACATAGGTTCACTCTTTCAACTTACAGCATATTCAAACCTCCCCCAGAAGAGTCCAATCCAGTTTCCCCAGGAAAGTTGGAATTCATATCTCCCCAAGCAGCAAGCTTATCCCCAGTAGATTCTGGAAGCTTATCCCTCCTCAGAGCACGAACGCGTCGTCCCGGCTTGATTTAAAGAGTTATTTCCGTAACAGGATATAACTGGGTTATCCTCAGCCAAAAGCCACGGAAAGAGCGTCCTCGGCAAAATATCTTCCTACCCCCAGCGAAGTCTATCAACACTTCCAGCACAACAAGGATATCCCCAGCATAACTCATCAACGGTATCCCCAGCGGAGTTATCTTCATCAACTCAGCAAAGCATCGCTATCCCCACAGAGTAACACTCCCCAGCATGATCGCTAGAGTATCTTTTCTCCCGCAGAATTATTTCATTTGCCAAGTTCATCCCCCAACGGAGTTATCTTCTCCTATCGGTATTCTTGCAACAATCATCCACAGCGGAAGCACAATCTCTTCCTCAGCATCAGCCCAGGATATGGCTTCCCGGCACCCGTCAAGGATTTATTTTCCTAAGACGAAAACATACATGAATCATCACATACATCATTATAGCATGCATAACGTATTGCATCATACAAGTCTCATTTATATGGATAACATCATTGCTTGATCCATATCATGCATTGCATATAACTGACCTTTACCTTTCAGGAAGGATGCAGTTGAAATTCTCAAACATATTTCAAGGATTTCTCTAGTCCAATTAAATCGACTCCAAACAGATTTTTCTGATAAAGACTCAGTAGAAGTTATGGTTCCCTCTCCAACGGCGTGTGAGGTAGTAATCCCTTCTTCAGATGTTCCCCTCTCCGGCATGAGCGTGAGGTGATATTCTTTTGTGGTCCCCTCTCCGACGGTGAGCGTGAGGTGGTAATTCCTTTTTCAAGATGTTTTCCTCTCCGACGATGAGCGTGAGGTGATATTCTTTTGTGGTCCCCTCTCCGACGGTGAGCGTGAGGTGGTAATTCCTTTTTCAAGATGTTTTCCTCTCCGACGATGAGCGTGAGGTGATATTCTTTTGTGGTCCCCTCTCCGACGGTGAGCGTGAGGTGGTAATTCCTTTTTCAAGATGTTCTCCTCTCCGACGATGAGCGTGAGGTGATAGTCTTTTGTGTTCCCCTCTCCAGCGGCGTGTGAGGTGGTAATTCTTTCTTCAGATGTTTCCCTCTCCGGCATGAGCGTGAGGTGATATCTCCTTTAAATTATAATTTCCTATAGTTCCCTCTCCGACGTGAGTGAGGTAACTCCCTTTGAGATTATAATGTCCTTTGGTTCTCTTCCCGATATTGCAAAGATGGTAATTCTCGCCAAGATTTTTCTCAACGAGCGTTGTTGAAGTTAAAATCAACCAAGGTTCTCTTATCATTCATGCTAAGGCAATAACCATCCCTGGTTCATTCATCGGCGTTTGAAGCTCCAGACCCAGCTCCTGTAACCAGTCAGGACATATCCATATTAAGCATCTAAAATCAGCTCCTGCGACGTGTCAGGTACTCATTTTTCTGTTTTGCAGGTATGCAGGTTCTCGCTAAGGAATCTCTTACGCAGTCAGCATCCAGATGGCATCTATAAGCCCATCACCCTATTCAGCAATCTCTAAATGGCATCTATAAGCCCATTCCCCATCACCGTCACTATGTGAGCGCAAATTTCTGGGCACTTTAGTGTTCAATCATCTTTTACCCTCGGATTACGAAAGGCACGTCAGCCAATCTGCATCCTCAGGTCTAAGAAGATTGAACAGGGGCAACTGTTGTACCCCAAAATTTGCCCTCCCATTTTCATCAAGAATTGTCAAAGTCAAGGTCACAAAATGTCCCAAGGGTTGTGCAGCTCAACTGTCTCCTAGACAGTCAAAACTAGGGTTTGAGTTCTGGTCAAGCAAATGAACTTTTCAAAGGACCAATCAAGTCTCATATGCTCATAAAGATGGTCAAGTGTCTTCATGTCAAGTTTTAAGGCATTCAGCTCAAAATTGCACAGTCAAAACCCTAGATTGCACTACAGTCAACTGTAGGGGCAAAATGGTCATTTGGCAGTCAAAAGTTCAAATTTTGGGTCAATATATCATTTTGAAGCCACAAACATCATTTGATCAATGCTTGATCATGATTCTCAAAATTTGGCTCAGAAATCATCAAAGATACAAAAGTTGCTATATTTGGACAGCTGAAAAAAGTCAACTGAAATTGACCAGGGCATAACTTTCACATGGATTATCAGAAAAATTCCATCCAAATCTCATTTTGAAGAGAAAGACATTTCCTACAATTCATCTTCATGTTCCAAGTCCAAGAAATGCTCTCACAAAAAGTTATCAATTTCAACATTATAGGTCATTTTCAAAAGTCAACAAAAAGTGACTTTAAGTCAAAGGCCATAACTTGAGATTGGTAAATCAAAATGACATGGGACCAAAGGCATTGGTTAAAGGACTCAAAGACCTTTCCAAAATGTCCAAGAACATGTGAAAAGCTTAAAAATTGACCAAGTTATGCCTTGTGGAAGTTGGGAAATTTTTAGGAATTTTGAAAAGTCAACAATGATGCAAAAGGCCTAAAAATGCAAATGGGCCCAATTATCTTCCAAATTTCTTCATACCAAGCCTATGCACGACCACTAGGCCCAAGGGGGAGTATTCTCATATTTTTTAATTATTTATTTGAATTAATATTAAATTATATTCATTTAAATCATTTTAATTCATGAAAAATATAAACCTAACATGGAAAAATCTTTTTATGCATGATTTGGCCTCTATAACTCGTGCACATGCTGATTGGGAAGAATTAGATTGAATTGGATATGATTTGCACAAAAACCATGTGAAAAAGATTGAAAGAATAATGGAAGAAAATCAAATCTTTAATCTTTGAATGCAAGAGATTTTGTTGAAAATTGTTGACCTAAAATGCTCCATACATATACTACAACACAACCCTAATGCTCCTAGACTCAAAACTGCGCAGCTATCCCCATTACAAAACTTGAAAAATTGCCTTAGAGCTGAAATCTGAAAAGGTGGTTAGAGATTGATTCAGACCTTAAAACCTATTGCAATAGCTTCCTTAGACATTCTTGAAGGGACTCCAACCAAAAACAACAACAAAAGCGTAAGGAATTGGCACCTAGAATCGCAACTGTATCGAACAAAATTGCATAATCATACATTCAATTATATGCGTTATTTGTAAATTTTATTGATGGATTCTTGTTCATATGGAAGTTTCAAAGCTAACCAGCCTCTTTAATTGTGTTTTTATTGGCTATATTCGATTATACCATGTGCAGTTTCTAGGGTTTTGCAGGCCTGTAAATTAGGGGTTCTCACTAGAGGAAAAATTGGACGTCCTCAGTGCCACCATTGCAACCAGCTCATCAAGACGAAGAGGACTATACCATCGCGCCTAATTTATGGTTGGATAGGAGCTAATCGCTATTTCTTCTAAACCTGCCTCAAACCACGGTTGCAAAACCGTTGCCTCTGTGTTCTAGTTTACAGAGTAGGGAAGACGATGATGTCGTGTCCTTCAACAATAGGCTGGTTTTGAAATTTCGCGCGTCAATCATTAATGCGTTTGGTTTTGCTTTTTGTCATTTGTTTGCTAACATATATTAAATATAAGTTACATGGTTCAGTGGCAGGTGATAATGCTTGCAATGCTCATGACCTGGGTTCGAACCCCAGGTCTGGAAATATTCCATATCATTTTTCATGAATAATTCCTATGCAGGCATGACGTGTTGGTCCATAATGCACACTCAACATCCAAGGAGCCACGCGTCTAGCTGCTCCAGATCAAGGGCTCAGGATTGAGACGTACCATGGGCATAAGTCAACGTGTCACACATGATCCAGACAAAGTCACTAAACTCAAGATTAATGGCCCTGGTTTGCATTTTCTCATTTATGTTTATAGCTTATTTATTTTTTTAAATTACAACTTTATTCAATTTGCTCTCTCAATTAATTAATTCTTTTACCAAAAAATAAATAAAACATTCAAAAAATCAGAAAATACACAAAAATATAATATTTATTTTATTACAATTATTTTCATAAATAAACTAGCATGTAAATAAATTAGTGTAATTAGTTTTTAATTCCAATTCTTTTTTTATAAAAATCCAAAAATGTAAAATTTAGGTTTTAATTGTTAATTCTTTTTTTTTATTTCCCTTTCTTCCACAATATTAATTATTATTTATTTATTTATTTTCCTATTTAAATTGCATATAAATAAATTAGGTTTAATTTAGGTCATATTTTAATTCTTTCACAATAAATAAAAAAATATTAGAATTAGGGTTCGCCGTTTAATTTAATTTCAATTAATTTCTTTTTCCATTAAATCTAAAAAGCCACAAAAAAATAACAAAAATATCATTCTCATTTAATTTTAATTTTTTAATCCTTATTAATTTTAATTATTTGCAAAAAGGGTCCAACGCCCGTCATTAATCATTTAATTCGCGCATTTATCTTTTATCGTTTATATAATCATGTAATTGCCCCAAAGCGTTGTAATTTACTTTTCGCACTTTATTTCTTCGCATTATTTATTTTTCCGCTAAATCGGGTCCGGTTTAATTTTGGCGATGTGGACCCGCGCCTTTGTAATAGTCGTAGATTTATCTTTTCCGCACTCCTAACTGTTAATCGAGCATGAAAGAATGAATGTCAAATTAAAATCAAGCGTAGAACACGACAAACATGACAAGACAAATATCAATGAACATGACACACAATTCGCACACACCACCCCTAGGGTACGCCTCACTGTTGCCTTTCGGAAGGTGATCGTCGAGTAGAGGATGTCTTAGTAAGTCCTCATGATCCGGGAACCTGGCATGAGGGTAGCTTCTAAGGTGTCTTCCCATTGCTCTGGTGATCACCATGTCCCTACAAACTCGAATTGACCCGAACACCTCCAACGGTGGTGCTACCTACCTCTCAATGGTGGGATGGCACTACTTTAAAGGACATTTACACAGACGAATTCCTTAGGGTAGGTAGGTTCTAAAGGATACTTGCTCTAATCTCAAAACAAACTCAAAAAGACTTTTCACACTGACACTTTTCAAAAGCTTTCAAAGCAAACTTTTCAAACACTCTGACGTATGAGTCGATCTGAAATTTTTCAAAAGAAACTTTTAAACCCACATTGAAAAGCAAACAAAATATTTTGAAAACACAAATGAGCAAGTATCTAAGAGCCCATGGATAACCATGGATAGAAAGGGTGCTAACACCTTCCCTTTCTATAACCTACCTCCCGAACCGAGAGCAATCTCTTAAAGGAATTTTTCTGTGCTTTTGTCCTTTCCAATTGGAGAAAATAAAAGACGGTGGCGACTCTTGCTTCTGCGACATTTCGCGAACCAGCGTTAAACAGTCAGTTCCAGATCCACCGATCACAGTATCCTATTCCCTTTCTGCCATTTCTGCTAACTCCATAGATCATTGAAGACATTTTGCTTCTATCTATGCTTTTAGCAAGAAACTTCTGAAAGATGTGATCATACTCCTTGATGATCTCATCAGCACTATTGGGAGTTTCAGGAATTGTTTCCTTCTGAGAGTTTTGTAAAAGATTTTCTAATTTTGAAACTTTATTTTTCAACTCAGAATTTTCCAATTTGAGACTCTCAGTTTTATCAGAGTCAGAAGCAAGATCCCTTTTCAGGTTTCTGAATTTGACTCTGATCTGCTGATATCGTTCCAGAATCTCATTTAGGCTTTCAGCTAATTTAGCCTTAGTAAAATTAATAGCAAAGTCAGGAAATACCTCTTTTGTGTCTGATTCAGAGTCTGATTCAGAAGCTTCACTGTCTTCTGCTATGTTCGCCATGAGAGCTATGTTTTCTCTCTCATCATCTGATTCTGAGTCAGCTTCAGATGTGTCAGAGTCATCCCATGTGGCCATGAGACTTTTCTTCTTTTCCTTGCCAAACTTTCTTCTGGGATTTTCCTTATGAAGCTTTGAATAGTCACTCTTGTAGTTTCCTTTCTCGTTGCATTCATAGCAGATGATGTCCTTGTTGTTTGGCTTTCTGCTTCCTGAAGAGCCTTCAGATCTTCTGTATCCAGAGGTGGGTTCTGACCTTCTGTATCTGGAGGAGGATTCGTTCTGGTTCTCAGATCTTCTGGGAGTCCTGAACTTTCTTTGCCTCTGCTTCCACAGTTGGTTCACCCTTCTGGAGAGGAGAGACAGTTCATCTTCTTATGATGAGGACCCATCAGAGGTTTCTTCAACAGCCTACAAAACCTTAGAGTCAGATTTTCTGTTAGATTTTAAGGCTAAAGGCTTACCTTGCTTTTGAGGTTCATCAGCTTCTAGCTCTATCTCATGACTTCTGAGGGAGCTGACAAGTTCCTCCAGAATGATTTTGTTGAGATCCTTAGCTAGCTTCAACGCTGTGACCATTGGCCTCCACTGTTTTGGCAAGCTTCTGATGATCTTCTTTACACGATCAGCAGTAGAATACCCTTTATCCAGAACTTTGAGACCAGCAACCAGAATCTGAAATCTTGAGAACATTGTTTCAATGGATTCACTTTCTTCCATCTTGAATGCCTCATACTTCTGGATGAGTGCAAGATCTTTAGTTTCTTTAACTTGCAGATTGCCTTCATGCGTCATTCTGAGAGAATCAAACATGTTCTTAGCAGTGTCTCTGTTTGATATTTTTTCATATTCAGAGTAAGAGATAGCACTAAGAAGAATAGTTTTGGCCTTGTGATGGTTCTTGAAATCACGCTTTTGTTGGTCATACATTGCTTTCCTGTCAATCTTCTGACCACTTGCATTCACTGGGTGCGTATATCCATCTGTCACCATATCCCACAAATCAGCATCGTGGGCTAGAAAGAAGCTTTCAATTCTGTCTTTCCAGTAATCAAAGTTCTCTCCATCAAAGACTAAAGGCTTTCCACTGAATCTGTCTCTTTCTTCGTTGTTGTCATTGCTTATGTTGTGATGTGTTCCTGCCATAGTGTTTTTCAACGCTGGATCTTGTACTGACACGGTTAAGTGTTATGAACTCAGAACCAGGCGCTCTGATGCCAATTGAAGATGTTAAAAACACAAGAAGGGGGGTTGAATTATTAAAACTTGAAATCAAATGCAGACAACACGTTATTTTTATCCTGGTTCGTTTGATCTCAAACTACTCCAGTCCACCCGTCAAGGTGATTTCGCCTCTCTCCAACGAGGTCTTAATCCACTATATTCAACTGAATATTACAACTGCTTTAACAACTGCTAAAGCCTTCTTGAGTCTAAACCACAAACCGGTTTCTCAAGGAAATTCTTTCTTACAGATAAATGAACAATATGTGTGTTGAATGTTTTCTACAAAAACTATATATCATAACTGTGATAATACACAAATGAAGCTTAGTGAAACTAGAATGCTAGAACTATAGAGTAATCAATTTGAGAGCTTTAGAAAACTGTATGAGTGAGGATGAAGATGATTAACTTTAGGCGTGTAGAGTATTGTAGAGCATTAGCCAATTCACTTCTCACTGATTTGTTTAAATACTTCTTAGAATAGATACGTTGAAGCCAATAATTCCATTTCAATGCTCATTACGTTCTTTCCATATTGAGAAGATCTTTGTCTTGGAATAAAGCCGTTGGTAATTAATCTGCCTTGAATGCAGTACCGTTAACTCTTCAGAATGTTCTGCTTGATTAAGATCAGAGCGTTCTTGGCTTTAGCTTATTCTGATTGCTTCTGAGTGTTGATGACATTGATAAGATCCTGATCAGAGTCAAAGTGTGTTGAGCGCAGATTCTGTTCATTAGACTTCAGCGTAAGCAAATGTATGATCTTCTGGTTGACATCTTCTGATGTTGATGTTGATATTCTGATGCTGATTCCATCAGAGTTTCCTGTAAATAAACAGCATAATTTTAAGTAGCATCTATGTCATATATAAAACTCATAAATGATTTAATCTTGTATTTTGTTATCATCAAAACTCTAACTGAGGGTTGTAGAATCAAACTATGTTCTAACAAGAACAAATATCCAGCTTCTGATCTTTGATTCTTCCTGCTCCAGCATGATCTGAAGGAGTTCTTGGACTTTTTAGAAAGCTTGTAACATGCTTTGTAACCCCTCTTTGAATCATCTTTGCAAACTCTGATTGTACCTACATGAAAACTGGCCCATAAGTTCTAATCAAATTCTGACATGGAAATGCTCAGAATTTACCAAGTGTTTTAGTTTCATGGATGTGTCTTCAAGGACTTATAACTTGAAATCCCATCATTTCTAGGAGAAGTTCTGTTCTGCAATGTTTTAGATCTCATTGATATCTATAACTCTTGTGTCAGAAGTTCTTACTGAATCAATTCGCATCATGATGAAAGTCTGGCCAAAAGTTCTGAATTTGTCATATTTTCTTAACACTTAGAAAAATTTCTAAGTGTTTAGAACTTTGACTTTTCCAAAGTGTATTTGACTTTTGATTTTCTTGATGAAACAACTTCATATTCTAACATGTCTTGATGAAATGTGATTCTTGAAAACTTGATTTTGATCCAAAAGTCAAAGTTTGACTTTTCAGTATGCCTTTTGACCATTTTGCCCTTGTGCTAATTCCAAACCTAAATTGATGTATCAGTGTTGCAAACTTGGGTCATGGAAGATCTTGTGAGAAAATTCTTGATAAATGAGAGGGAAAATTTTGGGGTACAACACACTCATTCAGCATATTTCTCAAATACAGTCCATATACGATCCAGATACGATCTAGATACGGATGTCATTCTGACACTCATTCAACACGCCTTTCAAATACAGTCCAGATACGATCTAGATAAGGATGTCATTCTGCCACTCATTTAGAATATTTCTCAAATACAGTCCAGATATGATCTAGATACGGATGTCATTCTGACACTCATTTATCACACCTTTCAAATACAGTCCAAATACGGATATCATTTTGACACTCATTCAACATATTTCTCAAATACAGTCCAGATACAGATGCCATTCTGATACTCATTCAGATTCAACTTTCAAATACAATCCAGATACAATCCATTTATGGATATTATTATGATACTCATCCCACTACATCTACTATTTCGGTATAAATCAACCAGAGATTTATTATGATACTTCTTCAAATTTTTGTCAATAATCACCTTTGGATGGCATCTATAAGCCCATCTCTAACAACTCTCCATCATCTCTCCAAATGGAATCTTTAAGCCTATTACCTATACAATCAACCACCACATCATCAAGTGCAAATTTCTGGGCACTCTAGTGTTCAATCATCTTTCACCTTCAAGTCAAGAATGGCAGACTCGCCAATCTAACTCTTCAGGTTTAAGAAGAATGAACAGGGGTAGTTGTTGTACCCCAAAATTTTCCCTCTCATTTATCAAGGCATTTCTCACAAGGATTCTCAAAATTCAAGCTTACACAAGTACAATTGGATTTTTCAGCGTCAAATTAAATAGGAAGCTTCTTAAAAAGGGTAAAATAGATAAAAATAATATTTTTGACAAAATTGGAGAAAAACAAGTCTTCTTTTGCTTCGATTGGCCTTTTGGCCTCTTTCGATGCAAGCTTGGCTTACATCCTTCGATTGGGAGTTGGCCTCTGACATGCTAGCTTTGATTCACAAGGCAGGACTTTCCTGCATGCCACCTTCGATTGCATCTTTGACCTCACATGGTTCACAGTGCATTGGTTGCATGCATGCCTTTTTCATTTGAACATTTGATCTCTCCATGATTGTTTTGATCCACAAAGTAATGGTTGGCTGCAGGCAGCCTTCGACTGAGCCATAGTTCCTTTCTTACGCGCAAGAGGCGCCCACCAGGCCAGCAGGCACAAGGAAAAAAGCCTCCTGTAGCCTCCTTCGATTCCAAGGCAAAAGCCTCCTTTTCGTATCCTTCGATTGCACAAATTACCTCATGCATGCCTCTTTCATTTGGGCATGTGGCCCTCCTTTGATGCCAGCCTAGCATGCCTCTTTCGTTTGGGCATGTGTCTCCCTTCATGCAAGTTTTTGTTTGAGAATTGACCTCTTGTATGCATGCTTGGAGTCACAAAGTTTAGACCTCATGCATGCAGGCTTCGACAGGGCATTGGCTATGTTTACACTAGCTTCGACTGGAAACATTTCCCTTTAGTATGCTTCAATTCCACCCTTGACAACCTTCAGCACACATGGTTGATGGATTTGAAGGGCATACATATGAGTCCTTGTCAAAGGATATACCTTACTAGCCCATTCGAAGAATTGCATTGTCCATTCAAAGGACACATTTGTCCCTTTCAAAGATACATGCATGAACCCTTCAAAGGACATGCCTGGGTTTACCATTCAAAGGACATGTTTGATGGCCCATTCGAAGGACTTACAAGACCCACCTTAAGGCATACTTTGGTGACCCATCCAAGGGGCACAAATTTGACTCCTTCGAAGGATGCACAAAAGTGACCCATTCGAAGAAAGCTTGTTGGAGGAAAATCAAATAACATTGTTGGAAGAAGAATCTAGTCGAAGGGGGATCAAAATGAAAGGATGAAATATTCAAAAGATGCTTGCTACCAAGTTCAAGTACACTAGACATAAAGCTCCAAAACTGCTGCACAGCAATCCTGAAACAGTGCCCCATTCTTGCACCAAAATGGCATACGAACACTGCCCCTCGAAAGCTACAAAAAGCAGTTTACTCAAATTGTTTAAATTGTTTTGTTTTCCCTCCTAAAACTTCAGCCAGCTTTGCCTATAAATAAGAAGCTTCATAACGTGTATAGGGGGTTGGACACATATCCATGGACTTTTTTTTTGGGGAACGAATATTCAATCATCAAACTCTCAAAAACTCTCAAGAAAAAAACTCAAACACTCCCAAACACTTAAACACATATTCAAACCTAGAATCCAGAAGAAACACAACACTTGTTTTTTTTCTTGACCCTTCGAATCCAGAAGAAACATTACACCTGTTTCTTTGGTCCTTCAAATCTAAAGAAACACAAACCTTGTTTTCTTTTTCTCTTTCGAATCTGAAACCATATGTCACATATCCTGACCTTCGAATCCAGCACTAAAGGAATAACCTCTGTTTCTTCCCTTCGAATCCAGAAGCACTCAGGGCAGCCACTCAAGGTCCAGCACATGTTCTAGCTTCAAGTAAGGTAATTCACTCTTAAGCTTGAACCTTTCATTTCTAACACAACGTGTGAATAATATTTCCTTCGTTTGAAGCATGTACATATCATTTGTTTTCCTTTTCGTTTCCACCCTTTTAATTTGTTTTTCATGGCTAATCCTTTTGGTTTTGTTTCTTGAATTTTTAAATATGCTTTAAGAACTAACCTGGTCATAAGACAATGCTAGCATGGCCTCAGGCCATGTTGCTATTTAAAATCTCAAACGAAATAAACAGGAGGAAGGAAGTATGAAATGAAGCCTTAGGCTTCCACACTAATTTCCAGGTCCAAACGAAAGAGGCAGCCAGAAGGATGGCCACACTGACTTCCAGGCTCCAATCGAAGGAAGCAGAAAGTCAGGCTACACCTCACTACTTCCAGTCCCCAGCCAAAGGAAGCAGAAAGGTGAAGAGTGCACTTCATGCTGATTCTAGGCCCAATCGAAAGGCATGCCCACACTGACTTCTAGGCCCTAGTCGAAGGAAGCAGAAAGGTGAAGAGTGCACTTCATGCTGATTCCATGCCCAATCGAAAGGCACGCCCACACTGACTTCCAGGCCCCAATCGAAGGAAGCTGAAAGTCAGGATACACCTCACTACTTCCAGGCCCAATCGAAAGGCACGCCTTCACTACTTCTAGGCCAAATCAAAGGGAGCCAAAGAAGCAGAATCGAAGGGTTATGTTGCCCAAATCGAAAAGCCCATTTTCCTTTCTTTATTTAATTTTGTCATTATATTTTATTTCAATTCAATATGGTTGTAATAGTGTAGGATTTATTTTTCTGCATTTTTATTGCTTTTGTACAAATGTTAGTAATTAGGATGTATGGAAAGATAAAAATAAAAAGTAGACAACCTAAAAAATCAAATACTAAATGCATGCGAATCAAACAAACTATTCAGACATGCACCCTTAAGGTAATCTCACTTGTTGCCTCATAAAAATAGTCATGTCCCTCGAATATGGGCGTTTTAGCAAAGACCCTCGATAAAATATCATAGTCCCTTGATGACCCTCAATGTTGCCTTCGGTAAATGATCTAGTCCCTAAACGACATTGCTAAAATGTCCCATAGGTTTCCTTCTATGACTATACAAACGTCCCACGCCCGTCCCTTCACATCCAACAACGGGGCTTCTTACCAAATCAATGGTAAGGTAGCAACATCTAAAGGAGGAGGTAAAGAACATTAATACCTTTTGAGTAGGTAGGACGCTCCTAGTTGCTCGCTTGCTCACAATAAAAACATTTTATGCACCAACACTTTCATTTGAAACATTTTTAAAAGTTAAAACACTTTCTTAGCATTCTTATAGAAATGAGAATCATTACAAAGACACCTTTTCAAAATCACTTTCAAAAACACATTCCACAAATACCTCTTTGAACTATTTTCAAAACCAACACTTTGTACGCGTTCTTATAGAAACGAGAACCATTACAAAGACGTTTTCAAAATACTTTCAAAACCCACACCATAAGCATATTTTAAAACAAAATCAAGTGATCTAGAAAGAAACTAAGAGCCCGTAGATAACTACGGATGAAAAGGATTCTAATACCTTCCTTTTTCATAACCTACCCCCCGAACTCAAGAAATAATCTCGAAAGGTCTTTCCTGTTCTTTTGAACCTTTCCTTATTGGATAAAAGAAAAGTCAATGGCGACTCTTGCTATCCGCAATAATTGTGATCAAATGCAAAACACCCAAGTCAGTTCTCCCACCGTGTTACAAAACTAGCGACTCTGCTGGGGAGAATACTTAAAAGTGGGGTTACCTTAGGGCTAGATCACCTTTACTTGATTTCCTTGTTTGACTTTCTTGCTTCACATTATGGTTCCTTATTTGGGCTTGTTTCGATCCTCTACCCGGATCTGGGGCACCTTTTAGGTAAGTAGCAATAGATTGTGGAAACTGTACGGCATAGACCGATACGGTTGAAGAAATGACTATGTTAGTGTGATGCATTTGTTGGTACCGGTATCCCTTGTGTTGAATCGATGAGTATATGGGGCCACTGAGCAGCGTCATGAAGCACTAACTGACCTTAGAACCTTTATTGAACAACTTGGCCATTAGGAAGTAGTGAGATAGTTGGCTTTAGTTTCGACCGAAGATTGGTTGATACTCGATACTACACTTATTGAGATCAGACTTTTGGGATATCTCGGCCGCAAGAAAATATTGATTGAGCTGAGACAATGCCTAAAAGAAAGGTCGGTGATATTGAGATCCCTTAGAACCCGGTTACTTTCTAGGACAGGTTGAGCCAATTAAACTTCAAGAGGGTAATTACCTACAAACTCCATGCAAGCCTAAACCTAAGGACTTGTATGCTTTATGTGTATATGACTATTTGTACATAACAACTTCCTTGCTTTGCATACTTGTACATAACATCATGACATCATACCATAGCATTTTCAATAAGCATTTCAAGGATCTTAAGGGCCTTTGATGTAGGGTCATGTTGAACCAAACGCCTATCAAGGGGCAAGAGGATTCATTCTCTAATCAAACACCGTCCAGACCAAAGCACGGTAACTTAAGTCAAGGGCTACGACCCACTTGACACGGTGAGCTTGATTCTCGTGGAAGTATATCCACCAATACGAAGCTCTCCAATCAAAGTTGTTGATCAAAATTCAGCTTCTAACATTTTCTTGTGTTTACCCTGCGAGATCCTTGAAAACATGCATCCACATACTATGCATCATATCATGACAGGTTTCTCCCATACAGGTCTCCTTATCTTCCTACTGTTTATTTTAGTAAGATGGATATGGAACAAACGGTGAAGGATCTCCAAGCACAAAATGCCAAATTCCAACAAATGTTCCTGACTATGGCTAAGGAGCAAGAGGACCTGAAGACCCTCATTCTTAAAGACAAGAATAAAAAGACAAAGAAGTCAGTAGGCGTCCTGAATTTGGGAAGAAGCCTTAGACGATCAGTCAAGAGAGCTCTAGATTTCTGAACTCCATCAAATGAGGGGAATAATCATGAAGAAGATAACAACCCGAGGACTGATGAAGATGAAGCTGACTAATCTGAGGAGCAATATCCTCCCACTGATGATAAATACAAACAGTTAGAGGATCGCCTCAATGCTATGGAGATTTAGCAGATACCTGGCCTGGACTTTGAAGAGTTAGGATTGGTCTCCGGAGTCGTCATCCCACCAAAATTCAAAATCCCTACCTTTTCCAAGTATGATGGGGTCTCTTGTCCTAAGATGAATCTGAGATCTTATGTCCGCAAGATTCAGCCTCACACTGCTGACCGAAAGCTATGGGTCCATTTCTTCCAGGAATGTTTGACTGGCACTCAACTGGAGTGGTTCTATCAGTTAGAAGGAAGCGAAATTCATACCTGGGAGGACTTGGCTGCTGCTTTCTACAAGCAGTACCAATACAACGTTGATCTCCCACCAACTCGTGTGCAATTGCAGAGTATGACCATGCGTCCCAATGAGGGCTTCAAAGAATACGCTCAAAAGTGGAGAGACCTGGCTGGTAGGGTGCAACCTACATTAACTGACAGGGAACTGATTGATATCTTCATGGGAACTTTGACATGACCTTTCTTCAATCACCTAATTGGAAGCTCCTAGGACGGGTTCACCGAGCTAATCCTGACAGGCGAAAGAGTAGAGGATGGCATTAAGAGTGGTAAAATCCAAAGGGGTGCATCTTCAAGTGCAGGGAAACAACCTTTCAATGGGAAGAAAGAGTCTGATGATGCATACGGTTAAAAAGGTCGTAACCAGAGTAACCATGACCAACACGTGGGGCAATCCCGATCTCTAATCCTACACCTGTGCAACAACGTCAATAGGGAAATCAGCATAAGGAGGTTGCGCCTAAAAGTCAATTCACCAAGATCAACATGCCATCAGCTCAAGCATTACAACACATGTTGAAAGTAGAGCTAGTTACGTTAAAGGCTCCTCTCCAGAATCCCAATACTTCTCCTCCTACTTATCATCCCAATGAAAGGTGTGCATACCATTCCTATAGTCCTGGACACGATACGAATAGTTGTTCAGTTCTGAAGAACAAGATTCAAGACATGATTGATGCCAAGGAAATTGAGTTCGACCCTCTAGAGGCTCCCAGTGTGATCACTGTGACACCCGTAATTTAATTAATTTATTTTTGGAATATTTGTGAAGTTGTGTTGTGTTCAATTGGATTTAAGTATTTTGTTAAGTGGTGGAATAATATTAGAAGAATGATGATATTATTTGATGTGGGCTTGTTTTAAAGGATAGAAGTAGTAATAAGGGGGTGTAGTAGTCTTAAGCCCATTAAGTCATATAGAGAGTAATAGGTTATTTTATTATTGTTAGAAATAATAAGGAGAATAGAAGAAGCCGTAAGAGGAGAAGGAAAATAAGGGTTAGAGAAAGAACGTGAAAGCTGTTGGAAAAGAGGAAAGAGGTAGAACGGGAATCAATTGGAGAAAGT
Source organism: Vicia faba (assembly GCA_948472305.1). Classification (NCBI taxonomy): domain Eukaryota; kingdom Viridiplantae; phylum Streptophyta; class Magnoliopsida; order Fabales; family Fabaceae; genus Vicia; species Vicia faba. Next base: position 1,450,792,912 of record OX451739.1, read on the forward strand.
TATAGAGCAACCTTCAATCCAAGGTAAGGATGGGGTTCTGACCCTATAATAGGGTTTGTGATAATTGGTATGTGGGGTTAGATGTGGAATTGTTGTCTTGTTCATGAATTGAATGTATATGATGTTGTATGATGAAAAATCGATGAATTATGGATGAATAATGATGTCCCGATGCTGTTTAATTGATGTAGAATTATAGGATAATTGTAAGTGATGATTATCTATGATTAGATTATGTTTTTAGGGCTTAAAGTATGGAACCCGTAGTGAAAACGCAAAGAAATCGCAGAAATTATCCTTAGCAGAGCAGTATGTGTCGACCCCAGATGGTATGTGTCGATACAAGAATGATGTTAGACTCAGTATGAGTCGACACGAAGGAGTCATGTGTCGATACATGAGGGCTTTTAGACTCAGGATGAGTCGATACATAGGAGCATATGTCGATACTTGAAGTGTTGCAGACTCAGGATGAGTCGATACAAGAGAGGATGCGTCAACTCATGTAGCACGATCAGCCCAGTACACATCGACCCAAGGCGTTATGCATCGATCCATGTTGTCTAGTTTTTGGCAGAATCGTTTGGAAAAGGATGTAACTTGAGTTTTCGGACCCCGTTTGAGGTTCCGTTCAAAGTGTTGAATAGATAACGCGATGAACTTCATTCTTAAGGATCAAAAAGAAAATTAGGAAGGATAATCCTAGTACCCAAGTTAGGAATCAGATTAGTTCCCGTGTTGGTCAAAATGTTGACTTTTTGAAGAATGATTAGGATGAAACGTTTATAGATTACTGTATGATTTATAACAGTAGGATTAATGATGATAATGATTTAGTATTACAGAATAGTAATATGTAGAGGTCTAGCGATTTAGAAGTAAGCCTTTGATGACTAATTAATTATAGGCAATATTATTGTTGTAGGCCTACGGCCAACATTGCGAATTGACGAGTTACGGTTGTACTATTGTACGGCTGAGTTGTTGATGAAATGATGAATTATGAGATTATGCTTGATGAGTTATGATGTGTAAATGATGTTTGATGTACGTATATATGATGTTTGATGAATTATGATGTTGATATATGATGTTGATGAAAGATGTTGAGATGCCTCTAATAATTGGCAGCTTTTAAGATATAGGCTTTTGGCCAACGATGATGTTGTGTTGAGATGTTGATAATTATGGTGTTGTCATTACATTCATGATTTTGTCGCATACATTGCATTTCAAGATGGAGCTTATGCTTGTTAAGATGGTTTGTATTGGAGAATATTAAGATGAAGGCTTATGCCTTGTTGATGCCTCTATTTATTGGTAGATTTTTAAGATGGGAGTTCTGCTCCAATGGTACCACATGCATTTGCATAGTATTGAGTCGCATTATATGATTGCATAAAGAAGTTGTGAATTGATATGATGGATGTGTATTATTGTTGGTATTTCCATTGCAATTATTGTTGATTATAAGATGAGAAGTGGTGATGTTATGTGATCTAATTTAATATATTAATTATCATACACTTTATTATATTGTTAGATATCTCACCCCTTTTGTTTGAATATTGCCCTTATGTTGGTAACATGCAGGTAATCGAGAGTGGAGGTTGTATACCTTCAGTAGTTCGAGTCGGTGTCATTTCTCTAATATGTAATACTCGGGGGGGGGGGGGGGGGTGAATGCTTGTTGCTTTTGATTGTTGATTATTTAGTTATTGAACTTTAAGTTGATTATTATTAAATATATGTTATTTTGAAGTTGTTGTAACGATGATAAAGATGTTATTAAGAATTCCGCTGCATAGATGTTAAATTGTTGATTTAAGAGATTAAATTTATATGCTAATGGTTCATCCGATGTTTTAAAGTGTTATATATATTATTCACGATGAATGCAATGAGTTTTGAATGATGAATTTATGGCACCCTAATTTGTTTGCATGAAAGATTTTATAACTCTGATTTATTTATATAAATGTCGGGTAGAATTGGGGTGTTACAAAGTTGGTATTCAGAGCCTGGTTGGTCCGACCTTATTATCAAGTCGTAGTTGTCTAACAATCGAGTATTGTTAATTTGAGTTCTAACTGTTGTTTATGTTGTAGTGATAAGTTGAGATGGCTGGAAGGAATGATGCTGCACTTGCTGCTACTTTAGAAGAAATGGCTCATGCGATGGAGAATCATCCGAATACTGACGGGAATGCTGGATCTCATAGCTTGGCGACTTTCCAGAGAGAGAATCTGCCTAAGTTCAAGGCAAAGTATGATACTGACGGAGCTTTGGATTGGTTGAAAGAGATTGAGAGAATCTTCCGTGTGATGGACTGCACTTCAACGCAGAAGGTTCAGTATGGTACTCATATGCTAGCAGTCGAGGCTGATGACTGGTGGTTAGAGACGTGCCAGAGATTGGAAGCTGCAGGTGAGAATGTCACTTGGGCTGTGTTCCGTAGGGAGTTTATGAGGAATTACTTTCCTGAAGATGTCCATGGTAAGAAGGAAATTGAGTTCCTTGAGCTGAAGCAAGGGAATATGTCGGTTGTTGAGTATGCTTCCAAGTTTGCTGAGTTGGCTAAGTTTTATCTGCACTACGCTGAGGCATATGCTGAGTTTTCGAAGTATATTAAGTTTGAGAATAGGTTGCGTCCGGAGATCAAGAAGGAAGTTGGATACTAGAAGATCTGTGTCTTTGCTGATTTGATATATAACTGCAGGATTTATGAGGAGGATAATAATGCTCACTATAAGATTATTAGTGAAAAGAGGGGTAAGCACCAATAGAATCATGGTAAGCCTTATGATACCCCAGCTGGTAAAGGTAAACAGAAAGCTGCTCAGGGTCAGAGAACTAGTGGGGAGAGGCTCCTGCTGGTGTGGTTTGTTTTAAATATGGGAAACCTGGGCATAAAAGTAATGTGTGTACTACTGAAGTAAAGAGGTGTTTCCGTTGTGGTAAGAACGGACATGTTGTATCTGAGTGCAAGCATAAGAAAGTGATTTGTTTCAACTGTAGTGAAGAAGGACACATTGGTAGTCAGTGTCAGAAACCAAAGAGGGTGCAGACAAGTGGTAAAGTGTTCGCTTTGGTTGAGGATCAGACAACTACTGAGGACAAACTTATCAGAGGTACATGTTTCATTAATAGTACTCTTTTAATTACTATTATTGATACTGGTGCTACTCATTGTTTTATTGCTACTGATTATGTTGAAAGATTGGGTCTAATGTTGTCTTCTCTGAATGGAGAAATGGTCGTCGATACTCCAGCCAAGGGGTCGGTGACTACTTCTTTTGTGTTTTTGAAGTGTCCCTTATTGATCTTCGACAGATACTTTGTTGTTGATTTGGTTTGTTTACCATTAAGAGGTTTGGATGTGATTTTGGGTATGAACTGGTTAGAGCATAACTATGTTCATATTAACTGCTATGACAAGTCTGTGAGGTTTTCTACTCCTGAAGAAGAGGAAGGTAGTCTGTTGTCTGCTAAACAGTTGAGGAAGTTGATGCAATAGGAAGCACAAATGTCCTCGTTGATGGCGTCGCTATCTGTAGAGACTCAAGTTGTAATTGAGGAATTGCAGGTGGTGTGTGAATTTCCTGAAGTTTTCCCTGATGAAATTCCTGATGTACCGCCGGAAAGAGAAGTTGAATTTGCAATTGATATTGTACCTGGTACTAGACCTGTGTCTATGGCACCATACAGAATGTCTGCATCTGAATTATCAGAGTTAAAGAAGCAATTGGAAGAGTTACTTGAAAAGAAGTTTGTAAGATCAAGTGTATCGCCGTGGGGAGCTCCAGTGTTGTTAGTAAATAAGAAAGATGGAAGTATGAGGCTTTGTGTTGATTATAGACAGTTGAATAAAGTGACGATTAAGAACAAGTATCCCCTTCCAAGAATAGATGACTTGATGGATCAATTGGTGGACGCTCGTGTGTTTAGTAAGATTGATTTGAGGTTGGGTTACCATCAAATTAAGGTGAAGGATGAAGATATCCAGAAGACGGCTTTCAGAATGCGTTATGGACATTGTGAGTATTCGGTGATGCCTTTCGGTGTTACTAATGTGCCGAGAGTATTCATGGAATATATGAATCATATCTTTCATAATTATTTGGGTCGGTTCGTAGTGGTGTTTATTGATGATATTTTTGATTTACTCTAAGTCAGAAGAAGAGCATACAGAACACTTAAGGGTAGTATTGCAAGTTTTGAGAGAGAAGAAGTTGTATGCAAAGTTGTCCAAGTGTGAGTTCTGGTTAAAAGAGGTTAGTTTTCTTGGTCATGTAATCTCAGGTAGTGACATCTTTGTAGATCCATCGAAGGTTGATGTTGTGTTGCAATGGGAAACTCCAAGGTCAACTACTGAGATTAGAAGCTTTTTGGGATTAGCTGGTTACTATAGAAGGTTTATCGAAGGTTTTTTCTAAATTGGCACTTTCGTTGGCTAAGTTGACTTGTAAAGGTAGAGCTTTTGTGTGGGATGTTCAGTGCGAAGAAAGTTTTATAGAATTGAAGAAGAGGTTGACGTCGGCTCCGATTTTGACGTTGCCAAATCCAAGAGAGCCTTTTGTGGTGTATTGTGATGCTTCTAAGATGGGTTTAGGAGGTGTGCTTATGCATAATGGTAAGGTAGTTGAATATGCGTCCAGGAAGTTGAGGACTCATGAGAAGAACTATCCTACACATGATTTAGAGCTTGCTGCAGTTGTTTTTGTGTTGAATATTTGGAGGCATTATCTTTATGGTTCTAGATTTGAAATGTTTAGTGACCATAAAAGATTAAATTATTTATTCGATCAGAAGTAGTTGAATATGAGGCAACAAAGATGGTGGGAATTGTTAAAGGATTATGATTTCGGTTTGAATTATCATCCAGGAAAAGCGAATGTGGTAACTAATGCGTTAAGTTGAAAGACTTTACATATGTCGGTAATGATGGTTAAAGAGTTGGAATTTATTGAACAGTTGAGAGATATGAGCTTAGTTTGCGAGGTTACGCCGCGAAGTGTTATGTTGGGTATGTTAAATATTAATAATGAATTTCTAGACAATATCAGAGAAGCTCAGAAGTTGGACGTGAAACTGGTAGACTTGATGGTTAGAATCGATCAGTCTGATAATAATGATTTTAAGTTAGATGCGCAAGGTGTGTTGAGGTTTCATAACCGGATTTGTATTCCTGATGATGCTGAGACGAAGAAAGTGATACTTGAAGAGAGTCATAGAAGTAAGTTGAGTATTCATCCAGGAGCTACAAAGATGTATCAAGATTTGAAAGGTTTTTTTTGGTGGCCTGGGATGAAGAGTGATGTGGCTCGGTTTGTGTATGCATGTTTGACTTGTCAAAAGTCGAAAGTTGAACATCAGAAGCATGCATGGTTGATGCAACCGTTGGAAGTTCCAGAATGGAAATGGGATAGAATTTCAATGGACTTTGTGACGGGGTTGCCTAATACCTTAAGAGGACATGATTCAATTTGGGTGATTGTTGATAGGATTATGAAGTCGGCCCATTTTATTCCTATTAACATCAGTTTTCCAGTGTCGAAGTTGGCTGAGATTTACACTAGTGTGATTGTGAAGCTGCATGGTGTTCCTTTGTGCATTGTGTCAGATAGAGATCCAAGATTTTACTTTTGATTTTTGGAGAAGTTTGCAAGAAGCGTTGGGTTCTAAGTTGAGGTTAAGTTCAACGTATCATCCTTAGACAGATGGTCAGACTGAACGAACGATTCAATCGTTGGAAGACTTGTTGAGAGCATGTGTTCTTGAGCAGGGAGGTTCATAGGGTACTTATCTTTCGTTGATAGAGTTCACTTATAATAGCAGTCACCATTCTAGTATTGGGATGGAACCTTTTGAAGCGTTGTATGGTCAAAGATGTAGAACTCCTTTATGTTGGCATGAATCTGGTGAAAGTGTAGTACTTGGACCTGAACTTGTTCGCGAGACTACTAAGAAGGTGAAGTTGATTCGAGAAAAGATGAAAGCTTCCCAAAGTAGACATAAGATTTATCATGACAAGATAAGGAAAGATTTAGAATTTCAAGCGGGTGACCATGTGTTTTTTATAGTTACACCTGTGACTGGTGTTGGGCGAGCATTGAAGTCTAAAAAGCTCACTTCTCGTTTTATTGGACCATATCAGATTTCAGAGAGAGTGGGGAATGTTTCTTATAGAGTGGCTTTTCCGCCTAATATTTCGAATTTGCATGATATGTTTCATGTGTCGCAACTCTGAAAGTATATTTCAGATCCATCTCATGTGATTCATATGGATGATGTGCAAGTACGAGATAATCTTACGGTGGAGATGATCCTGTACGAATCGCGGATCATGAAACAAACACGCTGAGGGGAAAAGAGATTGCCTTGGTTAAAGTGGTTTGGCTGGGAGCTGCCGGAGAAAGCATGACTTGGAGTTGGAGAGCAAGATGCGAGACTCCTATCTTGAGTTGTTTGATTAAGGTAAATTTTCGAGGACGAAAATATTCTAAGTGGGGGAGAGTTGTAACGCCCGTAATTTAATTAATTATTTAATTAAATTATTTTTGGAATATTTGTGAAGTTGTATTGTGTTCAATTGGATTTAATTATTTTGTTAAGTTGTGGAATAATATTAGAAGAATGATGATATTATTTGATGTGGGCTTGTTTTAAAGGATAGAAGTAGTAATAATGGGGTGTAGTTGTCTTAAGCCCATTAAGGCATAAAGAGAATAATATGTTATTTTATTATTGTTAGAAATAATAAGGAGAATAGAAGAAGCAGTAAGAGGAGAAGGAAAATAAGGGTTAGAGAAAGAACGTGAAAGCTGTTGGAAAAGAGGAAAGAGGAAGAATGAGAATCAATTGGAGAAAGTTATAGAGCAACCTTCAATCCAAGGTAAGGGTGGGGTTCTGACTCTATAATAGGGTTTGTGATAATTGGTATGTGGGATTAGATGTGGAATTGTTGTCTTGTTCATGAATTGAATGTATATGACGTTGTATGATGAAAAATCGATGAATTATGGATGAATAATGATGTCTTGATGCTGTTTAATTGATGTAGAATTATAGGATAATTGTAAGTGCTGATTATCTATGATTATATTATGTTTTTAGGGCTTAAAGTATGGAACTCATAGTGAAAACGCAGAGAAATTGCAGAAATTATCCTTAGCAGAGCAGTATGTGTCGACCCCAGATGGTATGTGTCAATACAAGAATTTTGTTAGACTAAGTATGAGTCGACACGAAGGAGTCATGTGTCAATACATGAGGGCTTTTAGACTCAGGATGATTCGATACAAAGGAGCATGTGTCGATACATACAGTGTTGCAGACTCAGGATGAGTCGATATAAGAGAGGATGCATCGACTCGTGTAGCACGATCAGTTCAGTACGCGTCGACCCAAAGCGTTATGCATCGATCCATGTTGTCTGGTTTTTGGCAGAATCGTTTGGAAAAGGCTGTAACTTGAGTTTTCGGACTCCGTTTGAGGTGTCGTTCGAAGCGTTAAATAGCTAAAGCGATGAATTTCATTCTTAAGGATCAAAATGAAAATTAGGAAGGATAATCCTAGTATCTAAGTTAGGAATCAGATTAGTTCTCGTGTTGATCGTTATGTTGAGTTTGTGAAGAATGATGACGATGAAACGTTTATAGATTACTGTTTGATTTGTAACAGTAGTGTTGTACCCCAAAATTTGCCCTCTCTTTTCCACAAGAAATCACAGCTTCGGGCTTTTCCTGATTTTTCAGATTGGCTCAAGAATCAGTCAAACAGACTTTTTCTTATCAGTCTACCCAAATTAGGGTTTTCATGGACTCTGGAACAGTTCAAGCAGATTATTAGGGTTTGGTTGAGTTTGGCTCAGGGTTTGATCAGGCGGACGCTTCTTTGACAATAAATCAAGAACTAGGGTTTGTGCGCGCATTCTCAGAAAGAATTAATTCTACAGTTCTTTTCAATTTACTCTGGGATATGGTTTGAGGCTTCTGATTGAGAGTTTGCAGTGTTTGGTCTAATCAGTGAAATAAAGGACACATGGATGTTTGTTTGATTAACTGTGCAATGCTTTTGATTATTCGGAATGCCAGACGTTTATTGATTATTTATCATTTCTAAGTTAAAATTATTGGATATTGTCCAGTTATTATAATTCAAGAAATATAAATAATTAAATAAACAATTGAAGAGGAATTAAAAGAGAAATCTGACAAAAAGATTTGTTTATTCATTTTGAATTGTTTGTTACAGATATTATTTGAATACTGTAAATTCATTTACAGTTATTTACATTAATATTATTACAAATAATTAAAATGAAATAAAGCTATATCCTAAATGTCTTGAAATCTTCATCTTCTAATTACATCCGTTGCTCAACTGATTTTTACCTGCAAAAAGAAAAGGAAGAAGTCAAATGCAGATGAATTAAAAAAAAGCAGACAGATATTTAAAGCTCATCATTAAAAGTGATTGGCCGGAATCAGTTTGTTCACCCTCTCCGAAAATCACAAGAGAACTCTTGGTTCACAAAGAGGGATAGAAAATTATCTTGCAAGCATTTGAATTAATTAAATGTACAAGGCTGCATAGTTTCAAATTGCAAAGTGTCAACAAAAATGTCAAAATGGACAAACTGAAAAAATGCCTAACCAAATACAAAGCTGCATAGTTCAAAGTTCCAAACCAAGTTACAGTTTCAAACTAAGCAAACTGAATGTCAAAACAAATTGCCCAAAGGAAACTGTCAAAAGCTGTCCAAAGAAGATATAGAAAGATATCAAAAGCCAAAAGTTGTCAACAAGTACACAAAAGGCAGAAAATCTGGAAAAGAAGATAAGAGATATGCAGAGCAAAACCAAAATGCAAGCTTATTTCAAATTCATAATTTCCCGAGCCAAGACTTTTTCAGAGCAAGTACAGTCTAAAGCAATAAAAAATGCTTTTCTGTGGAGAGAGAAAAGAGAGAGAGTAGAGGCTTACAGTACAGCAGGCTTAAGGACAAGGATATAACAAAGAAATATCAGAACAAAAGAGGAGGAAGAATACACAAGAGATACCACAACTGTAACATTGCTCAAGCCTTGAAAACTGTCAAAGCTACCAGTTCAAACAGCAAGCCCTGCATAGCCTAAGAACCAAAGCTTGCCTCAAGCTTGCTCCAAAACTGCCTCCAATCTGTTTCAGGCCTGCATAAAACAAAAGCCCTCAAACCTTTCAAAGAAAAAAAGCAAACATAACATAAGTCCTAAAGCCTATCAAACATTCAAACTGCCTCAAAACCTGTTACATAACACAAGCTTAAGCAAACAGCATTCAAGCTCGTCCAAACTACCATACAAACATTCAACTACAAACCTCTAACCTGCTTCAAACACAACCTTTCAAACCTGCTTGCCTCTAACCTGCTTCAAACAGAAGCCCTTTCAAAACATAAAGCCTGTACCAATACAGCATAAACCCCATACAAACCAGCAAGCCTGAAGCCTAAACTTTAAACAAGCAAACAAACTGATAAACGTCATGCCTGCTTGAACAATAAATCAAATCTTGTTCATTTTCAAAACCTGCATAATACCAGTCACAAGTTTCAAACTAACCAAACAAATCCCAATGCCTCAGCATAAAAAATCATCATAGGCTAAAATCCAAACCCTCAGAGCTAAGCTCATCACAGGGTCCAACAACAGGCAACTCAGAATCAATACCATCAAACTCAGAGGAAAAGAAACTCAGAAGAAGGCAATACTGAAGCAAAACTATCTCAGAGCTATCATCATTGGCAGAAGCAAGGACATCATCAAATAATCATACAGAAGCAAGCAAAAGAGAGGAAAAGAAGCGAGCAAGATAGGGTTTTCAAAAGGCAATCATCATAAAACCATTCAAAGAGGCAAGCAAGATACAAATACCAGGGAAGGCCACAAAGCTAGCACAACATCATACTCCCTCCGCCTCCGGCCGCCTAAAGCGCCTCCAGTCCATTTCTCCTCCTCCGTCTCCAAAAAGCCAACAAAGGTATAATTTCTCCTCCCTTTTCTTCAACACCTCACAGAAACAGAAACAAATAAATGACATAAAAATCAAAACAAGGAAGAGTTGAAGCATGCAAAACTGAAAACCTTGAAAACGCGTTAAAATAGAAAAGGCTACCTTTCCTTTATCACTGTCTTGCTCAACCATGAAGAGGAAGAGGTGGAGGTGGCGCATCTGGAAGTTGGGGCAAGGAGGAGTGTCAATGGCTTTTGCTGGAGAATGAGAAAGATGAAGAATACGATGAAGGGGACGGTGCCGCTCTAAGCCTGTAACCCTTGTAATGAAGCAAAACCTAATGAACCCTAAAACAAAAGTCTGTCAAAACGCGTTTGGGCCTCAATCCCACTAACTTGCTTAAGCCCAACGTTTTGCTGGCATTACACCCCCCCCTTTTTTTTTACTTGAATCTGCTTGTTTGTGTTTCTTGGGCCTGCCCTCACAAAAACCCCCTAAAGCCCATTTAATTCTTTTTTAAAAAAAAATTAATACTCTCTTTTTTATCACATTATATCTTTTTTTGTTAAATAAATTAATATACTAATTGTTCACATTAAGTTTTTATTAACAATACCTTTTTTATTATTGCACTTAAAAATATGTAAATTTTAGATTTAATTAGGTTAATAGTTTTTTTTGTCTTAAAACTCTTTTTTAATTTAAATCTTGTACATAAAAATATTAACTAAAATACATAAGCATTAATTTTCTCTAAAACTTAAAAAAAAAATCTTTTCTTTTAATTAAAACTTTTGTTCATATAACATTAACAAAAAGCACAAAAAGAATAAATACTTACTTAATTTTGCATTAAGTTAACATCTTGCATCACTTGTAAATAATTACATACACTTTCACAAATGCTTTTGATACATTGCTTTTATTCTTATACATTGCTACACTTTACATTGAGAATGTGATTCGATTTGGTTGTAAATTTTATTTGGACACTACCATCCTGATAAGTCTCATCCTCATTTGTAAACATTTGTACCCCCACTCCCGGATACTTATTTGTAATAGCTTAGACTTTAAATTCCCGCAATTTATCGCTTTCTATATACTGTATAGTAATTAGGGTTTGTATGCGAAGATTCAAAATCAACCGCTAGATAACCTAATACAAAGACAAATGCATGATAATCAATACACCAATCACACTTGCACCCCTAGGGTAATCTCGCTTGTTGCCTTCCAAAATGGGCCATGTTGCATGTTGAGTATCTTTGGCAAAACAAAACAAATCAAATGATCATAGTCCCTCGATGACGCTTTCGAAGTTGCCTAAACAAAAATGATCATAGTCCCTTCAAGCAAATTTCCAAAGACACTTGGCACCATTGCATTCATGGTCCATACGATGACCCGCGCCCGTCCCGTTAACATCCTAACACAAGATTGTCCACCAAATACAATGGTTGAACAATACTGTTAAAAGGGTTAAAACATGAGAAAAATCTTTGAGTAAATTTAGGGGTAGACAACTCTTAGTTACTTGATCAAACTTGCAAAACACACTTGCCTACTTTCAAAACACACTCCACAAACACAACTTTCAAAACAACTTTCAAAAACATTGAAACATCTTTTCAAAAAGACAAACACCTTTTGTAAAACATTCGAGTAAAGAATTGTTACAAGGGTTGCCTAGACAAGGCATCTTTTTCAAAACATTTTCAAAAACCACACACACAAAGCACCATTTCAAACAATTGAAAATGCAAGGCAAGTGATCTAAGCAAGTAACTAAGAGCCCATGGATAACCATGGATGAAAAGGGTGCTAATACCTTCCCTTTTCATAATTTACCCCCCGAACCCACGAAAACATCTCAAAGGTTTTTCCTGTGCTTTTTAACCTTTCCTTTAGGATAAAATAAAAAGTCGGTGGTGACTCTTGCTAAACCGAATAAGTGCGAAAACAAACGCAAAACCTCGAGTCAGTTCTCCCCCCGTATCACAGAACTGGCGACTCTGCTGGGGACAAATTTAAAAGTGGGGTTACCTTAGGGTTTTAGATCACCTTTACATACTTGCTTTGATTTCCTTGATTGCTTTACTTTTTGGGTCCTTGTTTGGGTTTGTTGTAAATCCTACACCCGGATTTGGGGCACCTTTTTAGGTAAATAGCAATAAAACTGTGAGGGAACTGTGCGGGGTATACCGACATGGTTGAAGCAGTAAGCTATGTTAGTGTGGCATATTTTTGAGTACTGGTAACCCTTGAGTTCAATCAAGGAGAGTACGGGGCCGCTGAGTGATGTCATGAAGCACTAACGAACTCTTAGAACCTTACTTGACCATCTTAGCCTTTTTAGGGGTAGTGAGATGACCGACTTTAGTGCAGTCCGAAGTTGGTAGATACTCGATACTACACTCATTGAGGGTTGTTTTCTTGGAATATTTTGGTCGCCAGTTAAGTGGCTAAACCAAAAACAATGAACACAGAAAATAATCCAATGATATTGAGCTCCTTAGAACCCGGTTTCTATTTTAGGACAGGATGAGCCAACTAACTTCAAGAGGGTACTTACCTACAAACCCCATGCAAGCCTAAACTTAAGGACTTGTTTGTTTTGTGTGAATATGATTACCTGTATATACACTTACTTGCTTTTGCATACATGTACATAACATCATGACATCATACCATAGCATTTTCATTAACCATTTCAAGGATCTCGAGGGTCTTTTGATGCAGGGTCACGTTGAACCAGACGTCTACCAAGGGGCAAGAGGTTTTTTCCTCTAAACAAATGCTATCAAAGATCAAGTGCAACAAATTGAATCAGGGGCTATAACCCACTTGACATGGTGAGCTTGATTCTTGTGGAAAGACATCCACCGGTGCAAAGTTCTCCAATCAAAGATAAAAGTTCAACCTCTAACATTCTCTTGTGTTTACCCCAAGAGATCCTTGAAAAAATGCATTCACATATCATGCATTGCATCATAACAGTTTTTCCTTTTCAGGTTTCCTTACTCTCCTACTGTTTATTTCAGTAGAGATGGCTCTAGAGAGGACTGTCAGGGATATCCAGGATCAAAATGCTCAATTTCAAGAAATGTTCTTGAACCTGTCCCAGGGGCAAGAAGAGGTGAAAGCTCTCCTCACAAGGGGCATGGTCCAGGGGAATTCAAGCAATTCCAGGAGTGATCAGTTGGAGGAACTGCAGTTTGAGCTTTCAACAATGAGGATCCAAATGATGGGGAAACTGGTGGGCCAGACGGCTCTCATCCAGGACTTGGCTCAAAGACAAGAGGAGCTCAGAGTTCTCGTCAACCGACTGCTTCGGGACAACCAGGTGGGGAAAACATCTGAGGTTGAAGAGCAAGTCACCACTCAACCCCCCTTGAGACAAGAAGACAAGGGAAAGGCTCCTCTACTTGCTTCAGGGTCACAAGCCCACCAACAACCTCGTCAGCATCAACGGGGTAATCGGCGTAAGCAAAATACGTCGGGAAGACAGTTCACTGAGACTGACATACCGTCATCTCTAATATTGGAGCGCTTGTTGGAGGTCAATCTGACTGCTTTGAGGGATCCTATTCGGAAGCCCAACACCTCCGCTCCTAACTATCATCCCGACGCATTTTGTGTATACCACTACTATAGTCCGGGACATGACACCGACGACTGTTGGGCCTTGAAGAACAAGATTCAAGATCTAATTGACATTGTAGTGCTGAGACTCATGCCAGATGGCGAGATGAAAATCTTCCGTTAAGGGTTTCTCCACATGAAGTGACAAAGCTCAAACTGAGAGACTTTTGTTCCATTTGAATTTTCAAAGTTGTAATTTCTTTTGTGATTCAAACAATTATCTTTTAATGTCAAACTCTGTTTCATTAATGCATTGCATATGTTTGTCTTGAATTCATCCATTCGTTTTCACTACTCTTATGTTTTCTTTATGATATTTAACTCTTGATAAAAAGCTACAAGCCTTTAGAGGCAGGATGACGAAATAATACCATAATCTCATACAGTATGCTTTTGAACAGACCTTGCTGATGATGTACAGGTATTTCTTTCAATTCCCAAACACTGGAGTTATAAGGAAGATAATCCCTAGTCAACCCCTTCGAGCCAAAGAAGTAGGAGTTTTCTGTTCTAAACAAATTAAAACCTTTGATTTAAACCTGGGGCAGGGTAGTCTCTCAGTTAATTCAAAAAAGGTGCGCATTGAAGTCACAAACTCTCAGTTCGTAATACAACGAATGACATCAAAAACATTCCTTTGGAACCAAAAGACATTGATGGTTCCCTATCACATAGGCAGTCATTACCTCTCAAAAGAGAAAATCCCACTGAGCCAAAACCTATAAAGGAGGCTTAAGAAAGCTGGGGCATCCCGCTGACTGTAACCTCGAAAACAGGAACAGTCAGGCAAAATTTAGGGATAACAAATCAAAAGAAAAAGGTCATTATAAATCCTCAAACAACATGAAAAGTGTTGCAAAAAAAGGAGAGGATGACTGCCCTCCAAATTCAATTGGTGAACCATCACCCAAAAGTCGTTCCAAATTCGAAAAGAGTTCGACGCACAATTAACTGAGCTTAGGATTGAAGAACATCACGAAGAGCGGGTGGGTACAGATATACTTTGAGCCTTTATCCTTTGTTTCTTAAACCGTGAACCAGGCCACATTATAACCCTTCAAAAGTCCTAATTGAAGCATGGGTTAGTTCGAAAGCATACTGTTACAAAAGGTATCCTGACTCCTGTAAGGCTTTGCTCTAAATCTTGTGTTGATTTTGTCTTATGAAAAGTTTTCTGCTAAAAAATGCATTTTTCAAAACTTTGAGACAAACATAAACTTTGCATTGCTTGAATATCATTGTTTGCATGCGGCTATTTGTTTGACAGCGGATAAATTCACACAATGAATATCCGATGAACGAAAGCTCTCTCAGTGAATAAAATCACTTCAAAAAGGATGACACTTCCATCGACAAATCTCCTATCAACAAGGGGGCATGACATGTCACTATCCGGTTAACCTGGGGCAGTCCAGTCAAGATTTCAACAAAATCTTTCAAAGCTCAATTAACATGGGGCAGTCCAGTCAAGGTTTCAACAGATCTTTCAAAGTTCAGTTAACCTGGGGCAGTCCAGTCAAGATTTCAACAAATCTTTCAAAGTTCAGTGAACCTGGGGCAAGTCTCCATCACCATCACTTGGGGCATTCGAATGTCAATCTTAAAGGTTACAAACAATCCAAGTTTCCTGGAAATATCACACGCATCTGATACTGGGGGCAGAGATGAAACCTCTCTAGCGGACCTGCAGTCTTGGGTTTATTTCCCCAACATTTGTCAAGGATTTATTCTCCAAAACAAATTACATTTCAACACCATTCTTAACATATGCAGATTGATCGACAGATAAGATTCCTTCATCTTTTGGAGTAGTAATCGTCAAAGATTCCTTCATCTTTTGGAGTAGTAATCAAAGATTCCTTCATCTTTTGGAGTAGTAATCAAAGATTCCTTCATCTTTTGGAGTAGTAATCAAAGATTCCTTCATCTTTTGGAGTAGTAATCATCAAGGTTCCTTCATCTTTTGGAGTAGTAATCAAAGATTCCTTCATCTTTTGGAGTAGTAATCATCAAGGTTCCTTCATCTTTTGGAGTAGTAATCAAAGATTCCTTCATCTTTTGGAGTAGTAATCATCAAGGTTCCTTCATCTTTTGGAGTAGTAATCAAAGATTCCTTCATCTTTTGGAGTAGTAATCATCAAGGTTCCTTCATCTTTTGGAGTAGTAATCAAAGATTCCTTCATCTTTTGGAGTAGTAATCATCAAGGTTCCTTCATCTTTTGGAGTAGTAATCATCAAGGTTCCTTCATCTTTTGGAGTAGTAATCATCAAGGTTCCTTCATCTTTTGGAGTAGTAATCAAAGATTCCTTCATCTTTTGGAGTAGTAATCGTCAAAATTTCCTTCATCTTTTGGAGTAGTAATCATCAAGGTTCCTTCATCTTTTGAAGTAGTAATCAAAGGTTCCTTCATCTTTTGGAGTAGTAATCGTCAGAATTTCCTTCATCACCTGCTGGAAATTACAACCACCAACAAGATAACAGACAACTGAAAAATCTGTTTCTCTCAAGAATGAAGACTCTCATCCTCGAAACCACAGTAGATTGGCATGCACCCAAGCTCCTGATATCCCCCAACAGAATGAAGATTCTCATTCTCAAGGTGGCATATAACCTGAGTTCCTATTTTCCCAAACAAAGTTAAACTTCAGGATCCTCAGCAGAGCAAGAGCTTTCTCAAAGCTGATTTCCCTAATCAGAAAGCCTTCCAGAATCTAACTCCCTCCAGAGTCAAGTTTCAAGATCCCCATTGAAGCCAAAACTGTTAATCCCCAGCGGAGCTAAAACTTCCAACTATCATTCCCCAAGCAGAATGAAGACTCTCGTTCTCAGTTCCTTACAGGATATTCAGATATTCCCCAGTGAAGAATTCCTCAAAACAGGAATCCCCAATAGATTGGCATACAACCCAAGCTCCTGATCCCCCAACAGCGGTCCCAGGACTTCTCATTTTCAACGATCAAAGGATTTTCAATCCCCTGCAGCAGTCAAGGAATTACTTTCCCCGGCAGCAGTCAAGATTCTTTTATCTCCAGCCATCCAGGATTCATCTATCCTCAGCAAGACAGCTCATCAGCTTACATGCGCATTCATCACATTCATATCATAAACATTGATATAACATACATTGCATCATGCATCATGACATTGCATATAACTAACTCTTTACCTTTTCAGGAAAGATCAGTCGACAGACAAAGATCATCATCTTCCGAGATTCTTTCTAGAAATAGTTCAGATGTGACCCAGACATGGAGACATTCTGATACTTATTCCAGATTCACCTAGAAATAGTTCAGATGTGACCCAGACATGGCGACATTCTGATACTTATTCCAGATTCATCCAGATGCAGTTTTACACGGACTCATCATCAGGAAACCCTACATCGTTTCCTTCTCAAAATCCAGATGCAGTTTTACACGGACTCATCATCAGGAAACCCTACACCGGTTCCTTCTCAACTTCAGATGCAGTTTTACACGGACTCATCATCAGGAAACCCTACACCGGTTCCTTCTCAACTTCAGATGCAGTTTTACACAGACTCATCATCAGGAAACCCTACACCGATTCCTTCTCAACTTCAGATGCAGTTTTACACGGACTCATCATCAGGAAACCCTACACCCGTTCCTTCTCAACTTCAGATGCAGTTTTACACGGACTCATCATCAGGAAAACCTACACCGGTTCCTTCTCAACTTCAGATGCGGTTTTACACGGACTCATCATCAGGAAACCCTACACCGGTTCCTTCTCAACTTCAGATGCAGTTTTACACGGACTCATCATCAAGAAACCCTACACCGGTTCCTTCTCAACTTCAGATGTAGTTTTACACGGACTCATCATCAGGAAGCCCTACACTGGTTCCTTCTCAACTTCAGATGCAATTTTACACGGACTCATCATCAGGAAACCCTACACCGGTTCCTTCTTAAATTCAGATGCAGTTTTACACGGACTCATCATCAGGAAACCCTACACTGGTTCCTTCTCCACTTCAAGACTTTTGAAAACAGTTTACGGACGCTTCCCAACATGGATGCTGCTCTATTGCTTATTCAACTTCAAGACCTCTGAAAACAATTTACGGGTTCTCCAGATACGAATGTTAATCTATCGCTTGTTCAGATTCTTCAACTTCTGAAAATAGTTTACGGATTCTCCAAACACGGAGGTTAATCTATCGCTTGTTCAGATTCCTTTTGAAAACAGTTTACGAACGCTCCCCAACATGGATGCTGCTCTATTGCTTATTCAACTTCAAGACTTCTGAAAACAGTTTACGGGTTCTCCAGACACGGATGTTAACCTATCGCTTGTTCAGATTCTTCAACCTCTGAAAACAGTTCACGGGTTCTCCAGATACGGATGTTAACCTATCGCTTGTTCAGATTCAAGACTTCTGAAAATAGTTTATGGATTCTCCAAACACGGATGTTAATCTATCGGTTGTTCAGATGTAACTTTTGAAAATAGTTTACGGATGCTTCCAGATACGGATGTCAATCTATTGCTTATTCAGACCCCCAGTTCAGAGATGTTCCAAAACATGGATACCTTTCTGATACTCACCCACTCACCAATGACATACAGTTCAACAAACATTTCCAGATGGCATCTCTAAGCCCATCCTCCTACCAGCAATTTCCAGATGGCATCTCTAAACCCATCCCCCTGTCACATCTCCAGATGGCATCTTTAAGCCCATCACCAAATGGCATCTTTAAGCCCATTCTCTCAAACTACGCTTTGACGAGTGCAAATTTTTTGGGCACTCTAGTGTCCAATCTCCTTTTACCTTCGAGTCGCGAACGACAAGCTTTCCAATCTAACTCTTCAGGTTCAAGAAGATTGAACAGAGGCAACTGTTGTACCCCAAAATTTGCCCTCTCTTTTCCACAAGAAATCACAGCTTCGGGCTTTTCCTGATTTTTCAGATTGGCTCAAGAATCAGTCAAACAGACTTTTTCTTATCAGTCTACCCAAATTAGGGTTTTCATGGACTCTGGAACAGTTCAAGCAAATTATTAGGGTTTGGTTGAGTTTGCCTCAGGGTTTGATCAGGCGGACGCTTCTTTGACAATAAATCAAGAACTAGGGTTTGTGCGCGCATTCTCAGAAAGAATTAATTCTACAGTTCTTTTCAATTTACTCTGGGATATGGGTTGAGGCTTCTGATTGAGAGTTTGCAGTGTTTGGTCTAATCAGTGAAATAAAGGACACATGGATGTTTGTTTGATTAACTGTGCAATGCTTTTGATTATTCGGAATGCCAGACGTTTATTGATTATTTATCATTTCTAAGTTAAAATTATTGGATATTGTCCAGTTATTATAATTCAAGAAATATAAATAATTAAATAAACAATTGAAGAGGAATTAAAAGAGAAATCTGACAAAAAAGATTTGTTTATTCATTTTGAATTGTTTGTTACAGATATTATTTGAATACTGTAAATTCATTTACAGTTATTTACATTAATATTATTACAAATAATTAAAATGAAATAAAGCTATATCCTAAATGTCTTGAAATCTTCATCTTCTAATTACATCCTTTGCTCAATTGATTTTTACCTGCAAAAAGAAAAGGAAGAAGTCAAATGCAGATGAATTAAAAAAAAGCAGACAGATATTTAAAGCTCATCATTAAAAGTGATTGGCCGGAATCAGTTTGTTCACCCTCTCTGAAAATCACAAGAGAACTCTTGGTTCACAAAGAGGGATAGAAAATTATCTTGCAAGCATTTGAATTAATTAAATGTACAAGGCTGCATAGTTTCAAATTGCAAAGTGTCAACAAAAATGTCAAAATGGACAAACTGAAAAAATGCCTAACCAAATACAAAGCTGCATAGTTCAAAGTTCCAAACCAAGTTACAGTTTCAAACTAAGCAAACTGAATGTCAAAACAAATTGCCCAAAGGAAACTGTCAAAAGCTGTCCAAAGAAGATATAGAAAGATATCAAAAGCCAAAAGTTGTCAACAAGTACACAAAAGGCAGAAAATCTGGAAAAGAAGATAAGAGATATGCAGAGCAAAACCAAAATGCAAGCTTATTTCAAATTCATCATTTCCCGAGCCAAGACTTTTTCAGAGCAAGTACAGTCTAAAGCAATAAAAAATGCTTTTCTGTGGAGAGAGAAAAGAGAGAGAGATGAGGCTTACAGTACAGCAGGCTTAAGGACAAGGATATAACAAAGAAATATCAGAACAAAAGAGGAGGAAGAATACATAAGAGATACCACAACTGTAACATTGCTCAAGCCTTGAAAACTGTCAAAGCTACCAGTTCAAACAGCAAGCCCTGCATAGCCTAAGAACCAAAGCTTGCCTCAAGATTGCTCCAAAACTGCCTCCAATCTGTTTTAGGCCTGCATAAAACAAAAGCCCTCAAACCTTTCAAAGAAAAAAAGCAAACATAACATAAGTCCTAAAGCCTATCAAACATTCAAACTGCCTCAAAACCTGTTACATAACACAAGCTTAAGCAAACAACATTCAAGCTCGTCCAAACTACCATACAAACATTCAACTACAAACCTCTAACCTGCTTCAAACACAACCTTTCAAACCTGCTTGCCTCTAACCTGCTTCAAACAGAAGCCCTTTCAAAACATAAAGCCTGTACCAATACAGCATAAACCCCATACAAACCAGCAAGCCTGAAGCCTAAACTTTAAACAAGCAAACAAACTGATAAACCTCATGCCTGCTTGAACAATAAATCAAATCTTGTTCATTTTCAAAACCTGCATAATACCAGTCACAAGTTTCAAACTAACCAAACAAATCCCAATGCCTCAGCATAAAAAATCATCATAGGCTAAAATCCAAACCCTCAGAGCTAAGCTCATCACAGGGTCCAACAACAGTCAACTCAGAATCAATACCATCAAACTCAGAGGAAAAGAAACTCAGAAGAAGGCAATACTGAAGCAAAACTATCTCAGAGCTATCATCATTGGCAGAAGCAAGGACATCATCAAATAATCATACAGAAGCAAGCAAAAGAGAGGAAAAGAAGCGAGCAAGCTAGGGTTTTCAGAAGGCAATCATCATAAAACCATTCAAAGAGGAAAGCAAGATACAAATACCAGGGAAGGCCACAAAGCTAGCACAACATCATACTCCCTCCGCCTCCGGCCGCCTAAAGCACCTCCAGTCCATTTCTCCTCCTCCGTATCCAAAAAGCCAACAAAGGTATAATTTCTCCTCCCTTTTCTTCAACACCTCACAGAAACAGAAACAAATAAATGACATAAAAATTAAAACAAGGAAGAGTTGAAGCATGCAAAACTGAAAACCTTGAAAACGCGTTAAAATAGAAAAGGCTACCTTTCCTTTATCATTGTCTTGCTCAAACATGAAGAGGAAGAGGTGGAGGCAGCGCATCTGGCAGTTGGGGCAAGGAGGAGTGTCAATGGCTTTTGCTGGAGAATGAGAAAGATGAAGAATACGATGAAGGGGACGGCGCCGCTCTAAGCCTGTAACCCTTGTAATGAAGCAAAACCTAATGAACCCTAAAACAAAAGTCTGTCAAAACGCGTTTGGGCCTCAATCCCACTAACTTGCTTAAGCCCAACGTTTTGCTGGCATTACACCCCCCCTTTTTTACTTGAATCTTCTTGTTTGTGTTGCTTGGGCCTGCCCTCACAAAAACCCCCTAAAGCCCATTTAATTCTTTTTAAAAAAAAATTAATACTCTCTTTTTTATCACATTATATCTTTTTTTGTTAAATAAATTAATATACTAATTGTTCACATTAAGTTTTTATTAACAATACCTTTTTTATTATTGCACTTAAAAATATGTAAATTTTAGATTTAATTAGGTTAATAGTTTTTTTTGTCTTAAAACTCTTTTTTAATTTAAATCTTGTACATAAAAATATTAACTAAAATACATAAGAATTAATTTTCTCTAAAACTTAAAACATTTTTCTTTTCTTTTAGTTAAAACTTTTGTTCATATAACATTAACAAAAAGCACAAAAAGAATAAATACTTACTTAATTTTGCATTAAGTTAACATCTTGCATCACTTGTAAATAATCACATACACTTTCACAAATGCTTTTGATACATTGCTTTTATTCTTATACATTGCTACACTTTACATTGAGAATGCGATTCGATTTGGTTGTAAATTTTATTTGGACACTACCATCCTGATAAGTCTCATCCCCATTTGTAAACATTTGTACCCCCACTCCCGGATACTTATTTGTAATAGCTTAGACTTTAAATTCCCGCAATTTATCGCTTTCTATATACTGTATAGTAATTAGGGTTTGTATGAGAAGATTCAAAATCAACCGCTAGATAACCTAATTCAAAGACAAATGCATGATAATCAATACACCAATCACACTTGCACCCCTAGGGTAATCTCCCCTGTTGCCTTCCAAAATGGGCCATGTTGCATGTTGAGTATCTTTGGTAAAACAAAACAAATCAAATGATCATAGTCCCTCGATGACGCTTTCGAAGTTGCCTAAACAAAAATGATCATAGTCCCTTCAAGCAAATTTCCAAAGACACTTGGCACCATTGCATTCATGGTCCATACGATGACCCGCGCCCGTCCCGTTAACATCCTAACACAAGATTGTCCACCAAATACAATGGTGGAACAATACTGTTAAAAGGGTTAAAACATGAGAAAAATATTTGAGTAAATTTAGGGGTAGACAACTCTTAGTTACTTGATCAAACTTGCAAAACACACTTGCCTACTTTCAAAACACACTCCACAAACACAACTTTTAAAACAACTTTCAAAAACATTGAAACATCTTTTCAAAATGACAAACACCTTTTGTAAAACATTCGAGTATAGAATTGTTACAAGGGTTTCCTAGACAAGGCATATTTTTCAAAACATTTTCAAAAACCACACACACAAAGCACCATTTCAAACAATTGAAAATGCAAGGCAAGTGATCTAAGCAAGTAACTAAGAGCCCATGGATAACCATGGATGAAAAGGGTGCTAATACCTTCCCTTTTCATAATTTACCCCCCGAACCCACGAAAACATCTCAAAGGTTTTTCCTGTGCTTTTTAACCTTTCCTTTAGGATAAAATAAAAAGTCGGTGGCGACTCTTGCTAAACCGAACAAGTGTAAAAACAAACGCAAAACCTCAAGTCAGTTCTCCCACTGTATCACAAGTAGGATGAATGATGATAATGGTGTAGTATTACAGAATAGTAATATTTAGAGGCTAGTGATTTAGAATTAAGCCTTTGATGAGTAATTAATTATAGGCAATATTATCATTGTAGGCCTACGACCAACGTTGCGAATTGACGAGTTACGGTTGTACTATTGTACGACTGAGTTGTTGATGAAACGATGAATTAGAGATTATGCTTGATGAGTTATGACGTATAAATGATGTTTGATGTACGTATATATGATGTTTGATGAATTATGATGTTGATATATGATGTTGATGAAATATGTTGAGATGTGAAATCACCCAGCCGGACCTGCCATCTGGATGTACTGAAACATCAATGAAGTCGCCACCGAACGTCTTTTATCCCGCCGAAAGGGAAAGGTAAACATCAAGAAAACCTGAAGAGGGAGAAATCATGGTCTTTCCACCGAGAGATCGGGTAAGGCAGTCTGTTATGCGAGGGGAAGGTATTAGCACCCCACACACCCGTAGCACTCTACGGTATCCACTCTTGTTGTCTAATCTAATGGGTGTGGTCAAAACCTATGTTTATGGGTTAAAACTGAAAAGGGAATGCATGCGAAAGAAACAAAAGAAAACAATGTAGGGAAAATAAAAGTTGTGCTCGATTGGGCCCTACCCCAATGCCTACGTATCCTATTTAAGGAATCAGAGCAGCCGTGGTTCGGCTTACATATTTTGGTTGGTTTGTGTTTTTTAGTTAAGACAACAAAAACAGTCAAGATGGCAAAACATCAAATGAAACAACAAATAAATGAGATAGTAAAACATCGACTAAATAATAACATGGTAACATGTCAAAGATGTCGAAACATCAAATGATAAAAACATCACACCTGACAATGACATTGAGAGTCAAAGTAGGATGACCAACATGTGCGATGGCGAAACATCAATAAAACGGATGGCAAAACATTACACCTGACAATGATATTGAGAATCAAAGTAGGATAAAAAACATGTGTGATGGCGAAACATCGGCTTCAAACAAATGTGCGATGGCGAAACATCGGCTAAAAGATAACAAGGTGTCATGGCAAAGATGGAGAAACATCACACCTAACCATTATATTGAGAATCAAAGTAGGATAACAAACATGTGCAATGGCGAAACATAGGCTTTAAACAAATGTGCGATGGCGAAACATCGGCTAAACCAGATTTAAAAACAAAGCCAAGAGGCGCACAAACAAATAAGATTGATTTGTATCTTTTACCTTGAAGAAGGGTTTGAGTTTATTATAGGTGTATTATGATTTGCCAAGAAAACAATTTTGTTTTAAGATGCAAAATGCAAAGGAAGGAAAAACAACTAAGGGAAACTAGCCTAGCACTATACCTAGTGTTATCATACAATTGTTGACCCTAAGGTTGAGGATAAAGGAAATCCTACCCTATGCTAGCATACATGTGTTCCTACCTTAATTAACATGTTAAAGGAAGCTTAACAAAACTATCCTATGGGGAACATGCAATGCGAGCGAAGTCGTGATCTCAATTTCTAAATTGAGTGACTCATCGATCAACAATTAAAGAAGAAAAACAATAAACATCCTATAGGGAACATGCACTGAGAGCGAAGTCATGATCTCAATTTCTAAATTGAGTGATTCATCGATCAAAAGTTAAAGAAACAAACACAACACATGTATCAGACAAAAACCAGAGGGCCTCCTGACATATATCAGCAACAGAGGTCCCATCATGCAACATAGAACTATGAAAATAGAAGAAAGGAAATAGTTCAATACCAAACGGATAACTATTCGTAGCAACTAGGCAAGAATAAAAGAAACCCAGAGAACTTCAAGCAAGCTGGCATCAGTAGATAAATCAAGTCAGAAATTACGCCATCAGGATGTAAGTTTTGGGATTTTCAGATATGAACAGATCCCATGGGCAATGTATGGCATTCATAATCACATATACATATATCCTGCATAAACTATCAAACATGCCAAGCACAAGATTAGTGCCAATTTAATAAATTGTGTTCCACAAATAAAGTGAAACACAATAGCCTCAAGTCAAGACTGGAAAACTTTTCTCAAAGTACCTCGCACATTCAACAACCAAGTTAGTATTCCCATAAATTGAATGATGATTCTCATAAGGGTTGGATGATGACCCCATAAATGAAGTGAGAGAACATGATGACAATTATCAAATATTAGACATGATAGACAAAAAAGAAACAAGCATATGCACAATTAGGTCAAAAATTAGAGGAATGTTGCTCCTTTCTATCACCATATTGAATTGACAATTGAATATCAATCAAGGGTCACGGGAGCTTGAGAAGAATACAATCAAAGACCACGAAGGTCAGTAGCAACCACAATTCAATCATACTCAATTATTTCATCACAACTCACAAGCATAATAGAAGAGAAATCCCACACAATGCATCAAAAGGTTCAATCATTCAACCATGGGGAATTAAGTGAAATGGCTTGAGTTTATGTGGATAAAATAACCAACATGATCATTAGGTTCCCAATTATAGGCCTCACTCAAGTTCATTGGCCATCAAACAAATTGCAACAAGATATGCAACCTTAATTGGGTATCTTCACTTCAAAAATACATCAAAAATAGAAACAAGGATCAATAATTCAAACCAAAAATTTCTTAGCATCTTTGAAGTGTGTAAAAGACATAAATAAAGTCTTAAGTTCATGAATGGTTGAAGAGGGGATCAAATGAGGCCCAAAGATCACTACTAGTTGGCAAAACTACCAAACTAGACAAGTTTTCAAAATAATTCATGGAAAAATATCAAACCAAGCCAAATAATTCAAGAAAAATGGTTTTCAGATCCTCAATACATTCATGAACCATAATCAAGACCTAAGTTCCATTGAAAATCCAAGGCATAATAGTTTTGAAAATGAAACTTGCACAATAAGCAACAAAACCCTAATTTTTGACTTTTAATCTTAAATATTGATTAGATAAGATCAAAATTCAAAACAAATCAGAACAAATATACATCAAACATGACAAAACTCAAGAGGTCAGAATACCTATTTTCCATATTTTTTGAATTAAAGAAAAGTCAAAAATAAAAATCAAATTCAAACAATTAATACATTAGACAAATAATCACATCTCCAAATAAAATTCTAATAAAAAATCAGAAAAATAACCAACAAAAATTATATTCAAATATTAGAATTAAAAACACACATCCCTGATTTTTTGTGGAAATTTTGAATTAGAGGAAATATTAAAATAGAAATCAAACAAACAATTAACAATTAAACTATTATTTAAAGGAAAAAATGCAAATCCTAGCCAAAAGTCACAAAAATGTCAAAATAAAATTATATTCAGATTCTATGATTAAAAACAAACTTACATGATTTTTTTGAGGATTTTTGAATTAAAGGAAGTATTAAAACCAAAATTATGAAACAAATATTTCAAATAAACTTCTCAAATTGAATTTCTAATCAAAAATGGATAAAATGCTAAACCAAAATTAGAATCAAATTCTACATTATTTTATGAGTCCAAAACATTTTTTTGTGGAATTTTTAGATAAAAAAAAATTAAAACAAAAATAAACATTAAACAAATAATTAAATAATAACACAAATTTTTAAACCAATCAAAACATTTTCAAAAAATCATAAAAAAATGCATAAGGTCAGGAATATTATTTTTTGGTTTCTTGAATTTTTTTATAATTTTTCAATCATTTTTGAGCAAGAAATAAAATCATGAAAATCAAGTTATGAAACAAAATTCAAATGAATTATAAAAAAAACAAATCAGCCAACCAGAGGAGGCCACGTCATCATCTTCAACCTCTGGCTAGGGCAAAAATGCGCACAAGATCAGGTTCATCACCTCATGTTCCAATCAACATAACATGCTCAATTCTACACCATTTTCATGAAATTTTGTGCAAATTAAAGCTAACATATCATACTTCATCATGCAATTCGAATCACATCAAATAATTAACCATAGATCAAGAACGAATCGCGTAAAAGTGACAAAAACTCACTAAGCAGAAAATTTCAGATGCATCATACATGCACATCTCATCAAATCAAAAGCTCTGAAGCTACAGAAACACTTAATGAACTTCAAACAACGTGATTATGAACTCAAATCACACAATGCACGGCTAGAAATCAAGATCCAAAGTTAATTTTCTAACCTTTGAGGCAAAAACTAATCTACTGTCTCCTTCACTCCAGCTGCAAACCAAGCCTCGATCTACAATCCTTATCACTTGGAGAAGAGAATGCAAGAAGAAACACTCGAAATGCGCAAGTGAATTGAGAGAATCGAAGAAATTTGTAGAACAAGTAGCTATGGAGTTTTCTGAGCTCATGGATGAAATGAAGCACGGATCTTATTCAATGAAGCTTGCCTCTCAATATATAGAGCATGAAGAGGAGGGTAGGATAGGTTTTTCACACTGAAAACCGTTAGAAAGAATGAATTCCTCTTTTTGATAAAATGAATTGTGCACATGGAGCCCTCAAATCACTCGTGAGTTTGCTTGCCTTTTACGTGCATTTCAATCCATTTTATCTCAGGAAGAGATTAGCAAAAGATCAAGGCTTAATTCCTTGTATTAATCAAGTGTTGGTGATTAGGCATTTTCACGCCACTTTTTGCAAAATCACGAGTTTCCCTTGCATTTGCCCATGTGCATTTCAAAATTTGGCACGATGGGCCCTAGTACGTTGCAAATTAGTCATGGGCCAAGTTTGAAGTGAAACAAATGGCCACAAATCAAGTTATCAGGAATTTGCAATTTGCATGGTATGCATGAATTCAATGAAATGCCTCCAAATTCCAAAGTCCATAACTTACTCATATTTTTGCATTTAGACACAAATGAGTACAATTTGGAAAGGTATTGAAAAGATCTACAATACCTTAGTTTTGAGTTTTTGCAATTGAATCCATTAAGGTCCTCAAAATTTGACATGAAATTCACTAAATTTGGAAAATGACCTATAATGTTGTGACTTCCAAGCTTTATAACTCTTGACTCTTTGCAAATTTGGACATGAAAGCAAAAGGAGATAAAATATCATCCTCTTATCTTTCAAAGCATACTTCATTTGCATTTTTTGATCAAAGGTGAATAAAATATGAATTTTTGAAATTAAGTCCTTATTTTCCAAAATTAGAAACTTTTAGGGTTTCTTCATGAACAAGTTTCAACCGAAACCTCAATCTCTTTGATCCAATGATCAAAATGGACTTGAAATATGAAAAGTACATCCTTGAATTGATGGTTGACCAAAAGTTCACTTAGTCAACCTTGACTTTGACTGATTTTGACAAAAATGACCATTTTACCCCTTTGAATCAATTGATCCACTTCCCTTCAAAATTGATGATCAAGACTTCAAACATATGATCTTCCAAATATATAGAGGCCATGTACAAAGTTTCACTTCGAAATTCTCAAGAAATCTTGATGAAATCTCAAACCCTAGTTTTGGTTAACACCTTAGGAGACTAATGAATCATCTCCAAAATTTCAAATCCTTTAGGAATCTTGACCAATTTCTTGTACAAAGACTTTCCAAATACCAATGAGATGTTGTAGCTTCCAAATCAATACTTGTACATTGATCAATAGCCTTGATCAAACAAAACCCTAATTTGATTGGTGAATCAAAAGAGTGATTCTTCTTATAATCAAACACAAACTTCAATCCTCTGATGATCCAAAGAGATGGATAAAACATCTTGACATATGTAATAACTTTTGAGCTTGAAAGATCTAGAGGTTTAGATGATAAGGTTCTACTTGAGCAACTTGTCAATGCAATCAACCTTCAAACCTTGAGGAAGACTTGATAACCAAAGTACTTTGATCCCATCACAATGTATGAATGCAATGCAATATGATATTCATGATGAAACATAAGCCTAAATCAAGAGGGTAAATTTTGGGGTGTAACAAGATGCCTCTAATAATTGGCAGCTTTTAAGATGTAGGCTTTTGGCCAACGGTGATGTTGTGTTGAGATGTTGATAATTATGGTGTTATCATTACATTCATGATTGTGTCGCATACATTGCATTTCAAGATGGAGATTATGCTCATTAAGATGGCATGTATTGGCGAATATTAAGATGAAGGCTTATGCCTTGTTGATGCCTCTATTTATTGGCAGATTTTTAATATGGGAGTTCTGCTCCAATGGTACCACATGCATTTGCATAGTATTGAGTCGCATTATATGATTGCATAAAGAAGTTATGAATTGATGTGCTGGATGTGTATTATTGTTGGTATTTCTTTTGTAATTATTATTGATTATAAGATGAGAAGGGGTGATGTTATGTGATCTAATTTAATATATTAAGTATCATACACTTTATTATATTGTTAGATATCTCATCCCTTCTGTTTGAATGTTGCCCTTATGTTGGTAACATGCAGGTAATCGAGAGTGAAGGTTGTATACCTTCAGTAGTTCGAGTCGGTGTCATTGCTCTGATATGTAACACTCAGGGGGATGAACGCTTGTTGCTTTTGATTGTTAATTATTCAGTTATTGAACTTTAAGTTGATTATTATTAAATATGTGTTGTTTTGAAGTTACTTTAACGATGATAAAGATGTTATTAAGAATTTCATTGCGTAGATGTTAAATTGTTGATTTAAGAGATTAAATTGCTATGCTAATGGTTCATCCGAAGTTTTAAAGTGTTATATATCGACAATGAATGCAATGAGTTTTGAATGATGAACTTGTGGCATCCTGATTTGTTTGCATGAATGATTTTATAACTCCGATTTATTTATATAATTGTTGGGTAGAATTGGGGTGTTACAATCACTGCTCCTAGGCCAAATCATCGAGAGCGCCCTTTTCATTTTGAATTTTCAATTGTAATCTCTTTTGTTGTTCAAACACTTATCTATTAATGTCAAACTTTGTTTCATTAATGCATTGCACATGTTTGTCTTGAATTAATCCATTCGTTTTCATTATATTTAAACTATGCTATTTACTCCCTTTATGATATTCAACTCTTGTTTCAAAAGTTGCAAGCCTTTAGAGGGAGGATGATGAAAACAATGCCATAATCTCATACAGTATGCTTTTGGATAGACCTTGTTGACGATGTACATGCGTTATTTTAATGTCTTGAGCGTCTCATCACCTTGCTGCTTGGCCGTAGCTAACTGGGTTGATTAGTACCATTCGAATTTGTCAATTTGATAATGAAGTCTGGTTGTAAGGTGATCCACTGGGACATAGTCATACGCTTTTAATCCCTAATTTTTGCCTGGACCTCCCTTTCGGGTTTTCAGTCCACCGGGATACCCTTTTTATCCTAAGTTTCCTTTTCAGGTTTTCGACTTGCCGAGTGTACAGATTTTCATATATATATATATATATATCCCTAATTTTTTCCCAAAACCTTTTGGTTTTCCGGGATGCCCTTAATTTTGCCTAGGCCAATCAACCTAGCGGGTCTCTTTTCATGTGTAGTATCTTTTAACTATGTCCGCGTTTAGAGGATGTGGAAGGTCATCATCGTCCATAGTGGTTAATATCATAGCTCCATCGTAAAATATACTCTTGATCACAAATGGTCCTTCAACGTAGGAATCCACTTGCCCCTAGGATCACCTTATGGCAGGATGGTGCGCTTGATTACTAGGCCACCAACCTGATATACCTGACGTCTGACCTTTTTATTAAAAGCTTTGACCATACGTTTCTGGTACATCTGACCTTGATACACAATTGTGAACCTATTCTCGCCAATCATGTTCAATTGGTCAAGTCGAGTATGAACCCATTCATCTTTGTTTAAACCTGCATCCTTCACGATTCTCAGGGAAGGGATCTGGACTTCGATGAGTAAAACAGCTTCCATATTGTATATGAGAGAAAAAGGGGTTGCCCCTGTTGATGTGCGTAATGAGGTACGATAGCCATGAAGAGCAAAGGGTAACATCTTGTGCCAGTCTTTATATGTTACTGTCATTTTCTGTATGATCTTCTTTATATTCTTATTGGCGGCCTCCACAACGCCATTCATCTTCGGCCGGTAAGGAGAAGAGTTATGATGTTGGATCTTAAATTGCGTATAGAGCTTGGTGATCATAGTATTATCGAGGTTGGTACTGTTATTTGTGATAATTCTTTCTGGGATACCATACTGACAAATAAGATTATTCCTGATGAACCGAGCCACAACATTCTTCGTAATAGAAGCGGATGAGGCTGCCTCTACCCACTTTATGAAATAATCAATAGCGACAAGGATGAAATGATGCCCATTGGAAGTGGTAGGTTTAATATCTCCAATCATATCAATTCCCGATATTGTGAATGGCCAAGGAGCAGTCAAGACATTTAACGGAACCGAAGGCACATGTACTTTGTCAGCATATATTTGGCATTTGTGACAAGTTCGGGAGTGATGATGACAATCTACTTCCATAGTGGACCAATAGTATCCTGCCCGCATGATCTTTTTAGCGATTGTATGCCCCCTAGAATGGGTGCCAAAGGTACCTTCATGCATATCCTCCATTATTTTCTCTGCTTCTCTCTTGTCCATACACTGCGATAAAGTGAATCATGGTTGCACTTGTAGAGAATTTTGAT
The DNA here is from genome assembly GCA_948472305.1 of Vicia faba. Taxonomy (NCBI): domain Eukaryota; kingdom Viridiplantae; phylum Streptophyta; class Magnoliopsida; order Fabales; family Fabaceae; genus Vicia; species Vicia faba. The sequence goes on from OX451739.1 coordinate 1,450,824,383, forward strand.
ACTCAGGAAGAACTTGGCAGAGAACCTTCTTAGAAAATTCTTGTCATTGATGGATGCTCCCTCAGGGTACTCTTGAGCTTCGAGATAACTTTTCACCTCGTGGAACCAAGGCTTTTCTTCTACTCCCTCAACATCAATCTCATAACAGTAGGCCGGTTCGTCTAATATTTTGATAGTGATCTGAGGGGCCTTGTTATCCCATCTGACCTTAAACATGGATGACATGGTAGCTAGCGCATCTGCTAACTGGTTTTCTTCTCGTGGAATATGCTCAAAGGTAATCTCTTCAAAATATGGGATCACTGTCAATACATGCTCTCGGTAAGGGATAAGATTAGGATGCTTCATGTCCCATTCTCCTTTAACTTGGCTGATCACCAAGGATGAATCTCCGTATACCTGTAAGAACTTGATCCTTATGTCCATAGCAGCCTTGATACCTATAATGCATGCCTCATATTTGGCCATATTGTTGGTACAATTAAAGCATAGTCTGGCAGTGAAGGGTGTATGGCAGCCTTCTGGGGAGATAATCACAGCACCAATTCCATTGTCGAGTGCGTTGGAAGCTCTGTCAAATACCATAGTTCATTGAGATCCTTTTTTAGGTCCTTCATCCAATCCAGGTTCTTTGCAGTCAGTTACTAACATAATGTTCTCATCCGAGAACTCAAAATTCATTGATTGATAATCGTCAATAGCCCAATGAGCCAAGATATCAACTATTACACTTCCTTTGATTGCTTTTTGAGTAGTGTACTTGATGTCATATTCGGTTAGGACCATTTGCCATCTGGCTATTCTTCCGGAGAGAGCGGGCTTGTCGAATATGTATTTGATAGGATCCATTTTAGATATCAATAAGGTTGTGTAAGTCAACATATACTGTCTTAGTCGGAGAGCAGCCCGTGCCAAAGCGCAACAAGTTTTCTCGAGCAGTGAGTATCTTGTTTCACAGTCGATAAAATTTTTGCTAAGGTAGTATACTGCATGCTCTTTTCGACCAGGCTCGTCATGTTGCCCCAACACACACCCCATTGAATTTTCTAATACTGTTAAGTACATGATCAGAGGTCTTCCTTCAACCCGAGGCATCAAAATTGGAGGTTCTTGAAGATATTCCTTGATTCTGTCAAAGGCCGTCCGGCAATCGTCATTCCACTTCACTACTTGATCTTTCTTCAGTAATTTGAAGATTGGTTCACAAGTAGCGGTTAGGTGGGAAATGAATCTGGAAATATAGTTTAGACGTCCCAAGAAACCTCTAACCCCCTTCTCAGTGCAGAGAGTTGGCATATCTTGAATAGCTTTAACCTTCGCAGGATCTACCTCAATACCTTTTCCACTGACGATGAAACTCAGGAGTTTACCAGACCTTACCCCAAAGGTGCACTTGTTCGGGTTCAGTCTTAATTTGTATTTCTTCAGTCTTTCAAACAATTTTTGCAAGTGATCAAGGTGCTCTTCTTCAGTTTGAGACTTGGCTATCATATCATCAACATAGACCTTTATCTCATGGTGGATCATATCATGGAACAAAGCTACCATAGCATGCTGATAGGTTACCCCAGTGTTCTTCAAACCAAATGGCATAACTTTGCAACAGAAGGTGCCCCACTGTGTGCCGAAAGTTGTTTTCTCCATGTCTCCAGGTGTCATTTTAATCTGATTATATTCAGAGAAACCATCCATGAATGAGAATATCTTATGTTGTGTGGTGTTGTCAACCAGAACATCAATATGGGTAAGTGGGAAGTCATCCTTGGGGCTCTCCCTATTTAAATCTCTATAATCCACACACATACGCACCTTACCATCCTTTTTAGGTACCAGTACCATGTTTGCAACCCAATGTGGATAAGAAGTAATAGCTAAGAATCCGGCATTGAATTGTTTCATGACTTCAACCTTGATCTTTTCTGACATCTCAGGACGCATACGAGGGACCTTTTTCTTTACTGGAGGGAAGTCTTCTTTCATTGGCAGATGATGAACCACGATATCAGTTCCATCCCCGACATGTCTTCGTATGACCAATCAAAGATCTCAACGTAGTCACGTAACATCTGAATTAACCGTTCTTTAACACCATTCTCCAAGTTGCCACCTATCTTGAATTCCTTTTTATTCTCTTCAGTACCCAAGTTTATTGTCTCGACCGTCTCTTCATGAAGTTGTATTGCTCTTTCCTCTTGCTGTACTAGTCTAGAAAGTTCTCCTGGTACTTCAAAATCTTCCTCACCTTCGTCCTCGGCTTGATACATCGAATTTTCAAAGTCATAGCTGGTATGTGGATCTACAATTTGATATGTGGGTGTGTGTAAAAGAGTATAGCTATTTTAACAAAAATAAAGTAAAAAGAAAGACAAAGAGCGTAATGTATGCAAAACGTCCAATGATTTATTAATGGCATATGAAAATAAAGTGATAACCCTCACAAATAGATCATTGTGCCTCGGGTAAGACACAAGGCTTTAGAGTTTAAATTGTTCAAAAATTACATATCCTCAAAAATAGAAAAACAATTACTCCTGGATAAAAGAAATAGGCACAAATTCTCTAGCCATCCAATTATTGAGTCCACCGTTGGTAGTAGGGAAGATCCAATTGTCCAGGTCATAATCATTATCAGCGTCCTCCACAACATTGACTCCATGATTGCTGATGCGTAGTGATGGTCCTTCAATGCGAGCATGACGAATAGCTTTTTGAGCTCCTAAAGTGAAACCCAAACCAAATTTGTCAGACTTAAAGGGGATGCCAGGGAGTTGGCCTCAAATAGTACACCCACCTTCCTCAACTACAGCCTTAGCATCTCTTAGAGTAGCCATTTTCAATGGAGGTCTGGTAATATTTGAAAGAACAACAGCAACCTTGGTAACAACGATCGTCTGAGGAACCTTTTCAAAATTCTGAGAGAGGGTCTCAATAAACTCATCGTCCATCTATAGAGGTAAAATCAATGAAGTCACCACCGAGTATTTATTTATCCCATATGAAAGGGAAAGGAAAATCATCGAAGAAAAACCTTAAGGTTGAATCAAGGTCTTGCGACCGAGAGATTGGGTAAGGGAGTCGATTACGCGAGGGGAAGGTATTAGCACCCCACACGTCCATAGTACTCTACAGGATCCACTCTAGTTATTCTAATCAAAGGGTGTGTTCAATCTAATGCTTAAGGGTTATAAACTAAAAGGGAATGCATGCAAAAAAAGAGAAATAATTTAGGGAAAATAAAGTTGTACTCGCTTGGGCCCTACCCCAATGCCTACGTATCCTTTTTGAGGAATCAGAGCTACCGTAGTTCGGCTCATATATTTTGTTTGTTTGTATTTTTTAAATGAACAATGTTGCATTCGATCGTTCCACCGCTGCTCGACCTTTGGAGACTTATGACCTGTAGTGGAAAGGAGCTAACATGCTCTTAGAAAGAGAAAAAGATGAATGGCGAAAAGAAATGGATTGGTTGGTATTTTTTTTATCATGAAAAGAATTTTTGTACGCTTAACATTTTTTATACAATTGCCAAGAAAAAGAAATTTTTGTTTTAAATGCAATTATGCAAAAAAAAGGGAAGAAAACATCTAAGGGAGACTAACCTATCTCTAACCTAATGTTATCATACAATGAGGGGTAATATCTAAGTTAGCATGCCAAAGAAAGTCCATCGAACTATCCTATAGGGAACATGCACTGAGAGCAAAGTCGAGATCTCAATTTCTAAATTGAGTGACTCATCGATCAATCAAAAAATAAAAAAAGCAATAAAGTCCTATAGAGAGCGTGCACTGAGAGTGAAGTCGTGATCTCAATTTCTAAATTGAGTGACTCATCGATCAACAAGAAATAAAGGAAAGCGGTAAAATCCTATAGGGAGCACGCACTGAGAGCAAAGTCGTGATCTCAATTTCTAAATTGAGTGACTCATCGATCAACAAGAAAGGAAGCAAACACAAGCATAACACATAACAGAAATGCAGTGCGGAATGCCTGCTACAGGTTTTTAAACAGCGACTTCGAGTGTATGCTCTTTATTTCCTACTTCTCATAATATCTAAAAAAGCGATAAATGCAGAAATATAACTTAGAAGCAGTATAATACCAAACGAACAATAAAGTCCACAAAAAGCGCAACCAAAGTAACGAAATCCGAGATACTTCACGCGAGCTGACATCAACAAACAAAGAGTCAGTGATCAAATATTTGGAATAGGTGTCGAAGCTTCATCATTGTGAAAATAGATCATAATAGGAAATCCAAAACACGTACGCATATCAAATAATGAATCTGCATAAGACTCAGCTCAACAAGCAAAGGTGAATCACAAATCTCAAATAATCGAGACTTAATTCCAAAAAAAAAATCCCCTAAAGTCTAATACTTTTTATCAATGCTTTTTTTCTGATTATCTTTTTCCTTAAAATATATATATATATATATATATATATATATATATATATATATATATATATATATATATATATATATATACATATAAAAAATATAACCAAAATCTCAAATTTTACAAGAAGGATGATCAGGGGGTGGAAATCCGGAATCTATAGGGTGTAATAGTAATCTGGACGCCAGGCCCAATGCAACCATTAATTTGGTCCATTATCTCACCCAACTGTCTATATCGTTGAGCCTTATCTTTTCATTGATTTAAATGATTGTAAAAAGAATATCAAAAGGAAAATATTAAAAGGAAAAGAGTCAACACGTTGCCGTTTTATAGAATCTGATTAGGGTTCAATGTAATGTGACACTCCAACTCCCCGAAAACTAGAGATCTTTCTCCTTCATATCTCTTCGCAGACGGCGCCGATCTACTCTATCTCTCTTCTTTGTTTCGATTCGGTCTTCTTCTATGATGGTGACTCTATCTATCTCTGTGTCGTGATCTCTGACGGTTTCATAACCAACATCTTCTTTTCATTTCGCTGAAGAACATCTTCTACTTTAACTCGCCTCAAACTTACGGCGGCGATCTTCCTCTCATAAAATTATTCTCCAACGATTTCCGAAACGAAAACCTTCCGTCGCAATTTTATAGAACAAATGGAGAAGAATAATCTAAAGAAACTCAATACCTACCGAAAGATGAGTCTGATGCATCTTCAAAACTCAGATATGTGCATTTGATTCCATTTGCTCTTCCTCTTCCAATTTCTTGATTTTAGGATTTTTGGGTTGTTGTTGCTGAACCTTGAGGTTACATTGAAGATTGATACACAATTTGTTGATGCAGATTCAACGTTGTCGCAAAAATTATACAAAATTGTTGCTGAAATTGATATTGAAGCGTGTGTGCAGTAGCGATTTTAGGATGAAGTTGCGAATTGGTGCGATGAAGATGAGTGAAGATGATAAAGAATAGAGCAATGGAGGATCCGGTTATGACAATGTAGATTTAAGGATGATGAATATTTCAGAGAGAGATCGAAGAAGAGATAGAGCTTCTGATTTTTTTTAGTTTTCTGGTGGTGATGGAGAAGGTGGTTGAAGGTTGAGAGTTGTTGATACAGAGACAGATGAAGGTGATGATTGGAGAAGGTGAAAGATGATTCAGAGAATTTTTTGTGTGAGGATTTTTTTTGGTGGTGGAAGATGAAGATTTTTGTGGTTTTCTGTTATGAATTGAAGGATGAAGATTCAGGAAGAATTCCCGAGCGAGCCAGGTAGAGAGGTCATTATCTATTTTTTTTCTTCTGAGTTCCTTCTGTATGCTCTTAATGAATCCCCTATCTATGAATTTCTCTCTCTTCTGATTCCTCCCCTTCTCTTCTGTTCCCACAAATCTGTTAGAAGTTTGTTAGAAGGTGGTTAGGAGCGTTTAGACTGCTGGAAGTATGAAGTTAGTGGGAATTTTTTAAATCTGTTATGACAATTCGGTCCCTATTATTGACCGTAGGAGTCAGTTATGTACGAAAGTTAAGAGATAGTAAATGTTGTTGGGAAGTTTGTTGGAATTCTTTTAGTTATGCTGAAATTTCTAAATTCCATTTCTGATTTTTGTTCTCTTCTATCTGATCAGTCTGATTTTCTGAACTGTGATGTCAATTAGTTCTCTGCTCTGAACAAGACTACCGTTTGTTGATGAAAATTTCCAGACTGATGCAGAATTGGTCATGTATGCAGGGCTATGCGAATCTGGGAAACAGGTTGTAGAAAGCTGTTTTGGATCTCTGAAAAATTTGTTATGGTTGTTAGCAAGGTTGGGCAAATTCTTCTAACAATTAATTTCGGAATTATGTTGAATTAGTTAAGGGTTATTGTTTGAATGAGCTGGCAGGTGTTGAACTAGCATGTTGCAGCCTGTGTTTGGATGAAATGTTTTTACTTTCCTGCTTTAATAACTCTGCTATGATTTCATATTTCTTCTGTCTTTTTCAACAGGTGTGGGGCTGTTCTAGACATGATTCAATTGGCTCATGGTTCTTGGGGAAAAACTTTTGAAAGGAGCAAGAGAAAGTTAAAATCATGAAGATGAAATGAAGCAGCTTGAAGTTCAGGGTTAGGCTTAGAATCAAAAAATTTGTGTAATTGTGAATGTAATTGGATGGAACTTAGATGTTGTATGTACTTGACATTTAGCTTTATGATCTCTCAGAATTATATTTGCTTCTTCTTATTTTAAATATTTTACCAACCACGGTAGGACTCTCTCAATCAATTTTAGAGGCATCATGCATAAGCTTTGGTATAGAAGTTCACATTGTCTTCTAAAGCTGAAGTGCTTTCTTGCGAGTGGAAGAACCTGAACTTATTCATTATGGAAATGCCTTTGTGTGGTTTCCATTATATGATCAGCATGGGAGCATAACTTGGAATAAAATTCAACTTCTGAATTAGATGTTGCTCCTTCACTTAGAATACTTTCAATCAAACACCGAAAGTCATTAAATTGGCTTTCTTCTTAAGCATGCTCCTGAAAGAAAGAACACTCTCCATCTAACGCCAGAAAAAATAACCTTGTCCTCAGCAATACTATGAAATATGCAAACATCAGCAATGAATAGCAATCTGTCATTAAAAGCTGCTACGTCAGTAAAATTTCCGGAGTTTTGTATCCTTCTGGTTTCCGCTGCTATCTCACTTAGTTCTTTTTTATTGCATTATGCCAAAGCAATATCTCATCTATAGGGTGGTTCCAGTGACATCAGAAACATCTAGTATAGATCCAGAATGTTTCCTTTTTCCAGTTGTTGTGGATTCACACACCCAATTGACTCTTCCAGCCTGATGCCTTAACGGGCTAGAACAACATTGAACCTGAGAATAATCTGCACTACTTTGAATTGTATTAACACTACTACTCCCTTCCATCCAAGTGAAAACAACCTTTTGAAGAAACCTTTCCTCTGGCACAATCTTGACTAAGAGATCTCATAAGTCTTGAGATTCATCAACTGATATAGATGTTGAAAGCCAGGGAAGAAATTCTGCCATCATATTCACAGGAATGCTGCAAAGAAACTGCCAAACTAAGGATGATTGTTCCTCAAGAGAGAACTTCTCAATAAGCAGAGGAAAAACCTGTTCCTCTTCCTTTTCCAAGTGTTGACTAATTGATGTCTGTAAGGCTATGGTGCAACATGCTAATTCTCTTGGAAAACTTTCATCATTCTTGATGGAAGAATTTAACAGCTCAAATAGATGATAAAAAAAATTGCTTTCACCCTTGTGCTCAAGAGAATAATTTTTTGCAACATTCTTCACACATCTATATAGAGCGGGAAAAATCACCTCATCTTCAACATTGGAGTGGTGTCTATAAATGGAACTTAGTAAACGGTAACGCTCGAACAACTGATGAATATCAGAGTGATTACCGGTGGCAAATTCTAGTTTCGGTGAGAAAGAAAAATCGTTGGAGAGAGAAACCCCTCTTCTCTCCTTCTCTCTCTAAGTCATTTTTGGTGATAAGCGAGTGGAGATGAAGGAAGGAAAGTTTGGTTTTGGTTACGACAATAAGAAAGAGACCCTAATGCCAAAGGTCTTCGATCTTATAACCATGGGACCCATGCTATGTGTGAGACGTACAAAGTATGATGAGGGATCTTAGGGGCAAAAATTGGGGTACAACATCTGCCCTTATTTAAGTGTCTTCTATCCGGAGATATGAAGATTAAAATCTTCATTTTGACATAATTGAAGATACTTAAATATAAAACAAGCCTTTTTTTTTTCCTAAGATACCATTCGATGCTTATGATTATGGATGTAACGTATGAACTTCATGCAGATGGGCAAGACACACACTGGAGAAGCAAAAGTAGAATCTACAAATTGATAAAAGAATTCAACCAAGTCACTAAATCTCTGGAGAACAACACGACTCCGAGGATGGAAATTTGAATCTATTGGAGACGAATTGGCTCTGCTGGGGAAAAGAAAACTCAACTTTACTGGGGTAAGATCTAGAGAGGAGAAAAAAATAAAAATAACATAGCCTCAAAAACTGAGGGAAAAGTAGTGGATGACAACAATTAATCGATAACTGCGAACTATCCACTCATAGAGGAGATAGCAAAAAGAGAGTAACATCAACACAGGGGATCGGCAATCACTAACCATAAAAGATCAATCCCAACTAAAAATGGTAATGAACTAAACACTCAAGAACAAAAGTAAAAAAACATAGGATAATACTGACTTTTATTGAAGGTAAAGAAACAGAAGATACACCAACGTTTACTGAAGGTGGAGAAAAGAGAATGCACCAGCTTTTACTGAAGGTGACGTCTCAAAGAGTAATAACGAACTTCCCAAAATCCTGGCGTTCTTCCTAGAGCGAGTAAAAATACAATTTATCTCAAATAAAGAGACAACCACTTGTAAAGATTTCACAACAAACTTCTCTTGCGAAACTTTCTCGAAGAGATACCATTTGATAGAAAATCAGATAAACTTCCCCTCGATCCTGACTATAAGCCACGAACTTGTCTCAGTTTCTTCTTTAAGCAAGATATTTCACCTGGAAAGGGTAAAAATACAAGCTATCTCAAATAAAGAGACCACCACTTGTAAAGATCTTCCAACAAACTTCTCTTGCAAAACGTCCTCGAAGAGATACCATTTGATGGAAAATCAGATAAACTTCCCCTCGATCCTAACTATAAGCCACGAACTGGTCTCAGTTTCTTCTTTAACCAAGATATTTCACCTGGAAAGGGTAAAAATACAAGCTATCTCAAATAAAAAAGACTACCACTTGTAAAGATCTCCCAACAAACTTCTCTTGCGAAACTTCCTCGAAGAGATACCATTTGATGGAAAATCGGATAAACTTCCCCTCAATCCTGACTATAAGCCACAGACTGGTCTCAGTTTCTTCTTTAACAAAGATATTTCACCTGGAAAGGGTAAAAATACAAGCTATCTCAAATAAAGAGAACTTCCGCTCGTTGTTTTAAAAAGAATTGGAACAAGAATAGCGAGAAAAGAAGTTTGATTTCCTGGGGAAATACCAATACATTCCTTTTGAGGAGAAAAAGTCTTTGCATGCAAAATAAATGCACATTCTCAAATCAAGACTCGAAGCCTGCAGAAATCAGAATAACAATGTTGTCGGAGGCTACAGACTCAAACAAAAAATAAACTGGAGTGAAATAATCAACTAAGTCAGCACCCGATGAGAAATAAACTCAAAAGGGAATCACACTCCATCCAGATGATGAACCGAATGGGAAGGATGAAGCAAAAAAATCTTCCACGAGGGATAACTCGGTGGGGAAATTGAAAGGATATACACTTTCTATTTAAAGTTGATAATTCTATTGGAGAGAGAGTAACATAACTTTTGAAAAGAGGATAATATGCTGACAAAACATCAATGAATGCAAATAAGTGATGAATTTTAAATTCATTTATGCATGATGTGTATGAACGAATGGATGTTATCATGCGCGTGCTGAAAAAATAACCATAATACACTGGGGAAAACCAGACAAATCTAAATTGGGTGAAGACCACACTCGGCCAAGTCACATGTAGGATGAAGATCATATTCCACGTGAAGGTAAGCATCAACAGAGGAAACAGAGTCCTATTTCACGGCTTAACTTTGATGGGAAGAACATGGCTTGAAAACAATCAAAGAACCACCTGACTAGCAACAAATAAAGTTGCGGGAATATCATAAACTCTTCTATGTCTCACCGGGGAGTACCAATACGGACTTCTATAAGGGAAGAGGAAGTTTCATTGTCTAGACCTCATTGGTGATTCCAAAACTAACTTCACTGGGGGAAGATGAAAATCATGCCGTCGAGACTTCAACTGGGGACGGCGATACAGACTTTACCGGGGAATGTGCGGAATAACATCGTCGATACTTCAACTGGGGATTGTTATGATAACTTCATTGGGGAAAAATAAGCCACACACACCAAAGAGAGCCTGGATACAGTCTTCAATTGTTAGGCATAACAGTTGTGTAAAACTCTCTGGGAGGGAAATAATGAAATTCCATGAAATAACAGCTTTAGAGGGAAGTATCATATTCGACACATATGGAGAATTGAGAAGTTTACAGCATAGTAATGGGTCAACTCGTGGGGATTTTAGATCAAACTCAGTGCACAGTGAGAGGAATACCCAAGGAGTAGACGCTTATCTCAAAATTTCTTAGAATGTATATTGCCCTTGTCTGGTTGCTTAGAAGCACACAACAACAACAATATCATAACTCGAGAGCATAATATCCCGCTAAAGATTACTTCTCAACACGAAGGGAGAATGAGTGTAACAACTAAGCACATGCTTTGTAACTTTGCAACCTCTGGTTGACCACCTTCTGACCATGGAAGGAAATTACACTCGGTCGGAGAAATCTGAATCAGGACCTGACTGGGGAGGATGGGATTGCAAATCCACCATCAGATAGCTGCTTGAAGACAATCTGAACCAAAACTTAACTCGGGAAAGATGGGAACACATGCCCAAATGCCACACCATGTATTAGTTTGTATGAGATTCATCTATCCTAAGAAACAGTATCCTGAATGGAATACACACATATCAATAAGAGCAACCAGGGGACTTTTCAAACTTAGAAGTTCGCACATCCTTGGAATCACTACTTATGTACCACTCGGATCACAATATCTGAAGTAAAAGGTAATTTGTAAATTCTTTTCAAAACATTTTTTATTATTACGTCTTTTTGTTTTGAAAATTTCTATCGATAATAAATGAAATTTTTGCGAACATAATACAAGTAAGAACTGCAAAGAATTGGATAAAGGCTCAAACTTTATTAATAGAATGGTAGTCTGCGAACGGAGATACTCCATAGATGATTACAAAGTTTGGAAAATGGTAAATATATGGAAAATATACATTTGAATACAATGACCACTGTTCTCCCTAACAACTTCGAACTCCTGAGCAAACACTTCAATTGAAGTGTGATGAGAATCTGAGAAGATTGTTGCTTCAATGATCAAGTCTTGCGTGACGCAGTATTCAAAGGACGTGAGAACTCCTCGCCATCCATAGTTTCAAGAATCAATGCACCACCAGAGAAGGCTTTCTTGACAACATATGGGCCTTCATAATTGGGAGTCCACTTGCCCCTAGAATCAACGTTAAAAGACATGATCTTCCTGAGCACAAGGTCGCCTTCTCTGAATTCACGAGGCTTGACTTTCTTATCAAAAGCTTTCTTCATCCTCTTCTGGTATAGATGACCATGACACAAAGCTGTCATTTTGTTTTCTTCAATGAAATTCAACTGGTCGAACCTATTCTGGATCCATTTAGCCTCTGACAATTTGGTTTCCATCATCACGCGTAAAAAGGGAATCTCGACCTCTGTGGGGAGCACTGCTTCCATACCATACACAAGCGAGAAAGGGGTTGCCCCTGTTGAAGTGCGAACAGATGTACGATACCCATGCAAAGCAAACAGGAGCATCTCATGCCAATCTTTATAAGTAACAACCATCTTCTAAATGATTTTCTTAACGTTCTTATTGGTAGCTTCGACGGCTCCATTCATCTTTGGCCTATAGGGAGATGAATTATGATGGATAATCTTGAATTCTTCACAAAGTTTCGTCATCATCTTATCATTTAAATTCGAGCCGTTGTCGGTGATAATCCTGCTTGGCACACCATATCGACAAATAAGATTATGCTTGATAAAGCGTACTACCACTTGCTTGGTAACATTGGCATATGAAGCTTCTTCCACCCACTTGGTGAAATAGTCAATCACTACCAAGATAAAACGATGTCCATTCGACGCCTTAGGTTCAATCATTCCTATCATATCAATACCCCACATAGAGAAGGGCCACGGGGATGAAATAACATTGAGAAGTGTCGGGGGCACATGAATTTTGTCGGCATATATCTGACACTTGTGGCACTTCTTCACAAATTTGCAACAGTCAGATTCCATTGTCAACCAATACTAACCTGCCCTAAGCATCCTTTTTGCCATTGAATGTCCATTGGCATGAGTACCAAAGGAACCTTCATGGATCTCACGCACCAACATGTCTGCTTCGTATCTATCCACGCATCTGAGCAAGACCATGTCATGATTTCTTTTGTATAGCACATCTTCATTAAGGAAAAAGCTACCTGCCAATCTTCTTAGGGTCTTCCTATCTTTATTTGATGTGCCCAACGGGTATTCATGAGTTCAGAGAAAATGCTTGATATCGCGATACCAAGGCTTTTCATTTGATGTTTCCTCTATTGCAAATACATGGGCTGGTCTATCCAGACGTCGCACTATGATACAAGGCACATTGTTCCAAGCATTCACCTGATACATAGATGAAAAATTTGCCAAAGCGTCCGCCATTTGATTTTCCTCCCTAGGAATATGATGGAATTCAACTTTGTTAAAGAAGGGTAATAGCCTTATGGCGTAATCTTTGTAAGGGATCAAGCCAGGGTGACGAGTATCCCATTCTCCTTTAATCTAGTTTATTACTAAAGCTGAATCCCCGTAGACATCAAGGATTTTGATTCTGAGATCCATAGCTGCTTCGAGGCCCATGATACATGCTTCATACTCCGCCCTATTATTGGTAGAATCAAAGGTCATCCTTTCAGTGAAAGGGATATGAGACCCATGAGGAGTGATAATCACAACGCCAATCCATTTTCCGTAAGCATTCACAGCTCCATCAAACACCATGCCCCATTGGGACCCTGGATCAGGACCTTCCTCAGGCAAAGGTTCATCACAATATTTTACTTTCAAAAACATCACATCTTCGTCGGGAAAGTCGTATTTGACAGACTGATAGTCTTCAACCGGTTGGTGAGCAAGGTACTCCGCTAACACACTACCTTTGATAGCCTTATGAGTGCAATATTTAATATCGTATTCACACAGCAACATCTTCCAGCGAGCGATTCTTCCGATAAGAGCAGGCTTTTCAAAGATGTACTTAATTGGATCCATTTTGGATATCAACCAAGTAGTGTGATTCAGCATGTACTGACGCAGACGCTTTGCTGCTCAAGCCAAAGCATAACATGTCTTTTCAAGTAGAGCGTACCGAGACTCGCAATCAATGAACTTTTTACTCAGATAGTAAATGGCGTATTCTTTTCTTCCCGTTTCATCTTGCTGTCCCAAAATGCAACCCATAGAATGATCCAACACTGTCAGATACATAATCAACGGTCTTTCCTAAATGGGAGGGAGCAAGATATGAGGTTCAAGCAGATACTCTTTAATGCTTTCAAATGCCTTTTGACAATCATTGGTCCATACACACCCTTGATCTTTCTTCAGAAGCTTGAAGATGGGTTCACATGTTGTAGTCATGTGGGAGATGAACTTGGAGATATAATTCAGACGTCCGAGGAAACCTCTAACTTGTTTTCCAGTCCTTGGGGAAGACATTTCTTGAATTGCCCTGACTTTATCAGGATCAACTTCAATTCCTTTTTGACTGACAATGAAACCTAGCAATTTTCCCGAACGAACACCAAAGGTGCATTTATTCGGATTCAAATGAAGGCGATACTTCCTCAACTACTGAAATAACTTCAACAAATCTTCCATATGTCCTTCCTCGGTATGAGATTTAGCGATCATATCATCAACATATACTTCGATTTCCTTATGCATCAGATCATGGAATAGGGTTGTCATAGCCCTCTGATACATTGCACCAGCGTTCTTCAACCCGAAGGGCATCACTCTGTAACATAATGTTCCCCAGGGTGTGATAAACTTTGTTTTTTCCATGTCTTCAGGAGCCATCTTAATTTGATTGTACCCAGAAAATCTATCCATGAACCAGAATACTTTGAATTTTGCTGTGCTATCTACCAACATATCAATATGCGGTAATGGAAAGTCATCTTTTGGACTTTCTTTATTTAGATCTCTATAATCAACGCACATGCGGACTTTTCCATCTTTCTTTGGTACCGGAAAAATATTGGCAATCCATTGAGGATACACTGATGTCACGAGAAAACCAGCATCGATCTGCTTCAAGACCTCTTCTTTTATCTTCATTTCCATATCAGGGTGAGTTCTTCTTAACTTCTGCTTGATGGGACGACATTTTGGCTTAAACGGCAGGTGGTGCTCCACGATGTCATTGTCTAATCCAGGCATATCCTGGTAAGACCAAGCAAAAATATCGGAATATTCTTTCAGTAACTCAATAAATTTCCTCTTCACGTCGGGATGAAGCAATTATCCAATCTTGACTTCTCTTGGGTCTTCCTCTGATCCCAAGTTAATCACCTTCAACAACTCTTTATATGGATGAATAATGTTCTCCTCGCGCTCAAGCAACCGTGAAACCTCTTCTGGGATTTCATAGTATTCTTCTTCCTCGGTCAAATACACAGGATATTCGAAGTTGGGAAATGGAACAAGGTCATTGTATTCAATGGTTTTCTTAGTTAATCTGCACATGTGATTATGATAGAAACTGACCGATGTATAAGTGAGTATGCAGATTTTACTAATGATTATTATTTATTTCGAAAGGTTTTATCTGATTACCATTTTCCAAGAAAAAGCAATAAATAAAACATAATTTGGAAAACAAAAATATCTTTTATTAATGATGTAAAAGTTCAAAACAAAAGACATGCCCGTACAATATCACTTTCACCTTGGGCAGAGTGAAAGGATTTTTGGAAAGATAACAAAAAACAAATTACTTCGAGATGTGGATGCAGGACGACACATCAATAATGATCCAATTATGGACCCTCACTCTGTGCGTTACGAAATTCGGTATCTCTCGCCCTGGCTCATCCTCAAGGATAACATTAATCTTCGAAGTAGTGGGATGTAGATACCCTGCATTATGGAATATGTCTTGGTATTTGCTGAAGGCAGACTTCAGCTTCAAAATCTCATACTTATTATTCTTCACTGAGAAGCCCAGACCAGCTTTATTCTTATTCACTGGTTGATTAATAATTTTCCCCCACGCCTTGATAGGGCCATTCTGTACCACCTGTTGAGCATCTTTGAATGAAGCAATAGAGTCCTCATTTTTACTTATATTATCGATCGACAAAGCTTGGAACTGCGTTCCAACAACCGTCTCTTCAGCCTCTACAACGCTGAAGGAAGACAAATGAGATGTTAATAAAGCTTGCTCGCCACTTATGATAACCACCTTCCCTTCTCGGACAAACTTCAACTTCTGATGAAGAGTCAACGTAACAACTCCTGCCTCGTGGATCCATGGTCTTCCCAATACACAGCTGTAAGTGGGAACGATGTCCATCACCTGGAAAGTAATCTGGAACATGTGTGGGCTCCTTGGTACTTAAGCTTCGAGAGAGTGCTTCTTGGAATCACGATTAAAGCAGAACCGTTATCAATCAATACATTGGATAAAGAGTCATTTTTGCAATTCATCGAGATGTGTAGAGCCATATTGTGGTTTCTTCCCTGCTCGGGTAATTCTTCATCACAAAAGCTCAAATTATTACAAGAAGTAATATTCCCGACAACACCATTAAACTGGTCCATGGGCATATCTCTTTCAACAAACGCTTGATCTAGCATTCTCATCAAGGATTCCCGATGGGCAGCAGAATTCATCAATAAGGCCAATATAGAAATCTTGGACGGGGTCTGTAACAACTGATCCACGATCTTGTAGTCGCTCATCTTAATGATCTTCAACACATCATCGACTTATTTCTCTAAAGTAGTGCCACTAGATTCCCCGACCGCCTTTTCAGGTTCAACATTAGTTTCGACGACTTTCTTGCCCTGATCAACATAACCCCGGAAAGTAGGAGCAAACACCCGACCACTACGTGTCACTCGACAGGCTTTAGCAATATTCTCCACATGTATCAAAGGTCGTATCGGGACTTCTATCTTGTCTTCTAGGATGGTTGCATTGTATTTATAGGGTACAACTCTGTCTGATTCATACGGGACGCGACCAGGTAAACATATAACAACAAGGGTTACTGCAGGCTTGCTGCAATATGTAATCTCCACCGAAGTAGGAATATCAAAATAGGGTACAATAAAATTCACCCCTACCTCTCTTGTACATTCAGACTTTATGAAATCACCAACTGAAGCATCATCTTTAACCACAGGCTTGGACTCATCATCAGAAAAGAATTCGTCAGCAGAAATATATTTATCATCCGACATAATCTCGCCAAAATGATCCTCAACCATGTTGACTCCAGCATAACCATCTCTATTTCTTGTGACGCTAATAGTTCCTTCCTCTAGAAGTAATTGGATACCCCTCTTCACTATGGAACAGCCACAGGGGTCTCTACAACAGATCCGACAACCACCATATTGATGTAACTCTTGTCCTGGCATATGGCAAAAGTTGGCATGTAACTGTACCAGATTGTCCTCCATTTTGTTCACATCATAAATTCGGAACTCGCCGGGGCATCCGTGCACCATGTTCACCCCTTCTTCACTTTTAGTCTCGGTCCTGATAATACAAACAAGGCCTTCGTCAATCACCTTTTGAAGGTCAACTTTCACCTTATCACATCCACGGCTATTCTGGCTGCAGATATTACACATATTATGGTCATGCATACAATAGCCGAGCCTACAAAGGTCAGTGGGCATCTTCATCAAATTTCCTTTTATCAAACTCACATCATAAATCCTGGACTCTCCTGGATCATCAGAAATCATATTCATTGTTCCTCCACCTCCATGTTTAGGCAACGAGTTGTCTTTCACGTTGGGACCAACATCTTTAAAGGATAGAAGGCCAGATCTAACATTTTTTGGACCTTGGACTTCAAAGGATAGCAATTCTTGATACTGTGCCCAGGGGCTCCCTGGTGGAAGGCACACGTCTGATTTGCCTTGTAATACCATGGTAAAGGAGACGGTATAACAGGTGGACTCCTGGTATGCACTAAATTTTTCTGAATCAGTGCTAGAAATATCTCTGTGTAACTCATAGGGATGGGGTCAAAGGGTTCTCTCTTCTGACTCTGCCCTTGATTGCCTTGTTGAGGTGTTCTTTGGTATGCAACAGCAGTCAGAGCCACGCTAACAACTAGAGTGACTGAAGCAATCTGTTGTGGATGTGCATGGCGCCTTCTATGTGGTTTAGCTCTTCTCTCTTGAACAACGACATTTTCATCTCCTTCCTTCTTTCTAGAAAATCCATATGACAATTTTTTTGCACCACTATAACTTTCATCTCTCGTCAAACGACCTTCCCTCACGGCTTGTTCTAAGCGAACACCCATACCCACCATTTCGGTGAAGTTACTCGGTGCACTCGCCACCATTCTTTCATAGTAGAAGGAACCCAGAGTCTTTAAAAAGATCTTCGTCATCTCCTTCTCTTCCATTGGGGGAATTACCTGGGCGGCCACTTCACGCCACCTTTGTGCATATTCCTTAAACGACTCCTTAACTTTCTGGACCATAGCTCTGAGTTGATCGCGATTAGGCGCCATGTCCACATTATACTTATACTGCTTAACAAACGCCTCTCCTAGGTCGTTGAAGGTACGAATATTGGCACTATCCAAGCTCGTGTACCATTTCAGCACAGCACCAGTCAGGCTATCTTGAAAGAAATGGATCAGCAAACGTTGATCATCAGTGTGAGTGGACATCCTCCTCACGTACATTATCAGATGAGCACGGGGGCAAGTATTGCCCTTATATTTCTCAAATTTTGGCACTTTGAATTTTGCAGGTACTTTTACATTTGGAACTAGGCATATATCACTCCCATTTTGTCCGAACAGTTCTTTTCCCCAGAGGGCTTTCATTTCCTTTCGCATCTCATTAAACTGATCCTGTAAATCATCCATTCTGTCATAGAATCCAATTCCTTCGCTTGGCGGAGGAGTAGGATGGTGAACCACATCATTAAAACCATGGACAACATTCATTACTGGAGGCACGGCATGACGAATCTCATTGTTGATAGCAGGAGCAATGTGTACCACGGGAGGGGCAGAAGCCATAAATTGTTGAGCAGATTGAGCAATTTGAGGAGTAGGGTTATATCCTTCTGGCGTATAACCTTCGGGAATTCCCCATGGATATCTAGGAGGCATGCGATGCTGAGCAGCAGTAGTATTTAGAGCAACTGAGATAGGAGTTGTCGTAATTTCAGAGACAACTCTTCTTGTTGTGGCTGCGTGGCATGAGGAGGTGGCGGTGGTGGTGGCTGATTTTGAGCAGCCACCAACGACTCTACCAAAGAAGTCAAGTTCTCCATCTCGGTTCTCAAAGCGGTAACCTCTTCGCGCAGTTCGCGATTCTCTTGTTCAAGATTTTCCATCTACCTCTTGAAAATGCTTTGAGTATTATAACGATGAAAATTTATGGTAGCAATCTCTGTAAAGAAACCCGAATCAAAGATAAGAAAACCTGTCGTGACCCACCTGTCTTGATATGGTATGCATGGATGAATGATTATTCATGAAGTGTTTTATCATTTCCAGGAGAATCCTTTGGTTTTTTCATCAAGCATCGATAAGTAGTAAGATAAACAACAAGATGAAACAAAACAAAGGCAAAATATCACAGTAGAAACTGCTTATATCATAGAGTCGAACAAACATCCATACGATAGTGATTTAGTACAAATAGAGTCAATTATTAAAGAGGCCCCATCCAACAAGACTTGCGGTGACCTTGTCGATCAAAACAAGCATAAAAAGATAAGTGTAGTAAAAAGAATTCTCCTTAAGCTCAACTATCCGGCTAATCATTTTCAAAGAAAGGGTCTCCAGTTACAAAGCCCCTCTTCTTCACTAGCGCCAACAAACAATGATATTTGACTTCCCAATCCTCAGAATCTATATCTCCCACCTCGGCCTCTTCTGCTGGAACCTTGTCTTTACTTTCTACCTGGGATTTGATTGTTGTCAACTCTTTCATAACTTGAGTCAAGCGAACAAATTTCTGTCTCAACTTTTTCTTTAACATCTTAACCTCCTTGCAATGCTTAACTTCCAATTCCTTTTTAGCCAATAGAAGGTTTTCTATCTCTTGATGCTTATCCTGTATCTCTTCAACCTATCGACTGGTAGTATCAGAACCCTCGACCCTAGGTCTGTTCGACCGCTCAAGCAAACCATGTTTTTCTAGCAACTGGTTCTTCAGCTTAACCTCTTTCATGAGCTTCTTCTTGTCTTGCAAGGAAAATGACATATCCATATTCATTTCTTCCTGCCTAGCCTGGAGTTTGAGGTTTTCGGCCTTGACATTCTTAAAACATGTTACAGGCACGAACTCTAATCCTTCCGTGACCGGCTGCACAGGAAATGAATCAATACGGAATAAATAATTGTCCGCCTGATCATCCGTTAATGGGTCAAAATCAGGTTGAGGATATAGCAACCTCCCCCTTTTATAAGGTAACTGCACTTCCCTCACACAAACCTGAATCCAGCTCGTATAAGTATCATAAGCTACACTTCCATTCTGGCTGAAAGAAAGTTTCCCTTTACGGCAAATATGTCCCCATGCTTTCTTCACCTTTTCAAGCAACACTGCATCTTCCCCTTTACCGAAATAAACAGTATCCATCACCTCTCGCTCATCGGGTCTATCTAACATTGCGAATCCTAATTTACGACGCTCTAGGATAGGGTTATAGTTAATGCAACCCCTTGTCCCCATAAGTGGGACACTAGGGAACTCTCCACACCCTATAATGATCTCTTTCAAACCTATCTCGCTTTTCCAAACAATATCATACGAGGTGAGTCCCATGATACGCTAAGACCATAAAGGAAAGCCAACAGTATGAACAAAAGGCCCTTTTGTAGGCATATACATCATCAAGCATTTATAGAGCACGATCGCGCAACACATGACTTCCCCTTTATTCCCATGTCGGGAATGGATGGTGTAATAAGTGTCGGCAAGTAGAGTTGGTACGGGGTTACCATTCATGAAGACACATAATGCAGATAGATGCACCAACTTCTCGAATACTGGAAAGAGGACAAAACCATAAAATCATTGTTGCCAGCAGTGCATTAAATATGGTCCAATTCATGTCCTTTTCAAAACCCTTGTCCTTTGATATCAAGTAATTCAGAGGGAGACCGCTTATGTCGCTTTTGTTAATCCAATTACTTTTAACTTCACCATGAGTCAAATAAAGAGCTATGGCAATCGCCATATAGTCTGGAGTCTCTAGTGCTCAAACAAAAGGAATATTGTTGGTCACCTTGACATCCATAATATGTGCATACTCTTCTAGATTTGGTGTCAATTGATAGTCCCGGAAAGTAAAACAATGTACCTGTGGATCATAGAACTGAAGAAGTGTTCTCACGGCCCATTCCTCAAGATCATCATTCACCAACGGTAATAAATTTCCATATTGTCCTCTGAAAAACTTTTCATTTGGTCCCTTCACAAGAGCTTTCACCTCTCGCAATCGACCACCAAAGCATGGAAACTGATAAGCAGCAGTGTTTCTAAGAGGCTCTGAGCTTGTCTCCATGTTGTTATCCATCTTTGATGCTGATGACAGACCTCAAAATAGTCTTGGAAATGAAATGCAAATGCAGGTTAGGCAGTTTTTTTTAACGTTTCGTTTATAAAATAAATATGCTGTGATATAAGTGCAATAAACATAAGATCAAAGTTTCTGCAATGCCGGATAGCTGCTGAATTGCTAATAGAACCACTGTTATATGTAACACGATCAAAGGTCCGGACCAATTCAGAATACCAAGGATCGAAATCATCAATATAATCAGAGTCACCAACAGAACATGTATAGTCACCATATGTACCTGTATAGATCATTCCCTCCCCACTCACGGGTGAAGACTAGGTCATGGTAAAGTCAATGGTAACTCAGAATCAAGGGTACTCTTGAAAAACTATCGCCATATCACCTACGTGAAAATGATAGCCCCTCATTTGTACCTCATCTAAGCGTGGATGAAATGGCGGCATAGTGAAACCTAAGTCAACTAGCCCTTCATGTTCCACTCTATTCCCAGTGTTCCTATGGTTTCCACTTTGCCTGGGTATTGGGCCTTTTACCTCATAGTAACATCCCACCCATCAAGAAACAGAGAAACCGGCACAACAACAATATAACAAACAACAATAAAGATTCAATGCAAACATATGCTCAAACGTATACAAGTGAGTAATCCATAAAAGCATAATGATAAACACCCTAAGAAAAGAAAAACGGGAGCTAGGATTGACTCACGGGATGGACCAGCAATTGGTCGACATGTATTCCCCAGTGAAGTCGCCATTTTTCTGTAGCGGTAAAATCAATGAAGTCGCCACCGAGTATTTATTTATCCCATATGAAAGGGAAAGGAAAATCATTAAAGAAAAACCTAAAGGGGGAATCAAGGTCTTGCGACCGAGAGATTGGGTAAGGGAGTCTATTACGCGAGGGAAAGGTATTAGCACCCCACACGTCTATAGTACTCTACGGGATCCATTCTAGTTATTCTAATCAAAGGGTGTGTTAAATCTAATGCTTAAGGGTTATAAACTAAAAGGGAATGCATGCAATGAAAAGAGAAAGAATGTAGGGAAAATAAAGTTGTACTCGCTTAGGCCCTACCCCAACGCCTACGTATCCTTTTTGAGGAATCAGAGCTACCGTAGTTCGGCTCATATATTTTGTTTGTTTGTATTTTTTAAATGAGCAATGTTGCATTCGACCGTTCCACCGCTGCTCGACCTTTGGAGACTTATGACCTGTAGTGGAAAGGAGCTAACATGCTCTTAGAAAGAGAAAATCTGAATGGCGAAAAGAAATGGATTGGTTGGTATTTTTTTTATCATGAAAAGAATTTTTGTACGCTTAACATTTTTTATACATTTGCCAAGAAAAAGAAATTTTAGTTTTAAATGCAATTATGCAAAAAAAAAAAGGAAGAAAACATCTAAGGGAGACTAACCTATCTCTAACCTAATGTTATCATACAATGAGGGATACTATCTAAGTTAGCATGCCAAAGAAAGTCCATCGAACTATCCTATAAGGAACATGCATTAAGAGTGAAGTCGTGATCTCAATTTCTAAATTGAGTGACTCATCGATCAATCAAAAAATAAAGAAAAGCAATAAAGTCATATAGGGAGCATGCACTGAGAGCGAAGTCGTGATCTTAATTTATAAATTGAGTGACTCATCAATCAACAAGAAATAAAGGAAAGCGATAAAATCCTATAGGTAGCATGCACTGAGAGTGAAGTCGTGATCTCAATTGCTAAATTAAGTGACTCATCGATCAACAAGAAAGGAAGCAAACACAAGCACAACACATAATAGAAATGCAATGCGGAATGCCTGCTACAGGTATTTAAATAGCAACTTCGAGTGCACACTCTTTATTTCCTACTTCTCATAATATTTAGAAAAGCGATAAATGTGGAAATATAACTTGGAAGCACTATAATACCAAACAAACAATAAAGTCTGCAAAAAGCGCAACCAAAGTAACGAAATCCGAGATACTTCATGCGAGCTGACATCAACAAACAAACATTCAGTGATCAAATATTTGGAATAGGTGTTGAAGCTTCATCGTTGTGAAAATAGATCATAATAGGAATCTAAAACACGTCCGCATATCAAATAATGAATCTGCATAAGACTCAGCTCAACAAGCAAAGGTGAATCACAAATCTCAAATAATCGAGACTTAATTCCAACAAAAAAATCCCGTAAAGTCTAATACTTTTTATCAATGCTTTTTTTCTGATTATCTTTGTCCTTAAAAAAACAATATATATAAAAAATCTAACCAAAATCTCAAATTTAACAAGAAGGATGATCAGGGGGTGGAAATCTGGAATTTAGGGGGTGTAATAGGAATTTGGATGCCAGGCCCAATGCAACCATTGATTCAATCCATTATCTCACCCAACTATCTATATCGTTGAGCCTTATCTTTTCATTGATTTAAATGATTGTAAAAAGAATATCAAAAGGAAAATATTAAAAGGAAAAGAGTCAACACGTTGCCGTTTTATAGAATTTGATTAGGTTACAATGTTATGTGACGCTTCAACTCCACAGAAACTAGAGATCTTTCTCCTTCATCTCTCTTCGCAGACAGCGCCGATCTACTTTGTCTCTCTTCTTTGTTTCAATTCGGTCTTCTTCTTCGATGGTAACTCCATTTATCTCGGTGTTGTGATCTCCGACGGTTTCACAACCAACATCTTCTTTTTCGTTTCACCGGAGAACATCTTCTACTTTGACTCACCTCCAACTTACAGCGGCGATCTTCCTCTCACAAAATTGTTCTCCAATGATTTCCCAAACGAAAACCTTTCGTCGCGATTTTACAGAACAAATGGAGAAGAATAATCTAAAGAAATGCAATATCAACCGAAATATGAGTCTGATGCATCTTCAAAACTCATATATATGCATTAGATTCCATTTGCTCTTCTTTTTCCACTTTCTTGATTTTAGGATTTCTGCGTTGTTGTTGCTGAACCTTGAGGTTACATTGAAGATTGATACACAATTTGTTGATGCAGATTCAACGTTGTCGCGGAAATTATACAAAATTGTTGCTGAAATTGATATTGAACCGTGTGTGCAGTAGCGATTTTAGGATGAAGTTGCAAATTGGTGTGATGAAGATGAGTGAAGATGATGAATAATAGAGCAATGGAGATTCCGGTTATGGCGATGTAGATTTGAGGATGATGAAGATTTTAGAGAGAGATCGAAAAAGAGATAGAGCTTCTGATTTTTTTTTAGTTTTCTGGTGGTGATAGAGAAGGTGGTTGAAGGTTGAGAGTTCTTGATACAAAGACAGATGAAGGTGATGACTGGAGAAGGTGACAGATGATTCAGAGAATTTTTTGTGTGAGGATTTTTTTTGTGTGGTGGAAGATGAAGATTTTTGTGGTTTTCTGTTATGAATTGAAGGATGAAGATTCAGGAAGAATTCCCGAGCGAGCCAGGTAGAGAGGTCATTATCTGTTTTTTTTTTTCTTATGAGTTCCTTCCGTATACTCTAAATGAATACCCACTATCTATGAATTTCTCTATCTTCTGATTCCTCCCCTTCTCTTATGTTCCCCCAAATCTGTTAGAAGTTTGTTACCAAGTTTGTTAGAAGGTGGTTAGGAGCGTTTAGACTGCTGGAAGTAAGAAGTTAGTGGGAATTTTTTAAATCTGTTATGACAGTTCGGTCCCTATTATTGATCGTAGGAGTCAGTTATGTACGGAAGTTAAGAGTTAGTAAATGTTGTTGGGAAGTTAGTTGGAATTCTGTTAGTTATGCTAAAATTTCTAAATTCCATTTCTGATTTTTGTTCTCTTCTATCTGATCAATCTGATTTTCTGAACTGTGATGTCAATTAGTTTTCTGCTCTGAACAAGACTACCCGTTTGTTGATGAAAATTTCCATACTGATGCGGAATTGGTCATGTATGCAGGGCTATGCGAATCTGGGAAACAGATTGTTAGAAAGCTGTTTTGGATCTCTGAAAAATCTGTTATTGTTGTTAGCAAGGTTGGGCAAATTCTGCTAACAATTAATTTCGAAATTCTGTTGAATTATTTAAGGGTTATTGTTTGAATGAGCTGGCAGGTGTTGAACTAGCATGTTGCAGCTTGTGTTTGGATAAAAAAAATTTAATTTCCTACTTTAATAACTTTGCTATGATTTCGTATTTCTTCTATCTTTTTCCAACAGGTGCGGGGCTGTTCTAGACATGATTCAATTGGCTCATGGAGCTTGGGGAAAAACTTTTGAAAGGAGCAAGAGAAATTTAAAATCATGAAGATGAAACGAAGAAGCTTGAAGTTCAGGGTTAGGCTTAGAATCAAAAAAATTGTGTAATTGTGAATGTAATTGGATGGAACTTAGATGTTGTATGTACTTGACATTTAGCTTTATGATCTCTCAGAATTATATTTGCTTCTTCTTCTGTTAAACATTTTACCAACCATGGTAGGACTCTCAATCAATTTCAGAGGCATCATGCATAAGCTTTGGTACAAAAGTTCACATTGTCTTTTAAAGCTGAAGTGCTTTCTTGAGAGTTGAAGAACCTGAACTTCTTCATTATGAAATGCCTCTGTGTGGTTTCCATTATATGATCAGCATGGGAGCATAACTTGGAATAAAATTCAACTTCTGAATTAGATGTTGCTCCTTCACTTAGAATACTTTCAATCAAACATCTAAAGTCATTAAATTGGCTTTCTTCTTCAGCATGCTCCTGAAAGAAAGAACACTCTCCATCTACCGCCGGAAAAAATAACCTTGTCCTCAGAAATACTATGAAATATGCAAACGTCAGCAATGAATTGCAATCTATCATTAAAAGCTGCTACGTCAGTAAAATCTCCAGAGTTTCGTATCCTTCTGGTTTCCGCTGCTATCTAACTTAGCTCTTTTTATTGCATTATGCCAAAGCAATATCTCATCTATAGGGTGGTTCCAGTGACATCAGAAACATCTAGTGTAGATCCAGAATGTTTCCTTTTTCCAGTTGTTGTGGATTCACACACATAATTGACTCTTCCAGCCCGATGCCTTAACGGGCTAGAACAACATTGAACCTGAGAATAATCTGCACTACTTTGAATTGTATTAACACTACTTATCTCTTCCATCCAAGTGAAAACAACCTTTTGAAGAAACCTTTCCTCTGACACAATCTTGACTAAGAGATCTCATAAGTCCGGAGATTCATCTGCTGATATATATGTTGAAAGCCAGGGAAGAAATTCTGCCATCATATTCACAGGAATGCTGCAAAGAAACTGCCAAACTAGGGATGATTGTTCCTCAAGAGATAACTTCTCAATAAGCAGAGGAAAAACATGTTCCTCTTCCTTTGCCAAGTGTTGACTAACTGATGTCTGTAAGGCTCCTGTGCAAGATGCTAACTCTCTTGGAAAACTTTCATCATTCTTGATGGAAGAATTTAACAGATCAAATAGATGATCAAAAAGATTTCTTTCACCCTTGTGCTCAAGAGAATAAGTTTTTGCAACATTCTTCACACGTCTATCTAGAGCGGGAAAAATCACCTCATCTTCAGCATTGGAGTAGTGTCTATAAATGGAACTGAGTAAACGGTAACGCTTGAACAGCGGCTGAATATCAGAGTGATTACCGGTGGAAAATGCTAGTTTCGGTGAGAAAGAAAAATCGTTGGAGAGAGAAACCCTTCTTCTCTCCTTCTCTCTCTAAGTCGTCTTTGGTGATAAGCGAGTGGAGATGAAGGAAGGAAAGTTTGGTTTTGGTTACGACAATAAGAAAGAGACCCTAATGCAAAAGCTCTTCGATCTTATAACCATGGGACCCATGCTATGTGTGAGATGTACAAAGTATAATGAGGGATCTTAGGGGGGGAAATTGGGGTACAACACCATCTCGACATATCTGAAAGAGCCCAGGTGGCTTACCATATACTCTTCTTCACCACATACTGTAACAATCTTTCCATTAACCAAATATTTTAACGTCTAATGCAAGATGAAAGTGACAGCACCAGCCCCATGAATCCAAGGGCGTCCTAATAAGCAGGAGTAGGAAGGGAGAATGTCAATCACATAGAAAGTGGAGTCAAAAGTTTAGGAACCAACTTTGATCGGGATGTCCACCTCCCCATGCACCATCCTTTTGGAACCATCAAAAGCCCTCACCACAATGTTACTGGGCTTCAATGTAAGTCCTTCGCAATCCAATCTGTCTAAGGCACCCTTGGGTAGAACATTCAGAGATGAACTAGTGTCCACCAACACATGAGCTAGAGTAGTTCCCCTGCATTCAATAGAGACATGCATGGTATCGTTATGTTTTCTTCCCTTAGGAGTCAGATCAGCATCAGAGAAACCTAGGCCATTAGCGGCAGTCAGGCTGGCAACGCAATTCTCAAATTGGTCAGAAGAAGTCTCTTGTGGAACATGAGAAGACTTCAGGAACTTTATCAAAGCTTTAGCATGGGCTTCGGAGCATAACAACAAGGCCATCATTGAAATTTTTGAGGGGGTTTGCCCCAATTGTTCCACAACATTATAGTCGCTTTTCCGTATGATTTTCAAAATTTCCTCCATTTCTTGCTTGGAGGCCTCAGGAATGGCTTCTTTAGGTGCCTCCGTCCGGGAAGGCTCAATCGATACTTCTTTGCTCTGAGTCACAACTGACTCAGTAGCAGGAATAACAATAGGAGTAACAAAAGGAGTGGCAATAGTCTTTGGAGAGATTTCAGGGGAGAAAATCCTTCTGCTTCTTGTAACTTTATTGGTCCTAACAATGTTGTCAATGTTAGGATCAGTATCTTCAGTAACTTCATTATCGATGGCCAATAGGTCTTGCTTGACGCCATGATAATAAACGTCAGCTCCATAATTCCATGGAATGGCTTTGTCGGAGGAATATGGTATGGGCCCTGGAGAGGTAATGATCAGGGGAGAAATTTTAGGGTTTTCAGTAATCCTTATAGGCACTTTGGAGGAGACCCTTGTAGGATTATTAGAGATGGTAATAATTGACACATCTCCGCATCTTACATCTTCACACAGGTTTTTCATAGAGGGAGTCTTCGCAAACAGAATTTCCCTGTCATTCATCAGGCATTGGACACCTATCTTCAGCAATATACAACCATTAGGCAGGGATGCACAAAGGTGATAATCTTCACCACAACCCATAAATAAACCGGCTCGTAAGAGATTCTTCTTAACAACTGGAAGATGGTTAGTTAATTCACCCACAGAAGAAATAAACAGAACATCATCAACAACATTGATACCCCTGTCATGATTGGGCATCGATGCGGTTATTACATTGAGAGTTTCAAGAGGGTCAAATTCAATCTCCTTTGCATCAATAAGGTCCTGAACTTTATTCTTCAGAGCCCAACAATCATTGGTATCATGCCCTAGACTGTTGGAGTGATAGGCATACCGAGCATTTGGATTATAATAGGGAGATATAGTGTTTAGATTTTGAGGAGGCTCCCTCAGAGTGACCAAGCTAGCCTTCACCAGATGCTGCAATACCTGAGATAAAGGCATGTTGAGTCTGGTGAATTGTCTTCTAGGCGCATCCTTCTTGCGCTGATTGTTTTGATGTTGAGTTGATGTAGGGTTGGAGATCATTACAGCTCCTACCGTTGGATGACATTCAGCTTTACCCTGATTTCTCTGGCCATAGACAGCACTAACTTCCTTCTTTCCACTGAAAGGCTTCTTCACAGCACTCGATGATGCAACCCCTTGAATTTTGCCACATTTGATGCCAACTTCTACTTGTTCTCCCGTCAATATCAGCTCGGTGAATCCAGCTGAAGAGCTTCCGATCAGATGGTTGAAAAATGGGCCTGACAAAGTACCCAAGAACATATCTACCAGCTCTCTATCAGACAGAGGAGGCTGGACTCTTCCTACAAGATCTCTCCACTTTTGGGCATAATCTTTGAAACCCTCACTAGAACCCATAGACATGCTTTGAAGTTGCGTACGCGTTGGAGCGAGGTCAGCATTTATTGGTACTGCTTGTAAAAACTAGCAGCCAGATCTTCACAATTACGAATGTTGGTTCCTTCCAGTTGATAGAACCATTCCAACTGCGTCGCTGACAAACTCTCCTGGAAGAAATGAACCCATAGATTCCTGTCAGCTGTGTGGGGTTGGATCTTCTTGACATAAGACCTTAAATGCAACTTGGGATAGGAAACACCGTCATACTTTGCAAATGCGGGAACTTTGAATTTCTGGGGGATGACCACTCCTGAGACTAACCCTAGCTCTTCAAAATCCAAACCAGGTACCTTCTAAATCTCCATAGCATTGAGACGGTCCTCCAATTGTTTATACTTATCATCAGTAGGAGGATATTGTTCTTCAACATAGTCTGCTTCCTCTTCATCGGTCCCTGGGCTGTTATCTTCTTCTTTTGTCTTCTTGTCATCCTCTTCTTGATTATCTCCCTCATTTGATGGAGTTGTGAATTCTAGAGCTCGCTTGGTTTGTCCTCTGAATCTTCTTCCTATATTCAGGATGCCAACTGGTTTCTTTGTCTTCTTTGTCTTCTCTTTGACAATGAAAGCTTTTAGATATTCTTGTCCTTTAGCCAGGGCCAGGAACATCTGTTGGAATTGAGCGTTCTATGCTTGAAGATCCTTAATTGTTTGTTAAAGAGCCATTTCTTTTTTCTGAAATAAACAACGAAAAGATAAGAAATTTGTCTTGAAATACATGCTTATGTAATGATATGCATGACATGTTTATGCGATGTTTTCAAGGACTTCGGAAAATTTAAATTTGTGAACCAAAATGAAATAAAGATTCTATCAGTAAAATTCAAATCGCAACTGCCTTTTAGGCTTACAATTGAAAATTAAACTATTAAAATCTAAGACTCAAGTCTCCCATGGGTGCTTCCTCTTCGTGCTGAGGTAGACATTAATACTTTTTTCTTCGTGAAGTTGCTTCGTGAGCTCCAACATTTTCTTCTCACTGATGTAGAATTGATCTCTAAAGGCATCCTGCTCTTCCATAAGTTGAATCCAGGATCTCTGCAACTCTTCAAGATCAGCGGCCATGTCAGGATGGAGAACTGTATAAGGAACATCTCCTTCGGCGATAAGCTCCACAATCACTGGAAAGATGGTTGTATATGGCATCATAAGGTTTTGGGCACGAGCTCGTACCCATTTGAGATAAAGCTCCATAGGAATGGAATTATTATGCCCCAAAGTCTTGCTATCAACCTTATTTACCATGCCCCAAGCTCGTACGAACCTTTAATGATACCCTTGAACATCATACTCGTAGTTGAACATAATGCCTTGGATAAGTATATCATGGGGACCATCCCTTCGAGCATAATCGAATTGTCGTAGAGCCAGAGAAGGATTATAAGTGATACCTCCCCTAATGCCAAGGAGTGAGACATTAGGGAATTCCCCACAGCGGTCGATGATAGAGACATCTCCCATAGACCAGGAATACCAAAGAATATCTGAGTGAGAAAGTGACATTATTCTTTGCGACCAACCTACACCTTGTTCGTTCTTCAATATTGATTGAGGAAGGTGTGAAATAAACCACCTAGACAACAATGGTATATAACACATAAGAACCCCTCTTCTCTTCATCGTACGAGTGTGAAGGGAATGCAAGATATCTCCGAACAAAGTAGGCACAGGGTTACAAGAGAGGAAAACCTTGACAGCATTCACATCGATAAGTACATCCAAATTAGGGAACAATACTAACCCATAGGTTAGAAGAGCTAGGACTTCTTCGAAAGCTTGGAAATCCAAGTTCAGCCTTTTCTAATAGGAACTTAACTAAGAAACCATTGACTCCGCATCTTGTTTCCCAGTTGGATATAATGTCGGACCGTTTCAGATGCAAGGCTGCTGCAATGACCTCTAGCTTTGGAACGTCTTCTAAACCGGTGAAAGGCATCTAATCAAGAATAGGTACACCCAATAATTGAGAGAACTCTTCCATGGTGGGTACCAACTGATAATCGGGAAACGTGAAGCAATGGTGTTTAGGGTCAAAGAAATGAAAGAGTACACCCATCATCTTCTTATCAAATCTTGAGGTAACCAAGTTGAGAAGTCGACTATATTTATTGGTGAACGAGGAAGTCTCAGGAACCCTTGATACTAGCTCTTTAAGTTGGAGAGGTATTTTCACAAAGCTGATTCGGACGGTATTTCTACGAACGGGAGCCATGATCTGCAAAACAGAACAAAGATAAATTCCTTTGGTCCTTGAAATGGTTAGTGAAATGAATATGGATTTTATGATGCATGATGTTATGTTTGAACAATTTAATCATACACAAACAAAACATATAAGACCTTAGGTTTAGGCTTGCATGGGGTTTATAGGTAAATACCCTCTTGAAATTTAGTTAGTTCAACTTGTCCTAGAAAAGTAATCAGGTTCTAAGGAGTCTTAATATCATTGATTTTTCTTTATCATGCATTATTTCAGCTCAGGCGATATTTTATCACAGTCGAAATATCCCGAAAGTCCGATCTTAATGAGTGTATTATCGAGTATCAACCGATCCTCAGATTTATACCAAAGCCGCCTATCTCACTACTTTTCTAATGGCCAAGTTTGTTCAACTAAGGTTCTAAGGTCAGTTAGTGCTTTATGACACCACACAACGGCCCCATATTCTCCTCGATTTAACACAAGGGATACCGGTACCAACAAATGTGTCACACTAACGCAACCATTGCTTCAACCATATCGGTCTACGTCGTACAGTCTCCACGATCTATTTCTGCTTACCTAAAAGTTCCCCAGATCCGGGTATAGGATCTATACAAGAATACCCAAACATAAACCCAAAGTGTAAAGCAAGCAAATCAAACAAGTTAAGCATTTTAAATGTGAACTATCTCTAAGGTAACCCCACTTTTAGTATCTCCACAGCAGAGTCTCCAGTTCTGTAATACGGTGGGAGAACTGACTTTTACTGGTTTTGCGTTTATATTTGCAAATGTTCCGGTAAGCAAGAGTCGCCACCGACTTTTCTTTTATTCAACAAAGGAAAGGGTGAAAAGAACAGAAAAAGACCTTTCGAGATTATTTCTGACTAAGGGGGTAGATTATGGAAAGGGAAGGTGTTGGCACCCTTTCGAAAGGAACGTACGATCACCAAAGCAATGTTAGGACACCTTAGTAATAACCCTAGAGTCTTAAGATCATGGGTGCTAACACCTTCCCTTTATATAATCCACCCCCGTACTCGAAACATCTCGAAAAAGGTTTTTTCTGTTCTTTTTCCTTTTCCTTGTTGGATAAAATAAAAGTCAGTGGAGACTCTTGCTTACCGCGACATTTTGCAAACAAAAAACGCAAAATGCAAACCAGTATTAAACAGTCGGTTCTGCCACCGTATCACAGAACTGGCGACTCTGCTGGGGAATTAATAAGTGGGGTATACCTTAGGATCTAGTTCATCATAATTTCTTCTCTTAATTGCTTTGATTGCTTTACTTTTAAGGGTTTTGTTTGGGAGTTACTATAGATCCTAACCCGGATCTGGGGACAACTTTTAGGTAAGTAGCAATAGACTGTGAGGGAACTGTACAGCGTAGACCGATACGGTTGAAACAGTAGCTATGTTGATATGGCACATTGGTTGGTACCGGTATCCCTTGTGGAGAAACGAGGAGAATACGGGGCCGCTGCGTGGTGTCGTTAAGCATCAACTGACCTTAGAACCTGTAATCGCCCAACTTGGCCATTAGAAAGTAGTGAGATAGTCGGCCTCGGTGTAAAGCTGAGAACTGGTTGATACTCGATACTACACTCATTGAGACCATACTCTCGAGATAGTTTCGGCCGCAAGAAAATATTGCGTGAGCTGAAACCATGACCGATGGAGGATGGTCAGTGATATTGAGATCCTCTAGAACCCAATTACTTTTTTCTAGGACAGGTTGAAACCAACTTAACTTCAAGAGGGTACTACCTTTGACCTCATGCAAGCCTTAAACCTAAGGGCTTTGTGTGATTTGACTGTGCTTGCAATATTTGTGTTTGCTATACCTGTGGTTTACCATGACATCATGCATCATAACATGGCATCCATGCTTCATTACACTAACCATTTCAAAGACCAAGGGAATTTATTTTTGTTCTGTTTTGCAGATTATGGCTTCCGTGCGCAGAAATACCATCCGAGTCAACTTTGTGCAAATACCTGGCCAACTTAAAGAGCTAGCCTCAAGAGTTTCTGAGACCTCTATGTTGATTAAGAGACACGGTCAACTTCTCAGCCCGGTTACTTTAAATCTTGATGAGTAGATGATGAGTGTACTATTTCAGTTCTTTGATCTTGTGCATCATTGCTTCACCTTTCCAGATTACCAACTGGTACCCACCTCGGAAGAGTTCTCTCATCTATTGGGAATATCCATCCTTGAATAGGTACCCTTCATAGGTATGGAAGAAGTTCCTAGACCAGAAGAAATTGCCTTAGCTCTACATTTGAAACAGGCTGATGTGGTATCCAATTGGGAAACACGAAGCGGGTTCAAAGGTTTTCTAGCCAAATTTCTGATAGACCAGGCTCAGCTATTCTGGGATGATTCAAATTTTCAAGCTTTTGAAGATGTCTTGCTCTCCTTATCTATGGTTTGGTTCTCTTCCCGAATCTGGATTCCTTTGTAGATGTGAATGATGTCAAGATTTTCCTTTCTTGCAACCCTGTTCCTACCTTGCTAGGAGATATCTTGCATGCTCTCCACACCTGTACTATGAGGAGAAGAGGAACTCTTATGTGTTGCATGTCGTTGCTATCAAGGTGGTTTATTTATCACCTCCCTAAGTCTGTGCTGAAGAACGAAGAAGGTTTGGGTTGGTCCTACAGAATAATGTCACTTGCTCATACAAATATTCTTTGGTGTTCCCGGGCTATGGAAGACACTGCTGTTATTGACCATTGTGGGGGATACCCTAATGTCCTATTGCTTGGAATCAGAGGTGGTATAACTTACAATCCTTGTCTAGCCTTGTGACAATTTGGTCGTGCTCGGAGGGATGGTCCCCATGAGCTACTTCTTGAGGACATTGTATTTGACTACAAGGAGGATGTTAAGGAGCACCGCCGGAGGTTTATACAAGCTTGGGGCATGGTGAACAGATCTGACCCCCAAGAGTTGGGACCAAAGACTTCCCTTCTTATGCAGCCTTACCTCCAATGGGTCCGAGCTCATGCCCAGAAGCTTGGGATGCCTTATGCGGCTGTATTACCAGTGATTGTGGAGCCCACTAATGAAGAAGGAATTCCTTACACGGTTCTCTATCCTTACACGCCCACTGATCCTGGGGAGTTGTAGAGGTCTTGGATTCAGTTGAAGGATGAGTGGGACAATTACCGGGAACAGTATCATGAGCAAGAAAGGAATGTTTTGAAGCTCACCAGGAAGCTCGAGAAAGAAAGAGTGATCAATGACTACATCAGCACAAAGAGGAAGCGACCATGGGACTTTTGATTTTGCTTTTTCTAGTTTTAGATTTTGTTTTATTTACTTCTTTGTAACGCCTTAAAGGCATTGTTGAACCTTTCAAAGTTAAGCTAATAAAGTTTTGTTAATTTTTTTGGTTTACAAATTTAAATCTCCCAAAGTATTTGAAATCATCACATACGTATCCCATTATCATGCACACCATTACAGGTACCATTACAGGTTTCTCATCTTCTTCGCTGTTTATTTCAGCAGAAATGACTTTCTATCAAGCCATCAAAGATCTGTAGGCACAGAACGCCCAATTCCAACAGATGTTCATAAGTCTGGCTAAAGGGCAAGAGGATCTGAAGACCCTTATTCTGAAAGAGAAGAAGAAGAAAAAGAAGGTCGGTATTCTGAACATGGGTAGAAGATTCAGAGAAAGGTTGAGACATCTAGCTGATTTGACCTCCTCATCCAAGGACGGGGAGAACCAAGAAAGAGCAAAGGACCCTAGTCCTGCAGTTTCTGATAACGATACGCATTACGATGATGAGCAGTATACTCCTGCTGAAGATAGGTACAAGCAACTAGAAGACCGTCTGAGTGCTATGGAGATTCATAAAATACCTGGTTTGGACTTCAGAGAATTGGGACTGGTATCGGGAGTGGTCATCCATCATAAGTTCAAAGCTTCTGTCTTTTCCAAGTACGATGGAGTATCCTGCCCAAAACTCCATCTTCACTCATATGTCAGGAAGATCCAACCCCACACTACTGATAGAAATTTGTGGGTGCATTTCTTTCAAGATAGTCTGTCAGGGACTCAGCTTGAATGGTTCTATCAGTTGGAGGGGTCCAGTGTCCGAAACTGGGAAGACCTTGCCGCTGCTTTTTACAAGCAATATTAGTATAACAACGACCTTGCTCCCACTCGTACTCAGCTCCAAGGTATGTCTATGGGTGCAGGTGAAGGTTTTAAGGACTATGCTCAAAAGTGGAGAGACTTGGCTGGAAGAGTCCAACCCCCTTCGTCTGATAGGGAGTTGGTTGAAATATTTCTAGGTGTTGTACACCAAAATTTGCCCTCCCATATTCCTCAAGATAGGTCAAGAATCATCTCCAAATGGTTCAAAATGGCTCAAGGGTTGTACAGTCAGACCACCTCCTAAGACAGCTGAAATTAGGGCTTTGGTTCTTTCAAGGAATTTGGGGCTCTCAATGGTTCAATCAAGTCTTATGGGCCTATATACATTCTCAAGCACCTACATGCCAAATTTCAAGACTCACAGTGCCAATTTGCACAGTCAAAAACTCCATTTGATCTACAGTCAACTGCAAGGGCAAAATGGTCATTTTGCAGTCAAAAGTCAGAATTCTTGGTCAACATCTCATTTTGAGTTCACAATCATCATTTGATCAAGTCTTGATCATGATCCCACAAGAATAGCTCAAAAATCATCAAGGTGCAAAAAGTTACTATTTTTGGACAGTAGAAAAGTCAACTGTACTTTGACAAGGGCATAATTTTTTCATGGTTTATCAGAAAAATTACATCCAAAGCTCATTGTGAAGAGAATGCAATTTCCTACAATCCATCTTCACACTCCAAGATCAGAAAATGCCCTCACAAAAAGTTACCAATTTTTACATTATAGGTCAAATTCAAAAGTCAACAAAAGTACACTTTGAGTCAAAGGCCATAACTTGAGATTGGTAAATCCAAATGAGATGAGACCAAAAGATCTGATTAGAGGACATCTCGAGGCTTCTAAAAAGTCCAAGAACACCTCCAAAAGATCAAAATTGAGCAAGTTTTGCATTGGAGAAGTTGGGAAATTTTCATGAATTGCCAAAAGTCAACTATTCTCAAAACTCCAATTTTTGACAAAAGGGCCCACTTTCTTCCACTTGATTCAGCCTTTTCATGCCACACACGTGTCCCATGCTTGATTTCATGACCAAACATTTATTTTTCTATTTTATTTAATTTTTATTGATTTAATTCATTTTAAATCTATAATAATTCAAATAAAATCTAAAAATCAATGGAATAGTATCTTTGTGATTTGTACAGCTTGCAAACATCATGTGCCAACCAACCAATTCGTGCTAGGGCTTATTTGTGCACAAAATCTCAGATTTGGCCATATTTGGAAAGTTTGTCAATGGTGAAAAAGTGCAAACCTAATTCTTGAATATACATGGATTAAGGCCCAGCTCTTGACCTAATTCACTTCCCATATATGCAAGAAAGCCTCCTAAACCTAATTCACGACCTGAAGCTGCCTAAAATTAAGAAGCCAAAACTGAAAAAAGCTTGGAAAACTTGGAATCTGGAATCCACCTTTGAGCATGATTCAAAGCCAAATCTCCACATAGCTCTCTTGCCTGATATCTCCTGAAGCTATAGGAACCAAAACCAGGCCCTGAGACGCCATCAATCGCGCTCCATGCTCGAAGCTAGGGTTTTGGCACTTCGTTTTTAGGCATTTTTGTCTCAGGGAAAATCAAAGCCAATCAAGGGCATAAATGGACTCAGGGGGAGAAGACGAGTATGTTGATGCTCTTAGGGTTCGTTTCCATGGTCTAGGGAGAATTTTGGAGGCAAGCTATGAATCTTCCTGCGGATAAAAATCCGCAGGTAAATAACCAGTAATTTTGATGAAGAAGACGATAACGCGTTGTAGCATGATTGGCCAGTTTAAATCTTAAGCGCATTTTTTTATTTTTGCCAGCATATTAATTGATTTATGTATATTATAATTAATTCTTATTATACTAACAATTATCAAGCGCTGGTGGAGTGGTTGAGCGAACGTCCAATGAGTATTGGGACCTGGGTTCGAGTCCCAGGTCCCCCAAAACATTCATGTTATTTTGTTTCAGGCAATTCTATGTAGCACTCAAAACAGGGTCCATCATACGCCCTTCTCCAGATGCTGGCCAAGTGGCTTCAAAGCAAATCCAATGGTCACAAGATGATGTCCACCATACTCCACAGTCAACGCACAAGCATGGAATTGGAAAAGTCAAGCAGGCTGCTTACTTTGGGCCTAGAAATTGCCAAGCATACACTCTCTTTGGGCCCAGACCCCCTGGGTTTGCCTTTTTATTTTTCTTTCATTTATATTTTTTATTTACTTGATTTATATTCTTAATTTAATTACTAACAAAATTAATTAACATTTTCATAAAAAAATTAAGAAAACATAGAAAATATAATATTTTTATTTATTAAATTTAGTTAGTTTATTTTGTAAATAAATATTAATATAATTTGTTTAGTTTTAATTAGGCATAATAATAATATTTTTTGCAATAAATAAAAATTGGTGTAGAATTAGGTTTTTAATATATTTAATCATTTATTATTTTTATTTTCTTAAACATTCAAAAAACCAAAAATATATTTCTTTTTTATTTAATAAATTAATTAGTCTAGGTTTAATTTAATTAAATGCAAGATAACAAAAAAACCTCTTTCTTTAATAAAAAGGGTCAAAACCCTAAAAACTCTCCGATTCAATTTTTCTCGCGCATGTGATTTATTTGATTCCTATTATTTTTCATCATATAATTGTATTTGCTCCGAGGATGTAATAGCTTTCAATTAGGACCTTTTTTTATCGCTTTTATTTAATTTCCCGCAATTTACTTTTTCAAGGGTTTGTTTTTGGCGATGTAAATACCCGACGCCTTGTAATAGCTTAGTTTTATTTTCCGCAACTATTAATTGCTAGATGTATGCTAACTAGGCTATGCATGTCAAGATCTCTCTTAAATTAAAATCAATCGTAG
This sequence comes from Vicia faba, assembly GCA_948472305.1. NCBI lineage: Eukaryota > Viridiplantae > Streptophyta > Magnoliopsida > Fabales > Fabaceae > Vicia > Vicia faba. The sequence goes on from OX451739.1 coordinate 1,450,862,585, forward strand.
CTCACCATAACATGTACAAAGATAACATAACTGAAACCCAATACACTCGTACATGCCACTCCTAGGGTACGCCTCACTTGGTTGTCTCGACGTGGTCATTGAGTATAGGGTGTTTTAGAGGTCGCCCTCCTGTCTAAAGATCAAAGTTGCCTCAAAACGGTTGCCTCGATAAAAAAATGATCTAGGACATTAGGGTTACCGCTAAGGCGTCCTACCATTGCTTTAGTGACCACATGTCCCTTAATCGAATTGACCCGAAAACTCCAACGACGGTGCTACCTACTCCTCAATAGTGGGATAGCACTGTCTAAAGGATACTTGCACAGTTTAATTCCCTTTTGAGTAGGTAGAGGTTCTCAGGTACTTGCTCTTTCAAAACAAAACAAATTTTTCGCACTTACACTTTTCAAACAAAGTTTTCAAAAAAACACTTCATACACTCTTGAGAACAGAAAGAAGAGTTAAATCGAAGTTTTCAAACAAAACTCTTTTCAAAACCCACGAACATAAGAAAAGCAAAACTTTTTGAAAACACAGTGAGCAAGTACCTAAGAGCCCGTTGTTGTACCCCAAAATTTGCCCTCCCATATTTCTCAAAACATTTCAAGAAAATTCACAAGTCCAACCCGGCGCGTTATATTCAGGTGTTCTTTCGCCAAGATATCTCTGATAACATATTCTCAAATTCAGGTTCGGCTCAAGAGTCAATTCTTTAAAGAAGGTATCCGAATGTGTGAGTTTTCTTGAAGAAATATAGTGAAAAAGTGTGCTGAAAGTGCAGTTTTTACGCGCTAAAAAATTCATAACTTGAAGATCGTGACTCGTTTTGAACCCGTTCCGGTGGCCAAAATTCCGTCTTGACATTATCTACGTTTTCATCTCTCACGACTGGAAGCCAATTTCAATCAGAAGGTCTTCAAAAATGTGGATTTATCAAGTATTTTCGTGCAGAAAATTTGTGACAGAAGTTTATTTGCGTCATGTTCAAAAAATCATAACTTGGTCGATTTTCATCGTATCGAGCTGGTTCCAGCGCCAAAATTTCACAAATTGAGTTGGCTACATTTTCACAGAAGCTATTGAGTTCAAACGGTATTCAAAAGGCCTTCTTTTTTTGCTCAGAGTGCGTGACACGCTGAAAATCCTGAATGCTGAATATTATTTCATCTGGGCCGAAACTTCGAAAATTCATAACTCGGTCAATTTTTTATCGGATTGGGCTCATATTTTTACACAAGGTCACTGACTCATAGATCTACAACTTTGCTTCAAAAGTCGAGACCAAATTATGCACCGATCAATACCAGTTTTTTATTGAAGAACGTGTCAGAGTCGACACTGGAGCCCAAAATAAGTTTGTCTGAGCTGAAACTTCAAAAATTCATAACTAATTCACCGTTTATCCGATTGAGCCGATTTTCGGACAGGAGTTAGTTATCGATGTAGGCTACATTTTGTTTTCACATTTCAACTTCAAAAATTGCACTTAAGTCCCTGCGATTTAGCCTGGAAAGTGACGAACTCAAGTGAACATTGGAGGCCCAATTGCACATTCAAAGCCCATTTTCTTTACCCTAATTTCCATTATATAATCACATTCTTTTCACACAAACCAGGGAGGAGGAAAAAGGAGAGGAAGGGAGAAAAGAAGAGAGAAAAAAAAAACATTGCCACAACACTGTTAGAATATCAAACTCTTTCAAGAACCCTAAAACCTTGAAATCCTTATTACAAATCCCTCTCTCACTACAAACAAGCCATCTCAGTTACAAACCAACATCTCACTACTTCTTCAGTAAGGATAAGGCTGACTTGATCTCCATGATCCTAATTTTCCAGTAAGGCATAACAGCATTCAGGTCACTAATTTTCCAGTAAGGGTAAGATTGATTTGATCTCCATGATCAAAAGGGTATAATCATTCATACATGCCATATTGTGCCTAAACATTAAATTTCTTCATATATTGGCTTTATTTGCATTTTATGATTTTATTTAATGTGTTCGTGAGATTCAACACTGCAGATTTAGACAGGATCCCATGCAGGTTCATTAAGGAACGTTGAGGCCAAAAGCCAAATGGCCAAAAGGCAAAAGGCCAAAAGCTAAAAGCCAAAAGCCAAAAGCCAAAAGCCAAATGGCCAAAGTAGAAAAACTTATGCATGACACCAATACATGGCGAGACAGACATCCTAGAAGATTAAGAAACGTTGAGGCCAGAATACAAATGGCCAACAGCCAGAACACAAATGGCCATGAAACCCAATCCAATGGCCAAAGAATGCAGACCACGGTACTCAGGAGTCAATGAACACGCACGTGATGCCAGAAAGTCAAACAAGGCTTTTTGTCTAATGGGGCAGATTTCTCACAAAAAACCTCCCTTTGGGTCTGAATACCCCCATGGTTTGCACATTTTTATTTTTTTGATTTTCCTTTTTATTCTTTTAATTGTTTTCAATTGTTTTCTTTAATTTCATAAATTAATTTTCATAAGATAGAAAACCAGAAACTAAAATATATTTAATTATTATTATTTCACTATTAATTTATTTTGTAAATAAACTTTAATAATTAGTTTAGTAAATTAGGTTTTAAAACTTTAATCTTTTTCTCAATAAATTAAAATATGTAGAAATTAGGTTTTTTTAACTTTTTATCACTTTTCTTAATAAATAATTTTTTCTTATTATCATTATTATTAATTACTAATTTATTTTGTAAATAAACATGTACAATAAATATTTAGTAAATTAGGTTAAACTTTAATATTTTTCTTTAATAATTAAAAACAACTTAGAATTGAGGTTTCTCTTGAATTTTAATTTTCTTTATTTCATAAATACAAAAACCATCAAAAAAACATTTCTTTTCTTTAATTTAATAATTAATTAACTTTTCATTCAATTTAATTCCAAAAGGGTCCAACGCCCTCGAACGTTCTATTTTCTATTCTTTTCGCGCATTTATTCTTATTTTTCTTGTAAATATTAATGTAATTCTCCCAAAGCCGTGTAATTTCATAATTTCTCGCACTTTACTTTATTTCTTTATTTTCTGTCAAATCGGGTCCTGGATTTTAATTTGGCGATGTGGACCCGCGCCTTTGTAATAGTTTAGGAACTTTAATTTCCGCAACTTTTTTAACTGTTAATAATTTCATGCAAGAATGAATGTCTAAATAAAAACAAACGCATAGATCACCTTGACATGAATAAGACAAAATAACTGAACATGACACACAAATCACACACCACCCCTAGGGTACGCCTCACTGTTGCCTTGCCTCGAAAGGTGATCGTCGAGTAGAGGATGTCTTAGTAAGTCCTCATGATCCGGGAACCTGGCATGAGGGTAGCTTCTAAGGTGTCTTCCCATTGCTCTGGTGATCACCATGTCCCGAACCTCGAATTGACCCGAACACCTCCAACGGTGGTGCTACCTACCTCTCAATGGTGGGATGGCACTACTTTAAAGGACATTTACACAGACGAATTCCTTAGGGTAGGTAGACGACTCTAGATACTTGCTCTAACTTCAAAACAAATTCAAAAATACTTTTCACACCGACACCTTTTTCAAAAAAAGCTTTCGAAAGCAATTTTTCAAACACTCTTGAGGACCGATACAAGAGTCGAACTGAAATTTTCAAAGAAACTTTTTAAAACCCACAGTTGAAAAGCAAACAAACCATTTTTGAAAACACAAGTGAGCAAGTATCTAAGAGCCCATGGATAACCATGGATAGAAAGGGTGCTAACACCTTCCCTTTCTATAATCTACCTCCCGAACCGAGAGCAATCTCTATAAGGAATTTTTCTGTGCTTTTGTCCTTTCCATTTGGAGAAAATAAAAGACGGTGGCGACTCTTGCTTCCGCGACATTTCGCGAACCAGCGTTAAACAGTCAGTTCCAGATCCACCGATCACACCCGTGGATAACCACGAATAGAAAGGGTGCTAACACCTTCCCTTTCTATAATCTACCTCCCGAACCTGAGAAACATCTCGAAAAGGAATTTTGCTGTGCTTTTATCCTTTCCTTGTTGGAGAAAATAAAAGACGGTGGCGACTCTTGCTTACCGCGACATTTTGCGGAACGCAAACGCGAACCAGCATTCCAAAACAGTCAGTTCTATTTCCACCGATCACACTAGGGATGCTATCTGGTCTGTTTTTCAATCACTTGATCAGGATCTCGTCATCTGGTTTCACTAATTTGATTTTGACTGGAGAGAAAGTAGAATTTGAAGTGGTAAAATACAGAAGGATGCCTCTTCGGGTTCGGTAAAGAAGCCTTTCACTAGTAAGAAGGAAGCTAGTGCAGTCTATGGCTCGAGGGGCCAAAACAGATCTGAACACCGTCAAACGGTGAATGCTGTAGTGATACCAAGACCCATAGTTGCTCCACAATGCAACAATCAACAAAGAGTGGAAAGACCGCAACGGTAGTTTACCCGCATCAACATGACTTTGGATGAAGTTCTACCTCATCTTCTGAAATCCAACTTGGCAACCTTGAGAGAGGCTCCCAAGAATCCAAACACTACTTCTCCCAGATACAATCCCAACGCGCGGTGCTCCTACCATTCTGAGAGTCCAGGCTACGACACAAACGATTGTTGGGCTCTAAGAAACAAAGTGAAAGATTTGCTGGAAGTTAAGGAGATAGAGTTTGATGCTCCAGAAAAGCCAAATGTTATAACTGCTCCCATGCCCAAACATGGTCGTGGAGTTAATGTTGTGGACACCGATTCGTATGTGACCTCTGTGGAAGAAATTTCTACTCCTCTGATGACGGTTAAGAAGAATTTGATGTTGGCCAGTTTATTTCCGGGTTGTGGTGAAGGTTGCCATATGTGTTCGATTCTGCCTTCCGGTTGTTGTTTATTGAAATCAGGTGTTCAGCGCCTGATGTATAATAAAGAGATTTTGTTTGAGAAGACCATGATTCCATTTTTTCCAAATGAAGACGTTGCCATCATAACCATTTCCGCCAATCCTTCCAAGGTTTCCTCGAGAAAACCTGTTAGGATTACACCTGTTCCGAGAATTGCCCCGCTAATAAACACCGCTCTTGGTCCCATCCCGTACACCTCAGATAAGGTTATCCCATGGCATTATGGTGCTGATGTATATTACCATGGTGTTAAGCAAGATCTAAAGAATGAAGAAGTTGATACTGATGTCAGTAATATTGTCGGGACCAGTAAGGTTACCCGAAGTGGAAGGGTCTTCTCTCCTGAGATTTCCCCTAAGACTATCATCAAGCCTGCTATTATTCCAACTGATGTTCAGTTCTCCTGTTCCTACTCCAATTATTACACCTGCTGCTATTCCTATTCTTACTCCAGTTGTCACCCCTACTACTGAGCCATATGAGACTCAGGGCAAAGAAATTATAGGTGAGCCTTCCCGGACGGAGGCAACTAGGAAAATCATTGTAGAAACCTCTAAACAAGAGATAGAGGAAATACTGAAGATTATCAAGAAGAGCGACTACAATATGGTCGAGCAGCTGGGGAAGACCTCGTCAAAGATCTCCATGTTGTCCCTGTTGTTGTGTTATGAAGCCTATGCAAAGGCTTTGATTGCATTTCTCAAGATTGCGCATGTGCCGCAGGAAACTTCAGCCGATCAATTCAAAGATTTCATGGCCAACCTGACTGTTGACAATGGGATAGGTTTTTCAGATGTGGATCTGACACCGAAAGGAAGAAATCATAATGATTCTCTGCATGTCTTGATCGAGTGCAGGGGCACCACTATGGCCCATGTGCTGATAGATATCGGGTCCTCATTAAATGTTCTGCCAAAGAAAGCGTTAGAACGTCTGGATTGTGAAGGTTTGATTCTAAAGCCGAGTAACATTATGGTGAGGGCTTTTGATGGATCAAAAAGAATGGTGCACGGGGAGGTGGACATACCTGTCAAAGTGGGTTCTCAGACCTTTGGGTCCACCTTCTACGTAATGGATATCAAGCCGTCGTATTCTTGCTTGCCGGGTCGTCCTTGGATTCATAAGGCTGGGGCAGTTACTTCCACACTCCATCAAATGCTGAAGTATCCGGTGAAGGGGAAGATTGTCACAGTGCGAGGTGAAGAAGAGTATATGATGAGTCATCTCAATTCCTTCTGCTATGTAGAGATGGACGAGGAGTTCATAGAAACGCCTTATCAAAACTTCAAAGAGGTCCCTCATACTTTTGCGTCAACTGAAGTTCTACCGGTAAACCTCCATTGAAGATGGCTTCTCTCAAAGACGCCAGGGCTGTAATTGAAGAAGATGGGTGTACCAATTGGGGTCGGCTCTCTGATTTTACTCACAAAACTGACAAATTTGGTTTGGGATTTACTACAGGGGCTCAAAAGGCTATTAGGCACGCACGAATCAGAGGACCTCCTCTACACATCAGCAATCGGGGAGTTAATGCAATTGAAGTTAGTAAAGAGGATTCAAACATCGACAATTGGATCTACCCAACAACCAACGGTGGATTGAATAACTGGACGACGAAGGACTTCATACCTGTTTATTTTATTCCGCGGTAATTGACTTTTGTTTTAAGATTTGTAATAAACAGTTTGAAACTTTACGGCCCGGTGCCTTGCCCGAGGCACCTTGGTTTTGTTTGTGAGGGCTTATTATTTGTCATTTCATATATCATTAATAAAGCATTGGACGTTCCTTGCATACAAATTTTGCGCTCCTTTTTTTCTTTTCCGTCTCTCACTTTATCAAAACGGCTGTTTTCTTAGACACACTCATGTATCATACTGCAGATCCATATCCACTCTGGATCCCATTGATAACAACTCTGCTACTGCCAGTTATGACTTCGAAAATCTGATCAACCAAGCCGAGGACGAAGGTGAAGATGATTGTGAGGTGCCTGGAGAACTTGCTAGACTATTACAGCAGGAGGAAAGGGCCATACAGCCTCATGAAGATCCAATTGAATTAGTGAATTTGGGTACATAGGAAGATAGGAAAGAGGTTAAAATAGGTGCGAATCTGGAGCCTAGTGTCAAACAACGGCTAATACAGATGCTACACGACTATGTTGAGATCTTCGCCTGGTCCTATAAAGATATGCTTAGTTTGGACACTGATATTGTGGTTCATTACTTGCCGACTAAAGAAGATTGCCCTCCGGTAAAGCAGAAGGTTCGCCGTATGCGCCCCGAAATGTTATAAAAAATCAAGGCAGAAGTCATGAAACAGTTCGACGCATGGTTCTTAGCTGTCACTTCCTATCCACAGTGGGTTTCCAATGTTGTTCCGGTACCTAAGAAGGACAGTAAGGTACGGATGTGTGTGGACTATAGAGATCTGAACAGGGCAAGCCCCAAGGATGACTTCCCACTTCCTCACATTGATGTTCTAGTCGAAAACACCACGCAACACAACATCTACTCCTTCATGGATGGGTTTTCTGGCTACAACCAGATCAAGATGGCTCCTGAGGACATGGAGAAGACAACTTTCGTTACACAGTGGGGCACCTTCTGTTACAAGGTAATGCCTTTTGGGTTGAAGAATGTTGGGGCAACTTATCAGTGCGCCATGGTCGCTTTGTTCCATGATATGATTCACCATGAGATCGAGGTTTATGTTGATGACATGATAGCTAGGTCCCAGACTGAGGAAGAGCACCTAGATCATCTCCAGAAACTATTTTACAGTTTGAAGACGTACAAGTTGAGGTTGAATCCGAACAAGTGTACCTTCGGGGTAAGGTCTGGCAATCTTCTGGGTTTTATTTTCAGTGACAAAGGTATTCAGGTGGACCCTACAAAGGTAAAAGCCATACAAGAGATGGAGGCTCCCCGTACAGAAAAACAAGTCAGAGGTTTCTTGGGACGTCTAAATTACATCGCCAGGTTCATTTCACATTTGACTGCTACTTGTGAGCCAATCTTCAAGCTGCTGAAGAAAGATCAAGTGGTGAAGTGGAATGATGAATGCCAGACTGCTTTCGAAAGAATTAAGGAATACCTTCAAGAGCCACCAATTTTGATGCCTCCAGTTGAAGAAAGACCTTTGATATTATACCTGACAGTGCTAGATAATTCAATGGGGTGTGTGCTGGGGCAGCATGACGAGTCTGGTCGAAAAGAGCACGCCATTTACTACCTTAGAAAAAAATTTACCGACTGTGAGACCCGATACTCATTGCTCGAGAAAACTTGTTGCGCTTTGGCATGGGCTGCTCGACGACTGAGACAGTATATGCTGACTCACACTACCTTGTTGATATCAAAGATGGATCCGATCAAGTACATTTTCGAGAAGCCCGCTCTCTCCGGAAGGATAGCAAGATGGGAGATGATCTTAACCTAGTACGAAATCCAATACACAACCCAAAAAGCAATCAAGGTGTATTGGCGGATCATTTGGCACATCAGGCCGTGGATGACTACCAGTCCATGAATTTCGAGTTCCCGGATGAGAACATCATGTTGGTAACCGACCACGAAGAACCTGGACCGAATGAAGGACCCGAGGAGGGATCCCAATGGTTTATGTATTTTGATGGAACCTCGAACGCATTGGGTAATGGCATTGGCGCTGTAATTATATCTCCTGAGGACTTACTGAAGGAAAATTGCGATCAAAAGCGCAGCGGAATTTAAAATTTTCCTTTAGCGATCCTTACGAATGAGCATGGTCAGTGATAGAAATATTTACCTCTTGTGGCGATTCAGACCTTTGATGTTGTGATCACGAGCGTTGATGAAGAACAACGCCTCTACTCAGTCCACACGAACAGATCGCTTCCGGTCACAGTGCTAGCTGATCACGAACAGAAACCTTGAGTGAGAGAGAAAATCAAAAACGAAATTGCATCAAGTGAAATTGCTTCATCACAAGCGATCTATTTATAGAATCACTCGTGTGGGCTACAAGCTAAAAGCCCAATTAAGGCTATAAGCTAAAAGCCCAATTAAGCTTATGGACATCTTACCTTATGATGTACCATATATCACTTATCCACGTGGTACCTTACCACTTTCCGTATTACACTTAAGTGCACCGTATCTTACGGTGTTCCTTATTTATTCTATCTCCCATCAACCTGTCCTTATGTGTGTGACCCTGTAGGTTTTCGCGACGTTGGCAATTATATTAAATCACACATTTAATATAATAAACAGTGAGCGGTATCTAGCAACACATCACTGTTACCCAAGTCACGAAAATGTCATGTGATCTGACCAAACCTTTTCCGTGATAATATTTGTGTTGTACAATTACCCTTTTGCCCTCATGTCTATATTGAACACAAGGCATACACTGTGTCACCCTTGTCCAGTTCAATATTGGGCCCTTAGACATTTATCCTGTTATGCAGGATGAGCAAATTCCATCTAGGTCACTCATGTCCCTTAGCATGCTTTGTGAAGTACCCATCAACCGTCTTTATAGTCATCCAGTTACGGATGACGTTTGATCAGCAATAAAGTACTTGACTCTACATCTAGGGTCCATAGTGGTTTCAAGTCGAAGAGTGGTATACACCATTATCATCATGAGAATAAATTATGTAACTTTGCATAACATTCTATGTAGTATTATCATAACGGGTCAATCCAGTATAAATATTACTCCTAATATTCATACCTATGTCAAGACTTGATAACTCCTTATCTATGATCCATGAGATGTGATCATCAATCTATCTTCATAATAATCTTAATGCTTTAATGTTATCCCACTTCACATTAAAGCTTGACTACAGATACTTTAAGAATAGTGTCTTATGTTTAATGGGATCTCATGATTAAGTCACACTTAACATTTCATTAAAACAATAAACCATTCTAGGGACTTTATTATTTTGGAAAGCAAACATAATAAAGAAATGCCTTTTATTATTAATAAATAATTCGATACAAGTACCAAAAGTATTGGCCTCTAGGGCTTACACCAACACTTTCATACTCCGTTCACCGCCCGATTATGTTTTAACTGCACCAATAATATGGCGGAGTATGAAGCGTGTATCATGGTTCTTCGAGCTGCTATTGACCTGAGGATTAAGTTCTTAAGTGTATTCGGAGATTCCGCTCTAGTGATAAGTCAGATCAAAGGCGAGTGGGATACAAAGCACCCGAATCTTATTCCTTACAAAGAGTATGTACTGACGTTGCTCCTACACTTTGAGGAGATAACTTTTGAACACTTCCCAAGAGAGGATAATCAGTTGGCGGACGCGTTAGCTACCATGTCTTCTATGTTCAAGGTTAGGTGGGACAATGAAGCTCCCCAGATTACCTTTGAGAGGTTGGACGAACCTGCGTACTGCTGTGACATTGAGACTGAAGAGGTAGCAGATAAACCCTGGTTACACGAGGTAAAGAGGTATCTTGAGGCTCAAGAATACCCCGAGGGGGCATATGTTAATGATAAGAAGTTTCTGAGAAGATTCGCCACGAAGTTCTTCATCAGTAATGGAATTCTTTATAAGCGTAACCATGATTCAACCTTACTGCGGTGCGTAGACAAGAGCGAGGCAGAAAGGATCATGACAGAGTTACATGAAGGTGCTTTCGGAACTCATTCCAGTGGACATACCATGGCGAAGAAAATCCTACGGGCAGGATACTATTGGTCCAGCATGGAAGTCGATTGTTATCAGCACTCTCAAACCTGTCATAAGTGCCAAGTCTATGCTGATAAGGTGCATGTGCCTCTGGTTCCCCTAAATATTTTGACAGCTCCTTGGCCCATTGCAATGTGGGGCATCGACATGATCGGCGAGATCAGACCTACAGCGTCTAACGGGCATGACTTCATTCTGGTAGCAATTGATTACTTTACGAAGTGGGTTGAGGCAGCTTCCTTTGCTACAGTAACCAAGAACATCGTGGCGCGATTCATCCGACACAATCTGATCTATCGATATGGTGTCCCCGAGAGGATTATTACTGACAATGGTACAAATCTCAACAATACGATGATCACCAAGCTCTGTAAACAGTTCAAGATACATCATCATAACTCTTCTCCCTACCGGCCAAAGATGAATGGGGTTGTTGAAGCAACTAACAAGAACATCAAGAAGATTGTGCAGAAGATGACAGTGACATACAAAGACTGGCACGAGATGTCACCATTCGCTCTTCATGGGTACCATACCTCAGCACGGACGTCGACATGGGCAACACCTTACTCTTTGGTGTATGGCATGGAGGCAGTCCTACCCATCGAAGTCCAGATACCCTCTCTCGGGATTATGAAGGATACGGGTTTGAACGAAGACGACAGGATCCAAACCCAACTTGATCAGCTGAATCTAATCGATGAAAAGAGACTTACTGCTATCTATCATGGTCAGACGTATCAAAGGAGAATGATCAAGGCTTTTAACAAGAAAGTTAGACGTCAAGAATATCATGTCGGGGATCTGGTGATCAAACGCATCATACTAACGCAAGGTGATCGCAGGGGCAAATGAACCCCTACATACGAAGGCCCATTTGTGGTTAAGAACATTTTCTCAGGAGGAGCTATGATTCTAACCACCATGGATGGTGACGACCTTCCTCACCCCCTCAATGCAGACATAGTGAAAAGATACTACGCATAATCAAAGACCCACTAGGTTGACTAGCCTAGGAAAAAATAAGGGGCTTCTCGGTGAACCAAAAGGGTTCGGGCAAAATTAAGGGATGAAAATGAAAAAACTGTACACCCGGCAAGTCGAAAACCTGAAAAGGTGGCTTGGGCAAGAAAGGGTATCCCGGTGGACTGAAAACCCGAAAGGGAGGTCTAGGAAAAAATTAGGGATCAAAGCGTAACACTATGTCTCATTGGATCATCTCACAACCAGACTTCGGTATCAACTAATCAAGCTCGGACATCGCCAATCAATCTGATCAACATTCGGCCAAGTAGCAAGGTGATGAGACGCTTGAAGATATAAAGGCAATAGCAGAGTTGGAACCCGATGGGATTGTTTCACATAATTGTTTTCTTTTTTTTTTTTAAATTTTAATTTCTTTCGACGGCGTTCTCTTACTAGGACGTCAACCTCTTCGTACAAAAGTACCTATTACAGGCCAATTGCAAAAATCAATACAATTCATTTTCACAAGAAATTTCAATTTGTTTTTCTTTTTCCGTTTTGATTTGCAAGAACGTCCAATGATTCATTCTTGATATAGGCATTTGAAAATAATGGCTGCTCATAAATATTTACACAAGAAACAAGAGACGATTACTCGTAATGCCAAAAATAGGGAAAACAAGAAGTGCCTGAACCTTACAGTTACTCTGCCCATCAGGTACCAGGATAGAGCCAGCTTGAGAACATGAGTAGTGGCACATACACTCCCCACAAAGTAAAAAGTATCCAAAGACAGTGATGTCAGCTTTCTCGAACAGGACATAACTCTCCCTTACTGAAGTTCGCAATCGTGAGTGAGTCAGTAAATTTTTCCCCAAGCAGAGTTTATTTCTCTCACCAACAGAATTCATTATCACCAGCAACGGGAATTCATCCCCAGTTGAGTTATTTATCCAAGTCGACAGATCTATCAATAGAGTATCTCCTCTCCAACAGAGTTATTCCCCACAGATTTGTCCTCAGACAGAGTCTCGTCAGGCAGAATATTTACTAGCCAAGGGGCAAATCCCCAGCATAGTCATCTTTGTTCACCATCCCCAACAGAAATATAGAAACTATGGTTTGTTATAGTAGTCAAGAATATCATTTCTCATACTCTCCAAACAACAGCCAGGGATTTATTTTCCCGAACCCAGTTTGTTACATCAGCATTTCATGTTCATACATCATGACATGTGCATGCGTTACATATAGCATGCTCTCATTTATTTTTAGAAACGTCATCATACAATCCATATCATGAATCGCATATAACTAACCCTATATTTCTTTCAGGAAAGACATTATTATCAACAATTTCCAACAAGTTCATGGTCAACACTCGAAGCTAAACAGAGTAATCATCGGCGCGATAAGAACAACCTTATCTAGGTTCCCTCTGCAGTTTTACCCAAACTCATTCCGAAGCAGCCCTACTATCTAGGCTTTCATCTCGAAGTAACTCTACTATCCAGGTTTCTTCTCACGACCCTACTATCTAGGCTTTCATCTCGAAGTAACCCTACTATCCAGGTTTCTTCTTGTAGCCCTACTACCCAGGATTTCATGTCGAAGTTACCCTACTATCCAGGTTTCTTCTCAGCAGCCCTAATATCCAGGCTTCCATATCGAAGTAACCCTACTGTTGTACCCCAAAATTTTCCCTCTCATATTCCTCAAGATATTTCAAGAAAAATCTCCAAGTTGCTCAAGGTTGCTCAAGAGTTGGTCAGACAAGCTATCTCCTAAGGCAGTCAACCCCAAATTAGGGTTTTGTGTCACAGCAAGATCCTTGAGTACAAATGACCTCAAGTGCTCTCAAATGTCCTTATATTCTCTCAAGATCATCCATGTCAAGTTTCAAGCCTTGCAGAGGAAGTTTGCTCAGTCAATTGCTCAAGGGTCCAAAAATGGACTATACTAGGGAAAAAGTCAACTGTGACCTATAAACAATCAAACTTCAAGATTTTTTGTCAAAATTCTCATTTTGAAGGATATTTCATCATTTTATCAAGGTTTGATCATGATTCACCAAGGATTACTCAAAATTCATCAAGATTCAAAAGTTGCTAAATTAGGGTTTTGCAAGAAAAGTCAACTCAACTTTGACCAGGCATAACTTTCTCATACTTTATGAGAAATGACCCATCCAAAGCTCATTTTAAAGAGGATTAAATTTCCTACAATCTATATTCATACCCCAAGATCAAAAAATGCACTAACAAGAAGTTATGAATTTGGACATTATAGGTCATTTTTGAAAGTCAACAAAAACACTTTTTTTCCAAAGCTTATAACTTGAGCATGGAATATCAAAATGAGATGATACCAAAAGGGTCGGTTAGAGGACATATTAATATTTCTAAAAAGTCCAATAACACCTACAAAAGTTCAAAATTGAAGAAGTTATGCATTATTGAAGTTGGACTTTTTTGCAAAATTGCCAAAAGTCAACTATCCCTAAAACTTCAATCTTTGTCAAATGGGCCCATTCTTTTCCACTTGATTTGAGTTTGCATAGTTTCCCACGTGTCCTAGCTTCAGCCACGAGCCCATATTTCATTTTTATTATTTAATTTGATTTTTTATTGAATTTATTCATTTAAAATCAAATAAAATCATAGAAATCCAAATAATTAATAACTCTTGATTTATTGATTGTTTTAGGCTTTGTTTACAGATAGCGTCACCATGGAATTCGTATAAAAGCAAATCATGTGCAAAAAGATTGAATCAAATCAAATTTGGAAAGGTTTAAAGTGGAGATCAAATCAAATTCATATGCATTGATATGGAAAGATTTAGTCCATATTTGTTACCCTAATGCAAAGGACATTACATAAGCAAGCCAAGGGATACGAAATCAGGGTTGGCAAGTGCAGAGAGAGGCAGAACAAGATTTGAAAAATTCACAAAAAAGCTTGAGATCGAAATCATAGTTAGAGGTGTTTTCAAGAGCTGAGACATATCTCAATTGATTCCTGGCAATTCTCACAAGCTAAACCAATCAACACAACGTGTTTTCAGACCCTCCCAAGCGCTGTAAGTGGTCCACAAAACCGCCCTGTTCTTGATTTCTTGTTTCATAAATTAGGCATTGCTTTCATGAATTAACTGCATATTTGTGATTACCATGTCATTTGCTAACCTTCTGTAACAACCAATTCCATTTATATGCGTTGTAGCACAAACCACCATTGTTAGGGTGTGGTTTCTGGTTTTAGGGATTTTCGTTTCAGGGAAAATTGGCCCCAATAATGGGCATGGTTATAATCAGGAGGAGACGACGAGTTCGACCATGCTCTTAGAATGCATTTTCATGGCATATGCAAGATATTGGAATGAACCAGGCTTGTAGTGACGGACCCCTGTTTGTTGGTATAAGTTCTTGCATTTTTAGCCACGGTTGGGAGGACAGGGACAATATGTGGCGTCCATCTATTGCGTTATTCAAATAGCGCGCGTTTTTTATTTTTGTTCTGGCCATTAACTTTGTTTTATTATATTATTGCTTATACATACTATACTAACAAACAAAACAACATGGTGTAGTGGCAAACGTGCAACGCATTATCCTTCAGGACCTGGGTTCGAATCCCAGGTCCCCCACTTTCTCAATATTTTTTCTCTTCAGGTACTCCTATGCACGCATAAGCTTGCAGAACACCATGCATCCTCGTTCATGCAATGGCCAGATGGCCAAAGGCCAGATCTGGTGGTCCATGAGTGGAGGTTCACCATAGTCCAAGTCCACGTGTGCCTACTGGATTCCAGAAAGTCAAAGAAGGCCAGCGTTTTTGGGCTTCAGAATTGCTACTCATACTCCCAAAATAGGCCCAAACCTCTCTCTCTTCTATTTTCATTTATTTAGTTTTATTATTTATTTTAATTATTTTATTTAATTTACTAACCAATCACAAAATTATTTTTTTCATAAAACAAAAATCACAAAAAATATTTTTTTTATTTCAAATCAAATTTTTAAACTTTTATTTTTTTTCTTAATAAATTTATTAATTAATTAGGTTTTAATTAGAAAAACTTTAATTCGTTTTGTAAAATAAATAAAATTAATTAGACTTAATTAGTTTTAACCATTAATTTAATTATTATTATTTCTTTCCTAAATAATCAAAATTCCAAAAATAATTTATTTTTTATTAATTAATTAATTTAATTTAATTTAGTGATTAATTTAGGTTATTTATTTCTTAAAATTAAAAAAACAACAAAAAGATATTTTCTTTAACCAAAAGGGTCAAAACCCTAATCATGCGTACGAATTAATTTTGCACCGCGATTTACATTCTTTTATCCAATAATGTACCTGCTTCTGGATTGTAATAGTTAATAGGGCTTTTAATTATTTTTTATCGCTTTATTTTATTTTTCAAAAGGGTTTGTCTTTAGCGATGTAAATACCCGACGCCTTGTAATTTAAATTCTGCATTTTATTTCCGCAAATTATAACTGTTAGATGTTTGATAATAGGGTTCGCATGACAAGATTGAATGTTAATATTAAAATCAAATTAGATCACCCTTAACATGTACAAAGACAAAAATAACTAAAAACGATACACTCGTACATGCGCACTCTTAGGATACACCCCACTTGGTTGCCTTCGTACGCGGTCATTGAGTATAGGTCACTTTAGAGGTCGCCCTCTTGTCTAAAAGATCATAGTCGCCTCGAAACGGTTGCCTTGGATATTGTTGCCTCAAACAAATGATCTAAGACATTAGGGTTACCGCTAAGGCGTCCTAACATTGCTTTAGTGACCACACGTCCCTCATTCGAATTGACCCTCAAACTCCAACGACGGTGCTACCTACTCACTAATAGTGGGATAACATTGTCTAAAGGACATTAGCATAGAACGATTCATTTTTCGAGTATGTAGTTAGTTCTTAGATACTTGCTCTTTCAAAAACAAAAACTTTTCACACTTACACTTTTCGAACAAAGTTTTCAAAAACACTTCATACGCTCTTGAGGACATAAGCAAGAGTTAAATCGAAGTTTTCAAACCAAAACTTTTTCAAACCCACAACCACAAAGAAAACAATTTTGAAAACAATTGAGAAAGTACCTAAGAGCCCGTGGATAACCACAGATAGAAAGGGTGCTAACACCTTCCCTTTCTATAATCTACCCCCCGAACCCGAGAAATATCTCAAAAAATGAATTTTTCTGTGCTTTTTTCCTTTCCCTGTTGGATAAAATAAAAGTCGGTGGCGACTCTTGCTTACCGCGACATTTTGCGAACAAAAAACGCAAAACACAAACCAGCATTCTAAAAAACAGTCAGTTCTTCCCACCGTGTCACAGAACTGGCGACTCTGTTGGGGAGAATATAAGTGGGGTGTACCTTAGGAATAGTTCATAATGTTTTCAATTGCTTGATTTGTATGCTTTATCTTTGTGGGTTCGAATCAGAGTTACTATAGATCCTAACCCGGTTCTGAGGGATACCCTTTAGGTAAGTAGCAATAAACTATGAGGGAATTGTACAGCGTAGACCGATACGGTTGAAGCAGTAGCTATGTTGGTGTGGCACTTTAGTTTGTACCGATATCCCTTATGGCGCAACGTGGAGAATATGGGCCTTCTAAGGGGTCATTAAGCACCAACTGACCTTAGCACCTATAATTGACCAACTTGGCCATAGAACGTAGCAGTATGCTACACTCATTGAGACCAAACTCTCGCGTTGATTCCGACTGCAAGAAAAGGTTGCTAAACTGGAATTATGACCGATCGAGGGTGGTCAGTGATATTGAGATCCTCTAGAACCCGGTTACTATTTCTAGGACAGGTTTGAACCAACTAAACTGAAAGAGGGTAGTACCTAAACTCCATGCGAGCCTAAACTTAAGGCTGTTTGAGTGACTTGTGTGCCTTCAAACTTGAACTACTTGCACATTCTTGTTATCTGACAACATGAGTTCCTTGCAGGTTTTGTTTACATTCCTTATCCAATAATTTGGATTTATGGCAGGGTTTACTTACATCACCTCACACTTTTGCTTAAACGCATAGCATACACATCATAACATCATGCCTTAACATTTCCTTAACCATTTCAAGGATCTCAAGGGTTTGTTATGCAGGTTATGGTAAATTAAATGTCTAGCAAGGGGAAAAGGGGATTTATTTTCCTCTAGCCAATGTCGTCTAGAGATCAAAGCACGATGACTTGAGTCAGTGGCTATGACCCACTCGATATGGTGAGCTTGACTCTTGAGGAAGGACTCTTGACGACACGAAGTTCCTTTAATCAAAGCTACGAAATTCAAATTCTAACAGTTTCTTGTTTACCCCGCAAGATCCTTGAAAACATTGCATACATATATCATACATATCATTGCATAACAGGTCTCCCAGTACAGGTCTCTCATGTTCTCGCTGTTTATTTCAGTAATGGCTTTCCAACAAGACAACCAAGATCTTCAAACTCAAGAAGCTCAGTTCAAGGAAATCTTCCTAAACCTATATAAGGGGAAGGAAGAGTTGAAAACACTCCTCGTTGGGAACTTGGTAAAGAAAATTCCTGAAGACAATAAGGACGAACGGATGGAACAATTGCAAGCTGAGGTAGATGCAATGAGAACCCAGATGCTGAGGAAGATGGCTTTTATCCAAAGCTTAGCCCGGGAACAAGAAGAGTTGAGAACCATTATCAGCCAGCTTCATCAAGACAAATCCAACAGCATGAGGCAAATAGTAAAGGTAGGGGGCCAAGTTATTGGTCAGCCTCCAAGAAGACAAGAGTTTGGTATGGTAAAGAATGGACCTCTGCAAGTTGCTACCACCTCACCGGTCCAACAACAACCGTGCCATAAACAACGGGTTAATCAGAGGCAGTTTACCAAGCTCAACATGCCGCTGTCCCAAGCTTTGCAACACCTGTTGAGATTGAATCTGGTGACATTGGTAGGACATCATAAGAATCCTAAGACTTCTTCATCCAACTACAATCCTGATGCAAGGTGTGCATACCATTCTAACAGTCCGAGACATGATACTGACGACTGCTGGAAGTTGAAGTACAAAATTCAAAACCTGATTGATGAAGGAGCATTGGAATTCACACAAGATGGTCAGGCTGAGTTCTTCTACCATCCCTCTAAGGCACGCCCTCTGAAGTGACAATACCAGATGAGAAGACTTTTTGTTCATTAGAATTTTCAATTTGTAATTTTCTTTTGATCGTTCAAACATTTATTCATATCAAACTGTGTTACTTCATCAATGCATTGCATATGTCTGTTTTGAATCAGTCCATTCGTATTCACTATATTCAAATTGCGTCCATTTTTGTGATGTTCAACTCTCGACTAAAAGACTCAAAGCCTTTAGAGGGAGGATGACGAAAATGATACCAAAATCTCTACAGTATGCTTTTGAACAGACCCCGCTGACGATGTACAAGCATTGTTTCAAATCCTAAATAGTGGAGTTATAAGGAAGATAATCCCTAGTCAACCCCTTTGAGACAAAAGAAGTAGGAGTTTTTCTTTTCACACAAATTAAACCCTTAATCACAACCTGGGGCAGGGTAGTTTTCTCAGTTAATCCAGGTGCACAATGAATGGCATCAAAAAGGTCCTTCCAACACAAGATACGGTAATGGTTCCTTATAATCGTCAAGACAGGCAGTCATTATCTCTCAGAAATAAAAACCCATTAAGTCAAAACCTATAAATGAGACTTACAAAACTGGGGCATCCTGCTGACTGTAATCACAAAAAGAAACAGTTCAGGCAAAAGACGGGCATAATAAAAATCAAAAGGAAAGAGATCCTGCAAACTCTCAACAAAATGACTGCCTGTTCAAAATAAATTGCCAGTATCCGAACCATCACTGGTATATCAGAGCAAAGACTCAAACAAGACCTAATGCACGATTAGCTGAGTTTAGGATCGAAGAACATCACGAAGAACGGGTGGGTACAAATAAAATTTGAGCCTTTATCCTTTGTTTCTTGAACCGTGAAACAAACCACGTTATAACCCTTGAAAGTCCTAGCTGAGGCATGGGTTAGTTTGAAAGCATACTGTTATAAAAGGTATCCTGACTCCTGTAGGGCTTGCTATAAATCCTGAGTTGACATCACATCTTACAAAAGTTCGCTTTTTTTATTGAAAACTGCATTTTCAAAGAACTTCAAAATAGACATAAGCTTTGCATTCTTAAAATAACATTGTTTGCATATAACTATTTGTTCAACAGTAGAGAAATTCACACGATGAATATCTAGTGAACAAAAAAACTTTTCCAATAAAAAGGGTCACCTCAAGTGGAATAAAGCATTTCCAACCAAGGGGCAGACATGATCATTGTCCATCATCTGGGGCAGTTAAGTCAAGATTCAAGGAATCTCTCAAAGATGCCAGATAGCTAGGGGAAAATCTCCATCTGAATCGCTTGGGGCATTGGACATGAATTCCAGCAATGAATCTTGCATGATCAAACGAATATCTTCGGGTAGTATGGCAACACAACACTACCGACAGTGACACCTCCCTACACCCTGAGAGAGTGGACATAGTCAAAAAGTACTACGCATAATCAAAGACCCGCTAGGTCGACTGGCCTAGGCAAAAATAAGGGCTTTCCGGCGAACCAAAAGGGTTCGGGAAAAAATAAGGGATGAAAATGAAAAAAACTGTACACACGGCAAGTCGAAAACCTAAAAAGGCGGCTTGGGCAAAAAAGGGTATCCCGGTGGACTGAAAATCTGAAAAGGCAGTCCAAACAAAAGTTAGAGATTAAAGCGTACGACTATGTCCTGTCATCTCGTCACTTGCCTACCAGAAGAAGATTTGTCCTTTCAATCGGCAATTACCAAGCACCTCATAGGTTGGGATAATACTCGATCCACAGGGCCTACGCAGGCACCGTCTCCCACAAATACAGGGGCAGAAAAGTCCCGATGCAAAGCCATCGTCATATCCTCAGCACGCATCCCAGTAACATTCACTCCCGCAGAGTAAGAGAAGGACAATAATGATAGCTCTCCCCAGATGAGACTTACAACTGTAAACGAATCGATAATATTCTCCCCAAGCAGGGTTTATTTACCATCAACACTGAAAGGTCTTTATATTCCCCAGCGGAGTATAAGAATATTCCCCGGCAGAGTACAAAATATCCCTAGTGGAGTTTGAAATTTTTCCCAGCGCAGTCTGAAAAAGTTTCCCCAGTGGAATTTGGAGAATCATCCCGAGTAGACTTTGGAAGATTATCCCTAGTAGAGCTCAAAGGGTTATCCCCATTATAGTCTAAAAGGTTATACCCCAGTGAAGTTGCAACTGAAAGATCATCCCCAGCGGAGTTCTTTCCTTTCATAAACAAGAAATTTAATCCCCAATAGGATTCGGTATCACCAGCAACGGTAATTCATCCCCAGCGGAATTTATCGGTGGAATCCTCAACAGAACATCTCTTCCACACAAAGTAATCTCCTCATCATCTTATTCCCCAACGGAGTTATCCTCTCCTGCAGGTTTATTCTCACAATCATCTTCATCCACTATCTCCAGTGGAAACGAAGAATTCAACTCTTTTCTCTAGAAGCTATCCGGGATTTATGTTCCCCAGCTAAAACATTACATTTCCATACATCATGATACATGCATATACGCATCATACAACATAATCTCATTTATTTTTGAGAACATCATCGCTTGATACATATCATGCATTGCATACAGCTAACCTTTACCTTTCAGGAAGGTAGCAGTTAAATTCAAAGCTATGAAGCTTTTTATCAGTCGAATTACTGACCGGTTCTTAAATCTCAACGAAATTATCCTCGGTTGAATTACAAATAAGGTTCTAAATCTCGACAAAGTTCCTCCGTCGAATTACTGACAGTTCTTAAATCTCAACAGAATTATCCTCGGTTGAATTACAGACAAGTCCTAAATCTCGATGAAGATGTTTCCCTCAGTCGAAGTATTGACCGGTTCTTAAATCTCAACCAAATTATCCTTAGTTGAATTATAGATAAGGTTCTAAATCTCGAAAAAGTTCCTCCGTCGAATTACTGACAGTTCTTAAATCTCAACAAAATTATCCTCCATTGAATTACAGACAAGTCCTAAATCTCGATGAAGATGTTTCCCTCAGTCGAAGTACTGACCGGGTCTTAAATCTCAACCGAATTATCCTTAGTTGAATTAAAGATAAGGTTCTAAATCTCGACAAAGTCCTCCGTCGAATTACAGACGAGTTCCTAAATCTCAGCAGAGTTTCCTCGGTTGAATTACAGACAGTTCCTAGATCTCGATGAAGATGTTTCCCTCAGTCGAAGTACTGACCGGTTCTTAAATCTCAACTGAATTATCCTCGGTTGAATTAAAGATAAGGTTCTAAATCTCGACAATTTTCCTCCGTCGAAGTGTGGACGAGTTCTTAAATCTCAACAGAATTATCCTCGGTTGAATTACAAACAGTTCCTAGATCTCGATGAAGATGTTTCCCTCAGTCGAAGTACTGGTCGGTTCTTAAATCTCAACTGAATTATCCTCGGTTGAATTATAGATAAGGTTCTAAATCTCGACAATTTTCCTCCGTCGAAGTGTGGACGAGTTCTTAAATCTCAACAGAATTATCCTTGGTTGAATTACAGACAGTTCCTAGATCTCGATGAAGATGTTTCCCTCAATCGAAGTACTGACCGGTTCTTAAATCTCAACTGAATTATCCTCGGTTGAATTACAGATAAGGTTCTAAATCTCTACAATTTTCCTCCGTAGAAGTGTGGACGAGTTCTTAAATCTCAACAGAATCATCCTCGGTTGAATTACAGACAATTCCTAGATCTCGATGAAGATGTTTCCCCCTAGTTGAATTATGGACAAGTTCTTAAAGCTCAACAGAGATGTTCTCTCAGTAGAAGTACAGGCAAGTTCCTAAATCTCAACGAAGATCAGACTTCCCCAGCGGAATCTTCCACAACAACAAGTATACAAGCTCTCGCTAAGGAATCTCTTATGCGATCGAAACCCCTTCAGATGGCATCTTTAAGCCCATCCTCCCGCCAGAAATCTCCAAATGGCATCTGTAAGCCCATTCCCGACATCACCAGGCTGATACCACTTCATGCGAGTGCAAATTTATGGGCACTCTAGTGTTCAATCATCTTCTACCTTCGGATTACGAAAGGCACGAAATCCAATCTACATCCTCAGGTTTAAGAAGATTGAACAGGGGCAGCTGTTGTACCCCAAAATTTTCCCTCTCATATTCCTCAAGATATTGCAAGAAAAATCTCCAAGTTGCTCAAGGTTGCTCAAGAGTTGGTCAGACAAGCTATCTCCTAAGGCAGTCAACCCTAAATTAGGGTTTTGTGTTGCAGCAAGATCCTTGAGTCCAAATGACCTCAAGTGCTCCCCAATGTCCTTATATGTTCTCAAGATCATCCATGTCAAGTTTTAAGCCTTGCAGAGGAAGTTTGCTCAAGGGTCCAAAAATCGACTGTACTAGGGCAAAAGTCAACTGTGACCTATAAACAGTCAAACTTCAAGATTTTTTGTCAACATTCTCATTTTGAAGGATATTTCATCATTTTATCAAGGGTTGATCATGATTCACCAAGGATTACTCAAAATTCATCAAGATTCAAAAGTTGATAAATTAGGGTTTTGTAGGAAAAGTCAACTCAACTTTGACCAAGCATAACTTTCTCATACTTTATGATAAATGACCCATCCAAAGCTCATTTTAAATAGGATAAAATTTCCTACAATCCATCTTCATACCCCCAAGATCAAAAAATGCACTCACAAGAAGTTATGAATTTGGACATTATAGGTCATTTTTGAAAGTCAACAAAAACACCTTTTTTGCCAAAGCTTATAACTTGAGCATGGAATATCAAAATGAGATGAGACCAAAAGGGTTGGTTAGAGGACATCTCAAGATTTCTAAAAAGTCTAATAACACCTCCAAAAGTTCAAAATTGAAGAAGTTATGCATTGTTGAAGTTGTACTTTTTTGCAAAATTGCCAAAAGTCAACTATCCCCAAAACTTCAAATTTTGTCAAATGGGCCCATTCTTTTCGACTTGATTTGAGTTTGCATAGTTTCCCGCGTGTCCTAGCTTCAGTCATGAGCCCATATTTCATTTTTATTATTTAATTTGATTTTTTATTGAATTTATTCATTTTAAATCAAATAAAATCATAGAAATTCCAAATAATTAATAACTCTTGATTTATTGATTGTTTTAGGATTTGTTTACAGCTAGCATCACCATGGAATTCGTATCAAAGCAAATCATGTGCAAAAAGATTGAATCAAATCAAATTTGGAAAGGTTTAAAGTGGAGATCAAATCAAATTCATATGCATTGATATGGAAATATTTAGTCCATATTTGTTACCCTAATGCAAAGGACATTACATAAGCAAGCCAAGGGATACGAAATCAGGGTTGGCAAGTGCAGAGAGAGGCAGAACAAGATTTGAAAAATTCATAAAAAAGCTTGAGATCGAAATCATAGTTAGAGGTGTTTTCAAGAGCTGAGACATGTCTCAATTGATTCCTGGCAATTCTCACAAGCTAAACCAATCTAGACAACGTGTTTTCAGACCCTCCAAAGCACTGTAAGTGGTCCACAAAACCACCCAGTTCTTGATTTCGTGTTTCATAAATTAGGCATTGCTTTCAT
The DNA here is from genome assembly GCA_948472305.1 of Vicia faba. Classification (NCBI taxonomy): domain Eukaryota; kingdom Viridiplantae; phylum Streptophyta; class Magnoliopsida; order Fabales; family Fabaceae; genus Vicia; species Vicia faba. The sequence continues at coordinate 1,450,886,879 of OX451739.1, forward strand.
GAAATAACTACATATTTGTGATTACCATGTCATTTGCTAACCTTCTGTAACAACCAATTCCATTTATATGCGCTGTAGCACAAACCACCAATGTTAGGGTTTTGTTTCTGGTTTTAGGGATTTTTGTTTCAGGGAAAATTGGCCCCAATAATGGGCATGGTTATAATCAGGAAGAGACGACGAGTTCGACCATGCTCTTAGAATGAATTTTCATGGCCTATGCAAGATTTTTGAATGGACCAGGCTTGTAGTGATGGACCCCGGTCCGTTGGTATAAGTTCTTGCATTTTTAGCCACAGTTGGGAGGACAGGGACAATACGTGGCGTCCATCTATTGCGTTATTCAAATAACGCGTGTTTTTTATTTTTGTTCTGGCCATTAACTTTGTTTTCTTATATTATTGCTTATTCATATTATACTAACAAACAGAACAACATGGTGTAGTGGCAAACGTGCAACGCATTATCCTTCAGGACCTGGGTTCGAATCCCAGGTCCCCCACTTTCTCAATATTTTTTCTCTTCAGGTACTCCTATGCGTGCATAAGCTTGCAGAACACCATGCATCCTCGTCCATGCAATAGCCAGATGGCCAAAGGCCAGATCTGTTGGTCCATGAGTGGAGGTCCACCATAGTCCAAGTCCACGCGTGCCTACTGGATTCCAGAAAGTCAAAGAAGGCCAGCGTTTTTGGGCTTCAGAATTGTTACTCATACTCCCAAAACAGGCCCAAACCTCTCTCTCTTCTATTTTCATTTATTTAGTTTTATTATTTATTTTAATTATTTTATTTAATTTACTAACCAATCACAAAATTATTTTTTTCATAAAACAAAAATCACAAAAAATATTTTTTTTATTTCAAATCAAATTTTTAAACTTTTATTTTTTTTCTTAATAAATTTATTAATTAATTAGGTTTTAATTAGAAAAACTTTAATTCCTTTTGTAAAATAAATAAAATTAATTAGACTTAATTAGTTTTAACCATTAATTTAATTATTATTATTTCTTTCCTAAATAATCAAAATTCCAAAAATAATTTATTTTTTATTAATTAATTAATTTAATTTAATTTAGTGATTAATTTATGTTATTTCTTTCTTAAAATAAAAAAACAACAAAAAGATATTTTCTTTAACCAAAAGGGTCAAAACCCTAATCATGCGTCCGAATTAATTTTGCGCTGCGATTTACTTTGTTTTATCCAATAATGTACCTGCTTCCGGATTGTAATTGTTAATAGGACTTTTAATTATTTTTTATCGCTTTATTTTATTTTTCAAAAGGGTTTGTCTTTGGCGATGTAAATACCCGACGCCTTGTAATTTAAATTCCGCATTTTATTTCCGTAAATTATAAATGTTTGATGTTTGATAATAGGGTTCACATGACAAGATTGAATGTTAATCTTAAAATCAAATTAGATCACCCTTAACTTGTACAAAGACAAAAATAACTGAAAACGATACACTCGCACATGCTCACTCTTAGGGTACACCCCACTTGGTTTCCTTCGTACGCGGTCATTGAGTATAGGTCACTTTAGAGGTCGCCCTCTTGTCTAAAAGATCATAGTCGCCTCGAAACGGTTGCCTCGGATATTGTTGCCTTAAATAAATGATCTAAGATATTAGGGTTACCGCTAAGGCGTCCTAACATTTCTTTAGTGACCGCACGTCCCTCATTCGAATTGACCCTCAAACTCCAACGAAGGTGCTACCTACTCACTAATAGTGGGATAGCATTGTCTAAAGGACATTAGCATAAAACGATTCCTTTTTCGAGTAGGTAGTTAGTTCTTAGATACTTGCTCTTTCAAAAACAAAAACTTTTCACACTTACACTTTTCGAACAAAGTTTTCAAAAACACTTCATACGCTCTTGAGGACATAAGCAAGAGTTAAATCGAAGTTTTCAAACCAAAACTTTTTCAAACCCACAAGCACAAAGAAAACAATTTTGAAAACAATTGAGCAAGTACCTAAGAGCCCGTGGATAACCACGAATAGAAATGGTGCTAACACCTTCTCTTTCTATAATCTACCCCCCGAACCCGAGAAATATCTCAAAAAAGGAATTTTGCTGTGCTTTTTTCCTTTCCCTGTTGGATAAAATAAAAGTCGGTGGCGACTCTTGCTTACCGCGACATTTTGCAAACAAAAAATGCAAAACACAAACCAGCATTCCAAAAAAAAGTCAGTTCTTCCCACCGTGTCACACCTACCATCCAGGTTCCTTCTCAAACCCTACTATCCAGGTTCCTTCTCACAGCTCTACTATCCAGGCTTTCATATCGAAGTAACCATACTATCCAGGTTCCTTCTCACAGCCCTACTATCCAGGCTTTCATCTCGAAATAACCTTACTATCCGGGTTCTTCCTCTCTTATCCCCAAACAGTAGTCCACAATACTGTAAGACTGGGACCCGATCAAACATAATTAATTTCACATTTCCCTGGTAGAGTAACGAACAACTGAAGCTCCTAAAACTATATTTCTCCCAGGACAGAGACCATCATTCCCCAGAAAAGTCCTCCTCAACAACAGGTATACGGGTTCTCACGAAGCAATCTCTTGTGGGATCAACACTTCTTCGGATGGCCTCTTTAAGCCCATCTTCGACAATTCTCTAGCAACTACCAAATGGAATCTTTAAGCCCATCTCCGACAATTCTCTAGCAACTACCAAATGGAATCTTTAAGCCCATCTCTGACAATTCTCTAGCAACTACCAAATGGAATCTATAAGCCCATTCCCGATATCACAAGTCAATTATCACTTCATGCGAGTGCAAATTTCTGGGCACTTTAGTGTTCAACTATCTTCCACCTTCAGATCACGAAAGGCAGACAAGCCAATCTACATCTTCAGGTTTAAGAATATTGAACAGGGGCAGCTGTTGTACCCCAAAATTTTCCCTCCCTTATGTCTCAACACATGGCAAGTGAGGTTCCCAAATTGCTCAAAGAAGTTCAAGAGTTGACCAGACAAACTCTCTCCTAAGGCAGTCTACCTCAAATTAGGGTTTCCATCTTCATCAAGATGTGTGAACCACAAAGGACTCAAATGCTTACCGTTGTCCTAATATGTCCTCAATATCATCCATGTCAAGTTTCAAGCCTTGCAGAAGAAGTTTGCTCAGTCAATTGCTCAAATGCCTGAAAATCAATTGTGTTAGGTCAAAAGTCAACTGTGGCCCACATACAGTCAAACTTCAAGATTTTTGGTCAACATCCTCATTTTGAATTATTATCCATCATTTGATCAAGGGTCGATCATTATTCCTCAAGGATTGCTCACAATTCATCAAAACCCAAAAGTTGCTAAATTAGGGTTTTGTAGGAAAAGTCAACTCAACTTTGACCAAGCATAACTTTCTCATACTTAATTTGAAATGACCCATCCAAATATCATTTTGAACAGGATTCAATTCCATACAATTCATCTTCAGCTCACAAGTTCAGAATATGCACTCATAAAAAGATATGAATTTTGACATTATAGGTCCTTTTGAAAAGTCAACAAAAACACCTTTTGGGTAAAAGCTTCATACATGAACATGGAAGACTCAATTGATATGATACCAAAAGTGTTGCTTAGAGGATATCCTAAGCTTTCTAAAAAGTCCAAGAACACTCCTCTAGGGTCAAAATTGAGAGAGTTATGCATTGGCCAAGTTGACCATTTTTGCAAAATTGCCAAAAGTCAAATGTGCTCAAATTTGCATTTTTTGCTAAATGGGTCCAACTTTTTATGCATGCACCTTAATTATAATGTGGTACACGACTCAAATACTTGTCCACAAATTATTTTCTCCATTTTTTAATTTATTTTGATTTTTCATTAATTAAAAAGTGAATTAAATCAAATAAATGATGAAAATTATCAAAGATATGATTTGATTTGTTTTTTGACAGGTTAGAAACCAAGATATGATGAGCTTGCAAGATCAATTCGAATCAATGGAAATTGGTACAAAAATAGCATGATTGGCATGAAAATATAAAGATATCATACACCATGAAAACCAAATCAAATCTTCAAAATTTGTAAAGATACTAGTGGTTTTTACAACCCTAATTCACTCTAGTACATATAGAGAATGCAGCTAATGCAAGAAAAGAGGGTTGGAGCAGTCTTGAAAGAGGCAAACAAAACTGAAAAATCTCAAGAAAAAGTGGTGATCCAATTCCAAGTTACAGGCCATCCCAAGCCATCTTCACCTTGCCAATCGATTGCTGGACGTCTCAGGATCGTATTCCAATCATTAGCAAGCCTTCCCACGTCCTGAAACGCGTTGTAGCAGTCACACGATTAGCTTAAAATTTGGATTTCGTTTTCATCAATTTATACATCATTTGCACGTTTTGATTGCATATTCTTATTCCTTAATGTTTTTGCAAGCTAATCATTATATTCAATTGTGTTTTTGATTATTGTATGAAAAACTGCCATGGCTAAGGTTTCTTGTTTAGGTTTAGGGCTTTGCAATTCAGGTTAAATTGGATGTTGATTCTGGTACCATGAGACTCGTGAGGATGAGACGAGTTTATTGGTACCAGCCATGGTCATTTATATTGCATATGGACAATTTTTGAAATACACAGGTTTGTAGCTACATCGCCATGTCCGTAGGTAAAGGTATCTGAGGCTAAAACGACGGTTGAGAGGAAGAGGGTGATGCGTGGCGCTCCCTGGTTGGGCGGTTTGAATTTCAGCGCTTTTTTTTTCAATAGCCATTAATTTTCATATATTATATTTTGTTTTTATTATATAAACAAATAACAATGGTAGCACATATGGCAAGCGTGCAGTGGAAAAGTGCACGAGGACCTGGGTTCGATCCCCAGGTCCCAACCTTTCTTCATATTTTTCTTCAATAGGCAATCTAGCACGTTACACATCAGGAGATTCACTGTGTGCCACCAAGATCTGGCCATCCAATTCATCAACGCTCCAGATCTAATGCCTTTCCTTTGGAGGACTACCATGCGCCCCCAGTCAACGTGCACACTGGATTGAATGAAGTCAAGCAGGCCTTAACCATTTGGGCCCAGCAATTCAGATAGCACCCCCCTTTTTCAGCAAAAACCACCTGGCCCATTTACTAACCTTTTTTATTTCTTTTCTTTATTTTTTATTCTTTATTTTCCTTTATTTATTTAATTGGAAAATTAATTTTTTTCCCACAAAAACCATAAAATCAATAATTCATCAAAAATTGGGATTAGTTTTTATTTTATCAAAATTAATTTAATTTAGTTTAAATTAGGGAAATTTTAATTTGTTTTCAAAAATAAAATCAAATAGAAATTAGGTTAAACTTTTGACTTAATTTCATTTTGCTTTTATTTCTTAAATAAATAAAAATACAAAAAAATAGGCTTTTAGGTGAATTAATTTATTTTTCATAATTTAAAATTAATTAGGATTGGGATTTTCTTTTTAATGTGATAATTTCTTTATTTTCTTAAAATAACAAAACAAAACAATTTTTTTTTTTAACTAATCGCAATTAGGTTTAGGAAAGGGTCAAAACCCTAGTTGTCTCGTATTCGATTCATCGCGTGCGTATTATTATTTTTACGATATTGTTGTAATTGTTCATGGTTTATAATAGTTTAATCTAGGGCTTTTATTTATCGCTTTTTCCCAGGTTTTTTGGCTATGTAATTAATCCCTCTCCCCGAAGCCTTGTAATGGCGTAGATTTACTTTCTCGCATTTTAATTCTCGCAAATATTTGACTGTTTAGATGAATGCTAATAGGATTGTATGACAAGAATGCATGATAAATTAATCCAGTTAGAAAACCCTAATGTGCAAAGATAAATAACTGAAACTAATCACTCGCACATATCACTCTTAGGGTATACTCTCACTTCGGTTGCCTTCGGTAAACGATCATTAAGTATAGGGTGTCTTAGTGGCTACCCTTCTGTCTAAAAAAGATCAAATGTCCCGTTCGGGTGTTGCCTCGGAAAGTTGCCTCGGAATGTTTCCTCAGAAGTGTTGCCTCGAAAATGTTGCCTCGAATATGATCTTAAGACTCTAGGGTTATTACTACGGTGTCCTAACATTGCTTTGGTGATCGTACGTCCCTTTCTAATTGACCCTTACAACTCCAACGACGGTGCTACCTATTTCTCAATAGTAGGATAGTGTTGTCTAAAGGAACGAGAATAGAAACGATCTTTTTTTCGAGTAGGTAGATGCTAGTAGGTACTTGCTCAAACGATAAATCTTTTCACACTTACACATTTCAAAACAACTTCGTCACACCTTTGAGGATTGATACAAGGGTTATCACAAAGTCAAACTTTTCAAAACAAAGCACATACACAAGCAATTTTAAAAGATGAGAAAGTACCTAAGAGCCCATGGAAAACCATGGATAGAAAGGGTGCTAACACCTTCCCTTTCTATAATCTACCCCCCGTACTCGAAACATCTCGAAAAAGGTTTTTTCTGTTCTTTTTCCTTTTCCTTGTTGGATAAAATAAAAGTCGGTGGCAACTCTTGCTTACCGCAACATTTTGCAAACAAAAAATGAAAAATGTAAACCAGTATTAAATAGTCGGTTCTGCCACCGTATCACAGCACCCTTTCCATTTGTAGTTATCTACGGGCTCTTAGATTCTAGCTCATTTGAAAATACCATGTGTTTGTGTGTTTTAAAAAGTATTTGGAAAAGACGCCTTAGTGCGGAGAACTTTGTAATGTTTCTTGTGTCGTGGAGAACGTATACAAAGTGTCTTTGAAAATGTTTTTTAGAAAAGGGTGTATGTGTGGAAAATGTTTTGTTTTGAGCAAGCATCTAAGAATTGTATTCCTACTCGAAAGGGTTTTTTCTTTTCCTCTTTTCCTTTAGACAGTGCTATCTTACTATTAGTGAGTAGGTAGCCCTATCATTAGATGTTTGAGGGACAATCGAGGGTCATTATACAGTCACAAAGGCAACTTGGTGAGATCTCTTAGTAACCACCCTAAATTCTTAAGATCATATGGAGGCAACATCGATAGGGTCATTTTTTGTGATCTTTAAACCAGAGGGCAGCCACTAAAATCTCTCACATTTGAGAGTTATGATTGTTTTATTCCGAAGGCAACCGAAGTGGGAGTACCCTAGAGGTGCGCATGTACGAGTGTGTTGTGTTTCAGTTATTTATCTTTGATGTTAGGTTTGCTAATGTTTTCTTTTAGTTCTTGTCATGCAGTCCTATTAGGCATACATCTAACAGTTAATATATGTACAGGAATTTAAAGTGCGAGATTTAAAACCTAACTATTACATGGCTTCGGGGAGAGGGAGTTTACAAGTCCAAGATGTGGAAACAAAAAGTAAAAAAAAAAACCTAATTAGTCTATTACAATCCATGGGCAGATACAATAATGATAAAAATTCAAAATTTAAAATAAGTGTGTGAATATGGAAAGGGAAGTAAAACCCTAAGACTTCTACACACTTGGAATATTTTTGATGTTTTTGTTTATTTGGGAAAATATTAAATTAAATTAAATCTAACCTCAATTAATTAAAATAAAAAAGAAAAGAAGTTTATTAATTAAGATTAATTCTAAACAAATCTAAAATTTTTGGTATTTTTATTTAGGAAATATTGAAATTTTAACCTAATTCTAATTGGTTTTAAATAATGAAATAAAGTCAAAAATAATTAACTAAATTAATTTATGAAAATTAAATTTTTTTAAAAAACTAAATCTAAGTTTTTTTATAATTTTCCTGATTTTATAGTTATAATTAAAATGATTTTGAAAATAATGTGAAACAGATAAATAATAAACTAAAAAGAATTTTAAAAAATGGGCCTGGTGTTCAAAGTGAAATGGGGGGTGCAGATTTGAATTTATCAGGCCCAAACCAAGAGGAAGCCCAAGTTACGCCTGATTCAATGTTGTTGGCCCTTGAGGGTCCATCATGAAAGAGCACTCCAGGAGCGTTAGATCTGGTCTCGTTATGATCTATTGGCTGAAATTTGAAAGCGTATGGTAGGTGTTTGAAGTGAAGCACACTGGATCTGCAATAAGTTTGTTAGAAAAATAAAAATCAAAGCCTGGGGATCGAACCCAGGTCTTCCAGGCTAACACACACGCTCTTTGCCACTAGAAAAATGAAAATGCACGCTTTTGCCACGCAGACCCCAACGGAGTCAACACCGGTTAGAGACACTAGAGCAGATCTCTGATCGTCTTCTCCGGTCACCAAAAAAACAAAACTTGTGAAAAACGTGGAATCAAAGCCCCAAACTTAGGCTACCCCCTCTATTTCGTATGCTACGAGTTCAACCATAGCAATGGCGTGATCTGAAACAGTCTGCATCATCCAGTTCGAAGCTTGGCCATTTTGTAACCCTAAAAATGGCAACCTGTATTTCCAATACTTATATTCGCATGTAAAACGTTAGATCTCTTCTAATCATTGCTACAAAAATGAATGTATGCATTAAAATGATTAACAAAGTGTAAGTTAACAGATTGAGTTACAAGAAATTATACCAAACTATTGATGATCATGGGGATCGTTGTAGGGCCATGCAATCGTGGAGAGGGTTGGAATGAACCCTGGGAGTCTCAGGAGCACAAATGCGTGGTTGGTTTTGATGGAGGAAGGCTGGAGCAAGATCTTTGAATTTCACAACTTTGAATATTTTTTTGAGAAATTTTGGAGCTTCTTTCAGGCAGGGTCTTTGCGTGTCCTTTGCTTGTGTTACGGTTCTGTATTTATAGAGGGATGGGGGAAGCAATGATGGGAGGAAATCAAAGTGTAATGGCATGACTTTAATCACAAGAAATCAATTTTGAAATATTTCCAAAAATGAATATTCTTACCCATTTCATTTGGGGCATGAACCTGGACATTATCCATGTGTCTTGTGTGAATTTGGGCTTCATAAACTCCAGCCCATAAGCCTTGCATGCTTAGCCCATTAGTTCTATATTTTATTTAATTTATTTTTAAATTTATTTGAATAAAAATCCAAAATAAATAAAATAAAAATCACACTCATGCATGGATGGGTTTATAGGCTCTTAGATACGCCTTGAACATGTTTAAGCACTAAAAATTAGGTCCAATAACTTAAAATCACAAATTTGCCCAATTGAGAATTCATGTATTTCTTGAAAATTTCCCAACTTGTGAAAACTATAACTTGCTCAATTTCAATCTTTTGAATATGATCTTGGACTTTTTGGAAAGTACAAGATGTCCTCTACAATCTATATTTTGACCATTTTCGCATTTGGAGAAATTATTTTGATGTAACTTGTCTTGACAAAAAATGCCTTTTTGTTGACTTTCAAAAAGACCTATAATGTATTGGCTCATATCTTTCCAATGATGCATTTCTTGGACTTGAGGGAAAAATAAAAGTTGTAGGGAATATTATTTTCTTCCAAATGAGCTTTGTTTGGGGCAAAGTGGATTAAGCATGTGAGAGTTATGCCTAGTCAAAGTTCAGTTGACTTTCTCTAGGAAACCCTAATTTGGCAAGTTTTGATTCTTGATGATTTGAGAACCTTCCTTGAGGAATCATGATCAACCCTTGATCAAATGATGAATATCACTTCAAAATGTTGATGATGACCAAAAATCTTGAAGTTTGACTGTATATTGGCCACAGTTGACTTTTGACCTAGTATAGTTGATTTTCAGACATTTGAGCAATTGACTGAGCAAACTTATGATGCAAGACATGAAACTTGGCATGCACATCCTTGAGGACATATTAGGGACCATGGAAATCACTTGAAGCCTTTGGAAATCAAACTTCTTGGTGAAAAGTGAAATCCTGGTTGGAAGTCCATTGCTTAGGAGGAGAATTTGTCTGATCAATTCTTGGTCAACCTTGAGCAATTGAGGACCTCTATGAGTATGTCTTGAATAAGATGAGAGGGAAAATTGTGGTGTACAACAGGGGTATACTATTTTGAAAATCATGGGCCTTTCTAAATCAGAAAGGGCCCATGTACTTTTTAATCCATTTCAAATATAGAAGAGCATTGTGTTGCAAATCGGGGAGGTGTGAAGAGTAAGTAAACTATCCCACTAAAATTATTAAGGTTTTGTTTTTAGAATAGGTTATGGGGTGTATAAAGTATTCCATTTTTAGGGTCCAATAAGTTAAAAAATAAGGCCCAGTAAGTATTTTTGGTCTGTTTTGGAAAAGGTTTTTTTTAATTATAACAGTACTTTAATTATTAAAACATTTTATTTTAAACAATTGATTAAATATGAGGTATTTGTTTTATTTAAAACAATAAAAAATGGCCCAAACCCATTACCAAACATCACAAGCCCATTTCATTTATTTTGTTTTTTTTGGTTCAGATAACGAAACGCCTAGCCTAAAATGAACGAACCCAAATATGAAGAGAACAAAAAAACATCTATTTTTCCAATAAAAACAAATAACGCATGGTTTTAATTAAAATGAATACTATTCAAATTATTCAATACATAACTCAAAAAACAGGAACATAATCTAGACTAAAATAAAAACAATTTTTTTGCATTCACACCAAACAAAATCAGAATCAAATGCCAAAACGGAAACAATTTACAATTTTCACAATGTACAGACAAATTCAATTTATTCCCTAAACCAAAACCAAACCCTAATCAATTCCTAACACAATTTACAGACAACATAATGCATTTCCTAATCTATCTTATCTCTAAAAAACACTACAAAACAGACAAGAAATTACAGAGAAGGGGAGGAATTTGCGAGAAGAAATTACAGATAAAAGGGAAATTATAAAGAAGGAGAGGATTTTGCAAAAACAATTACAGATAAAAAGGAAATCACAAAGAAGGAGAAGAAGATTTTGAAGCCTCAAATCGTCGAGTCAACGTATTTTTGTTAGGGTCTGGGTTTCAATTTCTGAAACCCTAGATTCGTTGCTCTTCAAATTTCTGCCCTCAAACCCTCAAACTGTCGTCGCCCGATTCGTCATCACCGTCGTGCCTCTAACTTGCAACCAAAACATAGGAAAGGTTGAGAATCAGAGAGATCAGAGACAATGCAGAAATTCGAGGCGAAAGAGGTAACGATTGATACTCAGCTTGCATTTTTTATTCACATTGTGATTTTGGGGTTTAAATGTAGATGTGGGGTGAATATGGGTAGGACTAGGGTTGTGCTACCGAAATTGGGTTTTTTCAGGGTTTGCTCTAGTTTGCTGTTGTTATTTTAAGTTGGCGGAGAAGAGAGAAAGGTGAGGGTGGAGAAGACGAAGAGAGAGAGAGAGAGAGAGAGAGAGAGAGAGATGAGAGAAAAATAAAATGAATAAACATGAAAAAAAGATGTTATACTCCCTCCGCGTTTGATTTATATGATGACGCGTAGCCAACATCCTGCACATGATCTCACGCTCCCTTACCATACACCATCACCTTATGTCTCCACGATTTTGATTGAATGTTAACGATTTCGCACGCCCACCATAACCCCACACATTAACCTTAGACAATCTAAACGCACACAGACTCTTCTTGGGCCTCTCAAACAAATGTTCTGGGCTTTGGCCTACGCTATTCGCACCCACAATTTTACTACTCCTTGACAAACTACACCCCCTGCGCTGTTGGGCCAAATCTAATATCTGGATTATGGCCCATACTATTGGAACCTCACCCTTTTACTACCCTTATATATTTCACACCCCCCTACATTTTTTATATTTATTTTATTTATTCTATTTATTTTATTATTTCATAATTTTATGTTTTCTTTAATTATAATAATTATTATATATTTGTATTAGGTATTTAATATATTTAATATTATATTTATTATTATTATTATTTCTCTTACAAATTTTTACTTTTTAAACTCATTCAAATTTATTTTGTTTATTGCATTAAATTCAATTTTTTTATCATGCATTTAAATAGAATATTTTCAATAATTGACATATTAAAAAATATTCAACCAAACACAATTCATTTTTAAAAGTCAAATTAAGTCAATAAACAACTTTCAAAAAGGAGTGCAAACTTATTCGAATCGACTGCACGTTTAGTCTAATAGCCTCCGTTATTCACGACACCTAGACTAAATGTGTGAAAAATGCGAATATCTTCGTGATTCATAAAAAAAACACAAACTAACTGTGAACTACAAAATGGGACTCTGATTCCTCCTAAGAGGATACGTAGACATACGATCAAAAATCGTGGCGAGTTCCCCTTGATTAAAATTACAACCCTTTCCCCCTAATTAAAATTAAAACCATTTTTCCCTAATAAAATTAAAACCCTATTTCCTAAGATCGTGCTTCTAACCCTAGTATCCTTATGAACAATGTAGATGAGGGGTGCCTAACACCTTCCCTTCATCTAGAACTGAGTCCAGAAAACCTAGAATCTCTAACTTTTAGGGTTATCCTTTATATTCCCTTCCTTAGGATAAAAATTAAGGGTGGCGACTCTATATTTTAAAACTGGTTACAACATTGTGTTTTGAAGGCTCAGATCCAGTTGAGAATAGGTTATAAATATAAGCTTTGTAACCTAGGATTGGTACCAGTTGTGTTTTGAAAATATGTAATCATTAGGGCTGAGTATGTAGCCACTCTCTATGAGAATTGGTGTAAGTGAACCACTCAGGTTGTGAGATGGTCACTGTGTTCTCACTCAAAAGATGTGAAGTAATGAGTTGAGTATTGTTCTTGGGGGAAGCTTTTAAGAAATTCCAAGTTGTGTTCTTAGTTAAGAGTAAAGTTGTAAATGGTGGAGTTTAGCTTTAGGTATTAGCTAGGTATTGTCATGGAAGTGTGTCTTCCTGTTTATTCATAATTGTTTTGATCCAATTGTTGTTTGTGATTGAAGAGGGATTGAGGATGACCTTATATCTAAGTGAGTCTTAGATAGAAGTATAGCACGGGTAGTGATTAAGTGAGTAGACTGTAAACTGGTATATTTGTTGTAGGGTCTATGATTTGATACTACCGTAATGGACTTATCCTTGGCTTGGTATGCCCCTAGAGTAGGAGAGTTTCTCCGAACTGGGTTAATAATTCTAGTGTGTTGTTTATGCTTTTCAGTACTGTTTTGTATGTTAATACCTTGCTTGTTTGTTTAAGTCAGATCAGATGTCCCAATATGTCATAGGATATCTGAATTCTTTCATACCAATTTCAATTGGTATCAGAGAAGGCATCCTGTTTATTTCTGGATGAGACCAGTGGGGGATACTTTCTGGTTTATATGAAAGGTAGAAGGTTATTACTGAAAACTATTTGAACTTTGGAAAACTTATATTGTGTTTGAACAATCCCTTGAAGTGGAGGATGGAATGTTAATGACAGGGTGTGTATTTGACCTATCTATTGTTATCAGGCTTGTAGCTTTAGTTTGAGCTGATGTGTTAGGTTTGATTTATTTTTCAAACCTAGGTTAACCTGTTGCACCTAGAGTATGGTGTGTTTGTTTAAAGGTTTATGTTGTGCCTAAAGGTTTTTGAGGATTTTTTTTTGTTTATGTTCTGCTGCATATATATATGATGGAAAACTCCTGGTTGTTTTTTGTGTTGAGTCTACAACACTCTAATCTCCTCTGAAGGTGTATTCTATAGTGTGGTGATACTTGGGGAGAGGTTCAACTAGCTTTTTAGAGTTGCCAAAGATACTTGAGGTTTATCCCAAGTCCACTCATAAAGGCACTCTTATATGAGTTTGTTGAAGATAGATCTGGTAGAGGCAGCTTATTTTTGCTTCCAAGCCTAAAAGGACAATCTCTAGGCTTTAATAGAGGATATCTTGGTGTGTTCTTTATGAAGGGAACTGATGTCCTACCAGATGTTGGAATATCAAACCAACAGATCATGAAAAATCTTGTTGGATAAAGGTAGGGCATAGCAGATGCTTGGATGCTAAATAAATGTGTATTGATCACTTACATTTGAAACCTACTCTTGATCTAGAAGAGGAGGCATTTTTGCCTAAGAATCTTCTAATTTAGAAACATCTCTTAGGTAAGTATGTTGGTCAGGACACGATCAACATATGGTTACTTTTTGGGTCAGTTTATTTCTGATCTAAGCAAGATGGAATGCAGAGGTTGTGATTTGTTTTCCTGTAGAGGCTTGATAAAGGTATCTCTTCTAGATCCTTTATATGTAGAGGTCAAGCTCAAATGTCAAGGACATTCTCTCTAGACATTTGTAAGATCCTTTTGATCAAAGAAGATAGATTTATAGAATCTTGTTTATGGCCATATAACAGATTTTGTTTGAGGGAAGTAATAGATTAACCACAAGATGTGCAACTAATGTATGATTCTCAAGGCTTTTTTAGAAGTTAATAAGGGGGAGTCCTTAATCTGAAGCTAGAAGAACTTGAAGAAATGTCAGACATAATGTCTTGACATTTTTGTATTGAGAATTTATTTTTCTCAATATTTCTTGTGGTACTTTTCATAAATAGGATGGAGGTTGTTTACTCTAACTTGGTACACTTATTAAGTCTATGAGAGCATGGAACTTTTGTTATGTTCTTGTGTAAAGGTATTTCAAGTATTATCTTCATTGGAGTTATGTCAACCGAAATTCTATGAATGATTGGTGTCTGCACTGTTGAAGTGTCATCTGAGTCACCTAGGATGGTCATTTCAGTTGTTTGAAGAAAGGAGGAGTTATTAATTATGGACCAAATGATTATGGTTACGTGGTATCTATGGGAAGTTCCTCTCCCTGCTAAGGTTCGGTTATATGGTGTCCTCACATAATGGAACATATGTTTTGTAAGGATTGAAGGGAATTCTTGTATGTTGGAGAAGCAAACTTATTCTAAACAGTCTGTTTTGTGATGACCAGCAAATGCCATTGTTGTTGAATTTTGCTCCAGATACCTGTTAGAGGGACTTTCCTCTTTAGATGCAGAAGAATGGCGTCTAACGCCTCAAAGTCAGACATGAGGTCTAAACATTGTATAAGAAGAAGATTCTTGAGGTGTGCATGCTCTGCATATACTTTTATCTAGTGTTATGATTGATCAACTACTGATGATTGATCCTCTTGTATCCCTAGCAAGAGTTATGGATTACTATGGTGTCTCCAGACCATAGTTAATGGTGAAATCCAAGTGTTTGAGACTAATGTCGGATCTAATGTTGGAACAACATCTCAAAGTGTGTTTTATTCCTTTAGCTAAGGAAGATATTGTTATCCAGAGTGGAGTTTAAGGTCAAGCCACTAACCTAATCTGGAATATTTTATGTTATGAATGAATGTCATAAGCTAGTGCTAGACGTATGCAGAAGAAGGATGTTAGACTAAATGTCCTACCTTGTGTTAGAAGGTAATCGTATCTGACATATAATGAATACTTTGACGGAAGCTGGGTATTTGTTTATCCTCTAAGGAGGTTGTGCATGAGACTAATGGTGAATACTTTGATGGGAGACTAAGTATTTGTCTGAGGAGTTATGCAATTTTGTATTATGAACATTGTGTTTTAGAGATTATGTGAGAGTTTATTTCTCTCCATAGCATTCAGGTGTTTGGAATAACCTGAGTAAGTTGCATTGGTTGTGTGTTATATTGGGAGCTTCGTAAATGATTTCTATGCATAATGAGTCATTTGAATTGATTTAAGAACCAGAGTAGTTTGGGTTTTGTATTAAGAAGTTGATGTCCTAAATGGTGTTGTAACATCATGATTGTTGATGGTTGTGTTTTTTTGCTTGGGATTATGCATGTGAAGTGGATGCTCAAGCATTATTATCAGAAGTGGAATTTCTGACTTTATGGATTAGAATATGGAGATTCTGGTCCTATGTACAGTAGTATGTCTGGTGAATGCATGACTACTTTGTTGAAGACACAACTAGTATCAATAACTACTAGTGGATGTAAGGCCGGAAGACTGCTGACAGATACTGAGGTCTGAGCATAGTGTTTTGAAGAGGTGTTTTTTTCTTCTGCAGAAAGTCACTCCAGATGAGTGTTGATAATCTGGATGTTAGTAAAGATTTTAAGAAAACTAAGAAGTTTTAAAAATTGTGAGTGACTTCACACCTAGTATGCATGACATCTTGCCTACTCAAAAGGTCGTGATACATAGTATGGTTATGAAAGGACAATAATCAGATGTTTCCTTGTGTTGTGAAGAAGTCAGAGTACTTATATGTATTCTCAAGGAGTGGGATTATTTGACTCTGGTATGACTCTACTGAGGGAGTCAGGGTTCAACATATGCGAGAAGTGTTGTCCTTCAACATGAAAGCATTAGGTCTTTCATGTGATTTCATCTAGTGCTCAAGTTTTCATCTTCAGCTGGAGCATTGGTTGTTCATGACAGGGGAAGTCATGTATTTGTCTATTGATTATTGTTGCAATGGTACATATATCATTTGTGTGTTGTTCAAACTTGGGGAGATCGTATGCCTCTTATGAGGGTGTGATTTCAGACAATATGTTATGACATTTTTGTTGATCTTGACAAGGCATGGTTAGTTCTAGCCATGTGAAGCTGGATGAACAATCAAAAGTTCACATATCTCTTATGTATTTAATGGTTGAGTCTGAGTGAATTTATTTTTCTCTACATATTTTTGAAGGACTCTCTAAGGGTCTTTATTATTGAGAGATGTCACAAATGTGATATTTTGATGTCTTGGTGTGTGTCACTAAGTCTAAGTGAAAGGAGAACACTTAGAATCCAGTGGAAGACAGTGTGGATGAAGATGTGTTGGTCAATATTTGTGCTTGCAATGTCTGACTGGATGTCAGAATATTATTCAGGACATGTTTCCTGTAAGACCAACAAAGGATTTTTGTGGACAGTTTGATCAAACACGTGTCAAAAAGTGTGTTTGACTATGCATGTATAGGTATTGGGATTGGTTCTTTTTAGTAGAAACAATCCAGAGCTATTAAAGACGTTCAAAGGTGTTCTTGGACGGTGCACATTGTTGTTTGGTGGCCGTTTCTCCTTAAATAACATTTCTTTTGACCAAGATTATTGCTACATTCAAGGATCGTTATTTCCCAAGTAAATGACCAACTATTTATAGAGGGTTCTCCTGTCCTCTTTCACCATACGAGTGTTCATCATCATAATAGGTTTTATTCAAATTTGGGCAAGTTGTGCCTGGGTATGGTATTATGAAGGCTTCCTTTGCCAAGTTTTAGCTAAAAAGGGGGAGAAATGTGATGATCAAAGTGCTTAAGGTGCTCGACTGATTAATCTGGAGGCTCCATTTACAGATCTGTCACAAAGATGTCAGATAAGAAGTTTTATCCTATGTCTACATTCTTTTATGACTTGTGATGTGATTTATAAACACAGTTGTGACGTGTGTTTTGAGTTACCAGGAGTGGTGGTTGATTTGTCTAGGTCAACTGGTGGCTGATGATCAAAAAGTGGTTAAGTAATCTCTTATGCCACCATTGGTCTTCTATGATAAGGAATGGTTCCTGGTTTGAGGGGTAATGTCAGCTATCTTCTTCCTCATATACACCAAATGACTTCATGACTTTCTACTCCTTTTCTTGAAGGTGTTGTTCTTTGGTGATGGGTTTGGTACTGCAATGGAGCTTATTTAAAATGCTGAAAAGAAGATGTTGAACAAGATGTCCTGACATCTTATATAAAGGCTGAACCCATGGTGTTGTACTGCTGAGTTCAATAGTTGCTGAAGACTAGTGTTGAAGAATTGTTTTGATTTATTGTTGTAATCTGGATTGTAATTTTTATTATTTGTTTTAGCCAAAATTTGCCAAAGGGGGAGATTGTAAGTTCCTTAGTTTTAAGGTTGGCATTAATTTTTGTAAAACAAATATAGCAGCAATACGTTAGATAGGGTATGTTAACTTGCTAATAGGAACAAGTTTGAGCAAGAAGACTTATTCTATGTTAGGACATGTCAAGTTGAAGTGTTTCAACATCTAGAACAACATGTCGAATAAGATGTCCTATAAAGGAGCATACGACATCGCACCTGAGTTGAGCTGAATTAGTGGATTCAGTTATGACTTAATAGATGCAGAATATTCTGGGAATATTATGCAATATTATATGGTGATTATTTAAAGGTCAAGAAAAATCAAGTCAGAATATTGAAAAATATGTAGTTTCTAAATATGGAGATATTTTAGGAAACTAATGATTGAAGACCTTGTTTGTAGCAGAAGTTACTGTTGATTTGTAATAGCGAATCTGATGTGTTTTGAAGGCCCAAATCTAATTGGGAATATGTTATAAATATAAGTTTTTAACCTAGGATTGATACCAGTCGTGTTTTGAAAAGATGTAATCATTAGGGTCGAGTCTGTAGCCACTCTATAGGAGAGTTGGTGTAAGTGAACCACTTGGGTTGTGAGATGGTCATTATGTTCTCACTCAGAAGCTGTGAAGTAATGAGTTGAGTATTGTTCTTGGGTGAAGCTTTTAAGAAAATCCAAGTTGTGTTCTTAGTTAGGAGTAAATTTGTAAACAGTGGAGTTTAGCTTTAGGTCTTAGCTAGGTATCGTCATGGAAGTGTGTCTTCCTTTTTGTTCAAAATTGTTTTAATCCAATCGCTGTCTGTGATTGAATAGGGATTGAGGAGGGCCTCATACCTAGGTGAGTCTTAGATAGAAGTATAGCACAGGTAGTGATTAAGTGAGTAGACTGTAAACTGGTATATTTGTTGTAGGGTCTATGAATTAATACTATCATATTGGACTTGTCCCTGGTTTGGTATGCCCCCAGAGTAGGAGAGTTTCTTTGAACTGGATTAACAATTCTGGTGTGTTTTGTATGCTTATCAGTACTGTTTCATATGTTTATACCTTGCTTGTTTGTTTAAGTCATATCAGATGTCCCAACATGTCATAGGACATCTGAATTTTGTCATACCAGAATTTCAAAATTAAACATGGTAAGTTGAAAATTTTGCAAAGTGTGTTATTAATTGTTAATGAATCCAAAACGTGTGATTTGTATGTTTTATATGGTTCTATTATTATTGGAAATGCATGAATAGTTAGTCATAACTTTCATTGTAGTAAATTAAGTATAAAGAGACATAGAACTATAGTTTTAATACTACAGTAAAATGACATAGCTTAATGCATGAATAAGACTATTTTGAAGTGAATGAGGTGCATTTTGTTGGTATTTGAGTTACCAAAGAGTTTGCATGGTAATATTATTCCTAATACAACTTAATTGATCCGCACATTTCCATCCATAAGAATTTGGTTTTTTGACACATATGAAAACTACTCTAATATATAGGTTTTTGAAGCTTTGACACTTGCTTCTATAAATCAAGGAAGACTTGACACTAGGTTTTGAAATGTATCTTTATTGGTTATCTTGGAATAGTGAATGGATAAAATTTGCAGAAGATGGAGTCTGAAATATTAAAGTTAACTATAAGCAAGGACCTTACTTTTGAAGAGATCTTACAAGAATGAAGTGCAGAGACGTAGAAGCTAAAGACTGGGAAACTAAGGTGGAGAAATCATAGCTTTAGGTTCAGGTTCCTACTAGTGAGATTAGATATGAGGAGGATGTTTAGACTCCTGCTTATAATTATAAAAAAGTGATACCTATAGTGGCTGAAAATTATCAGTTAACTAATGATAAGGAGAATAGGGGGTTGCAATGCCTAAAAGATATAGTTATGTTGATCGTATTTTCTATGCTTTAAATTTGGATAAAGTTTGTAAGACTAGAAACTGAAGACATTCAAAAAAGGTATTTTAAAGGAACGAGAATTAGAAATGGTTGAATGCAATGAATATGGAAATGCATTCATTTGATAAGAACCATACTTAGGAACTTATGAAACTACTTGAGAGGCAGAGGTGGTTGAATACAAGTGGATAATCAATATGAATGAAGGTATACTTGTTGGGAATCCACCAAAACCTATGGAGAATTTCTATCAATCTTGATGAACAAGATTGTTATCAATACACAATAACAATGAAAAAATGAATCATGGTTTGAACAAGATAAGAAGAAGATGATGATTTTCTGTAGAGTTTCTCTATGCCACAAACTGTGGAAAATCTTATTCACTTGCAACTGCAAATTTTATGAATACTCAACCTGAGTTGTTACAAAATAGGAGTCACTCCCTCTATTTAAAATTGAGCTAGTTTTCTCCCTAAACTAAATCCCAAAATTATAAAAGCCCAAAATAAATATTTTAAACCTAAGTCTAAATATTGTATGAAGCAACCTGCTTTGACACATACAACTCAACACACACACACATACATTAGACTATTTTGACACACCCTTGTTTCTGTAGAGCAACATACTTCTTTGACACAAATGATTAAAATCTCAACACGCCACCTAATTCATTGTGTCTAAGATATCTATATTCATCATAGTTTTTAGTCTTCTAAATACTTCGACCTGCACACCTTTCATCATAATGTCTATAATCTGATTCTCAGTTCTGCAGTGTTCTAAGTTCATCTTTCCTTATACTACATGTTTATGAAGATAATGGAATCTCATTTTGATGTGCTTGCTTCTACCATGTGATATCAGATTCTTCTCCAAATTGATAGTTGACATGATGTTGATTTTCATGGTAATTGCTGCATGATCTTTGTCAGGTTTTCAACCACCACCTCTTCCTCTACCAGTAACACCACCTCTTTGGTTGATTTTGTATGGGGTCTTATTTGAATCAACACAATTCCTTCCTGCTGGTTTCGAACAGTAAAATTGTTGCAGCCTCATACGCCTTTGTTGTCTTACCACTTTCCTTTACCTTTCTTTTCTCTTGTTGACTGCGTCTACAAAGCCACATCATTCTTTGAATTACCTGGAACTCTTTCAAACATTATTTGTTCATGAGATTCAAGCATCCCTTGAAGCTTTTCTTTTGTCAATTTTGACAAATCTTTCAATTCTTTTATAGCTACCACCACGTGGTCGGACTTTGGAGCCAAAGACCTCAAGATCTTTGCAACAACTAATTTTGACGTTAGCACTTCTTCACACACTTTGATTTGATTCACTAGTTTCATAATCCTAGTGAAGAAATCAATTGAGTTTTCATTTTCTTCCATCTGAAGCAATTTATTCATTCTTTTGTGAGTTTGTAACCTCACATATTTTACCTTTTCTACACCTCCAAAAGACTTTTCCAAAATTTCCCAAGCTTCTTTCGCAGATTCTACATCACTCACCTTTTCGAAATTGTCTGGAAACATTGATGAATTATAAAGAGAGCTTCATAATTCTTCTTCTTCAATTCTTTGTGTGCAACCTCTTCTTCTTTTGTTGTATTTTCTTTAAGCAATTCCAACCCTTCTTTCACAAGATCCTAAAGATCTTGAAAACAGAACACAACTTTCATCTGCTTGCACCAACTCTCATAGTTATCAACTTTCAGAATTGGAAGACTTGCTAGAAAATTCTTGTTTGAATAATTCATTTCCATCGTGATTTTCTTGCCTTGAATCACTCAACCATGCTCTGATACCAGATGTTGGAAATCTACCCAAACTTATGGAGAATTTCTATCAATCTTGATGAATAAGATTGTTATCAATACACAATAACAATGAAAGAACAAATTAGGATTTGAACATGATAAGGAGAAGATGATGATTTTCTATAGAGTTTTCTCTACCCACAAACTGTGAAAATTTTAATTCACTTGCAACTGCAAATTTTGTGAATACTCAATCTGAGTTATTACAAAATAGGGGTTACTCCCTCTATCTAAATCCAAAAATATAAAATCCCAAAATAACTATTTTAAACCTAAGTCGAAATACTGTGTGAAGCAACCTGCTTCGACACTTCGACATTTACAACTCGACACACACATTAGGCTATTACGTCACACCCTTAATTATGTCGAGCAATATTATGCTTCGACACAAAGGATTATAATCTCAATAACACTAAGAATTTATGAGGTAAGAAATACTTATGGTAAATGGTTTTACTCAAGTAGAGGGAATCAATTTCAATTAAAAATATTACTTGTGGTAAAGCATCATTCCATAAGAGTTATTATGGCTATTATGAAACAATATAATCTCGAGTTTGAAAAAATGGATATCAATATTGGTTTCTTACATGAATACCTTGAAGAAATAATCTACATAGACCAATCAGGGTACCTCATAGAGGAAAACTCTAATTTATGTCTTTTGGAGAGATATGTGTATGTATTAAAGCAAAGCTCAAGGCAATAATATCAACGGTCTGAAAAATTATTTTAAATAATGGTTTTGTAGGAAATGGCTATGACAGTTGTGTATGCATTTTAAGTGGAATGAGAAAGTCATTTTATACCTACTTTTATATGTTAATGATATCTTGATGGAAAACTCTAGCATAAAAGAGATTGATAAGCTCAGGGAGATACTGAATTGAAAATTTGTGATGAAAGATATTGCAAGGATAAGATAATTATAAGAATGGAATTCACAAGAAAACATTGGATTGTTATCATCTTAATATATTTACATAAATAAATTTATGGAGAAGTTTAGAGTGCTTGATGCTAAAATTATTAATATTTCTTTGGGTCATCACTCAAAGCTTCTGGTCATGCAATGTCCTCAAACCAAGGATGAAAAGAAGAATATATGAAGTACTCCCTATGCAATTGGGATTGAAATCATCGTGTATGTGAGTGTTTATATTAGACTTAGCATATTTCATTAGCATAGTAATTCTATTTTAGAAAAATCTAGGATGAGTGAATTGGGAAGATTTAAAGTGGATATTGAGATATTTGAATAGATTCTTAAAGGGAGGTTTTAGTTGCAAAATAATCAATAAGGGAAATATGTTTCGGAGATATTTCTGGAAGTGGATTGTACATGGAATGTGAACACTAGAATTTTTTTGTTAATTTTTGGGCTTACATTGTTTTGAAGGGATTTAAATTGAAAAGAAAATCAACAATTCGTAGTTGCTTCATCTACAAATGATGTGGGTTATATTGTTATAGTTGAAAGTGTTACAATATTAAATTAGATTTTTTAAAATATTTGATTAGATTTTATTAGATTTAATATTTAAATATAATCCAAGTTGTATAGACCCAAACTCAATTAGGGTTGTATATAAATAGTCCTAGTATGTATCGTTATTTATACAATTCATTCAAGTGAATAATATAATCCTTATTTTCTTTATTATTCTCTCTTTCTCTCCTCACTAAAATTGCCTCATGCAATAACAAATTGGTATCAGAGCTAAGGGAGATCAAAAAAAGGGCCAAGAAATACATTTGGTTAATATGTATGATTAGGAAGTTAGTAATCACTCGAGAAAGTATGAATACACACAATGATAGCTAGAGTAAAAATCCTTTTGAAAAATCATCAAATGTATCATAAAAGGACAAAGTACATAGGCATTCATTTTCACTTCATTAGAGATATGATTTAATCAAAGAAGATTGTGCTTGAGAAGGTTGCTTCTAATTACAATCTAGAGGATGTGTTTACCAAGTCATTAACTAGATCAAGTTTCGAGCATTGCTTCGACTTAATCAATTTTAAAAAAAAGTGGTTCAATTAAGGATGTGGAGCAAGGTGGTTGTTGGTTAAATTGAAATAACCTTTGATTTGAATAAAAGTTTTGGAGATTTATGGAGCATGTCTTGAGATATCAGCAAATTCAGCATCCATATTCTGCCTCACCCGTGAAGTAATTCGAGTTTCCGTTGGGCATATGCAAAGCAGTTTGCCCATCACAATGTGGTTAGCACTGACACAAGGTAGATGTCCCAAAGTTTATGTCATTCTTAAGTTGTTTTCTGCCATTTTTACAAAGAGATGTTATTTTAGGAGAGAGAGAGAGAGAGAGAGAGAGAGAGAGAGAGAGAGAGAGAGAGAGAGAGAGAGAGAGAGAGAGAGAGAGCTTAAAAGAGAAAATGTTGGATTATTATGGATTTTTAATCCTAAAAATTAGAAGATCCTGAAAGGTTAACTAAGGATTGGGAAACACTTTCAAATATCTTAAATACGACGGATTCATGTATTGAGAGAAGAAAATATTGAGTCACAAATATGTAAAAATTAGGAAAGGTGTTTATAAACTTTAAATAACTTCTTGTTATTCATTTGAAATATCTGGTGGAGACTCTTAATTGACATTAGATCAGAGAGTTGTGATATGCTCCAAATTAAGTCAATTTAGATCAAGATAGGTCAACCATTTATGTGTTGATTCTCTATTTTTATCTTTATTTTTGTTAGTTTATGATTTGCACACACTTAGTTAATCGATTATTATTTGAGACTTTGTTATAGTTGTTACTGTTCTTTGTCTTACACGTCATATTTTTTAATCGAGCATTAATTTCACTATAAAGAGTGAACTAGTAAAATACTATTGAATGCACACGAGTCATATATTTTGATTATCATATGAGTAAATTACCCTTACCTCTTATGAAGTCTATTAAAATGGCATTGACAGACTCTCTAATTTTAAAATTTGCAATAAACTCCTCTGAGATATGTTAAAATGACACTAACATTCTTCTCTAAAATTTTGTTACAATCAAAAACCATATCAATATTTGACATTTACCGACCGTTTGGTATATATAAAGTTAGGAGATGTTAATTAGGGGTGTTCAAATTAACCGGTTATATTAATTATCCATATCCATATCTAAATCTGATTATGAAAAATCAGTTAATTATTAATCTAGTTTTAACCAAATCCATATTTTGAACATTTTAATATTATGTTTTAACCACAACCATATTTTGGACATATTTTCTGAAAATCGATTTTTTCCGAAAATGTGAAAAAACATTGAGTTTTTTCGAAAATACGAAAAAATCAAACTTTGTCGGAAATAAAAAAAATTGATTTTTATCAAAAATACAAAAAACATTTTTTTTTGAAAAAACAAAAAAAATCGAGTTTTGTCGAAAATACGAAAAAAATCGAGTTTTTTTGAAAATATGAAAAATTGAATATTTTTTCAAAAATACGAAAAATCGAGTTTGGTCGAAAATATAACAAATTGAGTTTTGTCGAAAATAAGAAAAATCGAGTTTTTTCGAAAATACAAATGATCGAGTTTTTGCGAAAATACAAAAAATTGAGTTTTTGCGAAAATATGAAAAATCGAGTTTTTTCAAAAATACAAAAAATCGAGTATTTTCGAAAATAAGAATAAATCGATTTTTTTCTAAATACGAAATTAAAATTGAGTTTTCCCTAAAACACGAAAAAATCAAGTTTTTTTACATATGAAAAATCATTTTTTTTAAATACGAAAAAATCGAGTTTATTTTTAAAATACGAAAAAATTGAGTTTTTTCGAAAATAAGAAAAATTGAATTTTTTCCGAAAATACGAAAAATAGATTTTTTGGAAAATACCAAAAATCGAATTTGGTCGGAAATACGATAAATCGAGTTTTTTCAGAAATACGAAAAAATCGAGTTTTATCGGAAATATAAAAAAAAATGAGTTTTTTCAAAAAAGGAAAAAAATCGAGTTTTGTCGGATATACGAAAAATCGAGTTTTATCAAAAATGCGAAAAATCGGGTTTTTTTGAAAATACAAAAAAAAATCGATTTTATTTGGAAATACGAAATATCATTTTTTTTCAGAAATACAAAAATTCAAGTATTTTCGAAATTGTGAAAAATCTATTTTTTTTAATACGAAAAATATATATCTTTTTTACTAAAAATACAAATTTAAAACTACTATCAAAAAAATAATTTTAAAATCGATATAAATTTATTTTTATGTTTGAAATCAATATAAATTAAAATTTTGTTATAAATTTTAAAATCTGTTATTAAATCTATAACCGGTTACAAAATTTGGTTATGGATAAATCGGTTTTATAATCGGTTATGTAAAATTATAAGCATTTATATAGATTATGTTCTGGACTGGGCCTGCACTTGGCCCAAACGGAATACGAGGCCCAATCCGACTGCGCTACACGAGAAAGCATGTTGATGGAGTCTGCCCTCGGCTATGTCAGGCAGTAACCTCACTCTTCTGGTCGACATGGTATTGTCCTATGAGAATAACCCCATGAATGGTGAGGAGGGTCGATGACGGTCTCGAGGACCACATGAGCATCCTCCACTCTTCTCGTCGACCAAGACAAGTCCTCCGGGGACAACCTCACAACTAGCGGGGATGGTCCACGACGGACAGAAGGACCTCACGAGCATCCTCCTCGTAGGGCTGACTCTCAACACCTTCAAATATCACGGAGTCCTCTTGGTCCCGAAAAGACTGCATCCATATCCTCCTGATAGTTCAGAGGAGTTCATCCAGGTTGAGGACCACATGCTGGCCCCCACTACGCATGTAGGACCTGGCATTCTCCATTTTGATCCTGCTTACCCATGCCAACGATGGAGATCTTGGCCCAGTGATGGGAGCTATAAATACCCTCTCATTTGAGAGGGTCAGGTATTCAATCTCTCATTCTTACTCTCATACTTGCTCCGGCTCTGGGAGCTATAAATAACTTCTCATTTAAAAGGGTCAGGTACCCCTCCACTTCACATCCAACAGTTGTTCAGCTTGAAGCTTGTGGGCTTTAACAATCCCTTCTTGTCAGGTACGATCAAAGGCGTCGTTTGTGGGAAACCAGCTTCCCTGTCTTCTTCTCAAGCCCAAAGCAATTTTTCATCAAACTGTACGATTGTCATGGCTGAACAAGCTGTCAACGATAACCGAAACACTTACCTCGCCGACCCCAGAACCAACAACATCAACGACAACAGTGTCATCAACAACAACACCGACAACAACATCAACATGCCCGATCTTGAGCAAAACTACAGAGACAGACTGACCGCCTCTTCATCATCCCGCTCGCAACCGCGCGGGAACGACCATTATCCTCCCCAGAACTACGAACCAAATGTATTCTAGGAGGTCCCCGTTCCAGATGGTGTAGACGCTACGACCAGAGCTTTGTTCGCGGCCATCAACCAAACTAAATACCTGATCTTCTCATTGGGTGAGCGGCTGAGAGTACTCGAACAAACTCGCTTATCCCCTAGAAGGATAGAAGACCTGACACACCTCCTCCCCGGTATAATGAAGACTTTTCCCAATCTCCCCCATGGAGACGCATACAGGATATCTTGCGCAGCCCTTCTCCGTGACGAGCTGGTAGACGTCATGTGCTGGAGAGGATCCAGCCCGAAGCTATAGATAGGCGCGGTCACACCCCACTGGGCAGGGAGCGACGACCCCCTGGAAACAACAGAAATAGAGGAAATGAAGAAGGACAGCCTCGGCCAAGGGATCCTCCCCGCGGCCAAAGTCATCGCAACGAACGCCACTACAACTGATCCCCTTCCTTCTCTCTAGACAGAAGTGACAAAGATGACCCCCGTGGTCCATTATCCCAAGAAATCATGGAGGCTCCCAATTCCTAGGGGAATGGAGAAGGCTCCCCTACTAAAGGAGTACGCTGGCATTGTAGACCTTGTCGACCACATCGACGGGTTTGAAGCAATGCTCCATTACCATAATGTCAGGGGGGACAATTAAATGCTGGTTGTTTCCCATGACCTTGAGAAAAACAACCATGGACTGGTATAAGAACCTCGCCCCAGGGTCGATCACCTCTTGGAGGAACCTCAAGAACCAGTTCTTTAGCTCCTTTACCGCGTCTCATCGACATCCAAAGATTGAAGCCGCCCTTGAGGCAGTCGTCTAGAGAAGTGACGAAACCCTCAAGGAATACATTGATCGGTTCAATTGTGAGGCCATTCAGCTCATGTGTGCCGATCACATGAAAAGGTACCTTCCCAAAAGAGGACTCTTTTCGGGCCTTGAATTAAGGAAGATTGTCGGTATTGAGCCCTCAGGCCTTTCGATGCTCTCCTCGAAAAGGCCATGGCATATATGGATTACGAGGAGAAGGAGGCGGCTAACAAAAGCCCGTGATTCAAGGAACCACAGACCAACTAACATCCTACGGCACCAGGAAGTAGGCCCTTCTCGACGGATTGGGGAGAAGAGGATGGAAGAGAAACCCCAAGATCCTCGCGAGCACAAAGGACCAGCAGGGCGGTTCACAGAGTACACCCCGCTGACTGTAACACCCCAATTCTACCCCAAGCAAATTACGCAAAATAAATCAGAGTTATAAAATTTCATTCATACAAACGAATTGGGACGTCACAAATTCTTCTAACAAATTCATTGCATTCATCATGGATATATAACACTTTTAATAAAACATTGGATGCACCATCAACATAGCATCTTTAATAAAATAATTCAACAACTACGCAGCGGAATTCTTCAATAACATCTTTAAATAAATAGCAACTTCGAAACATCTCATATTTAGTAAATAAACAATCTAAAGTTCAACAACTAAAAATCAGCAATCAAAAATCAGCAAGCGTTCATCCCCCCCCCCCCCCCCCCCCCGAGTGTTACATATCAGAGCAATGACATCGACTCGATCTATTGAATGTACACGGCCTTCACTCTCGATTACCTGCATGTTACCAACATAGGGGTAACATTCAAATAGTAGGGGTGAGATATCTAACAATAAATAAAGCGCATGATAATTAATATATTAAATTAGATCAATAATATCACCACTTCTCATCTCATAATCAACAATAATTACAGTATATATATTCATTCATCAACATCAAATAAATTTCACGATTCAATCATATAATGCGACTCAAAACTATGCAAATGCATGTGGTACCATTGGAGCAGAACTCTCATCTCAAAAATCTAATCTGCCAATTAATAGAGGCATCAACAAGGCATAGCCTTCATCTCAAAATTTTCCAATCCAGGCCATCTCAACGAGCATAAGCTCCATCTCAAAAATACAATATTTGCGAATCTTCATGAATGTAATATCAACATCTCAATCATCTCAAAACACAACATCTCATAAACATCTCAAAATAACAACATCTCATAAACATCTCAAAACAACAACATCTCAATCATCTCAAACAACAACATCTCAATCATCTCGGAACAACAACATCTCAATCATATCAAAACAACAACATCTCATTAACATCTCAAAATAATTTATTAAACATCATTTATTTATCAAACGTCATTTGTTCATCATAAATTATCTAACACCACTTTATTAATAACATCTCACTAATACTCAGCTGTATATTAATAATACAGTAAGCCATCCTGTTATTCTGCTAATTTATATCGTTACTGTCACTAATCCTACTGTCATAATTCCTAACAGCAGTCTTTAACATCTCATATTCATCATTCTGTCCAAAAACAGCACAACGGTCATCTATGGGAATTAATTCTAAATCTTGGATTGGTTACTAGGATTAAACCTCTTATTCATCATTTTAATCATCTAGAATAAAGTTCATCGCGTTAGCTAATCAACGCTTTGAACAGTATCTCAAACAACATCCTACAACTCAAGTTACAGCAACTAAAAGCCAATTATGTCAAAAATCAGACCTTATGTCTCGACACAAAACTCTATGGATCGATGTGTAATGCTTCTCCTGCACAGCATGAGTCGACACATCCTCCTCATGGATCGACTCATCCTGCTTCAAATTACAGCATGTATCGACACATGCACCTTACCGATCGACTCATCCTGAGTCTAACATCAAACATGTATCGACGCAAGCCCTGCATGCATCGACTCATCCTGAGTCGAACATCCTTCATGTATCGATGCAAGCCCTGCATGCATCGACTCATCCTGAGTCGAACATCCTTCATGTATCGACACATCCAGCTTGGGGTTGACACATCCTTCGACAGTCTGCATAATTTTCTGCATTTCTTCTGTAACTTCACTACATGAATTATACTACAGCCCTAAAAACCTTATTATGATCATGATAATTCATCACCTAATCATTATACTCTATTACTCCATCGATTAGACAACATAATAACATCATTATTCATCCAGAATTCATCAATCTTCATCATACATCATCATACATATCCAATTCAAGAACAAACAACAATTACATCTAACCCTATATATCAAACATCATGAACCCAATTATAAAGCCAGAACCCCACCCTTACCTTGGATTGAAGGTCTCTCTACAATTTCTGGGTTGAATCTTCCTTCTTGTCGTCTCCTTCTATTTTCCAGCAGCTTCACGTTCTTCACAATCCTTATTTCTCTTCTTACTGCTTCTTCCTTCTATTCTAACAACAAATAATAAAATAGCCTAATATTATTATATTATTCCTTACTGGGCTCAAAACCTACACCCCCTTATTACTTCCACTCACACCATATAGGCCCACATTAATAATATTAACTTCTAACATTATTTCACCAAACAGTAATATTATACCTCTAATATTATTATTATTTCTCCATTTAATAAAATAAATCCAATTTAATAACACTTCTTCACAAATATTCTAAAAATAATTTAATTAAATAATTAATTAAATTACAGGCGTTACAACTCTCCCCCACTTAGAATATTTTCGTCCTTGAAAATTTACTCAATCAAACAATTCAGGATAGGAGTCTCGCATCTTGCTCTCCAATTCCCAAGTCATGCTTTCACCAGTAGCTCCTAGCCAAACCACTTTAACCAAGGCAATCTCCTTGCCCTTCAGAGTCTTCATTTCACGATCTGCGATCCGTACAGGCATCGTCTCCACCGTAAGATTATCCCGTACTTGCACATCGTCCATATGAATCACATGAGATGGATCTGAAATATACTTCCGAAGTTGCAACACATGAAACACATCATGCAAATTCAAAAGATTAGGCGGTAAAGCCACTTTGTAAGCAACATTCCCCACTCTCTCTGAAATCTGATACGGTCCAATAAAACGAGAAGTGAGCTTCTTAGACTTCAACGCTCGCCCAACACCAGTCACAGGTGTAACTCTCAAGAACACATGATCACCGGCTTGAAATTCTAAATCCTTCCTTCGCTTGTCATGATAACTCTTTTGTCTTCTTTGTGAAGCTTTCATCTTTTCTCGAATCAACTTCACCTTCTCGGTAGTCTCACGAACAAGTTCAGGTCCAAGTATTACACTCTCACCATATTCATGCCAACATAACGGAGTTCTACATCTTCGACCATACAACGCTTCAAAAGGTGCCATCCCAATACTAGAATGGTAACTGTTTTTATACGTGAACTCTATCAAAAGAAGATAAGTATCTTACGAACCTCCCTGCTCAAGAACACATGCCCTCAACAAGTCTTCTAACGATTGAATCGTCCTTTCAGTATGACCATCTGTCTAAGGATGATATGCTGAACTCAACCTCAACTTAGAACCCAACGCTTCTTGCAAACTCTTCCAAAAATCAGAAGAAAATCTTGGATCTCTATTTGACACAATGCACAAAGGAACACCATGCAGTTTCACAATCACACTAACATAAATCTCAGCCAACTTCGACACTGGAAAATCGATGTTAATAGGAATAAAATGAGCTGAATTCATAAGCATATCAACAATCACCCAAATCAAATCATGTCCTCTTGAAGTACTAGGAAACCCCGTCACAAAGTCCATTGAAATGATATCCCATTTCCATTCTGGAACTTCCAACGGTTGCATCAATCCTGCAGGCTTCTGATGTTCAACTTTCGACTTCTGACAAGTCAAACATGCATACACAAATGGAGCCACATCACTCTTCATCCCAGGCCATCAAAACAAACCTTTCAAATCTTGGTACATCTTCGTAGCTCCTGGATGAATACTCAACTTACTTCTATGACTCTCTTCAAGTATCACTTTCTTTATCTCAGCATCATCAGGAATACAAATCTGATTACGAAATCTCAACACACCTTGCGCATCTAGCTTGAAATCACCATTCTCAGCTTGATCAGTCCCAACCATCAAATCTACCAGTTTCACATCCAACTTCTGTGCTTTTTTGATATTGTCTAGAAATTCATTATTAATCTTTAACATACCCAACATAACACTCTGCGGAGTAACCTCACAAACTAAGCTCATATCTCTGAACTGCTCAATCAATTCCAACTCTTTAATCGTCATTGCTGACATATGTAAAGTCTTTCGACTCAATGCATCAGCTACCACATTCGTCTTTCCTGGATGATAATTCAAACCGAAATCATAATCCTTTAACAATTCCAACCATCTTCGTTGCCTCATATTCAATTCCTTCTGATAAAACAAATACTTTAAGCTCTTATGGTCACTAAACACTTCAAATCGAGAACCATAAAGATAATGCCTCCAAATCTTCAATACAAAGACAACAACAACAAGTTCTAAATCATGTGTAGGATAGTTCTTCTCATAAGTCCTTAACTGCCTCGATGCATAAGCAACTACCTTACCATTCTGCATAAGCACACCTCCTAAACCCATCTTGGAATCATCACAATACACCACAAAAGACTCTCCTGGATTAGGCAACGTCAAAATCAGAGCCGACGTCAACCTATTCTTCAATTCCGTAAAACTTTCTTCGCACTGAACATCCAAAACAAAAGCTCTACCTTTACAAGTCAACTTAGTCAACGAAAGTGACAACTTAGAAAACCCTTCAATAAACCTTCTATAATAACCAGCTAATCCCAAGAAGCTTCTAATCTCAGTAGCTGACTTTGGAGTTTCCCATTGCAACACATCATCAACCTTCGATGGATCTACAGCAATGCCACTACCTGAAATCACATGACCAAGAAAACTAACCTCTTTCAGCCAGAATTCACACTTGGACAACTTTGCATACAACTTCTTCTCTTTCAAAATCTGTAATACTACTCTTAAATGTTCAACATGCTCTTCTTCTGACTTAGAGTAAATGAAAATATCATCGATGAACACAACTACAAACCGATCCAAATAATTATGAAAGATACGATTCATATATTCCATGAATACTCCCGGCGCATTAGTAACACCGAAAGGCATCACCAAATACTCGTAATGTCCATAACGTGTCCTGAAAGCCGTCTTCTGAATATCTTCATCCTTCACTCTAATCTGATGATAACCCGACCTCAAATCAATCTTACTAAACACACGAGCATCCACCAATTGGTCCATCAAGTCATCTATTCTTGGAAGCAGATACTCGTTCTTAATCGTCACCTTGTTCAACTATCTATAATCAAAACAAAGCCTCATACTTCCATCTTTCTTCTTCACTAACAACACTAGAGCTCCCCACAACGATACACTTGGTCTTACAAACCTCTTCTCAAGTAACTCTTTCAATTGCTTCTTAAACTCTGACAATTCAGATGCAGACATCTTGTACGGTGCCATAGACACAGGTCTGGTACCAGGTACAAGATCAATTGCAAATTCAACTTCTCTCTCTGGCGGTACATCAGGAATCTCATCAGGGAAAACTTCAGGAAATTCACATACCACCGGCAATTCCTCAATTATAGCTTGAGTCTCTACAGATAGCGACGCCATCAACGAAAACATTTGTGCTTCCTCTTGCATCAACTTTCTCAACTGTATAGCAGACAACAAACCATCTTCCTCTTCTTCAGGAGTAGAAAAATTCACCGACTTGTCACAACAATTAATATGAACACAATTATGCTCTAACCAGTTCATACCAAGAATCACATCCAAACCTCTTAACGACAAACAAATCAAATCAACAACGAAGTGTCTGTCGAAGATCGATAAGGGACACTTAGCACACACAAAAGAAGTAGTCATCGATCCCTTGGTTGGAGTATCGACGACCATTTCTCCACTCAAAGAAGACAACACAAGACCCAATCTTTCAACACAATCAGCAGCAATAAAACAATGCGTAGCACCATTATCAATAATAGTAATTAAAGGAGTACTATTAATGAAACATGTACCTCTAATAAGTATGTCCTTGGAAGCTGTTTGATCCTCCACCAAAGCAAACACTTTACCACTTGACTAAGCCTTCTTCGGTTTCAGACACTGGCTACCAATGTGCCCTTCTTCTTTACAGTTGAAACAAACCACATTCTTATGCTCACACTCAGATACAACATGTCCATTCTTACCACAATGGTAACATCTCTTCACTTCAGCAGTGCACACATTACTCTTGTGTCCAGGTTTCCCACACTTAAAACAAATCACACCAGAAGGAGCATCCCCCCCACTAGTCCTCTGACCATGAGAAACTCTCTGCTTACCCTTACCAGCTGGGGCAT
Organism: Vicia faba; assembly: GCA_948472305.1. NCBI lineage: Eukaryota > Viridiplantae > Streptophyta > Magnoliopsida > Fabales > Fabaceae > Vicia > Vicia faba. Next base: position 1,450,921,026 of record OX451739.1, read on the forward strand.
CATAAGGTTTACCACGACTCTGTGGGTGCTTACCCCTCTTCTCACTGATAATCTTGTAATGTGCATTATTATCCTCCTCATAAATCCTGCAGCTATCAACCAGGTCAGCAAAGACACGAATTTTATGGTATCCAATTGCCTTCTTAATCTCCGGGCGCAACCAGTTCTCAAACTTAATACACTTCGAAAACTCAGCATTTTCCTCAGCGTAATGCGGATAAAACTTGGCCAACTCAGCAAGCTTGGCAGCATACTCAACAACAGACATACTTCCTTGCTTCAGCTCAAGGAACTCAATTTCCTTCTTTCCACAGACATCTTCAGGAAAATACTTTCTCAGGAATTCCCTACGGAACACAGCCCAAGTGACATTCTCACCTGCAGCTTCTAACTTCTGGCAAGTCTCTAGCCACCAGTCATCATCCTCGACTGCTAGCATATGAGTCCCATAACAAACCTTCTACGCTAGAGTGCAGTCCATCACGCGAAAGATCCTCTCAATCTCTTTCAACCATTACAATGCTCCATCAGGATCATACTTTCCCTTGAACATAGGTGCATTCTCTCTCTAGAAAGTCGCCAAGCTACGAGATCCAGCATTCCCGTCAGCATTCGGCTGATTTTCCATCGCATGAGCCATTGCTTCTAGAGCAGCAGCAAGAGCAACATCATTCCTTCCAGCCATCTCAAATTCTCACTACAACACAAACAATTGTTAGAACCTCAAAATAATAATACTCAATTGTTAGACAACTAAGACTCGACGACAAGGTCGGACCAACCTTTTGCTCTGATACCAACTTTGTAACACCCCAATTCTACCCCAAGCAAATTATGCAAAATAAATCAGAGTTACAAAATTTCATTCATACAAACGAATCGGGACGTCACAAAATCTTCTAACAAATTCATTGCATTCATCATGGATATATAAAACTTTTAATAAAACATTAGATGAACCATCAACATAGAATCTTTAATAAAATAATTCAACAACTACGCAGCGGAATTCTTCAATAACATCTTTAAATAAATAGCAACTTCGAAACATCTCATATTTAGTAAATAAACAATCTAAAGTTCAACAACTAAAAATCAGCAATCAAAAATCAGCAAGCGTTCATCCCCCCCCCCCCCCCCCCTTCGAGTGTTACATATCAGAGCAATGACACCGACTCGATCTATTGAAGGTACACGGCCTTCAGTCTTGATTACCTGTACGTTACCAACATAGAGGCGACATTTAAACAGAAGTGGTGAGATATCTAACAATATAATAAAGCGCATGATAATTAATATATTAAATTAGATCAATAATATCACCACTTTTCATCTCATAATCAACAATAATTACAGCATATATATTCATTCATCAACATCAAATACATTTCACGATTCAATCATATAATGCGACTCAAAACTATGCAAATGCATGTGGTACCATTGGAGCAGAACTCCCATCTCAAAAATCTAATCTGCCAATTAATAGAGGCATCAACAAGGCATAGCCTTCATCTCAAAATTTTCCAATCCAGGCCATCTCAACGAGCATAAGCTCCATCTCAAAAATTCAATGTATGCGACTCTTCATGAATGTAATATCAACATCTCAATCATCTCAAAACACAACATCTCATAAACATCTCAAAATAATAACATCTCATAAACATCTCAAAACAACAACATCTCAATCATCTCAAACAACAACATCTCAATCATCTCGGAACAACAACATCTCAATCATCTCAAAACAACAACATCTCAATCACAGCATCTCATAAACATCTCAAAGTAATTTATTAAACATCATTTATTTATCAAACGTCATTTGTTCATCATAAATTATCAAACACCACTTTATTAATAACATCTCACTAATACTCAACTGTATATTAATAATACAGTAAGCCATCCTATTATTCTGCTAATTTATATTGTTACTGTCACTAATCCTACAGTCATAATTCCTAAAAGCAGACTCTAATATCTCATATTCATCATTCTGTCCAAAAACAGCACAACGGTTATCTACGGGAATTAATTCTAAATATTGGATTGGTTACTAGGAGTACACCTCTTATATATCATTTTAATCATCTAGAATAAAGTTCATCACGTTAGCTAATCAACGCTTCGAACGGCATCTCAAACAGCATCTCAAACAGCATCCTACAACTCAAGTTACAGCAACTAAAAGCCAATTCTGTCAAAAATCAGACCTTATGTATCGACACAAAACTCTATGGATCGACGCGTAATGCTTCTCCTGCACAGCATGAGTCAACACATCCTCCTTATGGATCAACTCATCCTGCTTCAAATTACAACATGTATCGACACATGCACCTTATCGGTCGACTCATCATGAGTCTAACATCGAACATGTATCGACGCAAGCCCTGCATGCATCGACTCATCCTGAGTCGAACATCCTTCATGTATCGATGCAAGCCCTGCATGCATCGACTCATCCTGAGTCGAACATCCTTCTTGTATCGACACATCCAGCTTGGGGTCGACACATCCTTCGACAATCTGCATAATTTTCTGCGTTTCTTCTGTAATTTCACTACGGGAATTATACTACAGCCCTAAAAACTTTATTATGATCATGATAATTCATCACCTAATCATTATACTCTATTACTCCATCGATTAGACAACATAATAACATCATTATTCATCCAGAATTCATCAATCTTCATCATACATCATCATACATATCCAATTCAAGAACGAACAACAATTACATCTAACCCCATATATCAAACATCATGAACCCAATTATAAAGCCAGAACCCCACCTTTACCTTGGATTGAAGGTCTCTCTACAATTTTCAAGTTGAATCTTCGTTCTTGCCGTCTCCTTCCATTTTCCAGCAGCTTCACGTTCTTCACAATCCTTATTTCTCTTCTTACTGCTTCTTCCTTCTATTCTAACAACAAATAATAAAATAACCTAATATTATTATATTATTCCTTAATGGGCTCAAAACCTACACCCCCTTATTACTTCCACTCACACCATATAGGCCCACATTAATAATATTAACTTCTAACATTATTTCACCAAACAACAATATTATACCTCTAATATTATTATTATTTCTCCATTTAATAAAATAAATCCAATTTAATAACACTTCTTCAAAAATATTCTAAAAATAATTTAATTAAATAATTAATTAAATTGCGAGCGTTACACTGACCGCTTCCCGTGAGCGTATCCTTGCGGAGTGCTCTAATACCGAGTTCAAGGACAGTGGTGTCAGACATCCTTGACCCGCTCCTGCAAAGCTCGGGGCTGACAGAACAAAATGTTGTTAGTACCATCGCAACCACGGGCACTTGGCTAAAGACTACGTCCACCTCAAGAATTCCATCGAGACTCTCATTAAAGGTGGGAGACTTGGGCAGTACAGAAGCACCGACGTCCCTCGCTGAGACACCCGCGAGGTGAAAGATGTCGAGGAAGAAATCCGATCGTCCAATGAATCGGGCCCGGTCCAGGTGGATTTCTCCGTGACAAGTCCAGAAGACTTCCCCGTCCCCGACATCTACGAGAATGAACCTTTGTCCATGCACACCAGATGGGAGAAATTTCCCTCCTCCATGGTCATATATGGAGGGGGATTCAACAACATTACAATAAACTCGACAAAGAGGAAGCTTGACGAGTTGGTGGACGCAACCCCGATCTAGGTTGTAACGCTCGAAAGGTTTAAAGGAAAATCTGAACCAATCACCTTTTACCTAGAGGAGTTGACCGGCCGAGCCCCAAACTCGATCATTCCTTTGCTGGTGAGGCAAGGATGGCCAACTTTGACGTCCATCGTATTTTGGTCGACGAGGGGAGTTTCTTCGACGTCATGTACAGTCATTTGTTTAGAACCCTACAGCTCAACGATGCCCACTTATCACCATACGTAGGATTTGACCTTCAAGGATTCAATGGCTCGACCTCCAAGTCGTGGGGTTACATGGAACTCTGTGCCACCTTTGGGTAAGAAACCGCATCCCGACAAGTCAAGGTGCAATATCTGGTGATCAATTGCCTATCTCTCTACAACTGCATCATGGGGAGACCGACATTCGCTGAGTTGACCACCATACCCTCCATCTTCCATCTGAAAATAAAGTTTTACACTAGGAGTGGACGCGTCGCCACCATCCATGGAGACATCTCAGCAGCCAGCAGATGTTTCCACACAACCTTCAAAGGATATAGCATGGTCGATACTGGAGTGTGACCCGCCAAAAAGGCAACCATTGCTCGACTTGGATTAAAGCCTGCTCTAATCGAAGAACAAAAGGCTCCACCAAAGGTCGACTCCTTCTCCCTCGACACTCGCTTCAACCAAAATGAAGTTGAAGCCTCCAACGGTGAACGAGCTTTTCTTCGACCCATCCCAAATGAAGACTTTGAGTTTGTTCCCCTTGGTGAAGACCCCCACAAAGGCATAAAGATTAGAATTGGACTCCCCGACCTGGCGAGGAAGTAGCTCAAAGCTTTCTAAAGGGAGAACGCAGACTTGTTCACATGGAGTGCTACGGAGATGCCCAGACTCGACCTTAAGGTCGCTTGTCACCGACTTATCGTTGATCTAGCCACTAGGATAGTAGTGCAACATAGGCGTAGGCAGTCTCCCGAGAAAGCGGAGGCTGTTGAAAAAGTTGTTAAAGACCTCCTAGAGGAAAAATTTATTTCTGAGGCCCGGTATTCTACATGGCTCTCAAACGTTGTACTTGTCAAAAAGAATAATACAAAATAGAGAATGTGTGTTGATGATACTAATCTTAATTGGGTATGTCCCAAAGATTTTTTTTCCTTTACCTAACATTGATATGTTGGTCGACAACTCGGCCTTCTACAAAATTCTATCATTTATGGATGCCTACTCAGGCTATAACTGAATTCCAATGGAGATGAGCGACAAGTATTGCACCACTTTCATGACTGGCTCGGGAAACTACGTCTACAACGTAATGCCCTTTGGCTTAAAAAAAGCAGGGGCAATGTACCAGCGGATGATGAACAAAGTATTTTGCGATGAAATCGAAGACATGCTCAAGGTATATATGGACAACATGATCATCAAATCTCGAACAGAAACTGACCATGTTGCCAATCTCAAAAGAGTTTTCACTCAAGCGAGACAGTGCAGAATGAGATTCAATCCGGAGAAATGCACCTTGGTGGTTAAGGCGGGAAAATTCCTCAGTTTCTATCTACCCAGACGGGGGATTGAAGCCAACCCCGACAAGTTCCGAGCATTATCCGAACTTCCCACGCCTATTTCAAAGAAATTCATACAAGTTCTAACCGATATGCTCATCTCGCTTTCCCTCTACATGGCAAAGTCCTCACAACATGCACTACCATATTTCAAACTTCTGCGCACAAAAGCGGCTTTCTAGTGGACCGAGGAATGCGAGCAAGCCCTCCTCCACCTCAAGGAAAGCATGTCATAACCACCTGTTCTATCACGGCCAGAGAACAGGGAAACTTTATTCCTTTATCTGGTCGTCTCTGCCGAGGCAATAAGCATGACCCTCATTCATGAGACTCCAGACGGAAAAAAAATAGTATATTTTATGAGCAAAGCGTTACAAGGGCCCGAGGTTAGGTATCAACATATTGAAAAAGTATACTTAGCCCTCATCAATGCAGCGAGGAGACTTAGATGCTACTTCCTGGCCCATATGGTCATCATACGGACAGACCAACCTGTGAGACATCTCCTGTGCCGACCAGATATGGTCGGTCGAAACCTGAAATGATCCCTAGAACTCTTGGAGTTCGACGTCCAATATGAGAGCAGGTAGGCCCTCAAAGCCCAAGCACTGGATGATTTCGTCGTGGAAATGACCATGCAGGATTCCCCCATAGGGAAGAATCATAAGTGGACCATCTTTGTAGACGGAGCTTTCATCTCAACAGGAAGCGGAGCAGGAATCCTCCTTGAGAACGAAGGTGTCGTGATCGAGCACTCCCTCACCCTCTCGTTTCTAACGTCAAATAATCAAGATTAATATGAGGCCTTACTTGTAGGATTAAGGCTGGCCGAGGATCGGGATGCCCAATTTTGTACCCCAAAATTTTCCCTCTCATTTTTCAAGACATGCTCATAGAGGTCCTCAAATGCTCAAGGTTGACTAAGAATTAACCAGACAAATTTCTCCTCCTAAACAATAGATCTCCAACTAGGGTTTCATTTTTCACAAATAAGTTTGGGTTTCAAAGGTCTCAAGTGACTTCCATGGTTCCTAAGATGTCATCAATAATGCTCGTGCCAAGTTTCATGCCTTTCATCACAAGTTTGCTCAGTCAAGGCTCAGATGTTTGAAAATCAACTGTATTGGTCAAAAAGTCAACTATGGTCAACATACAGTCAAACTTTAAGATTTTTAGTTAACATCAACATTTTGAAGTGATATACATCATTTGATCAAGGGTTGATTATGATTCCTCAAGGAATGCTCTCAAATCCTCAAGAATCAAAATTGCTAAATTAGGGTTTCTATAGGAGAAGTCAACTGAACTTTTACCGGGAATAACTTTCACATACTTCATCCATTTTCCCCCCAACCAAAGATCATCTTTAAGAGCATCAAATTCCCTACAACTTCTCTTTTATCCTCAAGTTCAAGAAATGCACCATTTGAAAGATACAAGCTCATACATTACAGGTCATTTTCAAAAAGTCATCAAAAGATACTTTTTTCTAATACCTTTTACATCAAGGTAAAATATGAAAATGAAAAATTTATCTAAAGAGGTATTGAAGTAGACATCTTGGGCTTTCTAAAAAATCCAAGATCTTCATCATTGGATAAAAAATGAGCAAGTTAAGGATTGCACAAGTTGGGAAATTTTCAAAGGAAATGCATGAAATCTCAATTGAGCAAATTTGTGATTTTAAGTTATTGGGCCTAACTTTTTGGAGTTCAAATATTTTCATGATGTGTCCAAGGATCTCTAAATCTATCCATGCATTTTTTTTATTTCTATTTATTTGAATTTTCATTCATTTAAATATGAATTAAATCAAATAAAATACAAAGAATAATGGGCCATGACATTTGGGTTTGATTTGATCTATTAGAAGGCCCATATTTTCGTGCAAGATACATCCAAAGGGACTGGGTTCATGCAAGTGACCAAAGAGGAAAAGATATCACAAATATGGACATTTTTCAATGTGTTTTATCCTTGTCTCTAAGGCCATGAATGCATTGATTCTTTACCATATTTGTTCACTCCTATATTCCCTCTATAAATACACAACAATGCAAGCCAAAAGGAGAATGAAATTCCTCTTCAAAAAGCTCTCCAAAAGCCTTCTCAAAATTCTCAAAAAAAAATCAAAAAGTTGCAAATTTTGTAACTTCACTTACAGGCGCTGTCAACCCAAACCAAAATCATCAACCCTTTCCTGAGTTTCCCAGGAGTCCTCCAGAGCCAAGGTTCAAGCCTTACATGTTCCAGATCCTCCTCATAACCATCCTGTGGTTTTTGGTAAAATTTTGAATCTCAAATCCTCTAAATTATGTAATTTAAATCAATTTTATGCACGCATTCATATTACTATTAATGTTTTGAGTAGATCTAACATATTGCATGCGAGCTTAGGTACCTAAATCCAAGAACACCGTTATTAGGGCACTCCTCTGCCAGGTCCTGGGTTCGACCCAGGTAGGAAACACATTTTATTTTTTCTAACCTTTGTTTTGCAGATCCCACAGGCGTCTGAGCCCTCTTGTCATTGGGCCTGGGGTTTCTGTTTATTCTGACCCCCTAACTATTTTTGCAGAGCCTGTGCCCTCTTGTTGATAGGCCTAATACTTCTTTGAAGCGCACCCCCCGTTTCATTTTGTTTGCAGGCCCATTTCAATTTTCTTTATTTTTTTTTAATTAACATTTTTGTTTTAATCAGTTTTATTTCATTACAACATTAAAATCAAAAAATCATAAAAATATTAGGTTAGTCTTTTTTTAAATTAAATTAACTTGGTAAGTTAATTAAATAATAAATTTAACCTTTTATTTAATTTAAAAATAAATAGACCTAGGATTTAATTCATTTAATTTCTTTTATTCATAATAAAAATACAAAAAAAACTTAGAATTAATTTCTTTTTAAATTTCAATTTTCTTTAATAATTAACATTTTTTTCTTTAGATCTAGATTATTTAATTAATTATTAATTAAATATTTTCTTACATAAAACAAAAACAAACAAAAAGATTTCCTTTCACTTAGGTTTTAGACGTCTTTTCCATTTCGCGCGCGTTTGATATTTCTACTTTATTTTCATATTAATGTACTTGCTTATGGGATGTAATAGAATTAAACTAGGACTTTACATTTGCTGCTTTTATTTCCCCCATTTTTGGACTTGTAAATTCCCCCTCCCCGAAGCAATGTAATAGTTAGGTTTTAAATTCCGCACTTTAATCTCCTGTACATATACTAACTGTTAGATGTATGCCAAATAGGATTGCATGACAAGAATTAAAAACAAAAACGTTAACAAACCTAACATCAAAGAAAAATAACTGAATACAACACACTCGCACATGTGCACCTCTAGGGTATTCCCACTTCGGTTGCCTTCGGAATAAAACAATTACGATTCTCGAATATAAGAGATTTTAGTGGCTACCCTTTAGTTTAAAAATATCATAAGTCCCTCGATGACCCTTTTGACGTTGCATCAATGAAATAATCTTAAAACCTTAGGGTAATTACTAAGATACCTTACTAGTTGCCCTTGTGGTCGTACGACGACCCTCGATTGTCCCTCAAACATCCAACGATAGGGCTACCTACTGACTAATAGTAGGATAGCACTATCTAAAGGAAAAGAGGAAAAGAAAAAATCTTTCAAGTAGGTAGACAGCTCCTAGTAGCTTGCTCATAAAAACAAACAAATCAATTTTTTGCACATACACAAACTCTTCTCTAAAATATTTTCAAAGACAAAACACTTTGTATAGGTTCTCGCCGAAATGAGAAACGTTACAAAGTTCACCGCAATTAGGCATATTTTTCAAAATATTTTCAAATACACTTACGCAAAAAAAATCATTTTAAAAGTGAGCTAGAAACTAAGAGTCCGTAGATAACTACGGATGGAAAGGGTGCTAACACCTTCCCTTTCCATAATCTACCCCCTTACTCAGATTAATCTCGAAAGGTCTTTTTCTATTATTTTCACTCTTTCCTTTGTTGGATAAAAGAAAAGTCGGTGGCGACTCTTGCTTACCGTAACATTTGTGAATACAAACACAATACCAGTATAACAGTCAATTCTCCAGTCGTATTACAGAACTGGCGACTCTGTTGGGGAAATACTCTAAAAAAGTGGGGTTACATTAGAGTTAGATCATTTTAATTGCTCTCATTGTATGTTTTGTATGCTTTATTTTTAAAGGGTTTGCTGGGGTTATTGTTAAAGATCCTATACCCGGATCTAGGGCACCTTTTTAGGTAAGTAGCAATAAATCATGGAGGTTGTACGGTGTAGACCGATATGGACGAAATGATTGCTATGTTAGCGTGATACTCTGGCTTGTACTAATGTTCCTTGAGCCAGTCAAGGATAACATTAGGCTTCCTCGTAGTGTCATTAAGTGCTAATTGACCTTTAGAACCTTTAATTGACTCATCCTAGTCATTATAAAGTAGTGAGATATCCGGCTTTGGTTCCGACCGAAGATTGGTTGATACTCGATGCTGCCCTCATTGAGATTGGACTTTCGGGATATTTCAGCCATAATATTTTGACGCTTGAGCGGAAACAATGCCTGAGAGAAAGGTCAATGATATGTGACTCCTTAGAACCCGATTACTATTACTAGGACAGGTTGAGCCAACTAAAACTTCAAGAGGGTACTTACCTACAAACTCCATGCAAGCCTGAACCTAAGGTTGCTTGTGTGACTTGTTTACTTTCATTATCTAACAACATGAACTGCTTGCAGGGATTGTTTGTTTTTATTACCTAATGTGATACGGTGGCAGAACCGATTGTTTAATACTTGTTTTTCATTTTGTATTCACAAATATTGCGGTAAGCAAGAGTCGCCACCGACTTTTATTTTATCCAAATTAAGGAAAGGGTGAAAATAACAGAAAAAGACCTTCTCGAGAGTTTTGAGTAAGGGCGTAGATTATAGAAAGGGAATGTGTTAGCACCCTTTCCATCCGTAGTTATCCACGGGCTCTTAGAGGTTTGCTCATTTTGAAATACTTTTATGCTTTTGTGTGTTTGAAAATGTTTTAAGAATGCCTTAGTGTGGTGATTTACTTTGCGTTTAACTCTTGTATTAGTCCTCAAGAGTGTTAACAAAACAAATTTTTTGAAAATTTCTTTTGAAAAGTAGTATTTGTGTAAGTGCAAAATATTTTTGAACAAACTTCTAAGATCTATCCACTTTTATACTCGAAAAGGGTCGTTCTTTTCCTCTTATCCTTTATACAGTGCTATCCTACTATTAGTGAGTAGTGAAACTACGCGGCCGGAACTTGTCATCTGGATGTTAATGAAACATCAATGAAGTCGCCACCGAACGTCTTTTATCCTGCCGAAAGGGAAAGGTAAACATCAAGAAAACCTGAAAAGGGAGAAATCACGGTCTTTCGACCGAGAGATCGGACAAGGGAGTCTGTTACGCGGGGGGAAGGTATTAGCACCCCACACACCCGTAGTACTCTACGGTATCCACTCTTGTTGTCTAATCTAATGGGTGCTGTCAAAATCTATGTCTATTGCTTAAAACTGAAAAGGGAATGCATGCGAAAGGAAAAAAGAAAATAATGTAGGGAAAATAAAAGATGTGCTCGATTGGGCCCTACCCCAATGCCTACGTATCCTTTTAAGGAATCAGAGCAGCCGTAGTTCGGCTTATGTGTTTTGGTTGGTTTGTGTTTTTTAATTAAGACAAACAAAGATAGTCAAGATGGAAAAACATCGAATGAAACAACAAACAAATGAGGTGATCAAACATCGACTAAACAATAATAAATTAACATGTCAAAGATGGCGAAACATCAAATAATAAAATGGATGACAAAACATCACACCTAACAATGATATTGAGAATCAAAGTAGGATAACAAACATGTGCGATGGCGTAACATCGGCTTCAGGAAAATGTGCGATGGCGAAACATTGGCTAAGAGAAAATGGCAAAGATGGCGAAACATCAATAAAACAGATGACGAAACATTACACCTAACAATGATATTGAGAATCAAAGTAGGATAACAAACATGTGTGATGGCGAAACATCGGCTTCAGACAAATGTGCGATGGCGAAACATTGGCTAAGAGAAAATGGCAAAGATGGCGAAACATCAATAAAACAGATGACGAAACATTACACCTAACAATGATATTGAGAATCAAAGTAGGATAACAAACATGTGCGATGGTGAAAAATCGGCTTCAGACAAATGTGCAATGGCGAAACATCGGCTAAGAGATAACAAGATATCTTGGCAAAGATGGAAACACATCAATGAAACAGATGACGAAACATCACACCTAACAATGATATTGAGAATCAATGTAGGATAAAAAACATGTGCGATGGCGAAACATCGGCTTCAAGATAACACAGACAAGGCAAGATTGGTTTGTATCTTTTAATTTGAAGAAGGGTTTGAGTTCATTAGAAATTTCTTATGATTTGCCAAGAAAACAGCTTTTATTTTAAGGTGCAAAATGCAAAGAAAGGAAAAAACAACTAAGGGAAACTAGCCTAGCACTATCCCTAGTGTTATCATACAATGGTTGATCCTAGGGTTGAGGATAAGGGAAAATCCTACCCTAATTTACATGTTAGAGGGAACTCAATAAAACTATCATATAGGGAACATGCAATGAGAGCGAAGTCGTGATCTCAATTTCTAAATTGAGTGACTCATCGATCAACAATTAAATAAGAAAAGCAATAAACATCCTATAGGGAACATGTAATGAGAGCTAAGTCGTGATCTCAATTTCTAAATTGAGTGACTCATCGATCAACAATTAAAGAAGAAAAGCAGTAAACATACTATAGGGAACATGCAATGAGAGCGAAGTCGTGATCTCAATTTCTAAATTGAGTGACTCATCGATCAACAATTAAAGAAGAAAAGCAGTAAACATCTTATAGGGAACATGCAATGAGAGCGAAGTCGTGATCTCAATTTCTAAATTGAGTGACTCATCGATCAAAAACAAACACAACACATGCATCAGACAAAAACCAGAGGGCCTCCTGACATATATCAGCAACAGAGGTCCCATCATGCAGTCGGAGAATTATGCAAAATGAAAATGGGAGAAAGGGAGTAGTACAATACCAAACAGATAACTATCTGTAGCAATCAAGCAAGAATAAAAGAAACCCAGAGAAACTTCAAGCAAGCTGGCATCAGTAGACAAATTGAGTCATGAATTACACCATCAGGATGTAAGTAATTTATCAGATATGAACAAATCCCATGGGAAATGCATGGCATTCACAATCATATGTATGTATATCCTGCATAAACCATCAAACATGCCAAGCACAAAAATAATGCCAATATAATAAATTGTGTTCCACAAATAAAGTGAAACACAAAAGCCTCAAGCCAAACGTGGTAACCTTCTCAGAGTACCTCGCATATTCAACAACCAAGTTAGTGTTCCATAAGGTGAAAAAGTGAGAACAACATGGTGGCAATTATCAAACATTAGACATAATAGGCAGGAGGAAGCAAGCATATGCACATATTAGGTTAAAAGAATCAGAAGAATGTTGCTCCTTTCTATCACCATGTTGAATTGACAATTGAATATCAATCAAGGATCATTAAATAAAGCGGCTTATGAATTAGAAAATTGCTAAGTCGATCGTGTGAGCATATTTGTTTATGAGCATATGGGACTTGATTGGACCCTTGAAAACTTCAATTTCTTTGCAAGAACCAAAACCCTAATTTTGACTGTGTTAGGAGGCAATTGGACTGTGCAACCCTTGGGAGATTTTGACCCTTGATCTTGGCAAATGTTGAAGAATATGGGAGGGCAAATTTTGGGGTACAACAGTTTCCCCTGTTCAATCTTCTTAAACCTGAAGATGTAGATTGGCTGGCGTGCCTTTCGTAATCTGAAGGTGGAAGATGATTGAACACTAGAGTGCCCAGAAATTTGCACTCACATAGTAGAGTGTCAGCAGTGTGATATAGGGAATGGGCTTACAGATGCCATTTGGAGGATAATGGATAGGAGGATGGGCTTATAGATGCCATCTGGAAGTGTGACTGTACCTTGTCGGGAATGGGCTTATAGATGCCATTTGGAGACTGTCGGTATGTGGATAGGCTTATAGATGCCATCTAGGTATCGATCGCATAAGAGATTCCTTAGTGAGAACTTGCGTACCTGAAAAAGAAAGATAATTACCTGGCTTGTTACAGGAGTTGACCTTCAAACTCTTTATGTAGATGTGCCCTGGCTGGTTATTGGAATCGAATCTTTAAACTCTTCAGACGTGCCCTGGCGAGATATAGGAATCGAGTCCTCAGAATATAGTCGTCAATAGATACACCCTGGCAAGATACAGGAATCAGATCTTCGAACTCTTCAGACGTGCCCTGGCAAGATACAGGAATCGAGTCTGGTAATGTTAGTCGTCAACAGATACACCCTGGCAAGATACAAGAATCAGATCCTCGAACTCTTCAGACGTGCCCTGACAAGATACAGGAATCGAGTCTGGTAATGTTAGTCGTCAACAGATACACCCTGGCAAGATACAGGAATCGGATCCTCGAACTCTTCAGACGTGCCCTGGCAAGATACAGGAATCGAGTTTGGTAATGTTAGTCGTCAACAGATACACCCTGGCAAGATACAGGAATCGGATCCTCGAACTCTTCAGACGTGCCCTGGCAAGATACAGGAATCGAGTCTGGTAATGTTAGTCGTCAACAGATACACCCTGGCAAGATACAGGAATCGGATCCTCGAACTCTTCAGACGTGCCCTGGCAAGATACAGGAATCGAGTCTGGTAATGTTAGTCGTCAACAGATACACCCTGGCAAGATACAGGAATCGGATCCTCGAACTCTTCAGACGTGCCCTGGAAAGATACAGGAATCGAGTCTGGAATAGTCGTCAACAGATACACCCTGGCAAGATACAGGAATCAGATCTTTAGTTGCGACCGTTGATAGTAATCATCTTTGTATTAACCTTTGTCCTGAAAAGACAAAACGTTAGTTGTATGCGATGTCATGTTGTATGACATGCGTGATGTTCTCAGAATAAATGAGATTGTATGTTCATGATGCGTATATGCATGCTATAACGTATGAAGATGTGATGTTTATGAAATGTGTTTTTGTCTAGGAATATAAATCCTTGACGAGTGCCGGGAAGTTAACTCCTGGGCTGATGTTGAAGAATAGTGTTCCTTGTTTCCGCTGGAGAGAGATACTAGTTGCAAGAATACCGGTAAGAGAAGATGACTCCGTTGGGGAATAAACTTGGCGGATAGACTACTCTGCGGGGAATGCTCTGTGGGGAAGAGATGTACTTTGCTGAGATGCTGATGATAACTCCGCTGGGGATACCATTGTTAAGCTTTGTTGGAAATTGACGAACTCCGCTGGGGGTAGGAAGTCTTCGCCGGGGACGATCTTTCCGTGGTTATTGGCTGAGGATAACCCAGTTATATCCTGGTGGGGAAATAACCTTTAAATAAAGCCGGGAGACGCGTTCGTGTTCTGCGGGTGACAAGCTTCCAGAATCTACTGGGGATAAGCCTTAAGACCTGCTGGGGATATGGATTCCACTTTCCTGAGGAAACTTTTGGATTGGACTGGACTCTCCTGGGAAATTTTTGAGATATCCTGGGGAAGTGGCTCCAATGAATGTCTGGTATACCGTCGGGGAACAATCTTAGATCAAGACTGCTGGGGATGCTTGTTAAGAATGTTTGTATATTGCGCTGGGGAATGTTGAGATCTATTGGGGATACCCAATTTCCTTAAGGCTGACAATATAACTTTGCTTGGGGAGAGTATGTTGACTTGCTGGCTTACTCTCTAGGGAGTTAAGATATCTTGGTTATGTTCTTCAGCTGAACCTACCTTGGTACCTTGGTGGACAGAGCAATTAGATCGCTTAGACAACTCATTATTGCCCCTGTTTCTAATGTTACATGTAATTAATCCTTTGTTTCGCATACAAATATTTATAAGTTTAGCAATTAGTGTCAAATGCATATATCACAAATTGAACATTGGACGTTCTTCGCAAAACAAAACAGAAAAGAAAAAAACAATTGGCAATTTTATCTGAAAAGTGAATTTGTATTGATTTTTAAATTGCCTGTAAATAGGCGTCTTTGTACAAGAGGCTGACGTCCTAGTAAGAGAACGCCGCCGAACAACAGAGTTTATACAATTTGTGAAAAGGGAAAACAAAACAACTATGTGACAAAGAATAATCCCACAGGGTTCCAACTCTGCTATCGCCCTTATATCTTCGAGCGTCTCATCACTTTGCTGCTCAGTTGACGATGAAGCTGATTGATCGATGTCGTCCGAACTTGATAGTTGATACCAAATTCTGGATGCAAAGTGATCCAATGAGACATAGTATTACGCTTTAATCCCTAACTTTTGCCTGGACCTCCCTTTCGGGTTTTCAGTCCACCGGGATACCCATTCTTGCCCAAGCCGCCTTTTCAGGTTTTCGACTTGCCGGGTGTACAGATTTTTTTCATTTCATCCCTCATTTTGCCCGAACCCTTTTGGTTCGCCGGGAAGCCCTAATTTTTGCCTAGGTATGTCAACCTAGCGGGTCTTTTATCATGCGTAGTATCTTTTTACTATGTCTGCATTAGCGGGGTGAGGAAGGTCGTCACTGTCCATGGTGGTTAGAATCATGGCTCCTCCTGAGAACACATGTTTAACCACAAATGGCCCTTCGTACGTGGGGGTCCATTTGCCCCTGGGATCACTCTGAGGAAGGATGATGCGTTTGATTACCAGCTCCCCAACTTGATACTCTTGTGGTCTGACCTTTTTTTTAAATGCCCTGATCATCCGTTTTTGGTACGTTTGACCATGACATATAGCAGCGAGTCTCTTTTCGTCAATTAGATTTAACTGATCAAGTCGGGTCTGGATCCAGTCATCTTCGCTCAGATCTGCATCCTTCATTATCCGGAGAGAGGGTATCTGGACTTCAATCGGCAAGACTGCCTCCATGCCGTAGACCAAGGAAAAAGGAGTTGCCCCGGTTGACGTTCTTGCTGAGGTACGGTACCCATGAAGAGCGAACGGTAACATCTCGTGCCAATCTTTATAGGTCACTGTCATCTTCTGCACAATTTTCTTGATATTCTTATTAGCCGCTTCGACAGCCCCATTCATCTTCGGCCGGTAAGGAGAAGAGTTATGGTGCTGTATCTTGAATTGCTCGCATAGCTCAGTGATCATCTTGTTATTAAGATTGGTACCATTGTCCGTAATGATCCTTTCCGGGACGCCGTATCGACATATCAAGTTATGCCGAATGAACCGTGCCACGACGTTCTTGGTTACGGTGGCGTAGGAAGCTGCCTCGACCCACTTTGTAAAGTAATCGATCGCTACTAGGATGAAGCGATGCCCATTGGATGCTGTAGGTTTAATCTCGCCGATCATATCAATGCCCCACATAGCAAAAGGCCAAGGTGTCGTCAAGACATTCAGAGGAACCGGAGGAACGTGCACCTTGTCTGCATAGATCTGGCACTTATGACATGTCCGAGAATGTTGGTAACAGTCGGCTTCCATTGTGGACCAGAAATATCCTGCCCGGAGGATTTTCTTTGCCATGGTGTGTCCACTGGAATGTGTTCCGAAGGTACCTTCATGCAGTTCTGCCATGATCCTTTCTGCTTCAGTCTTATCCACACAACGCAGTAAGGTCGAATCATGGTTTCGCTTGTACAGAATGCCGTTGCTGAGGAAGAACTTCACTGCGAACCTTCTCAGAAACTTTTTATCATTGACAGATGCTCCTTCAGGATACTCTTGAGCTTCCAAATACCTCTTCACCTCATAGTACCAGGGTTTTTCAGTCACTGTCTCAGCCTCAAGATCACAATAGTATGCCGGTTCGTCAAGTTTCCAGATGATGATCCGGGGAGCCTCATTGTCCCATTTGACTTTGAACATGGAAGACATCGTAGCTAACGCGTCCGCCAACTGATTCTCCTCTCTTGGGAAGTGTTCAAAAGTTATCTCTGTGAAATGGGGGATCAATGTCAACACACATTCTCTGTAAGGAATAAGATTTGGATGTTTCGTATCCCACTCGCCTTTGATCTGATTGATCACGAGAGCGGAATCTCCGAAGACACTCAAAAACTTGATCCTTAAGTCAATCGCAGCTTGAAGACCCATGATGCATGCCTCATACTCCGCCATGTTGTTGGTGCAGTTGAAACATAGTCGGGCAGTGAGTGGAGTATGAGTGCCTTGAGGGGATATGATCACAGCGCCAATACCGTTACCCAAAGCGTTTGAGGCTCCGTCAAAGTGCATAGACCATCAGGATCCTTCCTCAGGTCCTTCATCCGGTCCAGGTACTTCACAATCAGTCACAATCATGATGCTCTCGTCTGGAAACTCGAAGTTTATTGACTGATAGTCATCCACTGCCTGGTGTGCCAAATGGTCTACCAATACACTTCCTTTGATAGCTTTCTGAGTTGTGTACTGGATGTCATATTCTGTCAAGATCATTTGCCATCTTGCTATTCTTCCAGACAGAGCAGGCTTTTCGAATATGTACTTTATCGGATCCATCTTGGAAATCAACAAGGTAGTGTGAGTCAACATATACTGTCTCAGCCGGCGAGCAGCCCATACCAAAGCGCAGCAAGTTTTCTCGAGCAGTGAGTATCGGGTCTCACAGTCGGTAAACTTTTTGCTAAGGTAATAAATGGCGTGCTCTTTTCGGCCAGACTCGTCATGCTGCCCCAGCACACACCCCATTGAGTTGTCAAGTACTGTCAGGTATAGTATTAGAGGTCTCCCTTCAACCGGTGGCATAAGAATGGGTGGTTCTTGGAGATACTCTTTGATTCTGTCGAAAGCGGCCTGACATTCATCATTCCAACGCACCACCTGATCTTTCTTCAGCAGCTTGAAGATTGGTTCATAGGTAGCAGTTAGATGCGAGATGAATCGGGCAATATAATTCAGACGTCCTAGAAAGCCTCTGACTTCTTTCTCTGTCTTAGGCACTGGCATCTCTTGAATGGCTTTAACCTTGGCAGGATCCACTTGAATACCTTTGTCGCTCACGACGAAGCCTATCAACTTTCCAGATCTTACCCCAAATGTGCACTTGTTCGGATTCAACCTCAGCTTGTATAACTTCAGACGGTCAAACAACTTCTGCAAATGATCAAGGTGCTCCTCCTCAGTTTGGGACCTCGCAATCATATCGTCGACATACACTTCTATCTCATGATGGATCATGTCATGAAATAAAGCAACCATGGCACGTTGGTAGGTTGCCCCAGCATTTTTCAACCCGAATGGCATGACCTTGTAGCAGAAGGTGCCCCACTGAGTAACAAAGGTAGTCTTTTCCATATCTTCAGGAGCCATCTTGATCTGGTTGTAACCTGAAAAACCATCCATGAAGGAGAATACCTTGTGCTGAGCAGTATTGTCAACCAGAACGTCAATGTGAGGTAGGGGAAGTCATCTTTGGGGCTGGCCCTGTTCAAATCCCTGTAATCGACACACATTCTGACCTTACCATCTTTCTTTGGCACTGGAACCACATTGGCAACCCACTGAGGGTAGGAAGTCACTGCAAGAAAACCGGCGTCGAATTGCTTCATAACCTCAACTTTGATCTTCTCAAACATCTCTGGACGCATACGGCGGACCTTTTGCTTTACCGGAGGGCAGTCTTCCTTGGTAGGCAAGTGATGGACCACAATGTCGGTATCCAACCCAGGCATGTCTTCGTAGGACCAGGCGAAGATTTCCACATAATCATGTAACATCTGAACCAACCGTTGTTTCACGCTGAGCTCCAGATTGGCACCAATCTTAACTTCCTTTTTGTCTGTCTCAGTACCCAGATTTACCGTTTCCACTGGCTCTTCATGTGGCTGAATGGCCCTCTCTTCCTGGAGCAACAGTCTTGCAAGCTCGTCAGGCACTTCGCAATCATCTTCACCTTCGTCTTCGGCTAAGTTGATCGGATTTTCGAAGTCATAACTGGCAGTAACAGAGTCGTTACCAGTGAGATCCAGAGTGGATTGAAACCTGTATAGGTGAGTGTGTGTAAATATAGTTGTTTGGCAATATATAAAGAAAGAAAGAAAGAAAGGGAGCACAAGATTTGAAATGCGAAAAATGTCCAATGTCTTTATTCATGATATATGGAAATGACAGTTAATAAGCCCTCACAAATGGAGCCACGGTGCCCCGGGTAAGACACCGGGCCATAAATTTTTAGTTTATTGTTTATTACAAATTAAAAAAACAAAGGAATTCATTACTGCGTAACAAAAGTAACAGGTATGTTGTCTTTTGCAGTCCAATTGCTAGGTCCACTATCGGCCGTCGGGTAAATCCAACTGTTGAACTCAGATTCTTCCACTTCATCACCATCTCTGATAGCATTCACCCCATGATCAGGCAGGGGAGCTGTCACCACATTAGGCTTCTCCGGCGCCTCAAACTGAACCTCCTTGGCATCTATAAGGTCCTGAACCTTATTCCTTAGGGCCCAACAATCATCAATAGAATGCCCCGGGCTATCAGAATGATAAGCACAGCGGGCATTGGGATTATACTTAGGAGAGGTAGTGTTCACAACCTTCGGAGCCTCTCTGACGGTCACCAAGTTGGTTGATAACAATTGCGGCAAGATCTGTGACAAGGTCATACTCAGCCGAGTGTATTCTCTTCTGGGTCTCTCACCCCTTGGTTGGTTAGGTTGCCGAGGAGCGGCAGCAGGCTTTGCAATAACCATCGCGTTGACAGTTTGGCGGCGCTCTGGTTTGTCTTGCCTCCTAGGCCCATACACAGCACTGGCTTCCTTTTTGAAGGGCTTCTTCTCAGAACTTGAAGACGCACCTTTCTGAATTTTACCTGATTTCATACCGGCTTCTATCCTTTCCCTAGTCAGAATGAGGTATGTAAATCCTGCAGATGAATTGGCAATGAGATGATTGAAGAACGGACCGGATAGGGTCCCCAAGAACATGTCCACTAGCTCACGGTCGGTTAATGGTGGCTGCACCCTGCCAACCAGGTCCCTCCATTTCTGCGCATACTCTTTAAAACCTTCTCCCGATCCTAGCGACATACCCTGGAGTTGGGTACGTGTAGGAGCGAGGTCGGCATTATATTGATACTGCTTGTAAAAAGCAGTAGCCAACTCCTCCCAGTTACGAACCTTGGTTCCATCCAGCTGATATAACCATTCGAGATGAGTCCCTGAAAGACTCTCCTGGAAGAAGTGGATCCACAAGTTCTTGTCCACAGTGTATGGTTGAATCTTCCGCACATAAAATCTGAGATGTAGCTTAGGGAAGGACGCCCCGTCATACTTTGCGAAAGATGGTGCTTTGAACTTATGTGGGATTACCACACCACAAGATAGACCCAAGTCTCCGAAATCCAAACCAGGCACTTGTTGAATTTCCATGGCATTCAGACGGTCTTCCAACTGCTTATACCTGTCTTCAGCTGGAGGATACTGTTCCTTGTTAAAATCAGTCTCGTTGTCAGAGACCACCGGACTTGGAGCCCTTCCCCCCTGGGGACTGCCTTTGCCAACAGAAGAACCAGCTTGATCAACCTCATTCTGTAGTGTGTTACCAAACCTCCGGCTAGTGTTGAACAGTACAGTTCTCTTCTTCTTCTTCTTCTTCTTAACCAGCAGGGCCTTCAACTCCTCTTGACCTTGGGCCAAACTCATGATCAGCTCTTGGAATTGGGCGTTCTGAGCCTGAAGGGCCTTGATGGATTGCTCGGTAGATGATTCAGGGTTCATGATGCTGAAATAAACAGCGAAGAATATTAAGCAACCTGAAAAGAAGAGTACCTGCTATGCACATGATGAATGGAATGCGTGTGATTTATGTTTTCAAAGACAATCGGGAATCAACTTTGTAAACAAAAAGGAACACACTTCATTAGATTCAACTTTGAAATTTAAATTGTTCAACAGATTGCCCTTAGGAATTACATAAAATGAAAATACTGAAAAGGGAAATAAAACTGTAAAAGAATATCCAAAGTTCATCATTGATCCCATGGTCTCCTCTTCTCAGTACGAATGTAATCATTCAAGGCTCGCTCGTTCTCCAATTGCTTTGTCAGCTTCTGGATCTTCAGTTCCTGCTCGTTGAACTTTTCTCGATAAGAATCCCGTTCTTCTCGCAGTTGCGCCCAAGACCTCTTTAGTGTCTCAATATCAGTAGGTATCTGAGAAGGGAGAACAGTTGGAGGAGCCCCATCCTTATCAGGATACTCAAGAATGATGGGTCTGACAGCTTCATATGGCATACCTAACTTCTGAGCACGGATGCAGACCCATTTGTAGTAGGCTTCCATAGGTAGAGAAGTCTTTGGTCCCAACTCTTGTGGGTCAGCTTTGTGAATTCTGTCCCAAGCTTTGATGAACCTACGACGCAGCTCGTCACTATCCACCTGAAACTCAAAACTGATGTGAGGCACCAACATCTCATGAGGCCCTGCTCTTCTGGCTCTTCCAAACTGTCGGAGAGCTAGACATGGATTATAAGAGATTCCTCCTTGGGTACCAATCAAAGGAACATTAGGATATTCTCCGCAACGATCAATAACATCTACCTCATCCAAACCCCTGAAAGTCCAAATGATGTCATTGTCCGTGAGAGACATTAACCTATGAGCCCAACCTCTTCCTTCTTTGTTCTTCAGCACGAGCTTAGAGAGGTGCGAAATAAACCACCTCACTAACAAAGGGATGCAACACCACAAAGTTCCTCGTCTTCGGGCAATACGAGCATAAAGTTGTTGCAGGATATCACCCAAGAGAGTGGGA
Source organism: Vicia faba (assembly GCA_948472305.1). Lineage (NCBI taxonomy): Eukaryota > Viridiplantae > Streptophyta > Magnoliopsida > Fabales > Fabaceae > Vicia > Vicia faba. The sequence continues at coordinate 1,450,943,132 of OX451739.1, forward strand.
ACAGGGTTCCGAGACATGAAGATCCTTATGGCAGTGACGTTAATGAAGTTATCAGGATTAGGAAACAAGACTAGACCATAGATTAAGAGAGCCAGAATGTCTTCATACGCCCTAAAGTCCAGGTCATTCCAGAAACTGTTAGCCTTACCAATCAGAAACTTGGCCAAGAAACCCTTAACTTTGCTTCTAGTCACCCAGTTGTCCATTACCTCCTTGTGGGTCAAAGGAAGAGCTGCAACAATCTCCTCAAGCCTAAGAGTCTTTTCCCAACCAGTGTAGGGGGTCTGATCCAAGATAGGGATACCAAACAAATTAGAGAACTCTTCCAGGGTAGGGACCAGCTGGAAGTCTTGAAAGGTGAAGCACTGGTACAGAGGGTCATAAAACTGGGTCAGGACACTCATCAGTTGTTGGTCCCACTTTGCCGTGACTAAACTGAGAAGAGAACCATGCCTCTGGATGAAGGAAGTAGTATTTGGAATTCTGCTAACCAATTCTCCAAGCAACTCAGGTGGGTGAACAAAATTGAATCGGATAGTGTTCCTTCGCATAGGCATCATGATGTCCTACAAAACAGAGCAAAGGTGAAACCCTCTTCTCTTTGAAATGGTCAGTCCTTATGCAGGATGCATGCAATGTTTATGATGGCATGATGTTATGATAAAGCACACCACAAATATTCACAAAGGCAAACATGATAAGGCACACAAGTCACACAAGACAAACCCTTAGAGTTTAGGCCAGCATGGGGTCTAGGTATTACCCTCTTTCAGTTTTTTGGTTAAGACCTGTCCTATCAGAAGTAACCGGGTTCTAGAGGGTCCCAATATCACTGACTACCCTCAATCGGTCATAACTCCAGCATCGCAATCTTTTCTTGCGGCCAGAACCATCACGAGAGTTTAGCCTCAATGGGTGTAGCATACTGCTACTGTTCTATTGGCCAAGTTGGGTCATTTAAGGTTCTAAGGTCGGTTGGTGCTTAATGACTCCTCAGAAGACCCATATTCTCCTCGTTGCAACACAAGGGATATCGGTACAGACCAAGGTGTCACACCAATGTAGCCACTGCTTCACCCGTGTTGGTCTACGCCAGACAGGTCCCTCACAGCTTATGCTACCTAAAAGGGTATTCCCCAGATCCGGGTTAGGATCTATGAAACTCCGATGCAGCCTACAATTTTAAAGCAATCAAAGCAAGCAATTGAAAACATAAGTATGATCTAATCCTAAGGTACACCTCACTTATAAAAAAGTCCCCAGCAGAGTCGCCAGTTCTGTGATCGGTGGATCTGGAACTGACTGTTTAACGCTGGTTTCGTGAAAATGTCGCGGTAAGCAAGAGTCTCCACCGTCTTTTATTTTCTCCAATATGAACAGGACAAAAGCACATCAAAATTCCTTATGAGATAGTTTCTCGGTTCGGGAGGTAGATTTATAGAAAGGGAAGGTGTTAGCACCCTTTCTATCCATGGTTATCCATGGGCTCTTAGATACTTGCTCATTGTGTTTTCAAAAGTGTTTGCTTTTCAATTGCGAGTGAGTTTGAAAAAGTTTCGTTTAAAGATTTCAGATCGACTCTTGTATCAGTCCTCAAGAGTGTTTGAAAAATTGTTTTGAAAGCTTTTTTTGAAAAGTGTCAGTGTGAAAAGAGTTTTGATTTGTTTTTGAATAGAGAAAGTATCTATGAGTCATCTACCTACCCTAAGGAATTAGGCTGTGTAAATTTCCTTAAGGTAGTGCCATCCCACCATTGAGAGATAGGTAGCACCACCGTTGGAGGTGTTCGGGTTAATTCGAGTGTAGGGACATTGTGGTCACCAGAGCAACAGTAGGACACCTTAGAAGCTACCCTTATGCCATTGATCCTTTTTAATTCTGAGGCAACCGTTTTGAGGCAACTGGATCATGTCATGGACATAAGGACTTACTAAAACGTCCTATACTCGACGACCACGTTTCGAGGGCAAGGCAACAGTGAGGCGTACCCTAGAAGTGGTATGTGAATTTGTGTGTCATTTTTCATGTTATGTTTTATCTTGTACATGTATCATAGTGATCTACGCTTGTTTTTAACTTAGGCCATACATTCTTTCATGCAATTATAATTTAAAAGTGCAAAAATTTAAATGCGGAAAGTAAAATCCTACGCTATTACCAGGCGCGGGTCTATACATCGCCAAATTAACAAAGACCCGTTTGGTAAAAATGCGGAAAGTAAAACTTAGTTACTATTACATGGCTTGAGCAATTACATAATATTTGAAAGAAAATAAATAAGAATAAATGCGCGAAAAGAAATTAGAATTGAATGTTCGAGGGCGTTGGACCCTTTAAAGATATTAAATGAAATTAAAAGTTAATTAACTATTAAATTAAAGAAAAGAAATGTTTTTTAGGTTTTTTTTGAAATAAAAAAATTAAAATTGAAGAGAAACCCTAATTCTAAGTTGTTTTTAATTATTAATGAAAAAACATTCAAGTTTAACCTAATTTACTAAATATTTAATGTACATGTTTATTTACAAAAATATTTAATAATTAATAATAATAATAATGAGAGAAAATTACTTATTAAAAAGAAAAGGTGAAAAAAATTTCAAAACCCTAATTTCTACCTATTTTAATTTGTTAGGAAAAAAAAGATTTAAGCTTTAAAACCTAATTTAACTAAATAATTAATGTACATTTATTTACAAAAATATTTAATAAGTAAATTAATTGATATATTTTAGTTTCTGATTTTTAGATTATGAAAATTAATTATTGGAATTTAAAGAAAACAATTAAAATAATTAAAAGAAAAGAAAAGGAAATTAAGAAAAGAATACAAACAATGGGGGTGTCTGACCCAATTTGGAGGTTTATTGAAGCATTTTGGCCCACTGAATACAAGCCCTTTTTGACTTTTTGTGCTTGCGTGTGGAGTGGTTGACCCAGGTGTATGGTGGTCTTCACATTCTGGCCATCAGATTGAAGCTCATGGACACTTGGCAGGCACAAGCATGAACGTGCATGGTGGACTTTGGATGAAGTGCTACGCTGGAACACCTTGAGACAAAAATTATTAAGCGTTTGGGGGGACCTGGGAATCGAACCCAGGTTCCAATACCTGCCAGACAGCTCAACAACCAACCAGGCTAATGCGTTTCTTTGTTAATATTATAGAACATGAATAATATATGTGAAAAAAGTATTATGCTGAAACAATCAAAAAACGCGCCAACGTTCAAATTATCCAACCACGTTCATACACGCATGCGTCTTCTTCCTTTTTCTGCCTGTAATATAATTAAATAGCGGGGGTTTTAAACCCCCACTAACTGCAATTCAGAAAAATAGCAATTAGCATATGCCTCCATATAAAAAAGGCGCGAGGTCATTATTCAGTTCGTCCTGTTGCCCTAAATCCATTGGCATAGGTTTTAAAGCCAAATTTTTCCATATGAAGAAGACCCCAATTCGAAGCTTCTGAAACCCTAGAAAGCGTTAATGGCAGATATTGATATAGGCAGCCATACTTCAATTGAATGGTACCATTAGCTTCAGAATGTCATTGTTAGTATAAATCAACAGTTAAAAATCATGAATAATGCATGGAAATTGAAACACGAAAATGGATATGTTCATGAAAAGTGAGGTTCTGTTCTACCAATTCTTTGTGCGTGGAGACTGGAAAGGGATTGAAACACGTTCAAGGAAGTCCCAGCAAGCGTTTTGAATACTTTTGGAGCTTTGAAACGCCTTGTAACTAGGTTTTCAGTTTTCAATTTTTTAAGGAAATTTTGCAAAGTGGTATGCAGCTTGTGTGATGTATTTCGTGTCTGTTAGGATTAGGTCATGTTATGCATATGTAAGTGAAGCTTTCTAGGTCAAAAACCAAGCCCATAGTCCTTTGAATCAATGTTTTGAATATTTGATTTTCCATATCTTTTTTTCAATCTTTTTCATGCCAATCATTGCCAATTGTGGAAGATTTTGTCCCTTGAGAAGGTGCACGAGATATTTAGCTTATAATGAGTGAATTTGCTGCACAAAAAGATTTGATAAGTGTTATTTGATATTTTTTCATATTTAAATTTAATTAAATGAATTTATAATAATAAAAATTCAAATAATTAATCAAAAATGAGAAAATAACTCCCTTAGAGGTCAATGGGTCGTGCATGGCCTTTGGGTAATGATTCATGAAAGAGATTGAGGCCCATTAGCATTTTTGAAGCCTTTTGTGCAAAGTTGACTTTTCAAAATTCCCAAAATTTTCCCAACTTCTACAAGGCATATCTTGCTCAATGATGAAGCTATGAGCATGTTCTTGGACATTTTGGAAAGGTCTTGAAGTCCTCTAACCAATGCCTTTGGTCCCATGTCATTTTGATTTACCAATCTCAAGTTATGGTCTTTGACTTAAAGTGCCTTTTTGTTGACCTTTGAAAATGACCTATAATGTTGAAATTGATTACTTTTTGTGAGAGCATTTCTTGGACTTGAAGTGTGAAGATGAGTTGTAGGAAATGTCATTCTCTTCAAAATGAGATTTGGATGGAATTTTTCTGATAAACCATGAGGAAGTTATGCCCTGGTCAATTTGCAGTTGACTTTTTCAACTGTCCAAAAATAGAAACTTTTGCATCTTGAGACTTTTTGAGCCATGCTTTGAGAATCATGATCAAGAATTGATCAAATGATGTTTGTGGATTCAAAATAAGATGTTGACCAAAATTTTTTACTTTTGACTGTCAAATGACCATTTTTCCCCTGCAGTTGACTGTGAAGCATTTAGGGTTTTTGACTGTGCAACTTGATGCTGTGAGTCTTGGAACTTGGCATATGGATGCTTGACAATGTTTATGAGCATATGGGACTTAATTGGACCCTTGAAAACTTCAATTTCTTTGCAAGAACCAAAACCCTAATTTTGACTGTGTTAGGAGGCAATTGGACTGTGCAACCCTTGGGAGATTTTGACCCTTGATCTTTGTAAATCTTGAAGAATATGGGAGGGCAAATTTTGGGGTACAACAATACGCATAATTGAAAGAAGATATTTTATTGATTTTGAGAAATCATCCTGTGAAAAAGGCATTTACATTTGGAAGCAAGCAATTACAAAATCAAAGCAAACAAGTGTTTACAAATGGCAATGTGAATGTGAATATCCATCAAGTCCTGACTCTGTTATGACTCTTATGACTTTCATCTTCCTGCTTTCAGACAGATCACTCTTGGATTAGCTTCGAGCTTATGCCAGGTGACAAAATGAAGGAAAGAAACAAAGGATCTCATGCTGAGCGTAATCATTTGCTTTAAGTCTCTAACTTTTTCCTGAATCGCTCTTTCGGGTTTTCGATTCACCAAGACACCCTCTTTTTTCCTAAACTGCCCTTTCGGGTTTTCAGTTTAGCGGGTTTTTATTATTTTTTATGCAAAGTATTTTTTAACTATGTCAGCATTCACGGGGAGAGGAAAGTACTCTCCATACATAGTCGTGAGGATCATCGCCCCTCCAGAGAAAACTTTTCTGACCAGGAAAGGACCTTCATAAGTTGGAACCCACTTGCCCCTGGGATCTCCCTGGGGAAGAATTATCCTTTTGAGCACAAGGTCACCTGGCTTGTAACACTGGGGTTGTACCCTCTTATCAAAAGATTTTATCATCCTTTACTGATATATCTGACCATGACATACGGCTGTCAATCTCTTTTCATTAATAAGTTCCAGCTGATCCAGCCGATTCTGTACTCATTCACTTTCATCCAGCTCAACATCTCTCATGACCCTAAGAGAATGAATCTCGACTTCTACCGGCAGTACTGCTTCCATGCCGTAAACCAATGAAAATGGGGTTTCCCCAGTCGAAGTATGCACCGTGGTGCGATAACCATGCAAAGTGAAAGGCAGCATCTCATGCCAATATTTATAAGTTACCACCATCTTCTGTACAATCTTCTTGATATTCTTATTGGCCGCTTCGACGACACCGTTCATCTTTGGTATATATGGGGAAGAATTATGATGCTTGATTTTGAAGGACTCACAAAGCTCCTTCATCATTTTGTTGTACAAATTAGACCCATTATCAGTAATGACCTTCTCAGGCACTCCGTAGTGACAGATAATATTGTGCTTAATGAACTGAGTTACCACTTGCTTGGTGACATTGGCATAGGATGCAGCTTCGACCCATTTTGTATAATAATCGATGGCAACCAGAATGAAACAGTGCCCGTTGGATGTAGTTGGTTCAATATTGCCAATCATATCAATTCCCCACATTGCAAACGGCCAAGGGGAGGTCAAGACATTCAAAGGTACTGGCGACACATGCACCTTGTCAGCATAGACTTGACATTTGTGGCAAACCCATGCATGATTGTAACAGTCAGTCTCCATGGTGGACCAATAATAACCTGCTCGCAAGATCTTTTTAGCCATGGTGTGCCCGTTGGAATGGGTCTCGAAATCACCTTCATGTATCTACTCAATGATTCTAGCTGCTTCTTTCTTGTCAACACATCTGAGCAGTAAACCGTCATGATGCCTTCTATACAACACACCACCACTGAGAAAGAACTTGGCTGGAAATCTTCTCAAGAACTTCTTATCTGTGACGGATGCCTCCTCAGGGTTACCATCTGGTTCCAAACTGGCCTCAAAACAGAAAGCTGGCTCACTCAAACTTCTAATAATAATAGAAGGTGCCTCATTAGCCCACTTAACCTTGAACATGGAGGACAAAGTTGCCAGTGCATCAGCTAGATTGTTTTCTTCTCTGGGAATGTGTTCAAATGTGATCTCTTCGAAGTACAGAATCAACTTCATAACATGCTGACGATAGGGAATTAGGTTCTGATGGCGAGTCTCCCAATATCCATTAATATGGTTGATAACAAGATTGGAATCCCCATAAACTTTCAAAAATTTGATGCGCATGTCGATCGCCGCTTCAATGCCATAAATGCAAGCTTCATATTCGGCCATGTTGTTAGTGCAATCGAAATAAATACGACCCGTGAAAGGAATGTGATATCCCTCAGGGGAAGTGATAACAACTCCGACGCTGTTGCCCATGGCATTGGAGGCACCATTAAAAACAAGCGTCCAACGTGATCCCGGCTCGGGTCCTTCGTCTGGGTCTGGCATATTACAATCCCGAATATACACAATTTCCTCATCTGGAAAATTAAACTTCATCGGTTCATAATCATTCATGGGCTGATGAGAAAGATAGTCGGCCAGTACACTACTGTGATATGGTGGGAGAACTGACTTGAGGTTTTGCTTTATGTTTGTAAATGTTTCGGTTTAGCAAGAGTCGCCATCGATTTTTTATTTTATCCAAAGGAAAGGTCAAAAAGCACAGGAAAGACCTTTGAGATGTTTTCTTGGGTTCGGGGGGTAGATTATGAAAAGGGAAGGTGCAAGCACCCTTTTCATCCATGGTTATCCATGGGCTCTTAGTTACTTGTTTAGATCACTTGCTTTTGCTTTTCAATTGTTTGAAATGGTGCTTTGTGTGTGGTTTTGAAAATGTTTTGAAAAGAGGCCATCGTTGTGGCAACCTTTGTAATGATTCTTGTTTGAATATATACAAAGGTGTTTGTCTTTTAATAAAATGGTTCAATGTTTGAAAGTTTGTTTTAGGAAATGTTTTGAAATTGTGTTGTGATGTGTCTTTGAAAATAGCAAGGATGTTTGCAAGTTTGATCAAGTAACTAAGAGCATATACCCTATCTACTCAAAGATCTTTCCTACACATTTTTAACCCTTTGACATTGTTGTTTTACCATTGTATTTGGTAAAAAAACTTATGTTTGGATGTTAAATGGGACAGGCGCGGGTCATCGTATTGACCATGATAGCAATTGTGCTAAGTATCTTTAGCAAAATTTTTGAGGGACTAGATCATTTTTGTATAGGCAACCAAGATAGCGTCATCGAGGGACTATGATCTTTTGTTTTGTTTTTGTTTTGCCAAGATAATCAACATGCATACCATGGCCATTTTAAAGGCAACAAGTGGATGAAACCCCTAGGGGTGCATGTGTGCATTGTGTTGTCAATTTACATGCTTTTATGTCTTGTATTAGGTCTAACTATTTGTTTTGATTTTGGATATTGCATACAAACCCTAATCTCTATCATGACATATTTGAAAGCTATAAATGTGTAAAATAAATCTACGACTATTACAACATTGATATGGGAAGGGGGATACAATTTTGAATGGGGAGTATTTGCAAGAAAATAAAGCCCTAAGATTAACTATTACATCCAAATTGAATTCTTATATCAAACAATAAATAAGCAAACATTTAAATAGACAATTAAATAAATATGCAATATATTATAAATATGTAAAATGGCGTCTTTGTTTATTTTTATGTATGTAAAAATGAAATATTTAATGTATTAAAAAAAATAAGAAAATAAAAGGTTATTTTTGTTAAGGGTAAAAACCCTAATTTTTGGTTTAAGAATATGTATATATTATAATATTTGTTTATGTATAATAAAATAAAGATATATACAAATGTCAGAAAATAAAAATATGTTAGAAAAAATATTATTTAAGTATATAAATAATAAAAATAAAAGTATAATATTTTTTGTAGTATTTACAAGTTTTTATTAAAGAAAATAAAAGTATATACTATTTAATAATTATTTCTATGTCTAAAAAATAATAAAAATAATAAAATAAAATGTGGAAATTAATAAAAATATTATTGGTATTTTTAATGTTTAAGAAAAATAGAATAAAGTCAGAAACTAAAAGTGAAATTCAAAAATATAAAAATATAAAACAATGGGCCAGGGGGGTGCAATCAGCAAGCTGGGGGGCGCCAAAAGTGAGAAATAGCCAGGCCCAGCCCAGCTACTTCATCTTCAATCTTCGTTCAAACAAAATACGCGCGTTTCCTGTACAAATGTCTAACTTCTGCATATGTGTTCTAAAGCAAAAACTCATAGCACAAAAGTTATAGCATTTTTCAACACGATTCCAACCATATAAAGAACTTAATCTAACTCTCAAAGACCAGAGAGAATTTCTCTGGCCCTAATTTCTAACCTAACTTTTTCATAATGTTCATCAATCAAATTCTCTCAACACAGTTAACTTAAATAAAATCTATGCATATGTACAACTTAAGGGCAATGAGTACTACATTTTTTATTCACAAACCTAAGCCTAATGATTCCTAAATAGAGAGATAGAAAGTTGGAAAATACCTGTTTCATTTGAACTCGAGTATGGCAATGCAAGGGTTTTCAGTGAAGCCTGAGATATTTGTGAGCTTGCCTGAACTTCCTCTGACCTTCCCCAATGATTTGTTTGCTTTGAGCTTGCTTGAATAAGCCTGTAGAAGTCAACCTGCACAAGCTAAAATTAGAAATGGTGAAGCTTGCAAATGGAGTTACAGTCAATGGCCAATGGTTGGGATAGCTCAGGTGGGTTATATGGAAAGTATTGGAAGAGGTTTGGGGCAAAACGCATGAGTAGTTTGTGTTTTGGAACTCAAAGTGTAGAAATTGCTCTGTTTTGCAAGAAGATGGTGTTTTTGTGTTTTGGAAGGCTTGAGGGTTGGATAGCTCGTGCTTCTGACTCAAGGAAATATGCAAAATTTGTTTTGAATGGTTACAAAAGTTGGTTTTATCAAATTGCCAAGTTCTCTCACCTTTGCAAGCTTTCTTGTTTTTTAAGCAAAAGGTGAGAAGTGACAAAGGGCAGGCATGTACAGGCTAGCTCTAATCCTGTATACATTTGGTGAGCTTTTCCCCAAGTTTATGGATTTTGTTTGCTGTCCAAGATTTGGTTCAAGGCTCAAGGGATGCAATTTGACATAAAGCAAGTTTTGACAAAAATGGCAATGTTGCCTTTTTGCTATTTTTGGATTAATCCCTTGTGTAAACCTCTAATGATCAGAACAAAGCTTCAATCCATTGAGTTTGAATTTAATTCTTTAGTGTGGAAGGGTTTAGATACCTGTAAGCAAGTATAAACAATGCTGGATGGAAATTGCAACTTGTAGCAACATGAAACATGTAGTGGATCAAAGTGACTTTTTTGCCAAATTCAAACCTTCGATTCTCCCTAACCATAAATTATTTTGGAGAGTTCTTAGACATTTTGGAAAGATTGTAACATGATCTAAAATACATATTTGAAATGAATTTTGAGATTCCAAGTGGAACTATGTGAAAAATTTCCATGAAGATAAGTCAAAATCCTGCCTATACTAGGGCAAAATTTCACTAAGTTAAAAGTTTCATGGACCCTTGTTCCAAAAATCATAACTTGATATCCAAGCTTCTTTTGGGAAAACTTTATGATTAAAAGTTGTATATTTTGTGGAGGACTACAACTTTTATGTTGGAAGTTTTGTTTGAATCCAATTGCATAATGGTGAAAATGTTGGGCAAAGTTGGGAAAAATTAAGAAAATATCATAACTTAGAAAATTTCTAAGTTATGAAAATTTTCAATCTTAAACCCTAATTTGCAAAATTAGGTTTCTTGATGAACAAGTTTCATGTTTTGACACATCTTGATGAAAAATGACCTTTGGCACTTGATTTTGACCAAAAAGTCAAAGTTTGACTTTTCAGTGTACAGTTGATTTTTGATCAGTTGACTGGAAAATTCATCTGTTAATCCAATGCAATTGAGATCTTTTGAACCTTGTGAATAGGTAAAGATGATACCATTGAGTCTTTGAATCCATGCTTGAACCCAATTTGCCATTGGCTAGGTTAAAAGTCAGAAATTTCCCTTCTGCAGTCAAAACCCTAAAAATGACCATTTTGCCCTTTTGATGATCTGGTCAAATTTCTTGAGGAGTTGTGGTCCAAACTTGATCAAATGGTTCATATGAGCCTATAATATTGATGTGGATCAAAATTTATGAGGTTTGACTGTAAATTGGCCATAGTTGACTTTTTCCCCAATACAACTGATTTTTAGGTCCACTGTCTAATTGACTGGGCAAAATTTTGATTCAAGGCTTGAAACTTGGTATGAGGAATCTTATAAGTCCAACATGAAGCATGAAAGTCACATTGAGCATTAGAAGTCCAAAATTCCTTGTGCAAACTCAAACCCTAATTTAGGTCAACAGTGCAAGGAGATGTCTTGAGCAGAGCAAACCCTAGCTTGGTCTTGAGTTCAAAGAGTCTTGTGAGGAGAAATATTGATAAAATGAGAGGGAAAATTTTGGGGTACAACAGTTGCCCCTGTTCAATATTCTTGAACCTGAAGAGTTAGATTGGCGAGTTTGCCTTTCGTGACTCGAAGGTAAAAGAGGATTGGACACTAGAGTGCCCGTAAATTTGCACTCGTCAGAGTATAGTTGAGGGAATGGGATTAAAGATGCCATTTGGAAGATGTGACAGAATCTTGTCGGAGATGGGCTTAAAGATGCCATCCAAGAAAATTGATCGCATAAGAGATTCCTTTGCGAGAGCCCGTATACCTGTTGTTGAGGAGGACTACGCCGGGGAATGTTGGTCTCTGTCGTGGTAGAAATAGAACTTTAGTCATCTGTTATTCTACTGGGGAATCATATCTTGGTTGAAGAGGTGAAAATGAACTGCTATCTAGTCATGCTCCAGGCTTCACAGTCTTGTATTGCTATCTGGTCAACATCCAGGCTTCACGATACCTTACTTCCTATCTGGTCAACATCCAGGCTTCAGAAGGAAATCAAATGGTTATCCGGCCGCCTCCAGTTTTCCCTTTGATTTTGAGGCCTACTAATATCCGGTTGGATCCGGTCTTCAAAGTAATTGGCCGAGTAAACTGTTATTTGGTCAACATCCAAGCTTCACAGTATACCTTACTGTTATATGGTCAACATCCAGGCTTCACAGTCTGGTATTGCTATCTGGTCAACATCCAGGTTCACGATACCTTACTTCCTATCTGTTCAACATCTAGTCTTCAGAAGGAAATCAAATGGTTATCCGGTCGCCTCCGATTTTCCTTTTGATTTTGGGGCCTACTAATATCCGGTTGGATCCAGGCTTCAAAGTAATTGGTCGAGTAAACTATTATTTGGTCAACATCCAAGCTTCACAGTATACCTTACTGTTATTTGGTCAACATTCAGGCTTCACGGTCTTGTATTGCTATCTGGTCAACATCCAGGCTTCATGATACCTTACTTCCTATCTGGTCAACATCCAGTCTTCAGAAGGAAATCAAATGGTTAACCGATCGCCTCCGGTTTTCCTTTTGATTTTGGGGCCTACTAATATCCGGTTGGATCTGGGCTTCAAAGTAATTGGCCGAGTAAACTGTTATTTGGTCAACATCCAAGCTTCACAGTATACCTTACTGTTATCTGGTCAACATCTAGGCTTCACAGTCTTGTATTGCTATCTGGTCAACATCCAGGCTTCACAAAAAGTTGCAGGGGATTCAACTATTTTCCGATCGATCTCCGGGCTTTAGTATAATCAAGATAAAATCTGGTCGAACCCAGGCTTTATAATTGGAACAGGAATCTGCACATTGATTTGAATAAGTAGATAGGAAAGCATCTGTGTCTGGAGCATCTCTAAGTCGTTTTCTGAGCTTTGTGTATTTGTTTTAAGTAGCTGTTAATTTTATCCTGAAAAGGGTAAAAGGTTAACTGAAACACAAAGTTATGTTGCATGAAATGTATGATGCAATAAGATGTGTTTTATCAATGTTTATGATATGTGAATGTAATGTATGCGCATATAAGTTGATTCACTATCTTGCTGAGGAAAATAGTTCCTTGACCGCCGGAGACAAAAAAAAACTTTGACTGCTGCCGGGGAAAATAAATCCATGACCGTTGTTGGAGATTCAAGATCTTTGACAACCTCTGTGGGGAGAAGTTATACTGTTGGGGAGATCAGGAGTTTGGGTTGTATGCCAATCTATTGGGGACTTCAAGAATGAGAATCTCCGTTCTGTTGGGGGTATCAGGGGAAAACTGAATGGTTTCCGCTGGGGATTGGTAGCTCAAAGTTTCCTCTCCGATGGGGATCTTAATGACGTGCTGACTTGATCGTGTATGGAAACTTGACTCTGTTGAGGAAGAAGGTTTTAAAATAACTCTTTGGGGAATTATCTGGTTTTAAAGCGACTCTCCGGGGAAATTGGAGGAAACTGGATGGTCTCCAATGATGTTCAAAGGTTGAAGGTTTGACTCCGTTGAGGAAGAAAGTTTCATCTTCACTGAGGGTTTGTAGTTCAAAGTTTTGCTCTGTTAGGGATTGGGAGTTTGAAAACTCAACTCTGATGGGGATTTTTGAAACTTAACTCCGCTGGGGATATGTATTTCAAGGCTTTAGTTCCGCCGAGGATCTAGATGATGTACTGCAGGGGATTTCATCTGGAATAGCCTAAAGACGTTTTCCTATACTTTCAACCTATCAGTAATTATTCTTTCTCATTTCATTTTATTTGTAAATCATTGGACGTTTTCAAATAAAACACAAGTGTAAAAAAGAAAGAAAAGGAAAACAATTTTCTGCACTTTGAAGTATATTTGTATTAACTTTGTGTAAGTATTTTGTACAAAGGAGACAGACATCCTAGTAAGAGAATGTTGTCATAAAATTGAGAAAAATTTATACAAAGAAAGATGGCTATGTGTAAACATTCCATGGGGTTCCCATTCTACTATAGCCTTCGTAACTCTGGACATCTTGTCCATTTTTTGCTTCGTCCGTAGATGATTGGATTGATCAGAAGCCTGGAGCTTGTCCGTGAAGAGATTGTCCTTAAATTGATCCGACGAGACATAGTCATACGCTTTAATTCCCTAACTTTTTCCTGGATCGCCCTTTTGGGTTTTCGATCCACCGGGAAATCCTTTTTTTCCTAGGTCGCCCTTTCGGGTTTTCAACTTTCCGGGTGTATAGTTTTTTTTATCCCTAATTTTTGCCTGAACCGCCCTTTCGGGTTTTCGATTCACCGGGATGCCCAATTTTTCCCAAGTCGCGCTTTCGGGTTTTCAACTTGTCGGGTCGTTTATGCGTAGTATCTTTTGACTATGTCTGTGTTCGCAGGGTGTGGCAGGTCGTTGCCGTCCATGGTGGTTAGAATCATATCCCCACCAGAAAAGATGTTTTTGATCACAAATGGTCCTTCATAGGTAGGAGTCCATTTTCCCCTGGGATCACTTTGTGGCAAGATGATCTGCTTGATTACAAGATCTTCGACTTGATACACCTGACGTCTGACTTTCTTGTTGAAAGCCTTGATCATCCGTTTTTGATACGTCTGACCATGACAAACAGCAGTAAGTTGCTTCTCGTCAATCAAGTTAAGTTGATCAAGTCGGGTCTGAATGCAATCATCTTCACTCAAACCAGCATCCTTCATGATTCTCAGGGAAGGAATCTGAACTTCCATAGGTAAAACAGCTTCCATGCCATATACCAAAGAAAAGGGTGTTGCCCCAATTGATGTACGTGTCATGGTACGGTATTCGTGCAGAGCAAAGAGTAACATCTCATGCCAGTCCTTGTAGGTGACTGTCATCTTTTGAAAGATCTTCTTAATATTTTTGTTTGCAGCTTCGACAACACCGTTCATCTCTGGCTGATAGGGAGATGAATTGTGATGTTGAATCTTGAACTTCTCGCACAGAGCGGTGATCTTAGTGTTGTTCAGGTTTGTACCGTTGTCTTTGATGATACGGTCGGGGATACCATACCGGCATATGAGGTTCTGCTTGATGAAGCGGGCAACCACATTCTTTGTAACGGAGGCGAAGGAAGCTGCTTTGACCCACTTGGTAAAGTAATCAATGGCCACCAGGATGAAGCGGTGTCTGTTGGATGCCGTAGGCTTGATCTCTCCAATCATGTCAATACCCCACATTACAAATGGCCAAGGAGCTGTTAGGACATTGAGAGGAACTGGAGGATTATGTACCTTGTCCGCATAGATTTTGCATTTGTGGCAAGTACGGGAATATTGATGACAGTCAGCTTCCATGGTAGACCAGTAGTAGCCTGCCCGTAGAATCTTCTTGGCCATCATATGTCCGCTCAAGTGGGTACGGAATGTACCATTGTGCACTTCATCCATGATCTTCTCAGCTTCAACCTTGTCCATACAACAAAGCAGAACGCAATCATGGTTGTGCTTGTATAGGATACCATTGCTCAGGAAGAACCTGGCAGAAAATCTCCTTAAGAACTTTTTGTCGTTGATTGAAGCTCCTTCAGGGCATTCTCGAGTCTCGAGATACCTTTTGACTTTGTGAAACCAGGGTTGGTCCACTACTTCTTCGGTATTAATCTCGTGACAGTGTGTATTTTCGTGCATCCGCTCAATGGTAATTTGGGGAGCCTCATTATCCCAGTTAAGTTTAAACATGGATGACATTGTAGCTAGAGCATCCGCTAGCTGATTTTCTTCTCGCGGGAAGTGCTCGAAGGTAATCTGCTCGAAATAAGGTAACAATGTCAGGACATGTTCTTTATATGGGATGAGATTAGGATGTTTAGTGTCCAATTCTCCTTTGATTTGAATGATAACCAAAGCTGAGTCCCCAAACACAACCAAATATTTCATTCCCAGGTCTATTGCAGCCTTGAGACCAAAGATACAAGCTTCATACTCGGCCATGTTGTTGGTGCAACTGAAGCAAAGTCTGGCGGTGAAAGGTTGTGGTAACCTTCTAGAGATATAAGTACCGTGCCGATACCGTTCCCAAGTGCATTTGAAGCACCATCAAAGTGCAGGGTCCATCGGGATCCTTGTTCAGGTCCGTCATACGGCCCGTTACCTTCAATGTTGTCCAATGTTATAATGTCCTCGTCGGGAAAGTCGAACCTCATGGATTAGTAATCTTCGACAGCTTGATGAGCTAGATGGTCAGCTAGTACACTCCCCTTTATAGCTTTTTGGGTTGTGCACTGGATATCATACTCAGTCAGGATCATTTGCCATCTAGCGATTATTCCAGATAAAGCATGATTTTCGAAGATGTACTTGATCGGATCCATTTTAGAAATCAACAGAGTGGTATGTGTCAACATATACTGCCTTAGCCGGCGAGCATCCCATACCAAAGCGCGGCAAGTTTTTTCGGGCAGTGAGTAGCGAGTCTCACAGTCCGTAAACTTTTTGCTAAGGTAATAAATGGCATGCTCTTTTTGGCCAGACTCGTCATGTTGGCCCAGTACGCACCCCATTGAATTATCCAAAATAGTCAAATACATGATTAGCGGCCTTCCTTCGACGAGTGGCATCAAGATAGGAGGTTCTAGCAAATACTCTTTGATTTTATCGAAAGCAACTTGACAGTCATCATTCCATTCAACCACCTGATCTTTCTTCAACGGCTTGAAGATTGGTTCACAGGTATATGTTAGGTGAGAAATGCACCTTGCAATGTAGTTTAGGCGTCCTAAGAAACCTCTGACCTCCTTTTCAGTGCGGGGGCAGGCATTGCTTGTATGGCTTTGACTTTGGCAGGATCAACCTTAATGCCTTTGTTGCTGACGATGAATCCCAAGAGTTTACCGGACCTGACTCCGAAAATACACTTGCTAGGGTTCAGTCTGAGCTTGTACTCCTTCAACTTGACAAACAGCTTTTGCAGATGGTAGAGATGTTCTTCTTCTGTCTGTGAACGGGCTATCATGTCATCTACGTAGACTTCAATCTCATGATGTATCATGTCATGAAACAAAGCTACCATGGCTCGCTGATAGGTTGCCCCGACATTCTTCAGTCCGAATGGCATCACTTTATAGCAGAAGGTACCCCACTGCGTAAAAAAGTAGTCTTCTCCATGTATTTGGGGGCCATTTTGATCTGGTTGTACCCTGAAAATCCATCCATGAAAGAAAATACCTTATGCTGAGTTGTATTGTCAACCAAGATGTCAATGTGCGGTAGTGGAAAGTCATCTTTAGGGCTAGCCCTGTTTAAGTCTCTGTAATCCATGCACATTCTCACTTTGTCGTCCTTCTTAGGTACGGGCACAATGTTAGCAACCCACTGTGGGTAGGAAGTAACTGCAAGAAAGCCAACATTGAATTGCTTCATTACTTCGGCTTTGATCTTTTCAGACATATCGGGCCTCATTCGGCGGACCTTCTGTTTAATTGGTGGACAGTCTTCTCTTGTAGGGAGACGGTGAACCACAATATCTGTATCGAGTCCCGACATATCTTCATAGGATAAGACGAAGATCTCAACATATTCATTCAACAGCTGAACTAAGCGCTTTTTGACATTTGGATTTAGGTTGGCACCCACTTTAACCTCTTTTCTGTCTTCGGCAGTACCCAAGTTGATAGTCTCTAACAGCTCTTCATGGGGAAGAATAGCCCTTTCTTCCTGTTGTAGAAGTCTAGCCAACTCTCCAGGAACTTCACAGTCTTCATCACCTTCGTATTCGGCATGATTGACCAGATCTTCAGGGTTACTGAAGGCCATAGCAGAATTATTGCCCATGGAATCCGGAGTGGATGGGTACCTGCATTTTATGAGTGTGGGTATGTGTAAGGGATAGCCACCTTTAAACAAATTAAAATGTAAAAAGAAATAAAATGAACACAAAAGTTTATATGTGAAAACCGTCCATGATTCATTAAAAATGGCATATGAAAATGAAGAAATCAAACCCTTACAAATGGACCTATATGCCCCGGGTAAGGCACAAGGCAAAAAGAGTGTACGAATTGTTTAATAATTATTACAGACCAACAGAAATGTTCGAAAGATAAATTACTGATTTATGAAAGTAATGGGAACGAAGTCTTTCGCCTCCCAGTTGTTCAGTCCTCCTTCAATAGTCGGGAAAATCCAATCTTCAAAGGTGCTCTCATCTTCACCATCCTTCAAAGCAAGAACTCCATGATGAGTGATCTTTAATGGTGGCCCTCCAGCCCAGGAGCGACGCACATCCTTTTGAGCAGAAGCAGTGAAACCCAAGCCGAACTTATCTTTCTTGAATGGAAAATCTGGTAGCTGACCCCATACTGTGCTTCCTCCTTCCTCGATCACAGCCTTCGCATCTTTAAGGGATGACATCTGGGACACAGGCTTGGTAATGATAGGTAGATAAGTCATTGTCTTAGCTGCCGCAAATTCAGGAGAAACCTCTTCAAAGTGTTGGAAATGGGTTTCTATGAATTTACCATCTAACTCCACATAGCGGAAAGAATTAAGATGGCTTATCATATACTCCTCCTTGCCATGAATTGTTATGATTTTCCCCTGGACTGGGTATTTGAGCATTTGGTGTAGAGAAGAAGTGACTTCCCTAGCATTTTGGATCCAGGGTCTTCCCAACAAGCAAGAATATGAAGGACGGATGTCCATCACATAAAATGTAGAGTTGAAAATTTCCTTTCCCACTTTAATTGGGATGTCCACCTCCCCGTGGATCATCCTCTTAGAACCGTCGAAGGCTCTAACAATGATATTGTTGGGCATTAGGGTCAAACCTTCACAATCCAATTTGTCCAATGCTTTCTTTGGCAGGATATTTAAAGACGACCCGGTATCAACCAGAACGTGAGCAAGAGTAGTCCCTCTGCATTCCACCGAGACATGCAGCGCGTCATTATGCTTTCTCCCCTTAGATGTTAGATCGGCATCGGAGAAGCCAAGACCATTTTCAGCGGTTAGGCTGGTTACACACTCCTGGAACTGGTCCGCAGAGGTTTCTTGAGGCACGTGGGCCGCCTTCAGGAATTTGATCAAGGCTTTGGCATGAGCCTCGGAACAGAGCAATAGGGCCAGCATAGAGATTTTTGAAGGGGTTTGCCCCAGTTGTTCTACGACATCATAGTCGCTTTTCTTAATTATTTTTAAAATCTCCTCCATTTCCTTTTGAGTGGTCTCGGGGATGACCAAAGGATGAGCCCTCGTCCTGACGGGCGCTTCCTGGATCCCCTTACCTTTATCAGCAGCAACAGTAGAGGGTACAACTATAGGAGTAACAATTTCTTCAATAACTGGACTTCGCACATAGATGTTGACCGGCACAGGAGTAACCTTAGGAGCATTTGAGGATCCGAAGATTGCCCTTGAAGGAGCAATCTCTGGAGAGAAAATTCTTCCACTGCGGGTGATCTTACTCGTCCCTGTGATATTTCCTATGTCGGGAGTTTCTTCATCGGAATTTTCTTCCACTGATTCAATCTGCTTAACACCGTGGTAGAAGATCTCTCCTCCATAATTCCACGGTATTGATTTATTGGACTTGTATGGGATAGGCCCCGACATAGTAATCTTCAGAGGTATAAACTTTGGATCGGGTGTAATCTTAACAGGTCTTTTGGAGACCTTGGAAAGACTGGCGGAAATGGTAATTATAGCAACATCGTTGATAGGAGTTGGAGTAACATGAGTAACAGGAGTTTTCTCAAAGAGGATTTCTTGATTATCCATTAGGCGTTGGATGCCTAACTTCAATAATGGACATTCGGATTGTAGGGACGAACAAAGGTAACAATCTTTTTCACAGCCTGGGAAAATCCAGGCTTTCAACAGATTCGTCTTGATTATTGGTAAAGGGGTCATTAAGTCATCAACAACAGCAACATATAGATCCTCTTCGATAGCATGGGCATTGTGAACATGCTTTAGCATTGGGGCAGAGATCACATTCGGATTTTCGGGCGCGTCGAATTCCACCTCCTTGGCATCTATTAAATCCTGGATCTTTTTTTTGAGGGCCCAACAATTGTTGGTGTCGTGCCCTATGCCGTCTGAATGATAAGCGCATTTAGCGTTGGCATGGTAAAAAGGAGAAGTTGTATTCGGATTTTGTGGTGGCTCTCTCAAGGTTGTAAGGTTTAACTTCAAGAGATGGGGGAGAACCTGGGCAGGCGTCATGTTTATTTTGGTGAATTTCCTAGCAGACCTTCCCACCCTTTGTGGGTTGGTTCTGGGTTGATCGTTTCTAGGCTGATCAGTTGCAGTCTTTTGAATCATTACAGCCCCCACCGATGGCTGGCGCTCCACTCTTCCTCGACCTCTTTGGGAGTAAACAGCTGACACTTCTTAATTTGCTAGAAAATGTTTTTTAACGGCAGCGGAAGCAGATGTATCTTTTAGAATTTTACCGCTCTTGATGCCAGCTTCGACTCTTTCACCAGTCAGAATTAACTCGGTGAACCCCGCAGACGAACTCCCTATCAGGTGATTAAAGAATGGACCTGACAGCGTCCCCAAAAACATATCAACAAGCTCTTTTTCAGACAATGGTGGCTGCACCCTTCCAGCCAAGTCCCTCCATTTCTGGGCATACTCCTTAAAGCCTTCATTAGAGACCATACCCATACTCTGTAATTGAGTACGAGTAGGTGCGAAGTCTTCATTATATTGATATTATCTGTAGAAGGCAGCATCCAAATCCTCCCAATTGTGTACATCAGATCTCTCAAGCTGGTAGAACCAATCTAATTGACGTAAGACCATAGGTTCATCTTCGGACAAGACAAACCATCATATTTAGCAAATGTAGGCACTTTGAATTTAGGGGGAATCACAATCCCAGCAACCAACCCTAGCTCTTCGAAGTCCAGCCCAGGCACTCTTTGTACCTCCATAGCCGCCAGACGCTCTTCAAGATTCTTGTACTTGTCGTCTGCAGGAGGGTACTGCTGCTCAAAATAGTCTTCATCCTCTTCTTATTCTTATTCAGCCTCAGACTCAGATGGTATTGCAGCTCCCTTTCCTTTACCTATCCCTTCATCAGATGTTGAGGGGAAATCCAGGACCCTTCTAGTTTGGTTCTCAAATCTTCTACCCAGAGTAGCCACACCAACTCTTTTCTTTTTCTTTTTCTCTTTTTCCTTTTCCTTCTCTAACAGTGCTTTAAGATCCTCCTGACCCTTTGCCAAGGTCATGAGGAGTTGTTGGAACTGTGAATTCTGCGCTTGTAATTCTTTGACTGTCTGCTCTATATCCATCTTGCTGAAATAAACAGTAGAGAGATAAGGAAACCTGGTGTGAAGACCTGTTTATGCATATGATGAATGATATGTGTGATACGGGGGGAGAACTGACTTGTGGTTTTGCGTTTCTGTTTGCAAATGTTTCGGTTTAGCAAGAGTCGCCACCGACTTTTTATTTTATCCTAAGGAAAGGTCAAAAAGCACAGGAAAGACCTTTGAGATTTTTTCTTGGGTTCGGGAATAGATTATAGAAAGGGAAGGTATTAGCACCCTTTCTATCCATGGTTATCCATGGGCTCTTAGTTACTTGCTTAGATCACTTGCTTTGATTTTCAATTGTTTGAAATGGTGCTTTTTAATTGTTTAAAATGGTGCTTTTCAATTGTTTGAAATGGTGCTTTGTGTGTGATTTTTGAAGATGTTTTGAAAAGAGGCTATTGTTGTGGCAACCTTTGTAATGATTCTTGTTTGAATGTATACAAAGGTGTTTTTTGTCTTTTGAAAGGTTTTCAATGTTTGAAAGTAGGGTTTTGAAATTGTGTTGTGAAGTGTGTTTTGAAAAGTAGCAAGGATGTTTTTGCAAGTTTGATCAAGTAACTAAGAGCTATCTACCCTATTTACGCAAAGATCTTTATTATGTTTTTAACCCTTTTAACAGTGTTGTTTCACCATTGTGTTTGGTGAACAACCTTGTGTTAGGATGTTAAACAGAACGGGTGCGGGTCATCGTATAGACCATGATAACAATGGCGTCAAGTGTCTTTGGAAATTTTTCCTTTAAGGGAATTGATCATTTTGTTTAGGAAACTTCTGATAGCGTCATCGAGGGACTATGATCACTATGATTGTTTTTTTTGCTTTGCCAAAGGACTTGACATGCAACCATGGCCCATTTTTGAAGGCAACAAGTGGTGTAACCCTAGGGGTGCAAGTGTGTATTGTGATTGTTTTTTCATGCATATTTATCTTGGATTAGGTCAAGCTAATTGTTGATTGATTTTGCATACAAACCCTAGTTCTCTAATCATGGCATAATTGAAAGCTTTAAATGTGCGAGAATTTAAAAGCTATACTATTACAACATAATATAGGGAGGGGGTACAAATTTTGAATTGGGGATATTTTGACAAGAAAATAAATTCTAAGTTATTACAACCATATCGATTGTACAAAGCAATATTTAACATTTAAATAAATACAATTAAGTAAATAAAATGTATTATGCCAAAAAAGATTTTTTATGTATGTGAAAAAGGTATTTTTTTTAATGTGAAACATAAACAAATAATAAAAAAAAGTCAAATTTTAATTATTTTGGTTTCTAGGGCAAAACCCTAATTTTCAAATAAATAGCAATGTTTGTTAATTATATACAATAATATATTAATTTATACAAAAATAAAAGTATATTGTAAAAAAGTATTTTTTTAGTGTCTAATATTAATAAAAATAAAGATGTATTATTTTTGGAATATTTTTTGTCCTAATTATTTAATAAAATATGTATGTATATATATTAAATATATATTAAACATAAAAATAAAAAGAAATTGACTATTTACAAAAAAATGAATATTTTCAAGAAATTTTTTTTAAATATAAATAAATGAAAAGAAATGTATTTTTTTGTATTATTTTTAGTTTTGTTTTTAAAAAAAGAAAATAGTTTATTTATATATATATATATATATATATATATATATACCTAATAAAATGAAATAAATATCAAATAAATAGGAAAAATATAGAAAAATATTTTTTGGCATTTTTTGTATTTCATATGAAAAATAATAAAGTCAGAACAAAAATTAAAAAGTCAAAAATAATAAATATCAAATAAATGGGCCAGGGGGTGTATTCAGCAAAAGGGGGGTATCAAAAGCAAAGCCAAAACCAAGCCCAACCCACTGACTTCATCTTCTTCCTCTGAACTACAACACGCGTGTTTTGTACAGAACATGCCATCTCCTGATTCTTTGATTTTTTTACAAAACTCATAACATAAACATTTTAGAGCATCAAATAACGAATTTAAACATGTAAAAAACTTGGATTAACTCTCAAAGACCAGAGAGAATTTCTCTGGCCCTAATTTTTAACCTAGCTTTTCCATAACGTTCATGAATGAAATTCTCTCAGCACGATTAATGTAAATGAAAATTAAGCATATGTATGGCTTCAGGGCTATGAGTACAACATATTTCATTCACAAACCTAAGCCTAACCATTCCTAAATAGAGAGATAGAAGTCCATGAAATACCTGTTTCAGTTGACTTCGAGTTGGGCAATGTAGCAACCTTCAATGGTGTTTGAGCTTCTGTTGAGCTTGCCTGAAGTCCAAGGAAGCTTCTCCAATGCTTGGCTTGCTTTGAAACAAACTGAATCGTGCTGTAGAACTCCACCTGCAAAGCTTTGAAATGAAAATGGCAAAGTGTGTTAGAGGTGTTACAACTTGCAATGGAGGTCTGGGATAGTTCAGGTGGATGGAATGGAAGGTGTTTGAACAGGTTTGGGCCAAAACGCACGAGCAAATTGGGTTGTGGAACTCAATCTGCAGGGAGTGCCCTGTTTTGCAGAAAAACAATGGTTCTGAGTGTGAGGAGGTTTGAGTGATGAATGAGTCGTGCTTTAGGTTTGTTGGGAGGTATTGAAATTGTGTGCCATGTTTGCTTAAGCTCTTGTTCACAGATATGAGAGTTGGTGTATGTTTTGCAAGTTTTCTTCTACTTGAAGCAAGAAAGTGGCAATGATGTTATAGACTTGTGCCAACCTTCCTATCATGCTGCAACTTTGGTTCTTGGTAAATGGAATTTGTGGACTTGATCTTGCCTCAATGATCTGGCCCCATGTCTCAAAGATTTAGCTTTTGACATAAAGTGACATTAGGCAAAAATGGCAATTTTCCTTTTTCTACTTAAGGTTTAAACTTGTGTACAATGCTTAAATGAACAAAACAAAGGCTTGGACTGATGGATTGGCATTAAATTAAGGAGTGCAAGTTGGTTTTGAGGCCTGTAATGTTGAAACAAGCTAGCTAGATCATAATTGCAAGTTGTTATGAACATGTATTGGCCATGGACAAGAGTGAGTTTTTGCCAACTTTAAGAATTCGATTCTCTCTAACCACAAGGGTGTTTGAGGAGTTCTTGGACAATTTGTAAATATTGGAACATTTACTACAATCCATTTTCGTAATGCAACTTGAAACTCCAAGTGGAACTATGTGAAAAATGGCCAAGAAGATGGGTCAAAATCCTGCCTAGATTAGGGTAAATTTTCTCTAAGTTAAAAGTTTTAGGTACCCTTGTTCCAAAAATCATAACTTTAGATACAAGATTCTTTTGATAAAACTTTGTGAATCAAAGTTGTAGACTTTGTGATGGACTACAACTTTCATGTTGCAAGTTTTGTTTGAATCTATTTGCATCTTGGTGAAAAAATCGGACAACGTTAGGAAAAAATAAGAAAATTTTATAACTTAGAAAAATTCTAAGTTATGAAATTTTCCCATTTCAAACCCTAATTTGCATTTTTTGGTTTCTTGATGAACAAGTTTCATAATTTGTCATGTCTTGATGAAAAATAACCCTTGGCACTTGATTTTGACCAAAAAGTCAAAGTTTGACTTTTCAGTGTACAGTCAAAATTTGATCAATTGATTGAAAAATTCATCTGGCAATCCTATGCACTTGAGATCTTTTGAACTTGTTGAATGAGTCAAGACAATTTCATTTAGTCCTTGAGTCCATATCTGAGCTTGGTTTGCCATTGGCTAGGTCAAACAGTCAAAAATTGCCTTTATGCAGTTAAAACCCTAAAAATGACCATTTTGCCCTTTTGGTGATCTGATCAAATTTCTTGTGGAATTGTGATCCAAACTTGATCAAATGACCTTTATGAGTTCATTATGTTGATGTGGGTCAAATTTCATGAGGTTTGACTGTCAATTGGCCACAGTTGACTTTTCCCCAATACAGCTGATTTCTAGGTCAACTGTCCAATTGACTGGGCAAAAATTTGAATCAAGGCTTGAAACTTGGTATGGATAAACTTGTGAGTCCAACATGAAGTATGAATGTCACTTTGGGCATTGTAGGTCAAAATATCCTTGTGCAAACTCAAACCCTAGTTTAGGTCAACAGTGCAAGGAAATGTCTTAAGCAGAGCAAACCCTAGCTTAATCTTCAGTTCCAAGAGTCTTGTGATGAGAAAATGTTGGTGAAATGGGAGAGAAAATTTTGGGGTACAACAGTTGCCTCTGTTCAATCTTCTTGAACCTGAAGAGTTAGATTGGCAAATTTTCCTTTCGCGACTCGAAGGTAAAAGAGGATTGGACACTAGAGTGCCCGTAAATTTGCACTCGTCAAAATATAGCTGAGGAAATGGGCTTAAAGATGCCATTTGGAGATGGTATAATCTTGTTGGAGATGGGCTTAAAGATGCCATCCAAGAATGTTTGTTGAATTGCAGTGTTGTAAGTCAGAAGAATGAGTGTCAAAATGGTATCCGTGTCTGGGATGCCATTGAACTGTATCTGGAGACTGAGTCTGTATGAGCAAAAGAATGGAATCCGTGTCTGGCGCGTATCTTAGCTGTAACTGTATTTGAACTTTGAATGAATGTCAGAATGACTGCCATGTCTGGAGTGTATTTGTATTGTATCTGGGGTAACAGAGAAACATCTGTGTATGGAGCAACTATGTGCCGGGGGTAAACTATGAATGAGTGACAAAATGGCAACCGTGTCTGGAGCGTATCTGGATTGTATCTGAAGTTCAGATCTGTATGAGTAGTGGAATGATCGCTGTGTCCGGGGTGTATCCGTACTGTAACTGGGATCTGAATAAGTGGCAGAATGACTTCCGTGGCGACTGCGCTGGGGAAATCAAACTGCTGGTGAAAAGGCCAGAATGACATCCGTGTTTGGAACGTATCTAAACTTGGAGTTGATAGTTGAATTTGAAAGAGAGATAGAATGCCCGCCGTGTCTGAAGCGTATCTAGTCTGTATTTGATTGCTGAAGTCTGAATGAGTAGTAGAATGACCTCCGTATCTGGGGTGTATCCATACTGTATTTTGACTTGAAGTTCTGAATGCGTAATAGAATGACCGCCGTATCTTAGGTGTATCCATACTGTATCTGAATAATTGTTAATGATAGCCTTTTAATCTTATCCTGAAAAGGGTAAAACGTTAGCTAAAACACGAAGTTATATTGCATGATATGTATGATGCAATGCACTGTAATCTATGCTTATGATATATGAAATGTAATGGTTATGCTTGTAAGTTGAGTAGCTGTTTTGCTGAGGAAAATAAATCCTTGATAGCTAGAGATAATGAAATCTTTGACTGCTGTTGGGGGAAGTAAATCCTTGACCGAAGCTGGGGATTCCAAAAATCTTTGATTAATGAAGATGACAAATCTATGCTGACTGCTTGGGGATTATAGATTTTTGATTGTTGAGGAATCTTAGGACCAACGCTGGGGATTGAAAATCTTTGGTGACTTGCGGGGATTTCAACAAAAACCTCACCAACTTCTGCGGAGAATGAGAACTTTTCATGACTTCCCTGGGGAATAAGGCTTACTATGACGACCTTTACTGGGGAATAAAAACCTGGGAGACTTCTGCTGGAGCAATGAGACTGAGAATCTTCAATATGTTGGGAAATGACCCTGTGGGGAGAAAGTATACTCAACCGGTGAACTCATGAGTTTTGGAGTGTATGCCAAACTGCTGGGAAATCAACCTAGCCGTTGGGGAAGTTGAGGGAATTTGATCAATTGGAATTTTGACTTTTCCGGGGAAGGAGGTTTAGATTATTCCGGCTCCGTCGGGAACAGGGAGTCTAAACTCTGATGGGAATATTGAAACTTAACTC
Organism: Vicia faba; assembly: GCA_948472305.1. Classification (NCBI taxonomy): domain Eukaryota; kingdom Viridiplantae; phylum Streptophyta; class Magnoliopsida; order Fabales; family Fabaceae; genus Vicia; species Vicia faba. Next base: position 1,450,969,928 of record OX451739.1, read on the forward strand.
GGCTGGGGGGATCCAGTTTGGAATGTACTGGCCTTACTGGGGTTTCTTTGAAGCTTAACTCCGCTGGGGACACGTACTCCGAGGTTTCAGCTTTGTTATGGATCTGAGCAGTGCAGGGGATCTCTTCTTGAATGGCATAAAGATATCTTTCTACACCTTCAACCTATCAGTAATTATCCTTTCCCAATTTCATTTTATTTGTGAGCAGTGATTATATTCAAATGCATATGCCTATTTAACAAAACATTGGACGTTTTCAAATAAAACATAAGTGTAAAAAAAGAAAATTAAAGGCAAGCAAATTTCTGCACTTGGAAGTGTATTTGTATTAACTTTTGTGAGTATCTTTGTACAAAGGAGACAGACATCCTAGTAAGAGGATGTTGTCGTAAGAATTGAGAAAAAAATTTATACAAAAATAAAGATGGCTATGTGTAATCATTCCATGGGGTTCCCATTCTGCTATAGCCTTCACAGCTCTGAGTATTTGTCCATTCGTTGCTTTGTCCGTAGATGATTGGATTGATCAGAAGTTTGGAGCTTGTCGGTGAAGAGATTGTTCTTAGAGTGATCCGACGAGACATAGTCATACGCTTTAATTCCCTAACTTTTACCTGAACCGCCCTTTCGGGTTTTCGATTCACCGGGATGCCCATTTTTGCCCAAGTCGCCCTTTCGGGTTTTCAACTTGCCGGGTGTACATATTTTTTTTGTTTTATCCCTAGTTTTTTCCTGAACCTCCCTTTTGGGTTTTCGATCCACTGGGATGCCCATTTTTGCCCAAGTCGCCCTTTCGGGTTTTCGACTTGTCGGGTTATTTCATGCGTAGTATCTTTTGACTATGTCTGTGTTCACAGGGTGTGGCAAGTCGTCGCCGTCCATGGTGGTCAGAATCATTGCCCCACCAGAAAAGATACTCTTGATCACGATTGGTCCTTCGTAGGTAGGAGTCCATTTGCCCCTGGGATCACTTTGCGGTAAGATGATCCGCTTGATTACAAGATCTCCGACTTGATATACCTGACGCCTGACTTTCTTGTTGAAAGCCTTAATCATCCGTTTTTGGTACGTCTGACCATGGCAAACAGCAGTAAGTCGCTTCTCGTCGATCAAATTGAGTTGATCAAGCCGGATCTGAATCCAATCGTCTTCACTCAAACCAGCGTCCTCCATAATCCTTAAAGAAGGAATCTGAACTTCCATAGGTAGGACAGCTTCCATGCCATATACCAAAGAGAATGGGGTTTCCCCTGTTGAGGTACGTGCCATGGTACGATATCCATGCAGAGCAAACGGTAACATCTCATGCCAGTCTTTGTAGGTAACTGTCATTTTTTGAATGATCTTCTTGATGTTTTTGTTTGCAGCTTCAACATCACCGTTCATCTTCGGCCGATAGGGAGATGAATTGTGATGATAAATCTTGAACTGTTCTTATAGAGCGGTGATCATAGTATTATTCAGATTTGAACCGTTCTCTGTGACGATCCTGTCGGGGACACCATACCGGCATATGAGGTTCTGCTTGATGAAGCGGGAAACCACATTCTTTGTAACAGAGGCAAAGGAAGCTGCTTCGACCCACTTGGTAAAATAATCAATAGCGACCAAGATGAAGCGATGCCCATTGGACGCCGTGGGCTTGATCTCTCCAATCATGTCAATGCCCCACATTGCGAATGGCCAAGGAGCTGTCAGAACATTGAGAGGAGCAGGAGGAATATGTACTTTGTCGATGTAGACTTGGCATTTGTGGCAAGTATGGGAATGTTGATGACAATCAGCTTCCATGGTAAACCAGTAGTAGCCTGCCCTTAGAATCTTCTTAGCCATTGTATGTCCGCTCAAGTGGGTGCCGAATTTGCCGCTGTGTATATCGGTCATGATCAATTCTGCTTCAACCTTATCCACACAATGAAGTAGAACACAATCATGACTGCGTTTATAAAGGATGCCATTGCTTAGGAAGAACTTGGCAGCAAATCTCCTTAAGAACTTTTTGTCATTGACGGAAGCTCCTTCGGGATATTCTCTAGTTTGGAGATACCTTTTGATTTCATGAAACCAGGGTTGTTCCACTACTTCTTCGGTATTAATCTCATGACAGTGTGCAGGTTCGTCCATTCGCTCGATGGTAATTTGGGGAGCCTCGTTATCCCAGTTGAGTTTAAACATGGAAGACATTGTAGCCAGAGCATCGACTAACTGATTTTCTTCTCACAGAAAATGCTCGAAGGTAATCTGCTCGAAATGAGGAAACAACGTCAAGACATGTTCTTTGTATGGGATAAGATTAGGATGTTTGGTGTCCCACTCTCCTTTGACTTGACTGACAAGCAAAACCGAGTCCCCAAATATGACCAAAGATTTGATTCCCAAGTTTATAGCAGCCTTGAGACCAAAGATGCAAGCTTCATATTCAGCCATGTTGTTGGTACAGCTGAAGCAGAGTCGGGCAGTGAAGGGTATATGGCAACCATCCGGAGAAATGAGTACCGCACCGATACCGTTACCAAGTGCATTTGAAGCACCATCAAAGTATAGGGTCCATCGGGATCCTTGTTTAGGTCCGTCATACGGTTCGTTTCCTTCAATGTTGTCCAATGTCATGATGTCTTCGTCAGGGAAGTCGAATCTCATAGACTGATAATCTTCGACGGCTTGATGAGCTAGATGGTCAGCTAGTACACTCCCCTTTATAGATTTTTGGGTAGTATATTGGATATCATACTCAGTCAGGATCATTTTCCATCTACCAATTCTTCCAGATAAAGCCGGCTTCTCGAAGATATACTTGATCGGATCCATCTTGGAAATCAGCAAAGTGGTATGAGTCAACATATACTGCCTTAGCTGGCGAGCAGCCCATACCAAAGCGCAACAAGTTTTCTCGAGCAGTGAGTAGCGAGTCTCACAGTCGGTAAACTTTTTGCTAAGGTAATAAATAGCATGCTCTTTTCGGCCAGACTCGTCATGTTGGCCCAGTACACACCCCATTGAGTTATCCAAAACAGTCAGGTACATGATCAATGGCCTTCCTTTAACGGGTGGCATCAGAATAGGAGGTTCTAGTAAGTACTCCTTGATCTTATCAAAAGCAACTTGACAATCCTCGTTCTATTCAACTACCTGATCTTTCTTCAGCGGTTTGAAAATTGGTTCGCAGGTAGATGTCAGGTGAGAGATGAACCTCGCGATGCAGTTTAAGCGTCCCAAGAATCCTCTAACCTCCTTTTCAGTACGGGGGGCAGGCATTTCTTGTATAGCTTTTACTTTGGCTGGATCAACCTCAATGCCCTTGTTGCTGACAATAAATCCCAGAAGTTTACCAGACATAACTCCAAAAGTGCACTTGCTCGGGTTCAGTCTAAGCTTGTACTCCTTCAACCTGGCAAACAGCTTTTGCAAATGCTCAAGGTGTTCTTCTTTTGTCTGTGATCGAGCTATCATGTCGTCTACGTAAACCTATATCTCATGATGTATCATATCATGAAACAAAGCTACCATGGCGCATTGATAGGTTGCCCCTGCGTTCTTCAGTCTGAACGACATCACTTTGTAGCAGAAAGTACCCCATTGTGTAACAAAGGTTGTTTTCTCCATGTCCTCGGGGGCCATTTTAATCTGGTTGTAGCCCGAGAATCCGTCCATGAAGGAAAAAACCTTGTGTTGAGCTGTGTTGTCAACCAAGATGTCGATATGCGGCAGTGGGAAATCGTCTTTGGGGCTGGCCTTATTCAAATCCCGATAGTCCACACACATTATGACCTTGCCGTCCTTTTTGGGTACGGTCACAATGTTAGCAACCCATTGTGGGTAGGTTGTAACAGCCAGAAAGCCAGCGTTGAATTGCTTCATTACTTCAGCCTTGATTTTCTCGGACATGTCAGGTCTCATTCGGCGAACTTTTTGCTTGACCGGTGGACAATCCTCTCTTGTAGGGAGACGGTGAACCACGATATCTGTGTCTAGCCCTGGCATGTCTTCATAAGACCAAGCGAAGATTTCAACGTATTCATTTAACAACTGCACTAAGCGCTCCTTGACACTCGGTTCCAGGTTGGCACCCACTTTTACTTCTTTCCTGTCCTCCTCTGTCCCTAAGTTGATGGTTTCTAACAACTCTTCATGAGGCAGAATAGCCCTCTCTTCTTGTTTTAAAAGTCTGGCTAACTCTCCCGGTACCTCACAATCTTCGTCAACTTCGTATTCAGCTTGATTGACCAAATCTTCAGAGTTATCGAAGGCTAAAACAGAATAGTCACCCATGGAATCTAGAGTGGATGGGTACCTGCATTTGTGAGTGTGGGTGTGTGTAAGGGATAGCCATCCTTAAACAAACAAAATGCAAAAGGAAAGAAAAATGAACACAACAGTTTATAGATGAAAAACGTCCAATGATTCATTAAAACATGGCATATGATTATGAAGGAAATCAAACCCTTACAAATGGACCTACATGCCCCGGGCAAGGCATGAGGTGAAAATAGTGTGCGAATTGTTTTAGTTATTACAAACCATAAAAATGGGAAATTGTTCAAAGATAAAATTACTGATTGATAAAGGTGATAGGAACGAAATCCTTTGCTTCCCAATTGCTCAAACCCCCTTCAACAGTCGGAAAAATCCAGTCTTCAAAGTGGATCTCCTCATCTTCATCCCCTACAGCATTGATTCCATGGTGAGAAATCTTGACAGGTGATCTTCCAATCTTAGAGCGACGCATAGCCTTTTGTCCATCAGCAGTAAACCCTAAACCAAACTTGTCCGTCTTATGGGGAAAGTCAGGAAATTGTCCTCATACTGTGCTCTTCCCCTCCTCAATCACAATCTCTGCATCCTTTAGAGATGCCATCTTAGCCACATGCTTGGGAATGATAGGTGCCTCAACCGCTGTCTTCGCAACTGCTACCTCGTTTGAAACTTCCTCGAAATGTTGAAAAGGTGTTTCGATGAACTCGCCGTCTAATTCCACATATCGAAAGGACTTGAGATGACTAATCATGTACTCTTCCTCACCATGCACCATTATGATCTTACCCTTCACAGGATATTTCAGCATCTGGTGCAAAGAGGACGTAACTGCCCCGACATAATGGATCCATGGTCTTCCTAACAAACATGAGTATGATGGGCGGATGTCCATCACGTAGAAAGTGGAGTTGAACACTTAGGTGCCTACCTTGATGGGAATATCAACCTCTCCATGAACCATTCTTTTGGAACCATCGAAAGCTCTGACGACTATGTTACTAGGTTTGAGGGTCAAACCTTCGCAATCCAAACGGTCTAAGGCCTTCTTTGGCAGCACATTCAGGGAAGAACCAGTATCGAACAAGACATGGGCGAGGGTGGTCCCTCGGCATTCAACTGAAACATGTAACACATCATTGTGTTTCCTTCCTTTGGGAGTTAAGTCAGCATCGGAAAAACCCAGGCCATTGTCAGCAGTAAGACTGGCCACACAATTTTGAAATTGGTCAGCCGAGGTCTCTTGGGGGACATGTGCCGTTTTCAAGAATTTAATCAGGGCCTTAGCATGGGCCTCTGAACAGAGCAGGAGAGCTAACATTGAAATTTTAGAAGGGGTTTGCCCTAATTGTTCCACAACATCTTAGTCACTTTTTCTGATTATTTTCAGGATTTCATCCATCTCCTTCTGAGTGGTTTCGGGGATAACCACAGCATGAGCCTTCGTCCTGACAGGCATTTCCAGTATCCCCTTACCTTTGTCGGTGTTATCAGCGGATGGTCTTTCTTCAGGAGTGTTTAACTCTTCAATCACTGGGCCTTGCGCAGAGGGTCCAACAGGCGCAGAAGCTTTTAAGGGTCCGAAGACTGCTCGGGGAGGAGCAATCTCCAGAGAAAAGATCCGGCCACTACGGGTGATCTTGCTTGTTCCCGCGATGTTTCCTATATCAGGGTCTTCTTCAGAGATTTCTTGGACTGTTTCGATTTGTTTGATGTCGTGGTAGAAGATTTCTCCCCCATAGTTCCACGGTATCATTTTGCTTGATTGGTACGAGACAGGTCCCGGCATGGTGATCTTCAGAGGTACATATTCAGAGTTGGGTGTAATCCTGACAGGCATTTTGCAAGCCTTGGGAGGATTGTCGGAAATGGTTATGATGGCAATATCATTGGTTGAGGTATCACAAGTATCAGGAGTAATTGGATTGAAAGTGTTAACAGGGGTTTTCTGGAAAAGTATTTCTCGAGTATCCATCAGGCGTTGGACACCCGAATTCAACATTGGACAATCATCTTGAATATTCAAACAAAAATAGCAATCTTTATCACAACCAGGAAAGATCCCGACTCTCAACAAATTTTCTTTTATCACTAACAATGGAGTCAACGGATTGGCAACATCAGTAACATGGAGGTTTTCCAAAACAGCATGCACATTGTGGTCGTGCTTAGGCATCGGCGCAGATATAACATTGGGCTTTTTAGGAGCGTCAAATTCGACCTCTTTGGCGTCAATTAAGTCCTGAATTTTGTTCTTGAGTGCCCAACAATTATTGGTATCATGCCCAATACTGTCGGAATGGTAAGCACACTTGGCTTTTGGGTTGTAAGATGGAGAGGTGGTATTTACATTCTTTGGAGCCTCTTTTAAATTAGCAAGATTCAACTTCAGGAGATGTGGAGGGATTTGATCAGGGGTCATGTTTACTGGAGTAAACTGTCGTGGTGGCCTTTGCTGATAAGTTCTGGGATGATCATTCCTCGGTTGACTGTTTCTAAGCTGGTCTGATGTGGACTTCTGTATTAATACGGCCCCCACTATCGGCCGACGTTCCTCTCTTTCCCGATTTTTCTGAGTGTATACAGCAGATGCTTCTTTCTTGGCTGGGAAAGGTTTTCTAGCAGCTGTGGATGCGGAAGCATCCTTTTGAATTTTTCCACTTTTGATACCGGCTTCCACCCTCTCTCCAGTCAAAATCAACTCAGTAAATCCCGTAGAGGAGCTTCCGATTAGATGGTTGAAGAAAGGGCCAGATAGGGTCACCAAAAACATGTCAACTAATTCCCTATCTGATAGCGGTGGCTGCACCCTTCCAGCCAGGTCACGCCACTTTTGGGCGTACTCCTTAAACCCTTCATTAGAAGCCATCCCCATACTTTGTAGCTGAGTACGGGTAGGCGCCAAATCAATGTTGTACTGATACTGACGATAGAAAGCGGCTGCCAAGTCTTCCCAATTGTGGACCTCTGATCTCTCGAGCTGATAAAACCAATCTAACTGAGTGCCAGACAAGTTGTCTTGGAAAAAGTGCACCCAGAGGTCTTTGTCGGATGAATGTGGCTGGATCTTTCTAACATACGACCTCAAATGCATATTAGGGAAAGACAGACCGTCGTACTTGGCGAATGTCGGCACCTTAACTTAGGAGGGATAACAATCCCGGCTACCAACCCCAGTTCCTCAAAATCCAATTTGGGCACCCTCTGCAACTCCATAGCTGCCAATCTGTCTTCAAGGTTCTTATACTTGTCATCCGCTGGTGGATACTGTTGTTCTGAATAGTCTTCGTCTGCTTCCTCTTCCTCCTCTTCTACCTCAGATTCGGAAGGTACAGTAACTCCTTTCCCCTTGCCAATCCCTTCGTCAGATGTTGAAGGAAATTCAAGAGTCCTTCTAGCATCACCCTCAAATCTTCTTCCGAAAGTAGCTACCCCCGGTCTCTTTTTCTTTTTCTTCTCTTTATTCTTCTCTAGCAGAACTTTGAGATCCTCTTGACCCTTTGCCAAGGTCATGAGGAGTTGCTGAAATTGTGAATTTTGTGCCTGTAGGTCCTTCACTATTTGCTCCAAATCCATCTTGCTGAAATAAACAGCAGAAAGATAAGGAAACCTGGCTTGAAGACCTGTTTGTGCATATGATGAATAATATGTTATTTATGTAATGCATTCAAGGGTTCAAAAATTCAAATTTGTTGCAAACAAAAAGAATGCACGTCATATTAATAAGAAATTTATTAGTACATAAATGCCCCATGGGCGAAATATTACAAAATTCTTAATGTAAAAAGACGTTGCGCATCCTCTTTGGTGCGATGTAGGTGTTGAGAGTTTCCTCCTCGTGAAGTCGGCGGGTGAGCTCTAAAACCTTCTTCTCACTGGCATAGAAGTTGGCTTCAAAAGTATCCCGCTCTTCTTTGAGTTGGATCCAACTCTTTTGAATTTCCTCCCATGATGTTGGCATGTCAGGATGTAGGATGGTGTATGGAACCTCTCCTTCCATAACAGGCTCTTTAATCAAATGGAGAATGTGAGGATATCGCATCTTAAGACTCTGGGAACAGGCTCGTACCCACTTGAGGTAAGGCTCAAGGGGGATGGAATTCTTGTGCCCCAGTGTCTTACTATCCACCTTGTTAGGCATCCTCCAAGCTCTAATGAACCTTTGTCGAAGTCCTTGCACATCGTTGTCAAAGTCAAAAACTAGGTCAGGAATCAGCATGTCGTGAGGGCCGTCCCTCCGGGCATATCCAAATTGTCTCAAAGCTAGACATGGGTTGTAGGTAATGCCTCCCCTAATGCCAAGTAATGGGACATTAGGGAATTCCCCACAATGATCAATGATGATGACATTTTCTCTGGACCGAGAACACCAATGAACATCGGAATGTGTAAGAGCCATCAACCGTTGTGACCACCTTGAGCCTTGCTCATTCTTCAAGACTGACTGGGGAAGGTGAGAAATAAACCACCTTGCTAAAAGAGGAGTACAACACATGAGAAAACCTCTTTTCCTCATTGTTCGTGTGTGAAATGAGTGGAGTATGTCCCCAAGCAATGTAGGTACAGGATTCTTGGACAAGAAAATCTTGACAGCATTCACATCTATAAGTTGGTCAGGGTTTGGGAACAAGAATAACCCATAAATAAGGAGTTCCACAATCTCCTCAAAGGCTTGTAGATCAAGAGAATTCCAACAGTCTTGGGCCTTCTCAAACAGAAATTTTGCCAAGAAACCCTTGACACCACTTTTGGTTTCCCATTGCCCCTTGATGTCAGATGGTTGCAAGTGTAATGCTTGAACAACATCTTCAGGCTTTGGTTCTTTTTTCGTACCGTTGTAGGGTAGTTGATGAAGAATAGGAATTCTCAGAAGTTAAGAAAATTCCTCCAAAGTAGGAACCAATTGTTAATCAGGGAATGTGAAACAGTGATGTAGGGGGTCAAAGAACTGGAAGAGAACTTTCACCATGTCTTCTTCAATGTTGGTGTTGACCAAGCTGAGAAGCCTACCATGTCTCTCACTGAAGAGAGAATTCTCCGGAATCCTGGAAGTAAGCTCCTTGAGTTGAGGAGGAATACTCACAAGGTTGACTTGAATTGTTTTCATGCGAAGAGATTCCATGACCTACAAAACAAGAACAAAGATGAAGATCCAAACCCTTGAAATGGTTAGTGGATGCATATGATGATTTATGATGTTCATGATGTATGCACAAACACATGTACAAGCAAGTCACACAAAACCCTAATTTCAGGCTTGCATGAGGTTTCATAGGTAAGTACCCTCTTGAGTTTAGTTGGCTCAAAATCTGTCCTATAAATAGTAACCGGGTTCTAAGGATCTCAATATCATTGGATTGTTTTCTATGTTCATTGTTTTGGTTTAGCCACTTAACTAGCGACCAAAATATTCCAAGAAAACAAACCTCAATGAGTGTAGTATCGAGTATCTACCAACTTCGGACTACACCAAAGCCGGTCATCTCACTACCCCTAATAAAAGGCCAAGATGGTCAAGTAAGGTTCTAGTTCATTAGTGCTTAATGACATCACTCAGCGGCCCCGTATTCTCTTTGATTGACTCAAAGGGTACCGGTACTCACAAATATGTCGCACTAATATAGATATTGCTTCAACCGTGTTGGTATACCCCACACAGTTTCCACAACGTATTGCTATCTATGAATGTTTCCCAAATCCGGGTGGAGGATCTCAAGCCCAAACAAGTGAACCAAAATGTAAAGCAAACAACAATCATGCAAAAGGGTGATCTAAGCCCTAAGGTTACTCCACTTTTAAAATTTTCCCCAGCAGAGTCGCCAGTTCTGTGATACGGTGGGAGAACTGACTTGTGGTTTTGCGTTTGTGTTCGCAAATGTTTCGGTTTAGTAAGAGTCGCCACCGACTTTTTATTTTATCCTAAGGAAAGGTCAAAAAGCACAGGAAAGACCTTTGAGATGTTTTCTTGGGTTCGGGGAATAAATTATAGAAAGGGAAGGTATTAGCACCCTTTCTATCCATGGTTATCCATGGGCTCTTAGTTACTTGCTTAGATCACTTGCTTTGATTTTCAATTGTTTGAAATGGTGCTTTTCAATTGTTTGAAATGGTGCTTTTCAATTGTTTGAAATGGTGCTTTGTGTGTGATTTTTGAAGATGTTTTGAAAAGAGGCTATTGTTGTGGCAACCTTTGTAATGATTCTTGTTTGAATGTATACAAAGGTGTTTTTTGTCTTTTGAAAGGTTTTCAATGTTTGAAAGTAGGGTTTTGAAATTGTGTTGTGAAGTGTGTTTTGAAAAGTAGCAAGGATGTTTTGCAAGTTTGATCAAGTAACTAAGAGCTATCTACCCTATTTACTCAAAGATCTTTCTTATGTTTTTAACCCTTTTAACAGTGTTGTTTCACCATTGTGTTTGGTGAACAACCTTGTGTTAGGATGTTAAACGGGACGGGCGCGGGTCATCGTATAGACCATGATAGCAATGGCGTCAAGTGTCTTTGGCAATTTTTCCTTTAAGGGACTTGATCATTTTGTTTAGGCAACTTCCGATAGCGTCATCGAGGGACTATGATCACTTTGATTATTTTTTTTGCTTTGCCAAAGGACTTGACATGCAACCATGGCCCATTTTTGAAGGCAACAAGTGGTGTAACCCTAGGGGTGCAAGTGTGTATTGTGATTGTTTTTTCATGCATATTTATCTTGGATTAGGTCAAGCTAATTGTTGATTGATTTTACATACAAACCCTAGTTCTCTAATCATGGCATAATTGAAAGCTTTAAATGTGCGAGAATTTAAAAGCTATACTATTACAACATAATATAGGGAGGGGGGTACAAATTTTGAATTGGGGATATTTTGACAAGAAAATAAATTCTAAGTTATTACAACCATATCGATTGTACAAGGCAATATTTAACATTTAAATAAATACAATTAAGTAAATAAAATGTATTATGCCAAAAAATATTTTTTATCTATGTGAAAAAGGTATTTTTTAATGTGAAACATAAACAAATAATAAAAAAAAAGTCAAATTTTAATTATTTTGGTTATCTAGGGCAAAACCCTAATTTTCAAATAAATAGCAATGTTTGTTAATTATATACAATAATATATTAATTTATACAAAAATAAAAGTATATTGTAAAACATTATTTTTTTAGTGTCAAATATTAATAAAAATAAAGATGTATTATTTTTGGTATATTTTTTGTCCTAATTATTTAATAAAATATGTATGTATATATATTAAATATATATTAAACATAAAAATAAAAAGAAATTGACTATTTACAAAAAAATGAATATTTTCAAGAAAATGTTTTTAAATATAAATAAATGAAATAAATGAAAATAAATGTATTTTTTTATATTATTTTTAGTTTTGTTTTTTAAAAAAAGAAAATAGTTTATTTATGTATATATACCTAATAAAATGAAATAAATATCAAATAAATAGGAAAAATATAGAAAAATATTTTTTGGCATTTTTTGTATTTCATATGAAAAATAATAAAGTCAGAACAAAAATAAAAAAGTCAAAAATAATAAATATCAAATAAATGGGCCAGGGGGTGTATTCAGCAAAAGGGGGGTATCAAAAGCAAAGCCAAAACCAAGCCCAGCCCACTGACTTCATCTTCTTCCTCTGAACTACAACACGCACGTTTTGTACAGAACATGCCATCTCCTGATTCTTTGATTTTTTGACAAAACTCATAACATAAACATTGTAGAGCATCAAATAACGAATTCAAACATGTAAAAAACTTGGATTAACTCTCAAAGACCAAAGAGAATTTATCTGGCCCTAATTTTTAACCTAGTTTTTTCATAAAGTTCATGAATGAAATTCTCTCAGCACGATTAATGTAAATGAAAACTAAGCATATGTATGGCTACAGGGCTATGAGTACAACATATTTCATTCACAAACCTAAGCCTAACCATTCTTAAATAGAGAGATAGAAGTCCATGAAATACCTGTTTCAGTTGACTTCGAGTTGGGCAACGTAGCAACCTTCAATGGTGTTTGAGCTTCTCTTGAGCTTGCCTGAAGTCCCAGGAAGCTTCTCCAATGCTTGGCTTGCTTTGAAATAAACTGAATCATGTTGTAGAACTCCACCTGCAAAGCTTTGAAATGAAAATGGCAAAGTGTGTTAGAGGTGTTACAGCTTGCAATAGAGGTCTGGGATAGGTCAGGTGGATGGAATGGAAGGTGTTTGAACAGGTTTGGGCCAAAACGCACGAGCAACTTGTGTTGTGGAACTCAATCTGCAGGGAGTTCCCTGTTTTGCAGAAAAACAGTGGTTCTGAGTGTGAGGAGGTTTGAGTGATGAATGAGTCGTGGTAAATAGAATTTGTGGACTTGATCTTGCCTCAAAGATTTGGCCCCATGTCTCAAAGATTTAGCTTTTGACATAAAGTGACATTAGGCAAAAATGGCAATTTTCCTTTTTCTACTTAAGGTTTAAACTTGTGTACAATGCTTAAATGAACAAAACAAAGGCTTGGACTGATGGATTGGCATTAAATTAAGGAGTGCAAGTTGGTTTTGAGGCCTGTAATGTTGAAACAAGCTAGCTAGATCATAATTGCAAGTTGTTATGAACATGTATTGGCCATGAACAAGAGTGAGTTTTTGCCAACTTTGAGAATTCGATTCTCTCTAACCACAAGGGTGTTTGAGGAGTTCTTGGACAATTTGTAAAGCTTGGAACATGTTCTACAATCCATTTTTGTAATGAAACTTGAAACTCTAAGTGGAACTATGTAAAAAATGGCCAAGAAGATGGGTCAAAATCCTGCCTAGATTAGGGTAAATTTTCTCTAAGTTAAAAGTTTTAGGTACCCTTGTTCCAAAAATCATAACTTGAGATAAAAGCTTCTTTTGAGAAAACTTTGTGAATCAAAGTTGTAGACTTTGTGATGGAATACAACTTTCATTTGCAAGTTTTGTTTGAATCCATTTGCATCTTGGTGAAAAAATGGGACAAAGTTAGGAAAAAATAAGAAAATTTTATAACTTAGAAAAATTCTAAGTTATGAAATTTTCCCATTTCAAACCCTAATTTGCATTTTTGGGTTTCTTGATGAACAAGTTTCATAATTTTTCATGTCTTGATGAAAAATAACCCTTGGCACTTGATTTTGACCAAAAAGTCAAAGTTTGACTTTTCAGTGTACAGTCAAAATTTGATCAGTTGACTGAAAAATTCATTTGTCAATCCTATGCACTTGAGATCTTTTGAATTTGTTGAATGGTTCAAGACAATGTCATTGATTCCTTGAGTCCATATGTGAGCTTGGTTTGCCATTGGCTAGGTCAAACAGTCAAAAATTGCCTTTATGCAGTCAAAACCCTAAAAATGACCATTTTGCCCTTTTGGTGATCTGATCAAATTTCTTGTGGAATTGTGATCCAAACTTGATCAAATGACCTTTATGAGTTCATTATGTTGATGTGGGTCAAATTTCATGAGGTTTGACTGTCAATTGGCCACTGTTGACTTTTCCCCAATACAACTGATTTATAGGTCAACTGTCCAATTGACTGGGCAAAATTTGAATCAAGGCTTGAAACTTGGTATGGATAAACTTGTGAGCCCAACATGAAGTATGAAAGTCACTTTGGGCATTGTAGGTCAAAATATCCTTGTGAAAACTCAAACCCTAGTTTAGGTCAACAGTGCAAGGAAATGTCTTAAGAAGAGCAAACCATAGCTTTATCTTCAGTTCCAAAAGTCTTGTGATGATAAAATGTTGGTGAAATGGGAGAGCAAATTTTGGGGTACAACAATATGTATTCATGTAATGCATTCAAGGATTCAGAAATTCAAATTTGTTGTTGTGATCAGTGGAAATAGAACTGACTGTTTTGGAATGCTGGTTCACGTTTGCGTTTGTTTTTGCAAAATGTCGCGGTAAGCAAGAGTCGCCACCGTCTTTTATTTTATCCAACAAGGAAAGGACAAAAGCACAGCAAAATTCCTTTTCGAGATGTTTCTCGGGTTTGGGAGGTAGATTATAGAAAGGGAAGGTGTTAACACCCTTTCTATCTGTGGTTATCCACGGGCTCTTAGGTACTTGCTCACTATGTTTTCAAAAAGTTTTGCTTTTCTTGTGTTCGTGGGTTTTGAAAAGAGTTTTGTTTGAAAACTTCGATTTAACTCTTGTTTCTGTCCTCAAGAGTGTATGAAGTGTTGTTGAAAACTTTGTTTGAAAAATGTAAGTCCGAAAAATTTGTTTTGTTTTGAAAGAGCAAGTACCTGAGAACCTCTACCTACTCAAAAGGAATTAAACTGTGTAAATTTCCTTTAGACAGTGCTATCCCACTATTGAGAAGTAGGTAGCACCATCGTTGGAGTTTTCGGGTCAATTCGATTAAGGGACGTGTGGTCACTAAAGCAATGTTAGGACGCCTTAGCGGTAACCCTAATGTCTTAGATCATTTTTTATCGAGGAAACTGTTTCGAGGCAACTTTGATCTTTATACAAGAGGGCGACCTCTAAAACTTCCTATACTCAATGACCACGTTCGAGGCAACCAAGTGAGGCGTACCCTAGGAGTGGCATGTGCAAGTGTGGCAATTTTCAGTTATGTTATCTTTACATGTCATGGTGAGCTACGGTTGATTTTAATTTAAGATAGATCTTGTCATGCATAGCCTAGTTAGCATACATCTAGCAATTAATGGTTGCGAAAAATAAAACTAAGCTATTACAAGGCGTCGGGTATTTACATCGCCAAAAACAAACCCTTGAAAAGTAAAATGCGGAAAAGTAAATAAAAGCGATAAAAAGTCCTAATTCCAAAACTATTACATCCTCGGAGCAAATACAATCATATGGAATATGAATCAAAAATCACACGTGCGAGAAAAATTGAATCGGAGAGTTTTTAGGGTTTTGACCCCTTTTTAGGAAAGAAAGAGATTTTTATATTATTTTGAACTAAATGAAATTAATCCTAAGTTAATTAATTAATAAAATAAAAGAAAGATATTTTTTTGGGTTTTTTGAATGTTTTAGGAAATAAAAATAAGATGATTAAATATATTAAAAACCTAATTCTACATTAATTTTAATTTATTGCAAAAGTATTAATATAATGCCTAATTAAAAACTAAATTAATTAAGTTATTTATTTATAAAATAATGAAATAGTGAAATTAATTTTAATAAATAAAAATATTATATTTTTTGTTTTCTGATTTTATTAGGGGGAAAAATATTAATTTGTTAGTGATATAAATAATAATTATAAAAATAATTAAATGAAAGAAAAAAATTAAAAAAAGAAAGGAAAAGAAATAAACTCATGAAGGGGGTTTGGGCCCAATTTCGTGGTGCAATCTGCAATTTCCCAGGCCCATTATGCTTCAGCCTCATTGACTTTCAGGATCTCACACGCATGCATTGACTAGGGAGTATGATGATCCTCCATCCATGACCATTGAATCTAGGTTTGGAGACATCTGGCGCACTGAGATTTGAGGTGTATGGTGGACTTCCTTTTGAAAAGTGCACATGAATACCTGGGAAAGAAAAATAACAAGGTTTTGGGGGACCTGGGATTCGAACCCAGGTCCCAATGCTTATTGGCCAGCGTCCCAACCACTCAACCACCTGCATCTTTTTGTTATAGGAATAGCAACTAAACATAATATATGCAAACCATTTAATATGCTAAAATTATAAAAAAAAACGCGCTAAGATTCAAACACGCGAACCAGATGACAACACGTCGTCATCTTCAACCTTGGTTCTGCATAAAATAGAATCAAATAGCGGGGGTTTTTAACCTCCACTACCTCCCTGCACGAAAAATAGCGAATAGGCACAAAGCAAAAAGAAATATTTCACGAGGTGTGTGTTAGAATCGTCTTGGTCTCACGAATTCAACCATGTATCCCATGGGTTCCAATTTTTCCTGGTGTGGAAAGCCCTATTTGAAAGCTTGAAAACCCTAGAAATTCAATCATGGCATCTCTCGGTTTAGGGCATTATGGTTCAATTCAGTCATTCCATTAGCTTTGTATAATCTCTAGCAATGCAAATCAATCACAAAAACATGTCAAATGCGTATGAATTAAGAGATACAGTTTTGAATTATAAGTGCAAACCGTGAGATGGTATTTCGTGATTCCTTGAGCTTTGGTGCTTGAATTTGATTGCAAATCACTCCTGGTACCTCCTGCAATGTGTTTGGATGGACAAGGCACCTTGAATTGGCCTAGATTGCAAGAACAAGTTTTGAGTTTTCTTGAAATTTCTTGAAATTGGTATGGCCGTTCTGCAGTCTTTCAGTCGTGAATTAGGTTATGCTTGGCTTGCTTGCATATAAGGGAATCAGTTTAGGTCAAAATTTGGACCCATACCCATGTGCATTGAAGATTGAATCTTTGATTGATAAATCAAATATTCTTGATTTTTCATGATTGAACAAGTTGCCAAAATTGGATATTTTTGTATCTTTTAGCTTGTGCACGAATTGGTCAGCATATTTGGATCATATTTGGTTTACAAATAGGTTTAAGAATCAAATCTTTTATTTTCTTATGATTTAAATTAATTAAATGAAATAATATGTATTAAAAATCCATTTAATCAATAAATTTAAGAAAATAAATCCAATTTAACTTGGTGGGTCGTGCATAGGTCATGGGTGAAGTTTCAAGAAGAGATTTGAGGCCCATTAGCAAAAAGAAGGTGTTTTGAGCAAAGTTGACTTTTGCAAATTCATGAAAATTGCCCAACTTCTCCAATGCATAACTTGCTCAATTTTGATCATATGACCATGTTCTTGGACATTTTGGAAAGCCCTTGAAGTCATCTAACCAATGCTTTTAGTCCCATGTCATTTGGATTTACCAATCTCAAGTTATGGCCTTTGACTCAAAGTGTACTTTTGTTGACTTTTGAAATTGACCTATAATGTAAAAATTTGTAACTTTTTGTGAGAGCATTTCTTGATCTTGGAGTGTGAAGATGGATTGTAGGAAATTGCATCCTCTTCAAAATGAGCTTTGGATGGAATTTTTCTGACAAACCATGAAAGAGTTATGCCCTTGTCAAAGTACAGTTGACTTTTCTGCTATCCAAAAATAGTAACTTTTGCATCTTGATAATTTTTGAGCTATTCTTGTGGGATCATGATCAAGACTTGATCACATGATGATTGTGAACTCAAAATAAGATGTTGACCAAGAATTCTGACTTTTGACTGCAAAATGACCATTTTTCCCTTGCAGTTGACTGTAGATCAAATGGGGCTTTTGACTGTGCAAACTGGCACTGTGAGTCTTGAAATTTGGCATGTAGGTGCTTGAGAATGTATATAGGCCTATGAGACTTGATTGAACCATTGAGAATCCCAAATTTCTTGAAAGAACCAAAACCCTAATTTCAGCTGTCTACTGCTTAGGAGATGATTTGACTGTCTAACTCTTGAGCCATCTTGAACCATTTGGAGATGATTCTTAACATATCTTGAGGAATATGGGAGGGAAAATTTTGGGGTACAACAATTGTAAACAAAAAGAACACACGTCATATTAATAAGAAGAATTTGTTAGTACATAAGTGCCCCATGGGCAAAATAAATACAAAACTCTAATGTAAAAAGACGTTGTGCATCCTCCTTGGTGCGATGTAGGTGTTGAGAGTCTGCTCTTCATGGAGTCGACGAGTAAGTTCCAAAACCTTCTTCTCACTGGCGTAGAAGTTGGCTTCAAAAGTGTTTCGTTCTTCCTTGAGCTGTATCCATCTCTTTTGCAAATCTTCCAATGATGTTGGCATGTTGGGATGTAGGAGGGTGTATGGAACCTATCATTCCATAACAGGCTCTTTGATCATAGGGAGAATGTAGGGGTAAGGCATCATAAGACTCTGGGCACGGGTTCGTACCCACTTGAGGTAAGGCTCAAGGGGGATAGAATTCTTGTGTCCCAGTGTCTTACTGTCCAGTTTGTTAGGCTTCCTCCAAGCTCGGATAAACCTTTGTTGAAGTCCTTGAGCATCGTTGTCGAAGTCAAAAACCAAGTATGGAATCAGCATGTCATGAGGGCCTTCCCTTCGGGCATACCCAAATTGTCTCAGAGCTAAGCAGGGGTTGTAGGTAATGCCTCCTCTAATTCCAAATAATGGGACATTAGCGAATTCCCCACAACGATCAATGATGATGACATTTTCTCTGGACCGAGAACACCAATGAACATCAGAATGTGTGAGAGTCATCAACCATTGTGACCACCTTAAGCCTTGCTCATTCTTCAAGACTGATTGGGGAAGGCGAGAAATAAACCATCTTGTTAGAAGAGGATTACAGCACATGAGAACACCTCTTTTCCTCATTGTTCATGTGTAAAATGAGTGTAGGATACCCCCAAGCAATGTTGGCACAGGATTCCGAGATATGAAAATCTCGACAGCATTCACATCTATAAGCTGATCAGGGTTTGGGAACAAGACCAACCCATAGATGAGAAGTGCTACAATCTCCTCAAAAGCTTGCAGATCTAGAGAATTCCAGCAATCTTGTGCCTTCTCAAACATAAACTTTGCCAAGAAACCCTTGACACCACTTCTGGTTTCCCAATGTCCTTTTATATCAGATGGTTGCAAGTGTAAGGCTTGAGCAACATCTTCAGGCTTTGGCTGTCTTTCCGTATCGTTGTAGGGTAGTTGATGGAGAATAGGAATCCTCAGGAGTTGAGAAAATTCCTCCAAAGTAGGCACTAGTTGGTAATCAGGAAATGTAAAGCAATGGTGTAGGGGGTCAAAGAACTGGAAGAGAACTTTCACCATGTCTTCTACAATGTTGGAGTTGACCAAGTTGAGAAGTCTACCATGTCTTTCAGTGAAGGGAGAATTCTCTGGAATCTTGGAAGCAAGCTCCTTTAGTAGAGGAGGAATTCTCACAAGGTTGACCTGGATTGTTTTTCTGCAAAGTGATTCCATAACCTACAAAACAGGAACAAAGATGAAGATCCAAACCCTTGAAATGGTTAGTGGATGCATATGATGCTTCATGATGTTCATGATGTATGCACAAGTATATGTACAAACAAATCACACAAGATCCTAGTTTCAGGTTTGCCCGGGGTTTCATAGGTAAGTACCCTCTTGAAGTTAGTTGGCTCAACCTGTCCTATAAATAGTAACCGGGTTCTAAGGATCTCAATATCACTGGATTATTTTCTATGTTCATTGTTTCAGTTTAGCCACTTTACTGGCGACCGAAATATTCCAAGAAAACAACCCTCAATGAGTGTAGTATCGAGTATCTACCAACTTCGGACTGCACCAAAGTCGGTCATCTCACTACCCCTAAAAAGGCCAAGATGGTCAAGTAAAGGTTCTAAAAGTCCATTAGTGCTTCATGACATCACTCAGCGGCCCCGTATTCTCTTTGATTGACTCAAAGGATAATGATACCCACAAATATGTCGCACTAATATAGCTATTGCTTCAACCATGTCGGTATACCCCGCACAGTTTCCACAACGTATTTCTATTTACCTATGAATGTTTCCCAAATCCGGGTAGAGGATTCAAACCCAAACAATAGAACCAAATGTAAAGCAATCAAAGCAAACAAGATAAGCATGTAAAGGTGATCTAAACCCTAAGGTAAACCCCACTTTTAAATATTCCCCAGCAGAGTCGCCAGTTCTGTGATACGGTGGGAGAACTGACTTGAGGTTTTGCGTTTGTGTTCGCAAATGTTTCGGTTTAGCAAGAGTCACCACCGACTTTTTATTTTATCTAAAGGAAAGGTCAAAAAGCACAGGAAAGACCTTTGAGATGTTTTCTTGGGTTCGGGGGGTAGATTATGAAAAGGGAAGGTGCAAGCACCCTTTTCATCCATGGTTATCCATGGGCTCTTAGTTACTTGTTTAGATCACTTGCTTTTGCTTTTCAATTGTTTGAAATGGTGCTTTGTGTGTGGTTTTGAAAATGTTTTGAAAAGAGGCCATCATTGTGGAAACCTTTGTAATGATTCTTGTTTGAATATATACAAAGGTGTTTGTCTTTTGAAAAAATGTTTCAATGTTTGAAAGTTTGTTTTAGGAAATGTTTTGAAATTGTGTTGGGATGTGTTTTTGAAAATAGCAAGGATGTTTGCAAGTTTGATCAAGTAACTAAGAGCATCTACCCTATCTACTCAAAAATCTTTCCTACACACTTTTAACCCTTTGACATTGTTGTTTTACCATTGTATTTCGTAAACAAACTTGTGTTTGGATGTTAAACGGGACAGGCGCGGGTCATCGTATTGACCATGATAGCAATTGTGCTAAGTATCTTTAGCAAATTTTTTGAGGGACTAGATCATTTTTGTATAGGCAACCAAGATAGTGTCATCGAGGGACTATGATCTTTTGTTTTGTTTTTGTTTTTCCAAGATACTCAACATGCATACCATGGCCATTTTAAAGGCAACAAGTGGATGAAAACCCTAGGGGTGCATGTGTGAATTATGTTGTCAATTTACATGCTTTTATGTCTTGTATTAGGTCTATCTATTTGTTTTGATTTTGGATATTGCATACAAACCCTAATCTCTATCATGGCATATTTGAAAGCTATAAATGCGTAAAATAAATCTACGGCTATTACAACGTTGATATGGGAAGGGGGATACAATTTTGAATGGGGAGTATTTGCAAGAAAATAAAGCCCTAAGATTAACTATTACATCCAAATTGAATTCTTATATCAAACAATAAATAAGCAAATATTTAAATAGACAATTAAATAAATATGCAATATATTATAAATATGTAAAATGGCGCCTTTGTTTATTTTTATGTATGTAAAAATGAAATATTTAATGTATTAAAAAAAATAAGAAAATAAAAGGTTATTTTTGTTAAGGGTAAAAACACTAATTTTTGGTTTAAGAATATGTATATATTATAATATTTGTTTATGTATAATAAAATAAAGATATATACAAATGTCAGAAAATAAAAATATGTTAGAAAAAAAATTATTTAAGTATATAAATAATAAAAATAAAAGTATAATATTTTTTGTAGTATTTACAAGTTTTTATTAAAGAAAATAAAAGTATATACTATTTAATAATTATTTCTATGTCTAAAAAATAATAAAAATAATAAAATAAAATGTGGAAATTTATAAAAATAGTTTTGGTATTTTTAATGTTTAAGAAAAATAGAATAAAGTCAGAAACTAAAAATGAAATTCAAAAATATAAAAATATAAAACAATGGACCAGGGGGGTGCAATCAGCAAGCTGAGGGCGCCAAAATTGAGAAATAGCCAGGCCCAACCCAGCTACTTCATCTTCAACCTTCGTTCAAACAAAATACGCGCGTTTCCTGTACAAATGTCCAACTCCTGCATACGTGCTCTAAAGCAAAAACTCATAACACAAAAGTTATAGCATTTTTCAACACGATTCCAACCATATAAAGAACTTAATCTAACTCTCAAAGACCAGAGAGAATTTCTATGGCCCTAATTTCTAACCTAACTTTTTCAGAATGTTCATCAATCAAATTCTCTCAACACAATTAACTTAAATAAAATCTATGCATATGTATAGCTTAAGGGCAATGAGTACTACATTTTTTATTCACAAAACTAAGCCTAATGATTCCTAAATAGACAGATAGAAAGTTGGAAAATACCTGTTTCAGTTGAACTCGAGTATGGTAATGCAAGGTTTTTCAGTGAAGCCTGAGATGTTTGTGAGCTTGCCTGAAATTCCTCTGACCTTCCCCAATGCTTTGTTTGCTTTGAGCTTGCTTGAATAAGCCTGTAGAAGTCAACCTGCACAAGCTGAAATCAGAAGTGGTAAACCTTGCAAATGGAGTTACAGTCAATGGCCAATGGTTGGGATAGCTCAGGTGGGTTATATGGAAATTATTGGAAGTGGTTTGGGGCAAAACGCACGAGTAGTTTGTGTTTTGGAACTCAAAGTGCAGAAACTGCCCTATTTTGCAAGAAGATGGTGTTTTTATGTTTTGTAAGGCTTGAGGGTTGGATAGCTCGTGCTTTTGACTCAAGGCAATATGCAAAAGTTATTTTGAATGGTTACAAAAGTTGGTTTTATCAGATTGCCAAGTTCTCTCACCTTTGCAAGCTTTCTTGTTTTTAAAGCAAAAGGTGAGAAGTGACAAATGGCAGGCATGTACAGTCTAGCTCTAATCCTGCATACATTTGGTGAGCTTGGCCCCAAGTTTGTGGATTTTTTTTGCTGTCCAAGATTTGGTTCAAGGCTCAAGGGATGCAATTTGACATAAAGCAAGTTTTGACAAAAATGGCAATGTTGCCTTTTTGCTATTTTTGGATTAATCCCTTGTGTAAACCTCTAATGATCAGAACAAAGCTTCAATCCATTGAGTTTGCATTTAATTCTTGAGTGTGGAAGGGTTTAGATACCTGTAAGCAAGTATAAACAATGCTGGATGGAAATTGCAACTAGTAGCAACATGAAAAATGCCATGGATCAAAGTGACTTTTTTGCCAAATTCAAACCTTCGATTCTCCATAACCACAAATGATTTTGGAGAGTTCTTGGACATTTTGGAAATCTTGTAACATTATATACAATCCATCTTTGAAATGAATTTTTAGATTCCAAGTGGAACTATATGAAAAATTGCCATGAAGATAGGTCAAAATCCTGCCTATACTAGGGCAAAATTTCACTAAGTTAAAAGTTTCATGGACCCTTGTTCCAAAAATCATAACTTGAGATCCAAGATTCTTTTGGGAAAACTTTGTGAATAAAAGTTGTATATTTTGTGGAGGACTACAACTTTCATGTTGGAAGTTTTGTTTGAATCCAATTGCATCATGGTGAAAATGTTGGGCAAAGTTGGGAAAAATTAAGAAAATTTCATAACTTAGAAAATTTCTAAGTTATGAAATTTTTCAATCTTAAACCCTAATTTGCAAAATTAGGTTTCTTGATGAACAAGTTTCATATTTTGACACATCTTGATGAAAAATGACCTTTGGCACTTGATTTTGACCAAAAAGTCAAAGTTTGACTTTTTAGTGTACAGTTGATTTTTGATCAGTTGACTGGAAAATTCATCTGTCAATCCAATGCAATTGAGATCTTTTGAACCTTGTGAATAGGTCAATATGATTCCATTGAGTCTTTGAATCCATGATTGAACCCAATTTTCCATTGGCTAGGTTAAAAGTCAGAAATTTCCCTTCTGCAGTCAAAACCCTATAAATGACCATTTTGCCCTTTTGATGATCTGATCAAATTTCTTGAGGAGTTGTGGTCCAAACTTGATCAAATGGTTCATATGAGCCTATAATATTGATGTGGATCAAAATTTATGAGGTTTGACAGTAAATTGGCCATAGTTAACTTTTTCCCCAATACAGCTGATTTTTAGGTCAATTGTCCAATTGACTGGGCAAAATTTTGATTCAAGGCTTGAAACTTGGTATGAGGAATCTTATAAGTCCAACATGAAGCATGAAAGTCACATTGAGCATTAGAAGTCCAAAATTCCTTGTGCAAACTCAAACCCTAATTTAGGTCAACAGTGCAAGGAGATGTCTTGAGCAGAGCAAACCCTAGCTTGGTCTTGAGTTCAAAGAGTCTTGTGAGGAGAAATCTTGATAAAATGAGAGGGAAAATTTTGGGCTACAACAACTACCCTTAATTTCTTTTTGAGTAGTGTATTGGATATCATATACGGTGAGTATCATCTGCCAACGGGCTACCCTTCCTGTAAGAGATGGCTTCCCAAAAATGTACTTGATTGGATCCATTTTGGATATCAAGTAGGTGGTGTGAGTTAACATGTATTGCCTTAAACATGTGGAGGCCCAGGAAAGCGCACAACAAGTCTTTTCCAACAATGAGTACCTCGACTCGCATTCGTAAACTTCTTACTCAAGTAGTAAATAGCCTGTTCTTTCTTCCTTGTCTCGTCGTGTTGACCGAGGACACAACCCATTGAGGTCTCCAACACAGTTAGGTACATGATTAATGGCCTTCCTTTCACTGGCAACATGAGTATCAGAGGTTCCTTCAAATACTCCTTTATTTTGTCAAAGGCCTTCTGACAATCCTCATTCCATTTCACTGTCTGACTTTTCTTCAACAACTTGAACAAAGGTTCACAGGTGGCTGTGAGATGAGAAATAAATCTGGAAATATAGTTTAACCTTCCCAAAAAGCCACGTACTTCCTTCTCTGTCCTTAGCTCAGGAATTTCCTGTATCTCTTTTACCTTGGTCGGGTCCACCTTGATACCTTTCTCACTTACAATAAAGCCCAACAGCTTGCCGGATCTCACCCCAAAGGTACACTTATTCGGATTCAACCTTAGCAAGAAATGCCTCAGTCTCTCGAACAATTTTTCCAGATGAACAAGGTGTTCCTCTTCCGTGTCAGACTTAGAAATCATATCGTCTACATATACCTCAATCTCTTTGTGAGTCAAATCATGAAAGAGAGTGACAATGGCGCGCTGATTTGTTGCACCGACATTTTTCAAACCAAACGGCATCACTTTATAACAAAAGGTTCCCCAAGGCATGATGAATGTTGTTTTCTCCATATCCTCCGGAGCCATCTTAATTTGATTGTAACCCAAAAAGCCATCCATGAACGAGAACACCTTGGAATGAGCAGTATTATCGACTAGCACGTCAATATGCGAAAGAGGGAAATCGTCTTTGGGGCTGGCCCTATTTAAATCCCTATAATTCATGCACATCCTGACTTTAACATCTTTCTTGGGCACGGGCACAATATTTGCAATCCATGGCGAATAATTGACAACCTTTAAGAAATTTGCGTCCAACTGCTTCTGGACCTCCTCCTTGATCTTCTTGGACATCTCAGGATGAGTTCTTCAGAGCTTCTGCTTGACAGTTGAACAACCTTCTTTGAGCGGTAGTCGATGCACCACTATGTTTGTATCCAACCCAGGCATATCCTCAAAAGACCAAGCGAAGATATCAGAATACTCACGGAGTAGCTTGATCAATCTGACCTTTATACTTTCTTCGAGATCTGCCCCTATCTTGACTTCTCTTGTTATCTCTTCTGTGCCAATATTCACCACCTAAATTGAATCCTGATTCGGCTGGATAACCTTCTCCTCTTGTTTTAACAATCTTGCTAATTCCTCAGGAAGATCGCACTCCTCATATGCTTCTTCTTCAGCTTGATAAATAGGAGTATCAAAGTCATAATGAGCCATAGCAGAGTCGTTATTGATAGAATCGGTGGTGGAAGTGCATCTGCATGAATGACATTTTGGCGTTTTTTAGTGACAGTGTATGAAAATAGAAACATTTCCATTTGAAAATAAAAAAAGAAATGGAGCAAAATTTTGAATGAAAAAATGTCCTTTATTTCATGATAAACTTGAAAATAAACACGGTGGCCCTACACAAATGATCCACTACGCCTTGGGCAGAGCGTAGGAATTATGATATGACAATAAAAGAAACAAGAAAATTACTCCTCAGCACTTGAAACTTGGATAACATCCACAGAAGTCCAATTGTTGAGTGTCTGGCCTGGAATAATCGGACGAATCCAATCTTCGATATTGTATCCATCAGTCCTATCGTCGCCAATTGCATTGAAGTGTCCTTCTTGAGTAGCACAAGGGTGGGAAAACTTCACATGAGTAGATAAACTGGATGCTCTGGGAGCTGCACTCTGCTGACCTGGGCTGAAACCAGGACCAAATTTATCAAACTTCGGAGTAACGTCCAGCACCTGACCCCAACCTTCAGGGTTACCACCTTCCACTATAGCTTTTGCATATTTGAGAGAAGACATAACAGTTTCCGATTTCCTTTTCTGCTCTGGAGGAGGAAATTTGATAGCATGAACTGTCTCAAATGCCTGAAACGGAGTTTCATGAATTTCGCCTTCAACTTCAACATAGCGGAATGATGTCAAATGACTCACAATGTAATCTTCCTCGCCGCATACAGTTATCACATTTTCCTCTGCAGGATACTTGAGTTTTTGATGAAGAGTAGAAGTGACTGCCCCTGCTCTATGAATCCACAGCCTCCCCAACAAACAACAGTACGCTGGCTGTATATCCATCACGAAAAAGGTAGCCGTGAAGGTGCGAGGACCGACCTTGATTGGTAACTCCACCTCCCCAAATAATGACCTTCAAGACCCATCAAACGCCTTCACCGTCAAATCACTAGGGCACAACTTCAGTCCAGAATAATCAATCTTTATCAATGTTGATTTGGGCAATACATTCAAAGACGATCCGGTATCTACCAAAACCCGGGATAAAGTAGTGCCCCTGCACTCCAATGAAATATGCAATGCTTTGTTATGGTCTGGTCCCTCCGGAGGTAGATTAAAATCTATGAAGCCCAGACCGTTCCCAGCAGATATGTTAGCACAAACATTCTCAAATTGATTGACTGTTATCTCATGTGGCACGAACGCGTTCTTTAACAACTTCATCAAATCATTTCTGTGAGGTTCTGAATAAATAAACAGAGACAAGATAGACATCTTAGAAGGAGTATGGCTCAGATGATCAATTATGCTATAATCACTCTTTCTGATAATTCGCATTAACTCTTCAACCTCATCGAGAACTGAAGAAGCTTTCGATATCGGAATTGGTTGAGTCACATTGGTTGGCGTAACCCTTGGATTACCAATCATTACCTATTATTTTCCTTTTTCTCTTGTATAAGCATATGCCGCATCTTTCACATTAGAAGGACCAAATACTCTCCCGCTTCTAGTCATTCGACCCACACCAGAAAAGTTATGGACTTCCTCTTCATCACCTTCAGCATGCTCTTCCTCAGACAAACGAGCAATAACCTCCTGCTTTACCCCATGGTAATAAACATTGGCATCGTAATGCCACGTGACCGCCTTCTCACTGGTATACGGCATGGTACCAGGTACCGTAATCATCAAAGGAGGCGCCCTAGATGGGGCAGGAATGCGCACAGGGATGTAAGGAATAGATACCACAGCAACATCTTCTTCGGTAACCTTGTGGTAGCTCGGTTTCCTATCAAACTGCAGGGAACCTTCCTTTATCAACAACTGGATACCTGCTTTTAAATTATCACAGCCCTTCGGTTGCTCTCTACACTTGGCACACTCTGAAGTACAACCCAGAAAAATAGAATTGTCAAGCAAATACCTCTTAACATAGCTCAACGGAGTAGTTACCTGCTCCACATTCATGATCAAATTCAACACTTCACCATTATCATCAATCATATTAACAACACCCCCTCCATGCCTCGGAATTGGGTTCTGAGTAACATTCGGACCAGTTACCGGGGTAAACTCGATTTCCTTAGTGTCCAATAAGTCATGTACCTTGCACTTCAATGCAAAGCAATTGTCAGTAGAATGACCAACTCCGCCCGAATGGAATTCGCATCTTGCATTAGCATCATAGTTAAGAGGAAGTCTTGCGGGTGGTGGCGGCATATTTCTCAAACTGATCAACTTCAAATCAAGCAGGTGGTGGAGCGCTTCAGTAAGAGTTACTGGCAAGGGATCAAATTTCCTTGGTTGTCTCGGTTGTTGGTTATTATACTGACGGGGAGCATCTTGTTCCTTTGTTGTTGAGGCACTGTATTTGGTCTCTGCTGCGGAGGAGAATTAACAGGAATAGAAACAACATTGATTTGTTGGTGCTGACGATCCTCTCTTCGTCCCCTATGAGAGTAAACCGCGCTTGTGTCGCCTTCCCTTTTCTTCGGGTAAGTGTTGAATGGTTTCTTACTGCCCCCTGATGAGCCGCTAGAACCTACAATCTGAATTTTCCCCAATTTCAAACCCACCTTAATTCTTTCACCAGCCATAACCAAGTCCGCAAATCCTGCCGAAGTACTTCCTATCATGTGCTCATATAATGGCCCTTGCAGGGTACTCATAAACATATCAATGAGTTCTCTCTCCATGAGTGGAGGTTGAATCCTCGCAGCCAACTCACGCCACTTCTGAGCGTATTCCTTGAAAGATTCTTTTGGTCCTTGTGACATATTCTGTAATTGAGTGCGATTAGGCGCCATATCCATATTGTACTGATAATGTTTGACAAAAGCCCGAGCAAGATAATTCCAGCAACGAATATGAGTTTTCTCCAACTTCATGTACCACTCCAGCGATTCCCCAGATAGGTTATCCTGGAAAAAATGAATCAAAAGCCCTTGATCCTCAGTATGTACTGACATCTTCCGGAAATAAGCAGTTGCATGAGTAAAAGGACACGACGTTTCGTTGTACTTTTAAAATGTAGGAGGCTTGAACTTTGGAGGAACTTTCACCCCAGACACCAACCCGAGATCATTAGCACCCATACCAAGGACTCATTGCCCTTCCACAGCCTTCAAATGCTCTTCTAATAAACGATACTTCATATCCTCAATCTGAACCCCCGGCTCTGAACACCGAACAGAAAACTAATCTTCATCCTGGTCAAAGTCAAAATCCTGCTCCTGATAATTCCTTACACCGCCCTGATTAGCTCTCCTGTTCCCCAAAAGACGAGGTCCATGAGACGGGGGAAACTGCCCTACGTTGCGCACAAAAGGGTTTCCCGGCATCCCATGAAAATTTCCAGCAGGCTGATCTTGCACATCCCTCAATCCTACAGAAATGTCCTGATAGAGCCCTTGATTTCCACCATCCCCTGGAAAGTGGCACTGGTTGTTGACAATGGCAGCTAGCTCCTCCTGTCAGCGATTCACATTGGTGATGACCTCCATGAACCGAGTCATCTGAGTAGCCATTTGGTCCCTCATTCCAGCGAGTTCAGCTTGAACCTGTTCCATCTGTCTTGGCAAATTGTTTTTGGTGGAATACCGATGAGTAGTCGTCTTGAATTCTGAATAAGAAAAGCAGCAGAATAAGAAAACCGCCTTGAGATAACCTGTAATGTTATGAAATGCATGATGTGCATGATATGTTTGTCATTTCCAGGTATCCAAGAGTCCTTTTATTCATCAGTCACGACGTGCAACCATACAATCAAAAGAGAAAGGATAATAAGATGGACACTTCAATTATTTACAAACAAAAGAAACTATGTCCAAGTGACTTCGGACAATTAAGAGTAAAATGATAAACAACTAAATACATGTCTTAACAATAAATCAAGAAGAACTGAATAATAATAACAATCAATTGGTCCCTTCCAACAATTCTGGGGGTGACCAAATATACCAAAAGTAAATAACAGAACTAAATCTCCGGAATTAAACATGCTTCAAGATGTTGACAGTACTCTTCAAGTCTGGCTTTCTCCTTCAAAAGTTGAGATGCGACTATTTTACTTTCTTGGAACCGATCTTCCGCGACACGCTTCTGGGCTACTTCCTTCTCAAGCTGAGCATCTTTGTCTTTGAGATGTTTCTCTAAGTTCTGAATCTTCTTCCTGTAGCTATTTTTAGATACCTGAAGCTTCTGACACTCTTGCTGAGTCTTACTCAACTCTTCTTCCATTTCAGCATGAGATCTTTTCTTAAAACCGGTTGCATCAGAAGTTTCCCCTTGAGCTTCTTTGAGTTTGCGAGCTAAGTCGTCCCTTTCTTGATCTGCCCAATAAAGTCTCATCCCCGCCTCACGGTCTTTTGCACGAAGTTGAATGTTCTCAACATGAACCTGGGTGAACATCTCGATAGGCACTGGGTTACTCAGAACAGCAGGAGGTTGCTCGTATAGAGGAGCCAACCTTGCAAATGGTAACCATGAAATCTTGACCATGGCTTTAATCCATTCCAAGTAAGGAACCTAGCAATAGGAACCTTCTTGCTCAAAGTAGTTCTATCCTTCTTGTGAATTCCCTTCCAAGCACTTGTCACTCTTATTAACGTCCCAAGATCACTTCCTCTAGCGAAATACACTGATTCAGACACCTCTTCAACCTTTGGTGGTCCATCCATTGCATATCCCAATTGACGATAAGCAAGCACAGGATTATAGTTGATACTACCCTTAGTTCCTATGAGGGGAACATTAGAGAAATCTCGACAACTAGTGACAATACTTCACACCTCCCCCATGTCATAATTCCACCAGATATCAAATGAAGTAAGGTTGGCAAGCCTTGATGACCATCGGAGAGAATGCCTGGTATCCACAAAAGGGCCACTTGTCGGTAGGTGAAACTTAAACCATTTATACAACATCGAATGACATAAGCTTACATTACCTCCTTTTCCATGTCTGGAATGAATGGTGTAAAGAGTATCTGCCAAGAGTGTCGGTACCAGATTCTTATTTCTAAAAACATAAATAGACGTCAAATCCATAAAATTTCTCTTCCGAGGGAAGAGGATGATCCCGCATATCATGAGAGAAAACAGAGAGCTAAAGTCATTCCAATTCACTTTCTTTGCCCAGTCTTCAGCTTTCTTCACTAAGAAATCCAAATAAAACCCTGTAGTATCCTCGCTGGATTTCCAATTGTCTTTCACCTCTTTCCAACTCAAATGATGAATTTCAGCAATAACTTCAAACTTCGGCTTCTCCGGAACTTGGACAAAAGGAACTTCATCGAACAACTTGATATTAAGTAGGTACACATACTCTTCCAGTGTGGGAACCAGTTGATAATCTTGAAAAGTAAAACACCATAATTCTTTGTCATAGAATTGGAAGAGAGTGATCAAAGCCATCGAGTCAACTGGAGTGTTAAGGACTAGTAACAAATTGCCATAATTTTTGTTGAAATTACTCAGAACATCACTCTTCAGATGAGAACTCAACCTCTTTAATTCGGAAACATCAATGGTAGGAATCTAATAAAAGAAAGTATGCTTGGTGAGCTCTTTAACACGAACTGCATCAAACTCAACTGGAGGGAGACCAGCCATTTCTGATGGAAAGAAGACTCTTGAATGTCCCTGGAAAATGACATGCGCATGCTAGTTATTTTTTTTACATTATTTTTTTTAGAAATAAATATGCTATGATGCAACATGACAGGATCAAAGTTTCACATTGGATCATGGCTGGACCTTTACAGAACAGCACCACTCAAGATCAAAATAGAATCTCGAAGCTTCAAAACTAACATGGGAACCTGAGTCACCTTTGCAACACAAAGTCACCAACAGTACTTGTACCTGTAAGAAAAGTTTTTCCTCCCCTCTCACGGGTGTAGTCTGTTAGAACATAGTTTGATTCTACAACCCTCCGTTAGAGTTTTGATGATAACAAAATACAAGATTAAATAAATTGTAAGATTTATAAGACATATATGCTACTTAAAATTATGTTGTGTATTTACAAAAACTCTGATGGAATAAGCATCAGAATATCAATATCAACATTAGCATCAGAAGATATGTCAGCATCAGAAGATCAAATAACATATGCTATACGCTGAAGCCTGATGAACAGAATCTGCGCATAAAATACTCTGACTTTGATCAAGATCCTAACCAAGTCATCAGCACTCAGAAGCGTCAGCTAAAGCAAAGAACACTCTGATTACCATAAGCAGAGAAGACTCTGAAGTGTCAATGTTACTAAGCATTCAAGACAGATTTATTACCAACAGCTTTATTCCAAGACAAAGATCTTCTCAAAAAGGAAATAATGTTATTTGCATTGAAATGGATTTATGGACAGCAACGTATCTCTTCCTAGGATATTTAAACAAGTATGTGAGAAAAGAAATGGCTAATACTCTACACGCACATACGCCTAAGCTAATCATCTTCATTCACTCATACATTTGCTAAGCTTTCAACCACGCTTACTATATAGCTCTAGCAATCCAGTTTTTATTCTAAGCTTCATATTGTGTATTATCACAGTTGTGATATATAGTTTTATTAGAAAACATCAAACACACTTTTGTTCAATTATCTGTAAGAGAAATTCCTTGAGATAAACCGGTCTGTGGTTAGACTCAAGAAGGCTTTAACAGTTGTTAAAGTAGTTGTTGTATTCAGTTGAATATAGTGGATTAAGACCTCGTTGGAGAGAGGCGAAATCACCTTGACGGGTGGACTGGAGTAGTTTGAGATCAAATGAACCATGATAAAAATAACATGTTATCTGCATTTGATTTTAAGTTTTACAATTCAACCCCCCTTCTTGTGTTTTTCACATCTTCAATTGGAATCAATTATAGAAGCAGAGGCAAAGGAAGTTCTGGAATCCCAGAAGATCAAAGAATCAGAATGAATCTTTCTCCAGATACAGAAGGTCAGAATCCTCCTCTGGACACAGAAGATCTGAAGGCTCTTCAGGAAGCAGAAAGCCAAACAACAAAGACATCATCTGCTATGAATGCAACGAGCAAGGACACTACAAAAGTGATTGCCCAAAGCTTCAGAAGGAGAAGCCCAAAAAGAAGTTTGGCAAGGAAAAGAAGAAAATTCTCATGGCTACATGGGATGATTCTGACACATCCAAAGCCGACTCAGAATCAGATGATGAGAGAGCAAACATAGCTCTCATGGCAAACATAACAGAAGACAGTGAAGCTTCTGAGTCAGACTCTGAATCAGATACAGAAGAGGTATTTCCTGACTTTGCTATTAACTTTACTAAGGCTGAACTAGCTGAAAGCCTTAATGAAATTCTAGAAAGATATCAGCAGATCAGAGTCAAATTCAGAAACCTGAAAAGGAATCTTGCTTCTGACTCTGATAAAACTGAGAGTCTCAAATTGGAGAATTCTGAGTTGAAAGATAAAGTTTCAAAATTAGAAAATCTATTGCAAAACTCTCAGAAGGAAACAATCCCTGAAACTCCCAGCAGTGCTGATGAGATCATCAAGGAGTATGATCACAACTTTCATAAGTTTCTAGCTAAAAACATAGATAGAAGAAAAATGGCTTCAATGATCTATGGAGTTAGCAGAAATGGCAGAAAAGGAATAGGATACCAAGGTAAGGTACCTACACCAAAGAATGCCATGGATTTAATTATAAAATGCACTTCACTTGATTCTCACTTTGTATATGGGCACACACATGACATCAAATATACTAGTAGTAATTATTCTGTCAAACCAAAATTCAACCAGAGTTTTGGTAAAACTAACAAATCAGGACCCAAGAAAATATGGGTACCTAAGGATAAAATAATACATGTGGCAGATATCTTTAGCAGCAAAGCAGAAACACCAGTCATGGTACCTGGACTCTGGCTGCTCACGACACATGACGGGAAGAAAGCATATGTTCTAAATCCTGGAACTTAAGCCTGGAGGCCACGTAGGCTTTGGAGGCAATCAGAGG
Organism: Vicia faba; assembly: GCA_948472305.1. Classification (NCBI taxonomy): domain Eukaryota; kingdom Viridiplantae; phylum Streptophyta; class Magnoliopsida; order Fabales; family Fabaceae; genus Vicia; species Vicia faba. Next base: position 1,451,003,423 of record OX451739.1, read on the forward strand.
GGAAAGATCATTGGCTAAGGAACAGTAGGTAATGAAAATCTTCCCTCTATAAGTAATGTTTCATTAGTAGATGGATTAATGCATAACCTGTTATCCATAAGTCAATTAAGTGATAACGGTTATGATATAATCTTTAATCAAAATTCATGCAAAGCTGTTAGTCAGAAAGATGGGACTATCCTATTTAATGGAAAGAGGAGAAACAACATTTATAAAATCAAACTTTCTGAACTGAAAAGTCAGAATGTAAAGTGTCTTCTGTCTGTTAACAACGAGCAATGGATTTCGCACAGACGATTGGGACATGTTAGTATGAGAAGAATATCTCAGATTAACAAACTCAATCTGGTCAGAGGACTTCCTAACCTGAAGTTCAATTCAGATGCTCTGTGTGAAGCATGTCAGAAAGGCAAGTTTGCAAAACTAGCTTTCAAATCTAAAAATGTTGTTTCCACCTCTAAGACATTAGAACTTCTGCACATTGACTTATTTGGACCAGTTAAAACTGCTTCAATCAGTGGCAATAAGTATGGGTTAGTAATCGTAGATGACTATAGCAGATGGACATGGGTAAAGTTCTTAAGACACAAGGACGAGTCACACTATGTTTGTCACCTTCTGCAACCAATTTCAGAATGAAAAGGATCTTAGAATCGTCAAAGTCAGAAGTGATCATGGTGGAGAGTTTGAAAACAAAGATTTTGAATCATTTTTTAATTGCAAAGGCATTCTGCATGATTTCTCTTGTCCTAGAACTCCCCAGCAAAATGGAGTTGTAGAACGAAAGAACAGAACATTGCAAGAAATGGCCAGAACCATGATCAACGAGACTAACGTTGCTAAGATCTTCTGGGTAGAGGCAATAAACACAGCGTGCTACATTCAGAATAGAATCTCTATAAGACCTATTCTGGAAAAGACTCCATATGAATTGTGGAAGAACAAAAAGCCCAACATTTCATATTTTCATCCATTTGGATGTACTTGCTTTATTTTAAATACAAAAAATTATTTGAACAAGTTTAACTCTAAAGCACAAAAGTGTATTATGTTAGGATACTCTGAACGCTCAAGAGGGTACAGAGTATACAATACAGAAACACAGATTGTGGAAGAATCAATCAGTGTTTGTTTTGATGATAATCTTGACTCTCAAAAGTCAAAGCAGAATGAAGTATTTGCATGTATGGAAATTGAATTCACAGGTACTGAAGACAAGTCATCAGAAGCTCTCAACAGAGACACTCCCTCAACATCAGAAAGAGGCACTGCAAGCAATCCAGCACCTTCTGTTGATTAACTTCAGAAAATACCATCCAGAAGCAGCATGGATCACCCAGAAGAAACAATCTTAGGAAGAAAGGAAGATCCAATCAGAACAAGAGCCAGCTTCAGAAACTCTGAAGAATCCCTCATGGGACTTGTTTCTCTAATTGAACCATCAACAGTTGATGAAGCACTTCTGGACAATGAATGGATTCTAGCAATGTAAGAGGAGCTGAATCAATTCACAAGAAATGACGTATGGGATCTAGTTCCCAAACCAAAAGGATTCAACGTCATTGGAACAAAATGGGTGTTCAGAAACAAACTGAATGAACAAGGTGAAGTCATCAGAAATAAGGCACGATTGGTAGCACAAGGTTATAGTCAGCAAGAGGGGATATACTATACAGAAACCTTTGCTCCAGTCACCAGGTTAGAATCTATCAGACTTTTAATTTCATTTGTTGTTAATAAAGGAATCACTCTGTATCAGATGGATGTTAAGAGTGCATTCTTAAATGGCTATATAGAAGAAGAGGTATATGTGCACCAACCCCCTGGTTTTGAAAGTTTAAAAAATACAGAATATGTTTTCAAACTAAAGAAGTCATTGTATAGTCTGAAACAAGCTCCCAGAGCTTGGTATAAAAGACTGAGTAACTTCCTGTTAGAAAAGGAATTCACCAGAGGGAAAGTGGACACAACCTTATTTTGTAAGACAGTTAAGAATGACATTTTAGTATGTCAGATTTATGTTGATGATATCATTTTTGGATCTACTAAACCTTCTCTGGGAAGAAAGTTTGCTAAGTGTATGCAGGAAGAATTTGAGATGAGCCTAACGGGGGAACTGAAATTCTTTCTGGGCATTCAGATCAATCAAACCCCAGAAGGAACTTACATTCATCAGAGCAAATATGTCAGAGAAATTCTGAAGAAATTTGATCTCTCAGAATGTAAGCCATCAAAGATTCCAATGCATCCCACGTGCATTCTGGAAAGAGAAGAGGTAAGTAAAAAGGTAGAACAGAAGGTCTACAGAGGTATGATTGGTTCTCTTCTTTATCTGACAGCTTCAAGACCTGATATTTTATTCAGTGTATGCATTTGTGCAAGATTCCAATCAGATCCTAGAGAATCTCACTTAACAGTTGTTAAGCGAATTTTCAAGTATCTGAAAGGTACTACTAATCTGGGTTTGTTTTATAGAAAATCAAGTGATTACAGCTTAGTAGGATACTGTGATGCTGACTTTGCTGGAGACAGAGTTGAACGTAAAAGCACTTCTGGAAGCTGCCAGTTTCTGGGAGAAAATCTGATCTCATGGTCCAGCAAAAGACAATCCACAATTGCTCTATCAACAGCAGAAGCTGAATACATAGCAGCAGCTGGATGCAGCACACAAATGCTCTGGATGAAAAGTCAACTTGAGGACTTCCAGATATTTGAGAGTAACATTCCTATCCTCTGTGACAATACTTCTTCCATTTGCTTAAGTAAAAATCCAATTTTACATTCTAGGGCTAAGCATATAGAAATAAAACATCATTTTATTAAGGACTATATTCAGAAAGGGATTTTAAATTTTAAATTTATTAACACAGACCATCAATGGGCTGATATTTTCACAAAACCACTTTCTGAAGATAGGTTCAACTTCATTCTGAAACATCTCAGCATGAAGCTCTGTCCAGAATAAAATTGTTTTAATTTTATATATTAACCTTCAGAATTGTGTTTATTTCTCTGTGAACTTCTGATCAATCTTCTTTCAGAATCTTAGAAGTGCAGATTGTATCAGAATCTATCCATGAAGATCTGAGTGCTTCAGTTCAAGGATAGAAGTGTTGTTCACTCAAGCAAACAAGTGTCATCCAGTCATCAGCTATTTTCTGAGGCTGAACATGCGTTCACGTTTCTGAAAAGGCAAAGGGCTGATTGGATGCATTGAGACACATGTCATGGGTAACCGTTCCAAATATCCTTTTGAATCCCCTAAAATCAGCTATCATTCATTAAATGCTAATAATAATTATTTATTTCTCTCTCTTAAACGTTTATGTTTTCAAAAACTTTTTAGAAATCTATTTAAACACTTCACACCATTCACACTTTTTACCTTCACTTTTGTTTTCTCTCAATATTTCTGATTTCTGTGTTCTTACTTTCTCAAGAAAACCTTTCAATCTTTTTTAAAAACCTCCTGTGAACATGGCTTCTTCCAACATTCCTTCTTCGGGTTCCCAGAAAACTGCTTCTTTTGAACAATATGAAGTACCTTTCAGAACGCTTCTCACTCCAATCAAGAACCTTGAAGTTCTGTCTGAACTAATTATGGATTTCAACAGTCTCAAGGAAAATGATTTTGATTTATCTGAAGAGATTAAAGCTCAAGGTTGGGAAAAGTATTTTGACAGGCTGGTGGGTCCAACGTTTCCTATTCTGGTAAAGGAATTTTGGATTCACGCTTCTTCTTCAAATCATCAAGTTACATCCTACATCATGGGGAAGAAGATTGTGATTACTGAAGACCTGATTGCAAGACTGATAGGGTACAATGGAGGTGGTATTCGCTGCATTGATATGGCAGAAAGGTGTGCAGATGTTGCCCTAAATGCAAGGGAAATTTTCACGCTGGGGCTTCCCTCCAGCAAGATAAGGGATTTGAAGGACAAGCACAGAATTTGGGCCAAGATCATTCTGGGATGTTTCAACCACAGGAAGCCTACCAGCTCTCCTGATTACATAAACATTGATCAGCAGTTTCTGCTCTATTTCATCTCTCAGAAGGTCAAGATAAATCTAGCTCATCTTCTGTTCAACCATCTCAGAACAAGTGTCAAAGAAACAAGGGAAGAGGAACGTACAAAAATGGATTGGATACCCTTGGGAAGACTGATATCAGATGTTCTTACAGAGAATAGGCTGATTGAACATTTGACAGAGGCACAAGAAATCAGCACTCTGGAACCATCTGTTGGCAAGCAGCTGAATGCCAAAAATCTGAAGAAAATGAAGCTGATAGAGAATATTAAGAAGGAGCCCAACATCACTCCTTTTGCTGAAATCTCCAGCAGAAGAGTCCCTCTGGACAACTTCCCTCTGTTCTCAGAAATTGACTCTAAGCCTCAAATCATTCTGAGATATTTGGATGCTTGTAAAGCTGATGGTACATCACCAAATCTGAATATTCAAGATCTTCAGCAGAAGGCTCCAGAGGTTGTTCTGAAGAAGACGAAGAAAAGAAAAGTTGCTGCAGAAGGATCATCTCAACAGACTCCCAAGAAAAGAGGTAATCCTGTTTCTGTAACTGTTTTAGATTCAACTGTTGTTTCAACATCTATTCCTATTCCAACTCCATCTGAAAACCCAACACCTCAAACTTTCGATGATTTTGACTTAGACTTTGACCCTTCTGAATCATTAACCCTCAGAAGATCTCGCCCCCAACCACACAATCCAAATACTGAAGCCATACCAGAACAAGAACTTGCACAAGTTCTTTCTGATATAGACCAACATATTTCCGCTCCCAAAACAGAAAATCCAAATCCAAACGCAGAAGCACAACCTGAAACTCCCCTCTCACCAATACCAGAAATTCCACTCTCTCCAGAACCAGAAATCCCACAACCTTCATCTTCTCAACCAAATATTAATCCACCCTCTCCTCAACATGAACAATCTCCACAACCTGAGACTCAAATCTCTGAGGCTCAACACTCTGAATCCCATGAACCACAACCTTTGGCCATTTAATTGCCCTGTGGTACCACTGTGAATATTCCTCAACTTCCCTCTTCACCAGAAATAACTCCACCAAATTCCCCATCTAGTCCAATCGTAATTCCTGACTCTCCCACTCCCTCACCTAAGAAAAATTCAGAAAACCACAGCAAGACTGTCATTGATTTAACAGTCTTTGAATGCCTTGCTGCCATCAACCACATAACTGCCATCCCTAAACCAAAACATCCAGATGTTGGTTCCAGCATATTGAACTTTGAAACAGATATACAAAAGTGGATCACTTCTTTGAAACAAGCAAGTCTGGAACTGGTTGATCCTGCTGTATCAGACCTCCTCTGGACAAAATTCAGAAGATGGGTATGCGCTGAAACCTTTAAGTTGCAAGACCAGAGCTATGGACAGGCTCAACAGAACTTCAGCAATCTGCTGAAAGAAATTGAAGGTCCAGTTCTGAGCAAGTTTCTTAAGGAAGAAGTTCTTCATCTGGACATTGCTCCTTGGTCTGAAAAGCGTCCAGCATCCAAAGTTCAACCTGCAGAATAACAGACGATTCCAGCTGAAGACTTGGGTCAAGAAGAATTTACTGATGAAAGCTCTGAGAAGCACCCTGTTTCTGAAGATCCTCAAGCTTCCTCTCTTGACAGGCAGACTCTGAAGGACTTGAAAAGATCTGATATGCTGATGAATGAAAGAATGGATAAGCAGGACACCAAGATTGATGCAATAGCGAACATGGTATCTCAGCAACAGGAAACCAGCAATCAAATCAAGAGCATGTTGGAAGCTCTGTTTACACGTCTTCCACCTTCCTCTTATAATTTTCTTGTGTTTTCCTTGTTTTATTTACATGCTTGTCTGTAATATTTTTCCATTGTTCTGACTTAATCATTGCTTCTATTTTTTATATAAACGCTCTTTTTGCTCTAATCATTTTAACTCTGATTATTTGTGCTTTTTGATAACTGACAAAAAGGGGGGAGAAAGAATGATATTTTTCAATAACGGATTACTGAGACATAAGTCTCAAACACTCTAACATTCTGATATATTTGAATTTCCTTCTTCTGAAAAGCTTACAGGTACAAGAATCTAATGGATCTGATGAACTCTGATAAAGTAAAGTTCTGATGCTCAAGGTCTCATGGAATTAAAGGGAAGTAATCAACTCAGGGGGAGTTTTTCCCTTCGTTTCTCTGATACCTTTTATTCCTTATCTTCTTATCTCTAATACCTTGTATTCGTTATTTGTTTATCTCTGATACCTTTTATTCTTTAATTTTTAATTGAAAAAAATCTGGTTTTTGTCATCATCAAAAAGGGGGAGATTGTTAGAACATAGTTTGATTCTACAACCCTCAGTTAGAGTTTTGATGATAACAAAATACAAGATTAAATAAATTGTAAGATTTATAAGACATATATGCTACTTAAAATTATGTTGTGTATTTACAGAAACTCTGATGGAATCAGCATCAGAATATCAGTATCAATATCAGCATCAGAAGATATGTCAGCATCAGAAGATCAAATAACATATGATATACGCTGAAGCCTGATGAACAGAATTTGCGCATAAAATACTCTGACTCTGATCAAGATCCTAACCAAGTCATCAGCACTCAGAAGCGTCAGCTAAAGCAAAGAACACTCTGATTACCATAAGCAGAGAAGACTCTGAAGTGTCAATGTTACTAAGCATTCAAGACAGATTTATTACCAACAGCTTTATTCCAAGACAAAGATCTTCTCAAAAAGGAAAGAACGTTATTTGCATTGAAATGGATTTATGGACAGCAACGTATCTCTTCCTAGGCTATTTAAACAAGTCTGTAAGACAAGAAATGGCTAATACTCTACACGCACATACGCCTAAGCTAATCATCTTCATTCACTCATACATTTGCTAAGCTTTCAACCACGCTTACTCTATAGCTCTAGCAATCCAGTTTTTATTCTAAGCTTCATATTGTGTATTATCACAGTTGTGATATATAGTTTTATTAGAAAACATCAAACACACTTTTGTTCAATTATCTGTAAGAGAAATTCCTTAAGATAAACCGGTATGTGGTTAGACTCAAGAGGGCTTTAACAGTTGTTAAAGTAGTTGTTGTATTCAGTTGAATATAGTGGATTAAGACCTCGTTGGAGAGAGGCGAAATCACCTTGACGGGTGGACTGGAGTAGTTTGAGATCAAATGAACCAGGATAAAAATAACGTGTTGTCTACATTTGATTTTAAGTCTTACAATTCAACCCCCCTTCTTGTGTTTTTCACATCTTCATAGTCTAGGTCAAGGTAAGGTTAAAAGCCAAATCAGAGTACGAGAGCTCGAATGTCGGTATCATCATACGATAACACTTATCTAAACTACCTCCGAAGTCATGGGTCTCATGGTCAGGTCTACAAAGCATCCGCCCCGTAGCTGCCATGGCCACTCTATTCCCAGTTCCTATGGAATTCACTCATAGCCTGGGTATGAGGCCTTTTACCTCATGGAACAACCCACCCACCAAAAAATCCAGAAACCAAACAGTCCAACCAAATCCAGTATGCAGAAAGTAAAGCGCACATAGGATGAAATGCAAACAGATAAATGTGCAAAGCGGTAAAATAGACACCCAAAAAGAAAACAAACAAGAGCTAGGATCGACTCTGGGATGGACCAGCAAAAGGTCAATCTTTCCCCAGTGAAGTCTCCAGCTGAAACTACGCAGACGGAACCAATCATCTGGATGTTAATGAAACATCAATGAAGTCGCCACCGAACATCTTTTATCCCGCCGAAAGGGAAAGGTAAACATCGAGAAAACCTGAAAAGGGAGAAATCATGGTCTTTCGACCGAGAGATCGGGTAAAGGAGTCTGTTACGCGAGGGGAAGGTATTAGCACCCCACACGCACGTAGTACTCTATGGTATCCACTCTTGTTGTCTAATCTAATGGGTGCGGTCAAAACCTATGTTTATGGCTTAAAACTGAAAAGGGAATGCATGCGAAAGGAAAAAAGAAAATAATGTAGGGAAAATAAAAGATGTGCTCGATTGGGCCCTACCCCAATGCATACGTATCCCTTTTAAGGAATCAGAGCAGCCGTAGTTCGGCTTATGTGTTTTGGTTGGTTTATGTTTTTTAATTAAGAAAAACAAAGATAGTCAAGATGGCAAAACATCGAATGAAACAACAAACAAATAAGGTGATCAAACATCGACTAAATAATAATAAAGTAACATGTCAAAGATGGCGAAACATCAAATAATAAAACAGATGACAAAACATCACACCTAACAATGATATTGAGAATCAAAGTAGGATAACAAACATGTGCGATGGAGAAACATTGGCTAAGAGAAAATGGCAAAGATGGCGAAACATCAATAAAACAGATGATGAAACATTACACCTAACAATGATATTGAGAATCAAAGTAGGATAACAAACATGTGCGATGGCGAAACATCGGCTTCAGACAAATGTGCGATGGCGAAACATTGGCTAAGAACAAATGGCAAAGATGGCGAAACATCAATAAAACAGATGACGAAACATTACACCTAACAATGATATTGAGAATCAAAGTAGGATAACAAACATGTGCGATGGAGAAACATCGGCTTCAGAAAAATGTGCGATGGCGGAACATCGGCTAAGAGATAACAGGATATCATGGCAAAGATGGAAACACATCAATGAAACAGATGATGAAACATCACACCTAACAATGATATTGAGAATCAATGTAGGATAACAAACATGTGCGATGGCGAAACATCGGCTTCAAGATAACACAGACAAGGAAAGATTGGTTTGTATCTTCTACTTTGAAGAAGGGTTTGAGTTCATTAGAAATGTCTTATGATTTGCCAAGAAAACAGTTTTTGTTTTAAGGTGCAAAATGCAAAGAAAGGAAAAAACAACTAAGGGAAACTAGCCTAGCACTATCCCTAGTGTTATCATACAATGGTTGATCCTAGGGTTGAGGATAAAGGAAAATCCTACCCTAATTTACATGTTAGAGGGAACTCAACAAAACTATCCTATAGGGAACATGCAATGAGAGCGAAGTCATGATCTCAATTTCTAAATTGAGTGACTCATCGATCAACAATTAAAGAAGAAAAGCAATAAACATCCTATAGGGAACATGCAATGAGAGCGAAGTCGTGATCTCAATTTCTAAATTGAGTGACTCATCGATCAACAATTAAAGAAGAAAAGCAGTAAACATCCTATAGGGAACATGCAATGAGAGCGAAGTCGTGATCTCAATTTCTAAATTGAGTGACTCATCGATCAACAATTAAAGAAGAAAAGCAGTAAACATCCTATAGGGAACATGCACTGAGCGCGAAGTCATGATCTCAATTTCTAAATTGAGTGACTCATCAATCAAAAACAAACACAACACATGCATCAGACAAAAACCATAGGGCCTCCTGACATATATCAGCAACAGAGGTCCCATCATGCAGTCAGAGAATTATGCAAAATGAAAATGGGAGAAAGGGAGTAGTACAATACCAAATAGATAACTATTTGTAGCAATCAAGAAAGAATAAAAGAAACCCAGAGAAACTTCAAGCAAGCTGGCATCAGTAGACAAATTGAGTCAGGAATTACACCATTAGGATGTAAGTAATTTATCAGATATGAAAAAATCCAATGGGCAATGTATGGCATTCACAATCATATGTATGTATATCCTGCATAAACCATCAAACATGCCAAGCACAAAAATAATGCCAATATAATAAATTGTGTTCCACAAATAAAGTGAAACACAAAAGCCTCAAGCCAAATGTGGCAACCTTCTCAGAGTACCTCGCATATTCAACAACCAAGTTAGTATTCCATAAGGTGAAAAAGTGAGAACAACATGGTGGAAATTATCAAACATTAGACCTAATAGGCCGGAGGAAGCAAGCATATGCATAGATTAGGTTAAAAGAATCAGAAGAATGTTGCTCCTTTCTATCACCATGTTGAATTGACAATTGAATATCAATCAAGGATCATAAGAGCTTGAGAATAATATGAACAAAGACCATAAAGGTTAGTAGAAAACACAATTTAATCATGCACAAATAATTCAATCACAACTTCATGAACACAATAGGAGATGAAACCTACATAAAGCATTAGAAGGTTCAAAACATTCAAACATGAGGCTTCTAAGTGAAATGGCTTGAGCTAACATGGACAATTAGAATCAAAATGATCATTAGGTTCCCAATTATAGGCCTCACTCAAGTTCATTGGCCATCAGAAAAATTGCAACAAGACACACAAACATAATTGGGTACCTTCACTTCAAAATTACATCAAAAATGGAAATAAGGGTCCATAATTCAAACCAAAAAAAAAATTAGCATCTTTGAAAGGTATAGAAGTCAGAATGCAAGCCCTAAGTTCATGAATGATTGAGGAGGAGACCAAATGAAGTTCAAAGTTCAAGACTAGTTGGCAAAACTACCAAGCTAGACAAGTTTTCAAAATAATTTGTGGAAAAATGTCAAAACAAGTTAAAAAATCAAGATGAATGATCTTAAGACCCTCAATACATTCATGAACCCTAATTAAGATTTGAAACCTATTGAAAATCCATGGCATGGGGGTTTTTAGAAATGAATTAAGGAAAAATCAAAAATGAAATTAAATTCAAACAATTAGTCAATTAACAAATATTCACATGTCAAAACAATATTTAAATCCAAAAGTAAGAAAAATGCCCAACCAAAATTATATTCAAATATTAGAACTAAAAACGCACATCCCTGATTTTTTGTGGAATTTTTGAATTAAAGGAAATACTAAAATAAAAAATAAACAAACAATTAATAATTGAATTATTATTTAAGGGCAAAAATGCAAACCCTAGCCAAAAATCATGAAAAGGTAAAAATAAAAAATATATTCAGATTCTATGATTAAAAACAAGATTACATGATTTTTTTTTAATTTTTAAATCAAAGGAAGTATTAAAATAAAAAATAAAAAGCAAAAATTCAAAATAAACCTCCCAAATTAAAATTCTACTCAAACATAGAAAATATGCTAAACCAATTTCAGAATAAAATTTTATATTTTTTGTGAGTCTAAAAATTTTTTTGTGGAATTTTTTGGATCAAAGAAATATTAAAATAAAAATTAACTATGAACAATTAATTAATTAAACCTATGAATTTTTTAAACCAATCAAATTATTTTAAAAAAAATCCAAAAAAATAAGAAAAATACTAGAAAATAATATTGGCATATGGTAATTTTTTTGTGATTTTTGAAAATGTTTTGATCAGAAATAAAATCAAACAAAATGTCAAATAAAACAAATAATTCAAATAAACCAAAAAATTCAAACGGACCAATGAGAAAGCGCCACCACATCATCTTCAACCTTTGGACAGTTCGAAAACACGTGCAACATCCAGGCTTGGGGCTCACGTTCAGATCAGCATAACATACTCAATTTCGCATCATTTTTTATGAAATCAAGGGCAAATTAAAGCTGGCATTTCATACTTCACATTGCAATTGGAACCAAACCAAAACATCAACCATGTTGTTCACAATCAAGTCATGAATATGAGCAAAAACATTCTGAATCGCGAGTTTCAGGGTATTCAATCTTGCATAATTTATCAAACCAAGCGCTATAAAGCTTCAAAAACATTCTAACAACATCATTGAACATAAATCCAAGCTCAGACAACTTTATAAACAAGTGCATCTCAGAAATTGAAGTTTAGAATCATTACCTCAAGGCGAAAAGTGTTCTACTGTATCCTTCACTCCAGATGCGAACAAATGGTGCTGGCTTGATCTACTCCCTTTACTGAAGCTGGATCCACAAGAATTTTGAAGAAAACACCAAGGAATTGAGAGAATCGAATCAAGTTACAGAAGAAGATTGTAAAGCTCAGATCTGGAATTCTTGCAAATGGCGCGTCCCCTCTCTCTCTCTCTCTTTGCTTGCTTCCTCTTATATCGAGTTTGTAGAGAAGGTTAGAAAAGGAATTTGGTCTTCCAAGTTGTCCAAGGGCTTGATTGGAAAATTTTGGCAAAAATGAAGTGTGCACAGAATTGGCTGTTTTGCTCGTGCATTCTTTGGCTTTCTATGCACTTTGTGGGCCAAATAACTTCAAAAAATCATGCTTAGAATCTTGGCCCTTAATTCCATCTGATCAAAGAGTGTTGGAGTTTTTGCAACTTTGGGCAATTTTTGTATTTTTCATTCAAGCAAGCACCAAGGTCCATGGAACACGAAATGGCTGATATTATGGACCTTAACAAGTCACAAATAGGTCATGGGCTGGATTAGGAACAAAGAGAATGGCTGAAACCTGAGTTTTCATGAATTGGTCATTTTGCTCATTTGCCAAATTTCAAGAAAATGCTCCAAAATTCCAAGACTCATAACTTGCTCATTTTTTTGAATTTGGGTACAAATGAGCACAACTTGGAAAGGTATTGAAAATATCTACAATCCCTTAATTTTTGAGTTTCTGCAATTAATTTTTGAAATTCACTAATTTTGAAAAATGGCCTATAATTTTGTGACTTCAAAAGACCATAACTCTTGATTCCTTGCCAATTTGGACATGATACCAAAAGGAGGTGAAAGATCATTCCCTTAGCTTTACAAGCATATTTTATTTGCATCTTCTTGATCAAGGGTGAATAAAATATGAATTTTTGAAATTAAGTCCTTATTTTCCAAAATTAGTAACTTTTAGGGTTTCTTCATGAACAAGTTTCAACCCAATCCTCATTAATTTTGATCCATTGATCAAAATGGACTTGAAATAAGAAAAGTACACCCTTGAATTTATGGTTGACCAAAAATTTCCTTGGTCAACCTTGACTTTGACTGATTTTGACCAAAATGACCATTTTGCCCTTTTGAATCAATTGATCCACTTCCCTTCAAAATTGATGATCAAAACTTCAAAAATATGATCTCTCAAACAAATAGAGGCCATGTACAAAGTTTCACTTCAAAATTCTCAAGAAATCCTGATAAAAACCCAAACCCTAGTTTTGATCAACACCTTAGGAGACAGATGAATCATCTTCAAAACTTCAAATCCTCTGGGGATCATGACCAATTCCTTGTGCAAAGATTTTTCAAATGCTAATGAGATGTTGTGGCTTCCAAATCAAGACTTGTACATTGATCAATAGCCTTAATCAATCAAAACCCTAATTTGACTGGTGAATCCAAAGAGTGATTCTCCTTGTAACCAAACACAAACTCCAATCCTCTGATGATCCAAAGGGATGTATAAAATGTCTTGAGCTATGCCATAATCTTTGAGCTTGAAAAGATCCATAGGTTTAGATAATAAGATTCTACTTGAGCCACTTGTCCATGTAATCAACCTTCAAAGCTTGAGAAAGACTTGATAACCAAAGTACTTTGATCCTATCACAATGTATGAATACAATGCACTATGATGTTCATGATGAAACATAAGCCTAAATCAAGAGGGTAAATTTTGAGGTGAAACAAGTAGGTAGCCCTATCATTGGATGTATTAGGGACATTCGAAAGGGACATTACTGTCACGAAGGTAACTTGTGGATATGCTTTAGCAATTTTGTTTAGGGACTAGATCATTTACCGAAAGGCAACTGTAGGGTCATCGAGGGACTATGATCTTTTGATTTATGGGTCTTTGCGAAAGAGTTCCTGCCTCGTGACTGTTTTAATTCTGAAGGCAACCAAACTGGAGTACCCTAGAGGTGTATATGTGCGAGTGTATTATGTTTAGTTATTTTTTGTCTTTTTGTTAAGTTTGCTAGCGTTTGATTATTAGTCTTTTCATACACGCCTAGTTACTAGCAGTTAATATTTTGCAGAAATTTAAACTGCAGGAATTCAAATCTACGTTATTACAATACTTTGGGGAGGGGGATATTTACATGTCTAAAAATGAGGGGGATAAATAAATAAATATCCTAGTTTTAATCTATTACATCCAGTGAGCAGGTGCATTAATAATAAAAATACGAAATTAAATAAACGCGCGTGAAATTGAAAATAACGTCTAAAAATATCCTAAGAAATAAAAATCTTTTTTTTATGTATAAAAGAAAATAAAGCCTAAATTTTTTAAATTTTAATTTTAAGAAAGATATTAAAGTAATTAATTAATTCATTTACAAAATTAATTTAATTAGAAAAGACACTAGCTTAATGTTTTTTTGTGATATTGATTTAAAGTTAATTTAAATAAAAAGGATCAATAAATAAATAACAAAAAGAACAAAAATAAAATATAAAAGGGGCATCCTTCGATCCAAGGAGAAAAGGGAAGCTTCGATTCAGAGAGAGTCATGGCCTTTCAATTCATGAAGGATGTTGCCTTTCGATTATGTGAAGAGGATGGGATTTTTGATCCAGGAGGGATGTTGTCTTTTTCGATCCAAGGAAGGATTTGTTCTTCGAATTGAACCTGCAAGGCAAATGTTGGCAAAAAATAAAGTTGCAGTACCTGGGTATCGAACCCAGATCCTTCTCCCTAATTCGAATCTTCTGTCCTCAGGCCCAAGCTTATTTTGACTTAAAACGGGCTATGCCATGAATTTCGAAAGGCAAATCAGGTCGTGCCTTTCGATGGCGTGATTTTATTCCTGCATGTTATCTTGCGTATGATATGCTTATATAAATACAATGGTATTAGCGGCACATATGTACATACAATATCTATTTAAAAGGCTTAGAAATGCAGTTTCGACTTGGGTAAATCCTTACTGTAACACCCCAATTCTACCCCGACAAATTATATAAATAAATTAGATTTATAAAAAACATTCATGCAAACGAATCGGGATGCCACAAATTCTTCTATCAAAATTCATTGCATTCAGCATGGATATATAACACTTTTAAAACATCGGACGAACCATCATCATAACATCTTTAGTTAAATAATTCAACATCTACGCAGCGGAACTCATTAATAACATCTCTGTCATCATTACAGCAACTTCAAAACAACTCAATTTAATAATAATCAACTTAAAGTTCAACAACTGAATAATCAACATCCAAAAGCAACAAGCGTTCATCCCCCCGAGTGTTACATATCAGAGCAATGACACCGACTCAAACTATTGAAGGTATACAGCCTTCACTCTCGATTGCCTGCACGTTACCAACATAAGGGCAACATTCAAACAGAAGGGGTGAGATATCTAACAATATAATAAATCACATGATAATTAATATATTAAATTAGATCACATAGCATCACCACTTCTCATCTCAAAATCAGCAATAGTTGCAACAATAATACACATTCACAACATCAATACACAACTTTTTTATGCAGTCATATAATGCGAATCAATACTATGAAAATGCATGTGGTACCATTTGGAACAGAACTCCCATCTCAAAAAATTTCCAATTAATAGAGGCATCAACAAGGCATAAGCCTTCATCTCAATATTCGCCAAATTCAGGCCATCTCAACGAGCATAAGCTCCATCTCAAAATGCAATGTATGCGACACAATCATGAATGTAATAACAACGTCACAATTAACAACATCTCAATATAACATCATCATTATTGGCCAAAGGCCTACATATCAAAATCATCTCAACATCTCTTCATCAAACATCTCATATCATTCATAATAATTCATCAAACATCATTTATTCATCAAACATCATTTTTTCATCAAACACAACATCATTAATAACATCTCATCAACAACTCAGTTGTACTTTAATACTACAGTAATTCACACCGCTATTCTGTAATCTTACATCACTACTATCATTACTCTTACTGTTACAAATCAAACAGCAGCCTATAAACATTTCATCCTCATCATTCTGCATAAAAATCAACATAACGATCAACATGTGAACTAACTCTAAATCCTAAATTGGCTACAAGGATTACACTTCCTATTCTTCATTTTAATACTCTAGAATAAATTTCATCACGTTAGCTATTCAACGCTTCAAACGGCATCTTAAATGGCATCCTAAAACTCAAGTTACAGCATTTATAAGCTGGATCTGCCAAAAACCAGACAACATGGATTGACGCATAACTCCTTGGATCGACGTGTACTGCACTGAACTCGCAACATGATTCGACACATTCCCTCATGTATCGACTCATCCTGAGTCAAACACGCAGCATGTATCGACACATGCTCCTATGGATCGACTCATCCAGAGTCTAAAAGCACTCATGTATCAACGCAAAACCTCTTCGTGTCGACTCATCCTGAGTCTTTCAACCTTCTTATATTGACACATCATGTTTGAGGTTGACGCATCCTGTTATATCCTGCATAAATTCTGCGATTTTCTCAGTGTTTTCACTACAGGATTCATATTTTAAGCCTTAAAAACTTAATCTAATCATAGATAATCATCACTTACAATTACCTACAATTCTACATCAATTAAACAACATCGGAACATCATTATTCATCTAAAATTCATCAATTTCTCATCATACAACATCATAAAAATTCCATTCAAGAACAAGACAGCAATCACCTCTAACCCCACCTACCAATCATTATGAACCCAATTATAGAGTCAGAACCCCACCCTTACCTTGGATTGAAGGTCGCTCTATAATCTTTCGGTTGAAACCACGTTCTGTCGTTTTTCCTCTTTTTCCAGCAGCTTCACGTTCTTCTTCTCAATCCTTATTCTTCTACTGCCTCCTCTCTTCTATTCTTTCTAACAACAATAAAATAACCTATTATTCTTTTAACTCCTTATTGGGCTTAAAACTAATACACCCCCTTATTACTACTTCCATTCCTTAAAAACAAGCCCACATTAAATAATATTATACTTCTAATATTATTTCACCACTTAATAAAATAATTAAATCCAATTAATCACAACACATCTTCTCAAATATTCCAAAATAATTTAATTAAATAATTAATTAAATTACGGGCGTTACAACTCTCCCCCACTTAGAATATTTTTGTCCTTGAAAATTTACCTCAATCAAACAACTCAGGGTAGGAGTCTCGCATCTTGCTCTCCAACTCCTAAGTCATGCTTTCTCCGGAAGCTCCTAGCCAAACCACTTTAACCAAAACAATATCTTTGCCCCTCAGAGTCTTTATTTCACGATCCGCAATCCGTACAGGCATCGTCTCCACCTTAAGATTATCCCGTACTTGCACATCATCCATATGAATCACATGAGATGGATCTGAAATATACTTCTGTAGTTGCGACACATGAAACACATCGTGCAAATTTGAAAGATTAGGCGGTAAAGCCACTCTATAAGCAAAATTCCCCACTCTCTCCGAAATCTGATATGGTCCAATAAAACGAGAAGTGAGCTTCTTAGACTTTAATGCTCGCCCAACACCAATCACAGGTGTAACTCTTAAAAACACATGCTCACCAACTTGAAATTCTAAATCCCTCCTTTGTTTGTCATGATAACTCTTCTGTCTACTTTGGGAAGCTTTCACCTTTTCTCGAATCAGCTTCACCTTCTCAGTAGTTTCACGAATAAGTTCAGGTCCAAGTACTACACTTTCACCAGATTCATGCCAACATAACGGAGTTCTACATCTCCGACCATACAACGCCTCAAAAGGTGCCATACCAATACTAGAATGGTAACTGTTATTATAAGTGAACTCTATCAACAGAAGATAAGTATCCCACATACCTCCCTGCTCAAGAACACATGCCCTCAGCAAATCTTCCAACGATTGAATCGTCCGTTCAGTATGACCATCTGTCTGAGGATGATACGCTAAACTCAAACTCAACTTAGAACCCAACTCTTCTTGAAAACTCTTCCAAAAATTAGAAGTAAATCTTGGATCACTATCTGACACAATGCACAAAGGAACACCGTGCAACTTCACCATCACACTAGTGTAAATCTCAGCCAACTTCGACACTAGAAAACTGATGTTAATAGGAATAAAATAAGCTGACTTCTTAAGCCTATCAACAATCACCCAAATCGAATCATGTCCTCTTAAAGTATTAGGAAACTCCGTCACAAAGTCCATTGTAATGCTATCCTATTTCCATTCTGGAACTTCTAATGGTTGCATCAACCCTGTAGGCTTCTGATGTTCAACTTTCGACTTCTGACAAGTCAAACAGGCATACACAAACCGAGCCACATCACTCTTCATTCCAGGCCACCAAAACAAACCTTTCTAATCTTGATACATTTTTGTAGCTCCTGGATAAATACTCAACTTACTTCTATGACTCTCCTCAAGTATCACTTTCTTCACCTCAGCATCATCAGGAATACAAATCCGGTTACGAAACCTCAACACACCTTGCTCATCTAGCTTAAAATCACCATTCTCATACTGATCGATTCTAACCATCGAATCTACCAGTTTCACATCCAACTTTTAAGCTTCTCTGATACTGTCTAGAAATTCATTATTAATATTCAACATACCTAACTTAACACTGTGGCGTAACCTCGCAAACTAAGCTCATATCTCTGAACTGCTCAATTAATTCCAACT
The DNA here is from genome assembly GCA_948472305.1 of Vicia faba. NCBI lineage: Eukaryota > Viridiplantae > Streptophyta > Magnoliopsida > Fabales > Fabaceae > Vicia > Vicia faba. The sequence continues at coordinate 1,451,021,950 of OX451739.1, forward strand.
CTTTAACCATCATTGTTGACATGTGTAGAGTCTTTCAACTTAATGCATCAGCTACCACGTTCGCTTTTCCTGGATGATAATTCAAACCAAAATCATAATCCTTTAACAATTCTAACCATCTTTGCTGCCTCATATTCAACTTCTTATGATCAAAAAGGTACTTCAAACTCTTATGGTCACTAAACACTTCAAATCTAGAACCATAAAGATAATGCCTCCAAATCTTCAACACAAAAACAACTGCAGCAAGCTCTAAATCATGCGTAGGATAGTTCTTCTCATGAGTCCTCAACTGCCTTGACGCATAAGTAACTACCTTACCATTCTGCATAAGCACACCTCCTAAACCCATCTTAGAAGCATCATAATAGACCACAAAAGGTTCTCCTGAATTAGGCAACTTCAAAATCGGAGCCGACATCAACCTCTTCTTCAATTCTGTAAAACTTTCTTCGCACTGAACATCCCAAACAAAAGCTCTACCTTTACAAGTCAACTTAGTCAACGGAAGTGCCAACTTGGAAAAACCTTCGATAAACCTTCTATAATAACCATTTAATCCCAAAAAGCTTCTAATCTCAGTAGCTGACTTTGGAGTTTCCCATTGCAACACAACATCAACCTTCGATGGATCACATGGCCAAGAAAACTAACCTCCTTTAACCAAAACTCACACTTGGACAGCTTTGCGTACAACTTCTTTGAAGAAGTGAAAAACACAAGAAGGGGGGGGGGGGGGGGGGGGGGTTAAATTGTAAAACTGAAAATCAATGCAATGAACAAGATATTTTTATCCTGGTTCATTTGATCTCAAACTACTCCAGTCCACCCGTCAAGGTGATTTCGCCTCTCTCCAACGAGGTCTTAATCCACTATATTCAACTGAATATTACAAACTGCTTTAACAACTGCTAAAGCCTTCTTGATGCAAACCACAACCCGGTTTGTCAAGGAAACACTTTCTTACAAAGAAGACAAATCTAGGTGTGAATGTTTTCTACAAAACTATATCACAACTGTGATGTATACACAACTTAAGCTTATGAAACTAGATTGCTAAACAATGATTGAGTAAGAAGATATGTAGCGTTTAGCAAACTGAGAGAGGGAAGATTATGACTAGCTTTTAGGCGTGTAAAGAGTTGGAGAGCATTAGCCAATTCAATCTTCATATTCTTGTTTATATAGCACTGAGATTCTTGAACGTTGGAGCAATATTCTTGATTCAATGCTAATAACAAACTTTCCTTAATGAGCAGATCTTGTCTGGAATGAGGCCGTTGGTAATAATACGCTTTCAATGCACAGTATCGTTGCTTACTTAATGCATGTTCTGGCTTGGCTCATTCTGACTCTGCTTATTTGCTGATGAACTATTGTTTTTAGTATCAGAGTGTTGAGCGCAGTTCTGTTCATCGAGCTTCAGCATACACGTGAGTTGATCTTCTGATTCTGGTATTCTGATATGGCAACTTCTGATGCTGATGTCGAGAACCAAATTTCTGATGCTGATTAGGTGTGATCTTGCTTATACCTATCAGAGTTTCTGCAAATCAGAACGTAATAATTTAGGTAGCAAATAGTTCATACATGAATCATATAAATAATATATCTTTTCATTTTGTTATCATCAAAACTTAAACATAGGGTAGTAGATTCAAACTTTGTTCTAACAATCTCCCCCTTTTTTATGATGACAAAAACTGGATATTTTTAATTGAAAATAACGTGAAAAGGTATCAGAGAGATGTATTAGAGTAAGAGGTTATCAAAGATAAGGGATAAGAATTGAGAGATACTCCCCCTGAGTTTATTGCTTCCCTTTTTGATTCCAAGAGTTCTTCAGGATCAGATCTTTTTGCCTTTCTTTGAACATCAGAGTGTCAGAATCTTTGACTATCAGAAGCTTTAGATCAGCATATCAGAGCAGAGCTTCAGATCAGCGTATCAGAGCTTTTCTTGTCAAAGCTTTGCTTTGGGTCAGAGTATCAGAGAGGGTCAGAGTTTCAGAGCTTTAGTCTTCAGAGTATCATGGAGCTTTCTTGTACCTGTAGACTTAAGCAAAACAGAAAACATATTCAAGTATAACGGAGTTAGAATGTTCGAGAATTTCTGTCTTAGTAATCCGTTATTATTTAAAATATCATTCTTGTTCTCCCCCTTTTTGTCAGCAATCAAAAAGTGTAAGTGATGTGCTAAAATATTTAAGGCAGAAAAACTTGTCATATTAAAAGGTTCAGAATCAAATAAAACATATTAAAACAGTACAACAGATAATCAAAGAAAACATGAAAAAGACATGAATGAAAAACTAAGGTTGGGGAGGAAAGCGTGTGAACAGGTTCTCCAGCATGGCTTTGATCTGATCAGCAGTCTCATTCTGCTTGTGTACCATGTTGACAACAGTGTCTATCTTGCTATCCTGCACATCCATCCTTTCTTTCATCTTCTGGTCGTTTTCATCCATCCTTTGCTGCAGACGCATGTCATTCAGCTTCAGCTCTTCCAGAGTCTGCCTGTCCAAGGCAGCTTGAGAAACATCAGAAGTAGGGAGCTTCTGAGAGCTTTCTGCAACATCTTCTGCTTGACTTTCTTCAGCTTGAATGGTCTTGTCTTCTTCTGGTTGCACCTTTGAAGATAGCTGTTTCTCAGACCATGGCTCACTATCCAGAGGGAGCACGTCTTCCTGTGGCAGCTGACTTTCAACTTCCTTCAGCAGCTTGCTGAAGTTCTATTGTGCCTGCTCATAGTTGATATCCTGCAACTTGAGGGCTTCAGCACGTACCCAAATTCTGAATTGTGACCAGAGCTGGTCAGAGGCAGCTGGATCAATCATTCCAGGACAGACTTGCTTCAAAGAAGCAATCCACTGCTGCAAACCTGTTTCAAAATTCATAATACCAGAGCCAACATCTGGTTGTTTTGGTTTTGGGATGGCTATTTTATTTTTCAGATCAGCAAGACGGTCAAGGATTGTTAAGTCTATGAAGGTCTTGCTGGGGTTTTCGGTGGTTTGCTTGGCAGCTGGTTTTCTTCTGTTAAATCAAAACTGTTTTCCTTCAGACTTCCAAAGTCAATGATCAATTAAGATAACACTTCAAGATTCTTCACTAGAGTGAGGAGTGTTCTGAATGGCACTTGATACAGTTCAGATGATGCTTTCTTCTGAGAACCTGCAGAAGCACTGCTGGAGGTTGCCATGTTCACACTTAGGGATTTTGAGAAAAACTGAGAAAAAGAGTTTGCAAGAGATGAACACAGAAAAATGCAGAGAATACTTTGAGAAATAGTGAGAAACTGTAAAAGATTAAAATGAGAGGTTAACGTGTTTAAATAGGGCTCAGAATATTTTGAAATTGTAAACGTTTTTAAGAAAGAGAAATAAAATCATGATTACGTTTTAAACACATGATTACTTTCATTTAATGCTTGCTGATTTTGGGGGATTTGAGAAAGATACTTAAAAACGGTTACCAAACATGTGTCTCAATGCACCCAATCAGCGTTTTGTCTTCTCAGAAGCGTGCACGCGTTCTGCTTCAGAGATTTGCTGATGATTGGATGACACTTGTTTGATGTAGTGATCAGCACGTCTGTCTTTGAGCTTAGACTCTCAGATCTTTAGACTTGCATCTGATACAATCTGCATGTTCTATCTTTCTGAAAAGAGATTGATCAGAAGTTCACAGTAAAACAAATACATTCTGAAGATAAATATATGGAATTAAAACATTTTCACTCTGGGCAGATTTTCATGCTGAGATGTTTCAGAATGAAATTGAACCTATCTTCAGAAAGGGGTTTAGTGAAGATATCAGCCCATTGATGGTCTGTATCTATAAATTTTAAATTCAAAATTCCTTTCTGAATGTAGTCCCTAATGAAATGATGTTTTATTTCTATATGCTTAGCTCTAGAATGTAAAATGGGATTCTTACTCAAGCAAATAGCAGAAGTATTATCACAGAGTATAGGAATGTTACTCTCAAAAATCTGGAAGTCTTCAAGCTGACTTTTCATCCAGAGCATTTGTGTGCTACATCCTGCTGCTGCTATGTACTCAACTTCTGTTGTTGATAGCGCAATTGTTAATTGCCTTTTGCTGGACCAAGAGATCAGATTTTCTCCCAGAAACTGGCAGCTTCCAGAAGTACTTTTACGCTCCACTCTGTCTCCAGCAAAGTCAGCATCGCAGTAGCCTACTAAACTGTAATCACTGGATTTTCTATAAAACAAACCCAGATTAGTAGTACCTTTCAGATACTTGAAAATTCGCTTAACAGCTGTTAAGTGAGATTCTCTAGGATCTGATTAGAATCTAGCACAAATACAAACGCTGAATAATATATCAGGTCTTGAAGCAGTCAGATAGAGGAGAGAACCAATCATACCTCTGTAGACTTTCTGTTCTACATTTTTGCTTACCTCTTCTCTTTCCAGAATGCACGTGGGATGCATTGGAATCTTTGATGGCTTACATTCTGAGAGGTCAAACGTTCTTCAGAAGATCTCTGATGTATTTGCTCTGATGAATGTAAGTTCCCTCTAGAGTTTGATTGATCTGAATTCCCAGAAAGAATTTCAGTTCCCCTATGAGGCTCATCTCAAATTCTGCCTGCATACACTTAGCAAATTTTCTTCCAAGAGAAGGATTAGTAGAACCAAAAATAATATCATCAACGTAAATTTGACACACTAAGATGTCATTCTTAACTGATTTACAGAATAAGGTAGTGTCCACCTTCCCTCTGGTGAATTCATTTTCTAACAGAAAGTTACTTAGCCTTTCATACCAAGCTCTGGGAGCTTGTTTCAGACCATATAGTGACTTCTTTAGTTTGAAAACATGTTCTGGATGTTTTGTATTTTCAAAACCAGGGGGTTGGTGCACATAAACCTCTTCTTCTATATAACCGTTTAAGAATGCACTCTTGACATCCATCTGATATAGAGTGATGCCTCTATTAACAGCAAATGAAATTAAAAGTCTGATAGATTCTAACCTGGCGACTGGGGCAAAGGTTTTTGTATATTCTATCCCCTCTTGCTGACTATAACCTTGTGCAACCAGTCGTGCCTTGTTTCTGATGACTTCACCTTGTTCATTTAGCTTGTTTCTGAACACCCATCTTGTTCCAATGACGTTGAATCCTTTTGGTCTGGGAACAAGATCCCATACGTCATTTCTGGTGAATTGATTCAGCTCTTCTTGCATTGCCAGAATCCAGTCATTATCCAGAAGTGCTTCATCAATAGAAGAAGGTTCAATCAGAGACACAAGTCCCATGAGTGTTTCTTCAGAGTTTCTGAAGCTTGCTCTTGTTCTGATTGGATCTTCCTTTCTTCCTAAGATAGTCTCTTCTGGGTGATCCAAGCTGCTTCTGGGTAATCTCTTCTGAGGTTGATCAGCAGCTGTTGTAGGATTGCTAGCAGTGCTCCTTTCAGACGTTGAAGGAGTGTCTGTGTTGAGAGCTTCTGATGACTTGTCTTCAGAACCTGTAAATTCAATTTCCATACCTACAAAAACTACATTCTGCTTTGACTTTTCAGAGTCAAGCTTATCATCAAAACGAACACTGATTGACTCTTCCACAATCTGTGTTTCTGTATTGTATACTTTGTACCCTCTTGAGCGTTCAGAGTATCCTAACATAATACACTTCTGTGCTTTAGAGTCAAACTTGTTCAAATAATTCTTTGTATTTAACATAAATCAAGTACATCCAAATGGATGAAAATATGAAATGTTGGGCTTTCTGTTCTTCCTCAATTCATATGGAGTCTTTTCCAGAATAGGTCTTATTGAGATTCTATTCTGAATGTAGCACGCTGTGTTTATTGCCTCTGCCCAGAAGATCTTAGCAACGTTTGTCTCATTGATCATGGTTCTGGCCATTTCTTGCAATGTTCTGTTCTTTCGTTCTACAACTCCATTTTGTTGGGGAGTTCTAGGACAAGAGAAATCATGCAGAATGCCTCTGTCATTAAAGAATGACTCAAAATCTTTGTTTTCAAATTCTCCACCATGATCACTTCTGACTTTAACGATTCTAAGATCCTTTTCATTCTGAACTTGGTTACAGAAGGTAACAAACACAGAGTGTGACTCGTCCTTGTGTCTTAAGAACTTTACCCATGTCCATCTGCTATAGTCATCTACGATTACTAACCCATACTTCTTGCCATTGACTGAAGCCGTTTTAACTGGTCCAAATAAGTCAATGTGCAGAAGTTCTAATGGCTTAGAGGTAGAAACAACATTTTTAGATTTAAAAGAAGGTTTTGCAAACTTGCCTTTCTGACATGCTTCACACAGAGCATCTGAATTGAACTTCAAATTAGGAAGTCATCTGACCAGATTGAGTTTGTTAATCTGAGATATTCTTCGCATACTAACATGCCCCAATCTACTGTGCCAGATCCACTGCTCGTTGTTAACAGACAGAAGGCACTTTACATTCTGACTTTTTAGTTCATAAAGTTTGATTTTGTAAATGTTGTTTTTCCTCTTACCATTAAACAGGATAGTCCCATCTTTCTGACTAACAGCTTTACATGATTTTTGATTAAAGATTATATCATAACCGTTATCACTTAATTGACTTATGGATAACAGATTATGCATTAATCCATCTACTAGCAGAACATTATTAATAGAGGGAAGATTTCCATTACCTACAGTTCCAGAGCCAATTATCTTTCCCCTCTGATTGCCTCCAAAGCCAACGTGGCCTCCAGGCTTAAGTTCCAGGCTTTGGAACATATGCCTTCTTCCCGTCATGTGTCGCGAGCAGCCAGAGTCCAGGTACCATGACTGGTGTTTCTGACTTGCTGCTAAAGGTATCTGCAACATGTATTATTTTATCCTTAGGTACCCAGATTTTCTTGGGTCCTGATTTGTTAGTTTTACCAAAACTCTGGTTGAATTTTGGTTTCACAAAGTACTTACTGCTAGTGTATTTAATATCATGTGTGTGACCATACACAAAGTGTGAATTCAGAGGAGTGTGTTTAATGGTTAAGTCCATGACATTCTTTGGTGTAGGAACCTTACCTTGGTATCCTATTCCTTTCCTGCCGTTTCTGCTAACTCCATAGATCATTGAAGCCATTTTGCTTCTATCTATGCTTCTAGCAAGGAACTTCTGGAAACTGTGATCATACTCCTTGATGATCTCATCAGCGTTGCTGGGAGTTTTAGAATTTGGTTCCTTCTGAGAGTTTTGTAAAGTGTTTTCTAATTTTGAAATCTTATTTCTCAGCTCAGAATTCTCCAATTTGAGACTCTCAGTCTTATTAGAGTTAGATTCAAGATTCCTTTTCAGGTCTCTGAATTTAACTCTAATTTGCTGATACCTTTCCAGAATCTCATTAAGGCTTTCAGCAAGTTCAGCCTTGGTAAAATTAACAACAAAGTTAGGAAATACCTCTTTAGTGTCTGATTCAGAGTCTGATTCAGAAGCTTCACTATCTTCTGAAATATTAGCCATGAGAGCTATGTTGGCTCTCTCATCATCTGATTCTGAGTCAGCTTCAGACGAGTCAGAGTCATCCCATGTAGCCATGAGACTTTTCTTCTTCTCTCTTCCAAACTTCTTTTTGGGCTTTTCCCTCTGAAGCTTTGGGCAGTCACTCTTGTAGTGTCCTTGCTCATTGCACTCATAGCAGATGATGTCCTTGGTGTTTGGCTTTTTGCTACTTGAGGAGCCTTCAGATCTTCTGTATCCAGAGGAAGAATTTGTCCTTCTGTATCTGGAAGAGGACTCGTTCTGATCAGATCTTCTGGGATTCCTGAACTTCCTTTGTCTTTGCTTCCACAGTTGATTTACTCTTCTGGAGAGGAGGGAGAGTTCGTCTTCTTCTGATGAGGATCCATCAGATGTTTCTTCAACTGCCTGCAAAACTTTAGACTCAGATTTTTTGTTAGATTTTAATGCTAAAGGCTTACCTTGCTTCTGAGGCTCGTCAGCTTCTAGCTCTATCTCATGACTTCTGAGGGAGATGATAAGTTCCTCCAGAGTGATTTTGTTGAGATCTTTTGCTAGCTTCAGAGCTGTAACCATTGGTCTCCACTGCTTGGGTAAACTTCTGATGATTTTCTTGACATGGTCAGCAGTAGAGTATCCTTTGTCCAGAACCTTGAGACCAGCTACCAGAATCTGGAATCTTGAGAACATTGTTTCAATGGATTCAGATTCTTCCATTTTGAACGCCTCATACTTCTGAATGAGCGCCAGAGCTTTAGTTTCTTTGACCTGAACGTTGCCCTCATGCGTCATTCTGAGTGAGTCAAAAATGTTCTTTGATGTGTCTCTGTTGGAGATCTTTTCATATTCAGTATAGGAGATGGCGCTGAGAAGGATGGTTCTGGCCTTGTGGTGATTCTTGAAGTCACGCTTTTGTTGGTCAGACATTGTTTTTCTATCAATATTCTGACCGCTTGCATTCACAGGGTGCGTGTATCCATCTGTCACCATATCCCACAGATCAGCATCATGTACCAGAAAGAAGCTTTCAATTTTGTCTTTCCAGTAATCAAAGTTTTCTCCATCAAAGACTGGAGGTTTGCCGCTGAATCTGTCTCTGTCCTCATGGTTGTCATTGCTGGTGTGAGAATAGTTTCCTGCCATTGTGTTTTTCTGACGCTGGATCTTGTACTAACACGGTTAAGTGTTTTAGCTCAGAACCAGGCACTCTGATGCCAATTGAAGAAGTGAAAAACACAAGAAGGGGGGTTGAATTGTAAAACTGAAAATCAATGCAATGAACAAGATATTTTTATCCTGGTTCGTTTGATCTCAAACTACTCCAGTCCACCCGTCAAGGTGATTTCGCCTCTCTCCAACGAGGTCTTAATCCACTATATTCAACTGAATATTACAAACTGCTTTAACAACTGCTAAAGCCTTCTTGATGCAAACCACAGCCCGGTTTGTCAAGGAAACACTTTCTTACAAAGAAGATAAATCTAGGTGTGAATGTTTTCTACAAAACTATATCACAACTGTGATGTATACACAACTTAAGCTTATGAAACTAGATTGCTAAACAATGATTGAGTAAGAAGATATGTAGCGTTTAGCAAACTGAGAGAGGGAAGATTATAACTAGCTTTTAGGCGTGTAAAGAGTTGGAGAGCATTAGCCAATTCAATCTTCATATTCTTGTTTATATAGCACTGAGATTCTTGAACGTTGAAGCAATATTCTTGATTCAATGCTAATAACAAACTTTCCTTAATGAGCAGATCTTGTCTGGAATGAGGCCGTTGGTAATAATATGCTTTCAATGCACAGTACCGTTGCTTACTTAATGCATGTTCTGGCTTGGCTCATTCTGACTCTGCTTATCTGCTGATGAACTGTTGTTTTTAGTATCAGAGTGTTGAGCGCAGTTCTGTTCATCGAGCTTCAGCATACACGTGAGTTGATCTTCTGATTCTGGTATTCTGATATGGCAACTTCTGATGCTGATGTCGAGAACCAAATTTCTGATGCTGATTAGGTGTGATCTTGCTTATACCTATCAGAGTTTCTGCAAATCAGAACATAATAATTTAGGTAGCAAATAGTTCATACATGAATCATATAAATAATATATCTTTTCATTTTGTTATCATCAAAACTTAAACATAGGGTAGTAGATTCAAACTTTGTTCTAACATTCTTCTCTTTCAAAACTTGCAATACTACTCTTAAATGTTTTGCATGCTCTTCTTCTGATTTAGAGTAAATCAAAATATCATCAATGAACACCACTACGAACTGGTCCAAATAAGTATGAAAGATATGATTCATGTATTCCATGAATACTCCCGGCGCATTAGTAACACCGAAAGGCATCACCGAATACTCATAATGTCCATAACGCGTCCTAAAAGTCGTCTTCTGGATATCTTCATCCTTCACTTTAATTTGATCGTAACCCGACCTCAGATCAATCTTACTAAACACACGAGAATCCACCAATTGGTTCATCAAGTCGTCTATCCTTGGGAGCAGATACTTGTTCTTAATTGTCACTTTATTCAACTGTATATAATCAACACAAAGCCTCATACTTCCATCTTTCTTCTTTACTAACAACATTGGAACTCCCCATGGCGATACACTTGGTCTTACAAACTTCTTCTCAAGTAACTCTTCCAATTGCTTCTTCAACTCTGACAATTCATATGCAGACATCATGTATGGTGCCATAGACACAGGTCTGGTACCAGGTACAAGATCAATAGCAAATTCAACTTCCCTCTCCGGCGGTACATCAGGAATCTCATCAGGGAAAACTTCAGGAAATTCACACACCACCTGCAATTCCTCAATTATAACTTGAGTCTCTACAGATAACAACGCCATCAACGAGAACACCAGTTCTTCCTCTTGCATCAACTTCCTCAATTGTATAGCAGACAACAAACCATCTTCTTCCGCTTCAGTAGTAGAAAACTTCACCGACTTGTCATAACAGTTAATATGAACACAATTATGCTCTAACCAGTTCATACCCAAAATCACATCCAAACCACTTAACGGTAAACAAACCAAATCAACAGCAAAGTCTCAGTCGAAGATCGATAAGGGACACTTCAAACACACTAAAGAAGTAGTCACCGACCCCTTGGCTGGAGTATCGACGACCATTTCTCCATTCAAAGAAGACAACATAAGACCCAATCTTTCAACACAATCAGCAGCAATAAAACAATGCGTAGCACCAGTATCAATAATAGTAATTAAAGGAGTATTATTAATGAAACATGTACCTCTGATAAGTCTGTCCTCAATAGTTGTCTGATCCTCAACCAAAGCAAACACTTTACCACTTGACTGAGCCCTCTTTTGTTTCGGACACTGACTACTAATGTGCCCTTCTTCTCTACAATTTAAACAAAACACATCCTTATGTTCACACTCCGATACAACATGTCCGTTCTTGCCACAACATAAACACCTCTTCACTTCAGTAGTACACACATTACTCTTGTGCCCAGATTTTCCACACTTAAAGCAAACCACACCAGTAGGAGCATGTCCCCCACTAGTTCTCTGGCCCTAAGCAAATTTCTGTTTACCTTTACCAGTTGAGGTATCATAAGGCTTACCATGATTCTGTTGGTGCTTACCCCTATTCTCACTGATAATCTTGTAATGAGCATTATTATCCTCCTCATAAATCCTGCAACTATCAACCAAATCAGCAAGGACACAGATCTTTTTGTATCCAACTGCCTTCTTTATCTCCGAGCGTAACCCATTCTCAAACTTGATACACTTCGAAAACTCAGCATCTGCATCAGCGTAATGCGGATAAAACTTAGCCAACTCATAAAACTTGGCAGCATACTCAACAAAGGACATATTCCCTTGCTTCAGCTCAAGAAACTCAATCTCCTTCTTACCACGGACATTTTCACGAAAGTACTTCCTCAGAAACTCCCTTCGGAACACAGCCCAAGTGACATTCTCACCTGCAGCTTCCAACTTCTGACAAGTCTCTAGCCACCAGTCATCAGCCTCGACTGCTAGCATATGAGTCCCATACCGAACCTTCTGCGCTGGAGTGTAGTCCATCACACGGAAGATTCTCTCAATCTCTTTCAAACACTCCAATGCTCCGTAAGGATCATACTTTCCCTTGAACGTAGGCGGATTCTCTCTCTGGAAAGTCGCCAAGCTACGAGATCCAGCATTCCCGTCAGTATTCGGATGATTTTCCATCGTATGAGCCATTGCTTCTAAAGCAGCAGCAAGTGCAACATCATTCCTTCCAGCCATCTCAACTTCTCACTACAACATAAACAACGGTTAGAACTCAAATTAACAATACTTGATTGTTAGACAACTACGACTCAATGACAAGGTCGGACCAACCTTTTGCTATGATACCAACTTTGTAACACCCCAATTCTACCCCGGAAAATTATATAAATAAATCAGAGTTATAAAAATCATTCATGCAAATGAATCGGGATACCACAAATTCTTCTATCAAAATTCATTGCATTCATCGTGGATATATAACACTTTTAAAACATCGGATGAACCATCATCATAACATCTTTAGTTAAATAATTCAACATCTACGCAGCAGAAATCATTAATAACATTTATGTCATCATTACAGCAACTTCAAAACAACTCAATTTAATAATAATCAACTTAAAGTTCAACAACTGAATAATCAACAACCAAAAGCAACAAGCATTCATCCCCCCGAGTGTTACATATTAGAGCAATGACACCAACTCAAACTATTGAAGGTATACAACCTTCACTCTCGATTACCTGCACGTAACCAACATAAGGGAAACATTCAAACATAAGGGGTGAGATATCTAACAATATAATAAAGCACATTATAATTAATATATTAAATTAGATCATATAGCATCACCACTTCTCATCTCAAAATCAGCAATATTTGCAACAATAATACACATTCACAACATAAATACACAAGTTCTTTATGCAGTCATATAATGTGACTCAATACTAAGCAAATTCATGTGGTACCATTTAGAGCAGAACTCCTATCTCAAAAATTTTCCAATTAATAGAGGCATCAACAAGGCATAAGCCTTCATCTCAATATTCACCAAATTCAGGCCATCGTAACGAGCATAAGCTCCATCTCAAAATGCAATGTATGCGACACAATCATGAATGTAATAACAACGTCACAATTAATAACATCTCAATATAACATCATCATTTTTGGCCAAAGGCCTACATCTCAAAAGCATCTCAACATCTCTTCATCAAACATCTCATATCATTCATAATAATTCATCAAACATCATTTATTCATCAAACACACCATCATTAATAATGTCTTATCAACAACTTAGTTGTAATTTAATACTACATTAATTCACACCTCTATTTTGTAATCTTACATCACTACTATCATTACTCCTACTGTTACAAATCAAACAGCAACCTATAAACATTTCATCCTCATCATTCTGCATAAAAATCAACATAACGATCAACACGGGAACTAACTCTAATTCCTAAATTGGCTACTAGGATTACACTTCCTATTCTTCATTTTAATCCTCTAGAATAAGGTTCATCGCATTAGCTATTAAACGCTTCAAACGGCATGCTAAAACTCAAGTTATAGCATTTACAAGTTGAATCTGCCAAAAACCAGACAGCATGGATCAACGCATAACTCCTTGGATCAACGCGTACTGCACTAAACTCGCAACATGAGTCGATGTATTCCCTCATATATCGACTCATCCTGAGTCAAACACACAGCATGTTTCGACACATGCTCCTACGGATCGACTCATCCTGAGTCTAAAAGCACTCATGTATCGATGCAAAACCTCTTCGTGTCGACTCATCCTGAGTCTTTCAACCTTCTTGTATCGACACATCATGTTTAAGGTCGACGCATCCTGTTATATCCTGCACAAATTCATCGATTTTCTCTGTGTTTTCACTACGGGATTCATATTTTAAGCCTTAAAAACTTAATCTAATCATAGATAATCATCACTTACAATTACCCTACAATTCTACATTAATTAAACAGTATCGGAACATCGTTATTCATCTAAAATTCATCAATTTCTCATCATACAACATCATAAACATTCCATTCAAGAACAAGACAACAATCACCTCTAACCCCACATACCAATCATCATGAACCCAATTATAGAGTCAGAACCCCACCCTTACCTTGGATTGAAGGTTGCTCTATAATCTTCCGGTTGAAACATCGTTCTGCCGTTTTTCCTCTTTTTCCAGCAGCTTCACGTTCTTCTTCTCAATCCTTATTCTTCTACTTCCTCCTCTCTTCTATTCTTTCTAACAACAATAAAATAACCTATTATTCTTTTAACTCCTTATTGGGCTTAAAACTAATACACCCCCTTCTTACTACTTCCATTCCTTAAAAACAAGCCCACATTCAATAATATCATACTTCTAATATTATTTCACCACTTAATAAAATAATTAAATCCAATTAATCACAACATATCTTCTCAAATTTTCCAAAATAATTTAATTAATTAATTAATTAAATTACGGGCGTTACACTTACCAACTGGAGATGCTTTGATTTATGAATCTGGGCGTGGCTTGGCTTAGAGAAGATTCTTGGGAATCTCATGAACAAAAATATAGCCTTCGTCTGGATTGATGGTTCCTGCAAAAAACTAGTTAGAATTTTGATATCTTTTATATGGTGGTGTGAGTATTCTCTTTTTCTAGACATTATGTCTGTGTGTGATGCAACATTTGTGGTCTCTTTATATAGAAGGGTAGAGGGGACAAGAAGGCAAAGGTTTAAACATCCTTGATTACGTGTTTGAAATCCATGAATGAGAATATGTAAAGTTGGCCCAAAACATGGGATCTTGTCCTTTTTTAAAATTTGAATGTATGTGGACATTTTGGCTTCTTCGAATGCCCTCTAGTGTTGCTCTTTGACTGGCCTCAAGTTGCCTCTTTCGTCTGGACCGCTTGTGTAGCCTTCGATTAGGCCTTCTACATGCTTCTTCAATTGTACATCTTGTGTACCCTTCGACTGGATCTAGTATTACTTCCTTCGAATGGGTCTTTAGATGGTCCTTTTGGTGTTCCCTTCGAATGGGCCTTGGTGTGTCCTTCGCATGGGATATCATGCGTGTTGAAGTGTATACAATTGTTTCAGAGGGGGGTCAGCATCCAGTCGAAACTGGCACAAAGGCAGCCTATGCCTTGTGGATGCTAGCATGAAGCAAGTCAAGGCAGGCGTAAAGGAGGCCATTGCCTAGACGAAGTTGGCACAAAGGTGGCCAGTGCCTTGTGGTCGAAGGCAACTTTTTTCCTGGCACATCAAAAGAAGCTTTTTGCCTGGTGGATCAAAGGCAACCCTGAAGGAGTCTTGGCCTTGTATGCTGAAGGAAAGCTGAAGAGGCATACGTGCGCTGGTGACACACTGAAGGTTCTTTTGCCTAGTGGGAGCTTTGTGAATCAAAGGCCAGTTTGGAGAAGTTCTTGCTTTGTGTGCTAAAGGCACGCCCAGAGGGATAATTTGCCTAGTAGAAGCAAGAAACAAGCTTGCTCCAAGGAAAACTAATCCCCAATCGAAGCAGAGGTCCAGCTTGCATGCAGGTAGCCATTGCCTTTGTGATTCAAGCCAGCATGCAAAGACAATGGTGCAATCGAAGGAGCACTGACAAGAAGCCATTCCCCTTTGGGTCGAAGGAGGCTGTTTTAAAGGGAAAACATGCCCAGTCGAAGTTGGTATGGAGAAAACAAGCAAAAGACCAAGACTTCAATCGAAGCTTGGAAATTTGAGACAAACTTGGAGAAGGTTAGGCGCTCAATCGAAGCCTGTCTAAATACCAATCGAATGGCCTTTTAACATACCAATCGAAGGATTTTGTCAAAATGCCAATCGAAGTCTCCTTGTTTATCTTCAAAAAAAATTATCTTTCCTTTAATTAAATGCTTGTGATCACCATGCAAGAGAAAGATCTTGGGAAAATATGAGAGGGCAAATTTTGGGGTACAACAGCTACCCCTGTTCAATCTTCTTAAACCTGAGGATTTAGATTGGCTTGTTTGCCTTTCGTGATTTGAAGGTGGAAGATGATTGAACACTAGAGTTCCCAGAAATTTGCACTCGCATGAAATAACACTGATGATTGATGATGTATGGAATGGGCTTACAGATGCCATCTGGAGGAGATGACATAGAGTCGTCAAAGATGGGCTTAAAGATGCCATCCAAAATAGATGTTTATTTACACATGGTCCCTTTGGGGTTCATGTTCCTACTTTCTGAGGAGGAGTCCGTTGGGGAACGTGGGTTTTTGTTGTTCTCTTGTTTGAGGAAAACTCTGTGAGGAATAGAGTCTAGGAACTTCAGTTGTCCAAGGCTCTAATGAAGAGTTATCTATGGAGAGATGACAGTTTGCTATATTCTGGTTGAAGTCCAGGTTTCCAGTGATTTGTTGGGGATAATGGAATTAACTGTTACCTGGAGATGTATTAGAAAGAGCCTGTGTAGGGTTGTTTCAGGATGAGTCTGTGTTAGACTGTATCTGGATGTTGAGAAGGAACCCGTGTAAGATTTCTTCAGGGTGGTCATATAGATAGTTTTCCTGTCTGGTTTCAGGTGTTAATCTATAATCAGTCGTTCACAGATAGTTGTCCCGTTTGGTTTCAGGTATTAATCTGGAAATTGATTTTGTTGGTCGTTTGAGATAGTTGTCCTGTTTGGTTTCAGGTATTAATCTCTGGCCTAAGAAAGAAATATAGCTTCCCTGGCTTGTTACAGGTATTAATCTTTGACCTAAGAAAGAAAGATAGCTTTCCTGGCTTGTTACATGTATTAATCTTTAATTTTTCATATAGATAGTTCTCCTGGCTTGTTACAAGTATTAATCCACAGTCGGCCGTCCACAGATAGTTGTCCTGGCTTGTTACAGGTATTAATCTAGAACTTGAAAATGTTGGTCACATAGATAGTTCCCCTTCTGGTTTCGGGCATTAATCTGTGGCCTGTTGTATTTGTTGGTAAACCCGTCTTGCTTCGGGATTTCATACCACTTGGTCATGTAGATAGTTTCCTGTCTGGTTTCGGGCATTAACCTTGGACCTGTTGTAAAAGCTGATAGTGTTTTTCTGTTTGCTAATTTAACCTGAAAAGGTAAAATCAGTTTCATGCGATGTCATGATGTATGAATTGCATGATGCTCCAACAATAAATGAGATTGTGATGTATCTATTTGTATGCACATGCCATGATATATGAACATGTAATGTTGTTGTGCAATATCTTTGTCTGGGAAAATAAATCCCTGGCTGTTGTTGGTGAGTGAAGAAAGTGATTCTTCAATTTTCGTTGGGGATAATGAATGGAGATAGTTTTGTTGGCAATTCCTTCTCTCTGTCGAGGATCTTCAACTTCTGTTTGAGAATGATTTTGCCAAGGGGAAGAGCCCTGTTGAAAGATTTCGCCAATTTTGAGAAATAAACTCCGCTGGGGGATGAACTTCCGTAGCTAGAGAAATAAACTTTACTGGGGATAAAGCTTTATAAATTGCTTGAGATTTATAAAAATCTATTGCGGAAGGTGAACTCCATAAACTGCTTGGGGATTCTGTTGAAATCCTGCTGGGGAATCTTGAGAGGCTTGGCGACTTCACTGGGGAATTTTGGAGCAGTAATTGGAGATTTTTGCTCTACCAGGGATGAGGCTTTATAATCTGCTTGAGATTTTAAAAAAAAATTGTTGGGGATCTTCGACTTCTGCTTGAGGATATGACAGGAAGATGCCCCTGTTTCTGTACCTCATGGAATGAGAAGTATACTAGAATGAACTCGTGTATGAATGTATCTAGCAGCTGTGTGAGGGAGCGTCAGAATGAATCTATGTTATGATTGTATCTAAACGGAAATATGTACGGAATGAGTATCAGAATGGCATCTATATCTGAAGCGTATCTGAACTGTATCTGAAAGTTGTACTGAATGAGTATCAGAATGGCATCCGTATCTGGAGCGTATTTGAACTATATCTGAAAGCTGAATCTGAATGAGTATCAGAATGGCATCCATATCTAGAGCATATTTGAATTGTATCTGAATGTTGAATCTGAATGAGTATCAGAATGGCATCTGTATCTGGAGCGTATTTGAACTGTATCTGAAAGTTGAATCTAAATGAGTATCAGAATGGCATCCGTATCTGAAGCGTATCTGAACTGTATCTGAATCTGAATGAGTATCAAAATGGTATCTGTATCTGGAGTGTATCTGAACTATATCTGAATTTGAATGAGTATCAGAATGAAATCCGTATCTGGAGCGTATCTGAATTGTATCTAAAAGCTAAATCTGAATGAGTACCAGAATGGCATCCGTATTTGGAGCGTATTTGAACTATATCTGAAAGTTGAATCTGAATGAGTATTAGAATGGCATCCATATCTGGAGCGTATCTGAACTGTATCTGAAAGTTGTACTGAATGAGTATCAGAATGGCATCCGTATCTGGAGCGTATCTGAACAGTATCTGGAAGCTATATTGGATGAGTATCAGAATGGCATCCGTATCTAGAGCGTATTTGAACTGTTTCTAGAAGAGAATCTGCTTTATTTAGAATGTTTACACTGGGAATTCCTGTTTTTTGAGAAGAAATATGCTAGGGAACATTAAAAGCCTGTGAACCAGGCTACGGAATTCTTTAAGATGCCAGAGCAGTAATTAGAGATTCTTGCTCTGTTGGGGATGCAAGAACACCTGACATAATTAGGTTGTAGTCTGAGAATATGGCAGTGAATTTTTAGTAGGATGCCCCTGCCTCTGTACCTGTTGGAGAAAGTACCTGCGAACATTTTGTGGATGGTTTGAGTGTCATCCTAACTCCTGGGGTTTTGAGTAGATGTTGATCGGGGCGATAAGTCTTCAAATGATAGACAAGTGACGAGATGACGGGACATAGTTGTACGCTTTAAATCCCTAAATTTTGCCTAGACTATCCTTTCAGATTTTCAGTCCAACTGGATACCCTTTTTTTCCCAAGCCGCCTTTTCAGGTTTTCGACTTGCCAGGTGTACAGTTCTTTTATATATATATCCCTAATTTTTTTCTGAACCATTTTTGGTTCATCGGGATACCCTTATTTTTCCTAGGCCAATCAACCTAGCGGGTCCTTTTTTATGCGTAATATTTTCTGACTATGTCTACATTCATAGGATGCAGAGGATTGTCATTATCTATAGTAGCAAGTGTTGTCACACTTCCAAAAGATGTTTATGTGATCGCATGTGCCCTTTCATATGTGGGAGCCTGTGTGGGGCTGCTTCAGGATGAATCTGGTGCACCTGGTGTTTGATCAAGTTTTTGATAGTCTTGAATTTCCTAGGTATCTTTTCTAAGAACTGTCATGGAAGGATTCGAAGACATGATACTGACACCATCTGATACTACTGGCACAGAAAAACAATTTGGTGGTACCAAAGGTTTAAATTTCAGTGATTTTTGCTGGAATCCCCGATCAATGTAACAGGCCCCGAGTGATTCATATGGAAACTCGCCCCCGACTATTCAGCACTTTTGGAGATTCTTTGCATATTGGCTTGACTGCCCCAGATTAACTAGACACCATGTCATGCCCCTTGATTATGAAAGGCCCGTTATTGGGAATGTTTTTTTCATCTGAGGTGATTATGTCCACTGAGAGGATCTTCGTTCACTGAAAATTCGTTGTGTGAAATTCTCTGCTGTTTGAACAATTATCCATATGCAAACAATGTCATTTAAAGAATGCAAAGCTTATGTCTGTCTTGAAGTTTGAAAATTCATTTTTAGTAAAACAAACAAATTTTGTAAGAGTGTGATATCAACTCAAGATTTGTAGCAAGTCCTACAGGAGTCAGGATACCTTTTGCAACAGTATGCTTTCGAACTAACCCATGCTTCAGTTAGGACTTTTAAGGGTTGTAACATGGCCTGGTTCACGATTTAAGAAACAAAGGATAAAGGCTCAAATTTTATTTGTACCCAACCCGCTCTTCGTGATGTTCTTCAGTCCTACGCTCAGTTAATTGTGCGTTTAGATCCTAATTGAGTCTGGAATCTTTGCTCTGATACTTGGTGATGGTTCAGAAATTAAACGTTTGTTTGAGAAGGCAGTCATTTTTGTAACCTTTTTGTCGAGGATTTGTAGTAACCTCTTTTTTGTTTTTGTTATCCCTACTTTTGTTGGAACTGTTTCTTTTGCGAATACAGTCAGCGGGATGCCCCAGTTTTTTTCTTCTTAAGTCTCCTTCATAGGTTTTGACTTAGCGGGCTTTTCTTTTGAGAGACAATGATTGCCTGCTTTGATGATTATGCGAAACCATCACCATCTTTTAGAAGGTATCTTCTACACTATTTGTCGTGTATGAAGGATGAGCTTGCGACTAAACGCACATCTGAATTAAATGAGAAAACTACCCTGTCCTAGGTTATGATTAAGGTTTTAAATTTGTGCAAAAATAAAAACTCCTACCTCTTAGGCTCAAAGGGGTTGACTAGGGATTATCTTCCTTATTACTCCACTGTTTAGGATTTCAAAGAACGCATGTACATCATCAGCAGGGCTATTCAAAAGCATACCACTGAGATTGTGGTATCATTTTTATCATCCTCCCTCTAAAGGCTTACAGCTTTTAATCAAGAGTCGAATATCACAAAAAGGAAGTAAGAACACAGTTTTGAAATAGTGAATACGAATGAATCGATTTAAGACAAATATATGTGATGCATTGATGAAATAACAAAGATTGACATAAATAAGTGTTCGAACAAAAAAAGAAAATTATAATTTGAAAAGATTCAAATGAACAAAAAGCCCCTTTGTCTGAACTTGTCACTTCATATGGTGTGTCTTTGAGGGACGGCAGAAGAATTCAGTCTGGCCATCTTGTGTGAACTCCAACGCTCCTTCTTCAATCAGGTCTTGAATTTTGTTCTTCAAGGCCCAACATCTATTAGTGTAATGTCCAGAACTGTTGGAGTGGTACGCACACCTTGCGTTTGGATTGTACCTTTGAGAGGCAGTGTTGAGATTCTGAGGAGGATCCTTTAATGTAACCAGCTTGGCCTCCAATACCTGATGTAATGCTTGAGTCAAGGACATGTTGATTTGGTGAATTTCCTCTTGCGCTTGTCTTGCCTTTACTGATTACCTCATTGTGGTTGGCGAGGTCGTTGTTGGACCCTTAGCGTAGCAGCAATTTGGAAAGTTCCACTCTCCACCAAACCCACTTCTTGTCTCATCAGGGGCTGATTAATGACTTGATCCCCAGCCTCGACTGTTTGTTTCATACGGTTGCATCCGTCTTGATGAAGCTTGTTGACAATGCGTCTTAGCTCTTCTTGTCCCCGGGATAGGCCTTGGATAAGATCCATTTTCCCCAGCATCTAGATTCTCATTGCTTCTACCTCAGCTTGCAGTTTTCCAACTGTTCATCCTTGTCGTTTTCAGGATGTTTCTTGGTCAGATTCCTGGCGAGGAATGTTTTCAATTCTTCTTTCCCCTTGGCTAGACTCAGGAACATTTCTTTGAATTGAGCATCTTGATTTTGGAGATCCTTTACTGTTTGTTCAAGAACCATTTCCTCTTGCTGAAATAAGCAGCGAAGAAGATAAGAAACTTGTCCTGAAACCTGTTTATACAATTATATGTATGATATATGTATGCAATGTTTTCAAGGATTTCGAAGACTTAAATTTTCTTAACCAAAGGGAAAACAAACGTTAATTGAATTAATAAGTTTAAGCGGTTCCAATGATGCCTCTTTGGCTTACAAAGGAAGTAACAAAGAAAAAATGAACTCTCAAAGCAACAAAGGACTCAAGCTTCCCACGGGCGCATCCTCTTTGGTGCAATGTAGGCATTTATACTCCTCTCTTCGTGAAGTATCCTGGTAAGCTCTAAAACTTTCTTCTCGCTGGTGTAGAATTGGGTTTCAAAGGTATCCCTTTCCTCTTTGAGTTAAACCCGGGATTTTTGTAACTCCTTGAAATTAGTCGGCATGTCAGGACGAAGAACAATGTAAGGAGTGTCTCCCTCAGCAACTGGCTCTATAATGATGGGTAGAATGGCTTCATAAGGCATCTTGAGACTTTGAGCACAGGTTCGTACCCACTTAAGATCAGGCTCCAAGGAAATGAGTTCTTATGCCCCAGTGTTTTGCTATCAACTTGTTCACCTTGCCCCAAGCTCTTATGAACCTCTGGCGATAGCCCTGAACATCATTCTCATAGTAGAATACGATTCTTTGGATAAGTTTATCATGAGGACTATGATACGGTTGGAGAAATGACTTGGGTGTTTTACGTTTGTGTTCGCAAATTTTGCGGTTTAGCAAGAGTCACCACGAACATTTCTTTTATCCAAAAGGAAAGGTGAAAAAGCATAGGAAAGACCTTTGAGATTTTTTCTTGAGTTTGGGGGGTAGATTATGAAAAGGGAAGGTGTAAGCACCCTTTTCATCCATGGTTTTCCATGGGCTCTTAGTTACTCGCTAGATCACTTGCTTTTGTTTTGACAATGTACTTGTGGTGTGGGCTTTGAAAGTGTTTTGAAAAATCTCTTTGTAATGGTTCTCGTTTCTATAAGAACACGTACAAAGTTTTGTTTCAAAAGATAGTCCAAAGATGTGTTTATGGATTTGTGTTTTGGAAAGTGGTTTTCGGAAATATATTTTGCAATGGTTCTCGTCTCTATAAGAATGTATACGAAATGTTTTATCTTTTTGAAAATGTTTTTGAAATGGGAGTGTTTAGTGTGTAAAAATGTTTTTTCGTTGTGAGCAAGCGAGTAACTAGGAGAGAATCTACCTACTCGAGAGGTCTTAATAGTTCTTTTCCTTCTCCTTTAGATGTGGCTATCTTACCATTGTTTTGGTAAGAAGCCCCATTGTTGGATGTGAAGGGACGAGTGTGGAACGTTTGTATAGTCATAGAAAGCAACCTATGTGACGTTTTAGCAATGTTGTTTTAGGGACTAGATTGTTTTACCGGAGGCAACATCAAGGGTCATCGAGGGACTACGTTCTTTTTTATCAAAGGGTCTTTGCTAAAACGTCCCATATTCGAGGGACATGACTATTTTCTGAAAGGCAACAAAATGAGATTACCCTAGAGATGCTAGTGTGCAAGTGTGTTAGTTTGCATGCATTTTGTCTTGTATTTGAAAGATTAACTACTTGTTGATTTTATCTTGCCATACATCCTAATTATTAGCAATATATGAAAGCAAGTAAAAATGCGGAAAATAAATCCTAAGTTATTACATCACTTTAGGGGGATATGGGTACAAATTAACAATGGGGATGAAGTGGAAACTGAAATATTACAACCATATCGAATAATAATGAAAACAATGTAAAAACAGTGCAAAACAAAAGAAAAATGCATTTTGAACTGCTATGTGTTGACTCATGTTGTTATGCATTGACACATAGCCTTTCCTTGCCCCCTATAAAACTTGACCAAACTCAGTATGAGTCGATGCATACTGAGATGTGTCGACTCATACTTCTTCGTGTGTCAACACGAAACGCGTATGCGTCGACTCATGTAGCTTTCACGTTTCTGTTTTTGGAGATTTTTTACAGTATGAGTCGAGGCATAAGGCTATATGTCGACTCATACCCTGTTTTTTCACTTAGAAAGGGTCGACGCATGTGGGTACGTGTCGACTCATCCTGCATTTTTTAACTTAAACATGGTTTTTCTTGTCTGTACAGGTTAGTTTACAGCATATGATGGATAAACATAAACAGCAAATGATTTGATAAGCCTAAACAACTAAGCAAATGACTAGTTCAAAGGGATAATAAAACACTACATCTTATCTTCAAAAGCAAATCATCAATTATGTGTGAAAAGATATCAAATCAGGAAGACTTACCTTTGGGTTGCACTGACTGTTTTAGATCTGAATGTTTTTCCAAATGCTATGATGGCTCTAATAAATCTTCAGGAAGCTGCTCCAGGATGTTGAAACTAAGTTAAACTGTATTGTGTTATTTTTGGTGTTTTGAGGGTGAAAATGATAGCACTACAGGGACTGTTTTATGTTTGGACAATCTTTGTATGTGATAAGGTGTTTGGCTTAAGGGAGAGTTTGTATGATAGATTAATGGGTTGGGCTCTTCTCTTTTGAATAAGAATTGGTGCTGGTTTGAAAAATGAATGAGTCAAGGTTACAAAGGATACTTGTTTTTTCTGCTAAACAAGTCTCTATTCTCTCTCCAAAATTCCTGCTTTAAAAAAAATCTCCCTTGTATCTTATGAGACTGCTCTCTTTGTAGACCCTTGACTGAGGTTTAGGGGGGAAACAAAATAAGTTATTTTGAATTGTTTTTGCCTACTGTTTTGATACTTTCTTCACACAACTTTCTTTTGCCATTTTGGTGCAATCTTGGGCCTGTCATGATCCAGGTTTGGGTAGACTACATAGAGCCGTTTTGGACTGTATAGGACAACATATACGTACTTGTGGTACATCATAGCATAAGGTTTCTTGTATGGAAGCAATGGAGTAGGTTTTGGGGTGTTGTGGCAATGTAGCATAACATACTTTGTTCATCTTGGACAGTATAATTCATAGCATGACACAAATTTGGTCTTGTGGAATATTTTATACACATTATGTCAAGGGTAAAAATATTGTGGCAAGGCTTTTTTTGAGAAAATTCAAACAAGACATAGTTTTAGAATTTGTAATTTTGCAAAAATGCCACTTTGTAATAACTTGAATTACTTGCATCATCTTGAATTATTTAGAAGTGTAGTAAAAGATGCCATGAAATTAACCAAGTATAGAAAATACTTAGAAAATTTTCAAAGTCTTGCAAAGTTGATTTTGATTCTCTTGAATTTTTATGATCATATTTCATATTTTGGATGTCTTGACATAATGTGACTTTTGGGACTCAAATTTGGTCAAAAAGTCAAAGTTTGACTTTTTAGTGTCTGGTTGACTTTTTCCAGCTAAAACTCCGATTTTGATCATTTTAACCCCTTTTGATAATATGAATGATTCTTCTTAGAAAATTGTGATCTGAGGCTTGAAACATGACTGAAGTAATTCTAAGAGTCCAGGATGGTCCCTTGAGACATGAGAGGGCAAATTTTATGGTACAACAGCTGCCCCTGTTCAATCTTCTTAAACCTGAAGAGTTAGATTGGCGAACCTACTGTGATCGGTGGATCTGGAACTGACTATTTAAAGTTGGTTCGCGAAATGTCGCGGAAGCAAGAGTCGCCACCGTCTTTTATTTTCTCCAACAAGGAAAGGACAAAAGCACAGAAAAATTCCTTTTGAGATTGTTTCTCGGTTCGGGAGGTAGATTTATAGAAAGGGAAGGTGTTAGCACCCTTTCTATCCATGGTTATCCATGGGCTCTTAGATACTTGCTCATTTGTGTTTTCAAAATGTGTTTGTTTTTCAAGTGTGAGTGGGTTTGAAAAAGTTTCGTTTAAAGTTTCAGATCGACTCGTGTATCAGTCCTCAAGAGTGTTTGAAAGATTGTTTTGAAAGCTTTTTGAAAGTGTCGATGTGAAAAGAGTTTTGTTTGTTTTTTGAAATAGAGCAAGTATCTACGAGTCATCTACCTACCCTAAGGAATTAGGCTGTGTAAATGTCCTTAAGGTAGTGCCATCCCACAATTGAGAGGTAGGTAGCACCACGGTTGGAGGTGTTCGGGTCAATTCGAGTTCGTAGGGACAGTGTGGTCACCAGAGCAATAGTAGGACACCTTAGAAGCTAACCCCATGCCATGTTCATGGACATGAGGACTTACTAAAACATCCTATACTCGACGACCACGTTTCGAGGGGCAAGGCAACAGTGAGGCGTACCCTAAGAGTGGTGTGTGAATTATGTGTCATTTTCAGTTATTATTTGTTTTGTCATGCATTGGGTGAGCTACGCTTCGATTTTATTTGGGTATACATTCTTTCATGTGATTAACAGTTAAAAGGTGCGGAATTTTAAAGTGCGGAAAAATAAAGGTCCTACGCTATTACAAGGCGCAGGTCTACATCGCCAAATTAAACCAAGACCCGATTTGAATAAAAGTGCGGAAAGTAAATATCCTAATTAATATTACAAAGCTTTGGGGCAAATACATTATATTCACAAAAGAAATAAAAATAAATGCGCGAAAAGGAATTATAATCGAATGTGCGAGGGCATTGGACCCTTTAAAGAAATTAAATGTAAATTACAAATTAATTAAATATTAAATAAAGAAAAGAAATGATTTTTTTATGTTTTTTTGTATTTAATGAAAATAAAGGAAGAAAATTAGTTATTATTGGAAACCCTAATTCTACACTATTTTTAATTTGTTAAAGAAAAATATTTTAGTTTAAACCTAATTTACTAATTGTCTAATATACATATTTACTTACAAAATAATTAGTGGTTAATAATAATAAGAATAAAAATTATTTATTGAAAAAAAAAGAATGAAAATGCTAAACCTAATTTTTATGTATTTTATTTATTTAAGAAAAAAAACATTAAAATTAAACCTAAAATTAAACTAATTTGGTTATTAGAATTTATTTACAAAATTAATAGAAATTAATATTAATAAAACATATTTTTTGTTTTATGATTTTCTGGTTTTTTGTGTTATAAAATTTATATTATGAATTAAATAAAACAATTAACATAATTAAAATAAATAAAAGAAAAGAATAAAAAGAGAGAAAGAAAATGCAAACCTAGGGGGTGGTTGACCCAATTTTGGAGGTTAATTTGCAGCAATTAGGCCCATTTGAATGAGGCCTTTTTGACTTTTCAGTGGTCACGTGTAGACCATTGACCAAGGTGCATGAGTGAATTCTTGTGCTGGCCATCAGATTGAGGTTGCTGGACATGTGGCAAGCTTAAGTGTTGGGGTGTATGATGGACCATAGGAGGGCAAGTGTACCTGAATATGTTAGAAACAAAATTATGAAGAATATGGGGGACCTGGGAATCGAACCCAGGTCCCAATACCTGCATGCCAGCGTGCTAACCAAGTGAGCTAGTGCGTTTGTTTGTTAAGTTAATAGACACTGATCAATATATGCAAAACGTGCAATTATTCTGGAACCAACGAAAAAACGCGCCAATGATTTGAACGCACCACTCACGTTCCTCCATGCATCATCTTCTTCAATTGTTATTTGTTTTGCCTGAAAAAATAAGATTAGATAGCGGGGGTTTTAAACCCCCACTAAATGGTACCTACAAAAATAGCGAATAGAGCATAGTGAAAAAGAAAAAGGGCGCGAGGTATGAGAACGAATCGTCTGGGCATCCTGGTTTCAATGGTGTAGGTTTCATGGCCTAATTTTTCCACATACGCAAAGCCCCAAATGGAAGCTTCTGAAACCCTAACCTGCGTCCATGGTAACTTTGCATACAAGCGTCTATAATTCAATTGGATGGTACCATTAGCTTTAGAATGATCAGGTTAGTATAAATCAAGCATTAAAATGTATGGAAAATGCGTGCAAATCAAAATACGAATATGAAGAATATCATGAACAGGGCAAAGCCATTCTACCACTTCTGGATGTATGGAGACTGGAAACGTATTGAGTCACGTTCAGGAAGGTTCCAGCAATCTTTTGGGATACTTTTTAGGACTTGAAAAACACTGCAACTATGTTTTCAGTTTTGAGTTTTTTGTCAAAAAATGCAAGTTTTGTTTTGAGGTTTCAGCGCAGCATTCTTGTTCTTTTTTATTAGGGTTGTGTTCTTGCATATATGTGGAATCATTCTAGGTCAAAAACAAAGCCCAAAATCCATTGAATCAATGTTTCAATATTTGATTTTTCAAGTATCTTTTTCAATCTTTTTGTCATGAAAAACATGCCTATTTTGGAAGATCTTGCCTCTTGATGTGGTACACGAAATCCCTAGGCCTTAATGAGAGAATATGCTGCACAAAAAGATTTGGAAAACATGTTTTAGTATTTTTCTTAAATTTAATTTTAATTAAATGAATTAATAGGATTAAAAACTCAATTAATTAATTAAAAATAAGAAAATAACTCCCCTTTGGGTCAATGGGTCGTGCATAGCTTTTGGGTGATGATTCTTGGAAGAAATTGAGGCCCATTAGCAATTTTGAGGCATTTGAAGCAAAGTTGACTTTTCAAAATTCCCAAAAATTTCCCAACTTCCACAAGGCATATCTTGCTCAATTTTTAAGCTTTGATCATGTTCTTGGACATTTTGGAAAGGTCTTGAAGTCCTATAACCAATGTCGTTTGTCCCATGTCATTTTGATTTACCAATATCAAGTTATGGTCTTTGACTTAAAGTGCCTTTTTGTTGACTTTTGAAAATGACCTATAATGTTGAGATTGATAACTTTTTGTGAGAGCATTTCTTGGACTTGAAGTGTGAAGATGAATTTTAGGAAATGTCATTCTCTTCAAAATGAGCTTTGGATGGAATTTTTCTGATAAACCATGTGGAAGTTATGCCCTAGTCAATTTGCAGTTGACTTTTCCAACTGTCCAAAAATAGAAACTTTTGCATCTTGAGACTTTTTGAGCCATGCTTTGAGAATCATGATCAAGAATTGATCAAATGATGTTTGTGGCTTCAAAACAAGATGTTGACCAAAATTTTTGACTTTTGACTGTCAAATGACCATTTTGCCCCTGCAGTTGACTGTTGAGCAATTAGGGTTTTTGACTGTGCAATCTTGAGCTGTGAGTCTTGAAACTTGGCATAAGGATGCTTGACAATGTTTATAGGCATGTGGGACTTGTTTGGGCCCTTGGAAACTTCAACTTCTTTGCCAGAACCAAAACCCTAATTTTTGACTGTTAGGAGGCCATTGAACTATGCAACCCTTGAGATATTTTGAACCTTGATCTTGGCAAATCTTGAAGAAAATGGGAGGGCAAATTTTGGGGTACAACAGTTGCCCCTGTTCAATCTTCTTAGACCTGAGGATGTAGATTGGCTGACGTGCCTTTCGTAATCCGAAGGTGGAAGATGATTGAACACTAGAGTGCCCAGAAATTTGCGCTCACATGTTAGCAGTGTGATGATGGGAATGGGCTTACAGATGCCATTTGGAGATTGATGGATAGGAAGATGGGCTTACAGATGCCATGTTGAGAGGTGATGAATATGTGGATGGGCTTATAGATGCCATCTGGGTGTCGATCGCGTAAGAGTTTCCTTAGCGAGAACTTGCGTACCTGAAAAAGAAAGATGATTACCTGACCTGTTACAGGAGTTGGTCATCAAACTCTTTGTGTAAATGTGCCCTGACTGGTTATAGGAATTGAATCCTTAAACCTCTTCAGACGTGCCCTGGCGAGATACAGGAGTCGAGTCTGGAGTTTCAAAAGGTGATGAATGAATCAGGGATGGTTACTACCTCAACGGGACGATGAGAGAACCTTGGACGATTACTATCTCAACAGTAATGATGAGAGAACCTGGGGCGATTACTACCTCAACAGTAACAATGAGAGAATCTGGGGCGATTACTACCTCAACAGTAACGATGAGAGAACCTTGGGCGATTACTACCTCAACAGTAATGATGAGAGAATATGGGGCGATTACTACCTCAACAGTAATGATGAGAGAATCTGGGGCGATTACTACCTCAACAGTAACGATGAGAGAATCTGGGGCGATTAGTACCTCAACTGTAACGATGAGAGAATCTGGGGCGATTACTACCTCACCAGTAACGATGAGAGAATCTTGGATGTCTTCTACTGAGTCTTCATCAGGAAAATCTTTAGGAATCGATTTAATTGGACCAGAGAAGGCCTTTGACTGGATCGGCATCAGAAAAATCTTTAGGAGTCGATTTAACTGAACCAGGCAAGGTCTTGGAATCTTCAACTGGAATAAGAATCAGGGAGATCTTAGGGTCGATCTGACTGAACCAGAGAAGGCCTTTGACTGGATAAGAATCAGAAAAATCTTTAGGAGTCGATTTAACTGAACCAGGCAAGGTCTTGGAATCTTCAACTGGAATAAGAATCAGGGAGATCTTAGGGTCGATCTGACTGAACTAGAGAAGGCCTTTGACTGGATCGGCATCAGAAAAATCTTTAGGAGTCGATTTAACTGAACCAGGAAAGGTCTTGGAATCTTCAACTGGAATAAGAATCAGGGAGATCTTAGGGTCGATCTGACTGAACCAGAGAAGGTCTTGGATTAACTTTGACTGGATAAGAATCAGAAAAATCTTGGAATTGATTTAACTGAACCAGACGAAAGTCTTGAAATAACTTCAACTGGATAAGAATCAGAAAGATCTTTAGGAATCGATTTAACTGAACCAGAGGAGGTCTTGGACATAGCTGAGAACTTGACTGGGTCTTTCCTGAAAGGTAAAGGTCAGTCATATGCAATGTATGATATGGATCAAGCAATGATATTCTCAACATAAATGAGATTGTAAGATATGATGCGTTTATGCATGTATTATGATGTATGTGATGTTTTTGAATGTATTTTCGTCTAGGAAAATATATCCTTGACGAATGTCGGGAGTTAAAATCCTGGGCTGATGGAGAGCTTCTATTTCCACTGGGGAGTGCTGGTTGCAAGAATACTGGTAGGAGAAGATGACTCCGTTGGGGAATAAACTTGGCGAATGGGTTACTCTGCGGGGAGAAAAATATTCTAGCTACCTTGCTGGGGAACAAATACTCTGTGGGGAGAGAGGTATGCTGAGATGTTGATGATAACTCCGCTGGGGATACCGTCGTTATATTGGAAGTGTTAATAGACTCCGATGGGGATAAGAATACTCTGGCGACGACGATCTTTCCGTGGCTTTTGGCTGAGGATAACCCAGTTATATCCTGGTAGGGAAATAACCTTTGAATAAAGCCGGGAGACGTGTTCGTGCTCTGCAGGGGGGAAGCTTCCAGAATCTACTGGGGATAAGCTTCCTACTGGGGAGATGATTCAAACTGTCCTGGGGAAATCTTGAAACTGGACTCTCCTGGGGAAAGCTTTAAGATATATTGGAGAAGTGGCTCCGCTGAATGTCTGGTGTACCGCCGGGAAACAGTCTTAGACCAAGACTGCCGGGGATGCTTGTTAAGAATATTCGTATACTTTGCTGAGGAATGTTGAGATCTGCTGGAGGATACCCAACTTCCTTAAGGCTGATAGTATAGCTTTGCTTGGGGAGAGTGCATTGACTTGCTGACTCACTCTCTGGGGATTTAAGGCATATTGGTTATGTTCTTCGGCTGAACTTACCTTGGTACCTTGGTGGACAGAACAATTAGATCGCTTAGACAACTCATTATTGCCCCTGTTTCTAAAGTTACCTGTAATTAATCCTTTGTTTCGTATGCAAACATTCATGAGTTAGCAATTATTTGTCAAATGCATATATCACAAATTGAACCTTGGACGTTCTTCGCAAAACAAAACAGAAAAAGAAAAAACAATTGGCAATTTTAGCTGAAAAGTGAATTTATATTGATTTTTGAATTTGCCTGTAAATAGGCGTTTATGTACAAGAGGCTGACGTCCTAGTAAGAGAACACCGCCGAATAAAAGAGTTTATACAATTTGTACAAAGGGAAAACAAAACAGCTATGTGAAAAGAATAATCCTACTGGGTTCCAACTCTGCTATCGCCTTTATATCTTCGAGCGTCTCATCACTTGATGACCTAGCTGAAGATGAAGCTGATTGATTGATGCCGTCTGAACTTGACATTGATACCAGATTCTGGATGCAAGGTGATCCAATGAGACATAGTATTACGCTTTAATCCCTAACTTTTGCCTGGACCGCCCTTTCGGGTTTTCGGTCCACCGGGATACCCATTTTTGCCCAAGCCGCCTTTTCAGGTTTTCGACTTGTCGGGTGTACAGATTTTTTCATTTAATCCCTTCATTTTGCCCGAACCCTTTTGGTTCGCCGGGAAGCCCTAATTTTTGCTTAGGTATGTCAACCTAGCGGGACTTTTATCATGCGTAGTATCTTTTTACTATGTCTGCATTGGCGGGGTGAGGAAGGTCGTCACCATCCATGTTGGTTAGAATCATGGCTCCTCCTGAGAACACATGTTTAACCACAAATGGCCCTTCGTACGTGGGGGTCCATTTGCCCCTTGGATCACTCTGAGGAAGGATGATGCGCTTGATTACCAGATCCCCAACTTGATATTCTTGTGGTCTGACCTTCTTGTTAAATGCCCTGATCATCCGTTTTTGGTACGTTTGACCATGACAAATAGCAGTGAGTATCTTTTCGTCAATTAGATTTAACTGATCAAGTCGTGTCTGGATCCAATCGTCTTCGCTCAGATCTGCATCCTTCATTATCCGGAGGGAGGGTATCTGCACTTCGATTGGTAAGACTGCCTCCATACCGTAGACCAAGGAGAAGGGAGTTGCCCCGGTTGACGTCCCTGCTGAGGTACGGTACCCGTGGAGAGCAAACGGTAACATCTCGTGCCAATCTTTATAAGTCACTGTCATCTTCTGCACAATTTTCTTGATATTTTTATTCGCTGCTTCTACAGCCCCATTCATCTTCGGCCGGTAAGGAGAAGAGTTATGGTGTTGTATCTTAAATTGTTTGCAGAGCTCAGTGATCATCTTGTTATTGAGATTGGTACCGTTGTCTGTAATGATCCTTTCTGGAACACCGTATCGACAGATCAGATTGTGCCGAATGAACCGTGCCACGACATTCTTGGTTACAGTGGCGTAAGAAGCTGCTTCAACCCACTTTGTAAAATAGTCAATCGCTACCAGGATGAAGCGATGCCCATTGGATGCGGTAGGTTTAATCTCGCCGATCATATCTATGCCCCACATTGCAAAAGGCCAAGGTGCAGTTAGGACATTCAGAAGAACTGGAGGAATGTGCACCTTGTCTGCATAAATCTGGCATTTGTGACATGTCCGAGAATGTTGGTAACAGTCGGCTTCCATTGTGGACCAGAAATACCCTGCCCGAAGGATTTTCTTCGCCATAGTGTGCCCACTGGAATGTGTTCCGAAGGTCCCTTCATGTAGCTCTGCCATGATCCTTTCTGCTTCAGTCTTATCCACACAACGCAGTAAGGTCGAATCATGGTTTCGCTTATACAGGATGTCGTTGCTAAGGAAGAACTTCGCTGCGAACCTTCTCAGAAACTTCTTATCATTGACAGATGCGCCTTCAGGGTATTCCCGAGCTTCCAAATATCTCTTCACCTCATGGTACCAAGGTTTCTCAGTCACCAACTCAGTCTCAAGATCACAACAGTATGCTGGTTCGTCCAGTTTCCAGATGATGACCCGGGGAGCCTCATTATCCCATTTGACTTTGAACATGGAAGACATCGTAGCTAACGCGTCCGCCAACTGATTCTCCTCTCTCGGGAAATGTTCAAAGGTTATCTCTGTGAAGTGGGGGATCAAGGTCAACACACATTCTTTGTAAGGAATAAGATTCGGATGTTTCGTATCCCACTCTCCTTTGATCTGATTGATCACGAGAGCGGAATCTCCGAAGACACTCAGAAACTTGATCCTTAAGTCGATCGCAGCTTGAAGACCCATGATGCATGCCTCATACTCCGCCATGTTGTTGGTGCAGTTGAAACATAGCCGGGCAGTAAGTGGAGTATGAGTGCCTTGAGGGGATATGATCACAGCGCCGATACCGTTACCCAAAGCGTTGGAGGCTCCGTCAAAGTGCATAGACCATCGGGATCCTTCCTCAGATCCTTCATCCGGTCCAGGTACTTCACAATCAGTCACTGTCATGATACTCTCGTCTGGAAACTCGAAGTTCATTGACTGATAGTCGTCTACTGCCTGATGTGCCAAGTGGTCTGCCAATACACTTCCTTTGATGGCTTTCTGAGTCGTGTATTGTATGTCGTATTCCGTCAAGATCATTTGCCATCTTTCTATTCTCCCAGACAGAGCAGGCTTTTCAAATATGTACTTTATTGGATCCATCTTTGAGATCAACAAGGTAGTGTGAGTCAGCATATACTGTCTCAGCCGGCGAGCAGCCCATACCAAAGCGCAGCAAGTTTTCTCGAGCAGTGAGTATCGGGTCTCACAGTCGGTAAACTTTTTGCTAAGGTAATAAATGGCGTGCTCTTTTCGGCCAGACTCGTCATGCTGCCCCAGCACACACCCCATTGAGTTATCGAGTACTGTCAGGTATAGTATCAGAGGTCTCCCTTCAACCGGTGGCATAAGAATGGGTGGTTCTTGGAGATACTCTTTGATTCTGTCAAAAGCGGCCTGACATTCATCATTCCAACATACTACCTGATCTTTCTTCAGCAGCTTGAAGATTGGCTCACAGGTAGCAGTTAGGTGCGAGATGAACCGAGCAATGTAATTCAGGCGTCCTAAAAAGCCTATGACCTCTTTCTCTGTCTTAGGAACTGGCATCTCTTGGATGGCTTTAACCTTAGCAGGGTCCACTTGAATACCCTTATCACTTACAACGAAGCCTAACAACTTTCCAGATCTTACCCCGAAGGTGCACTTGTTCGGGTTCAACCTCAGCCTGTACAGTTTCAAACGGTCAAAAGTTTCTGCAGATGATCAAGGTGTTCCTCCTCTGTTTGATACCTTGCAATCATGTCGTCGACATACACTTCAATCTCATGATGGATCATGTCATGAAATAAAGCAACCATGGCACGTTGGTAGGTTGCCCCAGCATTTTTCAACCCGAATGGCATGACCTTATAGCAGAAGGTGCCCCATTGAGTAACAAAGGTAGTCTTTTCCATGTCTTCAGGAGCCATCTTGATCTGATTATAACCTGAAAAACCATCCATGAAAGAGAACACCTTGTGCTGAGCAGTATTGTCAACCAAGACGTCAATGTGAGGTAGGGGGAAGTCATCTTTGGGGCTGGCCCTGTTCAAATCCCTGTAATCGACACACATTCTGACCTTACCATCCTTCTTTGGTACCGGCACCACATTGGCAACCCACTGAGGGTAAGAGGTCACTGCAAGAAACCCGGAATCGAATTGCTTCATAACCTCAGCTTTGATCTTCTCAGACATCTCTGGACGCATACGGCGGACCTTTTGCTTAACTGGAGGGCAGTCTTCCTTGGTAGGCAAATGATGGACCACAATGTCGGTATCCAACCCAGGCATGTCTTCGTAGGACCAGGCGAAGATCTCCACATAATCATGTAACATCTGAGTCAATCGTTGTTTCACGCTAAGCTCCAGATTGGCACCAATCTTAACCTCCTTTATGTCTGTCTCAGTACCCAGATTTATCGTTTCCACTGGCTCTTCATGTGGTTGAATTGCCCTCTCTTCCTGGAGTAACAGTCTTGCAAGCTCGCCAGGCACTTCGCAATCATCTTCACCTTCGTCTTCGGCTAAGTTGATCGAATTTTTGAAATCATAACTGGCAGTAGCAGAGTCGTTACCAGTGAGATCCAGAGTGGATTGAAACCTGTATGAGTGAGTGTGTGTAAATACAGCTGTTTTGCAATATATAAAGAAAGGAAAGGAAGAAAAGGAGCATAAGATTTGAAGTGCGAGAAAACGTCCAAGGTCTTTATTCATGATATATGAAATGACAATTAATATGCCCTCACAAATGAAGCCAACGGTGCCCCGGGTAAGACACCGGGCCATAAAGTTTCAATTCATTGTTTATTACAAATAACAAAAACAAAGGAATTCATTACTGCGTAACGAAAGTAACAGGCAGGTTGTCTTTTGCAATCCAATTTCTAGGTCCATTGTCGGCCGTCGGATAAATCCAGCTGTTGAACTCAGATTCTTCCACTTCATCATCATCCCTGATAGCATTCACTCCATGAGCAGGCAGGGGAGCTGTCACCACATTGGGCTTCTCAGGCGCTTCAAATTGTATTTCCTTTGCATCAATAAGGTCCTGCACCTTATTCCTCAGGGCCCAGCAGTCATCAGTAGAATGCCCCGGGCTAACAGAGTGATAAGCACAGCGAGCATTTGGATTATACTTGGGGGAGGCAGTATTCACAACCTTCGGGGCCTCCCTGACAGTCACCAAGTTGGTTGATAGCAACTGCGGCAAGATTTGTGACAAGGTCATACTCATCCGGGTAAACTCTCTTATGGGTCTTTCAGCCCTTTGTTGATTAGTTTGCCGAGGAGCGGCAGCAGGTTTAGCAATCACCACCGCGTTGACAGATTGGCGGCGCTCTGGTTTATCTTGCCTTTTAGGCCCATACACAGCACTGGCCTCTTTCTTAAAGGGTTTCTTCTCAGAACTTGAAGACGCACCCTTCTGAATTTTACCGGACTTCATTCCAGCCTCTATCCTCTCCCCAGTCAGAATAAGGTCAGTGAACCCTGCAGATGAATTACCGATAAGATGATTGAAAAATGGCCCAGATAGGGTCCCCAAGAATATATCCACCAGCTCACGGTCTGTTAACGGAGGCTGCACCCTGCCAGCCAGATCCCTCCACTTCTGCGCATACTCTTTAAAACCTTCGCCTGACCCTAGAGACATGCCCTGGAGTTGGGTACGTGTAGGAGCAAGGTCGGCATTATATTGATACTGCTTGTAGAAAGCAGTAGCCAACTCCTCCCAGTTACGAACCTTAGTTCCATCCAGCTGATAGAACCAATCGAGATGAGTCCCTGAAAGACTCTCCTGGAAGAAGTGGATCCACAAGTTCTTGTCCACTGTGTACGGTTGAATCTTCCGCACATAGGATCTAAGGTGTAGCTTGGGGCAAGACGCCCCGTCATACTTGGTGAAAGATGGTGCCTTAAACTTGTGAGGAATGATCACACCAGTAGATAAGCCCAAGTCTCTGAAATCCAGCCCAGGCACTTGTTGAATTTCCATGGCGTTTAGTCTGTCTTCCAACTGCTTGTACCTGTCTTCAGCCGGAGGATACTGTTCCTCATTAAAATCAGTCTCGTTGTCAGAGACCACCGGACTTGGAGCCTTTCCCCCCTGGGGACTGTCTTTGCCTACAGAAGAACCAGCTTCCTCATTCTGCAGAGTGTTACCAAACCTCCGGCCCGAGTTGAATAGAACTGTTCTCTTCTTCTTCTCCTTCTTCAGGAGCAAAGCCTTCAGCTCTTCTTGGCCTTGAGCCAAACCCATGATCAGCTCCTGAAATTGTGCGTTCTGTGCCTGAAGGGCCTTGATAGACATCTCGGTTGATGATTCAGGGTTCATGATGCTGAAATAAACAGCGAAGAACAGTAAGCAACCTGAAAAGACGAATACCTGCTATGCACATGATGAATGGAATGCGTATGATTTATGTTTTCAAAGACAATCGGGAATCAACTTTGTAAACAAAAGAAACACACTTCATTAGAGTCAACTTTGCAATTTAATTGTTCAACAGATTGCCCTTAGGCGTTACATAAAAATGGAAATACTGAAAAGGGAAATAAAACTGTAAAAGAACATCCAAAGCTCATCATTGATCCCAGGGTCTCCTCTTCTCAGTACGGATGTAGTCATTCAAAGCTCGCACGTTTTCCAACTGCTTTGTCAGCTTCTGGATCTTCAATTCCTACTCGTTGAACTTTTCCCGATACGAATCATGTTCTTCTCGCAGTTGCGACCAAGACCTCTTTAATGTCTCATAATCAGTAGGTATCTGAGGAGGGAGGACAGTTGGAGGAGCCCCATCTTTGTCAGGATACTCAAGAATGACGGGTCTGACAGCTTCGTATGGCATACCTAACTTCTGAGCACGGATGCGAACCCATTTGTAGTAGGCTTCCATAGGTAGAGAAGTCTTTGGCCCCAACTCTTGTGGGTCAGCTTTATGAACTCTGTCCCAAGCCTTGATGAACCTACGACGCAGCTCGTCACTATCTACCTGAAACTCAAAACTGATGTGAGGCACCAACATCTCATGAGGCCCTGCTCTTCTGGCCCTCCCAAACTGACGGAGCGCTAGACATGGATTGTAAGAGATTCCTCCTTGAGTACCAATCAAAGGAACATTAGGGTATTCTCCGCAACGATCAATAACATCTATCTCATCCAAACCTCTGAAAGTCCAAATGATGTCCTTATCAGTGAGAGACATTAACCTATGAGCCCAGCCTCTTCCTTCTTGGATCTTCAGCACGAACTTAGGGAGGTGCGAAATAAACCACCTCACCAACAAAGGGATACAACACCACAGAGTTCCTCGTCTTCGGGCAGTACGAGCATAAAGTTGTTGCAGGATGTCACCCAAGAGAGTGGGCACAGGATTCTGAGACATGAAGATCCTTATGGCAGTGACATTGATGAAGTTGTCAGGATTAGGAAACAAGACTAACCCATAGATTAAGAGAGCCAAGATGTCTTCATATGCCCTAAAGTCCAAGTCATTCCAGAAACTGTTAGCTTTACCAATCAGAAACTTGGCCAAGAAACCCTTAACTCCGCTTCTAGTCACCCAGTTGTCCATTACTTCTTGATGGGTCAAGGGAAGAGCTGCAGCAACCTCCTCAAGCCTGAGGGTCTTTTCCCAACCAGTGAAGGGAGTCTGATCCAAGATAGGGATACCAAGAAAATTAGAGAACTCTTCCAGGGTAGGGACCAGCTGGAAGTCTTGAAAGGTGAAGCACTGGTACAGAGGGTCATAGAACTGGGTCAGGACACTCATCAACTGTTGATCCCGCTTTGCAGTGACTAAACTGAGAAGAGAACCATGCCTCTGGATGAAGGATGTGGTGTTTGGAATTCTGCTAACCAATTCTTCAAGTAACTCAGGTGGGTGAACAAAGTTGAACCGGATAGTATTCCTTCGCATAGGCATTATGATATCCTACAAAACAGAGCAAAGGTGAAACCCTCTTGTCTTTGAAATGGTCAGTCCTAATGCAGGATGTATGCAATGCTCATGATGTTATGATAAAGCACACCACAAATATTTACAAAGGCAAACATGATAAGGCACACAAGTCACACAAGACAAGCCCTTAAAGTTTAGGCCAGCATGAGGTCTAGGTATTACCCTCTTTCAGATTGTTGGTTCATACATGTCCTATCAAAAGTAACCGGGTTCTTAGAGGATTCCAATATCACTGACTACCCTCAATCGGTCATAACTCCAGCATCGCAATCTTTTCTTGCAGCCAGAACCATCACGAGAGTTTAGCCTCAATGGGCGTAGCATACTGCTACTGTTCTATTGGCCAAGTTATGTCATTTAAGGTTCTAAGGTCTGTTGGTGCTTAATGACTCCTCAGAAGACCCATATTCTCCTCGTTGCAACACAAGGGATATCGGTACAGACCAAGGCGCCACACCAACGTAGCCACTGCTTCACCCATGTCGGTCTATGCCGGACAGGTCCCTCACAGCTTATGCTACCTAAACAGGGTATCCCTAGATCCGGGTTAGGAACTATGTAACTCCCGAGACAGGCCCACAATATTAAAGCAAACAATTCAGACAATTGAAAACACAAGTGATCTTAGTCCTAAGGTACACCTCACTTTATAAGAAATCCCCAGCAGAGTGGCCAGTTCTGTGATCGGTGGATCTGGAACTGACTGTTTAAAGCTGATTCGCGAAATGTCGCGGAAGCAAGAGTCACCACCGTCTTTTATTTTCTCCAACAAGGAAAGGACAAAAGCACAGAAAAATTCCTTTTGAGATTATTTCTCGGTTCGGGAGGTAGATTTATAGAAAGGGAAGGTGTTAGCACCCTTTCTATCCATGGTTATCCATGGGCTCTTAGATACTTTCTCATTTGTGTTTTCAAAATGTGTTTGCTTTTCAAGTGTGAGTGGGTTTGAAAAAGTTTCGTTTAAAGTTTCAGATCGACTCTTGTATCAGTCCTCAAGAGTGTTTGAAAGATTGTTTTGAAAGCTTTTTGAAAGTGTCGGTGTGAAAAGAGTTTTGTTCGTTTTTTGAAATAGAGCAAGTATCTACGAGTCATCTACCTACCCTAAGGAATTAGGCTGTGTAAATGTCCTTAAGGTAGTGCCATCCCACCATTTAGAGGTAGGTAGCACCATGGTTGGAGG
Source organism: Vicia faba (assembly GCA_948472305.1). Taxonomy (NCBI): domain Eukaryota; kingdom Viridiplantae; phylum Streptophyta; class Magnoliopsida; order Fabales; family Fabaceae; genus Vicia; species Vicia faba. The sequence goes on from OX451739.1 coordinate 1,451,061,453, forward strand.
TGTTCGGGTCAATTCGAGTTCGTAGGGACAGTGTGGTCACCAGAGCAATAGTAGGACACCTTAGAAGCTACCCCCATGCCATGTTCATGGACATGAGGACTTACTAAAACGTCCTATACTCGACGACCACGTTTCGAGGGGCAAGGCAACAGTGAGGCGTACCCTAAGAGTGGTGTGTGAATTGTGTGTCATTTTCAGTTATTATTTGTTTTGTCATGCATTGGGTGAGCTACGCTTCGATTTTATTTGGGTATACATTCTTTCATGTGATTAACAGTTAAAAGGTGCAGAATTTTAAAGTGCGGAAAAATAAAGGTCCTACGCTATTACAAGGCGCGGGTCTACATCGCCAAATTAAACCAAGACCCGATTTGAATAAAAGTGCAGAAAGTAAATATCCTAATTAATATTACAAAGATTTGGGGCAAATACATTATATTCACAAAAGAAATAAAAATAAATGCGCGAAAAGGAATTATAATCGAATGTGCGAGGGCATTGGACCCTTTAAAGAAATTAAATGTAAATTACAAATTAATTAAATATTAAATAAAGAAAAGAAATGATTTTTTTATGTTTTTTTGTATTTAATGAAAATAAAGGAAGAAAATTAGTTATTATTGGAAACCCTAATTCTACACTATTTTTAATTTGTTAAAGAAAAATATTTTAGTTTAAACCTAATTTACTAATTGTCTAATATACATATTTACTTACAAAATAATTAGTGGTTAATAATAATAAGAATAAAAATTATTTATTGAGAAAAAAAAGAATGAAAATGCTAAACCTAATTTTTATGTATTTTATTTATTTAAGAAAAAAAACATTAAAATTAAACCTAAAATTAAACTAATTTGGTTATTAGAATTTATTTACAAAATTAATAGAAATTAATATTAATAAAACATATTTTTTGTTTTATGATTTTCTGGTTTTTTGTGTTATAAAATTTATATTATGAATTAAATAAAACAATTAACATAATTAAAATAAATAAAAGAAAAGAATAAAAAGAGAGAAAGAAAATGCAAACCTAGGGGGTGGTTGACCCAATTTTGGAGGTTAATTTGCAGCAATTAGGCCCATTTGAATGAGGCCTTTTTGACTTTTCAGTGGTCACGTGTAGACCATTGACCAAAGTGCATGATGGAATTCCTGTGCTGGCCATCAGATTGAGGTTGCTGGACATGTGGCAAGCTTAAGCGTTGGGGTGTATGATGGACCACAGGAGGTCAAGTGTACCTGAATATGTTAGAAACAAAATTATGAAGAATATGGGGGACCTGGTAATCGAACCCAGGTCCCAATACCTGCATGCCAGCGTGCTAACCAAGTGAGCTAGTGCGTTTGTTTGTTAAGTTAATGGACACTGATCAATATATGCAAAACGTGCAATTATTCTGGAACCAACGAAAAAATGCGCCAATGATTTGAACGCACCACTCACGTTCCTCCATGCATCATCTTCTTCAATTGTTATTTGTTTTTTCCTGAAAAAATAAGATTAGATAGCGGGGGTTTTAAACCCCCACTAAATGGTACCTACAAAAATAGCGAATAGAGCATAGTGAAAAAGAAAAAGGGCGCGAGGTATGAGAACGAATCGTCTGGGCATCCTGGTTTCAATGGTGTAGGTTTCATGGCCTAATTTTTCCACATACGCAAAGCCCCAAATGGAAGCTTCTGAAACCCTAACCTGCGTCCATGGTAACTTTGCATACAAGCGTCTATAATTCAATTGGATGGTACCATTAGCTTTAGAATGATCAGTTTAGTATAAATCAAGCATTAAAATGTATGCAAAATGCGTGCAAATCAAAATACGAATATGAAGAATATCATGAACAGGGCAAAGCCATTCTACCACTTCTGGATGTATGGAGACTGGAAACGTATTGAGTCACGTTCAGGAAGGTTCCAGCAATCTTTTGGGATACTTTTTAGGCCTTGAAAAACACTGCAACTATGTTTTCAGTTTTGAGTTTTTTGTCAAAAAATGCAAGTTTTGTTTTGAGGTTTCAGCGCAGCATTCTTGTTCTTTTTGATTAGGGTTGTGTTCTTGCATATATGTGGAATCATTCTAGGTCAAAAACAAAGCCCAAAATCCATTGAATCAATGTTTCAATATTTGATTTTTCAAGCGTCTTTTTCAATCTTTTTGTCATGAAAAACATGCCTATTTTGGAAGATCTTGCCTCTTGATGTGGTACATGAAATCCCTAGGCCTTAATGAGAGAATATGCTGCACAAAAAGATTTGGAAAACATGTTTTAGTATTTTTCTTAAATTTAATTTTAATTAAATGAATTAATAGGATTAAAAACTCAATTAATTAATTAAAAATAAGAAAATAACTCCCCTTTGGGTCAATGGGTCGTGCATAGCTTTTGGGTGATGATTCTTGGAAGAAATTGAGGCCCATTAGCAATTTTGAGGCATTTGAAGCAAAGTTGACTTTTCAAAATTCCCAAAAATTTCCCAACTTCCACAAGGCATATCTTGTTCAATTTTTAAGCTTTGATCATGTTCTGTGACATTTTGGAAAGGTATGGAAGTCCTCTAACCAATGTCTTTCGTCCCATGTAATTTTGATTTACCAATCTCAAGTTATGGTCTTTGACTTAAAGTTCCTTTTTGTTGACTTTTGAAAATGACCTATAATGTTGAGATTGATAACTTTTTGTGAGAGCATTTCTTGGACTTGAAGTGTGAAGATGAATTGTAGGAAATGTCATTCTCTTCAAAATGAGCTTTGGATGGAATTTTTCTGATAAACCATGTGGAAGTTATGCCCTGGTCAATTTGCAGTTGACTTTTCCAACTGTCCAAAAATAGAAACTTTTGCATCTTGAGACTTTTTGAGCCATGCTTTGAGAATCATAATCAAGAATTGATCAAATGATGTTTGTGGCTTAAAAACAATATGTTGACCAAAATTTTTGACTTTTGACTGTCAAATGACCATTTTGCCCCTGCAGTTGACTGTTGAGCAATTAGGGTTTTTGACTGTGCAATCTTGAGCTGTGAGTCTTGAAACTTGGCATAAGGATGCTTGACAATGTTTATAGGCATGTGGGACTTGTTTGGGCCCTTGGAAACTTCAACTTCTTTGCCAGAACCAAAACCCTAATTTTTTACTGTTAGAAGGCCATTGAACTGTGCAACCCTTGAGACATTTTGAACCTTGATCTTGGAAAATCTTGAAGAAAATGGGAGGGCAAATTTTGGGGTACAACAGTTGCCCCTGTTCAATCTTCTTAGACCTGAGGATGTAGATTGGCTGACGTGCCTTTCGTAATCCGAAGGTGGAAGATGATTGAACACTAGAGTGCCCAGAAATTTGCGCTCACATGTTAGCAGTGTAATGATGGGAATGGGCTTACAGATGCCATTTGGAGATTGATGGATAGGAAGATGGGCTTACAGATGCCATGTTGAGAGGTGATGAATATGTGGACGGGCTTATAGATGCCATCTGGGTGTCGATCGCGTAAGAGTTTCCTTAGCGAGAACTTGCGTACCTGAAAAAGAAAGATGATTACCTGACCTGTTACAGGAGTTGGTCATCAAACTCTTTGTGTAAATGTGCCCTGACTGGTTATAGGAATTGAATCCTTAAACCTCTTCAGACGTGCCCTGGCGAGATACAGGAGTCAAGTCTGGAGTTTCAAAAGGTGATGAATGAATCAGGGATGGTTACTACCTCAACGGGACGATGAGAGAACCTTGGACGATTACTATCTCAACAGTAACGATGAGAGAACCTGGGGCGATTACTACCTCAACAGTAACGATGAGAGAATCTGGGGCGATTACTAACTCAACAGTAACGATGAGAGAACCTTGGGCGATTACTACCTCAACAGTAATGATGAGAGAATCTGGGGCGATTACTACCTCAACAGTAATGATGAGAGAATCAGGGGCGATTACTACCTCACCAGTAACGATGAGAGAATCTGGGATGATTACTACCTCAACAGTAACGATGAGAGAATCTGGGGCGATTACTACCTCACCAGTAACAATGAGAGAATCTTGGATGTCTTCTACTGAGTCTTCATCAGGAAAATCTTTAGGAATCGACTTAACTGGACCAGAGAAGGCCTTTGACTGGATCGGCATCAGAAAAATCTTTAGGAGTCGATTTAACTGAACCAGGCAAGGTCTTGGAATCTTCAACTGGAATAAGAATCAGGGAGATCTTAGGGTCGATCTGACTGAACCAGAGAAGGCCTTTGACTGGATAAGAATCAGAAAAATCTTTAGGAGTCGATTTAACTGAACCAGGCAAGGTCTTGGAATCTTCAACTGAAATAAGAATCAGGGAGATCTTAGGGTCGATCTGACTGAACCAGAGAAGGCCTTTGACTGGATCGGCATCATAAAAATCTTTAGGAGTCGATTTAACTGAACCAGGCGAGGTCTTGGAATCTTCAACTGGAATAAGAATCAGGGAGATCTTAGGGTCGATCTGACTGAACCAGAGAAGGTCTTGGATTAACTTTGACTGGATAAGAATCAGAAAAATCTTGGATGTGATTTAACTGAACCAGACGAAAGTCTTGAAATAACTTCAACTGGATAAGAATCAGAAAGATCTTTAGGAATCGATTTAACTGAATCAGGGGAGGTCTTGGACATAGCTGAGAACTTGACTGGGTCTTTCCTGAAAGGTAAAGGTCAGTCATATGCAATGTATGATATGGATCAAGCAATGATATTCTCAACATAAATGAGATTGTAAGATATGATGTGTTTATGCATGTATTATGATGTATGTGATGTTTTTGAATGTATTTTCGTCTAGGAAAATATATCCTTGACGAATGTCGGGAGTTAAAATCCTGGGCTGATGGAGAGCTTCTATTTCCACTAGGGAGTGCTGGTTGCAAGAATACCGGTAGGAGAAGATGACTCCGTTGGGGAATAAACTTGGCGAATGGGTTACTCTGCGGGGAGAAAAATATTCTAGCTACCTTGCTGGGGAACAAATACTCTGTGGGGAGAGAGGTATGCTGAGATGTTGATGATAACTCCGCTGGGGATACCGTCGTTATGTTGGAAGTGTTAATAGACTCCGCTAGGGATAAGAAGACTCTGGCGACGACGATCTTTCCGTGGCTTTTGGCTGAGGATAACCCAGTTATATCCTGGTAGGGAAATAACCTTTGAATAAAGTCGGGAGACGCGTTCGTGTTCTGTAGGGGGGAAGCTTCCAGAATCTACTGGGGATAAGCTTCCTGCTGGGGAGATGATTCAAACTGTTCTGGGGAAATCTTGAAACTGGACTCTCCTGGGGAAAGCTTTAAGATATATTGGAGAAGTGGCTCCGCTGAATGTCTGGTGTACCGCCGGGAAACAGTCTTAGACCAAGACTGTCGGGGATGCTTGTTAAGAATATTCGTATACTTTGCTGAGGAATGTTGAGATCTGCTGGAGGATACCCAACTTCCTTAAGGCTGATAGTATAGCTTTGCTTGGGGAGAGTGCATTGACTTGCTGACTCACTCTCTGGGGATTTAAGGTATATTGGTTATGTTCTTCGGCTGAACTTACCTTGGTACCTTGGTGGACAGAACAATTAGATCGCTTAGACAACTCATTATTTCCCCTGTTTTTAAAGTTACCTGTAATTAATCCTTTGTTTCATATGCAAACATTCATGAGTTAGCAATTATTTGTCAAATGCATATATCACAAATTGAACCTTGGACGTTCTTCGCAAAACAAAACAGAAAAAGAAAAAACAATTGGCAATTTTAGCTGAAAAGTGAATTTATATTGCTTTTTGAATTTGCCTGTAAATAGGCGTTTATGTACAAGAGGCTGACGTCCTAGTAAGAGAACACCGCCGAATAAAAGAGTTTATACAATTTGTACAAAGGGAAAACAAAACAGCTATGTGAAAAGAATAATCCCACTAGGTTCCAACTCTGCTATCGCCTTTATATCTTCGAGCGTCTCATCACTTGATGACCTAGCTGAAGATGAAGCTGATTGATTGATGCCGTCTGAACTTGACATTGATACCAGATTCTAGATGCAAGGTGATCCAATGAGACATAGTATTACGCTTTAATCCCTAACTTTTGCCTGGACCGCCCTTTCGGGTTTTCGGTCCACCGGGATACCCATTTTTGCCCAAGCCGCCTTTTCAGGTTTTCGACTTGCCGGGTGTACAGATTTTTTCATTTAATCCCTTCATTTTGCCCGAACCCTTTTGGTTCGTCGGGAAGCCCTAATTTTTGCCTAGGTATGTCAACCTAGCGGGTCTTTTATCATGCGTAGTATCTTTTTACTATGTCTGCATTGGCGGGGTGAGGAAGGTCGTCACCATCCATGTTGGTTAGAATCATGGCTCCTCCTGAGAACACATGTTTAACCACAAATGGCCCTTCGTACGTGGGGGTCCATTTGCCCCTTGGATTACTCTGAGGAAGGATGATGCGCTTAATTACCAGATCCCCAACTTGATATTCTTGTGGTCTGACCTTCTTGTTAAATGCCCTAATCATCCGTTTTTGGTACGTTTGACCATGACAAATAGCAGTGAGTCTCTTTTCGTCAATTAGATTTAACTGATCAAGTCGTGTCTGGATCCAATCGTCTTCGCTCAGATCTGCATCCTTCATTATCCGGAGGGAGGGTATCTGCACTTCGATTGGTAAGACTGCCTCCATACCGTAGACCAAGGAGAAGGGAGTTGCCCCGGTTAACGTCCTTTCTAAGGTACGGTACCCGTGTAGAGCAAACGGTAACATCTCGTGCCAATCTTTATAAGTCACTATCATCTTCTGCACAATTTTCTTGATATTTTTATTCGCTGCTTCTACAGCCCCATTCATCTTCGGCCGGTAAGGAGAAGAGTTATGGTGCTGTATCTTAAATTGTTCGCAGAGCTCAGTGATCATCTTGTTATTGAGATTGGTACCTTTGTCTATAATGATCCTTTCTGGAACGCCGTATCGACAGATCAGATTGTGCCGAATGAACTGTGCCACGACATTCTTGGTTACAGTGGCGTAAGAAGCTGCTTCAACCCACTTTGTAAAATAGTCAATCGCTACCAGGATGAAGCGATGCCCATTGGATGTGGTAGGTTTAATCTCGCCGATCATATCTATGCCCCACATTGCAAAAGGCCAAGGTGCAGTTAGGACATTCAGAAGAACTGGAGGAATGTGCACCTTGTCTGCATAAATCTGGCATTTGTGACATGTCCGAGAATGTTGGTAACAGTCGGCTTCCATTGTGGACCAGAAATACCCTACCCGAAGGATTTTCTTCGCCATAGTGTGCCCACTGGAATGTGTTCCGAAGGTCCCTTCATGTAGCTCTGCCATGATCCTTTCTGCTTCAGTCTTATCCACACAACGCAGTAAGGTCGAATCATGGTTTCGCTTATACAGGATGTTGTTGCTAAGGAAGAACTTCGCTGCGAACCTTCTTAGAAACTTCTTATCGTTGAGAGATGCGCCTTCAGGGTATTCCTGAGCTTCCAAATATCTATTCACCTCATGGTACCAAGGTTTCTCAGTCACCAACTCAGTCTCAAGATCACAACAGTATGCCGGTTCGTCCAGTTTCCAGATGATGACCCGGGGAGCCTCATTATCCCATTTGACTTTGAACATGGAAGACATCGTAGCTAACGCGTCCGCCAACTGATTCTCCTCTCTCGGGAAATGTTCAAAGGTTATCTCTGTGAAGTGGGGGATCAAGGTCAACACACATTCTTTATAAGGAATAAGATTCGGATGTTTCGTATCCCACTCTCCTTTGATCTGATTGATCACGAGAGCGGAATCTCCGAAGACACTCAGAAACTTGATCCTTAAGTCGATCGCAGCTTGAAGACCCATGATGCATGCCTCATACTCCACCATGTTGTTGGTGCAGTTGAAACATAGCCGGGCAGTAAGTGGAGTATGAGTGCCTTGAGGGGATATGATCACAGCACCGATACCGTTACCCAAAGCGTTGGAGGCTCCGTCAAAGTGCATAGACCATCGGGATCCTTCCTCAGGTCCTTCATTCAGTCCAGGTACTTCACAATCAGTCAATATCATGATACTCTCGTCTGGAAACTCGAAGTTCATTGACTGATAGTCGTCTACTGCCTGATGTGCCAAGTGGTCTGCCAATACACTTCCTTTGATGGCTTTCTGAGTCGTGTATTGTATGTCATATTCCGTCAAGATCATTTTCCATCTTGCTATTCTCCCAGACAGAGCAGGCTTTTCAAATATGTACTTTATTGGATCCATCTTTGAGATCAACAAGGTAGTGTGAGTCAGCATATACTGTCTCAGCCGGCGAGCAGCCCATACCAAAGCGCAGCAAGTTTTCTCGAGCAGTGAGTATCGGGTCTCACAGTCGGTAAACTTTTTGCTAAGGTAATAAATGGCGTGCTCTTTTCGGCCAGACTCGTCATGCTGCCCCAGCACACACCCCATTGAGTTATCGAGTACTGTCAGGTATAGTATCAGAGGTCTCCCTTCAACCGGTGGCATAAGAATGGGTGGTTCTTGGAGATACTCTTTGATTCTGTCAAAAGCGGCCTGACATTCATCATTCCAACATACTACCTGATCTTTCTTCAGCAGCTTGAAGATTGGCTCACAGGTAGCAGTTAGGTGCAAGATGAACCGAGCAATGTAATTCAGGCGTCCTAAAAAGCCTCTGACCTCATTCTCTGTCTTAGGAACTGGCATCTCTTGGATGGCTTTAACCTTAGCAGGGTCCACTTGAATACCCTTATCACTTACAACGAAGCCTAACAACTTTCCAGATCTTACCCCGAAGGTGCACTTGTTCGGGTTCAACCTCAGCTTGTACAGTTTCAAACGGTCAAACAGTTTATGCAGATGATCAAGGTGTTCCTCCTCTGTTTGAGACCTTGCAATCATGTCATCGACATACACTTCAATCTCATGATGGATCATGTCATGAAATAAAGCAACCATGGCACGTTGGTAGGTTGCCCCAGCATTTTTCAACCCGAATGGCATGACCTTATAGCAGAAGGTGCCCCATTGAGTAACAAAGGTAGTCTTTTCCATGTCTTCAGGAGCCATCTTGATCTGATTATATCCTGAAAAACCATCCATGAAAGAGAACACCTTGTGCTGAGCAGTATTGTCAACCAAGACGTCAATGTGAGGTAGGGGAAGACATCTTTGGGGCTGGCCCTATTCAGATCCCTGTAATCGACACACATTCTGACCTTACCATCCTTCTTTTGTACCGGCACCACATTGGCAACCCACTGAGGGTAAGAGGTCACTGCAAGAAACCCGGCATCGAATTGCTTCATAACCTCAGCTTTGATCTTCTCAGACATCTCTGGATGCATACGGCGGACCTTTTGCTTAACCGGAGGGCAGTCTTCCTTGGTAGGCAAATGATGGACCACAATGTCGGTATCCAACCCAGGCATGTCTTCGTAGGACCAGGCGAAGATCTCCACATAATCATGTAACATCTGAGTCAATCGTTGTTTCACGCTAAGCTCCAGATTGGCACCAATCTTAACCTCCTTTATGTCCGTCTCAGTACCCAGATTTATCGTTTCCATTGGCTCTTCATGTGGTTGAATTGCCCTCTCTTCCTGGAGTAACAGTCTTGCAAGCTCGCCAGGCACTTCGCAATCATCTTCACCTTCGTCTTCGGCTAAGTTGATCGGATTTTCGAAATCATAACTGGCAGTAGCAGAGTCATTACCAGTGAGATCCAGAGTGGATTGAAACCTGTATGAGTGAGTGTGTGTAAATACAGCTGTTTTGCAATATATAAAGAAAGGAAAGGAAGAAAAGGAGCATAAGATTTGAAGTGCGAGAAAACGTCCAAGGTCTTTATTCATGATATATGAAATGACAATTAATATGCCCTCACAAATGAAGCCAACGGTGCCCCGGGTAAGACACCGGGCCATAAAGTTTCAATTCATTGTTTATTACAAATAACAAAAACAAAGGAATTCATTACTGCGTAACGAAAGTAACAGGCAGGTTGTCTTTTGCAATCCAATTTCTAGGTCCATTGTCGGCCGTCGGATAAATCCAGCTGTTGAACTCAGATTCTTCCACTTCATCATCATCCCTGATAGCATTCACTCCATGAGCAGGCAGGGGAGTTGTCACCACATTGGGCTTCTCAGGCGCTTCAAATTGTATTTCCTTTGCATCAATAAGGTCCTGCACCTTATTCCTCAGGGCCCAGCAGTCATCAGTAGAATGCCCCGGGCTATCAGAGTGATAAGCACAGCGAGCATTTGGATTATACTTGGGGGAGGCAGTATTCACAACCTTCGGGGCCTCCCTGATAGTCACCAAGTTGGTTGATAGCAGCTGCGGCAAGATTTGTGACAAGGTCATACTCAGCCGGGTAAACTCTCTTCTGGGTCTTTCAGCCCTTTGTTGATTAGTTTGCCGAGGAGCGGCAGCAGGTTTAGCAATCACCACCGCGTTGACAGATTGGCGGCGCTCTGGTTTATCTTTCCTTTTAGGCCCATACACAGCACTGGCCTCTTTCTTAAAGGGTTTCTTCTCAGAACTTGAAGACGCACCCTTCTGAATTTTACCGGACTTCATTCCAGCCTCTATCCTCTCCCCAGTCAGAATAAGGTCAGTGAACCCTGCAGATGAATTACCGATAAGATGATTGAAAAATGGCCCAGATAGGGTCCCCAATAACATATCCACCAGCTCAAGGTCTGTTAACGGAGGCTGCACCCTGCCAGTCAGATCCCTCCACTTCTGCGCATACTCTTTAAAACCTTCGCCTGACCCTAGAGACATGCCCTGGAGTTGGGTACGTGTAGGAGCAAGGTCGGCATTATATTGATACTGCTTGTAGAAAGCAGTAGCCAACTCCTCCCAGTTACGAACCTTAGTTCCATCCAGCTGATAGAACCATTCGAGATGAGTCCCTGAAAGACTCTCCTGGAAGAAGTGGATCCACAAGTTCTTGTCCACTGTGTACGGTTGAATCTTCCGCACATAGGATCTAAGGTGTAGCTTGGGGCAAGACGCCCCGTCATACTTGGTGAAAGATGGTGCCTTAAACTTGTGAGGAATGATCACACCAGTAGATAAGCCCAAGTCTCTGAAATCCAGCCCAGGCACTTGTTGAATTTCCATGGCGTTTAGTTTGTCTTCCAACTGCTTGTACCTGTCTTCAGCCGGAGGATATTGTTCCTCATTAAAATCAGTCTCGTTGTCAGAGACCACCGGACTTGGAGCCTTTCCCCCCTGGGGACTGTCTTTGCCTACAGAAGAACCAGCTTCCTCATTCTGCAGAGTGTTACCAAACCTCCGGCCCAAGTTGAATAGAACCGTTCTCTTCTTCTTCTTCACCTTCTTCAGGAGAAAAGCCTTCATCTCTTCTTGGCCTTGAGCCAAACCCATGATCAGCTCCTGAAATTGTGCGTTCTGTGCCTGAAGGGCCTTGATAGACATCTCGGTTGATGATTCAAGGTTCATGATGCTGAAATAAACAGCGAAGAACAGTAAGCAACCTGAAAAGACGAATACCTACTATACACATGATGAATGGAATGCGTATGATTTATGTTTTCAAATACAATCGGGAATCAACTTTGTAAACAAAAGGAACACACTTCATTAGAGTCAACTTTGCAATTTAATTGTTCAACAGATTTCCCTTAGGCGTTACATAAAAATGGAAATACTGAAAAGGGAAATAAAACTGTAAAAGAACATCCAAAGCTCATCATTGATCCCAGGGTCTCCTCTTCTCAGTACGGATGTAGTCATTCAGAGCTCGCTCATTTTCCAACTGCTTTGTCAGCTTCTGGATCTTCAATTCCTGCTCGTTGAACTTTTCCCGATACGAATCCCGTTCTTCTCGCAGTTGCGACCAAGACCTCTTTAATGTCTCATAATCAGTATGTATCTGAGGAGGGAGGACAGTTGGAGGAGCCCCATCTTTGTCAGGATACTCAAGAATGACGGGTCTGACAGCTTCGTATGGCATACCTAACTTTTGAGCACGGATGCGAACCCATTTGTAGTAGGCTTCCATAGGTAGAGAAGTCTTTGGCCCCAACTCTTGTGGGTCAGCTTTATGAACTCTGTCCCAAGCCTTGATGAACCTACGACGCAGCTTGTCACTATCCACCTGAAACTCAAAACTGATGTGAGGCACCAACATCTCATGAGGCCCTGCTCTTCTGGCCCTCCCAAACTGACGGAGCGCTAGACATGGATTGTAAGAGATTCCTCCTTGAGTACCAATCAAAGGAACATTAGGGTATTCTCCGCAACGATCAATAACATCTATCTCATCCAAACCTCTGAAAGTCCAAATGATGTCCTTATCAGTGAGAGACATTAACCTATGAGCCCAGCCTCTTCCTTCTTAGTTCTTCAGCACGAACTTAGGGAGGTGTGAAATAAACCACCTCACCAACAAAGGGATACAACACCACAGAGTTCCTCGTCTTCGGGCAGTACGAGCATAAAGTTGTTGCAGGATGTCACCCAAGAGAGTGGGCACAGGATTCTGAGACATGAAGATCCTTATGGCAGTGACATTGATGAAGTTGTCAGGATTAGGAAACAAGACTAACCCATAGATTAAGAGAGCCAAGATGTCTTCATATGCCCTAAAGTCCAAGTCATTCCAGAAACTGTTAGCTTTACCAATCAGAAACTTGGCCAAGAAACCCTTAACTCCGCTTCTAGTCACCCAGTTGTCCATTACTTCTTGATGGGTCAAGGGAAGAGCTGCAGCAACCTCCTCAAGCCTGAGGGTCTTTTCCCAACCAGTGAAGGGAGTCTGATCCAAGATAGGGATACCAAGAAAATCAGAGAACTCTTCCAGGGTAGGGACCAGCTGGAAGTCTTGAAAGGTGAAGCACTGGTACAGAGGGTCATAGAACTGGGTCAGGACACTCATCAACTGTTGATCCCGCTTTGCAGTGACTAAACTGAGAAGAGAACCATGCCTCTGGATGAAGGATGTGGTGTTTGGAATTCTGCTAACCAATTCTTCAAGTAACTCAGGTGGGTGAACAAAGTTGAACCGGATAGTATTCCTTCGCATAGGCATTATGATATCCTACAAAACAGAGCAAAGGTGAAACCCTCTTGTCTTTGAAATGGTCAGTCCTAATGCAGGATGTATGCAATGCTCATGATGTTATGATAAAGCACACCACAAATATTTACAAAGGCAAACATGATAAGGCACACAAGTCACACAAGACAAGCCCTTAAAGTTTAGGCCAGCATGAGGTCTAGGTATTACCCTCTTTCAGATTGTTGGTTCATACATGTCCTATCAAAAGTAACCGGGTTCTTAGAGGATTCCAATATCACTGACTACCCTCAATCGGTCATAACTCCAGCATCGCAATCTTTTCTTGCAGCCAGAACCATCACGAGAGTTTAGCCTCAATGGGCGTAGCATACTGCTACTGTTCTATTGGCCAAGTTATGTCATTTAAGGTTCTAAGGTCTGTTGGTGCTTAATGACTCCTCAGAAGACCCATATTCTCCTCGTTGCAACACAAGGGATATCGGTACAGACCAAGGCGCCACACCAACGTAGCCACTGCTTCACCCATGTCGGTCTACACCGGACAGGTCCCTCACAGCTTATGCTACCTAAACAGGGTATCCCCAGATCCGGGTTAGGATCTATGTAACTCCCGAGACAGGCCCACAATATTAAAGCAAACAATTCAGACAATTGAAAACACAAGTGATCTTAGTCCTAAGGTACACCTCACTTTATAAGAAATCCCCAGCAGAGTCGCCAGTTCTGTGATCGGTGGATCTGGAACTGACTGTTTAAAGCTAGTTCGCGAAATGTCGCGGAAGCAAGAGTCGCCACCGTCTTTTATTTTCTCCAACAAGGAAAGGACAAAAGCACAGAAAAATTCCTTTTGAGATTGTTTCTCGGTTCGGGAGGTAGATTTATAGAAAGGGAAGGTGTTAGCACCCTTTCTATCCATGGTTATCCATGGGCTCTTAGATACTTGCTCATTTGTGTTTTCAAAATGTGTTTGCTTTTCAAGTGTGAGTGGGTTTGAAAAAGTTTCGTTTAAAGTTTCAGATCGACTCTTGTATCAGTCCTCAAGAGTGTTTGAAAGATTATTTTGAAAGCTTTTTGAAAGTGTCGGTGTGAAAAGAGTTTTGTTTGTTTTTTGAAATAGAGCAAGTATCTACGAGTCATCTACCTACCCTAAGGAATTAGGCTGTGCAAATGTCCTTAAGGTAGTGCCATCCCACCATTGAGAGGTAGGTAGCACCACGGTTGGAGGTGTTCGGGTCAATTCGAGTTCGTAGGGACAGTGTGGTCACCAGAGCAATAGTAGGACACCTTAGAAGCTACCCCCATGCCATGTTCATGGACATGAGGACTTACTAAAACGTCCTATACTCGACGACCACGTTTCGAGGGGCAAGGCAACAGTGAGGCGTACCCTAAGAGTGGTGTGTGAATTGTGTGTCATTTTCAGTTATTATTTGTTTTGTCATGCATTGGGTGAGCTACGCTTCGATTTTATTTGGGTATACATTCTTTCATGTGATTAACAGTTAAATGGTGCGGAATTTTAAAGTGCGGAAAAATAAAGGTCCTACGCTATTACAAGGCGCGGGTCTACATCGCCAAATTAAACCAAGACCCGATTTGAATAAAAGTGCGGAAAGTAAATATCCTAATTAATATTACAAAGCTTTGGGGCAAATACATTATATTCACAAAAGAAATAAAAATAAATGCGCGAAAAGGAATTATAATCGAATGTGAGAGGGCATTGGACCCTTTAAAGAAATTAAATGTAAATTACAAATTAATTAAATATTAAATAAAGAAAAGAAATGATTTTTTTATGTTTTTTTGTATTTAATGAAAATAAAGGAAGAAAATTAGTTATTATTGGAAACCCTAATTCTACACTATTTTTAATTTGTTAAAGAAAAATATTTTAGTTTAAACCTAATTTACTAATTGTCTAATATACATATTTACTTACAAAATAATTAGTGGTTAATAATAATAAGAATAAAAATTATTTATTGAGAAAAAAAAGAATGAAAATGCTAAACCTAATTTTTATGTATTTTATTTATTTAAGAAAAAAAACATTAAAATTAAACCTAAAATTAAACTAATTTGGTTATTAGAATTTACTTACAAAATTAATAGAAATTAATATTAATAAAACATATTTTTTGTTTTATGATTTTCTGGTTTTTTGTGTTATAAAATTTATATTATGAATTAAATAAAACAATTAACATAATTAAAATAAATAAAAGAAAAGAATAAAAAGAGAGAAAGAAAATGCAAACCTAGGGGGTGGTTGACCCAATTTTGGAGGTTAATTTGCAGCAATTAGGCCCATTTGAATGAGGCCTTTTTGACTTTTCAGTGGTCACGTGTAGACCATTGACCAAAGTGCATGATGGAATTCTTGTGCTGGCCATCAGATTGAGGTTGCTGGACATGTGGCAAGCTTAAGCGTTGGGGTGTATGATGGACCACAGGAGGGCAAGTGTACCTGAGTATGTTACAAACAAAATTATGAAGAATATGGGGGACCTGGGAATCGAACCCAGGTCCCAATACCTGCATGCCAGCGTGCTAACCAAGTGAGCTAGTGCGTTTGTTTGTTAAGTTAATGGACACTGATCAATATATGCAAAACGTGCAATTATTCTGGAACCAACAAAAAAACGCGCCAATGATTTGAACGCACCACTCACGTTCCTCCACGCATCATCTTCTTCAATTGTTATTTGTTTTGCCTGAAAAAATAAGATTAGATAGTGGGGGTTTTAAACCCCCACTAAATGGTACCTACAAAAATAGAGAATAGAGCATAGTGAAAAAGAAAAAGGGCGCGAGGTATGAGAACGAATCGTCTGGGCATCCTGGTTTCAATGGTGTAGGTTTCATGGCCTAATTTTTCCACATACACAAAGCCCCAAATGGAAGCTTCTGAAACCCTAACCTGCGTCCATGGTAACTTTGCATACAGGCGTCTATAATTCAATTGGATGGTACCATTAGCTTTAGAATGATCAGGTTAGTATAAATCAAGCATTAAAATGTATGGAAAATGCGTGCAAATTAAAATACGAATATGAAGAATATCATGAACAGGGCAAAGCCATTCTACCACTTATGGATGTATGGAGACTGGAAACGTATTGAGTCACGTTCAGGAAGGTTCCAGCAATCTTTTGGGATACTTTTTAGGCCTTGAAAAACACTGCAACTATGTTTTCAGTTTTGAGTTTTTTGTCAAAAAATGCAATTTTTGTTTTGAGGTTTCAGCGTAGCATTCTTGTTCTTTTTTATTAGGGTTGTGTTCTTGCATATATGTGGAATCATTCTAGGTCAAAAACAAAGCCCAAAATCCATTGAATCAATGTTTCAATATTTGATTTTTCAAGCATCTTTTTCAATCTTTTTGTCATGAAAAACATGCCTATTTTGGAAGATCTTGCCTCTTGATGTGGTACACGAAATCCCTCGGCCTTAATGAGAGAATATGCTGCACAAAAAGATTTGGAAAACATGTTTTAGTATTTTTCTTAAATTTAATTTTAATTAAATGAATTAATAGGATTAAAAACTCAATTAATTAATTAAAAATAAGAAAATAACTCCCCTTTGGGTCAATGGGTCGTGCATAGCTTTTGGGTGATGATTCTTGGAAGAAATTGAGGCCCATTAGCAATTTTGAGGCATTTGAAGCAAAGTTGACTTTTCAAAATTCCTAAATATTTCCCAACTTCCACAAGGCATATCTTGCTCAATATTTAAGCTTTGATCATGTTCTTGGACATTTTGGAAAGGCCTTGAAGTCCTATAACCAATGTCTTTGGTCCCATTTCATTTTGATTTACCAATCTCAAGTTATGGTCTTTGACTTAAAGTGCCTTTTTGTTGACTTTTGAAAATGACCTATAATGTTGAGATTGATAACTTTTTGTGAGAGCATTTCTTGGACTTGAAGTGTGAAGATGAATTGTAGGAAATGTCATTCTCTTCAAAATGAGCTTTGGATGGAATTTTTCTGATAAACCATGTGGAAGTTATGCCCTGGTCAATTTGCAGTTGACTTTTCCAACATTCCAAAAATAGAAACTTTTGCATCTTGAGACTTTTTGAGCCATGCTTTGAGAATCATGATCAAGAATTGATCAAATGATGTTTGTGGCTTCAAAACAATATGTTGACCAAAAATTTTGACTTTTGACTGTCAAATGACCATTTTGCCCCTGCAGTTGACTGTTGAGCAATTAGGGTTTTTGACTGTGCAATCTTGAGCTGTGAGTCTTGAAACTTGGCATAAGGATGCTTGACAATGTTTATAGGCATGTGGGACTTGTTTGGGCCCTTGGAAACTTCAACTTCTTTGCCAGAACCAAAACCCTAATTTTTGACTGTTAGGAGGCCATTGAACTGTGCAACCCTTGAGAGATTTTGAACCTTGATCTTGGCAAATCTTGAAGAAAATGGGAGGGAAAATTTTGGGGTACAACACCTACCATTCGTGACTTGAAGGTGGAAGATGATTGAACACTAGAGTGCCCAGAAATTTGTACTTGATGATGTGGCGGTTGATTGTGTAGGGAATGGGCTTAAAAGATGCCATTTGGAGAAATGATGAAGAGTTGTCGGAGATGGGCTGGTAGATTCCATCCAGAAAAGATTGGTTGCATATGGGATTCCTTGGCGAGAAATCATGTGCTCGCTGTCGAGGAGGACTTCACCGGGGAATGTTGGTTCATGTCTTGGGAAGTAAAGTCTAGGAGCTTCGGTTGTCCATTACTCCACTGGGGAATAAACTCCTGATTGAGGGAGTGAAAGTAGAATTTATACCCGATCAAGGTCCAGGCTATACAGCAACTTGCTGGGGAAATGTGAAATTGATCGTATCTGATTGGGTTATGGTCTTACAGTGTTGTAACCTGTTGTCTGGAGATAAGAGAGAAGGAACCTGGATAGTAAGGTTACTTTGAAATGAAAGCCT
The DNA here is from genome assembly GCA_948472305.1 of Vicia faba. Taxonomy (NCBI): domain Eukaryota; kingdom Viridiplantae; phylum Streptophyta; class Magnoliopsida; order Fabales; family Fabaceae; genus Vicia; species Vicia faba. The sequence goes on from OX451739.1 coordinate 1,451,079,478, forward strand.
AGGTAGTAGAGCTTGTGGGAAGGAACCTGGGTAGTAAGGTTACTTTAAAATAAAAGCCTGGATAGTAGGGTTGTGAGAAGGAACCTGGGTAGTAGGGTTACTTCGAGATGAAAGCCTGGATAGTAGGGCTATGAGAAGGAACCTGGGTAGTAGGGTTACTTCGAGATAAATCCTGGATAGTAGGGTTGTGAGAAGGAATCTGGGTAGTAGGGTTACTTCGAGATGAAAGCCTGGATAATAGGGCTGTGAGAAGGAACCTGGGTAGTAGGGTTACTTCGAGATGAAAGCCTGGATAGTAGGGTTGTGAGAAGGGACCTGGGTAGTAGGGTTACTTTGAAATGAAATCCTGGATAGTAGGGCTGTGAGAAGGAACCTAGATAATAGGGTTACTTCTAAATGAAAGCCTGGGTAGTAGGGCTTGTGGGAAGGAAACTAGATAGTAAGGTTACTTCGAAATGAAAGCATGGGTAGTAGGACTAAGAGAAGAAACCTGGATAGTAAGATTACTTCGAAATGAAAGTCTGGGTAGTAGGGATAAGAGAAGGAACCTGGATAGTAAGATTACTTCGAAATGAAAGCCTGGGTAGTAGGGCTAAGAGAAGGAACTTGGATAGTAAGATTACTTCATTTGATCATGTAGATTAGTTGACCCGTTTTGTTTTGGGAACTGATTTTCCCTTGGTTGCCTGCAGATATGACGTGTATAACTGCTGGAATTGTTGGTGATAAATATCTTTCCTGAAAAGATAACAGGGTTAGTTATATGCGATGCATGAAATGCATTGTGAAATGATGTTCTCAAAATAAACGAGGTTATGCCACATGGGATATGTATGTGCATGTCATGATGTATGAGCATGAGATATTAGTTGTGACATAACCGGGTCTGGGAAAATAAATCCCTGACTGCTGCTGGAGAAAATAAAATTTATGACTGTTGTAGAGAAATATGACCCTTCTACTTCCGCTGGGGATGATGAATGGAAGTGACTGCACTTCTGTCAGGGGGAGATTCTATTTGAGAATAACTCTGCGGGAAATAACTTGGAAGGTGAAGAGATACTCTGTTGGTAGACCTGCTGATCTAGAGGAAATAAACTCAGCTGGGGATGAAATTTACTGACTCGCCCGCGGCTATGAACCTCGACTGGGGATAGTCAATGGAAATGACTGTGCCAGAGATTTATTCCTCTGCTGTTTGTGAATATTTTTCCAAGGAAAGACCCTGTATGAGAGTAACTCTGTGGGAAGAATGACTCTGTTGGAAGGTTGACTTCTGATTGCTGAAGTAATTGGCTCTGTCGGGGATCGAGCTCCTGTATCCAGAGAAATAAACTCTGCTTGGGGAGTTGGAAGTTTATGATGATCCACTCGTGATTATGAAATTTGGCCGGAGGATACAAATGTCAGGTTTCTGGGCGACCCTGGCTAGGGAGATTACTTCCCATTCTGAGAGAGCTGATATCAAGGCTTTGATTACCTCTACTCTGTGGGATATACAAATGCTACAAGGTCAAATGTATTTGATGGTTGTGCTCCAAAACTGTCTCTGCTCTGGTACCTGCTGGACAGGGTAATTGTCGGATTTGACATTCTAGTTTTTCGTCCCAGTTTCTTAAATTAAGAGCAATTGTCTTTCTTTCCTTATGCAAATATTTGTGAACGGCAATCATATTCAAGTGCATATGTCAAGAATAAATCATTGGACGTTCTTGCAAAAGCAAAACAAAAAGAAAAACAAATAGTTTTGTAAAATGACTTGTATTATTTATTGAAGTTGGCCTATAACAGGCGTTTTTGTACAAGGAAGCTGACGCTCTAGTAAGAGAATGTCGCCGTAAAAATGAAGGATATACAATATTGTGTACAATGAAAAGAAAACTGCTATTGCCACTATGCCTTCGAGCGTCTCCTCACTTTGCTGTTTGTCTGAAGCTGATTAGATTGATTGATGTCGTTTGAGTTTGACAGTTGATACTGAGGTCAGATCGCAGGTGATCCAATGGGACATAGTGATACGCTTTTCATCCCTAACTTTTTCCTGGACTGCCCTTTCAGGTTTTCAGTCCACCGGGATACCCTTTTTTGAACAAGTTGCCTTTTCAGGTTTTCGACTTGTCGGGTGTACATATTTTTATTTTCATCCCTTATTTTTGCCCGAACCATTTTGGTTCGCCGGGAAGCCCTTATTTTTTCCTAGGCCAGTCAACCTAGCGGGTCTTTTATCATGCGCAGTATCTTTTCACTATGTCCGCATTGATAGGGTGAGGAAGGTCGTCACCGTCCATGGTGGTTAAAATCATGGCTCCACCTGAGAAAAAGTTTTTTACCACAAATGGCCCTTCGTATGTGGGAGTCCATTTGCCCCTGGGGTCACTTTGCGGAAGTATGATGCGCTTGATCACCAAATCCCTGACTTGATACTCTTGGCGTCTCACCTTCTTGTTGAAAGTCTTGATCATTCGCTTTTGATACACCTGACCGTGACAGATAGCAGTAAGTCTCTTTTCATCGATCAAATTTAGTTGATCAAGTCGAGTCTGGACCCAGTCGTCTTCGTTTAAACCTGCATCCCTCATAATCCTGAGAGAAGGTATCTGGACTTCGATGGGTAGGACTGCCTCCATGCCATATACCAGAGAGTAGGTTGTTTCCCCTGTCGATGTTCGTGATGAGGTACGGTATCCATGTAGAGCAAATGGTAACATCTCATGCCAGTCTTTGTATGTCACTGTCATCTTCTGTACAATCTTTTTAATGTTCTTGTTAGCTACTTCAACAACGCCATTCATCTTCGGCCGGTAGAGAGAAGAGTTGTGATGCTGTATGTTGTACCCCAAAATTTGCCCTCCCATTTTCTTCAAGATTTGCTAAGAGCATGCTTCAAAATCTCCCAAAGGTTGCACAGTCCAATGGCCTCCTAACAGTCAAAAATTAGGGTTTTGGTTCTGGCAAAGAAATTGAAGTTTCCAAGGGTTCAAACAAGTCCCACATGCCTACAAACATGGTCAAGCATCCATATGCTAAGTTTCAAGACTCACAGCACCAGATTGCACAGTCAAAAACCCTAATTGCTTCACAGTCAACTGTAGGGGCAAAATGGTCATTTGACAGTCAAAAATCCAAATTTTTGGTCAACATCTTATTTTGAAGCCACAAACATCATTTGATCAATTCTTGATCATGATTCTCAAGGCATGGCTCAAAAAGTCTCAAGATGCAAAAGTTTCTATTTTTGGACAGTTGGAAAAGTCAACTGCAAATTGACCAAGGCATAACTTCCACATGGTTTATTAGAAAAATTACATCCAAAGCTCATTTTTAAGAGAATGACATTTCCTACAACTCATCTTCACACTTCAAGTCCAAGAAATGCTCTCACAAAAAGTTATCAATCTCAACATTATAGGTCATTTTCAAAAGTCAACAAAAAGACACTTTAAGTCAAAGACCATAACTTGAGATTGGTAAATCAAAATGACATGGGACCAAATACATTGGTTAGAGGACTTCAAGACCTTTCCAAAATGTCCAAGAACATGATCAAAGCTTAAAAATTGAGCAAGATATGCCTTGTGGGAGTTGGGAAATTTTTGGGAATTTTGAAAAGTCAACTTTGCTTCAAATGCCTCAAAATTGCTAATGGGCCTCAATTTCTTCCAAGAATCATCACCCAAAGGCTATGCACGACCCATTGACATCCAAGGGAGTTATTTTCTCATTTTTGATTAATTATTTGAATTTTTATTATTATTAATTCACTTAATTAAAATTAATTATGAAAAAAATACTCAAATAAAGGTTTTGAATCTTTTGGTGCAGCATATTCACTCATCATGACCTAGATATTTCGTGTACCACATCAAGAGGTAAGATCTTCCAAAATAGGCAAGTTTCATGGCAAAAAAAAATATTGAAAAAGATCATGAAAATCAAATATTCAAAATCATTGAATGCAAGGCTTTGGGCTTGATCTTTCTGACCTAATTCCTTCCACATATATACACAAACATAACCCTAATGAAAAGAACAAGAAAGTTGCGCCCAAGATCAAGAACAAAACTTGCATTTTTCACAAAAAAAGTTGAAACTGTTTTCATAGTTGCAGTGTGATTCAAGGTCTCAAAACTATTCCAAAGGCTTGCTGACACCACCAGGAAGAGATTGCAATCAAGAACATAGACCCTGACCTCAAGAATTGGTATAACCGAGTCGCCCTGTTCATAAAATTTTGCATATTCGTGTGTGCATTTTCATGCCATATTAATGCATTTTAATGTTTGATTTATACTAACATGATCATTCCAAAGCTAATGGTACCGTTCAATTGAAGAATGGCTGCTTGTACAAGAATCCACCATTAACGATTGCTAGGGTTACAGAAACTTTGAATTGGGGCTTTCCTCATCTGGAAAAATTAGGCCACGAAACATGTACCACTGGATTCAGAATGTCCAAACGAATCAATTCCCCCCATCGCGCCCTTTTTATATTTGCATATGACCTATTCGCTATTTTTCAGGTTTGAGTTTAGTGGGGGTTTAAAACCCCCGCTATCCATTTGTATTTTCAGGCAAAAAACGAAGAAGCAAGGGAGAAGATGCTAGCGTGTTGGATGATGGTTGGCCAGTTTGAATAATTGGCGCTTTTTTTTTATTGTCCAGCATAATCTTACTTTTTCACATACATTGATCATTGTCCACTAACTATACAAAGAAACGCGCTAGTCCAACTGGTTGGTGCATTGTCATGCAGGCACTGGGACCTGGGTTCAATTCCCAGGTCCCCCATATTTCTCCATATTTTTTGTGTTAACATGTTCAGGTGATTATCTCACTCAAAGGAGTACCATACACTCAACGCCTTGGCTTGCCACATGTCCCTGAAGGTCAATCCAATGGCCATCACAAGCAATCCACCATGTACACTGGTCAACTGATGCACACGTAATCCCAGAAAGTCCAAAGGGCCTTGCATTTTAGTGGGCCTAATTGCTGCAAATTAACCTCCAAATTGGGCAGAAACCCCCTCCTTGTTTGTATTTTCTTTCTCTCATTTTCTTCTCTATTATTTATTTTAATTGTTTTTCTTTTGTTTTATTTAATTCACAAAATAATTTTTATAACACAAAAAAAATCAGAAAAGTCAAAAATAAATATGTTTATTTAATTTTTAATTCATCAATAGTTTTTAGTAAATAAATTCCAATAATCAATTTAGTTTAATTTTAGGTTTAACTTTAATGTTTTTTTTCTCAAATAACTAAAATACATAAAAATTAGGTTTTTAACATTTTTTCAATAAATAAAATTTTCTTATTACTATTATTATTATTTATTAATTATTTTGTAAATACTCTTGTAATTAAACAATTAGTAAATTAGGTTTAAACTTAAATATTTTTCTTTAACAAATTAAAAATAGTGTAGAATCAGGGTTTCCAATAATAACTAATTTTCTTTCTTTATTTTCATTAAATATCAAAAAAACAAAAAAATAACTTCTTTCCTTATTAAATAATTAATTCATTTCCAATTTCAATTTAATTTCTTTAAAGGGCCCAACGCCCTCGCACTCGATTCTAAATTCTTTCCGCACGTTTATTTTTATTTCCTTTTTAAATATTATGTAATTGCCCCAAAGCTTTGTAATAGTAATTAGGACATTTACTTTCCGCACTTTTATTCAAAATCGGGTCTTTGTTAATTTGGCGATGTATAGACCCGCGCCTTGTAATAGCGTAGGACCTTTATTTTCCGCACCCCTTAACTGCTAACTATTGCATGAAAGAATGAATGGCCCAGATAAAATCAAAGCGTAACTCACCCAATGCATGACAAGATAAACTATAACTGAAAATGACACGCGATTCACACATCACTCTTAGGGTACGCCTCACTGTTGCCTTGCCCCTCGAAACGTGGTCGTCGAGTATAGGACGTCTTAGTGAGTCCTTATGTTCCATTGATCTAGTTGCCTCGAAACGGTTGCCTCGAAACAAGTTGCCTCGAAACAAGTTGCCTCAGAATAGTTGCCTCAGAATAAAAAGATCAATGGCATAAGGGTAGCTTCTAAGGTGTCTTACTGTTGCTCGGTGACCACACTGTCCCTATAAACGATTTGACCTGAACACCTCCAACGGTGGTGCTACCTACCTCTCAATGGTGGGATGGCACTACCTTAAGGACTTCTACACAGCATAATTCCTTAGGGTAGGTAGATGACTCGTAGATACTTGCTCTAATTCAAAACAAATCAAATGAAAAACTCTTTTCACACTGACACTTTGCAAAAAGCTTTCAAAAACAATTTTTCAAACACTCTTGAGGACTGATACAAGAGTCGATCTGAAACTTTCAAAGAAACCTCTTTCAAACCCACTCACTTTGAAAAGCAAACAAACAAACCTTTTGAAAACACAAATGAGCAAGTATCTAAGAGCCCATGGATAACCATGGATAGAAAGGGTGCTAACACCTTCCCTTTCTATAAATCTACCTCCCGAACCAAGAACAATCTCATAAGGAATTTTTCTGTGCTTTTGTCCTTTCCTTGTTGGAGAAAATAAAAGACGGTGGCGACTCTTGCTTCCGCGACATTTCGCGAACCAGCGTTAAACAGTCAGTTCCAGATCCACCGATCACAGAACTGGAGACTCTGCTGGGGATACTTATAAAGTGAGGTGTACCTTAGGATAGTTCATAAACTGTGTTTTCAATTGCTTTGACTTGTTGTCTTTAAATTGTGGGTATTGTCTTGGGAGTTCTATAGGTCCTAACCCGGATCTGGGGATACCTTCTTAGAAAGTAGCAACAAGGCTGTGAGGGAACTGTGCGGGGTATACCGACATGGTTGAAGCAGTCTGCTACGTTGATGTGGCACTTTGGTGTGTACCGGTAACCCTTGAGTTCAGTCAAGGAGAGTACGGGGCCTCCGCGTGGTGTCGTGAAGCATCAACTGACCTTAGGAATCTTAATTGAACCATCTTGGCCTTGTTAGGGTAGTGAGATAACTGACTTTGGTGCAGTCCGAGGTTGGTTGATACTCGATACTACACTCAATTGAGGGTTGCTTTCCTGGAATATTTCGGTTGCCAGTTCAGTGGCTAAATTGAAACGATGAACAATGAAAGCAATCCAGTGATATTGGGACCCTTAGAACCTGGTTACTTCTGATAGGACAGGTTGAGCCCACCAACTTCAAGAGGGTAATACCCAGACCCCATGCTGGCCTAAACTCTAAGGGCTTGTCTTGTGTGACTTGTGTGCCTTACCATGTTTGCCTTTGTAAATATTTGTGGTGTTTAATCATAGCATCATAACATCATACAGCATCATATGCATTGACTAACCATTTCAGGGGTTCGAATCTTCATCTTTGTTCTTGTTTTGTAGGACATGGAAACTGTTCGCAGAAAGACAATTCAGATCAGCCTTGTAAGGATTCCCCCTCAACTTAAGGAGCTTATATCCAGGATCCCCGAGAGCTCTTCATTCAGTGAAAGACATGGAAGACTCATCAGCTTGGTCAACACCAACGTTGAGGAAGATATGATAAAGGTCATGTTCCAGTTCTTTGACCCTCTGCATCACTGTTTCACTTTCCTGGATTATCAACTGGTGCCTACATTGGAAGAGTTCTCCCGGCTTCTGAAGATCCCTATCCTTGATCAACTACCCTACAACGGTACGGAAAAGGAACCCAAGCTTGAGGAGATTGCTAAAGCCTTACACCTACAACCATCTGACCTCAAGGGACATTGGGAAGTTAGAAGTGGTATCAAAGGGTTCTTAGCCAGGTTTCTGTTTGAAAAGGCCCAAGAATGTTGGAACTCCCTTGACCTACAAGCTTTTGAAGAAGTGGTGGCCCTCCTTGTCTATGGTTTGGTGTTGTTCCCTAATCCAGATCAGCTTATAGATGTCAGTGCTGTCCAAATCTTCATGTCCAGGAATCCTATACCTACGTTGCTTGGGGACATCCTTCACTCATGTTACACTCGAACCATGATAAAAAGAGGTGTTCTTATGTGTTGCACTCCTCTCCTGGGAAGGTGGTTTATTTCGCACCTTCCACAATCAGTCTTGAAGAATGAGCGGGGTTTGAGATGGTCACAACGATTGATGACTCTTACACATGCTGATATACATTGGTGCTCTCGGTCCAGAGAGGATGTCACTATCATTGATCGTTGCGGGGAGTACCCTAATCAGAGGAGGTATTACTTACAACCCGTGTCTGGCTTGGAGACAGTTTGGTTATGCTCGGAGGGACGGCCCTCATGACATGTTAATTCTTGACATAGTTTTTGACTTCGACAACGATGCACAAGGACTTCGCCAGAGATTTATCAAAGCTTGGAGGATGCCAAGTAGAATAGACAGCAAGACCCTGGGGCACAGGAACTCCATCCCGTTGGAGCCTTATCTTAAGTGGGTACGCGCCCGCTCCCAGAAGTTAGTGATGCCTTATCCTCATGTTCTCCCTGTGATCAAAGAGCCAGTTTTGGAAGGTGAAGTGTCCTACACCATTCAACATCCTGACATGCCCACGTCCTGGGAAGAGATGCAGAAGAGCTGGATCCAGCTTAAGGAAGAACGGAATTCTCTTGAAACCAGTCTACATGCTAGTGAAAAGAAGGTCTTAGAGCTCACCCGCCTACTGCACGAGGAGAGGAATCTCAACACTTACATAGCTCCAAAGAGGATGCGTAGTGTCTTTTGGGATTGATTTGCTTTTGTAATATTGTGCCCATGAGGCTTTGATGTACCAAACAATTATTTCCTTAATGATAACGTGTGTTCCTTTTTGTCTACAACAAATTTGAACTTTCGAACCCTTGAATGCATTGCATAAACACATATCATTCATCATGTGCATAGCAGGTACTCTTCTTTTCAGGTTGCTTACCATTCTTCGCTGTTTATTTCAGCATCATGAACCCTGAATCATCTACCGAGATGTCTATCAAGGCCCTTCAGGTGCAGAACGCACAATTTCAGGAGCTAATCATGGGTTTGGCTCAAGGTCAAGAAGAGCTGAAGGCTTTGCTCCTGAAGAAGGAGAAGAAGGAGAAGAGAATTGTTCTTTTCAACTCGGGCCGGAGGTTTGGTAACACTCTGCAGAATGAGGAAGCTAGTTCTTCTGTAGGCAAAGACAGTCCCCAGGGGGGAAGGGCTCCAAGTCCGGTGGTATCTGACAATGAGACTGATTTTAATGAGGAACAGTACCCTCCGGCTGAAGACAGATACAAGCAGTTGGAAGACCGTCTGAACGCCATGGAAATTCAACAAGTGCCTGGTTTGGATTTCGGAGACTTGGGTTTATCTACTGGTGTGATCATCCCTCACAAGTTTAAAGCACCATCTTTCACCAAGTATGACGGGGCGTCCTGCCCTAAGTTACACCTCAGATCTTATGTGCGGAAGATTCAGCCGTACACAGTGGACAAGAACTTGTGGATCCACTTCTTCCAGGAGAGTCTTTCAGAGACTCATCTCGAATGGTTCTATCAGCTGGACGGAACCAAGGTTCGTAACTGGGAGGAGTTGGCTACTGCTTTTTACAAGCAGTATCAATATAATGCCGACCTTGCTCCTACACGTACCCAACTCCAGGGTATGTCGCTAGGATCAGGCGAAGGTTTTAAAGAGTATGCGCAGAAGTGGAGGGACCTGGCTGGCAGGGTGCAGCCTCCGTTAACTGACCGTGAATTGGTAGATATGTTCTTGGGGACCCTCTCCGGGCCATTCTTCAATCATCTTATCGGTAATTCGTCTGCAGGGTTTACTGACCTCATTCTGACTGGGGAAAGGATAGAGGCTGGTATGAAGTCAGGAAAGATTCAGAAAGGTGCGTCTTCAAGTGCTGAGAAGAAACCTTTTAAGAAGGAGGCCAGTGCTGTGTATGGGCCTAGGAGGCAAGATAAACCAGAGCGCCGCCAATCTGTCAACGCGGTGGTGATTGCTAAACCTGCTTCCGCTCCTCGGCAAACCAATCAACCAAGGGCTGAAAGACCCAGAAGAGAATTCACCCGGCTGAGTATGACCCTGTCACAAATCTTGCCGCAGCTGCTATCCACTAACTTGGTGACTGTCAGAGAGGCTCCTAAGGTTGTGAATACTGCATCCCCCAAGTATAATCCAAATGCCCGCTGTGCTTATCACTCCGATATCCCGGGGCATTCTACTGATGATTGCTGGGCCCTGAGAAATAAGGTGCAGGACCTTATTGATGCGAAGGAGATACAATTTGAGGCGCCTGAGAGGCCAAATGTTGTGATTGCTCCTATGCCCCAGCATGGAGTAAATGCCATCGATGAAGATTTGTATGCCGTTTCTGTGAATGATGTAGCTACTCTTCTGTTGACTGTTAAGAGGAACCTGTTGCTAGCCGGTTTATTTACGGGTTGTAGCGAGGGTTGCCTTTTGTGTGTTGTTTCCCTTACTGGTTGTCCGTTGCTGAAGTTAGGCATCCAAAGCCTGATGGATAGCAAGGGGATTTTGTTCAAGAAAACCGTTGTTCCTTGTATTCCCGTGGAAGAGGTATCTGTCGTTACAATTTTCAATAATCCAATCAAGGCTCCCCTGAGGAAGCCAGTTAAGATCATGACTGTTGCACCCATTGTTATTACTGTTCCGGGGCCCCTCCCCTATGAATCTGATAAGGCTGTCCCATGGCACTATGGGGCAGATGTATATGTACTTGGAGTGAAGCAAGAGTTCAATACCGGTACCAGCATCAGCAATATCACTGGTCCAGCTAAAGTAACCCGCAGTGGCAGGCTCTTCTCGCCTGACATTGCGCCACCAGTTATTCGAAGACCTCTCATAATCACACCTGCAAGTGCGCCTGTTTCCACTTCTGATCAAGTTGCTTCCCCTGCTGCCGAGTCATCTAATGCTCGGGGAAAAGGGATTGATGATGAGCCTGCCCGGATGGAGGCACCAAAATCTGTGAATGTTGAAGCCTCCCAGCAAGAAATGGAGGAAATTCTCAAGATAATCAAGAAGAGCGACTTCAACGTCGTTGAACAGCTAGGGCATACACCCTCCAAGATCTCTATGCTCTCATTACTGCTATGCTCAGAGGCCCATGCTAAGGCCCTAATTTCATTTCTGAAGGCGGCCCATGTGCCACAAGAGACCTCTGCAGATCAATTCACTGACTGTGTAGCCAATTTGACAGCTGACAATGGGTTGGGTTTCTCGGATGCTGATCTCACCGCCAAAGGAAAGAACCACAATGATGCCCTGCATGTCTCCATAGAATGCAGGGGCACTACGCTCGCGCACGTGTTGGTGGACACCGGTTCTTCCCTGAATGTGTTGCCCAAGAAGGCCTTAGATCGGTTGGATTGTGAGGGCCTGGAGTTGAAACCTAGCAACATCATTGTCTGAGCCTTTGACGGATCGAAGAGGATGGTTCATGGTGAGGTAGACATTCCTATTCGTGTAGGTTCTTAAGTATTTGACTCAACGTTCTATGTGATGGATATTCGTCCGTCCTATTCCTGTTTACTGGGTCGACCTTGGATTCACAAAGCTGGGGCAGTGACATCTACCCTACACCAGAAGCTCAAGTACCCTGTCAGAGGGAAGATTGTCACTGTGCAGGGAGAGGAGGAGTATATGGTTAGTCACTTGAATTCCTTCCGGTATATTGAGATGGACGGGGAGTTTATTGAAACCCCCTTTCAGCATTTTGAAGAAGTACCTCCAACATTGGCAGCAGCAGAAACAGTGGTTGAAGAGGACTTTCCTTTAAAGATGGCTTCCTTGAAGGACGCCCGGGCTGTAATCGAGAAAGGTGAATGTGCTAACTGGGGCAGGCTCCCTGATTTCACTCCTAAAAATGACAAGTTTGGACTGGGTTTTACTGCAGAGGCTCAGAGGGCTGTGCGCAAAGCTAGGACCGGAAGACCACCTGTGCTCATCACCAATCCAGGAGTGAATGCTATTGGGGATGAAGACGAAGTGGAAGAATCGGAGTTCGATAGCTGGATCTACCCAACGACTGACGGTGGATTGAACAATTAGACCGCAAAAGATCATACACCTGTTACTTTTGTTACGCAGTAATGAATTCCTTTGTTTTTGTTATTTGTAATAAACAATGAATTGAAACTTTATGGCCCGGTGTCTTACCCGGGGCACCGTTGGCTTCATTTGTGAGGGCTTATAACTGTCATTTACATATATCATGAATAAAGATCTTGGACGTTTTTTCGCATTTCAAATCTTGTGCTCCCTTTCTTTCTTTCTTTCTTTATATATTGCGAAACAGCTGTATTTACACACACTCACCCATACAGGTTTCAATCCACTCTGGATCTCACTGGTAACGACTCTGCTACTGCCAGTTATGACTTCGAAAATCCGATCAACTTAGCCGAAGACGAAGGTGAAGATGATTGTGAAGTGCCTGGCGAACTTGCAAAACTGTTACTCCAGGAAGAGAGGGAAATTCAACCACATGAAGAGCCAGTGGAAACGATAAATCTGGGTACTGAGACAGATAGGAAGGAAGTCAAGATTGGTGCCAATCTGGAGCTCAGCGTGAAGCAACGGTTGACTCAGATGTTACATGATTATGTGGAGATCTTTGCCTGGTCCTACGAAGACATGCCTGGGTTGGATACCGACATTGTGGTCCATCACTTGCCTACCAAGGAAGACTGCCCTCCGGTTAAGCAAAAGGTCTGCCGTATGCGTCCAGAGATGTCTGAGAAGATCAAAGCTGAGGTTATGAAGCAATTCGATGCCGGGTTTCTTGTAGTGACTTCTTACCCTCAGTGGGTTACTAATGTGGTGCCGGTACCAAAGAAGGATGGTAAGGTCAGAATGTGTGTTGATTACAGGGATCTGAACAGGGCCAGCCCCAAGGATGACTTCCCTCTACCTCACATTGATGTTCTTGTTGACAATACTGCTCAGCACAAGGTGTTCTCTTTCATGGATGGTTTTTCAGGGTATAATTAGATCAAGATGGCTCCTGAAGACATGGAGAAAACTACCTTTGTTACTCAGTGGGGCACCTTCTGCTACCAGGTCATGCCTTTTGGACTGAAAAATGATGGGGCAACCTACCAACGTGCCATGGTTGCTTTATTTCATGACATGATCCATCATGAGATTGAAGTGTATGTCGACGACATGATTGCAAGGTCCCAAACTAAGGAGGAACACCTTGACCATCTGCAGAAGCTGTTTGACCGTCTGAAACTGTACAAGCTGAGGTTGAACCCGAACAAGTGCACCTTCGGGGTTAGATCTGGAAAGTTGCTAGGCTTCGTTGTAAGTGATAAGGGTATTCAAGTGGACCCTGCCAAGGTTAAAGCTATTCAAGAGATGCCAGTTCCTAAGACAGAGAAAGAGGTCAGAGGCTTTCTAGGACACCTGAATTACCTTGCCTGATTCATCTCGCACCTAACTGCTACCTGTGAGCCAATCTTCAAGCTGCTGAAGAAAGATCAGGTAGTACGTTGGAATGATGAATGTCAGGCCGCTTTTGACAGAATCAAAGAGTATCTCCAAGAACCACCCATCCTTATGCCACCGGTTGAAGGGAGACCTCTGATACTATACTTGACAGTACTCGACAACTCAATGGGGTGTGTGCTGGGGCAGCATGACGAGTCTGGCCGAAAAGAGCATGCCATTTATTACCTTAGCAAAAAGTTTACCGACTGTGAGACTCGATACTCACTGCTCGAGAAAAATTGCTGCGCTTTGGTATGGGCTGCTCGCCGGCTGAGACAGTATATGCTGACTCACACTACCTTATTAATCTCAAAGATGGATCTAATAAAGTACATATTCGAAAAGCCTGCTCTGTCTGGGAGAATAGCAAGATGGCAAATGATCTTGACAGAATACGACATCCAGTACACAACTCAGAAAGCTATCAAAGGAAGTGTATTGGCAGATCACTTGGCACACCAGGCAGTAGACGATTATCAGTCAATGAACTTTGAGTTTCCGGACGAGAGCATCATGATAGTGACTGATTGTGAAGTACCTTGACCGGATGAAGGACCTGAGGAAGGATCCCGATGGTCTATGCACTTTGACGGAGCCTCCAATGCTTTGGGTAATGGTATCGGCGCTGTGACCATATCCCCTCAAGGCACTCATACTCCACTTACTGCCCGGCTATGTTTCAACTGCACCAACGACATGGCGGAGTATGAGGCATGCATCATGGGTCTGCAAGCTGCGATTGACTTAAGGATCAAGTTTCTGAGTGTCTTCGGAGATTCTGCTCTCGTGATCAATCAGATCAAAGGCGAGTGGGATACGAAACATCCGAATCTTATTCCCTACAGAGAATGTGTGTTGACATTGATCCCCCATTTCACAGAGATAACTTTTGAACACTTTCCGAGAGAGGAGAATCAGTTGGCGGACGCGTTAGCTACGATGTCTTCCATGTTCAAAGTCAAATGGGACAATGAGGCTCCCCGGATCATTATCTGGAAACTGGACGAGCCGGCATACTGTTGTGACCTTGAGGCTGAGGTAGTGACTGAGAAACCCTGGTACCATGAGGTGAAGAGATACTTGGAAGCTCAGGAATACCCTGAAGGTGCGTCTGTCAATGATAAGAAGTTTCTGAGAAGGTTCGCTGCAAAGTTCTTCCTCAGTAACGGCATTCTATATAAGCGAAACCATGATTCGACCTTACTGCGTTGTGTGGATAAGACTGAAGCAGAAAGGATCATGGCGGAGCTACATGAAGGTACCTTCGGAACACATTCCAGTGGACACACCATGGCAAAGAAAATCCTTCGGGCAGGATATTTATGGTCCACTATGGAAGTCGACTGTTATCAACATTCTCGGACATGTCATAAATGCCAGATTTATGCAGATAAGGTGCATGTTCCTCCAGTCCCTCTGAATGTCCTGATTGCACCTTGGCCTTTTGCAATGTGGGGTATAGATATGATTGGCGAGATTAAACCTACGGCATCCAATGGGCATCGCTTCATCCTGGTAGCGATCGATTACTTTACAAAATAGGTTGAAGCAGCCTCTTATGCCACAGTAACCAAGAACGTTGTGGCACGGTTCATTCGGCACAACCTGATATGTCGGTACAGCGTCCCGGAAAGGATCATTACAGACAACGGTACCAATCTTAATAACAAGATGATCACTGAGCTCTGCGAGCAATTTAAAATACAGCACCACAACTCTTCTCCTTACCGACCGAAGATGAATGGGGTTGTAGAAGCAGCGAACAAGAATATCAAGAAAATTGTGCAGAAGATGACAGTGACCTATAAAGATTGGCACGAGATGTTACCGTTTGCTCTGCATGAGTACCGTACCTCAGCAAGGACGTCAACCGGGGCAACTCCCTTCTCCTTGGTCTACGGTATGGAGGCAGTCTTACCGATCGAAGTGCAAATACCCTCTCTCCGGATAATGAAGGATGCAGACCTGAGCGAAGATGATTGGATCCAGACACGACTTGATCAGTTAAACTTAATTGACGAAAAGAGACTTGCTGCTATTTGTCATGGTCAAACATACCAAAAACGGATGATCAGGGCATTTAACAAAAAGGTCAGACCACAAGAGTATCAAGTTGGGGATCTGGTAATCAAATGCATCATCCTTCCTCAGAGTGATCCAAGGGGCAAATGGACCCCTACCTACGAAGGGCCATTTGTGGTTAAACATGTGTTCTCAGGAGGAGCCATGATTCTGACCACCATGGATGGTGACGACCTTCCTCACCCCGCCAATGCAGACATAGTAAAAAGATACTACGCATGATAAAAGACCCGCTAGGTTGACATACCTAGGCAAAAATTAGGGCTTCCTGGCGAACCAAAAGGGTTCGGGCAAAATGAGGGATGAAATGAAAAAATCTGTACACCCGGCAAGTCGAAAACCTGAGAAGGCGGCTTGGGCAAAAACGGGTATCCCGGTGGACTGAAAACCCGAAAGGGCGGTCCAGGCAAAAGTTAGGGATTGAAGCGTAATACTATGTCTCATGGGATAACTTTGCATCCAGAATCCGGTATCAACATCAAGTTCAGACGGCATCAATCAATCAGCTTCATCTTCAGCTAGGTCATCAAGTGATGAGACGCTCGAAGATATAAAGGCGATAGCAGAGTTGGAACCCAGTGGGATTATTCTTTTCACACAGCTGTTTTGTTTTCCTTTGTACAAATTTGTATAAACTCTTTTGTTCGGCGGCATTCTCTTACTAGGACGTCAGCCTCTTGTACATAAAACGCCTATTTACGGGCAAATTCAAAAATCAATACAAAAATCACTTTTCAGTTAAAATTGCCAATTGTTTTTCCTTTTCTGTTTTGTTTTGCGAAGAACGTCCACGGTTCAATTTGTGATATATGCATTTGACACTAATTGCTAACTCATAAATATTTGCATACGAAACAAAGGATTAATTACAGGTAACATTAGAAACAGGGGCAATAATGAGTGGTCTAAGCGATCTAATTGCTCTGTCCATCAAGGTACCAAGGTAAGTTCAGCTGAAGGACATAACCAATATATCTTAACTCCCAAGAGAGTGAGTCAGCAAGTCTATGCACTCTCCCCAAGCAGAGTTATACTATCAGCCTTAAGGAAGTTGGGTATCCTCCAACAGATCTCAACATTCCTCAGTGCAATATAGAGATATTCTTAACAAGCATCCCCGGCAGTCTTGATCTAAGATTGTTCCCCGGCGGTATACCAGACATTCAGCGGAGCCACTTCCCCAGTACATATCAAATTAGTTCCCCAGGAGAGTCCAATCCAAAGATTTCCCCAGGAAAGTTTGAATCATCTCCCCAGCAGGAAGCTTATCCCCAGTAGATTCTGGAAGCTTATCCCCTACAGAGCACGAACGCGTCCCCCGGCTTTATTCAAAGGTTATTTCCCCACCAGGATATAACTGGGTTATCCTCAGCCAAAATCCACGGAAAGACCGTCCTCGGCAAAGTCTTCTTATCCCCAGCGGAGTCTATTAACACTTCCAACATAACAAACGGTATCCCCAGCGGAGTTACCATCAACATCCCAGCAACGTACCTCTCTTCCCACAGAGTATTGTTCCCCAGCAAGATCGCTAGAATAATTTTCTCCTCGCAGAGTAATCTCTTCATCAAGTTTATTCCCCAACGGAGTCATCTTCTCCTACCGGTTCATTCTTGCAATCTTCATCCCCAGCGGAAACGAAGAGCTCTCTTCAACCATCAGCCCAGGATTTAACTTCCTGGTGCCCGTCAAGGATTTATTTTCCTAAGACGAAAACATACATTCATAAACATCACATACATCATGATACATGCATAAACGCATCACACAATCTCATTTATGTTGAGAACATCATTGCTTGATCCATATCATGCATTGCATATGACTGACCTTTACCTTTCAGGAAAGATCCAGTCAAATTCTCAACTATGTCCAAGACCTTCTCTGGTTCAGTTAAATCGACCCTAAGATTTTTCTGATTCTTATCCAGTTGAAGTTATTCTAAGACTTTAGTCTGGTTCAGTTAAATCGATTCTAAGATTTTTCTGATTCTTATCCAGTCAAAGTCAATCCAAGGCCTTCTCTAGTTCAGTCAGATCAACGCTAAGATCTCCCTGATTCTTATTCCAGTTGAAGATTCCAAGACCTTGCCTGGTTCAGTTAAATCGACTCCTAAAGATTTTTCTGATGCCGATCCAGTCAAAGGCCTTCTCTGGTTCAGTCAGATCGATGCTAAGATCTCCCTGATTCTTATTCCAGTTGAAGATTCCAAGACCTTGCCTGGTTCAGTTAAATCGACTCCTAAAGATTTTTCTGATGCCGATCCAGTCAAAGGCCTTCTCTGGTTCAGTCAGATCGACCCTAAGATCTCCCTGATTCTTATTCCAGTTGAAGATATTCCAAGACTTTAGTCTGGTTCAGTTAAATCGATTCTAAGATTTTTCTGATTCTTATCCAGTCAAAATTAATCCAAGACCTTCTCTGGTTCAGTTAAATCGACCCTAAGATTTTTCTGATTCTTATCCAGTCAAAGTTATTCCAAGACCTTGCCTGGTTCAGTTAAATCGATTCCTAAAGATTTTTCTGATGTCGATCCAGTCAAAGGCCTTCTCTGGTCCAGTTAAATCGATTCCTAAAGATTTTCCTGATGAAGACTCAGTAGAAGACATCCAAGATTCTCTCACCGTTACTGTTGAGGTAGTAATCGCCCAAGGTTCTCTCATCGTTACTGTTGAGGTAGTAATCGCCCAAGGTTCTCTCATCGTTACTGATGAGGTAGTAATCGCCCAAGGTTCTCTCATCGTTACTGTTGAGGTAGTAATCGCCCAAGGTTCTCTCATCGTTACTGTTGAGGTAGTAATCGCCCAAGGTTCTCTCATCGTCCCGTTGAGGTAGTAACCATCCCTGATTCATTCATCACCTTTTGAAGCTCCAGACTCGATTCCTGTATCTCTCCAGGGCACGTCTGAAGAGGTTTAAAGATTCAATTCCTGTAACCAGTCAGGGCACATCTACAAAAAGAGTTTGAAGACCAACTCCTGTAACAGGCCAGGTAATCATCTTTCTTTTTCTAGGTACGCAAGTTCTCGCTAAGGAAACTCTTACGCGATCGACATCCAGATGGCATCTATAAGCCCATCCACCTATCCATCACCTCTCAACATGGCATCTGTAAGCCCATCTTCCTATCCATCAATCTCCAAATGGCATCTGTAAGCCCATTCCCACCATCACACTGCTAACATGTAAGCGCAAATTTCTGGGCACTCTAGTGTTCAATCATCTTCCACCTTCGGATTACGAAAGGCACGTCAGCCAATCTACATCCTCAGGTCTAAGAAGATTGAACAGGGGCAACTGTTGTACCCCAAAATTTGCCCTCCCATTTTCTTCAAGATTTGCTAAGAGCATGCTTCAAAATCTCTCAAAGGTTGCACAGTCCAATGGCCTCCTAACAGTAAAAAATTAGGGTTTTGGTTCTGGCAAAGAAATTGAAGTTTCCAAGGGTTCAAACAAGTCCCACATGCCTACAAACATGGTCAAGCATCCATATGCTAAGTTTCAAGACTCACAGCACCAGATTGCACAGTCAAAAACCCTAATTGCTTCACAGTCAACTGCAGGGGCAAAATGGTCATTTGACAGTCAAAAGTCCAAATTTTTGGTCAACATCTTATTTTGAAGCCACAAACATCATTTGATCAATTCTTGATCATGATTCTCAAGGCATGGCTCAAAAAGTCTCAAGATGCAAAAGTTTCTATTTTTGGACAGTTGGAAAAGTCAACTGCAAATTGACCAAGGCATAACTTCCACATGGTTTATCAGAATAATTACATCCAAAGCTCATTTTGAAGAGAATGAAAATTCCTACAACTCATCTTCACAATTCAAGTCCAAGAAATGCTCTCACAAAAAGTTATCAATCTCAACATTATAGGTCATTTTCAAAAGTCAACAAAAAGACACTTTAAGTCAAAGACCATAACTTGATATTGGTAAATCAAAATGACATGGGACCAAATACATTGGTTAGAGGACTTCAAGACCTTTCCAAAATGTCTAAGAACATGATCAAAGCTTAAATATTGAGCAAGATATGCCTTGTGGAAGTTGGGAAATTTTTGGGAATTTTGAAAAGTCAACTTTGCTTCAAATGCCTCAAAATTGCTAATGGGCCTCAATTTCTTCCAAGAATCATCACCCAAAGGCTATGCACGACCCATTGACATCCAAGGGAGTTATTTTATCATTTTTGATTAATTATTTAAATTTTTATTATTATTAATTCACTTAATTAAAATTAATTATGAAAAAAATACTCAAATAAAGGTTTTGAATCTTTTGGTGCAACATATTCACTCATCATGACCTAGATATTTCGTGTACCACATCAAGAGGCAAGATCTTCCAAAATAGGCAAGTTTCATGGCAAAAAAAAAGATTGAAAAAGATCATGAAAATCAAATATTCAAAATCATTGAATGCAAGGCTTTGGGCTTGATCTTTCTGACCTAATTCCTTCCACATATATACACAAACATAACCCTAATGAAAAGAACAAGAAATCTGCGCCCAAGATCAAGAACAAAACTTGCATTTTTCACAAAAAAAGTTGAAATTGTTTTCATAGTTGCAGTGTGATTCAAGGTCTCAAAACTATTCCAAAGGCTTGCTGACACCACCAGGAAGAGATTGCAATCAAGAACATAGACCCTGACCTCAAGAATTGGTATAACCGAGTCGCCCTGTTCATAAAATTTTGCATATTCGTGTTTGCGTTTTCATGCCATATTAATGCATTTTAATGTTTGATTTATACTAACATGATCATTCCAAAGCTAATGGTACCGTTCAATTGAAGAATGGATGCCTGTACAAGAATCCACCATTAACGATTGCTAGGGTTGCAGAAACTTTGAATTGGGGCTTTCCTCATCTGGAAAAATTAGGCCACGAAACTTGTACCACTGGATTCAGAATGTCCAAACGAATCAATTCCCCCCATGGCGCCCTTTTTATATTTGCATATGACCTATTCGCTATTTTTCAGGTTTGAGTTTAGTGGGGGTTTAAAACCCCCGCTATCCATTTGTATTTTCAGGCAAAAAATGAAGAAGCAAGGGAGAAGATGCTAGCGTGTTGGATGATGGTTGGCCAGTTTGAATAATTGGCGCTTTTTTTTTATTGTCCAGCATAATCTTACTTTTTCACATACATTGATCATTGTCCACTAACTATACAAAGAAACGCGCTAGTCCAACTGGTTGGTGCGTTGTCATGCAGGCACTGGGACCTGGGTTCGATTCCCAGGTCCCCCATATTTCTCCATATTTTTTGTGTTAACATGTTCAGGTGATTATCTCACTCAAAGGAGTACCATACACTCAACGCCTTGGCTTGCCACATGTCCCTGAAGGTCAATCCAATGGCCATCACAAGCAATCCACCATGTACACTGGTCAACTGATGCACACGTAATCCCAGAAAGTCCAAAGGGCCTTGCATTTCAGTGGGCCTAATTGCTGTAAATTAACCTCCAAATTGGGCAGAAACCCCCTCCTTGTTTGTATTTTCTTTCTCTAATT
This sequence comes from Vicia faba, assembly GCA_948472305.1. Taxonomy (NCBI): domain Eukaryota; kingdom Viridiplantae; phylum Streptophyta; class Magnoliopsida; order Fabales; family Fabaceae; genus Vicia; species Vicia faba. The sequence goes on from OX451739.1 coordinate 1,451,100,566, forward strand.
TTATTCTCTATTATTTATTTTAATTGTTTTTCATTTGTTTTATTTAATTCACAAAATAATTTTTATAACACAAAAAAAAATCAGAAAAGTCAAAAATAAATATGTTTATTTAATTTTTAATTCATCAATAGTTTTTTGTAAATAAATTCCAATAATCAATTTAGTTTAATTTTAGGTTTAACTTTAATGTTTTTTTTCTCAAATAACTAAAATACATAAAAATTAGGTTTTTAACATTTTTTCAATAAATAAATTTTTCTTATTATTATTATTATTATTTATTAATTATTTTGTAAATACTCTTGTAATTAAACAATTAGTAAATTAGGTTTAAACTTAAATATTTTTCTTTAACAAATTAAAAATACTGTAGAATCAGGGTTTCCAATAATAACTAATTTTCTTTCTTTATTTTCATTAAATATCAAAAAAACAAAAAAATAACTTCTTTCCTTATTAAATAATTAATTCATTTCCAATTTCAATTTAATTTCTTTAAAGGGCCCAACGCCCTCGCACTCGATTCTAAATTCTTTCCGCACGTTTATTTTTATTTCCTTTTTAAATATTATGTAATTGCCTTAAAGCTTTGTAATAGTAATTAGGACATTTACTTTCCGCACTTTTATTCAAAATCGGGTCTTTGTTAATTTGGCGATGTATAGACCCGCGCCTTGTAATAGCGTAGGACCTTTATTTTCCGCACCCCTTAACTGCTAACTATTGCATGAAAGAATGAATGGCCCAGATAAAATCAAAGTGTATCTCACCCAATGCATGACAAGATAAACTATAACTGAAAATGACACGCAATTCACACACCACTCTTAGGGTACGCCTCATTGTTTCCTTGCCCCTCGAAACGTGGTCGTCGAGTATAGGACGTCTTAGTGAGTCCTTATGTTCCATTGATCTAGTTGCCTCGAAACGGTTGCCTCGAAACAAGTTTCCTCGAAACAAGTTGCCTCGGAATAGTTGCCTCAGAATAAAAAGATCAATGGCATAAGGGTAGCTTCTAAGGTGTCTTACTGTTGCTCGGTGACCACACTGTCCCTATAAACGAATTGACCCGAACACCTCCAACGGTGGTGCTAACTACCTCTCAATGGTGGGATGGCACTACCTTAAGGACTTCTACACAGCATAATTCCTTAGGGTAGGTAGATGACTCGTAGATACTTGATATAATTCAAAACAAATCAAATCAAAAACTCTTTTCACACCGACACTTTGCAAAAAGCTTTCAAAAACAATTTTTCAAACACTCTTGAGGACTGATACAAGAGTCGATCTGAAACTTTCAAAGAAACCTCTTTCAAACCCACTCACTTTGAAAAGCAAACAAACAAACCTTTTGAAAACACAAATGAGCAAGTATCTAAGAGCCCATGGATAACCATGGATAGAAAGGGTGCTAACACCTTCCCTTTCTATAAATCTACCTCCCGAACCGAGAACAATCTCATAAGGAATTTTTCTGTGCTTTTGTCCTTTCCTTGTTGGAGAAAATAAAAGACGATGGCGACTCTTGCTTCCGCGACATTTCGTGAACCAGCGTTAAACAGTCAGTTCCCGATCCACCGATCACACTGTATCTTGAACTTTTTACAGAGCTCAGTGATCATTGTGTTATTGATATTCGTACCATTGTCAGTAATAATTCTCTCTGGCACACCGTATCGACAGATCAGATTGTGTCGGATAAACCGCGCCACGACATTCTTGGTTACTATAGCGAAGGAAGTTGCCTTAACCCACTTCGTGAAGTAATCAATGGCTACTAGGATGAAGCGATGTCCATTAGAAGCGGTGGGCCTAATTTATCCTATCATGTCGATGCCCCACATTGCAAAGGGCCACGGAGCTATCAAGACGTTCAAGGGGACCGGAGGCACATGCACCTTATCAGCGTAGATTTGGCACTTATGGCAAGTTCGAGAGTGCTGATAACAGTCGGCTTCCATAGTGGACCAGTAATATCATGCCCGTAAGATCTTCTTATCCATGGTGTATCAACTGGAATGGGTTCCGAAGATGCCTTCATGTAAATCTGTCATGATCCTCTCTACTTCTCCCTTGTCTACACACCACACTAAGGTAGAGTCATGCTTGCGCTTATAGAGGATTCCATTGCTGAGGAAGAACTTTGCAGCAAACCTTCTCAGAAATTTCTTATCATTGACAGATTCCCCTTCGGGATACTCTTGAGCCTCGAGATACCTTTTGACTTCGTGAAACCAAGGTTTGTCGGTTACCTTCTCAGTATCAATCTCACAGCAGTGTGCTGGTTCATTCAACCTTTCAATGGTGATTCGGGGAGCTTCGTTGTCCCACCGAATTTTGAACATGGAAGACATGGTAGCTAGCGCGTCCGCCAACTGATTCTCCTCTCGTGGGAAATGTTCAAAGGTTACTTCTTCAAAATGTGGGAGCAGTGTCAGTACATGCTCTTTGTATGGGATGAGATTCGGTTGCTTCGTATCCCATTCGCCTTTGATTTGACTTGTCACCAAGGCTGAATCCCCGAAGACGTTTAGGAACTTGATCCTGAGGTTAATAGAAGCTCAGAGACCCGTGATACACGCTTCATACTCTGCCATGTTATTGGTGCAGTTAAAACATAATCGGGAAGTGAACAGAGTATGACAGCCTTCGGGAGATATGATTACAGCGCCAATGCTGTTACCCAGTGTGTTTGAGGCTCCATCAAAATACATAGACCATCGATATCCTTCGTCGGGTCCTTCATCCGGTACAGGTTCTTCACAGTCAGTTACTAACATGATATTCTCATCTGGGAACTCAAAATTCATGGACTGGTAGTCATCCATGGCCTGATGAGCCAAATGATCAGCCAATACACTTCCCTTTATTGCTTTCTAGGTTGTATGTTGTATATCGTATTCAGTTAAGATCATTTGCCACCTTTCTATCCTTCCGGAGAGAGCGGGCTTCTCGAAAATCTATTTGATCGGATCCATATTTGATATCAACAAGGTAGTGTGAGTCAGCATATACTGTCTCAGTCGGCGAGCAGCCCATGCCAAAGCGCAGCAAGTTTTCTCGAGAAGTGAGTATCTTGTCTCACAGTCGGTAAACTTTTTGCTAAGGTAGTAAATTGCGTGCTCTTTTCGACCAAACTTGTCATGCTGCCCCAGCACACACCCTATCGAATTGTCTAACACTGTTAGGTACAATATCAAAGGTCTCCCTTCAACTGGAGGCATCAAAATTGGTGGTTCTTGCAGGTATTCCTTGATTCTTTCTAAAGTGATCTTGCATTCATCATTCCACTTTACCACTTGATCTTTCTTCAGAAGCTTGAAGATCGGGTCACAAGTAGCAGTCGGATGTGAAATGAACCTGGCGATATAATTCAGGCGTCCCAAGAAACCTCTAACTTCCTTCTCCGTATAGGGAGCTGGAATTTCCTGTATAGCCTTTACCTTTGCGGGGTCTACCTGAATACCTTTGTCACTGACGATGAAACCCAGAAGCTTACCGAACCTTACCCTGAAGGTGCACTTGTTCGGATTCAACCTTAGCTTATATATCTTCAACTTGTCGAACAGCTTTTAGAGATTATCAAGGTGCTCTTCCTTAGTCTGAGACCTGGCTATCATATCATCAACATAAACTTTGATCTCGTGGTGAATCATATCATGGAACAAAGCGACCATGGCTCGCTGGTAGGTTGCCCCGGCATTCTTCAATCCAAAAGGCATCACCTTGTAGCAGAAGGTGCCCTACTGCGTGATGAAGGTTGTCTTCTCCATGTCTTCAGGAGCCATCTTTATATGGTTGTAGCCAGAAAAACCATCCATGAAGGAGAAGATTTTGTGATACACGGTGTTGTCAACCAGAACATCAATATGGGGAAGCGGTAAGTCATCCTTGGGGCTTGCCCTGTTCAGATCTCTGTAATCCACTCACATTCGTACCTTTCTGTCCTTCTTAGGTACCGAAACAACGTTAGTAACCCACTGCATATAGGAGGTGACAGCTAAGAACCCTGCGTTGAACTGCTTCATGACCTCTGCCTTGATCTTCTCTGACATTTCAGGGTGCATACGGCGGACCATCTATTTAATTGGCGGGCAGTCTTCCTTAGTCGGCAGGTGATGTACCACAATATCAGTGTCCAAACCAGGCATGTCTTCATAGGACCAGGCGAAGATCTCAGCGTAGTCGTGCAACATCTGTATCAACCTTTGTTTAACGCTAAGCTCCAGATTTGCACCTATTTTAACCTTTTTTCTGTCTACCTCTGTGCCCAAGTTTATTGTCTCAACTGGATCTTCATGAGGCTGTATAGCCCTCTCTTCTTGTTGTAGCAGTCTAGCAAGTTCTCCAGGTACCTCACAATCATCCTCACCTTCGTCCTCGGCTTGGTTGATCGGATTTTCAAAGTCATAACTGGAAATAGCAAGATTGTTATCAATGGGATCCAGAGTGGATATGGATCTGCAGTTTGATATGTGAGTGTGTGTAGGAGCATAATTGTATTGATAAATTAAAGGCAGAAAAGAAATACAGAGAGCGCAAAATTTGTACGCAAAGAACGTCCAATGCTTCATTGATGATATATGAGATGACATATAATAACCCTCACAGATATAAACATTGTGCCTCGGGTAAGACACAAGGCCATAAAGTTTAAAATTGTTCATTACAAACTTAGAAAATAATTAAGACAATTACTGCGGAATAAAATAAACTGGTATGAAATCTATGGTCGTCCAATTACTCGGTCCACCGTTGGTAGTTGGGTAAATCTAGCTGTCAATATCAAAGTCTTCCTCATTGTCTTCAATAGCATTGACCCCTTGATTGCTGATGCATAGGGGAGGTCCTTCAACTCGAGCGCGTCGAACGGCCCTTTGAGCCCCTGAAGTAAAGCCCAAACCAAATTTGTCAGTTTTGTGAGTGAAATCAGAGAGCTGACACCAATTGGCTTACCCACCTTCTTCAACTGCAGCCCTGGCGTCCTTGAGAGAAGCCATCTTCAAAGGAGGTTTGTTTCTAGCAGTTTCAGTCGATGCCAAGATCTGAGGGACCTCTTCAAAATTCTGACAAGGAGTTTCGATAAATTCCCCGTCTCTCTATGTAGTGGAAGGAATTGAGATGGCTTACCATATACTCCTCTTCGCCATGCACAGTAACTATCTTCCCATTCACCGGATACTTCAACATTTGGTGTAGTGTAGAGGTAACAGCCCCAGCTTCGTGGATCCAAGGACGACCCAACAAACATGAGTACGATGGCCTGATGTCCATCACATACAAGGTGGACTCAAAAGTATGAGAGCCTATCTTGACAGGGATGTTCACTTCCCCATGCACCATTCTTTTCGACCCGTCAAAAGCCCTTACCACAATGTTACTAGGCTTTAAAGTCAAACACTCGCAATCCAAATGGTCCAACGCCTTCTTGGGCCGAACATTCAGCGAAGACCCACTATCCACCAGCACATGAGCCATAGTGGTGCCCCTGCATTCAATCGAGACATGTAGAGCATCATTATGCTTTCTCCTCTTCGGTGTTAAGTCTTTATCTGAAAAACCCAGCCAATTATCAGCAGTCAGGCTAGCCACGCAATCTTTAAATTGATCAGCTGAAGTCTCTTGCGGCACATGTGCAGTTTTGAGGAATGCAATCAAAGCCTTTGCATGGGCTTCGGAGCATAACAGCAAGGATAACAAGGATATCTTTGAGGGTGTCTGCCCCAGCTATTCGACCACATTATAGTCACTCTTTTTGATTATTTTCAAAATTTCCTCTATCTCTTTCTTGGAGGTTTCCACAACAATTTTTCTAGGTGCCTCCACCCGAGCAGGCTCACCTACAGCTTCTTTGCCTCGAATCCCAGATGACGTATCATCAGGGGTAACAGCTGGAGTAGTAATTGAAGTACTAGCGAGAGAAGAAGATGAAATAACGAAAGGCTTAGTGAAAGTCTTCGGGGAGATCTCAGGAGAGAAAACCCTTCCACTTCTAGTAACCTTGTTGGTCCCGACAATGTTACCGACATCAGGATCGACTTCTTCGGTCTTCAAGTTTTGTTTAACACCATGATAGTAAACATCGGCGCTATAATGCCAAGGGACAGCTTTGTCCGAGGCATATGGGATAGGACCAGGACATGTGATTATCAACAGAGTGATTCTCGTAGCGGGTGTAATCCTAAAAGGTCTTCTCGAGGAGGCCTTGGAAGGATTGGCGGAAATGGTTATAATAGCAATGTCTTCAGATGGAACAACGGGGACCAGAGTTTTCTCGAACAAAATTTATTTGCTGTCCATCAGGCGTTGAACACCTGACCTCAGTAAATGGCAACCAAAAGGTAGAAATGAACACATGTGGCAACCTTCACCACAACCCGGAAATAAACCGGCCAACAGCAAATTCTTCTTAGCAGTCATAAGAGGAGTAGAAACCTCGTCCACTGAGGTTATGAATAGATCAATATCAATGACATTAACTCCATGGTTGTGTTTAGGCATGGGAGCAGTTATGACATTGGGCTTCTCTGGGGCATCGAACTCAATCTCCTTGGCTTTAATCAAATCTTTTACTTTATTTCTTAGTGCCCAACAGTCATTTGTGTCATGACCAGGACCCTCAGAATGATAGGCGCATCGAGCATTCGGATTGTATCGAGGAGAGGAGGTATTAGGATTCTTGGGAGCCTCTTTAAAAGTTGCCAAGTTAGATCTCAGCAGATGGGGTAGAACCTTTTTCAATGTCATGTTGATCCGGGTGAACTTCCTTTGTGGTATTTCCACCCTTTGCTGATTGTTGCATTGTGGGGTAGCCACAGGCGTAGGTATTATTACAGCACTTACCGTTGGACGGTATCCCGCTCTGCTCTAATCTCTCGGGTTATAAATGGCACTGGCCTCCTTCTTACCAGTGAATGGTTTCTTCATTATGCTTGAGGATGCATCTCTTTGAATTTTTTCACTTTTTATACCAGCTTCGACCCGCTCACTGGTCATGATTAGTTCAGTAAACCCATCTGAGGAACTTCTGATCAGGTGGTTGAAGAATGGACCTGATAACGTGCCTAGGAACATATCCACTAATTCTCTGTTAGATAGAGGGGGCTGGACTCTGCCTGCGAGATCCCTCCATTTCTGAGCATAGGTTTTGAAACCTTCACCTGCACCCATAGACATGCCTTGCAATTGCGTCCGAGTTGGAGCTAAGTCAGCACTATACTGGTATTGTTTGTAGAAGGTGGCAGCCAAATCTTCCCAATTACGAATATTGGTCCCTTCCAATTGATAGAACCAATCCAACTGCGTCCCTGACAAGCTCTCTTGGAAGAAATGCACGCACAGATTCTTATCAGCCGTATGGGGTTGAATCTTTCTGACGTATGACCTTAAATGCAACTTCGGGCAAGAGACACCATCATATTTAGCGAAAGTGGGGACCTTAAACTTCTGTGGGATGAAAACCCCTGAGACAAGTCCTAACTCTTCAAAATCCAATCCGGGTACCCTCTGGACCTCCATAGCATTCAAACAATCCTCTAGCTCTTTGTATTTATTATCAGCAGGAGGATACTGTTCCTCAGAGTAGTCAGGTTCTTCCTCTTCTTCGGATGATGGGTTATTGTTCACTTCCTGGGTCCCATCTCCTTGATTATCTCCTTCACCCGATGATGTTGCAAAGTCCAAAGTCTGTCTGGCTTGTCCTTTGAACCTCCTTCCCATGATCATAATACTGGTTGGTTTCTTCGCTTTCTTCTTCTTCTTCTCTTTGGCCAGTAGGGTCTTCAACTCCTCTTGTCCTTTTATCATAGTCAAGAGCATTTGTTGAAACTGGACATTATGCGCCTGAAGATCTTTCACTGTCTGTTCAATATCCATCTCACTGAAATAAATAGTAGAAGGATAAGGAGACCTGTTTGTAAGAAACCTGTATGATGTTATGATGAATGAAGATGCAATATGCAAATGATTTCAAGGAAATTAGAGATTTAAATTTGCTCAAACCAAAAGTAACACACGTTATATTAGATCCAAGTTTGAATACATCATGCCTCTTTTGGCTTACAATGAAAGAAACAAAATACAACAAAAGCTCCTAAGACAGAAAAGTCGAACGCATCCTCTTTGGAATGATGTAGGCGTTCAGATTCCGCTCTTCATGAAGCAGTTTGGTGAGTTCCAGAACCCGCTTCTCACTGGCGTAAAATTGGGTTTCAAAGGTGTCTCGCTCTTCCTTTAACTGAACCCAAGCTTTCTGCAAGTCTTCGAGAGAGGTAGGCATGTCAGGATGAAGGATAGTGTATGGGACATTTCCTTCAACAACAGGCTCTATGATAACAGGGAGGATGGAAGGATAAGGCATCACGAGACTTTGAGCACGATCCCGTACCCACCTAAGATAAGGCTCGAGAGGGATAGAGTTCTTGTGTCCCAGAGTCCTACTGTCCACCTTGTTCACCATTCTCTAGGCTTGTGTAAACTTTTGGCGGTAACCTTGGTCTTCTTTGTCGTAGTCGAACACCAGACCTTGAATGAGCATCTCATGAGGACCGTCTCTTAGGGCATACCCAAACTTCCGAAGAGCTAAGCAGGGATTGTAGGTGATACCTCCCCTAATACCAAGCAAAGGGACGTTAGGGAATTCCCCACAGCGGTCAATGATATAGACGTCTTCCAAGGATCTTGAACACTAACAGATGTCAGAATGGGTGAGGGACATCATCCTTTGAGACCACGTCAGTCTTTGCTTGTTCTTCAATGCTGATTGAGGTAGGTGTGAAGTCAACCACTTAGCGAGTATGGGAATACAACACAAAATAGCACCTCTCTTCTTCATGGTGCGGGTATGAAGACAATGCAAGATGTCTCCCAATAAGGTAGGTACGGGATTGCGAGAGAGAAGAATTTTGATGGAATTAACATCTATGAATTGGTCTGAGTTGGGGAACAGAACCAAACCATAAATGAGAAGAGCCAGGACATCCTCAAAAGCTTGGAAATCCATGTCATCCCAGAATGAATGAGCCTTCTCCAATAGAAACTTGGCTAAGAAACATTTGACATTTCTTCTTGTCTCCCAATTGGCTATGATGTCGGCTCTCTTCATATACAAAGCTTCGGCATTGACTTCGGCCTTTGGAATCCCTTCTAGACCGGTGAACAGTATCTGATCAAGCACGGGCACCCCTAAGAGTAGAGAAAATTCTTCCAGTGTAGGAATCAACTGATAGTCTGGGAAAGTGAAACAATGATGTACGGGATCAAAGAATTGGAATAGCACACACATCATCTCTTCTTGGAAGTCGGATGTAGCTAAACTGAGGAGTCGACTGTATTTCTTGGTAAAAGGAGAATCCCCAGGCACTCTTGAGGCTAACTCTTAAAGCTGAGGGTGCGTTTTTACAAAGCTGATTTGGATGGTGTTTCTTCAGACAGGATTCATGACCTACAAAACAAAAACAAAGATAAATTTCTAAATCTTTGAAATGGTTAGTGAGTGTGCTCATGATGCTTATGATGTTTATGATGTTATGTACAAGTAAATATATACACACAAAGCAAACAAATCCCTATGTTTTAGGCTTGCATGAGGTTTTATAGGTAAGTACCCTCTTGAAGTTTAGTTGGCTCAACCTGTCCTAGTGATAGTGATCGGGTTCTAAAGGATCTCAATATCACCAACCTTTCTCTTAGGCATTGTCTCAGCACAATCAATCTTTTCTTGCGGCCGAGATATCCCAAAAGTTCAGCCTCAATGAGTGTAGTGTCGAGTATCAACCAATTTTCAGCTCTACACCAAAATCGATTATCTCACTACGTCCTAATGGCCAAGTTTGTTCAATTAGGGTTCTAAAGTCAATTAGTGCTTTATGACGCCACTCAGTGGCCCCGTATTCTCCTCGATTCATCACGAGGGATACCGGTACCCACAAATGCATCACACTAACATATCCATTGTTTCAACCATATCGGTATGCGTCGTACAGTTTCCACAATCTATTGCTATTTACCTAAAGAGGTATCCCGGATTCGGGTGGAGGATCAAAGCAAGCCCAAACAAAGAACAAAATGTAAAGCATACAAGTCAAACAAAGAAATAAAGTAAAGGTGATTTGACCCTAAGGTAACCCCACTTTTAAGTTTATCCCCAGCAGAGTCGCCAGTTCTATGATACGGTGGGAGAACTGACTTGGGTGTTTTGCGTTTGTGTTCACAAATGTTGCGGTTTAGCAAGAGTCGCCACCGACTTTTCTTTTATCCAAAAGGAAAGGTGAAAAAGCACAAGAAAGACCTTTGAGATTGTTTCTTGAGTTCGGGGGGTAGATTATGAAAAGGGAAGGTGTTAGCACCCTTTTCATCCATGGTTTTCCATGGACTCTTAGTTACTCGCTAGATCACTTGCTTTTGTTTTGACAATGTGCTTGTGGTGTGGGCTTTGAAAGTGTTTTGAAAAATCTCTTTGTAATGGTTCTCGTTTCTATAAGAACGCGTACAAAGTTTTGTTTTGAAAGATAGTCCAAAGATGTGTTTGTGGATTTGTGTATTGGAAAGTGGTTTTCAGAAAGATATTTTGAAATGGTTCTCGTCTCTATAAGAACGTATACGAAATGTTTTATCTTTTTGAAAATGTTTTTGAAATGGGAGTGTTTAGTGTGTAAAAATGTTTTTTTCGTTGTGAGCAAGCGAGTAACTAGGAGTGAATCTACCTACTCGAGAGGTCTTAATCATTCTTTTCCTTCTCCTTTAAATGTAGCTATCTTACCATTGTTTTGGTAAGAAGCCCCATCGTTGGATGTGAAGGGACGGGTGTGGAACGTTTGTATAGTCATAGAAAGCAACCTATGTGACGTTTTAGCAATGTCGTTTCAGGGACTAAATCGTTTTATCGGAGGCAACATCGAGGGTCATCGAGGGACTACGATCTTTTCTATCGAAGGGTCTTTGCTAAAACGTCCCATATTCGAGGGACATGGCTATTTTCCGAAAGGCAACAAAATGAGATTACCCTAGAGATGCTAGTGTGAAAGTGTGTTAGTTTGCATGCATTTTGTCTTGTATTTTAAAGGTTGTCTACTTGTTGATTTTATCTTTTCATACATCCTAATTATTAGCAATATATGAAAGCAAGTAAAAATGCGGAAAATAAATCCTAAGCTATTACATCACTTTAGGGGGATGTGGGTACAAATTAACAATGGGGATGAAGTGGAAACTGAAATATTACAACTATATCGAATAATAATGAAAACAATGTAAAAACAGTGCAAAACAAAAGAAAAATGCATTTTGAACTGCTATGTGTTGACTCATGTTGTTATGCATTGACACATAGCCTTTCCTTGCCCCTGTAAAACTTGACCAAACTCAGTATGAGTCGATGCATACTGAGATGTGTCGACTCATACTTCTTCTTGTATCAACGTGAAACGCGTATGCGTCGACTCATGTAGCTTTCACATTTCTGTTTTTGGAGATTTTTTACAGTATTAGTCGATGCATAAGGCTATGTGTCGATTCATACCCTGTTTTTTCACTTAGAAAGGGTCGACGCATGTGGGTACGTGTCGACTCATCCTGCATTTTTTGCCTTAAACATGGTTTTTCTTGTCTGTACAGGTTAGTTTACAGCATATGATGGATAAAAATAAACAGCAAATGATTTGATAAGCCTAAACAACTAAGCAAATGACTAGTTCAAAGGGATAATAAAACACTACATCTTATCTTCAAAAGCAAATCATCAATGATGTGTGAAAAGATATCAAATCAGGAAGACTTACCTTTGGGCTGCACTGACTGTTTTAGATCTGAATGCTTTTCCAAATGCTATGATGGCTCTAATAAATCTTCAGGAAGCTGCTCCGGGCTGTTGAAACTAAGTTAAACTGTATTATGTTGTTTTTGGTGTTTTGAGGGTGAAAATGATAGCACTACAGGGACTGTTTTATGTTTGGACAATCTTTGTATGTGATAAGGTGTTTGGCTTAAGGGAGAGTTTGTATGATAGAGTAATGGGTTGGGGTCTTCTCTTTTGAATAAGAATTGGTGCTGGTTTTAAAAATGAATGAGTCAACGTTACAAAGGATACTTGTTTTTTCTGCTAAACAAGTCTCTATTCTCTCTCCAAAATTCCTGCTTTAAAAAAAATCTCCCTTGTATCTTATGAGACTGATCTCTTTGTAGACCCTTGACTGAGGTTTAGGGGGGAAACAAAATAAGTTATTTTGAATTGTTTTTGCCTATTGTTTTGATACTTTCTTCACACAATTTTCTTTTTCCATTTTGGTGCAATCTTGGGGCTCTCATGATACAGGTTTGGGCAGACTGCATAGAGCAGTTTTGGACTGTATAGGACAACATATGCATACTTGTGGTGCAGCATAGCACAAGGTTTCTTGTAGGGCAACAATGGAGCAGGTTTTGGGGTGTTGTGGCAATGTAGCATAACATACTTTATTCATCTTGGACAGTATAATTTGTAGCATGACACAAATTTGGTCTTGTAGAATATTTTATACACATTATGTCAAGGGTAAAAATATTGTGGCAAGGCTTTTTTTGAGAAAATTTAAACAAGACATAGTTTTAGAATTTGTAATTTTGCAAAAATGCCACTTTGTAATAACTTGAATTACTTGCATCATCTTGAATTATTTAGAAGTGTAGTAAAAGATGCCATGAAATTAACCAAGTATAGAAAATACTTAGAAAATTTTCAAAGTCTTGCAAAGTTGGATTTTGATTCTCTTGATTTTTTATGATCAAAATTTCATATTTTTGGATGTCTTGACATAATGTGATTTTTGGGACTCAAATTTGGTCAAAAAGTCAAAGTTTGACTTTTTAGTGTCCGGTTGACTTTTTCCAGCTAAAACTTTGATTTTGCTCATTTTAACACCTTTTGATAATTTGAATGATTCTTCTTAGAAAATTGTGATCTGAGGCTTGAAACTTGACTGAAGTATTTCTAAGAGTCCAGGATGGTCCCTTGAGACATGAGAAGGCAAATTTTGGGGTACAACAAGGACCATCCCTTCTGGCATAGCCAAACTGTCACAACGCCAAACAAGGATTATAAGTAATTCCTCCCCTAATGCCTAGGAGAGGGACAATAGGGAATTCTCCACAGCGGTCAATGATGGTAACATTCCCCAAGGATCGAGGACACCAATGAATGTCGAAATGTGTGAGGGACATCAACCTATTAGACCATCTCAAGCCCTGCTCATTCTTTAACACAGATCGAGGCAGGTGCGAAATAAACCACTTAGCCAATAGAGGAGTGCAACACAGCAGGGTCCCTCTTCTCTTTACAGTGCAGGTATACAGAGAGTGTAGGATGTCTCCAGGTAAAGTAGGCACTGAATTATGAGACAAAAAAACCTTGACCACATTCATATCTATGAGTTGGTCCGGATTAGGAAATAGTACCATCCCATAGATAAGAATGGGCAAACACTTCTTCAAAAGCTTGTAAATCTAGGGTATCCCAAAAATGATGAGCCTTCTCAAAAAGAAACTTAGCTAGAAACCCTTTGATGCCTCTTCTAGTTTCCCAAATTTCCACTACATTGAACCGTTGTAAAGACAGAGCATGAGCAATCTCTTCAGGTTTTGGATGTCTTTCCATACCATTGAAGGGTAACTGATCAATAATTGGCACCCCCAATAACTGGGAAAACTCGTCTATGCTAGGCACCAATTGGTAATCAGGAAAGGTGAAGTAGTGATGTAAAGGGTCGAAGAACTGAAAGAGCACCTTCAACATTTCTTCATTAGGGCTTGAGGTGACCAGATTGAGAAGTCGACCATGTCTTTTAGTGAATGGAGAGCTCTCGGGAACCCTGGATGCTAATTCCTTGAGTTGAGGAGGTACCCTTATGAGGTTGACTTGGATAGTATTCCTGCGAGTGGATGTCATTTCCTACAAAACAACACAAAGATAAGTCCTAAAAATCCTTGAAATGGTTAGTATGATATGCCATGTTATGATGTTATGATATAATGATCATGCTAAGAAAACACAAGTATAGCAAGCACAAGCAAATCACACAAAGACCTTAGGTTTAAGGCTTGCATGGGTTTTCAGGTAAGTACCCTCTTGAAGTTTAGTTGGCTCAACTTATCCTATCAAAAGTAACCGAGCTTTAAGGGGTCTCAATATCACTGATCTTTTCCACAAGTTTTGTTTCGATAAACAACTGACTTGCCACCAGACAAAACTCGGGAGTCAAATCTCAATGATTGTAGTATCGAGTATCAACCGACTTCTGGCTATACCAAAGACGACTATCTCACTACTTCCTAATGGCCAAGTTGTTCAATTAAAGGTTCTAAGGTCAGTTGATGCTTTATGACACCACGCAGCGGCCCTGTATTCTCCTTGACTACTTAAGGGCTACCGATACCAAGCAAAGTGTCACATCAACATAGCTATCGCTTTGACTGTGTCGGTATACCCCGCATAATTTCCATGATCTATTTCTACTTACCTAAAAGGTGCCCCAGATCCGGGTGTAGGATCTATAGTAACAACCCAAACAATCCCAAAAGGTAAAGTAAACAAATCATACAAAAGCAGTTAAATAATGAACTAACTCTAAGGTAACCCCCACTTTTTATTTTTCCCCAACAGAGTCGCAAGTTATGTGATACGGTGGCAGAACCGACTGTTTAATATTGGTTTTTCATTTTGTATTTTCAAATGTTACGGTAAGCAAGAGTCGCCACCGACTTTTCTTTTATCCAAATTAAGGAAAGGGTGAAAAGAACAGGAAAAAAAACCTTTTCAAGAGTTTTCTGAGTAAGGGGGTAGATTATGGAAAGGGAAGGTGTTAGCACCCTTTCCATATGTAGTTATCTACAGGCTCTTACAGGTTTTCTTATTTTGAAGTACTTTTGTGCTTTTGTATGTTTGAAAATGTTTTGAGAATGCCTTAGTGCGGCGATTTTCTTTGCATTTAACTCTTGTATCAGTCCTCAAGAGTGTTGAAAAAACAAATGTTTTGAAAATTTCTTTTGAAAAGTAGTATTTGTGTAAGTGCAAAATATTTTTGAGCAAACTTCTAACAGCTATTTACTTTTATACTAGAAAAGGGTCGTTCTTTTCCTCTTATCCTTTAGACAGTGCTATCCTATTATTAGTGAGTAGGTAGCCCTATTGTTTGATGTATTAGGGACATTCGAAAGAGACGTTACAATCACGAAGGTAACTTGTGGATACGCTTTAGCAATTTTGTTTAGGGACTATATCATTTACCGAAAGGCAACTGTAGGGTCATCGAGGGACTAAGATCTTTTGATTTATGGGTCTTTGCTAAAGCATTCATGCCTCATGATTGTTTTACTTCTGAAGGCAACCAAAGTGGGGTATCCTAGAGGTGTATATGTGCGAGTGTATTATGTTCAGTTATTTTTTGTCTTTTTGTTAAGTTTTCTAGCGTTTGATTATTACTCTTTTCATACATGCCTAGTTACTAGCAGTTAATATTTTGCAAAAAAATTTAAAGTGCAGGAATTCAAATCTACGTTATTACAATGCTTTGGGGAGGGGGATATTTACATGTCTAAAAATGAGGGGGATAAAGTAATAAAAATCCTAATTTTAATCTATTACATCCAGTGAGCAGGTGCATTAATAATAAAAATGCGAAATTAAATAAACACGCGTGAAATTGAAAATAACATCTAAAAATATCCTAAGAAATAAAAATCTTTTTCTTTTGTTTTTTTATGTATAAAAGAAAATAAATCCTAAATATTTTTAATTTTAATTTTAAGAAAGATGTTAAAATAATTAATTTATTTATTTACAAAATTAATTTAATTAGAAAAGACACTAGCCTAATGTTTTTTTGTGATTTTTATTTAAAGCTAGTTTAAATAAAAAAGATCAATAAAGAAATAAAAAAAGAACAAAAATAAAATATAAAAGGGGCATCCTTCGATCCAAGGAGAAAAGGGAAGCTTCGATCCAGAGAGAGTCATGGCCTTTCGATTCATGAAGGATGTTGCCTTTCGATTATGTGAAGAGGATGGGATTTTTGATCCAGGAGGGATGTTGCCTTTTTCGATCCAAGGAAGGAGTTGTTCTTCGAATTGAACCTGCAAGGTAAATGTTGGCAAAAAGTAAAGATGCAGGACATGGGTATCGAACCCAGGTCCTTCTCCCTAGTTTGAATCTTCTGTCCTCAGGCCTAAGCTTATTTTGACTTGAAACGGGCTATGCCATGAGTTTTGTAAGGCAGATCAGATCGTGCCTTTTGATGGCGTGATTTTATTTCTACATGTTATCTTGTGTATGATATGCTCATATAAACACAATGGTATTAGCAGCACATATGTACCAACAATATGTATTTAAAAGGCTTAGAAATGCAGTTTCGACTTGGGTAAATCCTTACCAACTGGAGATGCTTCGATTTATGAATTTGGGCGTGACTTGGCTTAGAGAAGATTATCGGGAATCTCAGGAACACAAATATATCCTTCGTCTGGATTGAGGGTGCCTGCAAAAAACTAGTTAGAATTTTGATATCTTTTCTATGGTGGTGTGAGTATTCTCTTTTCTAGGCAATCTGTCTGTGTGTGATGCAACACTTGTGGTCTCTTTATATAGAGGGGGTAGAGGGGACAAGAAGGTAAAGGTTTAAACAGCCTTGATTATGTGTTTGAAAGCCATGAATGAGAATTTGTAGGGTTGGCCAAAAACATGGGATCTTGTCCTTTTTTGAAATTTGAATGTATGTGGATATTTTGGCTCCTTCGAATGCCCTCTAGTGTTTCTCTTTGAGTGGCCTCAAGTTGCCTCTTTCAGCTGGACCTCTTATGTAGCCTTCGACTGGGCCTTCTGTATGCTTCTTCAAATGTACCTCTTGTGTAACCTTCGACTGGCTCTAGCATTACTTCCTTCGAATGGGTCTTTAAATGGTCCTTTTGGTGTTCCCTTCGAATGGGCCTTTGGTGTGTCCTTCACATGGGCTATCATGCGTGTTGAAGTGTATACAATTGTTTCAAAGGGGGGTCAGCGCCCAGTCAAAACTGGCACAAATTCAACCTATGCCTTATAGATGCTAGCATGAAGCAAGTCAAGGCAGACGTAAGGAGGCCATTGCATGGGCGAAGCTGGAACAAAGGTGGCCAGTGCCTTGTGGTCGAAGGTAAATTTTTGCCTGGCGCATTAAAAGAAGCTTTTTGCCTGGTGGATCGAAGGCAACGCTGAAGGAGTCTTGGCCTTGTGTGGTAAAGGAAAGCTGAAGAGGCATACGTGCGCTGGTGACACGCTGAGTGGTCTTTTGCCCAGTGGGAGCTTTGTGAATCGAAGGCCAGTTTGAAGAAGTTCTTGCTTTGTGCGCTGAATGCACGCCCAAAGGGATAATTTTCCTAGTAGAAGCAAGAAACAAGCTTGCTCTAAGGAAAACAAATGCCCAATCGAAGCAGGGATCCATCTTGCATGCAGGTAGCCATTGCATTTGTGAGTCAATCCACCATGCAAAGACAATGGTGCAATCGAAGGAGCACTGACAAGAAGCCCTTTCCCTTTGGATCGAAGGAGGCTGTTTTAAAGGGAAAACATGCCCAATTGAAGTTGGTGTGCAGCAAACAAGTAAAAGACCAAGGCTTCAATCGAAGATTGGAAATTTGAGACAAACTTGGAGGAGGTTAGGCGCTCAATCGAAGCCTGTCCAAATACCAATCGAAAGGCCTTTTAACATGCCAATTGAAGGATTTTGTCAAAATGCCAATCGAAGACTCCTTGTTTATCTATAAAAAAGTTTATCTTTCCTTTAATCAAATGCTTGTGATCACCATGTAAGAGAAAGATCTTTGTAAAATATGAGAGGGCAAATTTTGGGGTACAACACCTAACGACGTGGGTTCCTTACAGGACCTATTTGTATCCATTATCCAATAACCTGGATTTCTTGCAAGATTTACTTGTTTACATCACCTTACACTTTTTCTTGGTGTATAGCATACACATCATGACATCATGCCACAAAATTTTGTTAACCATTTCAAGGATCTCAAAGGGACTGTGATGCAGGTTACGATGAACCAGACATCTACAAAGGGGCAAGGGGATATATTTTCCTCTAGCCAGTGCCATCAAAGCACGATGTCTTGAGTTAGAGGCTATGATCCACTTGAAATTGCGAGCTTGATTCTCATAGAAGGGAATTCAACGATACGAAGTTCTTCAATCGAAGTTGCAATAAAATTCAATTGCTAACATTTTCTTGTGTTTACCCCACAAGATCCTTGAAAACATTGCATACATGTCATTACATAACAGGTATTCTCGAGACAGGTTTCTGATTTTCTCGCTGTTTATTTTAGCAAGGAAAATGGCTCTCGAGCAGAACGACAGAGATCTCCAAACTCAAGAGGCTCAATTCAAGGAAATGTTCCTGAATCTATCTAAGGGGCGAGAAGAATTGAAAACACTCCTCGCTGGGAACATGGCCAAGAAAAACCCTGAAGATAACAAGGAGGACCAGTTGGAACAACTGCAAGCTAAGACTGAAAGGATGAGAATCCAGATGAGTAGTCAAATGTCTCTTATCCAAAATTTAGCTCGGGGACAAGAAGAGTTAAGGATTCTCATCAGCAAGCTTCATCGCGATAGATACGACGTTCTTGGGTAAACTGCTAGAATTTGGGGTCTAATCAACGATCAATCTCTCTTGGCAGACAGGGAATCCAGTGACATGTTCATGCAGGAACATGTTGAAAATAAACTCAGGAGCAGTGAAATTTAGGGACTGCATCTTCAAGTACTCAAAAATAAATTATACAATGAAAAGAAGGAGTCCAGTACCGTGTACGACCAGAAGGGTTGTAATAAGAGTGATCTCAGCCAATATGTGGGGGCAGTGCGGATCTCTAATCCAACACCGGTGCATCAATAAAGACAAGGCAATCAACATAAGAGGGACGCTCCCAAAAGGCAATTCACCAAAATCAACATGTCCCCAGCTCAAGTATTGCAACCCATGTTGAAGATGGAGTTGATAACATTGAAGGATCCTCCTCAGAATCCCAACACCGCCTTTCCTCGGTACAACCCTAATGTGAGATGCACTTATCATTCCAATAGTCCTGGGCATGACACTAATAGCTATTGGGCATTGAAAATAAGATTCAAGACTTGATCGACGAAGGAGTGCTGGAGTTCACACAAGATGGTCAGACTGAATTCTTTTGTCATCCCTCAAAGGAACACCATCTGAAGTGACAAGTTCAGACGAAAAGGCTTTTTGTTCATTAGAATTTTCAAATTGTAATTTTCTTTTGATTGTTCGAACACTTATTTTATGTCAAACTTTGCTATTCCAATTATGCATTGCATATGTTTGTCTTGAATTAATCCATTCGATTTCATTATACTGAAACTATGCTTTTACTTCCTTTTTTGTAATATTCAACTCTCGATTAAAAGATATAAGCCTTTAGAGGGAGGATGACGAAAAAGATACCACAATCTCTACAATATGCTTTTGAACAGATCAGGATGACGATGTACAGGCGTTGTTTTAACTCCTAAACAGTGGAGTTATAACGAAGACAATCCCTAGTCAACCCCTTTGAGCCTAAGAAGTAGGAGTTTTCTTTTTCACACAAATTGAAACCTTTAATCATGACCTGGGGCAGGGTAGTTTCTCAGTTAATTCAAATGTGCATTCAATCGCAAGCTTTCCCTTCGTACATGACGAGTAGTGCCGGAGGTATCCTTCCAAAACAAAAGATGGTGATGGTTCCACATAATCGTTAAAATAAGCAGTCATTATCTCTCAAGAGAAAAGCCCGCTAAGTCAAAACCTATGAAGGAGACTTAAGAAAAAAACTGGGACATCCTGCTGACTCTAATCACAAAAGAAACAGTTCAGGCAAAAGGTAGGGATGATAAAATAAATAAAAAATAGGTCGCTACAACTCCTCAACAAAAATAAAATATTACAAAAAATGAATGCCTCCTTAAAATAAACTTTCAGTATCTGAACCATCACTGGAATATCAGGGCAAAGATTCCAGACTCAATTGGGAATTAAATGCACAATTAACTGAGTATAGGACTGAAGAACATCACGAAGAATGGGTTGGGTACAAATAAATTTTGAGCCTTTATCCTTTGTTTCTTAAACCGTAAACCAGGCCATGCTATAACCCTTAAAAGTCCTAGCTGAAGCATGGGTTAGTTCGAAAGCATATTATTACAAAAGGTATCCTGACTCCTGTAAGGTTTACTATAAATCCTGAGTTGAATTCATATTCTTACAAAATTTTGTTTGTTTACTAAAGATTCATTTCTAAAACTTCAAGACACACATAAGTTTTGTATTTTTAAATGACATTGTATGCATATAACTAATTGTTCGACAGTAGAGAAATTCGCACGAAGAATATTCAATGAACGGAAATCTTATCAATGAACAGAATCGCCTCATATGGAAAGACATTTCCAGTAACAAGTCTTTCATAATCAAGGGGCATGTCATGGTGTCCAACTGATCTGGGGGTAGTCGATTCAAGATTCAAGGAATCTCTCAAAAGTGCCAAATAGCCAGGGGCAGATCTCCATCTGAATCACTTGGGGAATTAAACATGCATTCCAGCAAAAGTTCACGAATGATCAAGCAAACATATTTCTGGCAGTGCTACAACACTTGCTACTATGGACAGTGACAATTCTCTGCACCCTGTGAACACAGACATAGTCGAAAAATAGTACGCATGAAAAAAGACCCGCTAGGTTGACTGGCCTAGGCAAAAATAAGAGCATCCCGGCGAACCAAAAGAGTTCGGGCAAAAATTAGGGATATATAAATAAAACTGTATACCCGACAAGTCGAAAAACTAAAAAGGCGGCTTGGGCAAAAAAGGGTATCCCGGTGGACTGAAAATCTGAAAGGTCAGTCCAGGAAAAAGTTAGGGATTAAAGTGTACTACTATGTCCCGTCATCTCGTCACTTGTCTATCAGTAGAAGACTTATTTCCCTGATCATCATTCACTAAGGGCTCTAGAAGTTGAGGTATGTTCAAGTCTCCATGGACCCCCACAGAGCCAATTCCATGAGATTATCTCCACAAAGTAATCTTCACGAAGTCATACATTCCCCACAATTTCCCCGGTAGATCGCTCTGGCGGATAAAGGAGTATGATCTTCTTCCTTACAATATCACCAACCTACGGAGTTTCAATCAATGTAGTTCATGGAGTTTCTCTTCCCCTGATGAGCTTGTTCCTTCAAGGTTGTAAAACCCCCTTCAGACTTCTGCTCTCCAGCAGAGTTCATTTCCTTAACAAGGGTGTTTTCTCAACAAGAGTACTTCTCCATCAATAGGGTTTATTTCCCCCAAACAGTTTATCATCTTCTAGATACAGTGTAGATACAATCAAGACACAGATTCATTCCGGCACTCATTCCAGATTTCTCTTCCAGATACAGTTCAGATACGATCTAGATATGGATGTCATTCTGATACTCATTCAATACATCTTTCAAATATGGTTCAGATACAGTCCATATATGGATATTATTCTAATAACCATTTAATAAATCTTTAGATACAATCAAGGCATGGATTTATTCTAACACACCCCAGCTTGAGTGTGCTTCTACCATAAATCACTGGAAAATCCCTCTCTCCAGTGAAGTCGTCACTATCTCCAGAGAGTTGCTATAGAACTTGGAAACCAGACCAGATGTGAGTCAACTTTATCCTCCCCAGGCGAGCCGGAAGGTTATTCATCTCTTATATTCCCAGTCAGGGTATAAACTCCCTGGTAGAACAATGAACAACCAATGTTCTTAAACTCTTCTCTCCAAGCAGGAATTAACACTCTCCAACATAGTTTCCTCAAGCAAAAAGCAAGAATTCAATGTTCCCCAGCGAAATTTCCTCAAATAAGAAAGCAGGAGTCCCTAGCGGAAACAATCCCCAGAAGATCGAAGATACACATACTCTTTATCCCCAGTAACAATTAAGGATTTATTTTCCCCAATTCAATGACACTGCAAAGAACAAATGATACATTCACATATTGCATTCATACAAACGTCACAACATATGCATACAAAATACATATAACACAATATCATTTATTTTGAGAACATCATTACACAGTGTGTGTCATGCATCATGTGACATTGCATACAGATAATTCTTTACCTTTTTAGGAAAGATCAAAAAACAAATATCATCATCAATTTTCAATAAGTTCCAGATCAATTCTTGAAGCAAGACAGGGCAACTATCTGAAGTAACAACTCATCAATCACTATGAAGCCTGGACCTGACCAGATAGCAGTTAACATCAAATACAATTTACTGTGAAGCCTAGAATCTGACCAAATAGCAGTTTACAACACTGTGAAGCCTGGAATCCGACCAGATAGCAGTTTGCAACACTATGAAGCCTGGAATCTGACCAGATAACAGTATAAGTTGTTGTGAAGCTTGGACCCGACCAGATAGCCGTTAATATCATTGTTGAAGCCCATAATCTGATTGGATAACAGTCAATCTAGAATTCAAGACACTATGAAGCCTGGAATCCGACCAGATAATAGTATAAGTTGATGTGAAGCCTGGACCCGGCCAGATAGAAGATAACATCATTTCTGAAGCCCGGAATCCGATCGGATAACTGTCAACCTACAATCCAAGACACTGTGAAGCCTGGACACAACCAGATAACAGTATAAGTTACTACAAAGCCCGGAGTACGACCAGATAGCAGTTTACTCTGTCAAATTACTGTAAATCTTGGAGTCCAACCAGATAGCAGTTTATTATGTCAATTACTGTGAAGCCTAGACCCGACCAGATGACAGTATAATCTACAATATTGTGAATCCTGGACCCGACAAGATAACATTTAACATCATTGTTGAAGCCCGGAATCTGACCGGATAACAGTTCAACTCTATCAACACTGTGAAGCTTGGAATCCGACCAGATAACAGTTTACAATACTGTGAAGCCTGGACCCGACCAGATAGCAGTCAATATTATTGCTGAAGCCCGGGATTCGATTGGATAACAATCAACCTACAATTCAAGACACTGTGAAACCTGGACTCGACCAGATAATAGTATAAGTTACTGCGAAGCCTGGAGTACGACTAGATAGCAATTTACTCTGTCAAATTATTGTAAAGCCTGGAGTCTGACCAGATAGTAGTTTACTCTATCAATTACTATGAAGCTTGGACCCGACCAGATGACAGTATAATCTACAACACTATGAAGCCTGGATTTTGACCAGATAACAGTCAACCTCAAATTCAAGTTGAAGCCTGGATCCGACCAGATAACAACTTAATTTCTTCAAATCACTGAAGCCTAGACCCAACCAGATAATAATTCAAGTCACTGAAGCCTGGACCCGACCAGATAAGAGTTCAAGTCACTGAAGCCTGGGTCCTACCAGATAATAGCTTAATTTCTTCAAATCACTGAAGCCTGGAATACGACCAGATAACAATTTAACTTTATTTTTCTGCAAAGCCTGGAATCTGACCAGATAATAGATTAATTTCAGTAAGTTGTTGCGAAGCCTAGAATCTGACCAGATAGCAATTAGCTTCATCCTTTCATTTAACTTACAACGAAGCCTGGAATTCGACCAGATAATAAACAGTTTAACCTTAAGCAAGTTACTGCAAAGTATGGAATCCGACCAGATAATAGTTAATTTCATATTCCCCGGTAAGTCGTTGTGAAGCCTGGAATACGACCAGATAATAATTAACTTTATTCTCCTCAGCAAGTTACTGTGAAGCCTGGATTACGACCAGATAATAGTTAACTTTTATTCTCCCCAGTCAAGAAATAATTCCCCAGCAGAAACATTATAAAAAAAAGAGAGATACAGTTAAGATACGCTCCAAATACGGATGTCATTCTGATACTCATTCAGTACGTCTTTCAGATATAGTTCAGATACACTCCAAATACAGATGTCATTCTGATACTCATTCAGTATATATTTCAGATACAGTTCAGATACGCTCCAAATATGGATGTCATTCTGATACTCATTCAGTACATCTTTTAGATACAGTTCAGATACGCTCCAAATACGGATGTCATTATGATACTCATTCAGTACATCTTTCAGATACGATTCAGATACGCTCCAAATATGCATATCATTCTGATACTCATTAAGTACATCTTTTAGATACATTTCAGATACGCTCCAAATGCGGATGTCATTCTGATACTCATTCAGTACATCTTTCATATACGCTCCAAATACGGATGTCATTCTGATACTCATTCAATACATCTTTTAGATATAGTTCAGATACGCTCTAAATACGGATGTCATTCTGATACTCATCCAGTACATATTTCAGATACTGTTTAGATATGCTCCAAATACGGATGTCATTATGATACTCATTGAATACATCTTTCAGTTCGGATACGATCCAGATATAGATTCATTATGATACTCATACTCAATACATCTCCAGATACAATCATGACATGGATTCATTTTGACACTCCCTAACATATCTTCTAAGATACAATCGGACATAAACTCATTCTAGTTTACTTCTCATACGAAGTCAGAAAAAGAGACCTCATATGGCTCAGGGTAAATCGACCAAAGATTTATTCTGATACTTCTTCCAGTTCGAAGTCAACATTTATTTTGGATGGAATCTATAAGCCCATCTCTGAAAACTCTCCTTCATATTCTCCAAATGTCACTTGTAAGCCCATTCCTGATATCATCAACCAAAAGCATCACTTCGTACACGGGCGAGTGCAAATTTCTGGGCACTCTAGTGGTCAATCATCTTCCACCTTCAGATCACGAAAGATAGACAAGCCAATCTAAATCCTCAGGTTTAAGAAGATTGAACAGGGATAGATGTTGTACCCTAAAATTCGTCCTCTCAATTTTCAAGACATGCTCATAGAGGTCCTCAAATGCTCAAGGTTGACTAAGAATTGACCAGACAAATTTCTCCTCCTAAGCAATAGATCTCCATCTAGGGTTTCATTTTTCACAAATAAGTTTGGGTTTTAAAGGCCTCACTTGATTTCCATGGTTCCTAAGATGTCATCAAGAATACTCATGCCAAGTTTCATGCCTTGCATCACAAATTTGCTCAGTCAATGGCTCAAATGTTTGAAAATCAATTGTATTGGTCAAAAAGTCAACTATGGTCAACATACAGTCAAACTTCAATATTTTTGGTCAACATCAAAATTTTGAAGTAATATCCATCATTTGATCAAATGTTGATCATGATTCCTCAAGGAATGCTCTCAAATCCTCAAGAATCAAAATTGTTAAATTAGGGTTTCTATATGAGAGGTCAACTGAACTTTGACCAGGCATAACTTTCACATACTTCATACATTTTTCCCCAACCAAAGCTAATTTTGAAGAGAATCCAATTCCCTACAACTTCTCTTTTATCCTCAAGTTTAAGAAATGCACCATTTGAAAGATATAAGCTCATACATTACAGGTCATTTTCAGAAAGTCAACAAAAGACAATTTTTTCCAAGACCTTTTACATAAAGATAAAATATTCAAATGCAAAATTTATAAAAAGAGGGATTGAATTAGACATCTTGGGCTTTCCAAAAAGTCCAAGATCATCATCATTGGAGAAAATTGAGCAAGTTATAGATTTCACAAGTTGGGAAATTTTCAAAGGAAATGCATGAAATCTCAATTGAGCAAATTTGTGATTTTAAGTTATTGGGCCTAACTTTTTGGAGTTCAAATATGTTCATGATGTGTACAAGGACCTCTAAATCTATCCATTCATTTTTTTTATTTTTTATTAGAATTTTTATTCATTTAAATATGAATTAAATCAAATAAAATACAAAGAATAATGGGCCATGACATTTGGGTTTGATTTTTGATCTATTAGAAGGCCCATATTTTCGTGCAAGATACATCCAAATGGACCAGGTTCATGCAAGTGACCAAAGAGGCAAAGATATCACAAATATGGACATTTTTCAATGTGTTTTATCGTTGTCTCCAAGGCCATGAATACATTGATTCTTTACCATGTTTGTTCACTTCTATCTTCCCTCTATAAACACACAACAATGCAAGCCAAAAGGAGCACGAAATTCCTCTTCAAAAAGCTCTCCAAAAGCTTTCTCAAAATTCTCGAAAAAAATCAAAAAGTTGCAAAATGTAACTTCACTTCCGGGCGCTATCAACCCAAACCAAAATCATCAACCCTCTCCTGAGCTTCTCAGGAGTCCTCCAGAGCCCAGTTTCAAGCCTTACACGTCCCAGATCCTCCTCATAACCATCCTACGGTTTTTGGTAAAATTTTGAATCTCAGATCCTCTAAATTATGTAATATAAATCAGTTTTATGCATGCATTCATATTACTATTGATGTTTTGAGTAGATCTAACATGTTACGTGTGAGTTTAGGTACCTAAATCCAAGAACACCGTTCTTAGGGCACTCCTCTTCCAGGTCCTGGGTTCGACCCAGGCAGGAAACAAATTTTAATTTTTTCTAACAATTATTTTACAGATCCCACAGCCGCCTGGGCCCTCTTGTCATTAGGCCTGGGGTTTCTGTTTATTCTCACCCCCTAACTATTTTTGCAGCGCCTGGACCCTCTTGCTGATAGGCCCGATACTTCTTTGAAGCGCATCCCCTGTTTCATTTTGTTTGTAGGCTCATTTCAATTTTCTTTATTTTGTTTTAATTAACATTTATGTTTTAATCAATTTTATTTCATTACAACATTAAAATAAAATAAAAATCATAAAAATATTAGGTTAGTCTTTTTTTAATTAAATTAACTTGGTAAGTTAATTAAATAATAACTTTAACCTTTTATTTAATTTAAAAATAAATAGACCTAGGATTTAATTCATTTAATTTCTTTTATTCATAACAAAAATACAAAAAACTTAGAATTAATTTCTTTTTAAATTTAAATTTTCTTTAATAATTAACATTTTTTTCTTTAGATCTAGATTATTTAATTAATTATCAATTAAACATTTTCTTACATAAAACAAAAACAAACAAAAAGATATCCTTTCACTTAGGTTTTAGACGTCTTTTCCATTTCGCGCGCGTTTGATATTTCTAATTTATTTTCATATTAATGTACTTGCTTATGGGATGTAATAGAATTAAACTAGGACTTTACATTTACTGCTTTTATTTCCCCCATTTTTGGACTTGTAAGTTCCACCCTCCCCGAAGCCATGTAATAGTTAGGTTTTAAATTCCGCACTTTAATTTCCTGTACATATATTAACTGTTAGATGTATGCCTAATAGGATTGCATGACAAGAATTAAAAACAAAAATGTTAGCAAACCTAATCAAAGAAAAATAACTGAATACAACACACCCGCACATGTGCACCTCTAGGGTATTCCCACTTCAGTTGCCTTCAGAATAAAACGGTCATGATTCTCGAATGTAAGAGATTTTAATGTCTACCCTTTGGTTTAAAAAGATCATAAGTCCCTCGATGACCCTTTCGACGTTACCTCAATGAAATGATCTTAAAACTTTAGGGTAATTACTAAAATATCTTACTAGTTGCCCTTGGGACCGTACGACGACCCTCGGTTGTCCCTCAAACATCCAACGATAGGGCTACCTACTAACTAATAGTAGGATAGCACTATCTAAAGGAAAAGAGGAAAAGAGAAAATCTTTCAAGTAGGTAGATAGCTCCTAGTTTCTTGCTCATAAAAACAAACAAAACAATTTTCCGCACATACACAAACTCTTCTCTAAAATATTTTCAAAGACAAAACACATTGTATACGTTCTCGCTGAAACGAGAAACATTACAAAGTTCACCGCACTTAGGAATCTTTTTCAAAATATTTTCAAATACACTTACGCAAAAAAAAGCATTTTTAAAGTGAGCTAGCAACTAAGAGCCCGTAGATAACTATAGATGGAAAGGGTGCTAACACCTTCCCTTTCCATAATCTACCCCCTTACTCAGAAATAATCTCGAAAGGTCTTTTTATGTTCTTTTCACCCTTTCCTTTGTTAGATAAAATAAAATTCAGTGGCGAATCTTGCTTACCGCAACATTTGCGAATACAAATGCAAAACCAGTATAACAGTCAGTTCTTCCACCATATTACACCCGAGAAATACAAATTTTCAAAGACTCCTAACTCATCATTTATCAAGTACAAGGAGGATATTAGGCTAAGAACAATAGCCTCATAGAATATCTGAACCTAGCCAGAGAATAGATGAAAAGGTTTGACCAGGAAGAAATCAAACATGTACCTTGCAAACAGAACACACGAGAAGACATACTTTTGAAGCTCGCAAGCACAAAGAAGAAAGGTGGGAACAAATTCGTCATCCAAGAATCCCTTTCTCGCCCGAGAATTGAAAAATCCAGCGTACCACCCGAGGTGAATGCCATCGGGGATAATGTATGTTGGATGACCCTGGAGTTTAATTTTCTAACAAAGGGGGAATTGCCCATTGACCAAAGGGAGACAGTTGCGTCCAAATGATAAGCCTACTCGTATGTGGTGCTCAAGCATAAAATTTTTCAGCGAGGATTCTCCATCCCGCTCCTGAAATGTGTCGAGGAATCCAAATCCCTGAAATATTATGGGAAACCCACGAAGGAATCAACGCCCAACACTTGGGCGGAAGATCCTTGGTAATAAAGGCGTTGCGATCAGGCTATTACTGGCCCACCATATAGCAAGATGTAAAGGAACACATCAAAAAATTCGACAAGTTTCATAGACACGCGGACATGCACCTCGCGCCTCCACACAAGCTCAAAACAGTATCGCCCTCGTGGCCATTCGCCTGGTGGGGAATGGACACCCTCGCACCCTTCATGAAAGGTTCATATCAAAATAAATTCTTGATTGTGGTCGTCGACTATTTCACGAAATGGATAGAAGCCGAAGCATTTGCCATAATCACTTCACACAATATTCTATGTTTATACAAGTGAAACGCATTTTCCTGATTCGGGATACCATAAGCACTCGTCACCAATAACGGGACACAGTTCACCCATCAAGGTTTCCAAGATTTCATCGCCAAGCTCGGCACCAAGCAGCACTTCACCTCAGTCGAACACCCTCAAATCAACGGGCAAGCTAAAGACGCGAATAGAGCATCTTGTGAGGACTCAAGAATAGGCTAGGTGAGGCCAAAAGGGGGTGGGTCGAAGAACTGCACAATAACCTATGGGCATAGCAAACAATACCGCACTCGACGATCGGTGAGACCCCATTTCGGATAACCTATGTGTTGTACCCTAGAATTTTCCCTCTCATTTTTCTCAAAACATATTCCTAGAGATCCTCAATTTGCTCAGGGTTGCCCAAGAGTTGACCAGACAAACTCTCTCCTAAGGCAATGTGTCTCAAATTAG
Source organism: Vicia faba (assembly GCA_948472305.1). Lineage (NCBI taxonomy): Eukaryota > Viridiplantae > Streptophyta > Magnoliopsida > Fabales > Fabaceae > Vicia > Vicia faba. The sequence goes on from OX451739.1 coordinate 1,451,129,973, forward strand.
GGTTTCCATTTTCATCAAGATGGTTGAACTCCAAAGACCTCATATTCTCACCATGGTCCTAATATTTTCTCAAGACCCTCCATGTCAAATTTCAAGCCTTGCACAAGAAGTTTGCTCAGTCAACTGCTCAGATGCTTGAGAGTCAACTGTGTTAGGTCAAAAGTCAATTATGGCCCACATACAGTCAAACTTCAGGATTTTGGGTCAACATCAACATTTTGAAGTTATATCCATAATTTGATCAAGGGTTGATCATTATTCCTCAAGTAATTCCTTAAATTCATCAAAACACAAAAGTTAATTAGGGTTTCTTAGGAAAAGTCAACCAAACTTTGACCAAGCATAACTTCCTCATACTTTATCATAAATTTTCCATCCAAGGCTCATTTTGAAGAGGATTAAATTCCCTACAATTCATCTTCAACCCCCAAGTTCAAAATATTCACTCACAAAAAGATATGAATCTCCACATTATAGGTCCTTTTGAAAAGATAACAAAAATACTTTTTGGGTAAAAGCTTCTTACATGAACATGGAAGGCCCAATTGAGATGAGACCAAAAGGGATGCTTAGGGGACATCCTAAGATTTCTAAAAAGTTCAAGAACACCTTTCTAGGGTTAAAATTGGAAGAGACATGCCTTGTCAAAGTTGACCATTTTTGCAAAATTGCCAAAAGTTAAATGTGCTCAAAAATACATTTTTTGTCAAATAGGCTTAGTTTTTCATGATTGAATCTTGCTTATGACATGGTCCACGATCCAAATCAGCACCCACATATCTTTTTATTTATTTATTTATTTATTTTGATTTTTATCATTTAAAAGTCAAATTAAATCAAATAAATAGCAAAAAATATCAAAGATTTGTTTTGTGATCAGATTTTGGGTGGAATCAAATCCAATTAGGCTGACAAATCATATCCAAAACGTACAAAACAAATTGAACCAAAATTGGCATGATTTGGCTTGATATAGAAAGATATCATACAAGGATAAAGACCAAATCAAATCTTCATAATGGACCAAGATTTAGCTCGTTTTTGTTGACCTAATGTATTCCATTACATATACAGAACATTTCCAATGCACAAAAACAAGGATTGAGGTCGTGAAAGTCATAAAGCAAACTCAAATTTTTGAAGAAAAAGTGTGGATTGGTTTTCAATTTAGAGGACGATTAATGGTGATTCAAAGCCACCAATCAACTCCTGGACATCCTCTGAAGCGATTGTTGAAGATGTGAAAAACACAAGAAGGGGGGTTGAATTATAAAACATAAAATCAAATGCAGACAACACGTTATTTTTATTCTGGTTCGTTTGATCTCAAACTACTCCAGTCCACCCGTCAAGGTGATTTCGCCTCTCTCCAACGAGGTCTTAATCCACTATATTCAACTGAATACAAAAACTACTTTAACAACTGTTAAAGCCTTCTTGAGTCTAGCCACAGACCGGTTTATCTCAAGGAATTTCTCTTACAGATAATTGAACAAAAGTGTGTTTGATGTTTTCTAATAAAACTATATATCACAACTGTGATAATACACAATATGAAGCTTAGAATAAAAACTGGATTGCTAGAGCTATAGAGTAAGCGTGGTTGAAAGCTTAGCAAATGTATGAGTGAATGAAGATGATTAGCTTAGGCGTATGTGCGTGTAGATTATTATCCATTTCTTTTCTCACAGACTTGTTTAAATAGCCTAGGAAGAGATACGTTGTTGTCCATAAATCCATTTCAATGCAAATAATGTTCTTTCCTTTTTGAGAAGATCTTTGTCTTGGAATAAAGTTGTTGGTAATAAATCTGTCTTGAATGCTTAGTAACGTTGACACTTCAGAGTCTTCTCTGCTTATGGTAATCAGAGTGTTCTTTCCTTTATGCTGACACTTCTGATTGCTGATGACTTAGTTAGGATCTTGATCAGAGTCAGAGTATTTTATGCGCAGATTCTGTTCATCAGGCTTCAGCGTATAGCATATGTTATTTGATCTTCTGATGCTGACATATCTTCTGATGCTGATGTTGATACTGATATTCTGATGTTGATTCCATCAGAGTTTCTGTAAATACACAACATAATTTTAAGTAGCATATATGTCTTATAAATCTTACAATTTATTTAATCTTGTATTTTGTTATCATCAAAACTCTAACTGAGGGTTGTAGAATCAAACTATGTTCTAATAATCTCCCCCTTTTTGATGATGACAAAAACCGGATTTTTTTCAATTAAAATTAAAGAATAAAACGGTATCAGAGATTAAGGATAAAGAATAAGAGGTATCAGAGATGAACAAATAACGAATAAAAGGTATTAGAGATAAGAAGATAAGGAATAAAAGGTATCAGAGCAACGAAGGGAAAAACTCCCCCTGAGTTGATTACTTCCCTTTAATTCCATGAGACCTTGAGCATCAGAACTTTACTTTATCAGAGTTCATCAGATTCATCATATTCTTGTACCTGTAAGCTCTTCAGAAGAAGGAAATTCAAATATATCAGAATGTTAGAATGTTTGAGACTTATGTCTCAGTAATCCGTTATTGAAAAATATCATTCTTTCTCCCCCTTTTTGTCAGTTATCAAAAAGCACAAATAATCAGAGTTAAAATGATTAGAGCAAAAAGAGCGTTTATATAAAAAACAGAAGCAATGATTAAGTCAGAACAATGGAAAAATATTACAGACAAGCATGTAAAGAAAACAAGGAAAACACAAGAAAATTCTAAGAGGAAGGTGGAAGACGTGTGAAGTGTTTAAATAGATTTCTTAAAAAGGTTTTGAAAACATAAACGTTTAAGAGAGAGAAATAAATAATGATTATTAGCATTTAATGATAGCTGATTTTAGGGGATTCAGAAAGATATTTGGAACGGTTACCCATGACATGTGTCTCAATGCATCCAATCAGTGCTTTGCCTTTTCAGAAACGTGAACGCGTGTTCAGCCTCAGAAAATAACTGATGACTGGATGACACTTGTTTGCTTGAGTGAACAGCACTTCTATCCTTGAACTGAAGCGCTCAGATCTTCATGGATAGATTCTGATACAATCTGCACTTCTAAGATTCTGAAAGAAGATTGATCAGAAGTTCACAGAGAAATAAACACAATTCTGAAGGTTAATATATAAAATTAAAACAATTTTATTCTGGACAGAGCTTCATGCTGAGATGTTTCAGAATGAAGTTGAACCTATCTTCAGAAAGTGGTTTTGTGAAAATATCAGCCCATTGATGGTCTTTGTTAATAAATTTAAATTTTAAAATCCCTTTCTGAATATAGTCCCTAATAAAATGATGTTTTATTTCTATATGCTTAGCCCTAGAATGTAAAATTGGATTTTTACTTAAGCAAATGGCAGAAGTATTGTCACAGAGGATAGGAATGTTACTCTCAAATATTTGGAAGTCCTCAAGTTGACTTTTCATCCAGAGCATTTGTGTGCTGTATCCAGCTGCTGCTATGTATTCAGCTTCTGTTGTTGATAGAGCAATTGTGGATTGTATTTTGCTGGACCATGAGATCAGATTTTCTCCCAGAAACTGGCAGCTTCCAGAAGTGCTTTTACGTTCAACTCTGTCTCCAGCAAAGTCAGCATCACAGTATCCTACTAAGCTATAATCACTTGATTTTCTATAAAACAAACCCAGATTAGTAGTACCTTTCAGATACTTGAAAATTCGCTTAACAGCTGTTAAGTGAGATTCTCTAGGATCTGATTGGAATCTTGCACAAATGCATACACTGAATAAAACATCAGGCCTTGAAGCTGTCAGATAAAGAAGAGAACCAATCATACCTCTGTAGACCTTCTGTTCTACCTTTTTGCTTACCTCTTCTTTTTCCAGAATGCACGTGGGATGCATTGGAATCTTTGATGGCTTACATTCTGAGAGATCAAATTTCTTCAGAAGTTCTCTGACATATTTGCTTTGATGAATGTAAGTTCCTTCTGGGGTTTGATTGATCTGAATGCCCAGAAAGAATTTCAGTTCCCCCATTAGGCTCATCTCAAATTCTGCCTGCATACACTTAGCAAACTTTCTTCCCAGAGAAGGTTTAGTAGATCCAAAAATGATATCATCAACATAAATATGACATACTAAAGTGTCATTCTTAACTGTCTTATAGAATAAGGTTGTGTCCACTTTCCCTCTGGTGAATTCCTTTTCTAACAGGAAGTTACTCAGTCTTTCATACCAAGCTCTGGGAGCTTGTTTCAGACCATACAGTGACTTCTTTAGTTTGAAAACATATTCTGGATTTTTTGAACTTTCAAAACCCGGGGGTTGGTGCACATATACCTCTTCTTCTATATAGCCATTTAAGAATGCACTCTTAACATCCATCTGATACAGAGTGATGCCTTTATTAACAGCAAATGAAATTAAAAGTCTGATAGATTCTAACCTGGCGACTGGAGCAAAGGTTTCTGTATAGTCTATCCCCTCTTGCTGACTATAACCTTGTGCTACCAATCGTGCTTTGTTTCTGATGACTTCACCTTGTTCATTCAGTTTGTTTCTGAACACCCATTTTGTTCCAATGACGTTGAATCCTTTTGGTTTGGGAACTAGATCCCATACGTCATTTCTTGTGAATTGATTCAGCTCCTCTTGCATTGCTAGAATCCAGTCGTTGTCCAGAAGTACTTCATCAACTGTTGATGGTTCAATTAGAGAAACAAGTCCCATGAGGGATTCTTCAGTGTTTCTGAAGCTGGCTCTTGTTCTGATTGGATCTTCCTTTCTTCCTAAGATTATTTCTTCTGGGTGATCCATGCTGCTTCTGGATGGTCTTTTCTGAAGTTGATCAATAGAAGGTGCTGGATTGCTTGCAGTGCCTCTTTCTGATTTTGAGGGAGTGTCTCTGTTAAGAGCTTTTGATGACTTGTCTTCAGTACCTGTGAATTCAACTTCCATACCTGCAAGTAATTCATTCTGCTTTGACTTTTGAGAGTTAAGCTTATCATCAAAACGAACACTGATTGATTCTTCCACAATCTGTGTTTCTGTATTGTATACTTTATACCCTCTTGAGCGTTCAGAGTATCCTAACATAATACACTTTTGTGCTTTAGAGTCAAACTTGTTCAAATAACTTTTTTTATTTAAAATAAAACAAGTACATCCAAATGGATGAAAATATAAAATGTTGGGCTTTCTGTTCTTCCACAATTCATATGGAGTCTTTTCCAGAATAGGTCTTATGGAGATTCTATTCTGAATGTAGCACGCTGTGTTTATTGCCTCTGCCCAGAAGATCTTAGCAACGTTAGTCTCATTGATCATGGTTCTGGCCATTTCTTGCAATGTTCTGTTCTTTCATTCTACAACTCCATTTTGTTGGGGAGTTCTAGGACAAGAGAAATCATGCAGAATGCCTTTGTCATTAAAAAATGATTCAAAATCTTTGTTTTCAAACTCTCCACCATGATCACTTCTGACTTTGACGATTCTAAGATCCTTTTCATTCTGAACTTGGTTGCAGAAGGTGAAAAACACAGAGTGTGACTCGTCCTTGTGTCTTAAGAACTTTCCCATGTCCATATGCTATAGTCATCTACGATTACTAACCCATACTTCTTACCACTGACTGAAGCAGTTTTAACTGGTCCAAATAAGTCAATGTGCAGAAGTTCTAATGGCTTAGAGGTGGAAACAACGTTTTTAGATTTGAAAGCTGGTTTTGCAAACTTGCCTTTCTGGCATGCTTCACACAGAGCATCTGAATTGAACTTCAGGTTAGGAAGTCCTCTGACTAGATTGAGTTTGTTAATCTGAGATATTCTTCTCATACTAACATGTCCCAATCTTCTGTGCCAGATCCATTGCTCGTTGTTAACAGACAGAAGACACTTTACATTCTGACTTTTCAGTTCATAAAGTTTGATTTTATAAATGTTGTTTCTCCTCTTTCCATTAAATAGGATAGTCCCATCTTTCTGACTAACAACTTTACATGAATTTTGATTAAAGATTATATCATAACCGTTATCACTTAATTGACTTATGGATAACAGGTTATGCATTAATCCATCTACTAATAAAACATTACTTATAGAGGGAAGATTTCCATTACCTACTGTTCCTGAGCCAATGATATTTCCCCTCTGATTGCCTCCAAAGCCTACGTGGCCTCCAGGCTTAAGTTCCAGGCTTTGGAACATATGCTTTCTTCCCGTCATGTGTCGTGAGCAGCCAGAGTCCAGGTACCATGACTGGTGTTTCTGCTTTGCTGCTAAAGATATCTGCCACATGTATTATTTTATCCTTAGGTACCCATATTTTCTTGGGTCCTGATTTGTTAGTTTTACCAAAACTCTGGTTGAATTTTGGTTTGACAGAATAATTACTACTAGTATATTTGATGTCATGTGTGTGCCCATATACAAAGTAAGAATCAAGTGAAGTGTGTTTTATAACTAAATCCATGGCATTCTTTGGTGTAGGTACCTTACCTTGGTATCCTATTCCTTTTCTGCCATTTCTGCTAACTCCATAGATCATTGAAGCTATTTTGCTTCTATCTATGTTTTTAGCTAGAAACTTCTGAAAGCTGTGATCATACTCCTTGATGATCTCATCAGCACTGCTGGGAGTTTCAGGGATTGTTTCCTTCTGAGAGTTTTGCAATAGATTTTCTAATTTTGAAACTTTATCTTTCAACTCAGAATTCTCCAATTTGAGACTCTCAGTTTTATCAGAGTCAGAAGCAAGATTCCTTTTCAGGTTTCCGAATTTGACTCTGATCTACTGATATCTTTCCAGAATTTCATTAAGGCTTTCAGCTAGTTCAGCCTTAGTAAAGTTAATAGCAAAGTCAGGAAATACCTCTTCTGTATCTGATTCAGAGTCTGACTCAGAAGCTTCACTATCTTCTGTTATGTTTTCCATGAGAGCTATGTTTGCTCTCTCATCATCTGATTCTGAGTCAGCTTCGGATGTGTCAGAATCATCCCATGTAGCCATGATACTTTTCTTCTTTTCCTTGCCAAACTTATTTTTGGGCTTCTCCTTCTGAAGCTTTGGGCAATCACTTTTGTAGTGTCCTTGCTCGTTGCATTCATAGCAGATGATGTCTTTGTTGTTTGGCTTTCTGCTTCCTGAATAGCCTTCAGATCTTCTATGTCCAGAGGAGGATTCTGACCTTCTGTATCTGGAGAAAGATTCACTCTGATTCTCTGATCTTCTGGGATTCCAGAACTTCCTTTTCCTCTACTTCCATAATTGATTCACCCTTCTGGAGAGGAGAGATAGTTCATCTTCTTCTGATGAGGACCCATCAGAGGTTTCTTCAACAGCCTGCAAAACTTTGGAGTCAGATTTTTTGTTAGATTTTAAAGCTAATGGCTTACCTTGCTTTTGAGGTTCATCTGCTTCTAGCTCTATCTCGTTACTTCTGAGGGAGCTGACAAGTTCCTCCAGAGAGATTTTGTTGAGATCCTTAGCTAGCTTCAGTGCTGTGACCATTGGCCTCCACTGTTTTGGCAAGCTTCTGATGATCTTCTTAACATGATCAGCAGTAGAATACCCTTTGTCCAGAACTTTGAGACCAGCAACCAGAATTTGAAATCTTGAGAACATCGTTTCTATTGATTCACGTTCTTCCATCTTGAAAGCCTCGTACTTCTGAATGAGTGCAAGAGCTTTGGTTTCTTTGACTTGAATGTTGCCTTCATGCGTCATTCTCATAGAGTCAAACATATTCTTTGCAGTGTCTCTGTTTGATATCTTTTCATATTCAGAATAAGAGATGGCGCTGAGAAGAATTGTTCTGGCCTTGCGATGATTTCTGCAATCACGCTTTTGTTGATCAGACATTGCTTTCATGTCAATCTTCTGACCACTTCCATCCACTGGGTGCGTGTATCCATCAGTCACCATGTCCCACAGATCAGCATCATGGGCCAGAAAGAAGCTTTCAATTCTGTCTTTCCAGTAGTCAAAGTTCTCTCCATCAAAGACTGGAGGTTTGCCACTGAATCTGTCTCTTTCTTCATTGTTGTCATTGCTGATGTTTTGATGTGGTCCTGCCATTGTGTTTTTCTGACGTTGGATCTTGTACTGACACGGTTAAGTGTTATAAGCTCAGAACCAGGCGCTCTGATACCAATTGAAGATGTGAAAAACACAAGAAGGGGGTTGAATTGTAAAACTTAAAATCAAATGTAGACAACACGTTATTTTTATCCTGGTTCGTTTAATCTCAAACTACTCCAGTCCACCCGTCAAGGTGATTTCGCCTCTCTCCAACGAGGTCTTAATCCACTATATTCAACTGAATACAACAACTACTTTAACAATTGTTAAAGCCTTCTTGAGTCTAACCACAGACCGGTTTATCTCAAGGAATTTCTCTTACAGATAATTGAACAAAAGTGTGTTTGATGTTTTCTAATAAAACTATATATCACAACTGTGATAATACACAATATGAAGCTTAGAATAAAAACTGGATTGCTAGAGCTATAGAGTAAGCGTGGTTGAAAGCTTAGCAAATTTATGAGTGAATGAAGATGATTAGCTTAGGCGTATGTGCGTGTAGAGTATTAGCCATTTCTTTTCTCACAGACTTGTTTAAATAGCCTAGGAAGAGATACGTTGCTGTTCATAAATCCATTTCAATGCAAATAATGTTCTTTCCTTTTTGAGAAGATCTTTGTCTTGGAATAAAGTCGTTGGTAATAAATCTGTCTTGAATGCTTAGTAACATTGACACTTCAGAGTCTTCTCTGCTTATGGTAATTAGAGTGTTCTTTCCTTTATGATGACGCTTCTGATTGCTGATGACTTAGTTAGGATCTTGATCAGAGTCAGAGTATTTTATGCGCAGATTCTGTTCATCAGGCTTCAGTGTATAGCATATGTTATTTGATCTTCTGATGCTGACATATCTTCTGATGCTGATGTTGATACTGATATTCTGATGTTGATTCCATCAGAGTTTCTGTAAATACACAACATAATTTTAAGTAGCATATATGTCTTATAAATCTTACAATTTATTTAATCTTGTATTTTGTTATCATCAAAACTCTAACTGAAGGTTGTAGAATCAAACTATGTTCTAACAATTGCAAGCATCACCAAGCCTCCACAAGCCCAGAGACGCACTACACGACCGTCACAATTTTGGAAATTTGCAGGTTTGTAGCCACGCTTAAAGACCGTCACTATAGCCTATAGCGACGAATTTGGTCGTAGGTAAAAGTCCCCTCTAAGGCAACAGTCTCTGGGGAAAAGGATGTAGGTGTGTCATTGCATGAATGGACGATTTGAAATTCGCGCGTTTTTTAGGCCAAGTGTTCAGTTTGTATTATATTTATTTTGTTTGATTATATATATGACTAACCAACTAGCGCAGATTGCAATGAAAGAAGGCATGTGAGAGGGAGGACCTGGGTTCGATCCCAGGTCCAGACCTTTTGCATTTTCTGAAACTAAAATCTCGGATCCAGTGCATGCCATGTGCTGAAGACCACCACGCGCCCTTGGATCTCGCCCCTTGGATTCGTTACCATGCAGATCCTACGCCCCAACTTTGAGCATCCACGATAGACCCTCCAGCATGGCCCTCACTGGATCAGCGCAAGGCTTTGCGCTCAGCACATCTTGGGCTCAACAATTCAGTAACGCACCCCCTAATTTCTTCAGCAAACAGGCCCAATTTAACCTTTTTTTATTTCTTTTATTTATTTTGTTTTATTTAATTATTTACTTTCACAAATTAATTTTTTTATTAACATAAAATCACAAAAATCATTTTTTTCATAAAATAGTTATTTTCTTTAATTAATTAATTTAGTTTAAATTAGCTTAATTTAATGCCTTTTCATAATTAAAATTAATTAGAAATTAGGATTCTAATTAATTAATTTTTTCTCCAAAAATAACATCAAAAATTATTTTTTTCATTAAACCAACAATTCACAAAGAAAAGCATAAAAATCTTTTTTTTCATAAAATAAGTTATTTTCTTTAATTAATTAATTTAACTCAAATTAGGTTAATTTAATGCCTTTTCATAATTAAAACCAATTAGAAATTAGGGTTTTGTAAATAATTAATTTTGCTTCAAAAATAACTTAAATATTGTTTTTTTTCTCAAATTAGATTTTTTTAGTTTTTTTTCTAATCGTCTTTGCATTTAACTCGTCGCGCGTATTTTTAACTACCGTTTTGATTATTATTTATGTAACTGTTTCGAGGTTGTAATAGATCTCAATTAGGGTTTTAATTTGCACATTTTATTTTCAGTTAAATAATTATGTATCTGGGAAAGCCATGTAATAGTTAGGATTTCTATTTCCGCATTTTAAATTTCCGCAATTATTAACTGTTAGATGTATGCTAATAGGATTGTATGGCAAAAATATTTGAAAATTAAAACAGTAGATAACCTAAAATGTGCAAAGACAAATTAACTGAAAAAAGCTCACTCGCACATGCTCACTCCTAGGGTTTACTCCACTTAGGTTGCCTTCGGGTAAGCGGTCATGAAGTATAGGGTTTGTTGGTGGTCGTCCTCTAGCCCCGAAAGATCTCAAATGACCCATTCGGATGTTGCCTCGGAAACAGATCTTTAAGGCTTTAGGATGATTACTAACACCTCCTAACATTACTTTTGTGACCGTATATGTCCCTTCGAACGTCCCTTAAAACTCCAACAACGGTGCTACCTATTCCTTAATAATGGGATAGCGTTGTCTAAAGGAAAACAAATAGTCTTTTTCGAGTAGGTAGATTAACTTTTAAGTACTTGCTCAAACAGATAATTTTTCACACCAACACCTTTCAAAACAATTTTCAAAACAACTTTGTCACATCCTTGAGGACTGATACAAGGGTTATCACGAAGTAAACTTTTTCAAGACAAGCACATACACAAGCAATTTAAAAATGAGCAAGTACCTAAGAGCCCATGGAAAACCATGGATAGAAAGGGTGCTAAAACCTTCCCTTTCTATAATCTACCCTCTGTACTCAGAAATATTCTCGAAAAAGGTTTTTTCTGTTCTTTTTCCTTTTCCTGATTGGATGAAATAAAAGTCGGTGGCGACTCTTGCTTACCGCGACATTTTGCAAACAAAAAACGCAAAATGCAAACTAGTATTAACAGTCGGTTCTGCCACCGTATCACAGAACTGGCGAATCTGCTGGGGATTTAAATAAAGTGGGTTTTACCTTAGGATCTAGGTCATGTTAAAATTTGCTTTCTTTTTTGTTTGCTTTATTCTTAAAGGGTTTTGCTTGGGTTACTATAGATCCTACACCCGGATCTGGGGGCACTTTTTAGGTAAACAACAATAGATCATGGAGACTGTACGGTATAGACCGATATGGTTTAAGCAATGGCTGTGTTGGTGTGACACTTTGGTTAGTACCGGTATCCTTCATGGGGAAACGAGGAGAATACGGGGCCGTCGCATGGTGTCGTGAAGCACTAACGGACCTTAGAACCTTAGTTGAACAAACTTGGCCATTATAAAGTAGTGAGATAGCCGGCCTCGGTATAGAGCTGAGGATTGGTTGATACTCGATGCTACACTCATTGAGATTAGACTTTCGGGATATTTCGGCCGCAAAAAAAGATTGCTTGAGCTGAGACAATGCCCGATAAAGGATGGTCAGTGATATTGAGATCCCTTAGAACCCGGCTACTTTTTAAGACAGGTTTGAAACCAACTAAACTTCAAGAGGGTATGACCTTTAACCTCATGCAAGCCTTAAACCTAAGAACTTGGTGTGATTTGTCTGTGTTTGCTATACCTGTGGTTTATCATGACATCATGCATCATAACATAGCATCCATTATTATTACACTAACCATTTCAAAGACCAAGGGAATTTATCTTTGTTCTGTTTTGTAGATCATGGCTTATGTTCGTAGAAACACTATCTGAATCAGCTTTGTGAAGATACCTTCCCAACTCAAAGAGCTAGTATCAAAGGTTTCCAAATATTCTGCGTTCACTAAGAGACATGGTCGACTTCTCAACCTGGTTACTTCAAACTTTGATGAAAAGATGATGAGTGTACTCTTTCATTTCTTTGATCCTAAGCACCACTGCTTCACCTTTCCAGACTATCAGTTGGTGCCTACCATGGAAGAATTCTCGCAGTTGTTGGATGTACCCATTCTTGAACAGTTGCCTTTCACAGGTCTGGAAGAAGTTCCTAAGCCAGAAGTCATTGCCTCAGCTTTGCATCTGAAACGGGCCGACATGGTATCCAATTGGGAAATAAGAAGCGGAGTCAAGGGTTTTCTAGCGAAGTTTCTGATAGACAAGGCCCAATTGTTTTGGGATGATATGGATTTTCAGGCTTTTGAGGAAGTCTTGGATCTTCTAATCTATGGGTTAGTCCTATTCCCTAATCCAGACTCATTCATAGATATGAATGCTATCAAGATCTTCCTCTCTCGCAACCCTGTGCCTACCTTGCTCGGAGATGTTTTGAACACTCTCCATACTCGTACCACGAAGAGAAGAGGGGTTCTTATGTGTTGCATGCCATTGTTATCGAGGTGGTTTATTTCTCACCTCCCTAAGTCCATACTGAAGAATGAAGAAGGTTTGGGTTGGTCACAAAGGATAATGTCACTCGCTCACATGGATATTCTATGGTGTTCTCGAGCTATGAAAAACACTGCTATTATTGACCGCTGTGGGGAGTACCCTAATGTCCCGTTACTTGGTATCAGAGGGGGCATAACCTACAATCCTTGTTTAGGTCTGCGACTATTTGGTTACGCTCGAAGAGATGGTCCCCACGAGTTACTTATTGAGGGCATTGTATTCAACTATGAGGATGACGCTCACGAGTATAGTCGGAGGTTCATACGAGCTTAGGGCATAGTAAACAGATCTGGCACCAAGGCTTTAGGGCCAAAGGCTTCCATTCCTATGGAACCTTACCTCCAATGGGTACGAGCTCGCGCCCAGAAGCTTATGATGCCCTATGTGGCCGTTTTACCAGTGATTATGGAACCCACTACTGAAGAGGGTATTCCTTACACGGTTCTCTATCCTTATATGTCCACTGATCTTTGAGAGTTACAGAGGTCTTGGATTCAGTTGAAGAAGGAGCGGGATACTTACAGGGATCAGTTCCATGCTCAGGAGAGGAAGGTTTTAGAGCTCACAAAACAACTACATGAAGAAAGAGGACTCAATTCTTATCTCGGCACGAAGAGGAAGCATCCATGGGAATTTTGATTTCTTTTCTAGTTTTAGCTTTGTTTTTAATTGTAACGCCTAAAAGGAATTTGAACTTTGAATTCAGCTAATAAAATCTTTATTTATTTTGGTTTGCAAATTTAAATTCCCCAAAGTCTTTGAAATCATTGCATACGCATCCCATTCATAGCATTGCATGTACAGGTACCATTACAGGTTTCTCATCTTCTTCGTTGTTTATTTCAGTAGAAATGTCTTTTGAACAAAGCATCAAGGACCTTCAGGCACAGAACGCCCAGTTCCAACAAATGTTTATAAGTCTGGCAAAAGGGCAGGAGGATCTGAAAGCCCTCATCCTGAAAGAGAAAAAGAAAAAGAAGAAGGTTGCCGGTATTCTGAATATGGGAAGAAGGTTTGGAGAGCGGTTGAAGCGACAAGTCGATCTGACCTCTTCATCCAAGGAAGGGGAGAATTAAGAAGAAGAGACAAGGGAGAAGGATCTCAGTCCTGCAGTTTCTGACAATGATACCGACTATAATGATGAGCAATATCCTCCTGCTGAGGTTAGATACAAGCAGTTGGAAGATCGTTTGAGTGCCATGGAATTTTAGAGGATACTTGGGCTGGATTTCGAAGAATTGGGATTGGTATTGGGAGTGGTCATCCCGCAGAAGTTCAAAGCTCTAGTTTTTTCTAAGTATGATGGGGTGTCCTGCCCAAAACTCCATCCCCGTTCTTACGTCAAAAAGATCCAGCCCCACACCGCTAATAGAAATTTGTGGGTTCATTTATTTCAAGATAGTATGTCAGGGACTCGGCTTGAATGGTTCTATCAGCTGGAGGGAGCCAATATCCGAAATTGGGAAGATATGGTTGCTGCGCTTTATAAGCAGTATCAATATAACGCCGACATTGCTCCTACTCGTAATCAACTCCAGAGTATGTCCATGGGTGCAAGTGAAGGCTTTAAAGACTATGTGCAGAAATGGAGAGACTTGGCTGGAAGAGTTCAACCCTCGTTGTCTGATAGGGAGCTGGTTGATATGTTTATGGGGATGCTATCTGGTCCATTTTTCAATCATCTGATCGGCAGCTCGTCGGCTGGTTTCACCGAGCTGATTCTAACTGGAGAAATAGTAGAAGCTGGGATTCGGAGCGGCAAGATATAGAAGGATGCCTCTTCGAGTTCGGTAAAGAAGCCTTTTGCTGGTAAGAAGGAAGCCAGTGCCATCTATAGCCCGAGGGGCCAAAACAGGTCTGAACATCGTCAGACAGTAAGTGCCATAATGATACCTAGGCCTGCAGTTGCTCCACAATGCAACAATCAACAAAGAGTGGAAAGACCACAATGGCAGTTTACCTGAATCAATATGACATTGGCTGAAGTTCTACCTCATCTGTTGAGATCCAACTTGGCAACCTTGAAAGAGGCTCCCAAGAATCCAAATACTACATTTCCCCGATATAATCCAAATGCTTGGTGTGCCTATCATTCTGAGAGTCCTGGCCACGATACCAATGACTGCTGGGCTCTAAGAAATAAGGTACAAGATCTGATTGAAGCCAAGGAAATTGAGTTCGATGCCCCGGAGAAGCCCAATGTCATAACTGTTCCCATGCCTAAGCACGATCGTGGAATTAATGTTGTTGATACCGGCTTGTTTGTGACCTTGGTGGATGAGGTTTCTACTCCTCTCATGACTGTGAAGAAGAATTTGTTGTTGGCCGGTTTATTTCTGGGTTGTGGTGAAGGTTGCCACATGTGTTCGTTTCTACCTTCTGGTTGTTGTTTGCTGAAGTTAGGTGTTCAACGCCTGATGGACAGCAAAGAAATTTTGTTCGAGAAAACTTTGGTTTCCGTTGTTCCTTCTGAAGACATTGCCATTATAACCATTTCCGCCAATCCTTCCAAGGTCTCCTCGAGAAGACCTGTTAGGATTACATCTGCTCCAAGAATTGCTCCATTGATAATCATTGTTCCTGGTCCTGTCCCGTATGTCTCGGACAAAATTGTCCCCTGGCATTATGGTGCCCATGTGTACTATCATGGTATCAAACAAGGTTTGAAAGATGAAGAGGTTGATCCTGATATTGGTAACATTGTCAGAACCAGCAAGGTTACCCGAATTGGAAGGGTCTTCTCTCCCGAGATTTCCCCTAAGACTGTCAACAAGCCTATTGTCATTCCATATGTTGTTCCTGTTGGTACATCAACTACTGCTCCTGTTCTTACTCCAGTTATTACCCCTATCGGCGAATCGTCTGATACCCGCGGCAAAGAAATTATAGGTGAGCCTGCCCGAACGGAGGCGCCTAGGAAAATTGTTGTGGAAGCCTCTAATCAAGAGATAGAGGAAATACTGAAAATAAATAAGAAGAGCGACTATAATATGGTCGAGCAGCTGGGGCAGACCCCATCAAAGATATCCATGTTGTCTTTGTTGTTGTGTTCCGAAGCCCATGTGAAGGCTTTCATTGCATTCCTCAAGACTTTGCATGTGCCACAGGGAACTTCAGCTGATTAGTTTAAAGATTGTGTGGCCAGCCTGACTGCTGATAATGGGTTGGGTTTTTCAGATGCAGACTTGACACCAAAGGGAGGGAAGCATAATGATTCTCTGCATGTCTCGATTGAATGCAGGGGCACCACTATGGCTCATGTGCTGGTAGATAATGGGTCTTCGCTGAATGTCTTGCCTAAGAAGGCGTTGGATCGGCTGGATTGCAAGGGTTTGATGTTAAAGCCTAGTAAAATTGTGGTAAGGGCTTTTGACGGGTCGAAGAGAATGGTGCACGGGGAGGTGGACATCCCTGTCAAAGTAGGTTCTCAGACTTTTGGGTCCACCTTCTATGTGATGGACATCAGGCCGTCGTATTCTTGTTTGCTGGGTCGTCCTTGGATCCACGAGGCTGGGGCAGTTACTTCAACACTCCACCAAATGCTGAAGTATCCGGTAAAAGGGAAGATTGTCACTGTGCAGGGTGAAAAGGAGTATATGGTGAGCCACCTCAATTCCTTCCGGTACATAGAGATGGACGGGGAATTCATAGAAACTCCTTGTCAGAACTTCAAAGAGGTCCCTCAAATCTTGGCATTGACTGAAACTACTACCAACAGTAAACCTCCTCTAAAGATGGCTTCCCTCAAGGACGTCAGGGCCATGGTTGAAGAAGGTGGGTGTGCTAATTGGGGTCAGCTCCTTGATTTCACTCACAAAACTGAAAAATTTGGTTTGGGCTTTACTACAGGGGCTCAAAGGGTTGTTCGACACGCTCGGGCTGGAAGACCTCCCCTACACATCAGTAATCGGTGGATTAATGCCATTGAAGACAACAATGAGGACTTAGACATTGACATCTGGATCTACCCAACTACCAATGATGGACCGAGTAACTGGACGGCTAGGGACTTTATGCCAGTTTATTTTATTCCGCAGTAATTGACTTACTTGTTTTGAGATTTGTAATAAAAAATTTAAAATTTTACGGCCTTGTGCCTTGCCCGGGGCATATTGGTTTTGTTTGTGACGGCTACTATTTGTCATTCCATATATCATTAATAAAGCATTGGACGTTTCTTGCATACAAATTTTGCGCTCTCTGTTTTTCTTTTCTGTTTTCACTTTATCAAAATAGTTATTCTCTTACACACACTCACGTATCATAATGCAAATCCATATCCACTCTGGATCTCATTGATAACAGCTCTGTTATTTCCAGTTATGACTTCAAAAATCTGATCAACAAAGTCGAAGAGGAAGGTGAGGATGATTGTGAGGTGCCTGGAGAACTTGCTAGACTACTATAGCAGGAAGAGAGGGCCATACAGCCACATGAAGAGCCGGTTGAGACAGTGAATTTGGGTACTGAGGAAGACGGAAAAGAGGTTAAAATAGGTGCAAATCTGGAGCTTAGCATCAAACAGAGGTTGATGCAGATGTTTCACGACTATGTTGAGATATTCGCCTGGTCCTATGAAGACATGCCTGGTTTGGACACTGATATTGTGGTACATCTCCTGCCGACTAAAGAAGATTGTCCTCTAGTTAAACAGAAGGTCCGTCGTATGTGCCCTAAAATGTCAGAGAAGATCAAGGCAGAGGTCATGAAACAGTTTGATGCGGGATTCTTGGTTGTCACTTCTTATCCGCAGTGGGTTGCCAATGTCGTCCCGGTACCTAAGAAGGAAGGTAAGGTACGGATGTGTGTAGATTACAGAGATCTGAACAGGGTAATCCCCAAGGATGAC
This sequence comes from Vicia faba, assembly GCA_948472305.1. Classification (NCBI taxonomy): domain Eukaryota; kingdom Viridiplantae; phylum Streptophyta; class Magnoliopsida; order Fabales; family Fabaceae; genus Vicia; species Vicia faba. The sequence goes on from OX451739.1 coordinate 1,451,147,412, forward strand.
TTCCCACTTCCTCACATTGACGTTCTGGTCGATAACACCGTGCAACATAAAATATTCTCCTTCATGGATGGTTTCTATGGCTACAATCAGATCAAGATGGCTCCTGAAGACATGGAGAAGACAACCTTCGTTACACAGTGGGGCACCTTCTGCTACAAGGTGATTCCTTTTGGATTGAAGAATGCTGGGGCAACTTATCAGCGCGCCATGGTCGCTTTGTTCCATGATATGATTCACCATGAGATCGAATTCTATGTTGATGACATGATAGCCAGGTCTCAGACTGAGGAAGAGCGCCTTGATCATATCCAAAAGTTGTTCGACAGGTTGAAGATATAAAGGTTGAGGTTGAATCTGAACAAGTGCACCTTCGGGTAAGATCTGGTAAGCTTCTTGGTTTCATTGTCAGCGACAAAGGCATCCAAGTAGATCCTGCAAAGGTAAAGGCCATACAAGAAATGCTAGCTCCCCGTACAGAGAAGGAAGTTAGAGGTTTCTTGGGACGCCTGAGTTATATCGTCGGGTTCATTTCACATCTGACTGCTACTTGTGAGCCAATATTCAAGCTTCTGAAGAAAGATCAAGTGGTAAAGTGGAATGATGAATTCCAAACCACTTTCGAAAGAATCGAGGAATACCTTCAAGAACCACCGATTCTGATGCCTCCAGTTGAAAGAAGACCATTGATATTATACTTAACAGTACTAGACAATTCAATGGGGTGTGTACTGGGGCAGCATGACGAGTCTGGTCGAAAAGAGCACGGAATATACTACCTTAGCAAAAAATTTACTGACTATGAGACACGATACTCATTGCTCGAGAAAACTTATTGCGCTTTGGCATGGGTTACTCGTCGACTGAGACAGTATATGCTGACTCACACTACCTTGTTGATATCGAAGATGGATCCGATCAAGTATTTTTTCAAAAAGCCCGCTCTCTCCGGAAGGATAGAAAGATGGAAAATGATCTTAACCGAGTACGACATACAATATAAAACCCAAAAAGCAATCAAGGGGAGTGTATTGGCCGATCATTTGGCTCATCAGGCCGTGGATGATTACCAATCTATGAATTTCGAGTTCCCGAATGAGAATATCATGTTGGTAATTGACTATGAAGAACCTGGACCAAATGAAGGACCTGAGGAAGGATCCCGATGGTCTATGTATTTTGATGGAGCTTCAAACGCACTGGGTAACAACATTGGTGCTGTAATCATATCTCTCGAGGGTTGTCATACTCCGTTTAATGAACGATTATGTTTCAACTACACCAACAACATGGCAGAGTATGAAGCATGTATTATGGGTCTTCGAGTTTCTATTGACCTAAGGATCAAGTTCTTGAGTGTATTCGGGGATTCCTCTTTGGTGATAAGTCAGATCAAAGGTGAGTGGGATACTAAGCACCCGAATCTCATTCTGTAATAAGAGTACATACTGACATTTCTCCCACACTTTGAGGAGGTAACCTTTGAACATTTCCCACGAGAGGAGAATCAGTTAGCGGACGCGCTAGCCACTATGTCGTCAATGTTCAAGGTAAGGTGGGACAATGAAGCTCCCCAAATCACCATTGAGAGGTTGGATGAACCAGCACACTGCTGTGAAATCGATACCGAAGAAGTGGTAGACAAACCCTGGTTTCACGAAGTCAAGAGGTATCTCGAGACTCAAGAGTATCCCGAAGGGGAATCTGTCAATGATAAGAAGTTTCTGAGAAGGTTCGCTTCAAAGTTCTTTCTCAGTAATGGAATCCTCTATAAACACAAGCATGACTCCACACTACTACGGTGTGTAGACAAGAATGAAGCATAGAGGATCATGACAGATCTACATGGAGGCACCTTCGGAACCCATTTTAGTAGACATACCATGGCTAAGAAGATTCTACGGGCAGGATACTACTGGTCCACTATGGAAGCCGATTGTTATCAGCACTCTCGAACTTGTCATAAGTGCCAAATCTACGTTGATAAGGTGCATGGGCCTTCGGTCCCCTTAAACGTCTTAACAGCTCCGTGGCCCTTTGCAATATGGGCATCGACATGATCGGAGAAATCAGGCCCACCGCTTCTAATGGACATCGCTTCATCCTAGTAGCCATTGATTACTTCACGAAATGGGTTGAGGCGGCCTCTTTTGCTACAGTAACCAAGAACATCGTGGTGCATTTTATCCGACATAATCTGATCTTTCGATATGGTGTGCCAGAGAGAATTATTACTGACAATGGTACGAATCTCAACAACACAATGATCACCGAGCTCTATAAATAGTTCAAGATACAACATCATAATTCTTCTCCCTACCGGCCAAAGATGAATGGCGTTGTTGAAGCAGCTAACAAGAACATCAAGAGGATTGTACATAAGATGACGGTGACATATAAAGACTGGAATGAGATGTTACCATTCGCTCTTCATGGGTACCGTACGTCAGCACGGACGTCGACAGGGGTAACACCGTACTCTCTGGTATATGGCATGGAGGCAGTCCTACCCATCGAAGTCTAGATACCTTCTCTCAGAATTATGAAGGATGCAGGTTTGAACGAAGACGACTGGATCCCAACCCGACTTGATCAGTTAAATCTAATCGATGAAAAGAGACTTACTGCTATCTGCCATGGTCAGACATATCAAAAGCGAATGACCAAGGATTTTAATAAGAAAGTCAAGCGTCAAGAATATCAAGTCGGGGATCTAGTGATCAAACGCATCATACTGCAGCAAGGTGATCCCAGGGGCAAATGGACCCCCACATACAAAGGGCCATTTGTGGTTAAGAACATTTTCTCTGGTGGAGCTATGATTCTAACCACCATGGACGGTGACGACCTTCCTCACCCTGTCAATGCAGACATAGTGAAAAGATACTACGCCTAATCAAAAGACCCGCCAGGTCGACTGGACTAGGCAAAAATAAGGGCTTCCCGGTGAACCAAAAGGGTTCGGGCAAAAGTAAGGGATGAAAATGGAAAAATCAGTACACCCGGCAAGTCGAAAACCTGAAAGGGCGGCTTGGACAAAAAAGGGTATCCCAGTGGACTGAAAACCCGAAAGGGAGGTCCAGGCAAAAGTTAGGGATATGAAGTGTATCACTATGTCTCATTGGATCATCTTGTGACCAGACTTCGGTATCGACTATCAAGCTCGGACGGCACCAATCAATCTGATCAACTTTCGGCCAAGAAGCAAAGTGAAGAGACGCTTGAAGATATAAAGGCAATAGTAGAGTTGGAACCCAATGGGGTTGTTTCACATAGTTGTTTTTTCTTTTACATAAATTTGTGTAGCTTTTAATTTTACGACGGTGTTCTCTTACTAGAGCGTCAGCCTCTTTGTATAAAACGGTTGTTACGGGCCGACTTCAAAAATCAATACAAAATTATTTTCACTTCAAGTTTGTTTTTGTTTTCTGTTTTGTTTTGCAAGAACGTCCAATGACTTGTTTTTGATATATGCATTTGAAAATGATTGCTGCTCATAAATATTTACATAAGAAACAAAAGACAATTACTCGTAATTCCAAAAATAGGAAGAAAAAAACGAGAAATGCCAAACCCGACGGTTACTCCACCCATTCAGGTATCTGGATAGGGTCAATTGTTGAACACAATCACGGGTACATACACTCCCCACAGAGTAAAAATATTCAAAAGCATTGATGTCAGCTTTACCGAAATAGTACATAACCACCCCAGTTGAAGTTCATGATCACGGGCGAGTCAGTAAAATTCATCCCCAAGCAGATTTTATTTTCTCTGGATACAGAGGCTCAATCCCTGACAAAGTTCATCACTTCAGCTACAAGAATTCACTTCCTAAGTTCGCTCCCCGCAGATTTCATTCTTAAGCCGAATCTCTTCCTAACGAAATATTCATAAATCTCCAGTAGCAGTCAGGGATATATTTTCCCAGACTCAGACATACTCCGATAGCATTTCATGTACATACATTATGACATGCGCATACATATCATATACAACATTATCTCATTTATTTTGAGAGCATCATCTCACCATGCATTTCATGCATCACACATGATTAACCCTGTTATCTTTTCAGGGAAGACGATTAGCTTCAACAAATCCAGCAGTTTACAAGTTACATCTACAGAAGACTAACAGAAACTCAGTTCCTGAAACCAAACAACCCTACTATCCAGGCTTTCATTTCGAAGTAACCCTACGACCCAGGTTCCTTCTCGCATCCCTACTATCCAGGCTTTCATTTCGAAGTAACCCTACTATCCAGGTTCCTTCTCACAGCCCTACTATCCAAGCTTTCATTTCGAAGTAACCCTATTATCCAGGTTCCTTCTCATAGCCCTACTATCCAGGCTTTCATTTCGAAGTAACCCTACTATCCAGGTTCCTTCTCATAGCCCTACTATCCAAGCTTTCATTTTGAAGTAACCCTATGACCCAGGTAACTTCTCACAGCCCTACTATCTCGGCTTTCATTTCGAAGTAACCCTACTATTCAGGTTCCTTCTCATAACCCTACTATCCAGGCTTTCATTTTGAAGTAACCCTACGACCCAGGTTCCTTCTCACAGCCCTACCATCCAAGCATTCATTTTAAAGTAACCCTACGACCCAAGTTCCTTCTCACAGTCTGTTGTACCCCAAAATTTGCCCTCCCATATTCTTCAAAGTTTTGACAAGCATCATCTCAATTTGCTCAAGTCTACTCAAGGGTTGCACAGTCAACCATCCTCCTAAGCCAGTCAGAATTAGGGTTTTGGTTCCTTCAAGGAAGTTGAGGTTTTCAAGGGCTCAATCAAGTCCCACATGCCTATAAACATTGTCAAGCATCTACATGCCAAGTTTCAAGGCTCACAAGGTCAAGTTGCACAGTCAAAAACCCTAATTGCTTCACAATCAACTGCAGGGGCAAAATGGTCATTTGGCAGTCAAAAGTCAAAAAATTTGGTCAACATCTTATTTTTAAGCCACAATCATCATTTGATCAAGTCTTGATCATGATTCCACAAGAATGGCTCAAAAATCATCAAGATGCAAAAGTTTCCATTTTTGGACAGTTGAAAAGTCAACTGTAACTTGACCAAGGCATAACTTTTTCATGTTTCATCAGAAAAATCCCATCCAATGCTCATCTTGAAGGGGAGGACATTTACTACAACTCATATTCACATTCCAAGTCCAAGAAATGCTCTCACAAAAAGTTATCAATTTCAACATTATAGGTCATTTTCAAAAGTCAACAAAAAGGCATTTTAAGTCAAAGACCATAACTTTATATTGGTAAATCAAAATGACATGGGACCAAAGGCATTGGTTAGAGGACTTCAATACCTTTCCAAAATGTCCAAGAACATGTTCATATGATCAAAATTGAGCAAGATGTGCATTGGAGAAGTTGGGAAATTTTTGTGAAATGGCAAAAGTCAACTATCCTTGAAACTTCAATTTTTGACAAAAGGGCCCACTTTTTTCCACTTGATTCAGCCTTGTCATGCCACCCACGTGTCCCATGATCAACTTCAAGATTAAACATTAATTTTTCTATTTTTATTTAATTTTATTTGATTTAATTCATTTTAAATCCATAAAATTCAAATAAAATCAAAAAAAATTAATTAAATAACATCTTTTGATTTGAATGACTTTTATGTGTCATGAACAACCTACCAAATTCGTGCCAAGCTCAATTATGCATGAAAATTCAAATTTGAACAAAATTGGAAAATGCTTTAATGGTGGTTATGAGGAAATCCAAAAACATCATTGCACAAGGATACAAGCTCTTAAAGTGACCTATTTGCATTCATACATACATATGCAAGCCTCTCCAACCTAAAACACGACCTGAACATATCACAAACGGCCAGAGAAAAACTCAGAATTTGTCAAAAAAGTGGGAGATCTAAAGCAAGGTTGCAGGCAGTTTCAGACAAAACTAAGCACGTGAGATCCTTCATTGTCATACCCTGAAGCTAAAGAGACCAAAAACACGTCCTAAGGTCCATCATACCACGCTGTAAGTTATCCCAAAGTCATCCCTGTACATAGAACATGAACTCCTTATTCTTGCATTGTTTCTCAAAAATATTGACATAATAATATTGCTTGCTTGATTTCCAACATAACTGTAATATTTGATTTCATTTTTAAGCCCCGTATGGTGATATCCGCTCTTAGGGTTTGCGTGGGTTGTTTTTAGGTGTTTCATTTGCAGGTGAAATCATAGTAAGTAATGAGCATAGATGGATTCAGGAAGTGGAGACGAGATCAAATATGGTTTTGAAATGGATTTTCATGGCCTAGGGACGAGTTTTGAAGCCACCTACGAAACCACCTGCGGATAAAATCCGCAGGTAAAAAACCTGCAATTTTTGAGGAAGAAGATGACCACATGCTTGCATCTGATTGGCCTGTTTAAAATAACGCGCGTGTTTTTTTATTTCCAGGAATATTGCTTTTTATTACATATATTAATCATTTCTTATTCTTATATCAAATGAAACGCGCAGCCCAGTTGGTGGTCATGCTATTGGGAAAGGCTACAGGACCTGGGTTCGATTCCCAGGTCCACTCAATAATTGTTTCAATTTTTCCTAACATATTCCTATGCAGGCTTGCTAGTGTGTTCCACCATACCCCTCACAAATCAGGCGCCAAGTGTCCACAAGCGTCAATCCAGTGGTCATAAACTGATCCACACCATGCTCCCAGTCAATCACCAAGCACTTGATCCAAGAAGTCAACGTGGCTGGATGAATATTGGGCTTCCAGATTTCTAAACACACACTCAATTCTGGCCCAAACCCCCTTGGTTTTGTTTTTCATTCTTTTATTTTTTCTTTTCTTTTATAATTCCTTTTTATTAATTATTACTATTATTATTATTATTAACCTAAATAATTATTTTCATAACCAAAAATAAATTAAAAAAACTAATATTCTTATTTACTAATTTCACTACTAATTTATTTTGTAAATAAACATTAACATTAATTAATTTAGTTCTTTTTAATTAGGTTTAACTTTAATTTTTTTTTTACAATAAATAAAAACAATTTAGAATTAGTTTTTTTACTAACTTTTAATTTCTATTTATTTTCTCTTTATTTTCATTAAGAACACAAAAACACAAAAATATCTTTTTTAATTAATTAATTAATTAGTTATTAGTTTTAATTTCATTAATTATAAAAAAGGACAAAAATTCAATTATTTCTTAAAAAAGGGTCAACACCCTTAGGACGTTCCTGATTCTTTCTTTCGTGCGTATTTATTTTCTTATTTTATATTTATGTATCTGTACATAGTATGTAATAGTTAATTAGGATTTTTTTTACCGCTTTATTTAAATTCTCGCACTTATTTACCAAAACGGGTTTTTGTCTTTTGGCGATGTATAGACCCGCGCCTTGTAATAGTTAGATTTACATTTCCGCAATTTATTTTCCGCACTCCTAACTGCTAATATGCCTGCAAGAATGTATGTAAATAAAATCAATCTGTAGCTCACAAATAACATGCAAAGATAAACATAAACTGAATTCAATACACATACACATGCCACTCCTAGGGTACGCCTCACTGGTTGCCTCGAACGTGGTCATCAAGTATAGGGTGTTTTAGAGGTCGCCCTCCTGCCTAAAGATCCAGTTGCCTCGAAACGGTTGCCTCAGATAAAAGGATCTAGGACATTAGGGTTACTCCTAAGGTATCCTACCATTGCTTCGGTGACCACACTGTCCCTTAATCGAATTGACCCGAACACCTCCAACGATAGTGCTACCTACCTCTCAATGGTGGGATAGCACTGTCTAAAGGACTCTTACACAGCCTAATTCCTTAGAGTAGGTAGATTTCTCTTAAGTACTTGCTCTTTTCAAAAGAAATAAAAATACTTTTCGCACCCACACTTTCTAAAAGCTTTCAAACAAATTTTTCATACACTCTTGAGGACTGATACAAGAGTTACTTCGAAATTTTTCAAATGAAACTTTTTTCAAAACCCACACACATTTGAAAAGCAAACATCTTTTGAAAACATAAGAGCAAGTACCTAAGAGCCCGTGGATAACCACGGATAGAAAGGGTGCTAACGCCTTCCCTTTCTATAAATCTACCTCCCGAACCGAGAAACATCTCGAATAAGGAATTTTGCTGTGCTTTTGTCCTTTCCATATTGGAGAACATAAAAGACGGTGGCGACTCTTGCTTACCGCGAAATTTCGCGAACCAGCTTAAAAAACAGTCAGTTCTATTTCCACCGATCACAGAACTGGCGACTCTGCTGGGGACTTAATAAGTGGGGTGTACCTTAGGAATAGTTCATCATCATGTTTTCAATTGCTTGATCTGTTTGCTTTAATATTGTGGGCTTGTTTTGGGAGTTTCATAGATCCTAACCCAGATCTGGGGGATACCTTCTTAGAAAGTAGCAACAAACTGTGAGGGAACTGTGTGGGGTATACCGACACGGTTGAAGCAGTTTGCTACGTTGATGTGGCACTTTGGTGAGTACCAGTAACCCTTGAGTCAAGTCAAGGAAAGTACGGGGCCGCCGCGTCGTGTCGTGAAGCATCAACTGACCTTAGGAACCTTACTTGACCATCCTGGCCTCTTTAGGGGTAGTGAGATGACTGACTTTGGGGCAGTCCGAAGTTGGTTGATACTCGATACTACACTCATTGAGGGTTGTTTTCTTGGAATATTTTGATCGTCAGTCCAGTGGCTAAATCAAAACAATGAACATAGAAAACAACCCAATGATATTGAGCTCCTTAGAACCCGGTTACTTTTGATAGGACAGGTTTTTGAGCCCACCAACTTCAAGAGGGTAGTACCCCAAACTTCATGCTGGCCTAAACTCTACGGGCTGTCTTGTGTGACTTGTGTGCTTTCAAACTTGACTACTTGCATGCTTGTTATCTAACACATGAGTTTCTTGCAGGGTTTGTTTACAGTCCTTAACCTGGACTCATAACAGGGTTTACTTACATCACTCCACGCATAGCATAACATCATGCCATCATACCATTGCATACATCCTACATAAGGACTAATCCATTTCAAGGATCTCAAGGGTTTGTGATGCAGGTCATAATGTCTAGCAAGGGGTAAAGGGGATTTATTTTCCTCTAGCCAAGGTTGTCCAGAAATCCAAGCATGGTGACTTGAGTCAGGGGCTATGACCCACTAGATATGGTGAGCCTTGACTCTTGAAGAAGGACTCTCAACAACACGAAGTTCCTTCAATCAAGCTACGAAATTTAAATCCTAACAACTTTTCTTGTTTACCCCACGAGATCCTTGAAAACATTGCATGCATACATACACATCATTGCATAACAGGTACCCTTGTTACAGGTCACTTACCATCTCCGCTGTTTATTTCAGCAATGGCTTCCCAACAAGACAACCAGGATCTTCACGCTTAAGAGACTCGATTCGGGGAGATCCTCCTAAATCTATCCAAGGGGCAGAAAGAGCTGAGAACACTCCTCATGGGGACTTTGGTCAGGAACAGTCCTGAAGACGATAAGGACGAACGGCTGAAACGTCTACAAGCTGAGGTGGATACAATGAGAACCCAGATGCTGGGGCAAATGGCTCTTATCCAAGACTTATCTCAAAGACAAGGAGAGCTCAGGGTTCTCGTCAACCAACTGCTTCGGAATAATCAACTGGGGCAAACATCTAAGGTTGAAGAGCAAGCCATAATTCAACCACCTGTGGGGTAAGAAGACAAGGGAAAAGCTCCTCAGTTTGCTTCAGGGTCACAAGCCCAGCATCAACCTCACCAGCGTCAACAGGGTAATCGGCGTAAGCGAAATACGTCTGGAAGACATTTCTCGGAGACTGGTATACCATCATCACTGATACAGAGACGCTTGTTAGAGGTCAAGATGATTGCTTTAAAGGATCCTCCTAAGACTCTCAACATAACCTCCCTAAAATACAATCCTGATGAAAGGTGTGCCTACCATTCTGACAGCCCTGGACATGACACTGACGACTGTTGGAGCCTGAGGAACAAGATTCAAGACTTGATCAACGGAAGGGTGCTAGAGTTCATGCCGGGTGGTAAAATGAACATCTTCTGCTGAGAATCTTCCATCTGAGATGACTAGTTCAAACTAAGAAACTTTTGTTCATTCGAATGTTCAAATTGTATTTTTCTTTGATTGTTTAAACATTTTATTCATATCAAACGTTGTTATTTCATTAATGCATTACACATGTCTGTTTTGAAGTAATTATTTCGTATTCACTATATTGCAAATTGCTTTCATATTTTTGTGTGATGATCAACGCTCGGTTAATAATTCTAGGCCTCTTGAGGGAGGATGACGAAAACGATACCACAATCTACCATGCAGATCCTACGCCCTAACTTTGAGCATCCACGATAGAACCTCCAGTATGGCCCTCACTGGATCAGCGCAAGGCTTTGGGCTCAGCACATCTTGGGCTCAACAATTCAGTAACGCACCCCCCTAATTTCTTCAGCAAACAGGCCAATTTAACCTTTTTTTATTTCTTTTATTTATTTTGTTTTATTTAATTATTTACTTTCACAAATTAATTTTTTTATTAACATAAAATCACAAAAATCATTTTTTTCATAAAATAGTTATTTTCTTTAATTAATTAATTTAGTTTAAATTAGGTTAATTTAATGCCTTTTCATAATTAAAATTAATTAGAAATTAGGATTGTAATTAATTAATTTTTTCTCCAAAAATAACATCAAAAATTATTTTTTTCATTAAATCAACAAGTCACAAAGAAAAGCATAAAAATCTTTTTTTTCATAAAATAAGTTATTTTCTTTAATTAATTAATTTAACTCAAATTAGGTTAATTTAATGCCTTTTCATAATTAAAACCAATTAGAAATTAGGGTTTTGTAAATAATTAATTTTACTTCAAAAATAACTTAAATATTGTTTTTTTCTCAAATTAGATTTTTTAGTTTTTTTTCTTCTAATCGTCTTCGCATTTAACTCGTCGCGCGTATTTTTAACTACCGTTTTGATTATTATTTATGTAACTGTTTCGAGGTTGTAATAGATCTCAATTAGGGTTTTAATTTGCACATTTTATTTTCAGTTAAATAATTATGTATCTGGGAAAGCCATGTAATAGTTAGGATTTCTATTTCCGCATTTTAAATTTCCGCAATTATTAATTGTTAGATGTATGCTAATAGGATTGTATGGCAAAAATATTTGAAAATTAAAACAGTAGATAACCTAAAATGTGCAAAGACAAATTAACTGAAAAAAGCTCACTCGCACATGCTCACTCCTAGGGTTTACTCCACTTTGATTGCCTTCAGTTAAGCGGTCATGAAGTATAGGGTTTGTTAGTGGTCATCCTCTAGCCCCGAAAGATCTCAAATGACCCATTCGGATGTTGCCTCAGAAACAGATCTTTAATGCTTTAGGATGATTACTAACACCTCCTAACATTGCTTTTGTGACCGTATCTGTCCCTTCAAATGTCCCTTAAAACTCCAATGACGGTGCTACCTATTCCTTAATAATGGGATAGCGTTGTCTAAAAGAAAATGAACAGTCTTTTTCGAGTTGGTAGATTAACTTTTAAGTACTTGCTCAAACAGATAATTTTTCACACCAACACCTTTCAAAACAATTTTCAAAACAACTTCGTCACATCCTTGAGGACTGATACAAGGTTTATCAGGAAGTAAACTTTTTCGAGACAAGCATATACACAAGCAATTTTAAAATGAGCAAGTACCTAAGAGCCCATGGATAGAAAGGGTGTTAACACCTTCCCTTTCTATAATCTACCCCCCCCCCCCCCCCCCCGTACTCAGAAATATTCTCGAAAAAGGTTTTTTCTGTTCTTTTTCCTTTTCCTGATTGGATGAATTAAAAGTTGGTGGCGACTCTTGCTTACCGCGATATTTTGCGAACAAAAAACGCAAAACGCAAACCAGTATTAACAGTCGTTATGCCACCGTATCACACTATGGCACCAAAGTAGTCAACCCCATGGAAATCATGGATTCATCCAAGCAAAATGAAGTCCCTCTTGACGAGGAGCTAAATGACGAGGCCTTAAGAGAAGAGATCGACCTAGTCGAGGAAATTCAATCAGGAGCAGCTCTTCGTGAAGCCACACTGAAACAACAGATATCCCTTCGCCATGACAACAAAGTCATAAAACGCGAATTCCAGGTCGGCAACCTAGTCTTGCAGAAAAAATAGAAAGATTCCCGTAAAAGGAAGTTGGTCGTAAACTGTGAAGGATTGTATTGCATCCATGGAGCTATGGGCACCGGGGCATAATACCTCGAACACCTAAACATAGAACAGCTACCTCGACCATGGAACGCTACAAAGTTGAAACAATATTACAGCTAAGTCCTTCTCAAACGACATGCATTAGCAGTCAACTGGTCCTCTTCAATAGATGATAAGACATGCTTGGCCATAGAGGCATGTCGAGGTACCAATGTAGCCTCTAAACAACGAAAGGCAGGATTTGTTGTTCATTTCTCTATCAGAACCTTAGCCCAACAGGGACACCTTGATCAGTCTCTACTATCAAAGTATCGAACAGGAAGAACACCCAGGTTGTGATGGGAAGTTCACGCCATGAAGTCGAGATCCTGACCACGGTCTTTAGTTTGTCCCGCATATTCCTACACGCCTGCTCGACACACCCTAACATGTGTCGACCACAACCAAGGTTGAGCACAAATCTCCACTCATGGAAGTACCAACTTTCATAAAATAAACAAGTCAAACACAACGACAAGAAAATGTTTAACGAAGGCATAAAGGCATAAAAGCAAAGCAGAAACATGTATAAATGCCGACCACGAGGGCCGATGTTATCTGAATATTACAAAGATTACGGGCACGCATGCCTCAAATACAAACAAACAAATCATTAAGAAAACTATTAACCGCTCCGTGGAGTACCCAATTCACTATCTACCTCGGGAGAATCAGGAGGAGGGACCGCCTTGCCATCGATTATATGAGACAGAACCCCGGTACCTTTAGGGGGAGTTTTTTATTTCTTTGTTCTTTATCATTCCATCAAAATATACAAGTTTTTGTCATCATCAAAAAGGGGGAGGTTGTTAGAACATAATTTGGTTCTACATCCCTGTAAGAGCTTTAATGATAACAAACACATGATATATATATATATATATATATATATATATATATATATATATATATATATATATATATATATATATATATATATATATATATATATATATATATATATATATATATATATATATATATATATATATATATATATATATATATATATATATAAAGAACAAATATGCTCGTTAATAAAAGTATCCTTATATGCAGAATGTTCTGATGTGAAAAATATCTACTAGACATCACTAGAAGTTCTGATACAGCGAGCATAGAAGATGAGTGTATTATGATATAATCAGACACATCCTTCTTATAAGTAAATCTGTGTGACACACTTATATGAAGAAGTTCTGTTACAACTTCTGAATGCACCAACGTTGTGTAACAGGACCTCTGATACTCTGATTTGTAAAGTTCTGATACAAGCAGTAAGGGACTCCTAACGAAAACATTCATCCTTTGATGTGAGAAGTTCTGAAGCGTTACAGTTTATCAATGCATATCAAAAGTAACGGCTATAAAGAGACAAGAATCTCCTAGTTTGGAAAGATCATTAATTTGTGTTATGAACATTCCAAAAGCATCTTCTTATGTCACTGTTGCATGACCTATATAAAGAAGATGAAAAGAAGAATTTAAGTGACGAACATTTTGCGCACGAAAAAGAAAATAACTTATCCAGTTCTACCTAGTAATCTTAACTTGTGTAAAACATCCTTGTGATACTGTTTTTTTTAGAAAACACTCTTGTACACATTTATTCAAATATTATTTTGTAATTCCTTGAGAAAATTGGGTTGTGGTTTTAGACTCAAGAAGACATTGACAGATGTCAAAGTAGAGTTGTTATCAAGATTGATTAGTGGATTAAACCTCGTTGGAGAGAGGTGAAATCACCTTGGCAGGTGGACGGGAGTAGTTTGAGCTCAAACGAACCAAGATAAAAACCAATGTGTTCTTTTCATTATGTTTTAAGATCCCAATTCAACCCCCCCCCCCCCCCCCATTTCTTGTGTTTTTCCCTTCTTTATTGATGACGTTGGATTCATTATCAGACATAGTCAAGGGAAAACCCTCGAAGAAGTCCTTCTCCATAAAACAATGAGGAAGGAGGAAGGCCCGAGCAGATGAACCCTCATCGATCGTGTCTGCAGACCCGCTTTCGAGGTAACCTCTATTTTTTCCCCGTCATAGCCACGCAAGGATATGATAAGCCACTGGATTCGTCTCTGGTCGGCTCAGCAATTGGGCCAAGGCATGTAGGCTGGTTAGGCTTCACCAACCTTTTGTGATTTTTCTTCTCCTGAGTCAACTTCAGAAGACGTTCGCGACATTCGGCCATGTTACCTGTAAAAATAAAAACAACATGCTTGAGTCAATCTCGTTAGAAGGACATACCCAAATAAATCAAGAAGTAAAAATACAATAGGATCACGCGGTCATAAACCTAGAAGGTTCACAGATTTCCTGTATGTACAACACTTAACGAGTGCCTTAGTGTTGATCGGGCGCACCTCAAACGTAGGTTCACCGTCATCATCAAGAATGTCATTTCCTTCCCTCGTGACCCACCTCGAGGGAAAGAACCCGTTGACGAATCGATTGAGAACACCGAAGGTCTCTTCGTCACTCATATTGTCAGTGGGGGTATGGTAATGGTCGAGACTATGCTCGTAGTGGCCCGAACACTAGTGGATAGGAAATTTCGAGAGTCTCCTGATCTCTGGATTCCCATCCCCATCATAGCACACTTCCTCGTTCTCATCCACGAGAGAAACCGGGTCGAACACCGTGTCCACGCCATCTTGAGACGAAGGTTGGATGACGTACCACTTATCCTTAAATTCGCGAATAGAATCCATATACATCTGAAACAGCCTATTCGATTGTCTGAAGGAAACCCAGTTATGTTTACCTCCCTTAGACTGCCTTTGGAGATGAAAAACTCTAAAGACCAAGGGAACCGTCGCCTTGATCCTCAAAAACCGGCAAGTAATTTCAAAAGCTCAGATAAAAGCAATCACGTTGGGGTGTAGTTAAGAAGGCTCCAAGTTCAAGTGATTAAACACACCCATCTGGAAGTCATTGAAGCGTAGATGAAGCCCCAAATCCTTGAAAACAACCTCGTACATAAGGAAATGATCATCCTCGAATTCCGAGCATATCCTGGCCATAGGCGTCGGTCGCAGGATTGTGAAGTTCCGAAGGAATCCCTCTTGATCCCCTCCATACTCAACAATGGTGTACGCTTCCATTCTAGTGTAACTGGAGATCGAGGTTATCCCTCGGGGTTTTGGCCCAACCCAGGACAATGACGGGTCGTTGATTGTGTCGACCAAATGGATGCCCTCTTCGGCCACGCTTGTCTCTTCCACCTCGACCTGCTCGGATGACTCGGGGGTTTCATCCATTTCACCTGTAAAGCAGAGGAAACCAGTGAATTCGAAAACTAAATCAAATCCACCCTTCCACCCCAACACAAGTGAAAGGGGGTTGCTGCAACCAAACAAGGTCGACGAACCATTATGCAGTGAGAAATAAATACAACTCATGAGCACCACGGGGAGCTTATGCGCGCCTCAAACAACCGCACATTGATGACTAAGATAGAATGAATATTTATGAGCGTTGCGGGTAAGGGATAAACCCTCCAAGAAAATTCATGTATTTTGTGGGGAATAGATGAATTTGTCAGGAGAATTCACGAATTCCGCGAGGAACAGATGAATCTCACGGGAAAATTCACGAATTCCGTGAGGAACAGATGAATCTCACGGGTAAATTCACGAATTATGCAAGGAGCGGATGAATCTCACGAGCTAATTAACGAATTATGTAGGGAAGAAATGAATTTTACGAGCCTATCTGTGATTATTAGGAAGGGATGTATGAATACCCCGAGTAAAAATTCCCCCAGTAGTGAAATTCATCAAAGGTTTATCGAAAAGCCAATCGAAAATAACAATCAATATTGGAAAACACTTACTTAATCAGAGGATCTGGGAAGTTCGCGATGAAGGTAGTGACCGCGTTGGCAGTTGGAGAAGATAGCAGACGATGTAAAACCGAAGGCGATAGAGAGAAGGGAGAGAGCGAGAGTTGGAATGTGACAAATGAGCCCTGAGACCCTATTTATAGAGCTGATGTGGAATACGAAGCATCGCATCGGGTAGTGCACCAACCATCCTTCTCCTTTCCGCCTACGCGCTTATATCATAATGACTCCTACTCCCTAGGTCATCATTTATATTCCAAAGGCCACGCCACGTGGCCACATCCTGCGAACTTTCCTCTCCCCGAGAGTCGAGGAATAACTGAACTATTTGTCGTGAAGTCAATTCCAATCCCTGCTCGAGTAACCATGCATACTGAAGGCCCCCTCCTTCGATGCAGTGAAAGACCCCCGGATAAGTTATGCTCGTTGTGAGGAGAAGTTGGATTTAAGTCATAACTCCTTCATCAGGAGAAACGACTTAGTGGGCTCCTGTTCTGGACTGGGTCTGCACTTGGCCTAAACGGCATACGTGGCTCAATCCGATTTTGCTACACGAGAAAGCATGTTGACGGAGTCTGCCCTCGACTAGGTTGGACAGTAACCTCACTCTTCTGGTCGACATGGTTTTGTTCTATGAGGATAACCCCATGAATGGCGGGGAGGGTCGATGACAGTCAGGAGGACCTCACGAGCATCCTCCACTCTTCTCGTCAACCAAGACAAGTCCTTCAGGGACAACCTCACAGCTGGCGGGGATGGTCCACGACAAACAGAAGGACCTCACGAGCATCCTCTTTGTAGGGCTGACTCTCAACACCTCCGAATATCATGGAGTCCTCTTGGTCCCAAAAAGACCTAATTCACATCCTCCTGATAGTTTGAAGGAGTCCATCCAGGTTGGGACCACGTGTTGGCCCCACTACACACGTAGGACCTGGCAGTCTCCATTTTGGGTCTGCTTGCCCAGTCCAATGATGGGGATCTTGGTCCAGCGTTGGGGGCTATAAATACTCTCTCATTTGAGAGGGTCAGGTATTTAATTTCTCATTCTTACTCTCATACTTGCTCCAGCGTTGGGGCTATAAATACCCTTTCATTTGAGAGGGTAAGTATCCCCCCCCACTCACATTCAACCGTTGTTCGGCTCGAAGCTTGTGGGATTTGACAATCCCCTCCGGTCAGGTACGATCAGATTGGTTATACACATTGAACAATCTCAAAACACCATTTCCTCTATGCGGGCAATACAAGCAAGCATGTGGCAAATCTTCAGTATACCTTACCACATGATTAAATTCGTGTATGCAGTGAAAGTAGGATAGGATCCAACCCTGAAAATGAATAATAAATAGTAACAAGTGTAAAAAACGTGTTTTTAAAATTAATAGTAGTTATAGAAATTATCGTTAGCAGCGTGTAGGAGTCTGTCAATTACCTTGTTGTCTAAATACAACTTTCGCTCAGCTTAGAGTATAGGTATACCAAACAGTTGGCCCTCCAGTTTTACTCGTGAATGGCTGATAAGTCGATGAAACACTTAAGGTATGCCACATTGATGTAGGATGTACTTTTGTCCACAAACATAGACGTGTCAACCAAGAGTATGAGGAAATACCTCAAAGCACATTCCCAGATGTAGGTAACCTGTAGATCATCGTCGTCGGCATCATCGACAAACTCCATGTTGTCTTCATATAGCTCTTCAAGTATGAAAATTTGGCATAAGCACTTATGGTGCTCTCACATTACATTAGCGCCTTAATTGGGTCAGCTCCCAAATAAATCATCATCAACTCCTGGGCTTCATCATGTTTGATCCTGGAATGATCAAGTAACTTCCCCGTTATGGGAAGGTGTAGAAGGCAAGCGAAGTCATCTAGTTTAATCGTCATCTCTCCAATGGGGAAATGGAAAGATGGTGTTTCTTTATATCATCTCTCAGCAAAAGCCTCATGCATGCCATGGCTTATGATCTTGTACCTGCAGATTGACAAAGTTGCAAAATCTTTTTGTTGTGGTTAATAGACTTCAAACATTCGTGCTCCTGTTAAAAAAATAAAACAACTTCAGTCATAGGAAATTTGTATAAAACATATAAATAACTACGGTTAACAAATATACCTTTTCAACCCATACATGTTCAGCAACATGATCTCTATAATGTATAAGTACAGAGGTGTTTGTTGTACCCTAAAATTTTCCCTCTCATTTCTCAAAAGATCATCCTGGACCCTTAGGATTGCTTCTGTCAAGTTTCAAATCTCGGACTACAATTTTCCAAGAAAGTCATTCACAAGGGCAAAATGGTCAAATGCACACTGAAAAGTCAAACTTTGACTTTTTTGATCAAAATCAAGTTTCAAAAATCATATTTCATCAAGACATGAAGTTGGTTCATCAAGAAATCAAAAGTCAAATATTACTTCGAAAAGTCAAAATTCTAAACACTTAGAAAATTTTCTAAGTGTTAAGAAAATATGATAATTTCATAACTTTGGGCCAGATTTTCATCATGATGCAAGATGATTCAATCAGAACTTTTGACATGAAAGTTATATATCTCAATGAGATCTAAAATATTGAAGAATAGAACTTCTTCTAGAAAGGCTGGGATTTCAAGTTATAAATACATGAAGACATCCTTGAAGCTAAAATACTTAGTAAATTCTGAGCATTTTTAAGTCAGAATTTAGACAGAACTTCTGGGCCAGTTTTCACACAAGTACAATCCGATTTTGCAAAAGTGATTCAAAAAGGGATGGCAGAACATGTTACACAATTTCTATAGAACTCCTTCAGATCATGCTGGAGCAAGGAGAATCAAAGGTCAGAAGTTTGCTTCGTCCCACTCTTCGATCAGAACATGACCCTTCGAATCTCATTCTTCAACGTATGGAAGTTGTGTTCTTCGATCAGCATATGGAGACTATGTTCTACTCTTCAATCAGAATATCACCCTTCGAATCTCACTCTGGTCTTTCCACTCTTCGATCAGAACATCACCAAGCCCCAAAACCTCGTTTTGAACAGTCTATTGTACTGCTATGACACAGTCCTGCATCCAGCTTCCATAACACTCCAAAACTGCTACTGACCCAGTCCACTCATTCATTTTCTCAAACCCCATATTTGCATAAAATTATCACATAAAATCTGTATTTAAAAAGCAATTGAACAGTATGCCAAAACGGTTCAAATCCCATTTGATTTTCCCCCCAAAACCACAGCAAACTCATTTATAAATAAATTGTTCCACCACACATCTAAGGGGCTGGCTTATGGGGAGAGAGTTATTGAATACAAAAAAGAGAGAGAAGAAAACACTCAAACACTCTTAAACCCAGAATTCTAAAAAAAATACCCTTGTTCTTCCCTTCAAATCAAAGAACATAACATTTATGTTCCGTTTCTTGCTAACCCCGGAATATTCAAAGGCAACAGCTCAAGTCCCAAACACACGCTTCAGATTCAAGGTAAGTCATCCTGACTTTGAACTTGTCATTCAGAACATCATTAAAAATGTAGATATCATAGTGTTGAGACTGTACATATCATTGCCTAAGTAGAAAAATTATGGATCGGAACTTCTTGCAGAAAACTAGGCTTAAAATTAGGACTAGAACTTCTAGGCTTTTCTCACTGTTGTAACACGGCACACAGAACTTCTAGATTTTTCTCACTGTTGTAACACAACACACAGAACTTCTAGGTTTTTTTCACTGTTATAACACAACACACAGAACTTCTAGGTTTTTCTCACTGTTGTAATACAGCACACATAACTTCTAGGTCTTTCTCACTGTTGTAACACAGCACACATAACTTCTAGGTTTTCCTCACTGTTTTAACACCTAGAACTTCAGCATCCAGCAACCCAGAACTTCTGGTTTCCTCTAACGTTTCTTTCTGAACTACAGTGTGCCTAGCATCAGAACTTCCGGCCCCTCTCATTTTTGTTTTCAGCAACATGCTGATTCTGTTTTCGTTATTTTTCCTTTTCTTTCTTATTTTTTATCATTTTTAGCATTAATACTATTTTTATTAAAATAAAAAAGACATAAAAAATATTTTCTTTTTATTAACTAATTGTTTTTCTTTTAATTTATTAAGACAAAAAAACCCTTTTCAAAATAAATCTTTTCCTTTTCTTGTATTGTACAATTCAATATGGTTATAATAGATAATTAGGATTTAAATTCTTGCAATCCCCATTTGTAAATATGTATCCCCATCCCTGAAATGATGTAATAGCTTAGGATTTATTTTCCCCATTTTTATTGCTTTCATACATTGTTAGTAATTAGGGTGTATAGAAAGATAAAATCAATAAGTAGATAACCTTAAATGCAAGACAAAATGCATGCAATCAAACACATTTGCACACTAGCACCTCTAAGGTAATCTCCCTTTGTTGCTTTTTGGAAAATAGTCATGTCCCTCGAGCATGGGCGTTTTTTAGCAAAGACCCTCGATAAAAGATCGTAGTCCCTCGATGACCCTCAATGTTGCCTTCAGTAAACGATCTAGTCCCTAAACGACATTGCTAAAACATCTCATAGGTTGCCTTCTATGACTATACAAACGTCCCACGCTCGTCCCTTCACATCCAATGATGGGGCTTCTTACTAAATCAATGGTAAGATAGCAACATCTAAAGGAGGAGGAAAATAACATTTAATACCTTTTGAGTAGTTGGGTTGTTCCTATTTGCTCGCTTGCTCACAACAAAAACATTTCATACACTCACAACTTCACTTAGAAACATTTTTCAAAAGACGAAGCACTTTGTACGTGTTCTTATAGAGATGAGAACCATTACAAAGACATTCCTTTTTAAAATACTTTCAAAACCCACACCATAAACACATTTCCAAACAAAAATCAAGTGATCTAGAAAGAAACTAAGAGCCCGTAGATAACTACGGATGAAAAGGGTGCTAACACCTTCCCTCTTTATAACCTACCCCCCGAACTCAAGAAAACAATCTCAAAGGTCTTTCCTATTCTTTTCACCCTTTTCTTATTGGATAAAAGAAAAGTTGGTGGAAACTCTACTGGGGACTTACTTAAAAGTGGGGTTACCTTAGAGCTAGATCATCTTTACTTGACTTTCATTGTTTGATTTGTTTGTTTTATGTTTTTGTTCTTTGTTTGGGTTTGTTTTGATCCTCTACCCGGATCTGGGGCACCTTTTTAGGTAAGTAGCAATAAGTTGTGGAAACTGTGTGGGGTATACCGACATGATCTAAGTAATAGCTACATTAGTGTGACGCATTTGTTGGTACCGGTAGCCCTTGAGTAGTCAAGGAGAATACGGGGCCGCTATATGGTGTCATGAAGCACTAGCTGACTTTAGAACCTTTACTTGAACAACTTGGCCATTAGGAAGTAGTGAGGTAGCCGGCTTTGGTGCAGTCCGAAGTTGGTTGATACTCGATCATTGAGATCGGACTTTCCATATATTTCGATCGCCAATAAAGAGGCTTGCGCTGAAACAATATCCGATGAAGAAAGATCAGTGATATTGAGATTCCCTAGAACCCGTTTACTTTCTAGGACAGGTTGAACCAACTAAACTTCAAGAGGGTACTTACCTATAAACCTCATGCAAGCCTAAACCTAAGGACTTGTATGATTAACTTGTGCATATGCTTGTACATAACATCATGACATCATACCATAGCATTTTAGACTAACCATTTCAAGGATTTTGATATTCATCTTTGTTCTGTTTTATAGGATATAACTCCCATTCGCAGGAATGCAATCCAAGTCAACCTTGTACGAGTATGTTTTCAGCTCAAGGAGTTAGCATCAAGGGTCCCTGAGAATTCTCCGTTCACCAAAAGACATGGACGACTTCTCAACTTGGTTACCTCCAGCTTTGATGAAGATATGATGAAAGTTCTTTTCCAGTTCTTCGACCATTTGCATAATTTCTTTACCTTCCTCGATTACCAGCTCGTACCTACTATGGAAGAATTCTCTCAACTCTTGGGAATTCCTATTCTCAATCAACTACCTTTGAATGGTACTGAAAGAGACCCAAGCCCCGAAGAGGTTTCCCGAGCTTTACGCTTGCAACAATCCGACGTCACGGCTAATTGGGAAACAAGAAGTGGTGTCAAAGGGTTCCTAGCCAAGTTCTTGTTAGAAAAAGCTCAAGACTGTTGGAACACTCTGGATTTATAAGCTTTCGAAGAAATTTTGGCTCTTCTCATCTATGGGATGGTACTTTTCCCAAATCTTGACCAACTTATAGATGTGATTGCTGTCAAAATCTTTTTATCTCACAATCCAGTGCCTACTTTGTTGGGAGATATCTTGCATTCTCTCCACTCTCGCACCATGAAGAGAAGAGGAGCCCTCATATGTTGTACTCCTTTGTTGGTTAGGTGGTTTGTTTCGCATCTCCCCCGATCCATTATGAAGAACGAGCAAGGCTTGAGATGGTCCAATAGATTGATGTCACTCAAACATTCGGATATCCACAGGTGTTCTCGATCCTTGGAGGACATTACTATCATCAACCGTTGTGGGGAATTCACTAATGTCCCTCTGCTTGGCATTAGGGAAGGTATCACTTATAACCCTTGCTTAGCTCTGCAATAGTTTGGGTACGCACGAAGATATGGTCCACTTGATGCGCTCATCCAAGGTTTGGTGTTCGACTACGAGAGCAACGACCAAGGCTGTCGTCAGAGGTTTAAACGAGCCTGGAGGATGGTAAACAAAGTGGATAGTAAGACATTGGGACACAAAAATTCCATTCCCCTTGAACCTTACCTTAGGTGGGTACGAGCTCGTGCTCAGAGTCTCTTAATGCCTTACCCCTCCATCCTCCCTGTTATCATGGAGCCTGTTGCTGAAGGAGATGTCCCGTATACTGTTCTTCATCCCAACATGCCTACCTCTCTCGAAGACTTACAAAAGGATTGGATTCATCTAAAGGAAGAGCGAGATACTTTCGAATCCCAATTCTATGCCAGTGAGAAGAAAGTTTTGGAACACACCAAGCAGCTTCATGAAGAGAGGAGTTTTAACGCCTACATCGCACCAAAGAGGATGCGTTCAACCTTTTTGTCTTAGGAGTTTTTGTATTTCATTTCTTTCATTGTAATCCCAAATAGGCAGGATGTACTCGAACTTGGATTTATTAATATAACGTATATTTCCTTTTTGTCTAAGCAAATTTAAATCTCTAATTTCCTTGAAATCATTTGCATATGCATTTTCATTCATCATAACACAAATATGTTTCTTACAACAGATCTCCTTATCTTTCTACTGTTTATTTCAGTGAGATAGATATTGAACAGACAGTAAAGGATCTTCAAGCGCAGAACGCTTAATTCCAACAAATGTTCTTGGCTCTGGCTAAAGGACAAGAGGACTTGAAGGCTTTGATGATCAAAGATAAGAAGAAGAAGGCAAAGAAACCAGTCGGTGTTTTGAATCTGGGAAGAAGGTTCAAAGGGCCAGCCATGCGAACTCTAGATTTCACAACCACATTGGGTGAAGGAGTTAATCAAGAAGGAAAAAACAAGGAAGGAAATGACCACCTAGAGTATGAAGAAGAGGAAGAAGTGGACTACTCTAAAGAACAATATCCCTCAGCTGACAATAAATACAAGCAGCTGGTGGATCGCCTCAATGCTATGGAGATCCAGAAGGTACCCGGGCTGGATTTTGAAGAGCTAGGACTTGTCTCAGAGGTTTTCATCCCGCAAAAATTCAAGGTATCCACTTTCGCTAAATATGACGGTGTCTCTTGTCCAAAACTGCATTTGAGGTCATACGTCAGGAAGATTCAACCTCATACTGTTGATAGGAACCTATGGGTGCGTTTCTTCCAAGAAAGCTTGTCAGGGACGCAGTTGGATTAGTTCTATCAGTTGGAAGAGACCAATATTCGCAATTGGGAAGATTTGGCTGCCTCTTTTTACAAGCAATACCAGTATAATGCTGACTTAGCTCCAACTCGAACACAATTGCAAGGCATGTCTATGGGTGCTGGTGAAGGTTTCAAAATTTATGCCCAAAAACAGAGGGATCTCGTGGGAAGAGTCCAGCCCCCTCTATCTGACAGAGAATTGGTGGATATGTTCTTAGGCACGTTATCTGGTCCATTATTCAACCATCTAATCAGAAGCTCTTCAGCTGGATTTACTGAACTAATCATGACTAGTGAGCGGGTAGAAGCCGGTATAAAGAATGACAAAATTCAAAGAGATGTATCCTCGAGCACGATGAAGAAACCCTTTACTGGAAAGAAGGAGGTCAGTGTTGCATATGACCATAGGAATCAAAACAAAACTGAACATCGCCTGACGGTAGGGGCTCTTATGATTCCCAATCCTGTACCAAACCAGCAGCGAAACTATCAACGCAGGCCAGAGGCGCCCATGAGACAATTCACCTGAATCAACATGACCTTATCCCAAGTTTTTCCACATATTTTAAAGTCCAATATAGTGACTCTATAGGAAGTTCCCAAGAACCCCAATACTGCTTCTCCTCGCTACAACCCGAATGCTTGATGTGCCTATCATTCTGAAAGCCTAGGGCATGATACAAATGATTGTTGGGCCTTGAAGAATAAGGTGCAAGACCTTATTGAGGCGAAAGAGGTAGATTTTGACCCCCCCCCCCCCCCCCCCCAGAAACACCTAATGTAATAACGGCCCCAATGCCCAAACATGGTCAAGGTGTCAACGCTGTTGATGATGACTATTTTGTTTCCTCTGTGGATGACTTAACTACTCCCCTTTTGACTGTTAAACAGAATCTATTGCAAGCCGGCCTGTTTTCGGGTTGTGATGAAAGTTGTCGCTTATGTATGTCTCTACCAAATGGTTGTTTGTTACTGAAAATAGGCATCCAGCGTTTGATGGGTAACAAAGAAATCATGTTTGAAAAAGTTCCTCTTGCCATAAATTCTTGTGAAGATATCTCAATAATCACCATTTTCTACAATCCTTCCAGGGTCTCCACCAAAAGACACGTCAGGATTACATCTATTTCAAAGTCTACTCCCCTAATCATTACCATGCCGAGGCCAATACCATATTCTTTGGATAAAGTTGTTCCCTGGAACTATAGGGCTGACGTCTATTACCATGGCGTCAAGCAAGATCTATTGGCTATTAAAGACAAAATTGCTAAAGACATTGATCCTGATGTCGATAATATCGTTGGAACCAGTAAGATAACAAGAAGTGGAAGAGTCTTCTCACCCGAAATCTCTCCAAAGACCATTGCTACTCCTGTAATTATTCCCGCTACCACTCCTACCAGCATTCCCAATGATACTCCCGTTGAAAATCCTACTGTTATCCCTACTACCGAGACAAGGTGCAAAGAAGTATTATTTGAGCCTGTCCAGAAGAAGGAACATCCAGAGGTCATTCTTGAAGCTTCTAGCAAGGAAATGGAAGAGATACTGAAGATAATCAAGAAAAATGACTACAACATCGTGGAACAGTTGGGGAACACCCCCTCGAAAATATCAATGTTGGCTCTGCTTTTATGCTTTGAGGCTCATGCCAAGGCCTTAGTAAAATTTATGAAGACCGCCCACGTGCCCCAAGAGACTCCCATTGATCAATTTGAGAATTGAGTGGTCAGTCTAACTGCTGATAATGGATTGGGTTTTTATGACGCTGACTTAACTCCCAAAGGAAGGAAACATAATGATGCCTTGTATGTTTCCATTGAGTGCAGGGGCACTACATTAGCCCATGTTCTGATGGATACGGGTTCATCGATGAATGTCTTGCCCAAGAATGCTCTTGCCCGACTAGATTGTGAAGGACTCACTTTAAATCCTAGCAACATTATGGTGAGGGCCTTTGATGGTTCTAAAATAATAGTGCACAGAGAAGTAGACATCCCTATAAAGTTGGAACTCATACTTTTGATTCAACTTTCTATATGATGGATATCCTCCCTTCCTATTCCTGACTATTGGGCCGACCCTAGATCCATGGCGCTGGTGCCATCACTTCTACCCTACATCAGATGTTGAAGTGCCCAATCAAGGGAAAGATGATCACAGTCTATGGGGAGGAGGAATAGATGGTTAGCCACATGAACTCTTTCAGGTATGTTGAAATGGACGGTGAATTCATTGAGACCCCATGTCAGAATTTTGAGGAGGTTCCACAAGCGATTGTGGCAACCAAGACTACTACCAAGATTCTGAAGGCTACCAGACCTCCATTGAAAATGGCCTCTCTAAAAGATACTAGAGCAGTAGTTGAGGAAGGTGGATGTACCATTTGGGGTCAACTTACGGATATTCCCTACAAATCCAACAAATTTGGTTTGGGTTTTACTGCGGAGGCCCAAAGAGCTGTTTGACATTCTCGCGATGGGGGACCACCTTTACGCATAAGCAATCAGGGAGTCAACGCATTGGAAGATAGTGATGGCAGCTATGACATGGACGAGTAGATTTTTCTAACCATCAGCGGAGGACTCAACAATTGGGAGGCCAAAGAATTTGTCCCTATTACTTTTATTCAAGAGTAATTGTCTTTTAAAATTTTTGGACTTGTAATATTTAAACAATTTAGACTTTAAAACCTTGTGACTTACCCGAGGCACAATGGTCCATTCGTGAGGGTTGTTACTTCATCTTCATATGTCATCAATAAATCATGGACGTTTTTGCATGCAAAATTTTACACTCTGTGTTTCTCTTTTTTCTATCTTTTTATTTTATCAAAGATATTTATGCTCTTACACACACTCACATATCGAAATGCAGATCCACATCCACTCAGGATCCCATGGGTAACAATTCTGCTATGACCTATCATGACTTTGAAAATATGATCTACCAATTTGAAGACGAAGGTGAGGAAGATTGTGAGGTACCAGGGGAACTAGCCAGGTTATTATAACAGGAAGAAAAGACCATACAGCCCCATGAAGAGCTGGTTGAAATAGTTAACTTAGGTACTGAAGAGGACAAGAAAGAAGTCAAGTTGGGTGCCAACCTGGAGCCTAGTGTCAAGAAGTGCTTAACCCAGTTACTACATGACTATGTTGAGGTCTTTTCCTGGTCATACGAAGACATGCCAAGACTCGACACTGATATCGTGGTCCATCGTCTACCGACAAAAGAAGGCTGCCCTCCGATGAAACAGAAGGTCTGTCACATGCGGCCAGAAATGTTAGAGAAAATCAAGACTGAATTCATGAAGCAGTTCAACACCAGATTCTTAGTTATCACCTCCTATCCACAATGGGTGGCCAGTGTTGTTCCAGTGCCTGAAAAGGACGGTAAGGTACGTATGTGTGTGGATTACAGAGACTTGAATATGGCAAGTCCCAAGGATGACTTCCCGCTTCCCCATATCGATATTCTGGTTGACAATACCGCATAACGTAAAGTATTTTCCTTCATGGATGGTTTCTCCGGATACAACCAGATCAAAATGGCACCTGAGGACATGGAGAAAATGACCTTCATCATACAGTGGGGCACATTATGTTACAAAGTTATGCCATTTAGGCTGAGGAACGTTGAGGTAACCTATAAGTGTGTCATGGTAGCTTTGTTTCACGATATGATCCATCACGAGATAGAGGTCTACGTGGATGACATGATAGCCAAATCTCAAACTAAAGAGGAACACGTTGACCATCTGCAGAAACAGTTTGAAAGACTGAAGAAATACAAACTAAGGCTGAACCCGAATAAATTCACTTTTGGAGTGAGGTCCGTCAAGCTCTTAGGCTTCATTGTCAACGGAAAAGGTATCAAAGTGGACCCTGTAAAGGTAAAATCAATACAAGAAATGCCTGCTCCTCGCACTGAGAAGGAAGTTAGGGGATTCTTAGGACGGCTAAACTACATTGCCAGGTTCATTTCCCATCTAACCGTTACTTGTGAACCAACCTTTAAATTACTGAAGAAAGATCAAGTGGTGGAATGGAACGACAATTGTTAGGCTGCCTTTGATAGGATCAAAGAGTACCTTCAAGAGCCTCTCATTTTGATGCCGCCAGTTGAGGGAAGACCTCTTATCATGTACCTAATAGTCTTGGAAAATTAAATGGGGTGTGTGCTGGGGCAGCATGACGAGTCTGGCCGAAAAGAGCATGCAATATACTACCTTAGCAAAAAGTTTACCAACTGTGAAACCAGATATTCACTGCTCGAGAAAACTTGTTGCGCTCTGGCATGGGCTTCTCACCGACAAAGATAGTATATGTTGACTCACACTACCTTATTGATATCCAAGATGGATCCAATTAAATACATATTCGAGAAGTCTGCCCTCTCTGGAAGAATAGCAAGATGGTAGATGGTCCTGACTGAATACGACATTCAGTACACTTCCCAGAAAGCAATAAAGGGAAGTGTGCTAGCTGATCACCTGGATCATCGGGCTGTGGATGACTATCAGTCCATGAATTTCGAATTCTCGGACGAAGACATCATGTTGGTAAATAATTATGAAGAACTCAGACCATATGACGGACCTAAATAAGGATCCATATGGACCTTGGTTTTTGATAGACCTTCCAATGCACTCGAAAACGGCATCGGCGATGTAATCATATCCCCTGAAGGCTGCATACCCCCTTCACTGCTAGGCTGTGTTTCAACTGTACCAATAATATGGCGAAATATGAAGCGTGCATTATGGGTCTCAAAGCTGCCATAGATTTGGGAATCAAGTCCTTAAGTGTATTTGGAGATTCAGCCTTAGTCATCAGTCAGATCAAAGGGGAATGGGAAACGAAGCATCCTAATCTCATCCCTTACAAAGAACATGTGTTGACATTAATCCCACATTATGAGGAAATTACCTTTGATCATTTTCCACGAGAGGAAAATCAACTAGCGGGCGCGCTAGCCACTATGTCATCCATGTTCAAAATCAGGTGGGGTAATGAGGCTCCTCAGATCACCATTGAGCGGATGGACGAACCAACTTATTGTCACGAGATTGATACTGAAGAAGTAGTGGACAAGCCTTGGTTCCATGAAATTAAGAGATATCTCGAGGCCCAAGAGTATCCGAAGGGAGCTTCAGTCAACGACAAGAAATTCCTTAGAAGATTATCTGCTAAGTTCTTCCTCAGTAACAGAGTTCTCTATAAGCGCAACCACGACTCTACTTGGTTTCGGTGTGTAGACAAGAGTGAGGCAGACGAGATAATGGTTGATCTACACGAAGGCACCTTTGGCACCCATTCTAGTGGGCACACGATGGCTAAAAAGATCCTCCGAGCAGGATACTACTGGTCCACCATGGAAGCAGATTGTCATCAGCACTCATGAACCTGTCACAGGTGTCAGATCTATGCTGACAAGGTACATGTGCCTCTAGTTCCTCTAAACATCCTAACTGCTCCTTGGCCATTCGCAATGTAGGGCATTGACATGATTGGAGAGATCAAACCTACAACTTTTAATGGACACCGCTTCATCTTGGTTGCCATTGATTACTTCACGAAGTGGGTCGAGGCAGCTTCCTTCGCTTATGTTACCAAGAACGTTGTGGCCCGATTCATCAAACAGAATCTTATATGTCGGTACGGTATTCCAGAGAGAATCATTACAGATAACAGTACTAATCTCAACAATACTATGATCACTGCACTATATGCGCAATTTAAGATCCAGCATCATAACTCTTCTCCTTATCGGACAAAGATGAATTGCGCTGTAGAAGCTGATAATAAAAACATCAAGAAGATCATACAAAAAATGACAGTGACCTATAAGGACTGGCATGAGATGTTACCATTTGCTCTTCACGGTTACCGTACCACGACACACACATCAACAGGGGAAACTCCTTTCTCTTTGGTATACGGCATGGAAGTTGTCCTACCAATTGAAGTCCAAATACCTTCTCTGAGAATCATGAGGGATGTAGGGTTGAGTAAAGATGAATGGATTCAAACTCGACTTGACCAGTTGAACTTAATTGATGAGAAGAGGCTTACAATTGTCTGCCATGGCCAGATGTACCAAAAACGCATGATTAAAGCTTTTAACAAGAAGGTCAGACGTCAGGTATATCAGGTTGGTGACTTGGTAATCAAGTGTATCATACTTCCATAAGGTGATCCCAGGGGCAAATGGACTCCTACATACGAAGGACCATTTATGATTAAAAACATATTTTCTGGTGGAGCAATGATTTTAACCACTATGGATGACGATGAACTTCCGCATCCTGTAAACGCAGACATAGTTAAAAGATACTACACTTGAAAGGACCCGCTAGGTCGACTGGCCTGGGCAAAAATTAGGGATAAAACACACAAAAATTTGTACACCCGACAAGCTGAAAACCTAAAAAGACTCCTTGGGCAAAAAAGGGTATCCCGGTGGACTTTGAAAACCCGAAAGGGCGGTCCATGAAAAAGTTAGGGATTTAAAGCGTATGACTATGTCCCATTGGATCACCTTACAACCAATCTTCAGTATCAATCGTCAGACTCAAACGGTTCTAATCAATCCAATCAACTCCGGACAAAGAAGCAAGTGGATGAGACACTCAGAGACATGAAGGCTATAGTATAATGGGAACCCCATGGGATTATTTCACATAGTTGTCTTTCTTTGTATTAGTTTTAATTTTCACGACGACATTCTCTTAATAGGATGTTCATCTCTTTGTACAAACATACCTACTCAAGTTAATACAAAGCTATTCCTTTAAAAGTGCAAAACTACATGTTTTTTCTTTAGCTTTCCTATTTGTTTGCAAAAACGTCCAGTGATTATTTTTGAACATATGCATTTGAACATAATTACTATTTACAAATAAACGCATAAAAAAGGAAAACTGAATAGAAAGATAATTACTAATGGCTTTAAGAAACAGGATAATATTTATAGGCCATTCCATAAAATCCTCGCATGTACTTTCCCTAACGGAGCAGGAGCAAGGACATCCTGCTACAAGATCATTGTTATATCGTCAATATGTAGCCTAATGATATATGTTGCTTTCATATCTCCGACGGAGCAAAACTTCTAGTTACTGCTCCAAAGATTCCCCAATGAAAGTCGCCCAGCTGCTCAGGAATTCCCCAGTAGGATTTCACCAAGTCCACAAGCAATGCACGGCGTTTCCCTTCCCCAACAGATTTTACTTCTCTAATGACAGAAACTTATCTATCAATACTTCAATTTCAACAAAATATCTTCAGGCTTACACTCCATATTCCCAACAGCAGTCAGGGATTTATTTTCCTCAATCTAAACAGCACTGCAGCAGAACAACTCATATGTGCATACATTGCATTCATACACCATAAACGTCGACAACACAAATGCATATATCGCAATATCATTTATTTTTATAAAAATCGTTACACCATGCATTTCATACATCATGGAATTACATACAACTAACTCTTTACCTTTTCAGGAAAGATCAATCAATAAAAAATTATCATCAAATTTTCAACAAGACAAGGCAATTATCTGCGAACAAATCAATGGTAGATCAATTCCAAAAATAGGACAGGGTGACTATCTACATGACAAATACTTCCTTCATACTTTTGTTGGTTCAGTTTAAATTGATCAATGGTTTATCCTGATTCCTTTCCGGTAGACTCCTTCTCTGGTTCAGATAAATTTCTCCAAAGATTTATTTTGATTCTTTTCTAGACCTCTGTTGGTTTAGTTTAAATCTCTCAATGGTTTATCATGATTCTTTCTCGTAGACATCTTCTCTGGTTCAGATAAATCACTCCAAGATTTATTTTGATTCTTTCCAGTTAAAGAATATTTAAGATCCCAGTTGGTTCAGTTTAAATCGATCAATGGTTTTTTCTAATTCCTTTCCGGTAGATTCCTTCTCCAGTTCAGATAAATCGCTCCAAAGATTTATTTTGATTCTTTCCAGTTAAAGAATATTCAAACCCTCTACTGGTTCAATTTAAATCTCTCAACGGTTTATTCTGATTCTTTCCCGTAGACATTTTCTCTGGTTCAGATAAATCGCTCCAGGATTTATTATGTTTCTTTCCAGTTAAAGAACATTCAAGACCTCTGCTGGTTCAGTTTAAATCTCTCAATGGTTTATCCCAATTCTTTCCCGGAGACATCTTCTTTGGTTCCAATGAATCGCTCCAAAGATTTATTCTGATTCTTTCCAGTTAAAGAATATTCAAGACTTTTACTGGTTCAGTTTAAATCTCTCAATGGTTTATCCTGATTCTTTCCCGTAGACATTTTCTCTGGTTCAGATAAATCACTCCAAGATTTATTCTGATTCTTTCCAACTAAAGAACATTCAAGACTTCTGTTGATTCAGTTTAAATCTCTCAACGGTTTATCCTAATTCTTTCTCGTAGATATCTTCTCTGGTTCAGATAAATCGCTCCAAGATTTATTCTGATTCTTTCTAGTTAAAGAATATTCAAGACCTCTGTTGGTTCAGTTTAAATCTCTCAACGATTTATCCTAATTCTTTCCCGTAGACATTTTCTCTGGTTCAGTTTATATATCTCAATGGTTTATCCTGAGGCTTTCCCAGTAGACGCTTTCCCTGGTTCAGATAAATCACTCCAAAGATTTATACTGATTCTTTCCAGTTAAAGATTATTCAAGACTTCTACTAGGTTCAGTTTTAAATCGACCAAAGATTTATTCTGATTCTTGTCCCAGTTGAAGTCAAGCTTAGACTTAGTCTAATTTCTGTCAACAATCACCTTTGGATGGCATCTATAAGCCCATCTCCGTCAACTCTCTATCATTTCTCCAAATGGCATCTTTAAGCCCATTCCTTACACCTCAACCACAATATCATCGAGCGCAAATTTTTGGGCACTTTAGTGTTCAATCATCTTCCACCTTCAAGTCACGAATGACGGACCCGCCAATCTAACTCTTCAGGTTTAAGAAGATTGAACAGGGGCAATTGTTGTACCCCAAAATTTGCCCTCTCATTTCTCAAGGGATCATCCTGGACCCTCAAGATTGCTTCTGTCAAGTTTCAAATCTCGGATTACAATTTTCCAAGAAAGTCATTCACAAGGGCAAAATGGTCAAATGCACACTAAAAAGTCAAACTTTGACTTTTTTGATCAAAATCAAGTTTCAAAAATCATATTTCATCAAGATATGAAGTTGGTTCATCAAGAAATCAAAATTCAAAGATTACTTTGAAAAGTCAAAATTCTAAACACTTAGAAAATTTTCTAAGTGTTAAGAAAATATGATAATTTCATAACTTTGAGCCAGATTTTTATCATGATGCAAGATGATTCAATCAGAACTTCTGACATGAAAGTTATAGATATCAATGAGATCTAAAACATTAAAAAACAGAATTTCTTCTAGAAAGGCTGAGATTTTAAGTTATAAATCCATGAAGACATCCTTGAAGCTAAAACACATAGTAAATTTTGAGCATTTTTAAGTCAGAATTTGGACATAACTTATGTGCCAGTTTTCACACAAGTACAATCAGAACTTGCAAAAGTGATTCAAAAAGGGATAGCAGAACATGTAATACGCTTTCTAGAGAACTCCTTCAGATCAATGCTGGAGCAGGGAGAATCAAAGGTCAAAAGTTTGCTTCATCCCACTCTTCGATCAGAATATGACCCTTCGAATCTCATTCTTCAACGTATGAACGTTGTGTTCTTCGATCAGAACATGACCCTTAAAATCTCATTCTTTAGCATATGGAGACTATGTTCTATTCTTCGATTAGAACATCACCCTTCGAATCTCACTCTGGTCTTTCCACTCTTTGATCAGAACATCACCAAGCCCCAAAACCTCGTTTTGGAGAGTCTATTGTACTGCTATGACACAGTCCTGCATCCAGCTGCCACAAAACTCAAAAACTGCTGCTTACCCAGTCTACGCCTGCATTTTCTCAAACCTCATATTTGCACAAAATTATCACATAAAAGCTGTATTTAAAAAGCAATGAAATAGTATGCCAAAACGGTTCAAATCCCATTTGTTTTTCCCCCCAAAACCACAACAAACTCATCTATAAATAAATTGTTCCACCATACATCTAAGGGGCTGGCTTTTGGGGAGAGAGTTATTGAATACAAAAAGAGAGAGAAGAAAACACTCAAACACTCTTAAACCCAAAATTCTCGAAACAATGCCCTTGTTCTTTCCTTCAAATCAAAGAACATAACATTTATGTTTGGTTTCTTGCTAACCCCAAAACATTCGAAGGCAGTAGCTCTAGTCCCAAACACACGCTTCAGATTCAAGGTAAGTCATCCTAACTTTGAACTTGTCATTCAGAACATCATTAAAAATATAGATATCATAGTGTTGAGACTGTACATATCATTGCCTAAGTAGAAAAGTTGTGGATCAGAACTTCTTGAAGAAAACTAGGCTCAGAATTAGGACTAGAACTTCTAGGCTTTTCTCACTGTTCTAACACGGCACACGGGACTTCTAGATTTTTCTCACTATTGTAACACAGCACACAGAACTTCTAGGTTTTTCTCACTGTTGCAATACAACACACAAAACTTCTAGGTTTTTCTCACTGTTATAACACGGCACACAGAACTTCTAGGTTTTTCTCACTGTTATAATACAACACACAGAACTTCTAGGTCTTTCTCACTGTTGTAACACAGCACACAAAACTTCTAGGTTTTTCTCACTGTTGTAACACCCAGAACTTCAGCGCGTAGCAACCCAAAACTTCTGGTTTCTTCTAACGTTTTTTTTTTGAACTACAGCGTGCCTAGCATCAGAACTTCTGGTCCCTTTCATTTTTGTTTTTAGCAACATGTTGATCCTGTTTTCGTTATTTTTCCTTTTCTTTCTTATTTTTTATTATTTTTAGCATTAATACTATTTTTATTAATATAAAAGAGACATACAATATATTTTGTTTTTATTAATTAATTATTTTTCTTTTAATTTATTAAGATAAAAAAAAACCTTTTCAAAATAAATCATTTTCTTTTCTTGTATTGTACAATTAAATATGGTTGTAATAGATAATTAGGATTTAAATTCTTGCAATCCCCATTTGTAAATATGTATCCCCATCCCTGAAATGATGTAATAGCTTAGGATTTATTTTCCGCATTTTTATTGCTTTCATACATTGTTAGTAATTAGGATGCATGGCAAGATAAAATAAATAAATAGATAACCTTAAATGCAAGAGAAAATGCATACAATCAAACACATTTGCACACTAGCACCTCTAGGGTAATCTCCCTTTGTTATCTTTCGGAAATTAGTCATGTCCCTCGAGCATGGGCGTTTTTTAGTAAAGACCCTCGATAAAAGATCCTAGTCCCTCGATGGCCTTCAATGTTGCCTTCGGTAAACGATCTAGTCCCTAAACGACATTGCTAAAACGTCCCATAGGTTGCCTTCTATGACTATACAAACGTCCCATGCTCGTCCCTTCACATCCAATGATAGGGCTTCTTACTAAATCAATGGTAAGATAACAACATCTAAAGGAGGAGGAAAAGAATATTTAAGACCTTTTGAGTAGTTAGGCTGTTCCTAGTTGCTCGCTTGCTCACAACAAAAAATATTTCATACACCCACAATTTCACTTTGAAACATTTTTCAAAAGACGAAGCACTTTGTATGCATTCTTATAGAGACTAGAACCATTACAAAGACATTCCTTTTCAAAATACTTTCAAAACCCACACCACAAACACATTTTCAAACAAAAAACAAGTGATCTAGCAAGCAACTAAGCCCGTAGGTAACTACGAATGAAAAGGGTGATAACACCTTCCCTCTTCATAACCTACCCCCCGAACTCAAGAAAACAATCTCAAAGGTCTTTCCTGTTCTTTTCACCCTTTCCTTATTGGATAAAAGAAAAGTCGGTGACGACTCTTGCTATCCGCAACAATTACGATCAAACACAAAACACCCAAGTTAATTCTTCCACCGTATTACAGTGTCAAAGGGCCCTCCTTGATACGGGTCTGCAAGTGTAGCGACACCATCATGTGTAACAGAAGATTCCTCCTTGTCTTCGTGAGCAAGGGAGACGTGCCCCTGGGATAACTTCCCCGTCAAAAGGCCTAGGAACGATTCCCCGCCTAGCCCTGGCCGGCTCATTCTGAAGTCTGGAAATCTCACGTCTAACTGACACGTGACGGGTTTCACGGTCAAGTCCCAAACTGTCAATGTTGTTTGTAGCCATTTTTCCTAACAAAAAGAAGAAAATAACATCAATTTGAATCCAGGACATTGTAGGATATGCATCTCCAAAAACTAGTAAGGACACAAGATACATCTCCAAATAAGCTTGTGTTTCTAACAATGGTAGAAACGCATACCAGTCTTACCATAACAACCCAAAATGTAACAAAATGAAAGTGCATGTCTTTAACAACTACATATTTCGAATGTGACTACTATCTAATGCATTCAAAACAAACTATTTTATCCAATACATTAATCAAAATTCAAAAAAGTTAAAAGAGAAACTTACTCAAAAAAAAGTGTTAAGGATGAAAAATATTGAATATAGTAAGTAAAGTGAATTGGGATTGAAAACTTGAAATAGAGGTAGTGTTGTTCCTTGAAAAATGGACCGGAAGAATGTTGCTCACGAACTCCAATGGATCTCAAAAGTTTTAGAAAATGAAAAAGGAAAAGATAGAGGATTTGTCGCGTGCATTATATATTAATTAAATGCGCTCAGAGATGTATATCAGAAAAAATACCTGAATTTAAAAATAAGGGTTAAACTAAAGATGCATTTACGAACAAACTCTAAAACACACACGAAGATGCATCTCCAAATTAAATTTTGATTAAGTGAGGAAAACTCACCATTTTGCGCTTATTTTGTGAAAAAACGTGCGTTTGAAGATGCATATTTGAAAAATATTTTTTACTTTTTGTCAAGGATTAAAAACCTATAGAGATGGAAAAAGAAATTCCTTTACTTATGTTTTAATATCAACTATGGATCTGTTTCTCTCAACTTTAAATATTTTTTTTACTTTAAAAATGAATTTATAAAAATATTTATTTAAATATTGCAGTTTTTAAAAAAAAAAATTTGAAATTAAAAGATTAATTTTACCATTTTATAACATAAATATATATTATTAAATATTAAAACATAGTCGAAATTATAATTTTTTAAAAAAATTGCATCTCAAATAAATTTTATAAAAAAACCATTTGAAATAGTTTTAAATGATTTTTTGAAATTTTAATATTAAAAAAATCAATAAAATAATAAAATATTTAAAATAACATTTTAAAAATAATTATTAAAAACATATTTTAATTTGAACTTTTTATTAAAAATTTATGTAATTTTTTTTAAATAAAAATATATATAACTATAAAAAATCATTTAAAAAAAAACTAAATCAAACTGTCTCTGTACTCAGTTTTATATTTAATCATTCATTTCTCTAGAAATACTGGTTTTTTAATTTTATTATGATGCAATTAAGTTAACCCTTAATCTCTTTAAAGAAACTACAAAACAGAGAAGGCGAAAAACAAACATCGATCAGAAACATAATGAACTACTAAAAACAAAATATTTCTCAATGTTACTGATGAGAAGAAAAAAGAAATGCAACAGAAGAAGATGAAGTAGTAAATGGTGGAAAAGAAAAGTTGAATGGCAATTATTTTAAAGATTGAATTGATAATACACACAAATAGTACAAAATAATTTTATAATTTTTTTTTTCAAAGCATCAAATCACATCTTATAGTATAAAATCATTTTTTATATTAAAAAAACAATAATATAACATGACACTAGGAATGTCAATGAACGGGATGGAAATAGGAGATACATTCTCATCTCAATTTTTGTTCTCAAATTTACTCTCTATCTCCATCTCAGATTCCCGATACGAGAAAATTTTGTCTTCTGTCCACAGATCCCCACAGTTTCTACAGAGATCTATAAACATAAATATTTATTTTTTATTTTTAACTAAATTAATAAAAAAATTCAAATACTAACCACGAAAAATTAATAAACTAATCACCTACGATAAATATATTATTTTAATAATATTTAATTTTGAAATTCACGAACACCAAACTTTCAAATTTAAAAAAAATAAATTGAAATAATCATTTACTCTCTCCGTAATGAATTATAAAGAAAATTGTTTTTTTTTTGTATATTTAACAATTAATTTATGTAGTTCATATTGACTTTTTTGATATATTTGAAAATTAATGTATGTAGTTTATATATAGACTACATACATTAATTATCAAATATATTTAAAAAGTCAATTTTCTTTATAATTCGTTACGGGTGGAGTAGATCTCTCTCTTTTACTAACATATGTGTTTTACATTTGTTTATGAAATATATTATTTGAAATGACAAATACACCTATATAGAAATATTAAATTATATATTAATTAACGATATTTTAGTATTTTAGTGTGGGGCATGGACTCTACGGGACGGGGATATGTTCGTCATCCTCATTTTCAAAATGCTTTCGGAAGAACTTTATTCTCCATCTCATCTCCGCGAGACGAAAATTCTCCATATTTAAAACCCCGAACGGAAAATCTTCGCAGAAATCCCCACTAATAGATACAAGTTGACATACCTATAAGACACATTGCTCCAATTAATGTGTAATTATAAGACACATTGCTCCAATTAATGTGTAACTCTTTGCCTATGGAAATAAGATCGATCAAACTGATATTTTGGTAGTTGATTAGCAAACTTGGGCCATGAGGGCTCGTGTATTGTTGCTACTTTCCCATCCTCAGAGACCATGTTAGGTAATCGATTGTTAATTTGGTCCATGTGGTGTAGACCCAAACTGTACAACTGATGCATGATGTCTTGATGTTTCATCTTCCTCCATTGGACCAAAAAGATAGTTCCATCTATCAATCTTGAAATGGGTGGAAAAGTGCTCATTAGTTAGATTTAGGGTTACATTCCAATATTCCGTAAATAACTATGGTAAAAAGGTTAACACTAAAATATAATGTTTGAAAGAAATGGAATTATGCAAGTGTAAACGAGAAAAATATCTAACCATGACTCAGAATAACACTTATAAATAAGAGACAATCAAAATCATTCTTAACTGATCCGATCACACTTATATATGAGACAAATAGAACAATTCCTAGCTGGTCAGATGAGGAATGCAAAAGACTATTTGATGCATATAAAAAATAATGAACTCGGGAGACGCACTCATATGCAATGTTCGAGAGCGCAGATGTTCACATGTAAGTCAGTTTGTAGAGAACTTTGTCTAAATAGAGCCGTTGTATTGAGCTGATTTTGTTAGATATTTGATCAACTCGAAACAGCATTAGCCAAAACAGCCATCCATTAACTTTTAACTTAAAATAAAATGTGACCCTTTGTGTCGATCCAACATCAATCTCACGTCATAAAGCCTAACTTGCTTATAAAATTTAGGAATCTCTGAGAAATTTTCTAGTAATTAGTCCATATAGAATTGTAATTTCTAACAAATTTATCAACTGAGATTTTGGCAAAAACAACATTTTATAACTTCAACAAAATTATTGTAACTTCATCAAACATATTGTATATCCAAACATGCAATGAACCAACTGTCAAAACCAAATATTCCTTTCTACACCAAATAGAATTGAGTTAGCAAGTGCAAGTTGGTCAAAACATATTTCCCAGCTCCTTAATCAATATTTGTTGGTTTCCTGGACACTCATTCCAACTAAATATGAAATATAACTGAGGTGTGTGATAGTTGAATGGATGGGAGATTCCTAGTTAAGAGGGTAGGCCTTAATTGAATCCCAGCAACAAACAAATGTCTAACGAAACAAACAAAATATACAAAGATATTGAGAGGGTTAAGATATCACTGAGATACAGAAGCCAAAGGGTGACATGTCAAAACCAGTCTTTATTGTTAAGGACAAGACATAAATTGACGATGTAGCTGTATGGTTTCATTGGCCTGAGACATGCACGTTAACAAAACTTATCCGAAAAAGAGAATAGACCTCTTTCACTATAATCATATCATGGGAGAGAAGAGTTAAAAAGAAACAAAGAGATGGAGAGAGAGAGAGAGAGAGGGAGAGAGGAAGAGAACAAACCAATATAACCACTAGAGCTGTGGGCACTAGGTCAAAACATGTTTACCAGCTCCATAATCAATAATTGAATCCACCTTATTTATTTTCTCTCTCCCTCCATCACTTCCTTCTGATACACTTTCCATGCCCTTCTATATAATGATTGAAGCAATCCACAACTTCCCCTATGGGTAGCAAACCTGATTTTGATCACATGATGAGTTCTTCAATCTTTCTTCTATACTGTCTTCTCACATTCTCTTTGTATTCCATCTCCCAACACACAAGCTACAGTTATTCTCTCGACTTTACGCCAGCGAGGAAGTTAAGCATGTCATCCTCTGGCCATGA
Organism: Vicia faba; assembly: GCA_948472305.1. NCBI lineage: Eukaryota > Viridiplantae > Streptophyta > Magnoliopsida > Fabales > Fabaceae > Vicia > Vicia faba. The sequence goes on from OX451739.1 coordinate 1,451,187,970, forward strand.
CCACAAATATCATGAAACTCAGGTATGTTCGTCCGCAATTAATCATGTCAAAAGAATAAAAAGTTAAAAGATAAGCAGTGAGATGCAACTTACTATAAAGACAGTTTTCTCTGCAAGTCTTTTTCATCTCCTTAGTGCCTTCATACACCTCAGACTTGCCGCACACAACTAGTCATAGATCTCGATCATTTATATAAAGATCGAATGACTCATTCTGTATTTTAAAGCTGATCTAGTAGAGTCAGAATAGGAGTCATATGATCTTCATTCATCAATAAATATCTTTTCAATGTGTGTTTTCCTCGACTAAAGGAGATTGAGGTCCACCATTCCCCTCTTTCTTTATTGTTTCCATTTCTTAACATGGTGTATAAAATGCAGGTAGCAGATGAGAGAATGGAAAGTGCCCCTGCCAATGCAGATTTCACAACACTAGAAATTACCGGCAACAGTTACAGTCCTCGTGATCTTGTCTACCATACAGATTACCATGGAGTAACAACTCATCCAACTCCTAAACATCCAAAACCATAGGCTGCCGTTTTAATTTTGATTTGTGAAAGATATATGCAGACATGTATTCTAGTTCTTATGAACATATAAATGTAATGTAATGCACTGTGTGTATGGGGAGAGAAAAGAGTTATCTTTATATACTGGAACTCATTACATGATTCATTTTTCTTATCTAGTTTTTCAAATATATCAGTACATATGTAAGCTATATATAGAAACTTACAAAAACTGATGAAATGGTCACTAAGAGGCTACTGATGTCAAGTATTCCACTAGGTGAATATGATTCAGTAGTTCCTCACCAGAGCAGGGGAAAATGAAATGAAATAAAATAAAACAGTAGTATTATAACTTATCATGAAGTGAAATCATTCCATTTACATATTGCCTTCTTGTTTTTTTATACTTCTGAAGAAGCATCCTGTGACTAGTTACAATATCGTCAAATACCACCTCACTACAAAACCTAGACTTAACTTTCAGAAAAGCAGCCTCTAACTTGTCCTTGTGTTTGGCACACAACGAGCGTAGATCTTCAATAATGAAAGATCTATCCATGTATCCATTGTTGGCCTCTTTTTCCATACTAAGAACCCAAAGCCATTGGATTTGATCAAATGGATCTTTATTTTTCTGAATTGCAACCTCTATGTTGCTCAGCACTTCCGAGAATTTACATTCATTACGTATTTTATCGATCAAGTCGAGAAAATTTTTTCTCTGATTTTCAGTAAGTCTATTATAAACATCCGACGGCAAGGAATCTGCAGCAGACAAGTATGCTTTCCGGAAACTAGGATCAGAAGTGCTAATAATCCCAATGGCAACATGTAAAAGATTCACAGAGATGAGAACAAGTTTTTGGGACAGATAGTTGGTGGCATCACAACATGGTCTTTTCCAGTTTTCACTCCAGCAATGAAGAGTAAAATGAACTACTCCTTCCCACCTGCATTTAGAGTGATATAGAATGAGCAAAACCCGGATATCAAATCACCGGAGGTAAAACTTTTTTTTAAGATGCGGTATAATATTGTGAACCCAAGGAGAGCAAGTACAATCTTCCATTGGCAGTGATGCAGATGTTGCATTAATGAAGTGTATGTCACTACAGTACTAATAGTATCTTCAATCACCTCACTCATTTGCAAGTACAATTATCAATTTGAATTAAAACATAACATAAATATAGCAATCAAATAAAGTCGAAGGAAAAGAAAATTCAATCAGAAAAAGAATTTATAAATTCTTAGGAAGGCCTAATGGTTAAGCAATCTTTCCAAATAAAAGAAACCTAGTCATAACATATCTCTCATAACCAAACATAGTAAGTCCAAGTTTCACTCTCTTTGTGCGGGCTTGAGGACAAACCAACAGGAAGATGAAAGGTTGATAATATCATATACATCTTTATCAACAGGGTAATAATTTAGGTAGACTAAATACTATAAAAACTGGTCCATGAATCAGCTTTCCATAGACATGGGTCTCTGAAAGCTTGGCCCAGTGTCCTGCAGACAGACTTGTCTAATTATAAATGATTGATTTTAGTGTGGGTCACTCCACATGTATTGTTACAGTTCTCTGATTCAAAAACATATATCAAATGATTATTTTTATCAGTCGATATAGTGCAACAAAAAATAGATTGAAGAAAAGAAAAAATAAAAAATAAAAGTGTTCATAATTCTTGGAATCAATGGAAAATCTGAGAAATAATTACTAAGGAACACGAGGTCCACCCATGACTATGGCCATCATACAAAGACTGATGGACCAGCTTTGACTGGATAGGAAAGAAAGCACCAGGATGTAATGATTAGTTTAACATAAGCATGTTAACCAGCGATAGTGGTCTAGTAGGATTCTCAACTGAGCAACGTGGAATTTTGTTTTCAGAACATCTCTTATTTTTACATTAAGAAAATTTGAAAATGGTAGTATATGAGGATTTGTGAAGTCATATGTTATGAGAATTAAAATATGAATTAACTGCTTTCATATAGGCATATAAATTATAATACACACACTAGTCGACAGGATTCAGATGTGTGAGATGTACCGTTCTCCTAGCTTCTATTGCCACCTCAGCATAACTAATCAAAAGTTAGTTATAACTGGGTGTAGGTTAGAGTACCCAAGGGTGTAAGATTAGGAATGCTATATAAATCTCTAATCCTCATTTGTAACACATTCAGCTTTCTAATAACTGAACATTCAAAGACTGAAAAACTTTTCCCTCTATTTTCTCTCTTCTTACATGGTATTATAGAGCCTCAAGATCAATGGCAACCGAAACTCCTTCCACCATATCACCGCCCTTACTAGTGTGTAATCAGTGGCGTCTCCTACTGTCTCTGCTCTTCCCAAAATCGCATTTCAACTAAAAATTTATGAGAAATTGGATGAGAAGAACTTCCTCATGTGAACATTCAAAGACTGAAAAAATTTTCCCTCTATTTTCTCTCTTCTTACATGCTATTATAGAGCCTCAAGATCAATGGCAACCGAAACTCCTTCCACCATATCACCGCCCTTACTAGTGTGTAATCAGTGGCGTCTCCTACTGTCTCTGCTCTTCCCAAAATCGCATTTCAACTAAAAATTTATGAGAAATTGGATGAGAAGAACTTCCTCATGTGGCATAAATAAGTCGAGCCTATGATCAACGTGCAAAATCTATAATCCTTCCGCATTTTCCCTGAGATTCCTCTTCAGTTCCTTTTGAGTGCAGATCAATCGGAAAGAATTGAAAACCATGCATATCATTGTTAGAACATAGTTTGATTCTACAACCCTTGTAAGAATTTTGATGATTACAAAAACAAAGAACATTTATGCTCCCTAAAATTATATTTTGTTTTGTAGAGAAGTTCTGACGGAAGAAGATCAGAAAATAAGTTACAAAGTTGTTTCTGCTGTGATGGTAAACATCTCTCAAAAAGTTCTGATGAAAGAAGATCAGAAGATGCGTTAAAAGGATGTTTCAACTATGATTATAAAACTCTTTGAAAGAAGTTCTAACGCTGCAAACAGGATTTCATGGCTCTGATCTCCAAAGTTCTGAAGCAAGCAGCAACGGATACTTCAATGTTCTGAAGCGTTACAAATCAAACATTTCCATTTCAAGAGTAACGGCTGGAAGGGAATAAGGATCTTTATTTTTGGAAAGCGCCTTAATTGTCATTGATCAAGTTTCCAAATGCTCATCCATGCTTCGCCTATTTAAACAGCATTGAGGATAAATCGTTCACGATTTACACACGCACAACAACGCTGCTATCATCTTTCATTCTCAAACGTTCAACATTCAATTTTGTGTAAAACATCATTGTCTTGTAATACTGTTTAATTAGAAACATTACTGTACACTTTATTCATACATTGTTTAGAGAATTTCCTTGAGAAAAATCGGGTTGTGGTTACACTCAAGAAGACTTTGGCAGTTGTCAAAATAGATTTGTAATCAAGATTGATTAGTGAATTAAGACCTCGTTGGAAAGAGGCGAAATCACCTTGGCGGGTGGACTGGAGTAGTTTGAGTTCAAACAAACCAGGATAAAAATCAACGTGTTCTTTTCATTAAGTTTTAAGATCCCAATTCAACCCCCCCTTCTTGTGTTTTCCATTCTTCAATTGGCATCAGAACCAGAGCGCCTGGTTCTAAGTTCAAGCACTTAACCGTGTCAGTAAAAGATCCAAGCTAAGGAAAACACTATGGTGGGGCCAAGTCAAAACATCAGCAGTGACTACCATGATGAGAAAGAAGAAATCAACGGCAAACCTCCAATCTTTGATGGAGAGAACTTTGACTACTGGAAAGACAGAATTGAAAGTTTCTTTCTGGCTCAAGACGCTGATCTCTAGGATATGGTGATTGATGGGTACATGCATTCTGTTGATGAAAGTGGTCAGAAGATTGACAGAAAAAGAATGTCAGATCATCAAAAGCGAGACTTCAGAAATTATCACAAGGCCAGAACTATTCCCTTGAGTATCATCTCATACTCAGAGTATGAGAAGATCACAAACAGAGAGACAGCAAAGCACATGTTTGATTCCTTGAGAATGACGCATGAAGGCAACACGCAAGTCAAAGAAACCAAAGCCCTTGCGCTCATTCAGAAATATAAAGCCTTCAAAATGGAAGAAGATGAAACCATTAAAACAATATTCTCAAGATTTCAAATTCTGATTTCTGGACTAAAAATTCTGGACAAAGGGTACTCAACTGCTGATCATGTAAAGAAGATCATCAGAAATTTACCAAAGAAATGTAGACCCATGGTCACTGCTCTCAAACTGGCAAAAGATCTGAACAAAATATCTTTAGAAGAACTTGTCAACTCTCTCAGAAGTCATGAGATAGAATTAGAAGATGATGAGCCTCAGAAGCAAGGTAAGCCTTTAGCTCTTAAATCTAACAAAAAATATGATTCTAAAGTTTTGCAGACAATAGAAGAAAACTCTGGTGGTTCCTCATCAGAAGAAGACGAATTATCCCTTCTCTCCATAAGAGTCAATCAGCTGTGGAAGCACGGGCAAAGGAAATTCAGAAATTTCAGAAGAACAGGGAATCAGCCTGAATCATCGTCTGGATACAGAAAGTCTGAACCATCTTCTGAATACAGAAAATCAAGAAACAGAGACATTGTCTGCTACGAATGCAATGAACAATGGCATTACAAAAGCGAATGTCCAAAGCTTCAGAAGGAGAAACCTAAAAAGAAGTTCGTTAAGGAGAAGAAAAGTTTCATGGCAACATGGGATGACTCAGACTCTTCAGAAGCAGACACTGAATCAGAAGATGAAAGAGTCAACATTGCCCTGATGCCAAACATATCAGAAGATACTGAATCATTTGGATCTGAATCAAATTCAGAGGCAGAAGAGGTATTTATTAACTTTTCTAGATCTCAATTAGAAGAGAGTCTGTCAGAAATTCTAGAAAGGTATCAGAAACTTCGAGTCATAAACAAGAACCTGAAAAAGGATCTAGTTTTTGACTCTGAAGAAACTAAGAATCTGAGAATGGAAAACTCTGAGCTAAAAGAAAAAATTTCAAAGCTTGAAAATGAATTACAAAATACTCAGAAGAAAACTATCTCAGAAGTTCCTAGTAACCCTAATAAGATCATAAAGGAATATGATCACAGCTTTCAGAAATTCCTCGCTAAAAACATAGATAGAAACAAGATGGCTTCAATGATCTATGGAGTTAGCAGAAATGGTATAGGATATAAAGATAAAGTATCTCAACTTAAGAAAGTTAAGGATTTAGTTATTAAACGCACTCCTCTAAATCCTCTAACAAACAAGGACCCAAAAAGATATGGATACCTAAGGATAAAATTGTCTATGTTGCAGATATCTTTGACAGCAAGACTGAAACACCAATCCTGGTACCTGGACTCTGGATGCTCTCGACACATGACGGGAAGAAAACATATGTTCCAAAGCCTAATTGAGAACTCAAGTTTTATCTTTATTTTCGGAAAGCGTCTTAATTGTCATTGATCAAGTTTCCAAATATTCATCCATGCTTCGCCTATTTAAACAAGCTTTGAGGATAAATCGTTCACGATTTACACACACACAACAACGCTGTTATCATCTTTCATCCTCAAACGTTCAACATTCAATTTTGTGTAAAACATCATTGTCTTGTGATACTGTTTAATTAGAAACATTACTGTACACTTTATTCATACATTGTTTAGAGAATTTCCTTGAGAAAAATCGGGTTGTGGTTACACTCAAGAAGACTTTGGCAGTTGTCAAAGTAGATTTGTAATCAAGATTGATTAATGGATTAAGACCTCGTTGGAGAGAGGCGAAATCACCTTGGCAGGTGGACTGGAGTAGTTTGAGTTCAAACGAACCAGGATAAAAATCAACGTGTTCTTTTCATTAAGTTTTAAGATCCCAATTCAACCCCCCCTTCTTGTGTTTTTCCATTCTTCAACCATCCTTAGATCACACAAGATCAATGGTTACTCTCGTGGCTTCAACCCATGTTATCTGGATCTATCGTGACACGATTTGTTGGTTGTATTCCCGTTCATCAACTCAGGGATCGTAATTTTCGAAAATTGATCTGTGTTTGTGCAAGGCAACTTAGGTGAGAATCGCATGCAACAGCGCTCTTTGATGGATCTATGGAGGATTATTTCCTTCGCAGCGCCCCTACATCTTATGCCCCTGCACAGCTACCAACTAAGCTGACTTAACGGGACTGAAAACAAGTTTGAATTGGTGCAATTGGAGGAAGTTGAAGGTATACTTCTTGCACGTGAGATGTGTTTTGACAATTTAAGGGGAAATCAGTCTATTCAAACAACAAAAATAAGCCTATTCAACCCCCCTTCTAGACTTTGACCACCATATTCAACCAACACCTATAGCTCCCTTGTCATTGTAAAATATTTGCAGTAAAGTTTGGTTCTACTTATGAATTATAAATACACATGGCAATTATGGCATAGTTGCATAAAGTCTAAAAGTTTATGAAACATGAAAAACTATGTATTTCCTCTTTATCTTAAATTGTGTTTCTTCCTAATATGAGTGCATTCATGTAATAGAATAAGAGAGAAATTGGCAGATTCAGATTTGAACTTACCACACAAAAACCTGATCAACATCTAGTCAACCATTGCCATTTTCATTACATGAGAAAAAGTATAATTAACAGCACTTAAATTTTATATGAGAAGGAAAAGAAGACAAAAGAAAATTAATATAAAAAAAGGGGCCATATGAAACTTAATTATGTTGTAATTGAAAAAAACGGCAATTTGTATAAGTATAACTCAAATCATCATAACTGAGCTTATTATAACCTATAAAAAATAGTTTAAGTTAACATTTACTTACTCAAAAGGAGGTTCAACCTCAATACTGAGCGTAAGGTGCAACGAAAATCCAGGAGAACCATTATCAACACCATAATTTGTATAGGCCTCATGTGGAAAACCTCTGGGAATATACAAAACATCGCCCTCCCTGAGGAAGAACTCACTTCTACCAGCTTTTGTACAGTCAACATCAGAACCACAGAGATTATCATATAAGCGGGGTAATAGCTGACCAGGTCGAGAATATACTGTCCACTTCTTCGAGCCAAAAATTTGGCAGACAAATACACAGTGATCATCAAAGTGACGGGCCAAACCCTGAGAATTAGATGGTGTTAAGTACAAATTGGCACCTACTGAAGGTTGGCCAAACATAAGTGCTAATGCATCGGCAATAGCAGCAATACTCCGATACCGAAACTCCAGACCACGCAGAGCAACAGTATAACCCTCTTTATAAGCTTGCTCACACTTTAAGACATCTTCAGTAGTTAAACACAGAGGTTCCTGAAAGTAATGAGTCTCTTTTCTCGATTGGCTCTCAGTTTTTACAACTCGGATATCCTGCTGGTAGATTATAGGACAGCCAATTCTATCTTTCACCTCATTCAGAAAATTGAGGATATTTTGCTCCTCTGAAGCAATAGGAAAACAAGACACAAGACCTTGTAGAGTTGAATGAAGGAGGGAAGGAACACTCCCATTCCAGTTCAAAGATTGTATAAATGGGTTAAACATATCATTCACTTTGAGATCCTCCAATGTTCTGGTTAGAAGAAAAGGCGAAAATTCCCAATAATTTGACATAAAATCTTCAAAACTAGTATCACTTGTACCAAAAAGACCTCTTTGAACCACTTCAAATGGCAAAGAGACAGTAAGTTGTGAAGCATAAATGGAAACCCTAAAGATGCTTTCGGCAAGATCACTAACTCCAATGTGACTCTTACAAACATGTACTTCATCATTAGATTTTACAGCACCTTTGATTAACAAATTATGACTAGCATTTGCCCTTATCTCTTTTAGAAGGCTCAGGATTGCTTCAGAAAGGCTTTTGGGGATATTGTGTAGTTGCTTAAGATCACAAGCATTGATAAGAACAGTAATTGCACTGAGTAAAGCCATTGATAGTTCATCCTCCCTAAACCCAATCTTAAGAGACTGAAAACTTTCATTTCTATCGGACCATAAACAGACAGATTCCAGGCGCTTAAAAATCTGAAGAAACACAAACCTAAGGAAATTTTCAATATATACAAAAACAACAACAAATTTTCAATGGTAACATTTTTCTTTTCTCATTTATTTTTTTCCAAAACAGTGATATATTTAAAAAGCGCGATAGAAATAAAAGAATTGCGGGTTAGGATCTCACTGGATAAACAACTTTTAAGCACTTGGGATAACTTACATCACAAGTACTTATCATATACTCTCCCATAATTGAATTACAAGCAAAAAGCTATTTGAAAAGTTGATGCAACCTGTCTAACGATTTTACTTATATTTCATTTCTCGGAGTTTGGCATATGACATATTTAGGTTCTTTTTGGCATGACATATTTTTGAAATTATAGTTTATAGTTTATAAGCTCATGTGACAATAAAAGACATATTTGTTAACGGTTTTTTCATCACAAACTTATAGCTTATTTTAGCTTATAGCTTATCATTTTTTCTTCCACTTCTACCCTTATTTTTAACTAAAATTCATTTTTACGCTTTATCTTAAATATCTTTTTTAGTATTAATTAAGAAATATACTACCTTAAACTTTGTGCAAAAAAATATTCTATAAGTGACACTTAAAAAGGAACGGAGGGAGTATTAGTCATCAGCCAATAGCTATAAGCTAGCTTGCAAGCCTAGGCTACTTTTACCAAACAGAGCCAAATTCACTTAAATATAAGCTACTTCAGTTACATAAAATAGAGTTAAACTATTTTCATATAAGCTAGAATTGGTTTTCATAAACTATGAGACTATGAAAATATACTGCAACAGCTTATGGACCTTCCAATGTCGTTTTCATAAATTCTCCCAAAGATTCTCTACTTAGGCATAAGCTAAAATAAGTGAAAACAAACAAACCCTAAAATAAAGTGCAATAGCTTACATCAGTTTGTGTAATGCAGAGAAAGTGATAAGCTGTTGTTGAGCAAAGGTGGTGATAGACAAATCCAATACAGCATTACAAGCAGAGAACAAAAGATCTCTATCGGAACTCTCCAACAGAGAGATTAATCCCCTAACTGTTTCCGAATCGGTAGCGATTTCCTCATTGAGTTCGAGGGAAGCGAGCGAGGCGGCGCCAACGACATTAGCGGCGCGGATTGCGATTTTGGAGTGTGTGGAAGAGAGGAGAGATGGAAGTAAGGCGAGGATGGGTGTGACGGAGGATTTGGAGAGGAGAAGAGAATTGCGAAATATGAATAAGCATTTGTTGATGAAGGGGAGAGTGGCTTGGGGTTGGTTTGAGAGGGATGCGAGTAATAAGGCGAATAGGGTTTCGAGATCGGAGATCTGAGATATGGAACAAGAGCGTTTTCTTTTCTTCTTCACGGAAGGTGCAACCGCATGCTTCTTCATTCTTCTTCCACCAGATGCAAATGCCTCTCTTCGCGAACAGACCCGCTTCTTTCATTTATCAAGTTTTAATAGCTTTCATTTAAGTATTTATGTATCATTGCGTAATAATTTGTTACGATTTTTAATTTTTTAATCATTTATTACACATTGTGACTATTATGATTTTATTTAATGTATATTTTGAATTTGAATTCACGGTACATACATAAAAGTGGAATATGAAAAATCACTTTAAAATTAACCTGCAGCATCAACTTCCCATCAATTCTTTTTTTAACGAAGACGTATTAAGACTACTTATAAAAATAATCCTTATCCGCAACATTCCGCAATTTTTTATTGGGCATTCTATTAGAGCTATTTCACAAATCATATCTCTTTTTCTAACTCATCATTTACTTTTCATATTTATCTCATTCTTTGTTTTTCTAATCCATTGCTTCCAACTCTTCCACTTCCAACAACAACAACAATAGTCGTTGTGTTTTCATACTTATTTTTTTTCGATTCCACTAAGGAACAAAATTAACAAGATGTTCCAGAATTTGATTGTTGTTGTTATGGACATTTTGGGAAATGTTTTTGGTTTTATAGCTCCGTTGTGGATTGCGGCTATCTTTGGTATTGTTGTTGGTTGGGCTTGGAAACCTAAATAGGCTATTGAACCTAATAGCTACGATTGGAGTACTTTCTTCAAGTTTTAGGTTCCTTGGAGTAATGACTCCGAGCTTCTGCATCAACCCGGTTTTTCGGATAAGTTTGTTTGGTTTTCTTTCATTTGTATTTCATTTTGTTTTAGTTTGATTTTATGTGACTATTTGGCTGATTCACATTCAATTCCTTACTAATTTTATTGTTGGAGTTGATTTGAAATGGATTTGTTGATTGTGATTTTTATTAATTGTTTCTTTTGTTGTTGTACTTTTATGATGGAGTCGTCATCCAGAGGTTAAGTTGGCTTAGAGAGTAGACAAGATTTACATCACGGTTCAATTGGCTGATGCCAAACATGTTGATTATGAAGTTATTGTCATCAGCTTTGATGAAGAATCTGAAGTGAGAGATAAACATCCTAACAAGTAACTGATGATTTTACAATTGTCTATGTGTTTCGACATTGATTTGTTTATTTATGTAAGCCGTTAGTAATTGATTTTTGAACCGGAGTTTACTACAGTTACGAAATAATAATTCAACAAACTAAAGAATCTCACTGATTTGTGAATGATATAAAATGGTATAATTTTTATAGAAATATGTGTTTATTATTAACTTCTGAAATCAATGTGTTCATTTTTCTACAGTCGGATAGATGGAAGCATTTTATCGTACAAATATTGTATTTATGATTTTCCGATCAAATTTTATATTTTTGAAGGGATGTGCATGAAACATCTTCTGGACTGTTAGGCGCTCTCTATGCACTCTTTCAGAAAGAAAATTTTGTTGTTGTTGCAACAATAAAAACAAAAGGCTTCTATGTACTTACGAATTTGTTAGTAATTGGAATTGTGCATGTACATTGTTGTGGATGTTAGTTATGGATATCCACATGAAGTAGAGTTAATATCCACAAGCACTTAGACATGTCTCCATCAATGAAGATTAACACCATCACTGTTTATCTGTTTTGGAATAACGAACGACAATATTGTATCAAATAATGAAGTATTAATGGTGATCAATATGCATATAATCATTATGATACAATTGACATATTGTACATGTTGTTTATTTACATATACCATTTAAGTGTTTTTTATCTATACGTTGAATGTTCTAACCTGCATATATATATATATATATATATATATATATATATATATATATATATATATATATATATATATATATATATATATATATATATATATATATATATATATATATATATATATCATTGGATCTATAACTAAATTTTAATATTTTGAATATCTTATTTAATAATGAAATATTTATAATTTGTTGTACTTGCAAGCTCGGATAATGACATGGATGGTCACCCCTAAATTGTCAATTTGTTTTATTTGTTGTGGTCAAATTGTCAATTTGTTTTCATGTAATTGGTATTGCCAATTTGTTTTCATTGAGTTTATATGTGCTCTTTTGTTTGGTTTCCTCATTAATTTCGCACGAAACATCCTTGAGGGTCATAACAAGTCTATTAAACACCACTCAGGTAAATTAACATACAAAAATGTATACATAGAATTTGTATTTAGAAACCTTTTTAAATTTCGTATAAAAAATTCATATTTCTTTGTGATATAGGAAATGGTCATAGTCCGTCATGATGCAGATTAGCTTAAAGACAATAATAAATTATCTTTTCTTCCAGTATGCATGTGTATACGTCTGTTTTAGAGAATTATTTCATTTTAGCATATGAAAAAGGAAGGTTGAAGATGTTAATGTTTCCGTATATCAAATTATGGTAAAAGATGGAGTAGTTTAATTATTTTTTGAACCAATTTTAATTGTCAATTTATATATTATGTTCATTTGTTTGGCTGGATTAACAACAATGAGTAGGTTTACTCCTACTACATTAAAAAAAAAAAATTTTTTTTTAATAATAATAAATTTTTATTATTTTATGTACAGTTTAACATTTTTTTCTAATTAACAATATATTTTAATTTTGTAAATACTTTTTTATACTACAAACATTAAACATTTTCAATATTGGAGCTTTTTTTTTAAAGATTAATAATTACACACCTTCAATGTAAAAGATTTTTAAATATATTTTTATTGAGACTACTAAGCATAATAAATATATTTAAATATATTTTAAATATATGGGAATAAATAATTTTTTATTTTGGAATTAATTTAATATAACATTTTAAATCTGAGATCCTAATATTTATTACACTATCCAATAGACATTAATTAATGTGATACTTTAAAATATATGGAAATAAATATATAATATTTACCATATGTTTTAAATTTCTATATTTTTATAATTGTACATATTTAGATCTAATTACTCTATTAATATATTCAAAAAGATATATGTTTAATTTCTTAATTAAATTATATTTTTTTAACTTATAAAATTACTAAAAACAATTTTTTTAAATTAAATTTATTATGATAATCATGATAAATAAAAATGATAAATGATATTCATGAAAAAATATGTTAAATGGAGTATTCAAGAAAAAATCATGATAATGAGAAAAAGTTTATTGATATAGAAATAATAATTTAAAAAAATAATAATTAAAAAGAATAATAATTAAAAATGATTTTTATGAATTTATTTAAAAGTATCATAGACAGAAAAAAAATCATACCATATATAATATTATGATATGATATAAGAAAAAAGAAAAAATTAACTCCTTCTAATTTAATATGATTTTTTTAAAATCTAATAAATAAAAGAAAATATTATTTAATATTAAATCTAATTTACCTAGAAAGAGACTTATGCTCAAGAAACCAAGTAAGAGACTTCTTTTGCTCAAGCAACCTAACAAGAGACTTTCACTAAACTTCTAAACAAGCAGTTTAGATGAATAGACGACAAGATGGACTTTGATATACAATCAGATGTGCACAAAGAATACAACATAATTAAAGACTTCAACACTTGAGGTTTCTAAAAATATACAAGGATAAGAAATATCAAGTCTATGTGCAATACAACATAAAGTATATATGAAAGCTTATAGTTCTTTTCGGTTCTTAGTGTTTGTTGTATCTGTTAGAACAATGTTTGAATCTACTACCCTAAGTTAAAGTTTTGATGATAACAAAATACAAGATTATATAAATTGTATGATTCATGTAAGACATATATGCTACCTAAAAATTATGTTTTGTTTTACAGAAACTCTGATGAGTATCAGCATGAGAACATCATCATCAGCATCAGAAGATGATAGATCAACATCAGCATCAGAAGATGTTATATCAGATATCAGAATCAGAAGATCAAAGCATGTGCTTACGCTGAAGCTTGATGAACAAATCTACGCGTAACATCTAAACTCTGATCAAGACCACAACGCTTTATCAGCATCTAGCAGCGTCAGAATAAGCCAAAGCCAGAACACGCTTAATTGGCAACGGTACTGTGCATTCAAGATCATTTATTTTCAACGGCATTATTCAAGACAAGATCTTCTAAGTATGGAAAGAATGTTATTGGCATTGAAACGGAATCATTGCTCCAACGTACAAATTCCAATGCTATATAAACAAGCTAATGAGGAATGGATTGGCTAATGCTCTACAAATTTCTACACGCCTAAAGCAATCATCACCATCCTCATTCTCACAGTTTGCTAAAGCTCTATAAATAATTATTCTATAGTTTTAGCATTCCAGTTTTTCTTAAGCTTAATTTGTGTAGTATCACAGTTGTGATAAACTGTTTTTGTAGAAACATTCATACACTCTCTTTGTTCATTATTTGTAAGAAAGATTTCCTTGAGAAACTGGATTGTGGTTTAAACTCAAGAAGGCTTTAGCAGTTGTTAAAGCAGTTGTAATATTCAGTTGAATATAGTGGATTAAGACCTCGTTGGAGAGAGGCGAAATCACCTTGACGGGTGGACTGGAGTAGTTTGAGATCAAACGAACCAGGATAAAAATAACGTGTTGACTGCAATAGTTTTTCAAGTTTTACAATTCAACCCCCTTTCTTGTGTTTTTCACTTCTTCAATTGGCATAAGAGCGCCTGGTTCTGAGCTAAAACACTTAACCGTGTCAGTACAAGATCCAGCGTCAGAAAAACACAAATGGCAGGAACATACCAACACAGCAGCAACGACAATAATGAAGATAGAGACAGATTCAGCGGGAAACCTCCAGTCTTTGATGGAGAGAATTTTGATTACTGGAAAGACAGAATCGAAAGCTTCTTTCTGGCACATGATGTTGATCTGTGGGACATGGTGACAGATGGATACACGCACCCAGTGAATGCAAGCGGTCAGAAGATTGACAGGAAAGCAATGTCTGATCAACAAAAGCGTGACTTCAAAAATCACCACAAGGCCAGAACTATTCTGCTCAGCGCCATCTCTTATGCTGAATATGAAAAGATTTCTAACAGAGACACATCAAAGAACGTGTTTGACTCACTCAGAATGACGCATGAAGGCAACATCCAGGTCAAAGAAACTAAAGCTCTTGCGCTCATTCAGAAGTATGAGGCATTCAAGATGGAAGAAAGTGAATCCATTGAAACAATGTTCTCAAGATTCCAAATTCTGGTGGCTGGCCTCAAAGTTCTGGACAAAGGATATTCAACTGCTGATCATGTCAAGAAGATCATCAGAAGTTTGCCAAAACAGTGGAGGCCAATGGTTACAGCGTTGAAGCTAGCTAAAGATCTCAACAAAATATCTCTGGAGGAACTTATCAGCTCCCTCAAAAGTCATGAGATAGAGCTAGAAGCTGATGAACCTCAGAAGCAAGGTAAGCCTTTAGCGTTAAAATCTAACAAAAAATCTGAATCTAAAGTTTTGCAGGCTGTTGAAGAAACATTTGATGGGTCCTCATCAGAAGAAGACGAACTCTCTCTCCTCTCCAGAAGAGTAAACCAACTATGGAAGCAGAGGCAAAAGAAGTTCAGGAATCCCAGAAGATCTGATCAGAACGAGTCCTCTTCCAGATACAGAAGGTCAGACTCTTCCTCTGGATAAAGAAGATCTGAAGGCTCCTCAGGAAGCAGAAAGCCAAACACCAAGGACATCACTTGCTATGAATGCAACGAGCAAGGACACTACAAGAGTGACTGTCCAAAGCTTCAAAGGGAAAAGCCCAAAAAGAAGTTCGGAAGAGAAAAGAAGAAAAGTCTCATGGCTACATGGGATGACTCTGACTCGTCTGAAGCTGACTCAGAATCAGATGATGAGAGGGCAAACATAGCTCTCATGGCCAACATATCAGAAGACAGTGAAGCTTCTGAATCAGACTCTGAATCAGACACCGAAGAGGTATTTCCTGATTTTGCAGTTAATTTTACTAAGGCTGAACTTGCTGAAAGCCTTAACGAAATTCTGGAAAGATACCAGCAAATCAGAGTTAAATTCAGAAACCTGAAAAGGAATCTTGATTCTGACTCTGATAAAACTGAGAGTCTTAAATTGGAAAATTCTGAGTTGAAAAATAAAGTTTTAGAATTAGAAAATCTTTTACAAAACTCTCAGAAGGAAACAATTTCTGAGACTCCCAACAGCGCTGATGAGATCATCAAGGAGTATGATCACAGCTTTCAGAAGTTCCTTGCTAAAAGCATAGATAGAAGCAAAATGGCTTCAATGATCTATGGAGTTAGCAGAAACGGCAGAAAGGGAATAGGATACAAGGGTAAGGTTCCTACACCAAAGAATGCCATGGATTTAATTATTAAACGCACTCCTCTGAACTCACATTTTGTGTATGGTCACACACATGATATTAAATACACTAGTAGTAATTATTTTGTGAAACCAAAATTCAACCAGAGTTTTGGTAATGCTAACCAATCAGGACCCAAGAAAATATGGGTACCTAAGGATAAAATAATACATGTTGCAGATATCTTTAGCAGCGAATCAGAAACACCAGTCATGGTACCTGGACTCTGGCTGCTCGCGACACATGACGGGAAGAAGGCATATGTTCCAAAGCCTGGAACTTAAGCCTGGAGGCCACGTAGGCTTTGGAGGCAATCAGAGGGGAAAGATCATTGGCTCTAGAACAGTAGGTAATGGAAATCTTCCCTCTATAAATAATGTTCTGCTAGTAGATGGATTAATGCATAACCTGTTATCCATAAGTCAATTAAGTGATAACGGTTATGATATAATCTTTAATCAAAAATCATGTAAAGTTGTTAGTCAGAAAGATGGGACTATCCTGTTTAATGAAAAGAGGAAAAACAACATTTATAAAATCAAACTTTCTGAACTAAAAAGTCAGAACGTAAAGTGTCTTCTGTCTGTTAACAACGAGCAATGGATCTGGCACAAAAGATTGGGGCATGTTAGTATGAGAAGAATATCTCAGATTAACAAACTCAATATGGTCAGAGGACTTCCTAATTTGAAGTTCAATTCAGATGCTCTGTGTGAAGCATGTCAAAAAGTCAAGTTTGCAAAACCTTCTTTTAAATCTAAAAATGTTGTTTCTACCTCTAAGCCATTAGAACTTCTGCACATTGACTTATTTGGACCAGTTAAAACTGCTTCAGTCAGCGGCAAGAAGTATGGGTTAGTAATCGTAGATGACTATAGTAGATGGACATGGGTAAAGTTCTTAAGACACAAGGACGAGTCACACTCTGTGTTTGTCACCTTCTGTAACCAAGTTCAGAATGAAAAGGATCTTAGAATCATTAAAGTCAAAAGTGATCATGGTGGAGAGTTTGAAAACAAAGATTTTGAGTCATTCTTTAATGACAAAGGCATTCTGCATGATTTCTCTTGTCCTAGAACTCCCCAGCAAAATGGAGTTGTAGAACGAAAGAACAGAACATTGCAAGAAATGGCTAGAATCATGATTAATGAGACAAATGTTGCTAAGATCTTCTGGGCAGAGGCAATAAACACAGCGTGCTACATTCAGAATAGAATCTCTATAAGACCTATTCTGGAAAAGACTCCATATGAATTGTGGAAGAACAGAAATCCCAATATTTCATATTTTCATCCATTTAGATGTACTTGTTTTATTTTAAATACAAAAAATTATTTGAACAAGTTTGACTCTAAAGCACAGAAGTGTATTATGTTAGGATACTCTGAACGCTCAAGAGGGTACAGAGTATACAATACCGAAACACAGATTATGGAAGAATCAATCAGTGTTCGTTTTGATGATAAGCTTGACTCTGAAAAGTCAAAGCAGAATGAAGTTTTTGCAGGTATGGAAATTGAATTTACAGGTTCTGAAGACAAGTCATCAGAAGCTCTTAACAAAGACACTCCTTCAACATCAGAAAGAGGGACTGCAAGCAATCCAGAAACATCTGTGGACCAACCTCAGAAAAGACTACCCAAAAGCAGCTTGGATCACCCAGAAGAAACTATCTTAGGAAGAAAGGAGGATCCAATCAGAACAAGAGCCAGCTTCAGAAACTCTGAAGAATCCCTCATGGGACTTGTTTCTCTGATTGAACCCTCTTCAATTGATGAAGCGCTTTTGGACAACGACTGGATTCTAGCAATGCAAGAAGAGCTGAATCAATTCACCAGAAATGACGTATGGGATCTGGTTCCCAGACCAAAAGGATTCAACGTCATTGGAACAAAATGGGTGTTCAGAAACAAACTGAACGAACAAGGTGAAGTCATCAGAAACAAAGCACGACTGATAGCACAAGGTTATAGTCAGCAAGAGGGGATAGACTATACAGAAACCTTTGCCCCAATCGCCAGGTTAGAATCTATCAGACTTTTAATTTCATTTGATGTTAATAAAGGCATCACTCTGTATCAGATGGATGTCAAGAGTGCATTCTTAAATGGATATATAGAAGAAGAGGTTTATGTGCACCAACCCCCTGGTTTTGAAAATACAAGAAATCCAGAATATGTTTTTAAACTAAAGAAGTCACTATATGGTCTGAAACAAGCTCCCAGAGCTTGGTATGAAAGACTAAGTAACTTTCTGTTAGAAAAAGAATTTACCAGAGGGAAGGTGGATACTACCTTATTCTGTAAGTCAATTAAGAATGACATCTTAGTCTGTCAGATTTATGTTGACGATATTATTTTTGGATCTACTAATCCTTCTCTTGGAAGAAAATTTGCTAAGTGTATGCAGGCAGAATTTGAGATGAGCCTCATGGGGGAACTGAAATTCTTTCTGGGAATTCAGATCAATCAAACTCCAGAGGGAACTTACATTCATCAAAGCAAATATGTCAGAGAACTTCTGAAGAAATTTGATCTCTCAGAATGTAAGTCATCAAAGATTTCAATGCATCCCACGTGCATTCTGGAAAGAGAATAGGTAAGCAAAAAGGTAGAACAGAAGGTCTACAGAGGTATGATTGGTTCTCTTCTTTATCTGACGGCTTCAAGGCCTGATATTTTATTCAGCGTATGTATTTGTGCAAGATTCCAATCAGATCCTAGAGAATCTCACTTAACAGCTGTTAAGCGAATTTTCAAGTATCTGAAAGGTACTACTAATCTGGGTTTATTTTATAGAAAATCTAGTGATTACAGCTTAGTAGGTTACTGCGATGCTGACTTTGCTGGAGACAGAGTAGAGCGTAAAAGTACTTCTGGAAGCTGCCAATTTCTGGGAGAAAATCTGATCTCCTTGTCCAGCAAAAGGCAATCCACAATTGCGCTATCAACAGCAGAAGCTGAGTACATAGCAGCAGCAGGATGCAGCACACAAATGCTCTGGATGAAAAGTCAGCTTGAAGACTTCCAGATTTTTGAGAGTAACATCCATATACTCTGTGACAATACTTCTGCTATTTGCTTAAGTAAAAATCCAATTTTGCATTCTAGGGCTAAACATATAGAAATAAAACATCATTTCATTAGGGACTATATTCAGAAAGGTATTTTGAACTTAAAATTTATTGATACAGACCATCAATGGGCTGATATCTTCACTAAACCACTTTCTGAAGATAGGTTCAACTTCATTCTGAAACATCTCAGCATGAAGCTCTGCCCAGAGTGAAAAATGTTTTAAGTTTATATGTTAAACCTTAGAATTTGTTTTATTGTGAACTTCTGATCAATCTTCTTTCAGAAATATAGACATGCAGATTGTATCAGATTCTATTCTTAAAGATCTGAGCATTTCAGTTCAAGGATAGATGCGTTGTTCACGAAATCAAACAAGTGTCATCCAATCATCAGCTTATTCCTGAGGCAGAACACGCGTGCACGCCTCTGAGCAAGCAAAACGCTGATTGGATGCATTGAGACACATGCCTTTGGTAACCGTTCCTAATATCTTTCTCAAATCCCCCAAAATCAGCAAGCATTAAATGCATGTAATCATGAGCTTTTATCTCTCTTAAAACCGTTTACGTTTTCAAAACATTTTTGAAACCTATTTAAACGCTTTTAACCTCACTCATTAAAACTTTTACCGTCTCTTACAATCATCCAAATCTCTCTGAATTTTTAACTGTGTTCATCTTTCTCAAGAAAACCCGTTTTCACTTTTTCAAGTTTTTCTCAAAAATTTCCAGTGTGAACATGGCGTCCTCTAGTTCTGTTTCTGCAGGTTCCCAGCATATTGCTCCTTTTAAACAGTACCAGGTTCCCTTCAGAACTCTGCTCACTCCGGTGAAGAACTTGGAAGTTCTATCTGAACTTATTGTGGATTTCTCCAGTTTGAAGGAAAATGGATTCGATTTAACAGAAGAAATTAGGGCACAAGGATGGGAGAGTTACTTTGATAGGTTGGTGGGACCAACATTCCCAGTTTTGGTCAAAGAATTCTGGATTCATGCTACCTCATCAACACATCAAGTTACCTCTTATATAATGGGCAAGAAGATTGTGATTACTGAAGATCACATTGCCAGATTGATTGGATACAACGGTGGTGGCATCCGCTGCATTTCAATGGCAGAAAGTTCTGGAAACACTGCCATTGTTGCTAGACACATCTTTGAGCATGGGGTTCCATCCAACAAGATCAGAGATTTGAAGGACCAGCACAGGATCTGGTAAAAGATAATCTTGGGCTGTTTCAACCATAGGAATCCCACAAGCTCTCCAGACTATATCAACATAGATCAGTAGTTTCTACTGTACTTCATTGCAAAGAAAACCAAGATCAACCTTGCTCAGATTCTGTTCAATCATCTGAAGACCAGCGTCAAGGAGACAAGAGAAGATGAGAAGACAAAAAGGGATTGGATACCCTTTGGCAGATTAATATCAGATATTCTAACTGAGAATAGACTGATAGAACATCTGACAGAGGCACAGGAGATAAGCACTCTGGAACCAGCAGTTGGCAAGCAGCTGAACGCCAAGAATCTGAAGAAGATGAAACTGATAGAAAATATCAGAAAGGAGCCCAGAGTCACTCCTCTTGCTGACATCACCAGCAGAAGAGTCCCACTGAGTGACTTTCCCTTATTTTCTGATATTGACTCCAAGCCAGTCACAGTTCTCAGATACTTGGACGCGTGTAAAGCTGATGGGACTCATCCGGGTCTGAACCTTAAAGAGATGCACCAGCCAACACCAGAGGTTGTTTTGAAGAAGAAGAAGAAGAGAAAGGCTGCCTCAGAAGGACCATCCCAGCAAACACCAAAGAAGAGAGGTAAACCATCTTCTGTACATGTTTTAAATTCAAATTCATCTGCTGTACCAACACTGATTCCAACACCAGCATCATATGAACTCCCTATCCCAACCATTGATGAAACCGAACCAGAGGCTGACCCTTCTGAGTCACTCACTCTCAGAAGATCCCGCACCAAACCCCTAAATCCAAAACCCACACCACTATCAGAACTTGACAAAATTCTTGCTGAAATTGATCAACGTTCTTCTGCTCCCAACTCTGAAAATCCAAACACTCAACCAGAAAATCCCCCATCTCCACAACCAGAAACACCCCATTCACCTCAACCAGCATATACTCTATCACCCATACCAGAAGAACCTCAACCAGAACCAGAAATTACTCAACATCCCTCTCCACAACCAGACCTTAATCCACCATCACCTCCACCATCACCACACTCTGAGCCTCAACACTCTGAGCCTCATCATTCTGAACCTCCATCCCCCAAACGTTACTCACCTGAACCATCTGAACCTCGACCCCTAGCTGTACAATTTCCCAGTGGCATCACTGTCACTATGCCTCAGCTGCCATCCTCACCAGAAACTACCCCTCCTAATACACCACACACTCCCATAATCATTTCTGATTCTCCCACTCCCTCTCCCAAACAAAATAAAGAAGACCACAGCAAAACCTTCATTGACTTCACAGTCCTTGACCGTTTTGCTGCCATCAAAAATAAAACAGCCATTCCCAAACCAAAACTGTCAGATGTTGGTTCCAGCATATTGAACTTTGAAACAAACATGCAGAATTGGATTGCTTCTCTTAAGCAGGTTTGTCCAGGAATGATCGATCCTGTTGCTTCAGATCATCTCTGGACACATTTCAGAAAATGGGTTCGTGCTGAATCCTTCAAGCTGCAAGACATAAATTATGAACAAGCTTAACAGAACTTCAGCAAGCTGCTGAACAAAGTTGAAGGACCTGTCTTTAGTCAGATGCAGAAGGAGAACGTGCTTCATCTGGACTGTGAACCATGGTCTGAAAAGCGTCCAGCAGTTCAGCCAGCAGAAGAACAGGAGGCATCAGTAGAAGTTTTGGGTCAAGCAGAAGATATTCCAGAAAGCTCTCAGAAGCTCCCTGATTCTGATATCTCTCAAGCTGCCTTGGACAGGCAGACTCTTGAAGAGCTAAAGCAGAATGATCTGCGTCTGCAAGCAAGGATGGATGAGAGTGATCAGATGATGAAGGAAAGGATGGTTGTTCAGGATATCAAGATTGATGTTGTAGCTAGTGTGGTTAATCAGCAGAAGGAAACTACTGATCAGATCAAGACAATGTTAGAGGCTCTGTTTACACGCCTCCCTCCTAATCCTTAGTTTTTATTTCTTGTTGTTTTCAGTGTCTGTTTTCATATCTTCTGTACTATTTTCTGTTTCTGCACTTAATACAAGCGTTTTTCTGCACTGATTCTCTTAAGTTTTTTTCTCACTTATTTACTTATTTGCACTTTTTGATTGCTGACAAAAAGGGGGAGAACGACTGATATTTTTCAATAACGGCTTACTGAGATAAAAGTCTCAAACATTCTAACACTCTGATATACTTGAATGTTTTTGTTCTGCATAGCTTACAGGTACAAAAATCTGATGAACTCAAAATACACTGAAGCTCTGATGTTCTGATGATCAACGAAAGGCAATGAAGATCTGATCCCAAAGAACTCATGGAATCAAAGGGAAGTAATAAATTCAGGGGGAGTATTTCCAATCTTAACTCTGATACCCCTCTATCCCTTATCTTCTTATCTGTGATAACTGCCTATTTAATTCTGATACAATTTATTTAGTTATCTCTGATACATTTCTCGTTAATTTTCAATTGAAAAAAATCTAGTTTTTGTCATCATCAAAAAGGGGGAGATTGTTAGACCAATGTTTGAATCTACTACCCTAAGTTAAAGTTTTGATGATAACAAAATGCAAGATTATATAAATTGTATGATTCATGTAAGACATATATGCTACCTAAAAATTATGTTTTGTTTTACAGAAACTCTGATGAGTATCAGCATGAGAACATCATCATCAGCATCAGAAGATGATAGATCAACATCAGCATCAGAAGATGTTATATCAGATATCAGAATCAGAAGATCAAAGCATGTGCTTACGCTGAAGCTTGATGAACAGATCTGCGCGTAACATCTAAACTCTGATCAAGACCACAACGCTTTATCAGCATCTAGCAGCGTCAGAATAAGCCAAAGCCAGAACACGCTTAATTGGCAACGGTACTGTGCATTCAAGATCATTTATTTTCAAGGGCATTATTCAAGACAAGATCTTCTAAGTATGGAAAGAATGTTATTGGCATTGAAACGGAATCATTGCTCCAACGTACAAATTCCAATGCTATATAAACAAGCTAATGAGGAATGGATTGGCTAATTCTCTACAAATTTCTACACGCCTAAATCAATCATCATCATCCTTATTCTCACAGTTTGCTAAAGCTCTATAAATAATTATTCTATAGTTTTAGCATTCCAGTTTTTCTTAAGCTTAATTTGTGTAGTATCACAGTTGTGATAAACTGTTTTTGTAGAAACATTCATACACTCTCTTTGTTCATTATTTGTAAGAAAGATTTCCTTGAGAAACCGGATTGTGGTTTAGACTCAAGAAGGCTTTAGCAGTTGTTAAAGCAGTTGTAATATTCAGTTGAATATAGTGGATTAAGACCTCGTTGGAGAGAGGCGAAATCACCTTGACGGGTGGACTGGAGTAGTTTGAGATCAAACGAACCAGGATAAAAATAACGTGTTGACTGCAATAGTTTTTCAAGTTTTACAATTCAACCCCCCTTCTTGTGTTTTTCACTTCTTCAGTATCTCGTTGTAGTTCTTGTTGTTCAATCTTGTTATCTTCCTTCAAATCTTTAGCTCCTTATATATATATATATATATATATATATATATATATATAGAGAGAGAGAGAGATATATATATATATATAGAGAGAGAGAGAGAGAACAAAAGAGTCGTTCGAAGATTACTTGCACAAGTGTCTTTGTTGAGAAATAATTTCCAAAAGAGAGACGTTGGAAGTTGATATTGTGAAGATCTTCATCTTTTGAGTAAAAGCTTTATCCATAATGTCTTTCTCAAAAATTATGTCATCAACATAAACTTGGATAATTAAGATATCCTTATTTATAGGCTTTATGAATAATGTAGTGTCAACCTCACCTTTTTGAAAATCATTTTCTATTAATAAATTGCTTAATATCTCTTTTCAAACTCTTGAAACTTGTTTGAGTCCATAGAGTGATTCTTTAGTTTGAATCCTCAAACCCAGGAGCTTGTTTGACATACTCTTTTTTAGAAATGACTCAATTTAAGAAAGTGCTCTTAACATCCATTTGAAATAAAATAATATCATGATTAATAGAACAAGAGAAAAGAAGTCTGATTGCTTTTAACCTTGTAACCGGTGCAAAGGTTTTAGAAAAATCTATACCTTCGTGTTGATTGTAGCCTTGAGCCACAAGTCTAGACTTGTGCCTTACCACTTCTCCTTGCTCATTCAGTTTTTTGTGAATACACATTTTGTTCCAAGAATGTTCTTCTGATTTGGTCTAGGGACTAAATCCCAAACATCATTCCTCTGGAACTGATTCAATTATTCTTGCATAGCTACAATCCACCCATCATTTGATAAAGCTTTATCAACAAAATTTAGCTCAATCAGGGAGATAAATCCTAGCATAGCATTATCATCTCTGAATGTTGATCTAGTTCTCAAGGGTCCATCTTTATTCCCAATGATTAACTCTTCTGGATGATAAGCTTTATACTTGAAAGACTTATTGGGAGGATGTTCAAACTGCATTATAGCGGTAAGGAACAAAAGAAAGGAAGTATTTTTCCAGGAAATTTATCGTCTCCATAGGGATCAGTACAAGGAAAATAATGTCATTCAACAGTTTCTGCATTTCTGAGCTTGTGTTTGAATTGGTTAAAAGGAAAAGAGTATGTTCAAGAAAATAAATTCATTCTTCATAGAGGAGAAACTTATTAGGCATGAATTTAAATTACTCGTCACAAACTTAAACCTATCGATCAATTGTACTCAACCTACCATACTCGTCAAAATCATCATGTATCTCTTACATCAGTGTCCATTTCTGAAACACCTACGAGATTTACCCACAACAGAGGTTATGTCTAACGCAAAGTTGTGAGAATAACAGTATTGTCTCGTCGACAATGTCTCGCGCGACTCAAACAATACAAAGGCATTAAACTTCGAGATAGTGAGTATTAGCTCTAAATCTATCTATGGAATCTAGAAACTAATAGATATACATCCTTAATATGAATTTGTGAGATATATGTCTATAACAACACAAATCCAAACATAAACCAAAAAGATAAAGGAAGACATCAACAATGATTTGTAAAGCAGATTTTATACAACACCATGAGCGATATACATGTGTTCAGAGTAAGCATACAAACAAACCCAACAAATAGAGAAATACATAGAGAAGATGAAGAAGAACCAAATATCTCATGGGTTGTCAGCTCCGATTGATGATAAATATGACTTCGAATCATCCATATGCAAGCTCCATTATTGTTTTGTAGCTTCTCTTTAAGAAGAATGGGATGATGATGAATTGGGGTCTAAAATACCCAAAACATAACCAAAAAATCTGTCTAAAAACTATTTATACAAAACTGAAAACAATATACCGCGTTAAGGAGGCTAATCGCGCTTAGTAGGCTGCATTAAAGTTACACATTAATCCGCCTAAATTGCTCTAAGCGGGCTAATCATGTTTAGCGGGCTCAAAATCATACCTCTGCCAAATGCAAAACTCTGGTAGTGCACCAGAAGATGGGCTTAGTGGGCTAGCACTTTATCTTCTTCCAAAATCACGTATTTGAAGTCGTACCTTCGACACTTTATTTCTCAATGCTACAAACATGCACCAATACCTACAAAAGAGAAGAAAATCTATCAAACGATACATTAATCACACAAAAACAATTATATACAATATGTAGTAATTTACAGAATATGTATAAATATACACAAAAGTTGAGGCAAAAGAGTCGATAAGTGCCACAAAACTATATACAAAAATAACTATAACTTGGCCCTTATCAAACTCTCCATAACTTACAACATTGTTTATCCTCAAACAAAGTCAAACAAACTTAAAGAAAGAAGAAGTAATCACCAAGAATCACGGATCAACAAGTTTTTTAAAACAAAAACAAATATATGATTCAAATACAAAAACGTACAAACAAGGCAAAACTTACCACTACACTACAACGACAACATGAAAACGAAACAAATCCTAAGTACAAAGAGCATTGGGGTTTGGGTTGTTATAGACATATACTTCTCGAATTCTTATTTAGGATGATTGTCTAATAGTGTCTAGATTCTGGAGATAGATTTAGTGCTATTACTCACTTGGGTGTTTGTGATTAATGCCTCTGTGTTGGTTGTGTCGTGCTAAGAGATCGTTGACGCGATTAGTATGATTGACTTATGTGTTGTTGAGGTTGGTTGAGAGACCTCCACCGAGATGATATAGTGGGTGTTGTGTTTGACACGTGATGACATAAATGAGTATCATAAGTTGCGTATAACTGGTCGATAGGTTTAAGTTTGTGAGAAGTGGATTATATGCATGCTTGATGAGTTTCCCCTTTGAAGAATGAATTTATTTTCTTGTTAATATTTTTTACCCTTTCCTTACAAACAAACCCATTTCAAACCAAACTCATTAACGAGAGATTTGTCGAACGACAATTTAGTAGCACTAATCCATTTGGAGACAATATTATATACTCTATAAAAATACTTACTTTTGCTTGTCGCTTTACCGCTTCAGCAGTACACCCCGAAATTACTAGGATGAGTTGCAAGTCGATCGAATAAGATACAAGGACATAAGCTGATATATAAATTATGATACAGGTGATATGCCTAATTGGGTTGATATATGTGTTCGATCATACGAAGCATGGGATCAGTGTACGTATAAAGTCGGAACACCAAGGACACGTCTGATGTGTAAAATCGGCCTAACAATTACAGAATGCCAAAGGACGTATGAAGGTTATAGAAGCTCATAAATAGGGTGTTACATCTCATAATGAGGCGGTGGGAGTTAGAAAACATTCTTTATGATGGAAGGTAGGGAATCACCAATCGTTGAATACAAGACCTACGAGTGGAGGTATAAAAAGAAGTTTCTTGGGGGAGAAGAGGGGGCGAAGACACAAAGCACGAATAACAAGCTTACAAACCTAAAATCATAAAACAATTGCGGTCTCGCCTGGTTCACTTCAGGGGACTATCCAAAAGTGTTTAGTAAGGACATTGACCTTGATTGAATATTAAATTTGGTGTCTGAGGAGTATGAAGCATGGGTGGCACAAAATCAAGCTCTCTTTACATGGTTATTGTCAACCATTTCTAAAACTGTGCTACCTCGTGTCCTAGCTTGTAAGCGTGCCTATGAAGTTTGGAACAAAGTTCACAAACATTTCAACTCTCAAATGAAGGCTTGTATTCGTCACCTACGATATGAGTTAAAAACTAGCAAAAAAAGGTATTAGATCTATCTTTGAATATGTTCTTTGCATTAAAACTATTGCAAATTCTCTCTTAGCCATAGATGGCCCAATTTCTGAATGGGGTCAAGTGGTTGTGATTCTTTAGGCATTACCTAAATAATACAATTTGTGCATCATGATGATCTATAGAAAAGGTGATTTCATTGACATATACTGGATAAGTATAAGCAAGAAATTGCTACAGTGCATCTGCAAATGTTACTCATGGCTCTTTTGTGCCAACTCTAGCCAGAAATGGCTACACTCGTGGTAGAGAAAGGTATGTCTGTGGTCCTGGACATACTGCACGACAAAACTCTTCCCATGATACAAGGTGTGATACGGTGGGAGAACTGACTTGAAAGTTTTGCGTTTGATCGCAAATGTTGCGGTTAGCAAGAGTCGCCACCGACTTTTCTTTTATCCAAAAGGAAAGGTGAAAAAGCACATTGTTGTACCCCAAAATTTTCCCTCCCATATTCTTCAAGAAATTGCCAAGCCAAGTCACAAAATTCCCCAAGGGTTGCACAGTGCAAGGGCCTCCTAAACAGTCAAAACCCTAAATTGCACTACAGTCAACTGTAGGGGCAAAATGGTCATTTGACAGTCAAAAGTTCAAATTTTTGGTCAACATATCATTTTGAAGCCACAAACATCATTTGATCAATGCTTGATCATGATTCTCAAAATTTGGCTCAGAAAATCATCAAGATGCAAAAGTTTCCTTATTTGGACAGTTGAAAAAGTCAACTGAAATTGACCAAGGCATAACTTTCACATGGATTATCAGAAAAATTCCATCCAAAGCTCATTTTGAAGAGAAAGACATTTCCTACAACTCATCTTCATACTTCAAGTCCAAGAAATGCTCTCACAAAAATTTATCAATTTCAACATTATAGGTCATTTTCAAAAGACAACAAAAAGGGACTTTAAGTCAAAGGCCATAACTTGAGATTGGAAAATCAAAATGACATGGGACCAAAGGCATTGGTTAAAGGACTCAAAGACCTTTCCAAAATGTCCAAGAACATGAGAAAAGCTTAAAAATTGAGCAAGTTATGCATTGGAGAAGTTGGGAAATTTTTGTGAAATGGCAAAAGTCAACTATCCTTGAAACTTCAATTTTTGACAAAAGGGCCCACTTTCTTCCACTTGATTCAGCCTTGTCATGCCACACACGTGTCCCATGATTAATTTCAAGATCAAACATTGATTTTTCTATTTTATTTAATTTTTATTAATTTAATTCATTTTAAATCTTTAATAATTCAAATAAAATTTAAAAATCAGTGGAATAGTGTCATTTGAATTGGAATAGCTTCCATATATCATGTGCCAGCTCACAAACTCATGCTAGGGTTAGGTTGTACACCAAGTCTTGGTTTTACTTAAAAAAAGGGAAAGTTTGTTAATGGTGAAAGACCTAAGACTAATTCTCTCATGGGCATGGATCAAGGCCAACTAATGACTTAATTCCCTTCCCTCATAAGTACTGAGTCTAACCCTAATCACAGGACACTGGATGCTGCGCTAGAAACCAATTTGCAAACTTGAAAAATTGCCATAAAAACTCAAAACTGAAATCATTGCTAGGGGGCGATTCAAAGCTTAATTCCTTTTCCAAAAGCTTCCTTGTGGTCTCCTGAACAGATTCCAATCCAAAACATCAACTTAAACGCCAAGAACTGGTATATCGAGCATGAACTGTACATGAAAAATTCCATAATCGTACATCCTATTCTAAGCATTTTTACTGCATTATTTTCATGGAATCATGTTCCTTATGAAGTTCTGAGACTAACCATTATGTTTAATTGAATGTTTATGCTACATACACGATTATGCCATAACTGGTTTTCTAGGGTTTTCAGAGTTTTGATTTGGGGTTTTTCACCCAAGGAAAAATTAGGACTCCAGGCCACCACCATTGCAATCATCACGCTTGGACGAAGAGATTCATATATTCGCGCTCAATTTATGGAGTCCTGAATCCTATTCGCTATTTTTTGATATGTCCTCTATAGCAACGGGTTAAAACCGTTGCTCTTTGTTTTTATGTTCCAGAAAATAAAAAAGACAACGAAGAAGAAGGCTCGGTGGCAAGACGTGACTGGCTAGTTTCAAATTTCGCGCGCGTTGGGGCCACTAACGCTCTTTTCTTTTATAATAATTGTTAACCATTATATATTAAAAGTGATTCAAACGCTTCAGTGGTAGACGTTCACCCTTGCAATGTCCAAGACCTGGGTTCGAGTCCCAGGTCTGAATAATTTCAATATTATTTTTCCACATTAATTCCTATGCAGGCACAACATTGTGGATCACCGTACGCTCATCATATCAAGCCATCCACGCGTCTGGCACATGCAAATCAAAGGCAGGGATTCAAAGGGCACAATAAACCCTAGTCAACATTGTCACATGACGTCTGGGAGGGTCAACGACTCTGAATGCTATTGGGCTCAATTTACTGGATCCACACCTCCACTTTAGGGCCTGAACCCCCCCCTGGTTTGCAATTTCCTTTTTTTATTTATTTTGTTTTCAATTCTTATTTTATTTCTTTTATTGTTTTAATTAATAAATTATTTTTACCATATATATAAAAATATCACAAAAAATCAGAAAAGATGACAAATATAATAAATATTTAACTTAATTATTTTCATAAATAAGTTAACATGTAAATATTTAGTTTTAATTAGGATATAATTTCAATTTCTTTTAAATAACAGAAATACAAAAAAAAAAATGTAGAAATAGGTTTAATTAATCTTGATTCCTTTTAATTTCCTTTTTTTTTTATATAATAATAATATTTATTTTATTTATTTTCATAATTAAAAATGCATGCAAATTAACTTAGGTTTAAATTAGTTAAAAATTCAATGTTTTTCATAATAAATCTAAAAACCATTAGAATTAGGGTTTACACTTAATTTTAATTTTGATTAATTCTCTTTTTCCCATTAATTCCTAAAAACACTAAAAATACCAAAAACATTTAATTCTTAATTTTAATTCATTGTTAATTTTAATTTTGCAAAAGGGTCCAACGCCCTCGTTCGTAATTTATTTAATTTCGCGCATTTATTTTATGTCGTTTATTATAATTATGTAATTCTCCCAAAGCGTTGTAACAATTATACTTTTCGCACTTTTATTTCTTTCGCTTTATTTACTTTCTGTCAAATCGGGTCCGGTTTAATTTTGGCGATGTAGACCCGCGCCATTTGTAATAGCTTAGATTTACTTTTCCCGCAAAACTTTTAACTGTTAAAAAACATGAAAGAATGTATGGCCTTAAATAAAATCAAGCGTAGATCACAATGAACATGACAAGACAAATACCAATGAAAATGACACACAATTCGCACACACCACCCCTAGGGTACGCCTCACTGTTGCCTTGCCTCGAAAGGTGGTCGTCGAGTAGAGGATGTTTTAGTAAGTCCTCATGTCCATGAACATGGCATGAGGGTAGCTTCTAAAGTGTCTTCCCATTGCTCCGGTGATCACCATGTCCCGAACCTCGAATTGACCCGAACACCTCCAACGGTGGTGCTACCTACCTCTCAATGGTGGGATGGCACTACTTTAAAGGACATTTACACAGACGAATTCCTTAGGGTAGGTAGACGACTCATGGATACTTGCTCTCTTCAAAACAAACTGAAATCTTTTCACACCAACACTTTTCAAAAGCTTTCAAAGCAAATTTTTCAAACACTCTGACGTACGAGTCGAACTGAAATTTTTCAAAGAAACTTTTTAAACCCACATTGAAAAGCAAACAAACAATTTTGAAAACACATTGAGCAAGTATCTAAGAGCCCATGGATAACCATGGATAGAAAGGGTGCTAACACCTTCCCTTTCTATAATCTACCTCCCGAACCGAGAGCAATCTCTATAAGGAATTTTTCTGTGCTTTTGTCCTTTCCATTTGGAGAAAATAAAAGACGGTGGCGACTCTTGCTTCCGCGACATTTCGCGAACCAGCTTTAAAACAGTCAGTTCCAGATCCACCGATCACACACATGAAAGACCTTTGAGATTATTTCTTGAGTTCGGGGGGTAGATTATGAAAAGAGAAGGTATTAGCATCCTTTTCATCCATGGTTTTCCATGGGCTCTTAGTTACTTGCTAGATCACTTGCTTTTGTTTTACATTGTGCTTTGTGTGGTTTTTGAAAGTATTTTGTAAAGAGGCCATTGTTTAGGAAAACTTTGTAATGATTCTCGTTCGTAAGAATGTATACAAAGTGTTTGATCTTTTGAAAATGTTTTCAAGTTTTGTAAGATGTTTTGAAAGTGTAGGTGTTTGTTTTGAAAATAGCAAGGATGTTTTGTTTTGAAATGAAGCAAGTAATTAGGAGCACTTTACCTACTCAAAAGTCTTTTTTGTTCATTTTCTTTTCCTTTGACATTGTTATCTTACCATTGATTTGGTAAGTAACTCTATCTTTAGATGTAAACAGGACGGGCGTGGGTCATCGTATAACCATGATTAGCAATGTTTGCAAGGTATCTTAGCATTCTCTTTTAGGGACTAAGATCATTTGAAAGGCAACATGGATAGCGTCATCGAGGGACTATGATCTTGTATTTTGCTTATTTTTGCTAAGATACCTCACATGCATAATATGGCCATTTTGTAAGGCAACCAAGTGGATTTTACCCTAGGGGTGCTTGTGTGTAAGTGTATTGTTTTCATGCTTGATTTTGTCTTTGATTAGAGTTTTCTAATTGGTTGGTTTTAGTCTTTCCATTCAAACCCTAATTACTAGCATTTGTATATAAAGCGATAAATTGCGGAATTTAAAATTACTACGCTATTACAATATTTGTGGGAGAGAGTGTACAAATTATAAATGGGGATTGCAAGAAAATAAACCTAATTAATCTATTACAACCATATTGAATTGGTACAAGAATTGAATAAATAAATGTATAAAAATGAATAATTATTCAAGAATGTAAATGTAAAGTAAATGGATATTTGTTTGGACTTTTTAGAGAAAAGGGGTTTTGATTTTAACCTAATTAACTAAAGGGAAAATAATTAATTAAAAGTAAAAACCTAGATTTACTAGGAAAAGAAATTTAATAAAACCCTAATCTATTAATTGATTAAAAAATAAAATTAAGTTTATGAGAAGAATATTTTTTTTTGGTATTTTTTGTCTTTAAAAATAATTTATAGTATTATAAAATATTTTTGGTCTTTTTTTATATATTTAATATATTTTAATTGGTGTAAAAGAAAATAAACTAAAACCCTAGTTTTTAAATTACAAATTAATTAGTCAAAATAAATAAAGCATGATTAAATAAAATAATTTTTTTGTGAGAAAAAATAAATAAACTATGTCAAAATATAAAATATAATATTTTTGTATTTTTTCTGATTTTTTAATATTAGGTAAAATATTTAAGAAAATAAAATAAATAAAAATAAGAAAAAAGAAAATAAATGGGCCAGTGTGTGTAAATGAAACAGGGGGTCAGAAAGTAAAAAAAACATAAGTCCAAGGAGACGAGGCCCGGGCGCCTGCCAAAAAGAAAGTCAGAAATGCAAAAAAAATGTGAAAAATCTAAAAGGGTACCACTGAGGCTCGAACCCAGGTCCCTCAAGTCACAGGCGCGCGCTTCTACCACTGGGGTGGCTATACATCCGTTTATGTAATCAAAACAATAAATACATGATAATAAACGAGTCCATGGCCTGAACTTCATCTTCAACCTCACGCCCAGCCAAAGCCTCTGTAACTCATTCAAATCTCAACAAAAATGAAAACTGTAAACAGGAAACTTGTAGCAAATTTCCTCACGACTTCAGAAATACAAAGCAATAGAATTACAGATCAAATATAAGCATGAATTTTAATGGCCCTAATCTGAATCCTGAAAATCTCAAACTTCAACCTTAAAATTCTCTAAGCTCAAGCAAAATTAATGAAAACTATGGACATGGTTAGCTTTAGGGCAATGATATCTACATTTTTCATTCACAAATAAATCATTGATGATGCATGTATGAAGAGTTCCAACGTCAGAAAACTTACCTTGCAAGAGGGTATCGGGTTTGGAGTTTGAGCAACTTCCAGTAAGTTCCAATGATTGGGTTAGCTTCCTCAAGTTCCCAGGAAGGTAATGGGATGCTTAGCTTGAGCTGAAAGTGCCTGAGGAGTTCTGGAGAAGTCCAAGTGCAAAGCTCTATTTTTGAAAATGGAGGATGGTGTTAATGGCGTTACAGTATTGTAACAGGGTGTAGGATGAGTTCTAAATGATGTTTAGAAACTTTAGGAACCAAAAGGCTTGAAAACGCGCGAGGGAGATGTGAGTTTCAAACTTTTGGTCAGGTTAGGCAACAATGGAGGTATGTGATACAACTCTGAGCTCTTGGTGTTTTTTTAGGGGTCAAGCATGCGTGTGTTTTGTGGCAAATGGCTTATGTATCTATAAGCAAAGAGTATTGAGTGGTTTGGCAAGTCATAAGTACAAGTTTCAAGCTTTTTGCTATGTTACTTGATTTTCAAGAAAAGTGGGAAAACAAGTTTCAAGGGGAAGTACAAGCATGGGCTGGGTGATTGTAAGTGTCTAAACTATTTCTCTTATGTTATGAGACATGTATGATCAGAAGAGAACAAGTGCAAGGCTCAAGAAAAAGTTTTGTGGAAAAAGTTACTTTATCAAAATGGCAATGTGCACTTTCTTCCCAAAATGGATATAAAGCATGGCCTTGTATTGAATGCTTGAAATGAGACCTCTAACAGTTGTGCAAGAAAATAATTATGGAGTGCCTAACAAGTTTGAGGCCTGCAAAGTAGAGGTTATGCAACATAACTTTGAATTTTGAATTTGTTCATCACAAAATGACTTGTAATTCAAGTGATAAAACCCTAACTTCATCTCTTCGATTCTCCCTACTCAAAAATGATCTCAAGGAGTTCTTGGACATTTTGGAAAGCTTGCAATGTGATTTACAACCCATATTTAAATTACTTTTAAATATTCCCCTTGGAACTATATGAAAAAGTTCCATGAAGTTGGGTCAAAATCCTGACCAAATTAGGGCAAAATTTCACTAAGCGTTTTGTTTCATGACCATGTATTCTTAAAATTATAACTTGAGATCCAAGCACTTTTGTAAGGAGTTGTGTAAAGAAATGTTGTAGATTTAATGGATATATACAACTTTCATGTTGGAAGTTTCTTCTGAATCAGCTTGCATCATGGTGAAAATTTTGCTCAAAGTTATGGGGGAAAAAAGAAATTTCCAACACTTAGAAAAATTTCTAAGTTTAGAAATTTTAACTTTTCAAAATGAAATATTGAATTTTGGATTTCTTGATGAATAAGTTTCATATTTTGACATATTTTGATGAATTATGATCTTTGGCATTTGAATTTGACCAAAAAGTCGAAGTTTGACTTTTCAGTATACAGTTGACTTTTGATCAGTTGACTGAAAATTCATATGTCAATCCATTGGACTTGAGCAATGCTTTGAGCTATGTAATTAGGTCAAAATGATTCAATTGGACTCTTGAGATCATGCCTTAAACCAATTGATCATTTGCTAGGTCAAAAATCAGAAATTGCCCTTTCCTAGTCAAAACCCTAATTTTGACATTTTGCCCTTTTGAAGATTTGGTCAAATTTCCTGAGGAATTATGGTCCAAACTTGATCAAATTATACATATGAGTTTAAAATGTTGATGTGGATAAAAAATTATGAAGTTTGACTGTAAATTGACCATAGTTGACTTTTCCCCCAATAGAGTTGATTTTTAGGTCAACTGCTCAATTGACCGAGCAATAGTGTGATCCAAAGCTTGAAACTTGACATAAGTAATCTTGAGGGTCCATAATGATCCATGAAATTCATATGGGGCATTGAAAGTTTAAATATCCTTGTGCAATCTCAAACCCTAATTTTTGTCATTAGTGCTTAAGGAGGTGTCTTGAGCTGATCAACCCTAGTGCAGTCTTGAGGCAAAGGAGATCTTGTAAGCAAAATTCTTGATAAGTGAGAGGGAAAATTTTGGAGTACAACACAAGGTAACATGTTAATTCAGGAAATAGATCTACTTGTCAATTATGCAACAAGTATGGGCATTCAGTTCTTGACTTCTGGCAAAGGTTTGATGAGAACCATGTTCCGACTACACCAAAATCGCATGCTCAAGGCACTGCAAGTAATAGCACAAGTAATTCTCAAAGCTCAAATGCACTGACTAATATCATTCATGAAGCCTCTACATACATAACACATCATAGGAAACTGAACATACCGCAAGATATTAAAGCACAAGCCTGGTTCACAATCTAAGGTGCTTCTCATCATATAATTTCTCACAGTTTACATCTACAAAGTAATGCATCAAGTGTAGGACCAAACAAAGTTATTATTGGTAATGGACAATTCCTAGAGGTTAAGTCTATATGATGTTCTCAGTTTGCCTCTAATCATATTCCTAATCACTTGTTAAAACTCAATGACCTAGTCTTTGTTCCTTACATTACTCCAAACTTAATATTTGTCTCCAAGTTTTCTAAGGATAATAGAGTGTACTTTGAGTTTCATCATAATCACTGCTTTGTTGAATCCCATGCATCTAATCAAGTTCTCCTTAAAGGAAAACTTGATAAAAGTGACCTCTATTGCTTCTCTACAATTGCTTTGGACCAGTCAAGAGCTAAAGTGTCTTCCAAGTCATGTCCTTTGGATCTTGTTGTTAATAATACTTTAGGAATTGTTAGTTAGTTAATTCATGTCAGTTGACTACTAAAAATGTAAACTCTGGTTTTATGGCTCAATGACATGCTAAGTTAGGCCATGCTAACACCAATGTCATGCAAAATGTATTTCAATTGTGTAATGTTCGATTCAGTAATAAAAAGTTCACTGAGTTTGGTAAATCTTGCTGCCTTGATAAATCTCATAGGTTACATGCTCATTTGTCCAATACAAAATATCATAACTTGTTAGATCTCATTTATACTAATTTATGGGGCCCTGCAACAACTTCATCCCACAATGGCTATAACTATTATATTGCCTTTATGGATGCTTATTCAAGTTACACTTGGATATATTTTTTGAAAAACATAAGTGATGTCCTCTTAGCTTTCACCCTATTTCAGAAGTATGTTGCTACCTAGTTTAAAGGCAAGATTAAGGCTGTTCAGGCTGGATTTGGTGGTAAGTTCACACCATTCACCAAGTTTCTTAATGAACAAGGAATTTTGTATAGACTCGCTTGTCCTCATACATCACATCAAAATGAAAAAGTTGAAAGAAAGCACAAACATATTGTAGAACTAGATCTCACATTGCTGGCCCATGCAACCATGCCTAGCACATATTGAGACCATAGTTTTACCATTACAATTTATCTGATTAACAGACTGCCTACCAATGCATTATCAGATTTTTCATCACCTTTTGCAACAGTAAACAACAAGCAACCTGATTATAACTCTCTTGGATATTTATCTATGCCTGCTATCACACTTGGGGCCCTACAAAAAGCACAAACTTGACTTCAAAAGCTCCAAATGTGTTTACTTGGGAGTCTCACCCACACACAAAGGACATAAATGTATGAATCATGAAGGGAGAATCATATCCAAAGATGTTATCTTCCATGGGGAAGAATTTTCATTCAAACTTGGCTTCACAACCACATGTTCTTCTGTCTCTCTCTCTTCAAGCCTTAATCATGTATGGAGTTGTACATGTCTGTTCAAATCAACAGTGGCATTGAGACATCCACAAGAAATGCATAAATCTAACCATTAGCTAATAACATCAACCAGTAAATTGGCTTAGATATGAATACTAACTTAGTGGCACAAACTTCTCTAACAGGTCATAACTAATATGTAGGTGGTGTGTCCAATTCACACGAGACAATGTTTTTTGCGCTAGTGTCACATCACTCTACCATGTCAGAACCTGTCGTATAGCTTTAAGTACTGAAGTATCTAAACAGGTGGGACCCTCAGTGACATCTCCACATCTACATGTTTCACCTAACCGGTGCTCTTCCTCGATCATTTAAGCTTCTCGTTCAATCAAACTTATCACTCCATTATACTTCATTTATTGCAAAGCTTCTCACTCCATTCAAACTTCTCATTCACAACTTATATTTGATAATTTTTTTCAAAATTCATTTTTTATTGTGTTTTGAATGATTTTTTAAGAAACATAAGTTGTATAAGCTACATTAGGTTGTGGGAAATCAAAATAGGTAGCGTAAATGGAGATGCGTTGAATATGTTTGGATTTTAGGGCGGAAGTGACGTTTATGTCATGGCCGAAATCACATATTTGTCAGAAGATGAATCTTCAGATTATGTTTGAACTATTTTCGAAGATGTATTTTTGGATTGGAACAAGGAAAAATTTTGGTTGAATTTTTTATTTGACTATCTGGTTTTAACACATGTGCAATGGTTAAAAACAACCCAAACAGCGTCTATACGACGTGAGAGGGCCGTTGGCAAAACCACGAGACCATAAGTTAATGATACCTCATTTGATAGTTCACAATGATGAGGTTCATAACCATCTGGTTATACTTCCGTAGTCGCTTGTATAGGCCTCTACTTTACGGGGCCAGAACCAAATTATGAAGCGTCATCTGAATCCCTCAAAGCCCAAAAAGAACCCGATGTTGATTGGTTCAGGAATGCCATCTGTTATTTTGGCCTAGCCAGTTTATGTTCTACTGCATACATGACTATAAACCATGGCATACAAGCGACATATACAAAGTGATAAAACTCAGAGACATCATATTTCCACCTTCCTATTAGAGAGATGATCATCACCCCAGATGAGGTCTCATGCCTCATGCATCTTCCCATAAGGGGGAAATTACGGGGCCATTGTAGGCTCGATAAAGAGGAAGCGAGCAAGAATTTTGTTGCGTATTTAAGGGTTGACCAAAATGAGGCCGCTGATATCAGAGGTGCTCGTGCTAGATTTAAAATTTTGGAAGACCTCTATAAAGACCATGTGCATATGGCTTTGGATGCTGACGGTAATGACATGCAAATTGAGTACCATCGATAATGTGCATTGAGGTATAATATATTATTCCTGATTGGCACGTCTATTTTTCTAGACAAAAGTGCAACCTATATCGATGTGGTCTACCTTGAGTACTTTATCGACTTGACGACGATTCATGAGTAAAACTAAGGAGGTTGTTTGTTTGGATATATGTATTCAAAATTGGGCAAGGATTGTCTTTAAAAGACAAAACAAATGACAGAGAGTTGCATGCTGCTTATGGTAATTTACCGTTACTAACATTTTCATAATTACTTTTTTACACTTGTTAATAATATTTTATTTGAACCAATTTGACTATTTGTAGATTATTCTGAGACCACTTTTGAGTCTGCTCCTTCCACCTTCCGACGCAGAGATCTTGATGCGATATTTGAGAATTTCGAGAGTCATTTGGTACCAGTGGAGTATCACATGATTTTGGTTCATGTACATTAGACTTATGTAGACGACTACATGACATAGTTCTATAGAATGTCACACTATATCATAACACCAGTCGCTCTTGAAAGATTAATTAGGCCAACTAATCAGGAGGTACTTTAGACTAGAGATGACCACACCAAAGACGTGTCAGCAGTCTATCAACATATTATGGAGATTGGGAGATCAGACACAGAGGCATGATTTTTTTGAGAAAGACAGTTTCCATTTGGCCCTCGTAGAAGGCATAATTTATGTTTATTAGTATTTTATGTATTTTCTAAACAAGTTATTTATTTATTACACATTTTGATTTTATTTTAATTATTGTATGACTCTTTTAATGCTGGTTTGAATCAATTATTGTATTTGTTGTTTAACTTATGGCCTAAAATTAGTGTCACTTTAGTGCGGAATGGGTCAAGAATTTATGCCATTACCCTCTAATGTGTCTCCGTCCCGTCCCGTTTTTATGCATGTTTATGCGGATGGAGACATTAACATGAAATTTTGTATTTTTAGGCTAAAAAGTGCAGTGTCTGTGGGACCGTCCTACCTTATCCTCACTTTTAATGTGGGACGGATTAAAGTTTTAGGTCCACACTCTTAATTATGCTTGCCCCACCCTGCTCCGCCCTCACTTTTAGTGCGGGGCAGGTTAAGGCTTTAGACCTATACCCTTAACTAACTTTGTCCCGCCCCACCTTATTTTTTACATGCTTCTGCAGAACGAGCTTAAATAGAGGGACATGCTTAAACGTGGCGGACATGACTATTTGTCACCCATACGTAAAATCACCTAAAATATGAGTTGGTCTAAAAAATTTCAATATTAGAGATTTCTGAAGACGCATCTCCGAAATATCTTTTGTTCTATACCCAAATAATATACGTATATATATCTCCAGACTATATTTTACTCAAAATAATAGATACAAAAAAGACAAAGACATGTCTAATTGTAGATGCATCCGGAGATGCTCTGAACGCATGAAAAATATTTTTAAATTTCTAAAGGTGTGAGACAAAGAGCATTTCTCTTAGAAGTTTTATCCGTTACATGTACATCACACTCCTACTTAGGTTAAATAAGCACCTACCACCAATATCGACGGTTGATTGTGACTTGTCATGAAATACTAGTAAAGATATTCAATGTGCAAGATTGTATGTTGAGAGAAGTAAACATAGAATTGATAGACAGACTAATATTAAATCTTCTGCTGTTATTTTAATAGTAATCCAAGGTCTCACAAGTACATGTCGGAAGTAAGGAAACATGGAGTGTTCTGCACAGTGTGCAGGCTAAAGCAGTGGCGAAGTCAGAAAAATTATGAAGTCTGGGCAAACTT
Source organism: Vicia faba (assembly GCA_948472305.1). NCBI lineage: Eukaryota > Viridiplantae > Streptophyta > Magnoliopsida > Fabales > Fabaceae > Vicia > Vicia faba. The sequence goes on from OX451739.1 coordinate 1,451,228,681, forward strand.
TCACTGGCTTCATAATAGTAATCCAAGGTCTCACAAGTACATGTCGGAAGTAAGGAAACATGGAGTGTTCTACACAGTGTGCAGACCAAAGCAGTGGCGAAGTCAGAAAAATTATGAAGTCTGGGCAAACTTTCACTGACTTCATAATTTTCTACCAAGATCGTATTTGACATAATAATTTTTTGACGAACCGTAACAGATAAACACTCTTCAAAAAGTTCTTGAAACATGTGTCTTTCTCTACAAGTATACCATAAGATATTGTTAAAATATTTTTGTTATAAACACAATCACATAGGTTTCGTGTGCGCGATAAACATATCATTATATAAAGAGGAAGACAATAGATAATCTTGATAATGGAGGATCAGCGTTGAATGCCTCACATATTCACTAAGTTCAACTAAACAGCAAGCTGAACAAGGTAGAGCTTGTAAGTTATAACTCACTTTTAAGTGTCTAGATTATGGTTTAGAAGAAAATTATGTTGCAGTCATCCCAATCTATTTCAAATGTAGAATTAGGAGTCTCCATACTAATTTAGTTGGTGAAACCTTCATACTAATTTAATGAAAACATTGTGTATGTAAATATCACAAACTTAAATAACGTCATCCTTATCACAAGGAAAGAATTTACAAATTTTTCACCAACTAGTAGCAGTATAAGCATGCTTAAGTTAGAACTATACACACCTTGGTTAAGAATATAGGTAACCATTTTTAATGAGTTTAAGTCTAAGGTGGAAACTTTGAGGTTCAAGCCTCTCATAAGTATGTCTCTTTAGGATACTATTTTGAGCGAGGTGTTTTACTAAAACCCAAATCTTTTCCACAATGTAATCTGTTTAGGCTACTTTAAGCACTGTATTTGTTTAACCTACTTGAAGTTTACAAGAGATAGTTTAAATCCAAACCTTAGCAAAAGTTTATAGCTTGAATCTTTCAAACAGAATGCTAAGAGGGTCTAAAGCAAGTTATGTAATCAAAAAATAAAAAATCAAGTCATTCACAACATGCCATTTCAAAATTTTCAATGTCATATTTTTCAATGTACTCATAATGATTGACAACAAATAAAGCAAATGTCAAATGAACATGAAGTGAAAAATAAACATAACACAAAAAAACAAATCTTAATTTCTTATTATCTAAATAAGATTGTAAATCGAAACCAAGTGAGAGTAAAGTTATGTACTAACACACATTTATAATTCCAATAGGGAGTGGACTTGTGGATACTTGAATTTTATTGTTGATTTTAGAGAGTTGTATCAGGTAGGTTTAATTTCACTTTTGCTTGACTTCAACTTTTTCAGCACAAGTTTAACAAGTGAATTAATCAATAACAACAATTCAGCACCATAATTCGTAAGAAATAGAAGCGAAAAAGGAAAAAGGAAAAGAAATTTGGTTGAGGCAATTTATCGAACACTTAGTGTGCAAGTTGCAAAACGGTGGAGAGAAGGATTAAGAAATGATGGTGAAGAAGAAATATACATTCACAGTACAATCCCCACTCCTAACATAAAATGAAGTCCCGTTTATTATAAACTTGGAGAACCAGAATGGAAATTGGTAAGTAAAGCATAGAGGTAAAACTCACTCACGGGATTCAGAATGCGGAAACGGCGAGGAAACTGTAGGAGCTGCCAGAAGAGAAAGAGAAGAGTGAGGAATTATGAAGAGTGAAGAGAGTTTAGGAACCGGTAACACAACTCGTAACTGAAGAGCCTGGGCAGCTGCCCGACCTCGCCGGGCGCTGGCTCTGCCTATGGGCCAAGGCTTACAGATGAGGTGGCTGGGTGCGAACAACCTTTAGTGGAGCCTAGTTGGATATTGCATGAACCATTAGACAACTAAAGGGTTGTTTAAATTGACTTATATGATCTCATCTAGTGAGATAAGCATGGTTTCAGCTTATTTCCATAAAATACTTATATGATAAATGTTTGAATTATGAACATTCAATTAAGTTGTTTACACAAACATGGTTTAACATAGATATGTATTTGAACATGAGCTCTATCTATACAAGTCTCAGAACCATTCTTCTATTATTCATCACAGCATTTTCTACAAGTAAAGGGAGATGGGGAGGATTCCATAACAAAAAATACCTTATAAAGCAAATTGTTGTATCATAATAAGCTAATGAAAGCAGTAAAAATATTTCAAAGCAGGAAGGTTGATTGTTCATTTTATAGAACAACATAAAATCTTAGTAGCTGTGAATATATTTGTTCAGGGAATTTGTAGTCATTGTAAATATATATTAGATGTAAGGCAAAACAAATAAAACAAAAGAGCAACAAAAAAGGGGAAACCATAGAAGATCTATACACAAGAATGCTACTTGAGAAGACTATACAGGAGGTATGTTAGAGAAAGAGAACCCTTTGTATCCTTTGTAAGCGTAATATGCAATCCGCGTATAGTAGAAGCCTGGTATGAACAAGATTGATCCCAGTATTGCAAAGAAAAGACCTATAGATCATTCAATAAAAAAAAAGATCAAAAACAACAACAAAACCCAAAATACATACTATCTATGAAGCACGGCACCGACATGCCTTTTTCAGAGGTGTCTGTGCTAAAGAGTATACTATTAATCATATGCTTAGGTAAATTATCTAGTGAAATTATTCTCATGTTACTCAAAAAATAGAGTAAGGGCTACACCATAAATTTTTCCACAAACACTTATAAAAACAAAAGGTGAATGATACTAAACTAAATCAAATATTGTTGTCCACGGCGGAAAGCCAAAATTTTTCCATACTGGATGCTATGTGGTGTCATTATACTGGATTATGGTGAAAAAACCCACAATATCGTTGATATTCATCATTGCATCGAGCACAAAAACCACCGTGTATACCCGCCATAGTACCACAATTGCAGATATTTGATAACAATATGACAATAAGTAATTTAAGCTTTCCTACTCTCCTCCAATGCCCTGTTTGGCCATACAACTTAATTAAACACTTAACACTAGGAAGGCTTCTCATATAATTACTATAAACTATTTATAAAACTTCGGAAAATAAGCTAAAATCAGCTAAAAAAACATGATATAAGTTGTTTAAACAATTTCTCCTAAACCTATGAAACACGCACTCGAAACTCAACATTGTCGCATCGACACTGATAATAATTTAAAAACATAAATACATTAATAGTAACTACATATATCAGTGTCTGTACTAAACTTAAAACAAAGCATCATTCCCATTCTAAACAAGTCCTAACACAATTTTAACATCCTTTAAATTCCCCTTTTCATCCTTAAGCATCCCTAACTTCTAATAAGAAACAACAAAAATATATAACTTGTTCAATCAATTATAAAAATAAAACAAAAAAACAATTCTGAATCAGAGAAAGAGGATGGTTGTTACCGTGAGCGGTGTCGCCGCCGACGTGATGATACGCCATAAGGGAACCGATGATGATACCGAGGGTTCCAAAAACGAGAAGAGCAATGGCGAGACCGATCTCCTTGATGGGCGGCTTGTTGTTGGCCGTGTAAGATGTTTCCATCATCATGTCTTCATCGGAAATCGAGAATGCATGATCTACGTACATTTTTTCTTCTTCCACTCTTTCAAGTTGTTGCAGATTCAGCTGAATTTTTAGATCAACAACACGAGTTACGTGTATCGATTGGTTTTTCTTTGTGACTTTGTCTTCAAGGTACACTTTCTAGAATTCGTACGCTATTGGATATATTCGCCTTCTTTATCAATTTTTAATTTAGTACAACATTTCAGTTCAACAAAGTTCTGCCTATTATTTAATGTTTTTTTATTTTTTAAATATAAGGTATTATTAAAATAAATTTTTAAATCACAAATAAAAAACATTTTTATATAAAAAAATGATATTCCACTGTCTCAAACACTTTTAATGTAATTTCACATAGATAAAAATAATAAATAAATATAATAATTTTGTAAAATTGTTTCAACTAATTGTAGATTATTATTGTTCTGGACTGGGTCCGTCCTGACCCAAAAGCAAGAACGAAGGCCCAATCCAAGCAATTCTTCGAGGAGCGCGCGTTCGAGGATTCCCGCCAGCGCGCCCGACCAGAATGGCAGTCGTGTCCGTCGTTGCCCGCGAACATGGTGTCCTTGACCACGGGGAACTCCAGCTCGAGCCTAGCTCGAACACCTTTCTCGTAGGGCAAACTCTGACCAAATCACTTGAACTCCGGAAAGACCGCGTCTTTGTCCCTCCTCATTTCTCGCAGAGCATCACCAGGAAGGAGACCACGTGCGGGTCCCCACTACACACGTAGAACCTGGCAGTTCCTTTATTGGGCCAGTTCTGGTCGGCCCAATGAAGGGACCTTGGCCCCGCGCTGGGGGCTATAAATACCCTCTGTTCCTAGAGGGTCAAATATTCATTCTTTTACCCATACATACACTTTTTTGCCTGCTCGTACCATCACTCACTTTAGCATCAGAGTGCCTTGCAGGTACCCCCCATCTCACTCAACTTCCGCTCGGAGCTAATCGTGACGGTCCAAGTCTGATCAGGTAAGATCAGTGGCGCCGTCTGTGGGAAACTAGCTCCCCGTCTTGCAAAACCTCGAAGACCAAAGCTCAATTTCACTTCCTACCGTCATGGCTAACCAAGTTCGTGATGACCAAAACATTCGCGTCGTCGACACCAACAACGGCCTCGCAGATAAAAATGGTTTCCCCGACAACACCGGCAACCCCGGTCATAACACACTCCCCGGGAGCACCAACCCCGGGCCCTCAGTCCACCGCGACGGAGTTACTGCCTCATCTTCTTCAGTCCCTCCGCCGCTCGAAGAAGACAATGCAGCTCCCACAAGCCATCGAGCTGCACAATTTCAGGAAGTCCCTGTCCCCGTCGGGGCATATGCCACCACCCACGCACTATTCGCGGCGATCAATCAGACGAATTACCTCATCTTCGCCCAGGGGGAAAGATTGAGGGCACTAGAAGACGATCGAAGACCCGCGAGGAGACACAGGAGGCCCCAGACTCCACCTCCTCGAGTGACAGAGGTACATCTCCCGTCTCCCCCGCAGAGACAATACAGAGACGCCTCCAGAAGCCCGTCACCCCGACCCTCGGGGAGACGACCCCCTTTGGAGAGGCAACCCGTCATTGAAGTTGGGGGACGCGGCCACGCCCCCATACGGGAAGAAAGAAGACACTCTGGAGACGGGCACGGAAGAATCAACCAACAAGCACCACGCTCGATGGATGCCCAGCAGGACCAGGACCGTCGGACTCGACAATATTACAGGTCCCCATCCCTGTCCCCAGAGCGAAGTGACGAGGACGACCCCCGCGGTCCCCTGTCACAAGCCATCATGGAGGCGCCCATCCCCCCGGGCATGGAGAAGCCTCCACATCTGAAGAAATACGACGGAGTCGCGGACCCGGTCGACCACATAGACGGGTTCGAGGCTATGCTGCACTATCACAATGTCGGGGGACCCATCAAATGTCGGCTGTTTCCCACCACCCTCAGAAAGGCAGCAATGGATTGGTATAAAGGCCTCGCTCCGGGATCAATCACCTCGTGGCGAAACCTGAAGAACCAATTCATAAGTTCGTTCACTGCGTCTCAGCGACACCCAAAGACCGAGGCGGCTCTCGAGGCCATCATCCAGAGACAGGATGAAACCTTGAGAGAGTTTATCAATCACTTCAATCGCGAAGCCATACAGGTCCCCTGCGCGGACCACATGAAAATGTATTTGCTGGAGAGGGGGCTCCTCCCCGACACAAAATTCAGAAAGGCAGTAGGCATCGAGCCGCCCCGAACGTTCGATGCCCTCCTCGAAAAAGCCCGGGCATACACGGACTACGAGGAAAGGGAGGCGGCCAACAGAGCCCGGGACCCCAGAACTCACGGATCCAGCAGCAACCCACGCCAGGAAGCCGCCCCTCATCGATGGGCCGGGGAGAAAAGAAAAGAGGAGAGACCCCGAGAAGTCCGAGAGCAAAGAGGACCCTCAAGGCGTTTTACTGAATACACTCTGCTCACAGCTTCCTGCGAGCGCATTTTGGCGGAGTGTGCCAGCATGGATTTTAAAGACGGCAGCGTCAAACGCCCCCGACCTGCCCCCGCCAAGCCCGGAGCAGACAAAAGCAAGTATTGTCAGTACCATAGGAGCCATGGTCATCTGACTGAAGACTGCGTCCACCTCAAGGATGCCATCGAAACCCTCATCAAAGGAGGGAGGCTCTCCCAATACCGGCGAAACGATGCTCCCCGTCGTGACACCCGGGAGACAAGAGAACCGGAGGAAGACGCCCGACCATCTGACGAGTCGGTCCCCGTCCAGACTGCCTTCTCCGTCACCAGACCGGAGGACTCCTACGTCCCCGAACACCTGCAGGAGCCGCTCACGATGCACAGCAGGTGGGAACACTTCCCCTCCGCCATGGTCATCAATGGTGGTGGATTCAACGACCTTACTATCAATTCGGCTAAAAGAAAGCTGGATGAACTGGTCGACGCGGCACCTCCGCAAATAGTGACCTTTGAAAGGGTAAAAGGTAGGTCGGAGCCCATCACGTTTTACCTCGAAGAGCTTCCCGGAGGAGCCCCCAACGCAGTCATTCCTCTACTAATAAGAGCGAGAATGGCTAACTTTAATGTGCACCGCATCCTCGTCGACGAAGGAAGTTCCGTCGACGTGATGTACAGTCAGTTATTCCGGACTCTGCAGCTAGACGACTCGCACCTCTCGCCATATGTAGGGTCGGACTTACAGGGCTTCAACGGCTCGACCTCCAAGCCTTGGGGGTATGTCGAGCTCTTGGTTACCTTCGGCGAGGGCACGGAGACAAGGCAAGTTAAAGTGCGCTTCCTCGTCATCGACTGCTCGTCCCTCTACAACTGCATCCTGGGGAGACCAACACTGGAAGAACTGACTGCGGTACCCTCCACCGTCCACTTGAAGATGAAGTTCTACACCAAGAGGGCACGGGTAGCTACTATCCAGGGGGACCTAGTCGCTGCTCGAAGGTGTCTCAACGCCGCATCTAAAGGACGCGACACTGTCGACACCGGGACAAGGTCCGCCAAGAGACCGGCGACGATGCGACAGGAGCCCGACAAATTAGAACCCGCCAAGGTAGAAGACCAAAAAGCTTCCCCAGAGGTCGACTCCATAGCTCTGGATGCCCGGGGTGAGCAAATCCCCCTCCGACCAATCCCGAACGGGGACTTTGATCTCGTCCCCCTCGGCGCAGACCCAAGCAAGGGAGTGAAGATTGGCATCGACCTCCCTGACCTGGCAAGGAAGCAAATCAAAGCTTTCTTGCGCGAGAATGCTGACCTGTTCGCCTGGAGCGCCGCGGAGATGCCCGGACTCGACCCTGAGGTCGCCTGCCACCGTCTCGCCATAGACCCTGCCGCTAAGGCCGTAGTACAACGTAGGCGTAAGCAATCTCCGGAGAAAACGAAGGCTGCTGAAAAAGCTATAAAAGACCTCCTAGAGGCGAATTTTATTTCTGAAGCCCGATATGCAACCTGGCTGTCAAACATTGTACTAGTTAGAAAGAATAATGGAAAATGACAGATGTGTGTTGACTATACCGATCTCAATCGGGCATGCCCGAAGGATGCTTTACCTTTACCAAACATAGATATGCTGGTCGACAACTCGGCCGGCTACAAAACATTGTCGTTCATGGATGCCTATTCAGGCTATAACCAAATCCCAATGGCCATGGGCGACAAAAATTGCACTGCCTTTATGACCAGCTCAGGCAATTATTACTACAACGTAATGCCCTTTGGACTAAAGAACGCAGGGGTAACTTACCAACGTATGATGAACAGGGTGTTCCACAAGCAGATCGGAGACATGCTCGAGGTCTACATGGACGACATGATCGTCAAATCCCGAGCAGACACCGATCATGCGGCGCACCTCAAGGCAGTCTTCGCCCAAGCAAGACAATGTAAGATGAGATTCAACCCCGAAAAATGCACGTTCGGAGTTAAGGCGGGGAAATTCCTCGGCTTCTACCTGACAGAACGAGGAATCAAAGCCAATCCCGACAAATGTCGAGCATTCACCGACCTTCCGAAACCGACGTCGAAGAAATCAATACAAGTCATGAACGACATGCTCACTTCATTGTCCCGCTTCGTAGCAAGATCCGCCCAGCACGCCCTCCCCTTCTTCAGACTCCTTCGCAAAGAGGCAGCCTTCGAATGGACTGAGGAATGCGAACGGGCACTGCGCCACCTGAAACAAAGTCTATCCCAACTGTGATACGGTGGGAGAACTGACTATGGTTTCGCGTTTGTTTTCGCAAATGTTTTGGTTGAGCAAGAGCCGCCACCGACTTTTTATTTTATCCTAAGGAAAGGTTTAAAAAGCACAGCAAAAACCTTTGAGATTTTTCTTGGGTTCGGGGAGTAGATTATAGGAAGGGAAGGTATTAGCACCCTTTCTATCCATGGTTATCCATGGGCTCTTAGGTACTTGCTTAGATCAACTTGCCTTGGTTTTCAATTGTTTGAAATGGTGCTTGGTGTGTGGTTTTGAAAATGCTTTGAAAAAGATGCCTTGTATAGGCTACCCTTGTAACAATTCTTTACTCGAATGTTTTACAAAAGGTGTTTTGTCTTTTGAAAAGATGTTCCAAGGTTTTTGAAAGTTTGTTTTGAAAGTGTTTGTGAAGTGTGGTTTGAAGATAGGCAAGTGTTTTGTTTTGCAAGTTGACAAGTACCTAAGAGCTATCTACCCTAAAGTTCTCAAAGATTTTTGTTATGTTTTAACCCTTTTGACAATTTTGTTCCACCATTGCATTTGGTGGACAATCTTGTATTAGGAGGTGAAAGGGACGGGCGCGGGTCATCGTTTAGACCATAATTGCAATAGTGCTAAGTATCTTTGGGCAATTTCTCTTTGAAAGGGACTTGATCATTTTAGGCAACTTTTCGAAAGCGTCATCGAGGGACTATGATCATTTGATTGTTTGTTTTACCCAAAGAAACCTAACATACAATATGGCCCATTTATTTGAAGGCAACAAAGTGGAATACCCTAGGGGTGCAAGTGTGATATATGTTGTCCATTTTCATGCTTGATTGTCTTGAAATTAGGTCAAACTATTTTGTTCTTTTTATTTGCATACAAACCCTAATTCTAGCATGGCATATTTAAAAGCGTTAAAGTGCGAAAAGTAAAATTCCTACACTATTACAACACAATATGGGAAGAGGGGTACAAATGTTCAAATGGGGGGGATATTTAGACAAGAAATTTAAACCTAGCTATTACATCAATTTTGGAATATTTACAAGATAATTGATTGCATGAATTAAATGGAAAATAAAATAAAGATGCAAAATGCAAAAAGGGTTTTTATATGTGTGAAAAAAAAGTATTATTTATGTCAAATAAATAAAATAAAATAAGTATTATTTTTGGAGTTTTTGTATTTTAAGGGTAAAACCCTAATTTTTATTAAGTAATATATATATTATTTAATTTATACAAGTATTTGTTTATTATGTACAAAAATAAAATAAAATGAAGTATATTTATAAAAAATATTTTTTGATGTCAAATATTAATAAAATAAAAAATATAGGTATTTTTGTATTTTAACCTAAATATACTAATAAATATATATATATATATATATATATATATATATATATATATATATATATATATATATATATATATATATATATATATATATATATATATATATATATATATATATATATATATATATATATATATATATATATTAATTTCTAAATATGTATTATGTATATAAAAATAATAATATTTAATATTATATAAAAAAGTATATTTTACATAAAATATTTTCAAAAGAAAAAAAAAGAAATAAAAATCAGAAATAAAATATATTTACATTATTTTTTCTAGCTTTCCTAAATATATATATATATATATATATATATATATATATATATATATATATATATATATATATATATATATATATATATATATATATATATATATATATATATATATATATATATATATATATATATATATATATATATATATATATATATATATATATATATATATATATATATATATATATATATATATATATATATATATATATATATATATATATATATATTTATGTATAAATGATTCCTATAAACAAATAAATGCTTAAAAATAGGAAAATGGTGTAAAAAATGGTTTTTATGTTTTTAATATCATTAGGAAAAATAAATAAACCAAAATGAAAAAAGAAAAATCAAAAAATCAATAAAACACACAAATTGGGCTCAGGGGGTGTGAAATCAGAAATATGGTGTGAAAAGAAATTCAGAAGCAAGCCCAGCCCATGAAGCTTCTTCTTCAACCTCTGAACAAAAAATGTTCAAAAAACGCGCGCCTGAACTTCCATTCAAACATCCTGATTCCTTGATCTTTTGCACAAACTTCCAACATAAGAAATGTTAAGCATTGAATCACGATTTTAAATATATAAAGAACTCATCCTAACTCTCAGAAATGAGAGAGAATTTTGACAATCCCAAATCATGACCTAACTTTTCTGCCATATTCAAACCTTAAATTCTCACAGCTCAAGCAAAATAAATGAAAAGTAAAAGCATGTACAGATTCAGGGGCATGAGTAGAACACTTCTTATTCACAAACTTAGAGCTAATGATGCCTAGGCTAAGAGTTAGAGGTTCAAGAAAATACCTGTTCAGTTGAAGTTCTATCTGGCAATGGAGGAGCTTTCAGAGCAAGATGATGATCTGTACAGCTTGCCTGAAGTGTGGTGATGCTATTCCAATGCTTACTTTGCTTTGAGACACCTTGAATCGAGCTATGGACCTCCAACTGTAAAACAAGAAAGTGAAAATGGTGGAACTGGTTAGAGGAATTACAGGCCGTGTTTTAGGTTTTGGTTAGCTTGCATTGATGCTAGGGAATGTGTTTGATGAGCTTTGGGCAAGAAATCATGCAAGGGATGAGAGTTGGCACTCAAACTGCAGTGAGAACTCTGTTTTTGCAGTTTGAGAGTGATTCTGGGAATGGGAGTGTTTGGGACCTTGTTTGCTCGTGTTCTAGCTTGGGTTGGGTGATTAGAAGGTGTATAAAATGTTTGCTTAAGTGTTCTAATGCTGAGATCAAAATTGTGTTATGTTATGCCACTTTTCTTCACACTTAAGCAAGCAAAACCAAGTTGATGTTCTAGGCAAGTAGAGGCCCCCTAAACATGCTGCTAACCTTGTCTTGATCAGAGTGTTTTGATCATAATCTTGTGCCAATTGGATTTGATCTGTACCTCTTGGATTTGCATTATGACATAAAGCTTGCTTTTGCAAAAATGGCCATTTCACTTTTTCCATTTATGTCCTAATCCAACATGTAATGCATAAACTCATGAAACAAGGCCTTAGCACAATGAACATGCATTAAATTATTGAGTGTTGGATGGTTTAAGGGCCTGTAATCAAGTGGCATGCTGGTTTGAGAAATTTGTACAAGTTATGAACATGTACATGGCCATGAATCAAAGTGACTTTTTGCCATATTGCAAAATTTGATTCTCTCAAGTGATGAGGTTGTTTGATGAGTTCTTGGACATTTTGGAAAGCTTGGAATGTGTACTACAATCCATATTTGAAATTAAAATTGAAATTCCAAGTGGAAGTGTATGGAAAATGGCCTTGAAGTTAGGTAGAAAACCTTGCCAAAATAGGTTAAAATTTCACTAAGTTAAGAATGGTTTAGTACCCTTATTCAAAAAATTGTAACTTGAGATACAAGCCTCATTTGGGAAAACTTTGTGAATCAAAGTTGTAGATTATGCAACAAGCTACAACTTTCATGTTTTGACTTTTGTTTGAATCCAAATGAATCTTGGTGAGAAAGTGGGGCAAAGTTGGGAAAAAATTAGGGTTTTTCATAACTTAGAAAAATTCTAAGTTATGAAAAATTCTCATTTCAAACCCTAATTTGCAAATTTTGATTTCTTGGTGAACAAGTTTCATGATTTGGCATGTTTTGATGAAAAATGAATCTTGACCCTTGATTTTGACCAAAAAGTCAAAGTTTGACTTTTCAGTATACAGTCAAAATTGGTCAATTGACTGGGAAATTCAACTGTCAATCTTGTGTACTTGGGATCTTTTGAACTTGTTGAGCATGTCAAGATAATTCCATGGGGTCCTTGAGTCCGTATGTGAGCTTGGTTTGCCATTGGTTGGGTCAAACAGTCAAAAATTGCCTTTGTGCAGTCAAAACCCTAAAAATGACCATTTTGCCCTTTTGGTGATCTGATCAAATTTCTTGTGGAATTGTGATCCAAACTTGATCAAATGGTTCATATGAGTTTATAATGTTGATGTGGGTCAATTTTCATGAGATTTGACTGTCAATTGGTCACAGTTGACTTTTTCCCCAATACAGCTGATTTCTAGGTCAACTGTCCAATTGACTGGGCAAAACTTGGAATCAAGACTTGAAACTTGATATGGATAAACTTGGGAGTCCAATATGAAGCAAGAAAGTCATCTTAGGCATTTTAGGTCAAAACATCTTTGTGCAAACACAAACCCTAATTTGGGTCAACAGTGCAAGGAGAAGTCTTGAGCAGATGAAACCCTAACTGGATCTTGATCTTCAAGGGCTTGGGGATGAGAAATCAATGAGAAATGGGAGGGCAAATTTTGGGGTACAACAGTTGCCCCTGTTCAATCTTCTTGAACCCGAAGAGTTAGATTGACAAGTTTGCCTTTCGTGACTCGAGGGTAAAAGGAGATTGGACACTAGAGTGCCCTTAAATTTGCACTCGCCCAAGCAAGGGATGCGGGAATGGGCTTAGAGATGCCATTTGGAGATGGGCTTAACGATACCATCTGGAAGAGTGACGGACACTTGTCGGGGATGGGCTTAAAGATGCCATCTGGAAGAGTGACGGACACTTGTCGGGGATGGGCTTAAAGATGCCATCTGGAAAGGAATATCAGGAAGGTGTCCATGCTTTGGACCATCTCTGAACTGGGGGTATGAATAAGCAATAGATTGACATCCTTTGTTGGGAGGAATCCGTAAACTGTTTTCAAAAGTTGTATCTGAACAAGTTGATAGATTAACATCCGTTGTTGGGAAGAATCCATAAACTATTTTCAGAAGTCTTGAGAAGAAACTGAACAAGCGATAGGTTAACATCCGTTACTTGGAGAACCCGTAAACTGTTTTCAGAAGTTGAGAAGAGTCTGAACAAGCGATAGATTAACATCCGTTGTTGGGAAGAATCCATGAACTGTTTTCAGAAATCTTGAAGTTGAATAAGCAATAGAGCAGCATCCGTTGTTGGGAAGCGTCCGTAAACTGTTTTCAAAGATTGCATCTGAACAAGTGATAGATTAACATTCGTTGTTGGGAAGAATCCATAAACTGTTTTCAGAAATCTTGAAGTTGAATAAGCAATAGAGCAGCATCCGTTGTTGGGAAGCGTCCGTAAACTGTTTTCAAAGATTGCATCTGAACAAGTGATAGATTAACATCCGTTGTTGGGAAGAATCCATAAACTGTTTTCAGAAGTCTTGAGAAGAAACTGAACAAGCGATAGGTTAACATCCGTTACTTGGAGAACCCGTGAACTGTTTTCAGTAATCTTGAATTTGGAGGAAGAACCGGTGTAGGGTTCCCTGATGATGAGCTCGTGTAAAACTGCATCTGGATAAATCTGGAATAAGCATTAGAATGTTGCCGTGTCTGGGTCACATCCGAACTATTCCTGGAAAGAAACTCGGAGGATAGTGATTCTAGTCTTTTGACTGATCTTACCTGAAAAGGTAAAGAGTTAGTTATATGCAATGTCATGATGCATGACGCAATGTATGTTATATGATATGAATGTAAATGAATGCGCATGTAAGCTGGAGAGCTGTCTTGCAAAGGATAGATGAATCCGAGACGGCTGAAGATGACAGTATCTTGACTGCTGCCGGGAAGAATAATTCCTGGTCGTTGCTGAAAAAAAAAAGGAGCTTGGGTTGTATACCAATCTTCTGGGGAATTCCGGATGACCTCTATTGGGGAGTTCCAAGCTAACAGACTCATGCTGGGGATGTAAGACCGAGAATCTTCAGTTTGGTGGGAAGTACCTCTGGCGACTTCACTGGGGAACTCAAGATTTGCCCTCCTCAAAACTCTTTGGGGAGGAGGTTCATTAGTCTGGCTTCGCTGGGGATTGATAATTTGAAGTTTTAGCTCGGCTGGGGGATACTGAAACTTAAATTCTGAGGGGAATTGAGTTCTGGAGGATTCTCCGGCTGGGGATAACAAAGATAAACTCCTCTGGGGATTGGAAGAATTTTGGCGAGTGCGATCTTCCGTGGCAATAAGCTGAGGATAACCCAGTTATAAGCCCTTGTGAGGAATAACTTTGAATAAAACTCGGGAGAGACGTCCGTACTCTGCAGGGGATAAGCTTCCAGAATCTACTGGGGATAAGCTTCAGAGTTTGCTGGGGATATGGATTCCAAATCTCCGGGGGTTTCCTTTGAAGGGTATCACGACATCCAACTGCACCTTTGACCTATCAGTAATCCTCCTTCTTGTAAGGGAATGATTATGTTCAAATGCATATGCCTATTTAACAAAACATTGGACGTTTCTCAAAACAAATAGTGCAAGAGAAAAGAAAAGGAAATGACACAAATTTTTGGGAAAAGTATTTGTATTGACTTTTTATGAGTATATTTGTACAAAGGAGACAACCATCCTAGTAAGAGGATTTTGTCGTAAATATTGAAAGATTTATACAAAATAAAGATGGCTATGTGAAATAATTCCATGGGATTCCATTCCGCTATAGCTTTCACAACTCTGAATATCTGTCCATTCAATGCTTCGTTTACCGATGACTGGATTGATCAGAAGCCTGGAACTGGTTGATGAAGAGATTGTCTTTGAAGTGATCCGACGAGACATAGTCATACGCTTTAATTCCCTAACTTTTGCCTGAATCGCCCTTTCGGGTTTTCGATCCACCGGGAAACCCCTTTTTGCCCAAGCCGCCCTTTCGGGTTTTCGACTTGCCGGGTGTACAGATTTTTTTGTTTTTATCCCTAACTTTTGCCTGAACCGCCCTTTCGGGTTTTCGGTCCACCGGGATGCCCATTTTTGCCCAAGCCGCCTTTCGGGTTTTCGACTTGTCGGGTTATTTTATGCGTAGTATCTTTTGACTATGTTTGCGTTCGCAGGGTGTGGCAAGTCGTCGCCGTCCATGGTGGTCAGAATCATTGCACCACCAGAAAATATGCTCTTGATCACAAATGGTCCTTCATATGTAGGAGTCCATTTGCCCCTGGGATCACTTTGCGGTAAGATAATCCGCTTGATTACGAGATCTCCGACTTGATACACTTGACGTCTGACTTTCTTATTGAAGGCCTTGATCATTCGCTTTTGATACGCCTGACCATGGCATATAGCAGCGAGTCGCTTTTCGTCGATCAGATTGAGTTGATCAAGTCGGGTCTGCATCCAATCATCTTCATTCAAACCTGCATCCTTCATAATCCTTAGAGAAGGAATCTGGACTTCCATAGGCAAAACAGCTTCCATGCCATAAACCAAAGAAAATGGGGTTGCCCCAGTTGAAGTACGTGTCGTCGTACGGTATCCATGCAGAGCAAACGGTAACATCTCATGCCAGTCTTTGTAAGTGACCGTCATTTTCTGAATGATCTTCTTAATGTTTTTGTTCGCAGCTTCAACAACACCGTTCATCTTCGGCCGATAGGGAGATGAATTGTGATGATAAATCTTGAACTGTTCGCACAATGCGGTGATCATCGTGTTATTCAGATTTGTACCGTTGTCTGTGATGATCCTGTCCGGAACACCATACCGACATATGAGATTTTGCTTGATAAAGCGGGCAACCACATTTTTAGTAACAGAGGCGAAGGAAGCTGCTTCGACCCATTTGGTGAAATAGTCAATGGTAACCAGGATAAAGCGATGTCCGTTGGAAGTCGTGGGCTTGATCTCTCCAATCATATCAATGCCCCACATTGCAAAGGGCCACGGAGCAGTCAGAACGTTGAGGGGAACCAGAAGGATATGAACTTTATCAGCATAAACTTGGCATTTGTGGCAAGTACGGGAATGTTGATGGCAGTCAGCTTCCATGGTAGACCAGTAATAGCCTGCCCTTAGGATCTTCTTAGCCATTGTATGCCCGCTCAAGTGAGTGCCAAATGTGCCGCTGTGTATATCAGTCATGATCAACTCTGCTTCAGCTTTGTCTACGCATCGGAGTAATACACAATCATGGCTTCGTTTGTAAAGGATGCTGTTGCTCAGGAAGAATTTAGCAGCGAATTTCCTTAAGAACTTCTTGTCATTTACGGAAGCTCCTTCGGGATAATCTCTAGTCTCGAGATACCTTTTGATTTCATGGAACCAAGGTTGTTCCACTACTTCTTCGGTATTAATCTCGTGACAATGCGCAGGTTCATCCATTCGCTCGATGGTGATTTGGGGAGCCTCGTTATCCCAGTTGAGTTTAAACATGGAGGACATTGTGGCTAGAGCATCTGCTAGCCGATTCTCTTCTCGCGGGAAATGCTCGAAGGTAATTTGCTCGAAATGAGGCAACAACGTCAAGACATGTTCTTTGTATGGGATAAGATTAGGATGCTTGGTATCCCACTCTCCTTTGATTTGACTGATAACCAAAGCCGAGTCCCCAAATACGATCAAAGATTTGATCCCCAAGTCTATAGCAGCCTTGAGACCAAAGATGCAAGCTTCATACTCAGCCATGTTGTTTGTGCAGCTGAAGCAAAGTCGGGCCGTGAAAGGTGTGTGACAACCTTCCGGAGAAATGAGTACTGCGCCGATACCATTTCCAAGTGCATTTGAAGCACCATCAAAGTACAGGGTCCATCGGGATCCCTTTTCGGGTCCGTCATACGGTCCGTTACTTTCAATGTTGTCCAAATTCATGATGTCCTCGTCCGGGAAGTCAAATCCCATGGGTTGATAATCTTCGATAGCTTGATGAGCCAGATGGTCAGCTAGTACACTCCCTTTCATAGCTTTTTGGGTGGTGTACTGGATGTCATACTCAGTCAGGATCATTTGCCATCTAGCTATCCTTCCAGATAAGGCGGGCTTTTCGAAGATATATTTGATAGGATCCATTTTGGAAATCAACAAGGTAGTATGAGTCAACATATACTGCCTTAGTCGGCGAGCAGCCCATACCAAAGTGCAGCAAGTTTTCTCGAGCAGTGAGTAGCGAGTCTCACAGTCGGTAAACTTTTTGCTAAGGTAATAAATAGCATGCTCTTTTCGACCAGACTCGTCATGCTGGCCCAAAACACACCCCATTGAGTTATCCAAGACGGTCAAATACATGATCAATGGTCTTCCTTCGACGGGTGGCATCAGAATAGGAGGTTCCAGCAAATACTCCTTGATCCTATCAAAAGCAGCTTGACAATCGTCGTTCCATTCGACTACCTGATCTTTCTTCAAGAGTTTGAAAATTGGCTCACAGGTAGAAGTCAGATGGGAGATGAATCTGGCAATATAGTTCAAGCGCCCCAAGAATCCTCTAACCTCCTTTTCAGTACGGGGAGCAGGCATCTCTTGTATTGCTTTTACTTTTGCGGGATCGACTTCAATGCCTTTGTTGCTTACAATGAATCCCAGGAGTTTACCAGACCTAACTCCAAAAGTGCATTTACTTGGATTCAGCCTGAGCTTGTATTCTTTCAACCTGGCAAACAGCTTTTCTAGATGTTCAAGGTGCTCTTCCTCTGTTTGTGACCGAGCTATCATATCGTCTACGTAAACTTCAATCTCATGATGTATCATATCATGAAATAAAGCTACCATGGCGCGTTGATAAGTTGCCCCTGCGTTCTTCAGCCCGAACGGCATCACCTTGTAACAGAAAGTGCCCCATTGTGTGACAAAAGTAGTTTTCTCCATGTCCTCGGGGGCCATTTTGATTTGATTGTAGCCCGAGAATCCATCCATGAAGGAAAACACTTTGTGCTGAGCTGTATTGTCGATCAGAATGTCAATGTGTGGGAGTGGAAAATCATCTTTGGGGCTGGCCCTATTCAAATCCCGGTAGTCCACACACATCCTGACTTTGCCATCTTTCTTAGGTACTGGCACGATGTTAGCGACCCATTGAGGATAGGACGTAACATCCAGAAAGCCAGCATCGAATTGCTTCATTACTTCTGCTTTGATCTTTTTAGACATGTCAGGCCTCATTCGGCGAACTTTTTGCTTGATCGGTGGACAGTCTTCTCTTGTGGGGAGACGGTGAACCACAATGTCTGTGTCTAAACCCGGCATGTCTTCATAAGACCAAGCGAAGATTTCAACATACTCATTCAACAACTGTACCAGGCGCTCCTTGACTCTTGGTTCCAGATTGGCACCCACTTGCACCTCCTTCCGATCTTCCTCGGTTCCCAAGTTGACAGTTTCCAATGACTCTTCATGAGGTAAGATGGCTCTTTCCTCTTGCTGTAGAAGTCTGACTAGTTCCCCCGGTACTTCACAACCTTCGTCATCTTCATACTCGGCTTGATTGACCAGATCTTCAGAGTTATTGAAAGATACAGCAGAATAGTCACCCATGGAATCCGGAGTGGATGGGTACCTGCATTGGTGAGTGTGGGTGTGTGTAAGGGATAGCCATCCTTAAACAAAAATGCAAAAGGAAAGAAAATGAACATAAGCAGTTTATCAAATGAAAAACGTCCAATGAATCATTAAACATGGCATATGGATATGAAAAATAATCAAAACCCTTACAAGTGGACCTACATGCCCCGGGCAAGGCATGAGGTGAAAAGATAGTGTACGGATTGTTTGAAAATAAATATTACAGACCAAATAGGAAATGTTTAACAGATAAATTACTGATGAATAAAAGTGATGGGGACAAAGTCTTTTGCCTCCCAGTTGCTCAATCCTCCTTTGACAGTTGGGTAAATCCATTCTTCGATGTTGCTCTCTTTGTCCTCGTCCTCTAAGGCGTTGATTCCGTAGGGAGAAATTTTGACTGGTGCTCTTTCAATCTTCGAACGGCGCATAGCTTTCTGGCCAGCGGCTGTGAACCCTAATCCAAATTTGTCTGTCTTATGTGGGATATCAGGCAACTTCCCTCATGCTGAATTCTTTCCTTCCTTTATTGCGGCCCTTGCGTCCTCCAGAGATGCCATCCTGGCCATCTGCCTCGGTGTCTCAGCTGCCAACTTTGCTACTGTTAACTCAGGAAGGACTTCTTCGAAATGCTGAAAAGGCGTCTCAATGAATTCCCCTTCAACCTCCACATATCGGAAATAGTTCAAGTGGCTAATCATATACTCCTCTTCACCATGGACAGTAATGATCTTTCCCTTAACAAGATACTTCAACATATGATGTAAGGAGGAGGTGACTGCCCCAGCATGGTGTATCCAAGGCCTACCCAGCAAGCAAGAGTATGACGGACGGATGTCCATCACATAGAAAGTAGACTTAAACACCTCAATGCCTATCTTGATGGGAATTTCAACCTCTCCATGGACCATTCTCTTCGAACCATCGAAAGCTATGACAACAATATCACTCGGCTTCAATTCCAACCCTTCACAATCTAGTCGGTCCAAGGCCTTCTTAGGCAATACATTCAGCGACGAACCAGTATCGACCAAGACATGTGCGAGAGTAGTTCCTCGACACTCGACTGAAATGTGCAAAGCATCATTGTGATTTCTTCCTTTAGGAGTTAGGTCGGCATCGGAAAACCCTAATCCATTGTCCGCAGTAAGGCTAGCCACGCAATTCTGAAATTGATCTGCAGAGGTTTCCTGGGGCACATGGGATGCCTTCAGGAATTTTATCAGGGCTTTAGTGTGCGCTTCTGAGCAAAGTAGTAGTGCCAGCATGGAGATCTTTGAGGTGGTTTGCCCCAATTGTTCTACCACATCGTAATCACTTCTTTTGATTATCCTCAAAATCTCATCCATTTCCTTCTTGGAGGTTTCCGGGATGACCAAGGGTTGAGCCCTCGTCCTGACGAGCTCATCTTGGATTCCCTTACCTTTGTCAGCAGCGGTAGGAGAGACAGTACTAGGAACAACAACGTCTTCAATCAAAGGAGTTCTAGCAGAAAGTTTTATTGGTGCAGGGATGACCTTGTCAGCTGATGAGGGTCCAAAGATTGCTCTTGGAGGGGCAATCTCTGGAGAAAATATTCTCCCGCTCCTGGTGATTTTGCTAGTGCCTGCAATGTTACTAATGCTGGCTTCTTCATCATCCGAACTTTCTTCAATTATTTCGATTTGTTTGATACCATGGTAGTAAACGTCACCGCCATAGTTCTATGGTATAGACTTCTCAGAAACATAGGGGACCGGCCCCGGATTGTTATCTTCAAAGGAACATATTTTGTAGCTGGTGTAATCTTAACAGGCTTTTTGACGGCCTTGGAAAGATTGGCGTGAATGGTTATGATTGAGACATCTTCAGTATGAACTGGAACAGCAGAAACTTTTTCAAACAAAATTTGTCGACTATCCATAAGGCCTTGGATGCCTTTCTTCAGTAACAGACAATCAAACGGCAGAGAGTAACAACAATAGCAGTCTTCCTTACATCCCGGGAAGATCCCGGCCCTTAACAAATTCAACTTAATGGTTAATAAAGGAGTTATCAGATCATTGACATCAGCAACATACAAATCTTCTTCAATGGCATTGACATTTCGGCCGTGCTTCGGCATGGGTGCAGATATCACATTAGGCTTCTCCGGAGCGTCAAACTCCACCTCCTTCGCCTCTATCAGGTCTTGGATCTTATGCTTGAGTGCCCAACAATCATTGGTGTCGTGCCCGACACTGTCAGAATGGTAGGCGCATTTAGCATTAGCATGATAATGCGGAGAGGACGTATTCACATTCTTTGGTGCCTCCTTGATGGTGGCAAGATTCAACTTTAACAGATAGGGAAGCACTTGTGCTGGAGTCATATTAATACGGGTGAACTGCCGTTGTGGCCGTTCCACTCGTTGCTGATTCGGTCTGGACTGGTTATAGCGAGGCTGCTCACTTGGAGTGTTTTGAATCATTACGGCCCCCACAGTTGGCCGACGCTCCGCCTTCCCTGCTCTTCTCTAAGAATATACCACAGCTGTTTCCTTCTTAAAAGGCTTCTTCTCAACACTTGCAGCAACACCCTTCTGAATCTTTCCTGACTTGATGCCAGCTTCTATTCTCTCGCCTGTTAAGATCAAATCGGTAAACCCCGCGGAAGAGTTACCAATCAGATGATTGAAAAATGGCCCAGATAGGGTCCCAAGAAACATATCAACAAGTTCACGGTCGGTTAAAGGAGGCTGCACCCTGCCAGCCAAATCCCTCCATTTTTGTGCATATTCTTTGAATCCTTCGCCTGTTCCTAACGACATACCCTGAAGTTGGGTACGAGTAGGAGCAAGGTCAGAATTATACTGGTATTGTTTGTAGAAAGCGGTGGCCAAATCTTCCCAATTTCGGACGCTGGTTCCCTCTAGCTGATAAAACCACTCCAATTGAGCTCCAGAAAGGCTGTCTTGAAAAAAATGAATCCAAAGGTTTTTATCTGCCGTATAGGGTTGGATCTTTCTCACGTAGGACTTGAGATGCATTTTTGGACAGGACAGCCCATCATACCTCACAAACACTGGCACCTTGAACTTTGGGGGAATCACAATCCCGACAACCAAACCCAAGTCTTCAAAGTCCAAACCCGGCACTCTTTGTAGCTCCATGGCGGCCAATCTGTCTTCTAGCCCTTTGTATTTGTCATCAGCTGTAGGGTATTGCTGATCAGAATAATCTTCATCCTCTTCGCCTCTTCTTCTTCCGCATCAGACTCGGAAGGTACCGCAGCTCCACCTCCTTTGCTGGTTCCTTCATCAGAGATAGGAGGAAATTCAAGCACTCTCCGAGCTTCTTCGTCAAATCTTCTCCCTAAAGTAGCCACCCCGAGTCTCTTTTTCTTCTTTTTCACTGGGTCTTTGTTCCCCAATTGAGTCTTGATATCCTCCTGACCCTTAGCCAAGGTCATCAGGAGTTGCTGGAACTGTGCATTTTAAGCTTGCAGGTCTTTGATTGTTTGCTCGAGATCCATCCTACTGAAATAAACAGCAGACAGATAAGGAAACCTGGAGTGAGACCTGCTTATGCACATGATGAATGGTATGCTTATGTATGCAATGCATTCAAGGATTTAGGACATTCAAAATTGTTTCAGACAAAGAAGAACGCACGTCATATTAATAAGAAGAAATTTGTTAGTACATAAATGCCCCATGGGCCAAATATTACAAAATAACTTCTCAAGGCAAAAAGACATTGCGCATCCTCTTTGGTGCGATGTAGGTGTTGAGGGCCTCTTGCTCATGGAGTCGGCGGGTAAGCTCTAGAACCTTCTTCTCACTGGCGTAGAAGCTAGCTTCAAAAGTATTCCGTTCTTCCTTGAGCTGAATCCAACTTTTCTGCATTTCCTCCCACGATGTAGGCATGTCTGGATGTAGGATGGTGTAGGGAACCTCTCCTTCCTTGACGGGCTCTTTAATCACTGGGAGAACATGAGGGTAAGGCATCATCAGACTTTGGGCTCGGGCTCGTACCCACTTGAGATAAGGCTCAAGAGGGATGGAGTTCTTGTGTCCCAGAGTCTTGCTATCAACCTTGTTGGGTCTTCCCCAAGCTCTGATGAATCTTTGGCGAAGTCCTTGCGCATCGTTGTCGAAGTCAAAAACTAGGTCCGGAATCAACATGTCATGAGGGCCATCCCTCCGTGCATATCCAAATTTCCTCAAAGCTAGGCAAGGGTTGTAGGTGATACCCCCCCTAATTCCAAGTAAAGGAACATTAGGAAACTCTCCGCAACGATCGACGATGATGACATTTTCTCTGGACCGAGAACACCAATGTACATCAGAGTGAGTAAGAGTCATCAACCGTTGGGACCACCTTGAGCCTTGGTCATTCTTCAAGACAGATTGTGGAAGGTGCGAAATAAACCACCTTGCAAGGAGAGGAGTACAGCACATGAGAACACCCCTCTTTCTCATTGTTCGTGTGTAAAATGAGTGAAGAATGTCCCCAAGCAATGTTGGTATTGGATTTCTGGACAAGAAGATTTTGACGGCGTTGACATCTACCAATTGGTCAGAATTTGGGAACAAGACCAACCCATAGATAAGGAGTGCCACAATTTCTTCAAAGGCTTGTAGGTCCAATGAGTTCCAACATTCTTGTGCTTTCTCAAACAAGAATTTTGCTAAGAATCCTTTGACGCCGCTTCTGGTTTCCCAATGCCCCTTGATGTCGGATGGTTGTAGATGTAATGCTCGAGCAACATCTTCCGGCTTTGGTTCCTTCTCCGTACCGTTGAAGGGTAGTTGATTAAGGATAGGAATTCTCAGGAGTTGAGAAAACTCCTCCAAAGTGGGCACCAACTGATAATCAGGGAAAGTGAAACAGTGGTGAAGAGGGTCAAAGAACTGGAATAGCACTTTCATCATGTCTTCTTCAATGTTGGTGTTGACTAGGCTGAGCAGTCTACCATGTCTTTCACTGAAGGATGAGCTTTCTGGAATTCTTGAGGTGAGCTCCTTGAGTTGAGGAGAAATTCTCACAAGGTTGACTTGGATGGTATTTCTGCGAGGAATTTCCATGACCTACAAAACAAGAACAAAGATGAAGATCCAAACCCTTGAAATAGTTAGTGAATGCATATGATGCTTTATGATGTTTATGATGTATGCACAAAACATATGTACAAGCAAATCACACCAAACCCTAGTTTCAGGCTTGCATGGGGTTTCATAGGTAAGTACCCTCTTGAGTGTAGTTGGCTTAAAAACCTGTCCTATAAATAGTAACCGGGTTCTAAGGAGCTCAATATCATTGGATTGTTTTCATTGTTCATTGTTTCGGTTTAGCCACTTAACTAGCGACCAAAATATTCCAAGAAAACAACCCTCAATGAGTGTAGTATCGAGTATCTACCAACTTCGGACTGCACCAAAGCCGGTCATCTCACTACCCCTAATAAAAGGCCAAGATGGTCAAGTAAGGTTCTAGGTCATTAGTGCTTAGTGACATCACTCAGCGGCCCCATACTCTCCTTGATTGAACTCAAGGGTTACCGGTACTCACAAATATGTCGCACTAATATAGCTATTGCTTCGACCATGTCGGTATACCCCGTACAGTTTCCACAACGTATTGCTATCTATGAAATGTTTCCCAAAATCCGGGTGTAGGATTTGCAAACCCAAACAAGAGAGCCAAAATACAAAGCAGTCAAATCAAACAATTAGTCATGCAAGAGGGTGATCTAAGCCCTAAGGTTACTCCACTTTTAAAATATCCCCAGCAGAGTCGCCAGCTCTGTGATACGGTGGGAGAACTGACTATGGTTTCGCGTTTGTTTTCGCAAATGTTTCGGTTGAGCAAGAGCCGCCACCGACTTTTTATTTTATCCTAAGGAAAGGTTTAAAAAGCACAGCAAAAACCTTTGAGATTTTTCTTGGGTTCGGGGAGTAGATTATAGGAAGGGAAGGTATTAGCACCCTTTCTATCCATGGTTATCCATGGGCTCTTAGGTACTTGCTTAGATCAACTTGCCTTGGTTTTCAATTGTTTGAAATGGTGCTTGGTGTGTGGTTTTGAAAATGCTTTGAAAAAGATGCCTTGTATAGGCTACCCTTGTAACAATTCTTTACTCGAATGTTTTACAAAAGGTGTTTTGTCTTTTGAAAAGATGTTCCAAGGTTTTTGAAAGTTTGTTTTGAAAGTGTTTGTGAAGTGTGGTTTGAAGATAGGCAAGTGTTTTGTTTTGCAAGTTGACAAGTACCTAAGAGCTATCTACCCCAAAGTTCTCAAAGATTTTTGTTATGTTTTAACCCTTTTGACAATTTTGTTCCACCATTGCATTTGGTGGACAATCTTGTATTAGGAGGTGAAAGGGACGGGCGCGGGTCATCGTTTAGACCATAATTGCAATAGTGCTAAGTATCTTTGGGCAATTTCTCTTTGAAAGGGACTTGATCATTTTAGGAAACTTTTCGAAAGCGTCATCGAGGGACTATGATCATTTGATTGTTTGTTTTACCCAAAGAAACCTAACATGCAATATGGCCCATTTATTTGAAGACAACAAAGTGGAATACCCTAGGGGTGCAAGTGTGATATATGTTGTCCATTTTCATGCTTGATTGTCTTGAAATTAGGTCAAACTATTTTGTTCTTTTTATTTGCATACAAACCCTAATTCTAGCATGGCATATTTAAAAGCGTTAAAGTGCGAAAAGTAAAATTCCTACACTATTACAACATAATATGGGAAGAGGAGTACAAATGTTCAAATGGGGGGGATATTTAGACAAGAAATTTAAACCTAGCTATTACATCAATTTTGGAATATTTACAAGATAATTGATTGCATGAATTAAATGGAAAATAAAATAAAGATGCAAAATGCAAAAAGGGTTTTTATATGTGTGAAAAAAAAGTATTATTTATGTCAAATAAATAAAATAAAAAAAGTATTATTTTTGGAGTTTTTGTATTTTAAGGGTAAAACCCTAATTTTTATTAAGTAATATATATATTATTTAATTTATACAAGTATTTGTTTATTATGTACAAAAATAAAATAAAATGAAGTATATTTATAAAAAGTATTTTTTGATGTCAAATATTAATAAAATAAAAAATATAGGTATTTTTGTATTTTAACCTAAATATACTAATAAATATATATATATATATATATATATATATATATATATATATATATATATATATATATATATATATATATATATATATATATATATATATATATATATATATATATATATATATATATATATATATATATATATATATATATATATATATATATATATATATATATATATATATTTATGTATAAATGATTCCTATAAACAAATAAATGCTTAAAAATAGGAAAATGGTGTAAAAAATGTTTTTTATGTTTTTAATATCATTAGGAAAAATAAATAAACCAAAATGAAAAAAGAAAAATCAAAAAATCAATAAAACACACAAATTGGGCTCAGGGGGTGTGAAATCAGAAATATGGTGTGAAAAGAAATTCAGAAGCAAGCCCAGTCCATGAAGCTTCTTCTTCAACCTCTGAACAAAAAATGTTCAAAAAACGCGCGCCTGAACTTCCATTCAAACATCCCGATTCCTTGATCTTTTGCACAAACTTCGAACATAAGAAATGTTAAGCATTGAATCACGATTTTAAATATATAAAGAACTCATCCTAACTCTCAGAAATGAGAGAGAATTTTGACAATCCCAAATCATGACCTAACTTTTCTGCCATATTCAAACCTTAAATTCTCACAGCTCAAGAAAAATAAATGAAAAGTAAAAGCATGTACAGATTCAGGGGCATGAGTAGAACACTTCTTATTCACAAACTTAGAGCTAATGATGCCTAGGCTAAGAGTTAGAGGTTCAAGAAAATACCTGTTCAGTTGAAGTTCTATTTGGAAATGGAGGAGTTTTCAGAGCAAGATGATGATCTGTACAGCCTTCCTGAAGTGTGGTGATGCTATTCCAATGCTTACTTTGCTTTGAGACACCTTGAATCGAGCTATGGACCTCCAACTGTAAAACAAGAAAGTGAAAATGGTGGAACTGGTTAGAGGAATTACAGGTCGTGTTTTAGGTTTTGGTTAGCTTGCATTGATGCTAGGGAATGTGTTTGATGAGCTTTGGGCAAGAAATCATGCAAGGGATGAGAGTTGGCACTCAAACTGCAGTGAGAACTCTGTTTTTGCAGTTTGAGAGTGATTCTGGGAATGGGAGTGTTTGAGACCTTGTTTGCTCGTGTTCTAGCTTGGGTTGGGTGATTAGAAGGTGTATACAATGTTTGCTTAAGTGTTCTAATGCTGAGATCAAAATTGTGTTATGTTATGCCACTTTTCTTCACACTTAAGCAAGCAAAGCCAAGTTGATGTTCTAGGCAAGTAGAGGCCCCCTAAACATGCTGCTAACCTTGTCTTGATCAGAGTGTTTTGCTCATAATCTTGTGCCAATTGGATTTGATCTGTACCTCTTGGATTTGCATTATGACATAAAGCTTGCTTTTGCAAAAATGGCCGTTTCACTTTTTCCATTTATGGCCTAATCCAACATGTAATGCATAAACTCATGAAACAAGGCCTTAGCACAATGAACATGCATTAAATTATTGAGTGTTGGATGGTTTAAGGGCCTGTAATCAAGTGGCATGCTGGTTTGAGAAATTTGCACAAGTTATGAACATGTACATGGCCATGAATCAAAGTGACTTTTTGCCATATTGCAAAATTCGATTCTCTCAAGTGATGAGGTTGTTTGATGAGTTCTTGGACATTTTGGAAAGCTTGGAATGTGTACTACAATCCATATTTGAAATTAAAATTGAAATTCCAAGTGGAAGTGTATGGAAAATGGCCTTGAAGTTAGGTAGAAAACCTTGCCAAAATAGGTTAAAATTTCACTAAGTTAAGAATGGTTTAGTACCCTTATTCAAAAAATTGTAACTTGAGATACAAGCCTCATTTGGGAAAACTTTGTGAATCAAAGTTGTAGATTATGCAACAAGCTACAACTTTAATGTTTTGACTTTTGTTTGAATCCAAATGAATCTTGGTGAGAAAGTGGGGCAAAGTTGGGGAAAAATTAGGGTTTTTCATAACTTAGAAAAATTCTAAGTTATGAAAAATTCTCATTTCAAACCCTAATTTGCAAATTTTGATTTCTTGGTGAACGAGTTTCATGATTTGGCATGTTTTGATGAAAAATGAATCTTGACCCTTGATTTTGACCAAAAAGTCAAAGTTTGACTTTTCAGTATACAGTCAAAATTGGTCAATTGACTGGGAAATTCAACTGTCAATCTTGTGTACTTGGGATCTTTTGAACTTGTTGAGCATGTCAAGATAATTCCATGGGGTCCTTGAGTCCATATGTGATCTTGGTTTGCCATTGGTTGGGTCAAACAGTCAAAAATTGCCTTTGTGCAGTCAAAACCCTAAAAATGACCATTTTGCCCTTTTGGTGATCTGATCAAATTTCTTGTGGAATTGTGATCCAAACTTGATCAAATGGTTCATATGAGTTCATAATGTTGATGTGGGTCAATTTTCATGAGATTTGACTGTCAATTGGTCACAGTTGACTTTTTCCCCAATACAGCTGATTTCTAGGTCAACTGTCCAATTGACTGGGCAAAACTTGGAATCAAGACTTGAAACTTGATATGGATAAACTTGGGAGTCCAATATGAAGCAAGAAAGTCATCTTAGGAATTTTAGGTCAAAACATCTTTGTGCAAACACAAACCCTAATTTGGGTCAACAGTGCAAGGAGAAGTCTTGAGCAGATGAAACCCTAACTGGATCTTGATCTTCAAGGGCTTGGTGATGAGAAATCAATGAGAAATGGGAGGGAAAATTTTGGGGTACAACACCAACCGTCCGTGCTATCTCGACCAGTCGACGGGGAGCCATTATTCCTATACTTGGTCGTCTCGAACGAAGCCATCAGCGCGGCTCTCATCCGCGAGACCATCGACGGACATAAACCCGTTTATTTCACGAGTAAAGCCCTACAAGGACCCGAAAGCAGGTACCAACAGATAGAAAAGGTGGATCTAGCCCTCGTCAACGCAGCGAGGAGACTCAGACACTATTTCCTGGTCCACACGGTCATCGTGTGAACCGACCAACCGGTGAAACAACTCTTAGGTCGACCTGACATGGCAGGCCGAATGTTGAAATGGTCCTTAGAACTCTCCGAATTCGACATTCAATACGAGAGCAGGAAATCTCTGAAAGCACAATCCCTGGCTGACTTCGTCGTGGAAATGACCACTCATGACCCGCCCGCAGGGAAAGAACACAAATGGACCATCTTCGTCGACGACGCCTCTAGCTCGTCCGGAAGCGGCGTGGGGATCCTCCTGGAGAATGAGAAGGGCGTAGTGATCGAACACTCACTAACCCTCTCCTTCCCGACGTCGAACAACCAAGCAGAGTACGAGGCCCTGCTCGCCGGACTAAGGCTAGCCGAGGACCTGGGAGCCCGTGAGATACAAATCTTCATGGACTCACAACTTGTTGCTTCCCAAGTCCAAGGGAGTTACCAAGCTAAAAACGGCAGCCTCGTCGAATACTTAAACTTAGTCAAAAAACACATGACAAAGTTTGAGCGAGCAGAAATATCACACGTCCCGCGCGAGCAAAACACAAGGGCAGACATATTGTCCAAACTCGCAAGCATGAGAAAGAAGGGCGGAAACAAATCTGTCATACAAGAATCCCTGTCACGCACGAGCATCGAAAGGTCCTCGACACCAGTCGAGGTACACGCCATAGGAGACGCCTCGTCCTGGATGACCCCGGTGTACAATTTTCTAACAAAGGGCGAACTCCCCTCGGACCAGACAGAGGCGACCATCACGAAGCAACGTGCATGCTCCTACGTGGTGCTCGAGCACAAACTATACCGCAAGGGATTCTCCATTCCCCTCCTGAAATGCATCGACGAATCCATAGTCCCCGAGGTATTACGAGAGATACACGAAGGGATTAACGCCCAGCACATGGGCGATAAGTCCCTGGCGAGGAAAGCCCTTCGAGCAGGGTACTATTGGCTGACGATGCAGCAGGACGCCAAGGAACACGTTAAGAAGTGTGACAAGTTCCAGAGGCACGCCGACATGCACCTCGCTCCCCCTCACGAGCTGAGCATACTGTCATTCCCGTGGCCGTTTGCGTGGTGGGGGATGGATATCCTCGGACCCTTCGTGCAAGGAACTTACCAAAACAAGTTTTTAATTGTGGTCGTGGATTACTTCACAAAATGGATAGAGGTCGAGGCTCTCGCGAAGATCACCTCGCACAACATCCTCCATTTCTACAAGAGAAACATCCTCTCCAGATTCGGGATCCCAAGAGCACTGGTCACCGACAACGGCACCCAGTTCACCGACCACGGATTCCAAGACTTCGTCACCAAACTGGGAACAAAACAACACTTCACCTCAGTCGAGCACCCTCAAACCAACGGGCAAGCCGAGGCCGCTAATAGAGTCCTCCTCCGAGGAATCAAACGCCGGCTCGGCGAAGCTAAGAAAGGCTGGGTCGAGGAGCTGCACAGTGTCTTGTGGGCGTACCACACCACGCCCCATTAGACGACGGGCGAGACCCCCTTTCGACTAACATACGGCACCGAGGCCGTCATCCCAGTAGAAATCAGGGAACCCTCCAGGCGGACAGAAACTCCCATCGGCGAAGAAATGAACGACGAGGCACTCAGGGACGAACTCGACTTAGTCGAGGAAATTCGATCGGGGGCAGCCCTGCGCGAGGCCACCCTTAAACAACGAGTGGCCCTGTGTCACAATGACAAGGTCATTAAACGCGAGTTCGAGATCGGCAACCTGGTGTTACAAAGAAACCAGAAAGACTCCCGCGAAGGGAAGTTGGCCGCGAACTGGGAAGGGCCTTACCGCGTCCACGGCACCACAGGTACTCGGGCATACTACCTCGAGCAACTAGACGGAGAACCATTGCCACGACCCTAGAACGCTGCTAAACTAAAGCAGTACTATAGTTAAAAAAACCCTTAACACTAAGGACTCTCGTCGTCGAACACCCACATCCAGTCAACAGAGAGAAATGTCTCGACCACGTAGATAGGCCAAGGTACAGACACAATCTACGCCCAAACGACATAGCATCGTTCATCCAAGCGAGCACGAACGGCAGTTCCCGAAATGGACATCTCAATCAAGCTCCACTGTCGAAGTACCCATATGGAAGAACACCTAGCTCGCGATGGGGCAGTTCACGCCACGGGCAAGCGACCCCGATCTGGGTCATACGCCCGAACAAGCGGCTTTACTCCGCACGACCGGTGCATTTCGAAGTACGTCGGACCATTAAATGGGTCGAAAGAATCTCCACTCGAGGACGTAACTTAGGCAAAATTCTCCACAAAGTAACAGCCGAGCACAAGTATGACTCGAGGACGTAACTTAGGCAAATTTCGCCACAAAGTAACAGCCGAGCACAAGTATGACTCGAGGACGTAACTTAGGCAAATTTTGCCACAAAGTAACAGCCGAGCACAAGCATGCCCCGAGGAAATAACTTAGGCAAATTCTGCCACAAAGTGACAGCCAAGCACAGGCGAGACTCGGGGACATAACTTAGGCAAATTTCATCACAAATATAAAAACTTAGACCCGAGCAAATATTAAAGGTCGAAATAAACATCCATTCAAAAGCAAAAACAAATAAAAATAAACCGACCAAGAAGGCCGGCGATGTTCAGAAATTATAGGCACGGGCACGCAGGCCCCAAAAAATATGCACGGGCACGCAGGCCCAAAAAACAACTACCAGTAAAACAGGCGCGCAGGCCCGACCAGAATTCCACGACTAGACTTCCCCGGGGCTACCAGCATCCACGACATGAGACTCGGGAGGAGGCACGACCTGGCCGTCGATGATCTGGGACATGAAACCCGCCCCCTCGGTATTCAGGCTCGGATTCAATAAAGTGAGCTGGTTAACCGCGGCCTCAAAACCATCTGCCAAGGCGCCAACACAGTCTGTTTCGAGGAGATGGATGCGCGCGACCAGATCCGAGCGACTCCGCAAGGGAGCCGTCTCCTCCGACTCGTCTTCGGCAGGAAGCATGGCGGCCTTCAGATCCTCGACTTCTTTAGACAGACGCTCATTGTCGGCCTCCAAGCATTCCCGGTCCAGTCGAAAATAGTCCCTCTCCTCAGCAACCTTCCCCGAGTTTTCCTTCTCCATGGCCAGCAGCTCAGCTTGCTCGCGGAACATCTCCTCAAATCGCTCCAGAGCAGCCTTCAACTTACGAGAGCCGGCAGCGAGGGCAGCTTTTTCCAGTTCCAGTTCCCTGACGCGGTCAGAGGAGTCCAACCCCTCCTCAGCAAGAACAACGGCCATCTCGGCCATCTTGACCATCCCGAGCATACTGACGGCCAGGTGTTTCCTCCAACTCTCCTTGTCGAGCCTACTGATGGTCTCAGCCTCCTCAGCACTCACTGTCAAGGGAAACCCCTCGAAGAAACCTTCCTCTTTAAAGCAGGGGGCAAGCCAAAGGCCCTCACCGCGACAGACTCGTCGCCGACTTCCGACTGGTTCTCTACCCGGTTTCTCTTCCTCGTTATCAGCTCAGGGGGCTGCTCGACGTCAGGGGAACCTTGGGACCCGCTGGAAGCGTCGCATGAACTGGTCGGCAGTCCCATCCTCGTTGCTTGGGGAGCTCGCACCAACCTTCTATTTATTTTCTTGTCCTGAGTCAACTTTAAAAGCCTCTCCTTTCGTCCGAACATATTGCCTGCAAAGAAGAAAACCCGGGTTAGTTACGAACAAGTTGTAAACAAAGAAACTAGAATAAAACTATAAGACAAAAAGCAACCTAGTAGGTCCACGGCCTGCCCGTAGGACTGGCACTCGACAAGCGCCTTGGTATCTATAGGACGGGCCTCGAAGGTCGGGTAACCTTCCTCGTCAAGAATGTCTTTCCCCTCCCTCGTAACCCACCGGGCAGGGAAGAAGCTGCCGACATACTTGCAAAGGGTACCATAGGCTTCCTCATCCTCGACACTCATCCCTCCTGCGGGCGTATGGTAGTGCTCGGTACCATGCTCGTAATGGCGCGAGCACCAATGCAACGGGAACTTGGATACACGCCCCAGCACCGGGCGACCCTCGTCGTCCATAAGAGGCTCCCCGTTCTCGTCGGCCACCGCAGTCTCCTCTACATATATAGAATCCAGAACAGTCTGGGTGATCGACCACACGACATACCATTTGTCCTTGAAACCCCAGACTGAATCCATGTACATCCTGAACAGCCTCTTCGACTGTTTCAGGGAAACCCAGCTATGCCTGCCTCCTCGAGACTGGCGTTGCAAGTGAAATACTCTGAAGAAGAGAGGAATGGTCGCCCCGATCCTTAAGAAGCGACATGTCAGCTCGAACACCCGAAGAAAGGAGATCGAATTGGGGTGAAGCTGCGAGGGGGCCAAGTCCAGATGGCAGAATACCCCGATCTGGAAATCACTGAACGGGAGTTTAAGGCTGAGGTCTTTGAACGCGATTTCATACATGGGAAAACCATACTCAGAGAACTCCGAACAGATCC
Organism: Vicia faba; assembly: GCA_948472305.1. Lineage (NCBI taxonomy): Eukaryota > Viridiplantae > Streptophyta > Magnoliopsida > Fabales > Fabaceae > Vicia > Vicia faba. Next base: position 1,451,261,958 of record OX451739.1, read on the forward strand.
GCGCATCGAGAGACGGCCTTGTGACAACAAAGTTCTTCTGGAAGCCCGGTTGACTACCGCCGTGTTCGACGATAGTGTAGGCGCTCGTACACCGACTATATGCCAAGGCAATCCCTCGGGGCTCAGCGCCCACCCAATCCAGCGAAGGATCATCAACGGTGTCAACTAGGGTTACATTCTCCTCGGCACTCTGGTCCTCGACCTCATTACGCCCCGAAGACTCCAGTTCGTCATCCATTTACCTTCAAAGCACAGGAAACTGGTGAGATTTGAGAGCCAATCCATATGCTCGCCATAACTGACGGGAAGTAGGGCACAACAAGCCAAGACACACTCCGCGCGCGTTAAAATGTTGAGGACTCGAACAAGATCCTGGTTTCGCCTCCCCGACGCTAAGGTACCACGACGAGTTGTCCTACATACTTTCTAAGGGGCCAACATCCCGGCCAGCCATGGGTACGCCGACCTAAATTACGAATGCGACAGGCAATATCATGAATGCTAAACCTAGAACTATGGGTTTACCGGGCAGTATCATAGAATTATGCGCCCAAAACCATGAAGGTCCCGGGCATCATCACGAGTCACATACCTAAAGCTATGAATTTACCGGGCACAAACATGAACATACCGGGCACAAATATGAATGTGACGGGCACAAACATGAATGTATCGGGCTCTAATACCAGAAGTGGGTTTCTAACATCCAAATAACGGAAAAATTACCTACAACGAAGAAAAATAGGAGGAATAAACGCTTACTTGGAAGTTAAGAAGAAGGTACGGCAACGGTGGAGAAAATTAATGGCGGAAGGCACGGTAATCTTGCGAAGTTGTAGAGAAACAGCGGTGCAAACGCAGAGGAAGAAGGAGAAGCGCGAAGAGGAAAAACGAATTATGGGACCCAAGGATCCTATTTATAGGGATGACGTGGAATACGAAACATCACCCCGAGGAACCACGAACTTCCCCTCCTCGACGTCTACTCCCCTAGGCAATGATGGCCCTACTCTCGCTAGGGTGGCGTCACGGTTCCCAAGGGTTGCCTCGTGTACTCAACAAACACAGCCCTCGAGGAATCCCTCGAGCACGCATCGACAAGGATTACGCCACGAGCGCAACTCATGAGAAACTTCCCGAGCAGTCACGGGAAAGCAAATATCTTGGGCCGGGCATCAGACCCCGTGGCAAAGGCGAGTTGAGGTCAAGTCATAACTCCTGCTCCAGGAGCCACGACTTGGGGGGATCCTGTTCTGGACTGGGCCCGTCCTGGCCCAAAAGCAAGAACGAAGGCCCAATCCAAGCAACTCTTCAAGGAGCGCGCGCCCGAGGATTCCTGCCAGCGCGCCCGACCAGAATGGCAGCCATGCCCGCCGTTGCCCGCGAATATGGTGTCCTCGACCACGGGGAACTCCAGCTCGAGCCCAGCTCGAGCACCTTCCTCGTAGGGCAGACTCTGACCAAATCACCTGAACTCCGTAAAGACCGCGTCTTCGTCCCTCCTCATTTCTCGCAGAGCATCACCAGGAAGGAGACCACGTCCGGGTCCCCACTACACACGTAGAACCTGGCAGTTCCTTTATTGGGCCAGTTCTGGTCGGCCCAACGAAGGGATCTTGGCCACGCGCTAGGGGCTATAAATACCCTCTGTTCCTAGAGGGTCAGGTATTCATTCTTTTACCCATACATACACTTTTTTGCCTGCTCGTACCATCACTCACTTTAGCATCGGAGTGCCTTGCAGGTAAACCCCCCCCCCCCCCCCCCCCCATCTCACTCAACTTCCGCTCGGAGCCAGTCGTGACGGTCTAAGTCTGATCAGGTAAGATCAATTATCAATTGTATTAAATAAATAGTTAGATTTATAGTAACATGTTTAGATTGACTTTTGAAAAATTTATAATTAATTTTAAATGTGTAAAATTGATTTTGAGTGATTTTGAAGTGTTTGTTTTTATCAAAAGTAGAATTGATTTTGCCTTTAGAATTAATTTTAATTGAAGTTAGAATTTGTAACTTCTACTTTTAAAATTTGTTCTGGATAATTTTTACACTAAAATTTATTATTCAACTCATTTTTATATAAATGTATTCAAACATAAATCAATCATGTTGAACTCAATTTCGTTAAAATCAATTCAATTAAACTCAATTATACGAGAATCAATTTTATTCACCGCTAACTCAAACACATCCTTAATAATGATAAATTATTGTAGATAATATTAATTACAAGTAATATTGAAAAAATTAATTAATATTACGTTAAAAAATAAATAACATTCATTTTAAGATAAATATATTTTGCTAAAATAACATTTATTTAATTAGAAAACCCATATATGTGGTTACATATAATTATTTATAATTGAATTTTGAAATATATTTGTAAGAATGATTTCTCAATATTTTTGTTAGCGGAATTGGTTGTACTTATTTATGATTTTTTATAAGTTTTGACTTGTTGTTTCAATTGTTATTGGATGGAATGTTTGCGGCGCGTTTTGAGAAAAAATTTATCTGATCTAAATATAAATTTATTTACAGTTTGATTCGATTTTAAATAATTGATTAAAAAAATTAAATATAATCTAATCCAATTCATGCAATTTAGTTTGGATCAATTTTTAAATATATACAGTATACTTTTTTTTAAAATTTAAAAAATTATTAATAATATATATATATATATATATATATATATATATATATATATATATATATATATATATATATATATATATATATATATATATATATATATATATATATATATATATATATATATATATATATATATATATATATATATATATATTAAAAAATAATATTATAAAAATAATTTATTATGGTTAAAATAAATGAAATAATAAAGATAAATAGATTAAATAAAACTAATAAATAATATAAAAAATAAATATTATTGATTGATAAATAAACACAACATATCATACTAATAAAATATAAATTAATATAAAAATATATGTATATGCGGTTCGGTTCGATTTGGATCAGTTTTAAAAATTTAATCTGAATTGAGCATTTTTACAAAATAACATTTAAATATATTCAATAATTTTCAATTTTTGTGATTTTTTGTATTTTTGAATCGGTTTACGATTTTATTTGGATCGGTTTGAATTTGACACTCCTAGTAACTGTCATTTCTTGCAAAAATTGTTTTGTTTCAAGACTTTGCAATTGTTAGTTTTATTTTCATCCACATTTAAGATTAAAGTGTGGTCCAGACTTTGTAACCCATTTTATAGCTGAAGCGTTACATTTAAGATTTTGTTTTTCATATATATTTGGCTGATGATACTCTATCGGTGGAGATTAAAAGTTGGACTAATGTTCGAGCTCTGAAGGCAATGTTGGTTCTTTTTGAAGCAATATCAGGATTAAAAGTTAATTTTCATAAAAGTATATTGTTTGGGATCAACGTCTCTGAATCATGGTTGCATGAGGCAACGATGATTATGAACTGTAAGCACGATCACCTTCATTTTTTGTATTTGAAGATGTCTATTGGTGGTGATTCTATGAAGCTTAATTTTTGGTATCTTTGATTAACTGCATCAAAATAAGGTTGTCGCAGTGGAAGAGTCGTTTTCTCTTTATGGGGGTCGTCTGATTCTTATTAAGTCTGTCACATCGTCCATTTTGATATACTTTATTTCGTTCTTTTAGGCGCCCTCAAGTATCATATCTTCCCTTGAACGCATTTTTCCCGGAGGGGGGGGGGGGGGGGCATGGATGTGAGAAAAGGTTACTGGATTAAATGAGATTCTATTTGTTTGAAAAAAGAAAATGAAGGTTTTGGATTAGGAGGTTGAAGGAATTTAACTTAGCCTTAATTGATAAATGGTGTTGGAGGATTCTATATAAGACGTGAAATCTTTGGTATAAGGTATTGTCTAATTGGTATGGTGAGGAATGGGTGAGTATATCTTGAGGAAGTGGTGGATCTCTTTGGTAGAGGAATTTGAAAAACATTAAGGAAGGGGTTGGTTTGGTCGATGGAGGGTGGTTTCTTGATAACATTGTTTGGAAGATATGTGATGGGTCTTCTACTCTATTTTGGAAAGATCCTTGGTCTGATGGTATTTCTTTGAAGGTTAGATATAGTAGGTTGTTTGATTTAGTGGAGAATAAGATGGCGACTGTAGCAGAAAAGAACCAGTTGTGGGTGAGGGGAGAGTTGTGAGGTGTGGAAGTGGCATATGAGGTTACTTGTGTGGGAGGAAGAGTTAGTGGGATAGTGAGTTGAGCGCTTAATCTCATTTGTTTTGTGTTGTACCCCAAAATTTGTCCTCTCTTTTATCAAGACATTTTCTCACAAGGATTTTCAAAAGTCCAAGTTTGCACAAATACAATTGAATTTTTGATTCCCCATATAGTTTTCGTGGATCACATTGGGCTTTCAGGCATCAAATCGAAGAAAAAGCAAGCTCGCTTCGATTTCCCAAGTTTCGACCATACTTTGGCCTCCTTCATGTATGCTTTGATTTCCCAAGTTTCGACTGGACTTTGACCTCCTTCAAGTTTACTTTGATTTCCCAAGCTTCGATTGGACTTTGGCCTCCTTCAACTTTCCTTCGATGCACAAGGCAAAGGCTTCCTCTGTGCTTGCCTTTAATCCACAAGGCAAGTACATCCTTCAGGCTTGCCTTCGATTCACAAGGCAAAAACTTCTTTCATGCTTGGCTTTGATTCATAAGGAAATAACTCCTTCAACTTGCCTTTGATCCACGAGGCAAAGGCTTCCTCTGTGCTTGCCTTTGATCCACAAGGCAAGTACATCCTTCAGGCCTGCCTTTGATTCACAAGGTAAGAACTTCTTTCATGCTTGCCTTTGATTTATTAAGAAAATACTTCCTTCGTGCCTGATTCGATTCACAAGGCAAGTACATCCTTCAGGCTTGCTTTCGATTCACAAAGCAAGTACATCCTTCAAACTTGTTTTCGATTCACTAGGCAAATACTTCCTTCAGGTTGTTTTCGATTCACAAGGCAAGTACATCATTCAGGCCTGCCTTCGATTCATAAGGCAAGAACTTCTTTCATACGTGCTTCGATTCAAAAAGCAGTGGCTTCCCTCATGCTAGCTTTGACTCCAACTCTAAACCCTTCAACACACAGTTTCTACACTGACACACAATATGGTCCATTCGAAGAAACATTCAAAAGGTCCATTCGAAGAACATGAATTTGGTGGATTTGAAGGACATACATTGGTGGCCCATTCGAAGGACATACATTAGTGAGTTTGAAGGACATACATTGGTGGCCCATTCGAAGAACACACCAGTGGTGCCTTCGAAGGACATACAATTGGTCCATTTGAAGGACACACAATTGTTGGAAACAAATTTTGTTTTGTCGTTTGATGAGTCTGGTTCAAGGCGCTTTCTGGACAAAGTCCTACATGCTGCCAAGCCCAAGCCTCCTGCACAATTACATTCGAAGTAAATAACAAAAGAAGCTTCGACTAGCCAGAAGGAAGTGTCTGATTGGGATAATAGGAGAATTTTCCCGGTCAAACAACCAACGTAAATGGACTCAATCGAAGAAGCCATGAGGATGAAACCATGAATAAATCGAATTGAAGCCCAGAGCCATTGAAGGAAGCCACTCAGAGCCAATCGAAGAATAAGGCTTGAGGGCATTCGAAGGAGTCGGGGAGTGAAACCTGTCCAGGTTCATTCAAAACCCAAAAGGGTAGAAAATCCTCAAAAAAGGCAACATGTTTAAGGCTTTTGATTCTGCCTTCAAAGCCTGGTTAATGGTTGTTTATTTCCATTTCCATTCACCATTGTCCCCTATAAATACAGAGCTAAAGACACATTGCCAAGGGGAACGAAAGAAAAGAAAAAAATATTTCCACGGAAACACTTGCCTATATACACACACATTGCCCAGACACGCACGCTTCCGCATAAGAGCTCCACAAAGATTCCAAAATTCCGACAAAGTTGTCAGAATCAAATCCACCTTTGCAGGCCTCTCCAATCCAAAGAAATCACTTCAATGGTAACAGACCTTCGATCTCAAATTCATTTCATATGTAATTTAATTTTGTTTGTATATTCATGCTGCATGACGTTTGTGATTGTTAATGTGTTACATGTAAAATATGAAGTAATAGGATACCTTCACTAAGGCATGTGAAACGGATTCCTTCGAATCTCAAATCCAGGCGTCCCTGCCCTTTTGGCTTGTGCAGCACGCATGTGTGGATTTTGAATTATATATATCTGATATGTTTGCTAATGGAGTGTTATGATTTTATTTGTACCAACGAATGAACAAACAACTCAGATGGTAAAGGGGAATGTGTGCATTCGAAAGGGCTTGGGTTCGATACTCAGGTCATGTGTTATGTTTTCTTCTAACATGTCATTTGCAGATCCAATGCTAAGCAAATCCATATGCGCATCATACACCACCAATTCTTGACCATCAGATCTCATCAAGCATGATTTGAATGCCTCAAGCCCACACCCCACCACGCACCTTCAAGGAATCTCTCATGCGCGCCAACACAGCCTCCTGGGCTCATTAGTTATGGGCCTAAGGATTCCTTTTTTGCACCCATATAACCCCTTTTTGCAGCGAGACCCATTTACGTTTTTTTTAGTATTATTTGTTTTGCTTAATCAACATTTTTAATCAGTTTTCTTTAACCAATAAAAATCACAAAAAAACATTAAGTTAGCATTTTTCTTAATTAAATTAATTCTGCAAATTAATTCTGCAAATTAATTAATATTTATTTAAACCCTTTTTTTTAATTTTAAAATTAATAGAATTAGGATTTATTTGAATTCAATTTTTTTCATAAAAACAAAACAAAATGACAACAAGATTTCATTTTTAGGATTTAGACGTCCTTTCAATTCGCGCGCGTCTATTGTTTTAGCATTTGTTATTCTTATCATTAATGTAACTGCTTATAGGATGTAATAGAATTAACTAGGATCCTTTTATTGCTTTCTTTATTTCTCCCCCAAATTTTGGATATGTAATTAATCTCCTCCCCAAAGCCATGTAATAACGTAGGATTTACATTTCCGCACTTTTAATTACCGCAAATTATTAACTGTTTAGATGTATGTTAATTAGGATTGTATGGCAAGAATAAAAACAAAACGCTAGCAAACCTAAGTGCAAAGATAAATAACTGAATACAATACAATTGCACATGTACACCTCTAGGATATCCCACTTTGGTTGCCTTCAGAAAAAGTCACAACTCTCGAAACGTGAGAGATTTTAGTGGCTACCCTACGGTTTAAAAAGATCATAAGTTCGTCGATGACCCTCTCGACGTTGCCTCGGTAAAAATGATCTTAAAACCCTAGGGTAGTTACTAAGATTTCTTTCCAAGTTGCCTTCGTGACTATAAACGTCCCTTCGAATGTCCCTCAAACATCCAAACGACTAGATCTACCTACTCACTAATAGTAGGATAACACTGTCTAGAAGAAAGTAGGAAAATAACGAATCTTTCGAGTAAAGTAGATAGTTCCTGGATGTTATGCTCAAAAACAAACTTATACACATACACCAAATTCTTTCAAAAACATTTTCAAAAATGCTTTACCAACACTCTTGAGGACTGATACAAGAGTTATCATAGAGCAAACTGCCTCACTATTGGCATTTCAAAATACTTTTCAAAAACACACAAAGCACAAGGTATTTCAAAAAAGAGATAAGCATCTAAGAGCCCGTAGAAAACTACAGATGAAAATGGTGCTAACACCTTCCCTTTCCATAATCTACCCCCTTTATTCAGAAAACTCTCGAAAGGTCTTTTTATGTTCTTTTCACCCTTTCCTTTGTTGGATAAAAGAAAAGTCGATGACGACTCTTGCTTACCGCATCATTTGTAAACACAAATGCAAAACCAGTATAACAGTCAGTTCTCCCACCGTATTACAGAACTGGCGAATCTGCTGGGGATAAATAAAAGTGGGGTTACCTTAGAGATATATCATTTTAAATTGCTTTCCTTGTATGCTTTGGTTGCTTTACTTTTAAGGGTTTGTTTGGGTTTACTTGTAAAGATCCTACACCTGGATCTGGGGCACCTTTTAGATAAGTAGCAATAGATCGTGGGGACTGTGCGGGGTATACCGACACAGTTGAAACGATAATTACGTTGATGTGACACATTTGTTGGTACCGATAGCCCTTGAGTAGTCAAGGAGAATACGGGGCCGTTGTGCGGTGTCATGAAGCACCAACTGACCTTAGAACCTTTAATTGAACAAACTTGGCCATTAGGAAGTAGTGAGATAGCCGACTTTGGTTCAGTCTGAAGTTGGTTGATACTCGATACTACGCTCATTGAGATATGACTTCTGGGATATTTTGGTCGCCAATAAAGAGGCTTGTGCTGAAACAATGTCGGGTGAAGAAAGATCAGTGATATTGAGATTCCCTAGAACCCGGTTACTATCTAGGACAGGTTAAACCAACTATACTTCAAGAGGGTATCTTCCTATAAACCCCATGCAAGACTGAACCGAAGGCTACTTGTGTGACTTGTTTGCTTTCACTGTCTAAAAACTTGAACTCATTGCAGGGCTTTGTTTGTACTCCTTGCAAGACTTATTTGTAGTCATTATCCAATAACTCGGAATTCCTGCAAGACATACTTGTCTTCATCACCTTACATTTTTTCTTGATGCACGGCATACACATCATAACACCATGCCATAGCATTTCCTTAACCATTTCAAGGATCTCAAGGGCCTGTGATGCAGGTTATGATGAACTAGACGTCTAGTAAGAGGCAAGGGGATTTATTTTCCTCTAGCCAATGCTGTCAAAAGATCAAAACATGATAACTTGAGTCAGAGGCTATGACCCACTCGACATGGTGAGCTTGATTCTCGTAGAAGGACCTTCAATGATACAAAAGTTCTTCAATCAAAGCCGCAGTTGGATTCTAACATTTTCTTATGTTTACCCTGCGAGATCCTTGAAAACATTACATGCATGTCATTACACAACAGGTCTTCCAATACAGGTTTCTCATTTCCTCACTATTTATTTCAGCAAGGAAAATGGCTCTCAAACAGAACGAAAAAGATCTCAAAACTCAATATGCTCAGTTCAAGGAAATGTTCCTAAATCTATCCAAGGGGCAGGAAGAGCTGAAGGCACTCTTTGCAGGGAACTTGACCAAGAAAAATCCTGACAACAACAAGGATGTCCAGTTGAAACAACTGCAAACTGAGATGGAAAGGATGAGAATCTAGATGAGTAGTCAGATGACTCTTATCCAAAGTTTAGCTCGGGAACAAGAAGAGTTGAGGATTCTCATCAGCAAGCTTCATCAAGACAGATAGGATCGTCTGGGGCAAACTGCTAGAGCTTGGGGCCTAATTAATGATCAATGGATCTTGGCAGATAGGGAATTGGGTGACATGTTCATGCGGGAACATGTTGAAACTAAACTCAGGAGCGGTGAAATTCAGGAGGCTGCATCTTCAAGTACTCAGAAGAGACCCTACCTTGGAAAGAAGGAGCCCTGTACTATGTACAACTAGAGGGATCGTAATAAGAGCGATCTTAACCAATCTGTGAGGGCAGTACGTATCTCTAATCCAACACCAGTACAACAATGACAACGAGGTAATCAGTATAAGAGGAATACACCTAAAAGACGCTTTACCGAAATCAACATGTCATCGGCTCAAGCATTGCAACACATGTTGGAAGCCAAGCTGGTTACGTTGAAGGATCCTCCTCAGAATCCCAATTCCGCCTCTCCAATGTACAATCCAAATGCAAGGTGTGCGTACCACTCCAATAGTCTTGGACATGACAGGAATATCTGTTGGGCATTGAAAAATAAGATTCAAGACTTGATCGACAAAGGAGTGCTAGAGTTCACACAAGATGACCAGACTGAATTCTTCTGCTATCCCTCAAAGGAACACCATCTGAAGTGACAAGTTCAAACAGAGTGGCTTTTTTAATTCTCAAATTGTAATTTTCTTTTGATTGTTCAAACACTTATTTATGTCAAACTTTGTTATTTCATCAATGCATTTCATATGTTTGTCTTGAATTATTTCATTCATTTTCACTATACCTAAACTGTGCTTTTACTTCCTTTTGGTGATATTTAACTCTCGATTAAAAGTTGTAAGCCTTTAAAGGGAGGATGATGAAAAGATACCATAATCCTATCAGTATGCTTTTGAACAGACCTGGCTGACGATGTACATGCGTTCTTTCAAATCCTAAACAGTGGAGTTATAAGGAAGATAATCCCTAGTCAACCCCTTTGAGCCTAAGAAGTAGGAGTTTTCTTTTTCATACAAATTGAAACCTTTAATCATAACCTAGGGCAGGGTAGTTTCTCAGTTAATTCAATAGTGCATTCAATCACAAGCTTTCCCCTCGTACACGACAAGTAGTGTCAGAGGTATCATTCCAAAACAAAATATAGTGATGGTTCTGCATAATCATTAAAAGAGGCAGTCATTATCTCTCAAAAGAAAATCCCGCTAAGTCAAAACCCATGAAGGAGACTTAAGAAAAAAACTGGGGTATCCCGCTGACTGTAATCACAAAAGAAACAGTTCAGGCAAAAGTAGGGATAATAAAAAAAAGAGGTTGCTACAAATCCTCAACAAAAATAAAAGGTTACAAAAATGAATGCCTTCTAAATAAACTTTCAGTATCTGAACCAACACTGAAATATCAGGGCCAAGATTCCAGAACTCAATTGGGATCTAAACGCACAGTTAACTGAGTATAGGACTGGAGAACATCATGAAGAACGGGTTGGGTACAAATAAATTTTGAGCCTTTGTCCTGTTTCTTAAACCGTGAACCAGGCCATGTTACAACCCCTAAAAGTCCTAGCTAAAGCATGGGTTAGTTCGAAAGCATATTGTTACAAAAAGGTATCCTGACTCCTGTAAGGTTTGCTATAAATCTTGAGTTGATATCACATTCTTGTAAATTTTGTTTTACTAACAAATGAATTTTCAAAAATTTCAAGACAGACATAAGTTTGCATTTTTAATACCACTGTTTGCATATAACTAATTGTTCAACAACAGAGAAATTCGCACGACGAATATTCAATGAACGAAAATCCTCTCAATGGAAAGAATCACCTTAGATGGAAAGACATTTCCAGTAACAGGCCTTTCATTATCAAGGGGCATGACAAGGTGCCCAACTGATCTGGGGGCAGTCGATTCAAGATTCGAGGAATCTCTCAAAAGCGCCGAATAGCCAAGGACATACCTCCATCTCAATCACTTGGGGAATTGAACAGGAAAGGCCACATGCAATCAAGAAATCATTTTTTGGCAGTGTTGCAACACTTACTATTATGGACAGTGACAATTTTCCGCACCCTGTGAAGCGGACATAGTCGGAAAATACTATGCATGAAAAAAGACCCGCTAGGTTGACTGGCCTAGGAAAAAGTAAGGGCATCTCGACGAACCAAAGGAGTTCAGGCAAAAATTAGGGATATATAAATAAAGCTATACACCTGGCAAGTCAAAAACCTGAAAAGGCGGCTTGGGAAAAAAGGGGTATCCCGGTGAACTGAAAACCCAAAAAGGTGGTCCAGGCAAAAGTTAGGGATTAAAACACACGATTATGTCCCGTCATCTCGTCACTTGTCTATCAGTAGAAGGCTTATCACCCTGATCAATATTTACTCAATACTCCAGGAGTTGGGATAACATTCAAACCATCTACAAAATCCCCAGCAGATACTTTCTCCAGCTGGTGCAGAGACAAAGACGTCCTCCTACAAAGTCATAGTTAGATTCTTAACATACATCCTAATGACGTCAGGTGTTCTTATATCCCCAGCAGAGCAAAAATTTCCAATTACTGCCCCGACATCTTAAAGAATTCCTTAGTCTGGTTCACAAGCTTGTCGGATTCCCCAACAAGATTTCATAAAAATTCCCAAGCAGACTACGAACTTTTCCTTCCTCAACAGAGTTTATTTCTCTAACAACGGAAATCCGTCTCTCAGCATTTCGACTTCAACAAAATTTGAAGACTTACATTCTTCATCCCCAGCAACAATCAGGGATTTATTTTCCCTAGTTCAACAATACAACAATAGAACGACTAACGTGTTCATACATTGTATTCATACACTATTTTACAAGCGTCATAGCATATGCAACACGAATTCATATATCACAATCTCATTTATTTTGAGAGCATCATTTGCACTTCATGCATCATGATATTGCATGCATCTAATTCTTTACCTTTTTCAGGAAAGTTAGCAGGAAGACAAACATCATCACCAATTTTCAAGTTCCAAATTAATACCTGAAACAAGACAGGACAACTATCTGTGAACGACTGATTGTAGATTAATACCTGAAACCAGACAGGATAACTATCTACATGAGCAGATTGAAGATTAAATCCCAAAACAAGATGGAGAAACTATCTTCCTTTCTCTAAGGTTAGAGATTAATACCTGAAACCAGACAGGACAACTATCTCAACGACCAACAAAAACAAGTTCCAGATTAATACCTGAAACAAGACAGGACAACTATCTGTGGACGACTGATTGTAGATTAATACCTGAAGCCAGACAAGACAACTATCTACACGAGCAGATTGAAGATTAACTCCCGAAACAGGACGGGGAAACTATCTTCCTTTCTCTAAGGTCAGAGATTAATACCTGAAACCAGAAAGGACAACTATCTCAACGACCGATAAAAACAAGTTCCAGATTAATACCTGAAATAAGACAGGACAACTATCTGTGGATGACTGATTATAGATCAATACCTGAAACCAGATAGGACAACTATCTACATGAGCAGATTGAAGATTAACTCTCGGAATAGGACATGAAAACTATCTTCCTTTCTCCAAGGTCAGAGATTAATACCTGAAACCAGACAGGACAACTATCTCAATGATCGACAAAAACAAGTTTCGGGTTAATACCTGAAACAAGACAAGACAACTATCTATGAACATATAATTATAGATAAATTCCCAAAACAAGATGGGGTGACTATCTACACGACCAGATGAAGCAATCTTACACGGGTTCCTTCTCTCCAGATGCATCTTTACACAGGCTCATCCTGAAGCAATCTTACACGGGTTCCTTCTCTCCAGATGCAGCTTTACACAGGCTCATCCTGAAGCAATCTTACACGAGTTCTTTCTCATATATTTTCAGATGCAGTATAACACGGACTCATCCTAAAGAGGCCATACGTAGGCTCCTTCTCATATATCTCCAGATGAAGTCTAACACTGACTCATCCTGAAGTATCCCTACACAGACTCCTTCTAATACATTTCCAGATAACAATTAATTTCATTCTCCCCAACAAGTTATTGTGAAGCCTGGATCTCAACCAGAAAACAACAAACTCTCATCTCTCCAGTCCAGAGATAACTCCTCATTAGAGCCATGGACAACTAAAGCTCCTAGACTCTATTCCTCACAGAGTTTTCCTCAAGCATGAGAACAACAAAAATCAACATTCCCCAGCGGAGTCCTCCTCAGACAACAGGAACATGAATCCCCATAAAGAGACCTCTTATGAAGTTAACATATTCTCCAGATGGCATCTTTAATCCCATCTCTAACTCTTAGTCATCTTCTCCAAATGTCATCTATAAGCCCATTCCTAATATCATCAACCCACAACATTACTTCATGTGTATGCGAGTGCAAATTTTTGGGCACTTTAGTGTTCAATCATCTTCCACCTTCAGATCACAAAAGGCAAACAAGCCAATCTAAATCTTCAGGTTTAAGAAGATTGAACAAGGGCAGCTGTTGTACCCCAAAAATTTCCCTCTATTTTCTCAAGACATTTTCTCACAAGGATTTTCAAAAGTCCAAGTTTGCACAAATACAATTGGATTTTTGATGCCCCATTGTTGTACCCCAAAATTTTCCCTCCCATATTTCTCAAAATATTTCAAGAAAGATCCCCAAGTTGCTCAAGGAAGTCCAAGGGTTGGCCAGACAAGCTCTCTCCTAAGGCAGTCTACCCCAAATTAAGGTTTTGTGTTGCATCAAGATCCTTGAGTAAAAGTGGTACCAAATGATCAAAATTGTCCTAATATGTTCTCAAGACCATCCATGTCAAGTTTCAAGCCTTGCAGAGGAAGTTTGCTCAGTCAATTGCTCAAAGGTCCAAAAATCGACTGTGCTAGGGCAAAAGTCAACTGTGACCCCCATACAATCAAACTTCAAGATTTTTGGTCAACATTCTCATTTTGAAGTATATTTCATCATTTGATCAAGGGTTGATCATGATTCATCAAGGATTGCTCATAATTCATCAAGATTCAAAAGTTGCTAAATTAGGGTTTTGCAGGAAAAGTCAACTCAACTTTGACCAAGCATAACTTTCTCATACTTTATGAGAAATGACCCATCCAAAGATCATTTTTAAGAGGATGAAATTACCTACAACCCATATTCATCTCCCAAGATCAAAATATGCACTCACAAGAAGTTATGAATTTGGACATTATAGGTCATTTTAAAAAGTCAACAAAAACACATTTTTTTGTCAAAGCGTCATACATTAGCATGGAATATCAAAATGATATGAGACCAAAAGGGTTGATTATAGTACATCTCAATATTTCTAAAAAGTCCAAGAGAACCTCCAAAGAGTCAAAATTGAGGAAGTTATGCATTGTTGAAGTTGGCCTTTTTTGCAAAATTGCCAAAAGTCAACTATCCCCAAAACGTCAAATTTTGCCAAATGGGCCCATTCTTTTTCACTTGTTTTGAGTTGGCATTATAGCCCACGTGCTTTAGCCTTTGCCACCTGTCCATATCATATTTTTATTAATTATTTTGATTTTTATTTGAATTAATTTGATTTAAATCAAATAAAATCAAATAAAATCCAAAAACATTGAAACCAAGGATTTTGTGATGATTTTAGGTCTTATTGCACAACTAGGACCAATTAAACTCGTATCAAGGCAAATGTATACAAAAAGATTAAAAAGAATCCAATTTTGGAAAGATCTTCAAAGCAAATCAAATCAATATCAAAATCATTAATGGAGAGGGATTTGGACTAAATAAGCAACCCTAATGCATTGTGCAATACATAAGGAGGCGAGGAAGATCAAAATAAGGGTTGGAGATCAAGCATAGGGCAAGAACAAAAATCTGAAAATACAAAGAAAAGTGTGAGATCTAAACAGAGGTTAGAGGCATCCTCAAGGCTTGGTACTTGTCTCAATCTCTTCCTGGCAATCTCAGGAACTTAAAGCAAGCAAAACCACACGTTTTTAGGCCCTCCCACGCGCTGTAAGTCCCTCACGTTACACCCCTGTTCTTGAATTCGTATTTTGAAATTTAGGCATTGTTGACATGAATTGATGACATATTCTTAATCTACAAATCATTTGCAAGCTTTTGACATTACCCAATTTCATTTTAATGGTCTGTAATGAAATCCACCATTGTTAGGGTTTCGTATTTGGTTTTAGGGCTTTTTGTTTCAAGAATAATTAGCCTTCATAATGGGCATGGTTGCAATCAGGAGGATGAGACGACCTCAACCATGGTCCTAGAATTCATTTACACGGCCTGTACGAGATTTTGAGAGTGGACAGGTTTGTAGCGACGGACATTTGTCTGTAGGTATAGGTATTTAGACTTTTAGCGACGGTGCCATGACAGGGACGAAGACGTGGCCAGATCCCTTTAGTTTGTTTGAACGAGCGCATGTTTTTTCTTTTTTTTTCCACTAACTTTGTTTTTCTTATATTATTATTGATTTGTATTATATTAACAAATAAGAATAAGTGGCGTAGTGGCAAGCGTGGCATGGAATTCCCCTCAGGACCTGGGTTCGAATCCCAGGTCCCCCTATTTTCTCTATAATATTTGTTTTCAGGTAATCATGTGCACGCCCAAGCTGGAGATCCACCATGCACCTTCCTCATCAACACGCCAGATGGCCAGATGGTCAGATCTGGTGGCCATCATTGAAGGTGCACCAAAATACCAAGTCAATGCACATGCAGGGTGTGATACAGTGGGAGAACTGACTTGAGGTTTTGCGTTTGTATTCGCACTTGTTCGGTTTAGCAAGAGTCGCCACCGACTTTTTATTTTATCCTAAAGGAAAGGTTAAAAAAGCACAGGAAAAACCTTTTGAGATGTTTCGTGGGTTCGGGGGGTAGATTATGAAAAGGGAAGGTATTAGCACCATTTTCATCCATGGTTATCCATGGGCTCTTAGTTACTTGGTTTTAGATCACTTGCCTTGATTTTTGATTGCTTGAAATTGTGGTGTGTGTGTGTGTGTTTTGAAAATGTTTTGAAATAGACGCCTTTGTTTCGGCAACCATTGTAATGACTCGTGTTTGAGTATATACGAAGGTGTGTATCTTTTCGAAAAGATGTTTCAAATGTTTTTGAAGATTATTTTGAAAGTGTTTGTGGAGCGTGGTTTTGAAAAATAGGCAAGTGTTTTTGCAAGATTGATTCAAGTAACTAAAAGTTTGTCTACCCTTAAATTTACTCAAAGGTTTTTCTCATGTTTTAACCCCTTTTTGGCAATTTTGTTCCACCATTGTAATTGGTGGATAATCTTGCGTTTAGGATGTTTAACAAGACAGGCGCGGGTCATCATATGGACCATGAATGCAATGGTGCCAAGTGTCTTTAGCAATTTGCTTGAAGGGACTATGATCATTTTTAGGCAACTTTCGAAAGCGTCATCGAGGGACTATGATCATTTTGATTTAGGCGACTTTCGAAAGCGTCATCGAGGGATTATGATCATTTGATTCATTTTGTTTTGCCGAAGAAACTCGACGTGCAAGCATGGCCCATTTTGGAAGGCAACATGTGGGATTACCCTAGGGGTGCAAGTGTGAATTGTGTGTTGATGTCATGTATTTGTCTTGTATTAGGTTATCTAGCGTTTGATTTTATATACATACAAACCCTAGGTCTAACCATGATATATTTGATAAATTGCGGGAATTTAAAGTCTACGCTATTACAAAATAAGTATCCGGGAGTGGGGGTACAAATTTACAAATGGGGATGAGACTTTAGGAGCGTAGTGTCCAAATAATTACAACCAAATCGAACCAATCGCCATCACAAATGTAAAGCAATAGCAATGTAAAAATGGGACAAGCAAATGTATCAATGTATAAAAAGATAAAATGCGTATTGTAAATGTGTACGTTTATGTAGTTATTTACAAGTTGAGAAAAGTGTGAATTTTAATGTATTACGAAGTATTGTCAACTTAATGAGAAAATTAAGTGTTTTATTATATATTATTGTATTCTTATATTTTTTGTAAAGTATGTACAAAGCATAATATTTCAAGAAAAGAAAAGAAAGTTTTAAGTTCTATTTCTTATATATTAGTATTTTTAGTATTAATGTACAAATAAGAAAATTTAATTAAAAGAAAATAGTATGTTTTAAGTTCTATTCTTTTAGGTATTAAAGATAACGTATTTTAATTAACATTTTTATGTACAAAATTTTTAATTAAGAAAAAGGGAAAATATTTCAAGTTTAAGAAAATTATGTATTATTGTTTTAAGTACAAAGTATTTTAAGAAAAGAAAAGTTTTAAGATTTAGAAAATGTTTTAAGTTAAAAAAATGAATGTTTTGGTGTATTTTAATTAATCTTTTTATGTACAAATATTTGATTAAAAGAAAGGAAAATTGTCTTAAATTTAAAGAAAAATTATTATTTGAATTTTATTTCTATACAAAAATTGATTATGTTATATATAACAAAAAATATAAAGTATTGTTTAAGGTTAAATTATAAAAGGTAAATGGTATTTTAAAAAAAGTAATTTCAGTTTTAAAGAGAATGGGCCTTAAACGCGTTAGAAAGGGCAAAGGCCCATGGGTCTCATAACATTTTTTTTGTTTAGGGTTAACTGGATTTGTTTTCAATTGGAATTTTAGGGTTTGTGATAACGAAAGGCGCGGTTCTCTTTGCTTCGTTCGTCATCTTCTTCGTTCACGCCAAGCGCCTAGATCAAGTCCTTTGCCCAAGCCACCAGCGCCATCATCCACCTCTTTCTCCATCCATGGATTGCTCGAGCGATGGTTCATGCAAGGTAAAATTTTAACTCAGCACATTTTAGGGTTTTAACTCCTCTTTCTTGCATGTTCTGATTTTGTGCGTTGATATTTGTTTGTGATTCTTGTTGGAGGTGCGTGAAAGGATAGGAAAAAAGAGATATTAACTTTTGGAGACGGTGGAAGAGATGGGATCGGAGGCGCTGTGGCGGCTTGACAGCGAGGAGATGGCGATACTGTAGACTGGCTTTGATAACCACGGTACTCTGTATTCGCCCCTTTGCTAGGTTTTATGATGATCATATATCTGAAAGCCTTTGAGATTATTTGATTCTTTTCCTCTTCTCTTCTGGTTGCCTCGTCTTTGTATGATGTTTGCTCTAAATATTGCCTGTTAACATGTTACTCAGTGAAGGGCCTTAGGTTCTGAGAGTTTGCTTTGCTGTGTTGATGATGATATGTTTGCCCTGAACATCTGAACATGCCTAGACAGTTTCCTTGTATGCTTGCCTATGATGAAAGTTTCCTGAGGCTTTTGTTGGTTCGAAAATGCTTAGTGTTTGATATGCTGAGATATTTTTTTATGTTGTGTTGGATTGATCATGGCTTTTGACAAGGACTTTGAGTATGAACTTGGTCAGTTTTTGATGTTTTGAGTTCAAAAAAGGTCTTAGGCTTTTTACTAGACATTTTGTGTTGTTTGAGGTTGGGACTCATGCAGGTTTGGCTTTTTGATTGTTTTCTGTTGGGTGTGCTAGCAGGTTAAAGGCTTTGAATCTTTTTATCAAGTAAGGCTTGAGCTTTTAGTGATTATAAGCTTAGAGGGTTTTCAGCTGATACAGGTTGCGTTGACAGTGGTTTATGCAGCTTAGAGGTTTGTAAGCTCTTGTTTTGATTGAGGCTATGGCTTTTTGATGAGTTTACAGGTTTCAGGTTGGAAGGCTTAAAGCTTTAGGCTTCAACCTTTTAGGCTCAAGCAGGTTTTAGGCTTAGAGCTGGACAGATTTGTTTGAACTTCTGGTTTGAACATGATAAGGCTTTGGTGATCTCTTTGACAGGTTTAGGTTTCTGTTATATGAACTATGCAGGATTTGGGCTTCAACAGGTTTTAACAGGGTGGTTTGAAGGTTTGGTTTCCAGCTTGGTGGTCGTTTTGTGTTCTCCTCTCACAGTTTTATTATCTTCTGCCTTTTGTAATCTCTCCCTCTACTGTGTCATAACAGTTTTGTTTTATATCTTTTGTCCTCATGCCTAAACCTGCTGTAAGCCTGCTTTCTTTTCTCTCTTCCCTCTCTCTCTAGTACAGTTTTAAGCATTTTAATATTGCTTAGATGTACTTAGGTTCTGAAAAGGCACTGCTGGAAAATGATGCCTTTGACTATGCTTGCTTGCAATATTGGTTTTAACCTGCATACTTTATCTCTTTCTCCAGCTTTCCTGCATCTTTGTGATAGCCTTTTGATAGCCTTTTGGATATCTTGTGGACAGCTTTTTGGATAGTTTGAATGTGAACTCATTTTGGACTTTGTAGTTCTAGTTCAGTTTGCTTTTGGATTTTGTACTTGCACATGCTGTTTGAGATTTTTGAAATTATGCAGCTTTTTGACAAACCTTGAATTTGTGCATTTCATATTTAAATTGCAGGACATTCCATCCCTCTTTGTGAACCGGGAGAAATCCCGTGATTTGCAGAGAGGGCGAACTGATTCCAGCTAGTTGCCTTTAATGATGAATTCTGAATTAACTGTCTGCTCTTAATTTCAATTTATCTGCTTCTGACTTTTTCTTCTTTTCTTTGTTTTGCAGATAAAATTCAATGGAGCATTGGAGCAATGAACAGAAGATGAAGACTTAGGAATTTAGGATAGTTTTATTCCAAATTTAATCATTTGTAAACATTTATTATTATGAATACATTGTAAATAAATACTGTATTCAAACAACAATTTTAACGAATAATTAAAAGATGAATAAAATCCATTTTTTTATCAATTAATTCCTTTTCTTCTTTTCAAATATTTATTTTATTATTTATAATTCTTAAATTATAATAAATGGAAATAAATTCCAATTATCTTATCTTAGAATAAATAAACAATTAAATAAACATTGTGGTTTTAGCATCGATCAATTAATAAACCTGGCGCTTCAAAAATCCAAAGCAATACACAGTCAATCACAACAACTGCCCAAATGTCTTTTCTCTTAATGATTCAATCAAACACTGCAAGCTCCCAGTCAGAAACCTCAGTCCATATTCCAGAGTGAAAAGCACTGTAGACTTAATTCTTTCTGCGCGCACAAAACCCTAATTCTTGATTAAAAGTCAAAGAAGCGTCCGCCTGATCAAAACCTGAGCCGAAATCAACCAAACCCTAAGCAAATTGTTTGAACTGTTCCAGAGCCATGAAAACCCTAATTTTGTCTGACTTACGAGAAAAATCTGTTTGACCGATTCTTGAGCCAGTTTGAAAAATCAGGAAAAGCTCGAAGCTGTGATTTCTTGTGGAAAAATACGAGGGCAAATTTTGGGGTACAATAGTTGCCCCTGTTCAATCTTCTTGGACCTGAAGAGTTAGATTGACAAGTTTGCCTTTCGCGACTCGAGGGTAAAAGGAGATTGGACACTAGAGTGCCCAGAAAATTTGCACTCAGTGATGTGATGGTGGAGGTGAATGGGCTTACAGATGCCATTTGGTGATGGGCTTAAAGATGCCATCTGGAATGTGACAGAATCTAGTCGGGGGATGGGCTTAGAGATGCCATCTGGAAATGGGCTTAAAGATGCCATTTGGTGACTGCTGGTAGGAGGATGGGCTTATAGATGCCATCCGGAAATGGGCTTAAAGATGCCATTTGGAAATGTTTGTTGAGGAGGATGGGCTTATAGATGCCATCTGAAAATGTTGAACTGCATGTCCTTGGTGAGTGGACGAGTATCAGAAAGGTATCCATGTTTTGGAATGTCTCTGAACTAGGGATCTGAACAAGCAATAGATTGACATCCGTGTTTGGAGAATCCGTAAACTGTTTTCAGGAGTTGGAGTTGAATAAGCAATAGAGCAGCATTCATTGTTGGGAAGCGTCTGTAAACTATTTTCAGAAGTCTGAAGAAGGAACCGGTGTAGGGTTTCCTGATGATGAGTCCGTGTAAAACTGCATCTGGCTGAATCCGGAACAAGTATCAGAATGTCGCCGTGTCTGGGTCACATCTGAACTATCTCTGAGTGAATCTGGAATAAGTATCAGAATGTCGCCGTGTCCGGGTCACATCTGAACTATTTCTAGAAAGAATCTCGAAAGATGATAATCTTTGTCTGTTGACTGATCTTTTCCTGAAAAAGTAAAGAGTTAGCTGTATGCAATGTCATGATGCGTGATGCAATGTATGTTATATCAATGTTTATGATATGAATGTGATGAATGCGCATGCAAGCTGATGAGTTGTCTTGCTGAGGATAGATGAATCCTGGATGGCTGAAGATAAAAGAATCTTGACTGCTGCCGGGGAGAACAATTCCTTGGCTGCTTCTGTGGAGGGCAAGAATCTTTTGATTGCCGCAGATGAGGAGTCCTGGGACCACTGTTGGGGAATCAGAAGCTTGGGTTGTATGCCAAACTACTGGGGAATTCCTGTCTTAAGGAGATCTTCACTGGGGAATATTCAAATATTCTGTGAGGAACTGAGAATGAGAGTCTTCACTCTGCTTGGGGATTGATAATTGGGAGTTTTAGCTCCGCTGGGGATATTGAAACTTGACTCTGAGGGGAGTTAGCTTCTGGAGGGTTCTCTGGCTGGGGATTGCAAGGATCTTCTGATTGCTGCAGGTACTTGATGTCGGGAATGGGCTTACAGATGCCATTTGGAGATAGGATGGATAGTTAACTGGAGATGTGTTGAATCGTAAGTTGAAAGAAAGAACCTGTGTAGGGGTTTCTGATGATGAGTCCGTATGAAACTACATCTTGGATTTGAGATCTGTATGAGTAGCAGAATGACTTCCGTGTCTGGATTATATCTGAAACTGTAACTAGGATCTGAATGAGTGACAGAATAGCTACCGTGTCTGGAGCGTATCTGAAACTGTATCTTGGAGTAGAGATCTGTATGAGTAGCAGAATGACTTCCGTGTCTGGAGTATATCTGAAACTGTAACTAGGATCTGAATGAGTGACAGAATGGCTACCGTGTCTGGAGCGTATCTGAAATTGTATCTTCCGACAGGTGATGAAGGAATTGCTGAACACTTTTGACATTCGAATGCCCCAAGTGGTGATGTAGATAATTTCCTGGCTTGTTACAGGTGTTAATCCACAATCAGTCGTTCACAGATATTTTCCTGGCTTGTTACAGGTGTTGATCTGGAACTTAAGAAGGTGACAGAATGGCAACCGTGTTTGGAGCGTATCTGGACCGTATCTTCCAACAGGTGATGAAGGAATTGTTGAACACTTTTGACATTCGAATGCCCCAAGTGGTGATGTAGATAATTTCCTGGCTTGTTACAGGTGTTAATCCATAATCAGTCGTTCACAGATATTTTCCTGGCTTGTTACAGGTGTTGATCCGGAACTTAAGAAAGGTGACAGAATGGCAACCGTGTCTGGAGCACATCTGGACCGTATCTTCCAACAGGTGATGAAGGAATTGTTGAACACTTTTGACATTCGAATGCCCCAAGTGGTGATGTAGATAATTTCCTGGATTGTTACAGGTGTTAATCCACAATCAGTCGTTCACAGATATTTTCCTGGCTTGTTACAGGTGTTGATCCGGAACTTAAGAAAGGTGACAGAATGGCAACCGTGTCTGGAGCACATCTGGACCGTATCTTCCAACAGGTGATGAAGGAATTGTTGAACACTTTTGACATTCGAATGCCCCAAGTGGTGATGAAGGAGACTTGCCCTGAGCTTACTGAACTTTTGAGAGATTCGTTGAAATCTTGACTGGACTGCCCCAGGTTAACTGGATGGTGACATGTGATGCCCCTTGTTGATAGGAGATTTGTCGTTGGAAATGTCATCCTTTTGAAAGTGATTTTACTCACTGAGAGAGTTTTCGTTCCTCCGAACATTCGCTGTATGAATTTCTTCGCTGTCAAACAAATAGTCAAATGCAAACAGTGATATTCAAGTAATGCAAAGTTTATGTCTGTCTCAAAGTTTTGAAAAATGCGTTTTTTAGCATAAAACTTTTTCATAAGACAAGTTAACACAAGATTTGGAGCAAAGCCTTACAGGAGTCAGGATACCTTTTGTAACAGTATGCTTTTAAACTAACCCATGCTTCAATTAGGACTTTTGAAGGGTTGTAACGTGGCCTGGTTCATGGTTTAAGAAACAAAGGATATAGGCTCAAAGTGTATTTGTACCCACCCGCTCTTCGTGATGTTCTTCAACCCTAAGCTCAGTTAATTGTGCGTCGCACTCTGTTTTGATTTTGGAACGACCTTTGGGTGATGGTTCACCAGTTGAAATTTGGGAGACAGTCATCATCTCCTTTTTTCTTTTGCAACATTTTTCATGTTGTTGAGGATTTGTAATGACCTCTCTATTTTGATTTTGATTTGTTATCCCTAACTTTTGCCTGACCGTCTCTGTTTTTGAGATCACAGTCAGCGGGATGCCCCAGCTTTCTTAAGCCTCCTTTACAGGTTTTGGCTCAGTGGGCTTTTTTTTTTGAGAGATCGACTGCCTATGTGATAGGGAACCACCCTTGTCTTTTGATTCCAAGGGAATGTTTTTCTTTGTCGTCGTTCGTGGTATTACGAACTGAGAGTTTGCGACTTCAATGCGCATTTTCTTTTGAATTAACTGAGATACTACCCTGCCCCAGGTTTATATCAAAGGTTTCGATTGTTTAGAACAGAAAACTCCTACTTATTTGGCTCAAAGGGGTTGACTAGGGATTATCTTCCTTATAACTCCAGTGTTTGGGAATTGAAAGAAATGCCCGTACATCATTTGCAAGGTCCGTTCAAAAGCATACTGCGTGAGATTACGGTATTGTTTCGTCATCCTCCCTCTAAAGGCTTGCAACTTTTTATCAAGAGTTAAATATCATAAAGAAAGCATGAGAGTAGTGAAAACGAATGGATGAATTCAAGACAAACATATGCAATGCATTAATGAAACAGAGTTTAACATCAACAGATAATTGTTTGAATAACAAAAGAAATTACAACTTTGAAAATTCAAATGAAGCAAAAGTCTTTCAGTTTGAGCTTCATCACTTTAGGTGGGGAACCCCTCAACGGAAGATCTTCATCTCTCCGTCTGGCATGAACCTCAGCACTCCAATGTCGATTAGATCTTGAATCTTGTTCTTCAAGGCCCAACAGTCGTCAGTGTCGTGCCCCGGGCTGTAGGAGTGGTAAACACAAAATGCATCGGGATGATAGTTAGGAGCGGAGGTATTTGGGTTCCGGATAGGATCCCTCAAGGAAGTCAGGTTGACCTCCAACAAGCGCTCTAGAATCAGAGATGACGGTATGTCAGTCTCCGTGAACTGTCTTCCCGACGTATTTTGCTTACGCCGATTACCCCGTTGACGCTGACGAGGTAGTTAAGGGGGTTGTGACCCTGAAGCAAGCAAAGGAGCCTTACCCTTGTCTTCTTGAGTGGATGGAGGCTGAGCGGAAACTTGCTCTTCAACCTCAGATGTTTGCCCCAGTTGGTTGTTTTGAAGCAGCTGGCGGACGAGAACTCTGAGTTCCTCTTGTCTTTGAGACAGGTCTTGGATGAGAGCCATCTGGCCCACCAACTGTCCCATCACTTGGATTCTCAAGGTTGCCAAATCAAACTGCAGCTCCGCAAGCTGATCACTCCTGGAATTGTTTGAAGTCTCCTGGACCAAGCCCTTTGTGAGGAGAGCTTTCACTTCTTCTTGCCCCAGAGACAGGTTCAAGAACATTTCCTGCAGCTGAGCAGTCTGGTCTTGGATATCCTTGACAGTCCTCTCTAGAGCCATCTCTTACTGAAATAAACAGTATGAGAGTAAGGAAACCTGAAAAAGGAAAAAATCGTCAAGATGCAATGCATGATATGTGGATACATGCTTTCAAGGATCTCTTGGGGTAAACACAAGAGAATGTTAGAGGTTGAACTTCGATCTTTGATTGGAGATCTTTGCCCCGGTGGATGTCTTTCCACAAGAATCAAGCTCACCATGTCAAGTGGGTCATAGCCTCTGATTCAAGTTGTTGTATTTGATCTTTGGTTGGAGAACTTTGTGCCGGTGGATGTCTTCCCACGAGAATCAAGCTCACCATGTCAAGTGGGTCATAGCCTCTGATTCAAGTCGTTGCACTTGATCTTTGATTGGAGAACTTTGTATCGGTGGATGTCTTTCCACGAGAATCAAGCTCACCATGTCAAGTGGGTCATAGCCCCCGATTCAAGTTTTTGTATTTGATCTTTGACTGGCATTTGTTTAGAGGAGAAACCTCTTGCCCATGGTAGACGTCTGGTTCAACGTAACCCTGCATCAAAAGAACCCTCGAGATCCTTAAAAAGGTTAGTGAAAAATGCTATGGTATGATGTTATGATGTTAGGTACATGTATGCAAAAGCAAATGAGTGTATATACAGGCAATCATATTCACACAAAGCAAACAAGTCCTTAGGTTTAGGCTTGCATGGGGTTGGAGGTAAGTACCCTCTTGAAGTTAGTTGGCTCATCCTGTCCTAAAATAGAAACCGGGTTCTAAGGAGCTCAATATCATTGGATTATTTTCTGTGTTCATTGTTTTGGTTTAGCCACTTAACTGGCGACCAAAATATTCCAAGAAAACAATCCTCAATGAGTGTAGTATCGAGTATCTACCAACTTCGGACTGCACCAAAGTCGGTCATCTCACTACCCCTAAAAAGGCTAGGATGGTCAATTAAGGTTCTAAGAGTTCGTTAGTGCTTCACGACATCACTCAGCGGCCCCGTACTCTCCTTGATTGAACTCAAGGGTTACCGGTACTCACAAATATGTCACACTAACATAGCTTACTGCTTCAACCATGTCGGTATACCTCGCACAGTTCCCTCACAGTTTTTTTGCTATTTACCTAAAAAGGTGCCCCAAATCCGGGTGTAGGATTTACAACAAACCCTAAACAAGGACCCAAAAAGTAAAGCAATCAAAGCAATCAAAGCAAGAATGTAAAGGTGATCTAAACCCTAAGGTAACCCCACTTTTAAACAGTCCCCAGCAGAGTCGCCAGTTCTGTGATACGGTGGGAGAACTAACTTGAGTTTTTGCGTTTGTATTCGCACTTGTTCGGTTTAGCAAGAGTCGCCACCGACTTTTTATTTTATCCTAAAGGAAAGGTTAAAAAAGCACAGGAAAAACCTTTTGAGATGTTTCGTGGGTTCGGGGGGGGGGGGGGGGGGTAGATTATGAAAAGGGAAGGTATTAGCACCCTTTTCATCCATGGTTATCCATGGGCTCTTAGTTACTTGGTTTTAGATCACTTGCCTTGATTTTTGATTGCTTGAAATTGTGGTGTGTGTGTTTTGAAAATGTTTTGAAATAGACGCCTTTGTTTCGGCAACCATTATAATGACTCGTGTTTGAGTATATACGAAGGTGTGTATCTTTTCGAAAAGATGTTTCAAATGTTTTTGAAGATTGTTTTGAAAGTGTTTGTGGAGCGTGGTTTTGAAAAATAGGCAAGTGTTTTTGCAAGATTGATTCAAGTAACTAAGAGTTTGTCTACCCCTAAATTTACTCAAAGGTTTTTCTCATGTTTTAACCCCTTTTTGGCAATTTTGTTCCACCATTGTAATTGGTGGATAATCTTGCGTTTAGGATGTTTAACGGGACAGGCGCGGGTCATCGTATGGACCATGAATGCAATGGTGCCAAGTGTCTTTGGCAATTTGCTTGAAGGGACTATGATCATTTTTAGGCAACTTTCGAAAGCGTCATCGAGGGACTATGATCATTTTGATTTAGGCGACTTTCGAAAGCGTCATCGAGGGATTATGATCATTTGATTCGTTTTGTTTTGCCAAAGAAACTCAACGTGCAAGCATGGCCCATTTTGGAAGGCAACATGTGGGATTACCCTAGGGGTGCAAGTGTGAATTGTGTGTTGATGTCATGTATTTGTCTTGTATTAGGTTATCTAGCGTTTGATTTTATATACATACAAACCCTAGGTCTAACCATGATATATTTGATAAATTGCGGGAATTTAAAGTCTACGCTATTACAAAATAAGTATCCGGGAGTGGGGGTACAAATTTACAAATGGGGATGAGACTTTAGGAGCGTAGTATCCAAATAATTACAACCAAATCGAACCAATCGCCATCACAAATGTAAAGCAATAGCAATGTAAAAATGGGACAAGCAAATGTATCAATGTATAAAAAGATAAAATGCGTATTGTAAGTGTGTACGTGTATGTAGTTATTTACAAGTTGAGAAAAGTGTGAATTTTAATGTATTACGAAGTATTGTCAACTTAATGAGAAAATTAAGTGTTTTATTATATATTATTGTATTCTTATATTTTTTGTAAAGTATGTACAAAGCATAATATTTCAAGAAAAGAAAAGAAAGTTTTAAGTTCTATTTGTTATATATTAGTATTTTTAGTATTAATGTACAAATAAGAAAATTTAATTAAAAGAAAATAGTATGTTTTAAGTTCTATTCTTTTAGGTATTAAAGATAACGTATTTTAATTAACATTTTTATGTACAAAATTTTTAATTAAGAAAAAGGGAAAATATTTCAAGTTTAAGAAAATTATGTATTATTGTTTTAAGTACAAAGTATTTTAAGAAAAGAAAAGTTTTAAGATTTAGAAAATGTTTTAAGTTAAAAAAAATGAATGTTTTGGTGTATTTTAATTAATCTTTTTATGTACAAATATTTGATTAAAAGAAAGGAAAATTGTCTTAAATTTAAATAAAAATTATTATTTGAATTTGATTTCTATACAAAAATTGATTATGTTATATATAATAAAAAATATAAAGTATTGTTTAAGGTTAAATTATAAAAGGTAAATGGTATTTTAAAAAAAGTAATTTCAGTTTTAAAGAGAATGGGCCTTAAACGCGTTAGAAAGGGCAAAGGCCCATGGGTCTCATAACTTTTGTTTTTGTTTAGGGTTAACTGGATTTGTTTTCAATTGGAATTTTAGGGTTTGTGATAACGAAAGGCGCGGTTCTCTTTGCTTCGTTCGTCATCTTCTTCGTTCACGCCAAGCGCCTAGATCAAGTCCTTTGCCCAAGCCACCAGCGCCATCATCCACCTCTTTCTCCGTCCACGGATCGCTCGAGCGATGGTTCATGCAAGGTAAAATTTTAACTCAGCACATTTTAGGGTTTTAACTCCTCTTTCTTGCATGTTCTGATTTTGTGCGTTGATATTTGTTTGTGATTCTTGTTGGAGGTGCGTGAAAGGATAGGAAAAAAGAGATATTACCTTTTGGAGACGGAGGAAGAGATGGGATCGGAGGCGTTGTGGCAGCTTGACAGCGAGGAGATGGCGATACTGTGGACTGGCTTTGATAACCACGGTACTCTGTATTCGCCCCTTTGCTAGGTTTTATGATGATGATATATCTGAAAGCCTTTGAGATTATTTGATTCTTTTCCTCTTCTCTTCTGGTTGCCTCGTCTTTGTATGATGTTTGCTCTGAATATTGCTTGTTAACATGTTACTCAGTGAAGGGCCTTAGGTTCTGAGAGTTTGCTTTGCCGTGTTGATGATGATATGTTTGCCCTGAACATCTGAACATGCCTAGACAGTTGCCTTGTATGCTTGCCTATGATGAAAGTTTTCTGAGGCTTTTGTTGGTTCGAAAATGCTTAGTGTTTGATATGCTGAGATATTTTTTTATGTTGTGTTGGATTGATCATGGCTTTTGACAAGGACTTTGAGTATGAACTTGGTCAGTTTTTGATGTTTTGAGTTCAAAAAAGGTCTTAGGCTTTTTACTGGACATTTTGTGTTGTTTGAGGTTGGGATTCATGCAGGTTTGGCTTTTTGATTGTTTTCTATTGGGTGTGCTAGCAAGTTAAAGGCTTTGAATCTTTTTATCAGGTTAGGCTTGAGCTTTTAGTGATTATAAGCTTAGAGGGTTTTCAGCTGATACAGGTTGGGTTGACAGTGGTTTATGCAGCTTAGAGGTTTGTAAGCTCTTGTTTTGATTGAGGCTATGGCTTTTTTATGAGTTTACAGGTTTCAGGTTGGAAGGCTTGAAGCTTTAGGCTTCAGCCTTTTAGGCTCAAGCAGGTTTTAGGCTTAGAGCTGGACAGATTTGTTTGAACTTCTGGTTTGAACATGATAAGGCTTTGGTGATCTCATTGACAGGTTTAGGTTTCTGTTATATGAACTATGCAGGATTTGGGCTTCAGCACGTTTTAACAGGGTGGTTTGAAGGTTTGGTTTCCAGCTTGGTGGTCGTTTTGTGTTCTCCTCTCACAGTTTTATTATCTTCTGCCTTTTGTAATCTCTCCCTCTACTGTGTCATAACAGTTTTGTTTTATATCTTTTGTCCTCATGCCTAAACCTGCTGTAAGCCTGCTTTCTTTTCTCTCTTCCCTCTCTCTCTAGTACAGTTTTAAGCATTTTAATATTGCTTAGATGTACTTAGGTTCTGAAAAGGAACTGCTGGAAAATGATGCCTTTGACTATGCTTGCTTGCAATATTGGTTTTAACCTGCATACTTTATCTCTTTCTCCAGCTTTCCTGCATCTTTGTGATAGCCTTTTGATAGCCTTTTGGATATCTTGTGGACAGCTTTTTGGATAGTTTGAATGTGAACTCATTTTGGACTTTGTAGTTCTAGTTCAGTTTGCTTTTGGATTTTGTACTTGCACATGCTGTTTGAGATTTTTGAAATTATGCAGCTTTTTGACAAACCTTGAATTTGTGCATTTCATATTTAAATTGCAGGACATTCCATCCCTCTTTGTGAACCGGGAGAAATCCTGTGATTTGCAGAGAGGGCGAACTGATTCCAGCCAGTTGCCTTTAATAATGAATTCTGAATTAACTGTCTGCTCTTAATTTCAATTTATCTGCTTCTGACTTTTTCTTCTTTTCTTTGTTTTGCAGATAAAATTCAATGGAGCATTGGAGCAATGAACATAAGATGAAGACTTAGGAATTTAGGATAGTTTTATTCCAAATTTAATCATTTGTAAACATTTATTATTATGAATACATTGTAAATAAATACTGTATTCAAACAACAATTGTAACGAATAATTAAAAGATGAATAAAATCCATTTTTTTATCAGTTAATTCCTTTTCTTCTTTTCAAATATTTATTTTATTATTTATAATTCTTAAATTATAATAAATGGAAATAAATTCCAATTATCTTATCTTAGAATAAATAAACAATTAAATAAACATTGTGGTTTTAGCATAGATCAATTAATAAACCTGGCGCTTCAAAAATCCAAAGCAATACACAGTCAATCACAACAACTGCCCAAATGTCTTTTCTCTTAATGATTCAATCAAACACTGCAAGCTCCCAGTCAGAAACCTCAGTCCATATTCCAGAGTGAAAAGCACTGTAGACTTAATTCTTTCTGCGCGCACAAAACCCTAATTCTTGATTAAAAGTCAAAGAAGCGTCCGCCTGATCAAAACCTGAGCCGAAATCAACCAAACCCTAAGCAAATTGTTTGAACTGTTCCAGAGCCATGAAAACCCTAATTTTGTTTGACTGACGAGAAAAATCTGTTTGACCGATTCTTGAGCCAGTTTGAAAAATCAGGAAAAGCTCGAAGCTGTGATTTCTTGTGGAAAAATACGAGGGCAAATTTTGGGGGTACAACACAGGGGATCAGAAAAGTCAAATTGGATCATGTTGTACCCCAAAATTTGCCCTCTCATGTTTCCAAAGGTCTTCCCTTACATAGTTAGTCACGAACACTCGCCTAACAAAAATAAAGTTTTTTTGAAGATATACAAAGTGTCTTTCGATTGGCATCTGGGAAAAGGCTTCGATTAAGCGTTTGGAACCTTTCGATCAGGTTTGGTTCACCAGTCTTTGATTGGGAATTTTGAACTCTTCGATCAGGTTTTGGTTCACCAGTCTTCGATTGGGCATTTGGAACTCTTCGATCAAGCTTTAGTCTGCAGGTCTTCGATTGAGCGCTGGACACTCCTTCGATCAAGTCAATGTCACAATGCTTCGACTATGCACTAGCTACTTCAGGCTTACCTTCGACTCACCAGGCAAGAAGCTCATTCGAAGAACATGTAAATGACTCATTCGAAGAAGCACTCAGAAGGCCCATTCGAAAGGTACATAAGAAGTCCATTCGAAGGAGGCAACACAAGACCCTTCGATTAGCAACACAAGACCCTTCGATTAGCATGAACAAGACCTTTCGATTGGCCTGTTAACAGTGTCTTTCGATTGAAGTTTCAATTAGTACCCTTCGATTGGTATATGGACAAATGCCCTTCGAATGGCATTTTAGTGCAGAATTTCCCTGAATAAGAACATCAGAACGAAATGATTTCCGAATGGCATTTCAGTGCAGAGTTTCTCTCAACCTAAGATGCTCTGACAAAGGAAGTTCTGAACACTTCGAATCAGAACTTAGACTCATCACAAGGCCAAGGGCTGGTCGAGGTTGTCTAATAAGGAATAGATTCGAATTGGGACTTTGAAGCAATCGAAACTGGCAAAGAAGGCAAATTCGAAGGGGTTGGATCTGTAAGTCAGTTTTTGATTTCCATCAAGTTGGAGGCCCAAACAACTCAGAGCAAGCTGGCAGAAACGCATGATTGATCAAATTTGGCAAGTTTTCATGAAGATCAAATCAAATCTCTCCATCATAATGGACCAAGATTTGATACACATTTGTTGACCTAATTTCTTTGCCTATATAAACCTGCTGCTCATAAACAAATGACACGAAAAAACCCTTGCAGAAAGACACGTGAAAAACACCTACACAAACTCTGCAGAAACGGCCACACGACCTTGGAAAAAAAGTTTGAACAATGAGAGATAAAAAACAACCTTGTAGGCAGATTGAGACCCAAAGAAAGACGCAGCTCTCTTGCCATCAACCTCCTGAAGCGAGGCCAATCAAAAACCAAGCTTTTCATCATCTAAATCGCACTGTAAGTGTTCTAGAAAACGCCTCTGAACATGAAAACGCAACTCATCATTCTTGCATCTTTTCTTTAAAATATTGACATATTTATGATTGTTATTTGATTTAGAATGTTTTGGCATTGTCCAATTTAATTTTCATGGCCTCTAACCCCATATATAGGACCTAGGGTTCCTGTTCTTGTTTTTAGGCATTTCTTGTGCAGGGTAAATTGAGACAAACAATGGATATAAGAATGATGAGGAGGTCGAGACGAACACATCTGTGTTCTTGAATAGCGTTTTCATGGCCTGGAGCGATTTTTAGAACCATCCCATGAAACTTCCTGCGGATAAAAATCCGCAGGTAAATAACCAGTGTGTTTGGGGAAGATGATAACGTGTCTCAGCTCCATTGGTCCATTTGAATCCATTACGCGCTTTTTATTTTTTTGGCAGGCCTAATTGTTATTTTGTTTTATATTATTCGCGTCTTATCCCACTAACAAGTTAACATCATGGCTCAGTTGGTAGCGCGTTGGTTGAATTGTCCAATGGGACCTGGATTCGAATCCCAGGTCCCCCCAAAACTTTGTTACATTTTTCTACAGGTGCTCAGATGCAGCGCTCCAGGCAGGGAGCATCATACACCTCCAGATCTCACGCGCCAGGTGGTTCCAGATCCAAATCTTGTGGTCCAGGATGAGGTTCACCATGAACCTTGGCTAACAAAAGCCCAGGCAATCTGAAAGTCCAACAGGTTGGACGTTTGGGCTTGGAAACTGCAATTCATACTCCGTTTTCGAGCCCAACACCCCTGAGTTTGTTTCTTTATTTTTCTCTTTTCATAGTTTTTTATTTTATCACCATAATTAATTAACTCTTTTTCATAAAAAAATCAGAAACAACAAAAATACTTTTATTTTAATTTTATTACTTATTTTTGTAAATAAATTGTAACCAATTAATTTAGTTTTTTTTAATTAGGTTTAATTTTAACAATTTTGCATTAAATTAAAATTGAGTTAGAATTAGGATTTTATTAACTTTTTTTAATCACTCCTATTTTACTGCCTTAATTAAAATAAAACTCAAAAACACCTTTTTCTTTAATTCCATTATTAATTTAGACTTGATTCTTAATTCAAAAAAGACCAAAAATATGCTTTCTTTAAAAAGGGTCAAAACCCTAAAGGACAATCTGATTCAACTTTTCTCGCGCGTATTATTTTGATCTATATATTGTAATTGCTCCGAGGATATAATAGTTTTAACTTAGGATTTTTTTATTTATCGCATTTATTTACTTTCCGCATTTACTTTTAAGGGTTTGTTTTTGGCGATGTAAATACCCGACGCCTTGTAATAGCTTAGTTTTATTTTCTGCAACCACTAACTGCTAGATGTATGCTAACTAGGCTATGCATGACAAGATCTATCTTAAATTAAAATCAACCGTAGCTCACCATGACATGTAAAGATAACATAACTGAAAATTAACACACTTGCACATGCCACTCCTAGGGTACGCCTCACTTGGTTGCCTCGAACGTGGTCATTGAGTATAGGATGTTTTAGGGGTCGCCCTCCTGTCTAAAGATCAAAGTTGCCTCGAAACGGTTGCCTCGGATAAAAATGATCTAAGACATTAGGGTTACCACTAAGGCGTCCTAACGTTGCTTTAGTGACCACACATCCCTAAAATCGAATTGACCCGAAAACTCCAACGACGGTGCTACCTACTCCTCAATAGTAGGATAGCACTGTCTAAAGGACATTTGCACAGTTTAATTCCTTTTTGAGTAGGTATATGTTTTTAAGTACTTGCTCTTTTAAAACAAAACAAAACTTTTCGCACTTACACTCCTTTCAAACAAAAAACTCTTTCAAACCCACAATCACAAAGAAAAGCAAACTTTTAAAAACATAGTGAGCAAGTACCTAAGAGCCCGTGGATAAACACGGATAGAAAGGGTGCTAACACCTTACCTTTCTATAATCTACCTCCCGAACCCGAGAAACATCTCGAAAAGGAATTTTGATGTGCTTTTGTCCTTTCCTTGTTGGATAAAATAAAAGACGGTGGCGACTCTTACTTACCGCGACATTTTGCGAAACGCAAACGCGAACCAGCATTCCAAAAATAGTCAGTTCTCATTCCCACCGATCATAGAACTGGCGACTCTGCTGGGGAATAATAAAAGTGAGGTGTACCTTAGGATTAGATCACTTGTGTTTTCAATTGTATGCTTTGTATGCTTTAAACTTTGTGGGCTTGTATCGGAGTTTTATAGATCCTAACCCGGATCTGGGGGTACCCTTTTTTAGGTAAGTAGCAATAAACTGTGAGGGATCTGTCTGGCATAGACCGACACGGATGAAGCAGTAGCTACGTTAGTGTGACACCTTGGTTTGTACCGATATCCCTTGTGTTGGAACAAGGAGAATATGGGTCTTCTGAGGAGTCATTAAGCACCAACTGACCTTAGAACCTTAAATTGACCAACTTGGCCATAGAACAATAGCAGTATGCTACACTCATTGAGACTAAACTCTCGCGATGATTTCGGCCGCAAGAAAAGGTTGCCAAACTGGAATTATGACCGATTGAGGGTAGTCAGTGATATTGAGATCCTCTAGAACCCGGTTACTATTATTAGGACAGGTCTTAACCAACTGAAACTGAAAGAGGGTAGTACCTAAGCTCCATGCCAGCCTGAAATCTAAGGGCTCTTTTGTGTGACTTGTGTGCCTTCAAACTTGAACTACTTGCACATTCTTGTTATCGGACAACATGAGTTCTTTGCAGGTTTTGTTTACAGTCCTTACCCAATAATTTGGACTTATTGCAGGGCTTACTTACATCACCTCACACTTGTGCTTAAACGCATAGCATACACATCATGCCTTAACATTTCCTTAACCATTTCAAGGATCTCAAGGGTCTGTGATGCAGGTTATGGTAAATCAGATGTCCAGCAAGGGGCAAAGGGGATTTATTTTCCTCTAGCCAAAGTTGTCTAGAAATCCAAGCACGATAACTTGAGTCAGGGGCTATGACCCGCTCGATATGGTGAGCTTGACTCTTGAAGAAGGACTCTCAGCAACATGAAGTTCCTTCAATCAAAGCTACAAGATTCAGATTCTAACAGTTTCTTGTTTACCCCGCGAGATCCTTGAAAACATTGCATACATATATCATACATATCATTGCATAACAGGTCTTCCAGTACAGGTCTCTTATGTTCTCGTTGTTTATTTCAGCAATGGCTTTCCAACAAGACAACCAGGGTCTTCATACTCAAGAGACTCGGTTCAGGGAGATATTCCTAAACCTATCCAAGGGACAGGAAGAGTTGAGAACACTCCTCATGGGGACTTTGGTCAAGAGAAATCCTGAAGACAATAAGGACGAACGGCTGAAACATCTGCAAGCTGAGGTAGATGCAATGAGAACCCGAATGCTGGGGCAGATGGCTCTTATCCAAGGCTTAGCTCTGGAGCAAGAAGAGTTGAGAACCATGATCAACCAGCTTCATCAAGACAGATACAACAACATGAAGCAAACAGTCAAGGCCGGGGACCAAGTCATTAATCAACTTCCGAGAAGTCAAAGGTTTGGTTTGACGAAGAATAGACCTCTCCAAGTTGTTACTACCTCACAATTCCAACAAAGACCTTGCCAAGAACAATGGTTTGATCAGAGTAAGCCAAACATGCCCAGGAGGCAATTTACCAAGCTCAACATACCGCTGTCTCAAGCTTTACAACACCTGTTAAGATTGAATCTGGTAACGTTAAGGGACCCTCCTAAGAATCCCAACACATCCTCTCCAAAGCACAATCTTGATGCAAGGTGCATACCATTCCAACAGCCTGGGGCATGATACTGATGGCTGTTGGGCATTGAAAAACAAAATTCAAGACCTGATTGATGAAGGAGCTTTGGAATTCACACAAGATGGCCAGGATGAGTTCTTCTACCAATCCTCCAAGGTTCACCATTTGAAGTGACAAGTCCTGAGACGAGAAGACTTTTTTGTTCATTAGAATTTTCAATGTGTAATTTTCTTTTGATTGTTTAAACATTTATTCATGTCAAACTTTGTTACTTTATCAATGCATTGCATATGTCTGTTTTGAATCAATCCATTCGTATTCACTATATTCAAATTGCTTTCATATTTGTGATGATTAACTCTCGATTAAAAAATTCTAAGCCTTTAGAGGGAGGATGACGAAAATGATACCAAAATCTCTACAGTATGCTTTTGAACAAACCCCGCTGATGATGTACAGGCATTGTTTCAAATCCTAAACAGTGGAGTTATAAGGAAGATAATCCCTAGTCAACCCCTTTGAGCCAAAGAAGTTGGAGTTTTTCTTTTCACAAATTAAAACCCTTAATCATAACCTGGGGCAGGGTAGTGTTCTCAGTTGATCCAGGTGCACAATGAATGGCATCAAAGAAGTCCTTCCGAAACAAAAGACGGTGATGGTTCCGTATAATCGTAAGGACAGGAAGTCATTATCTCTCAGAAATAAAAGCCCATTAAGTCAAAACCTATGAAGGAGACTTACAAAACTGGGGCATCCCGCTGACTGTAAATACAAAAAGAAACAGTTCAGGCAAAAGACAGGGATAATAAAATCAAAAAGAGGTCCTAAAAACTCTCAACAAAAATGACTGCCTATTCAAAATAAATTGTCAGTATCCGAACCATCATTGGAATATCAAAGCAAAAACTCAAACAGGATCTAATACACAATTGACTGAGTTTAGGATTGAAGAACATCACGAAGAGCGGGTGGGTACAAATAAAATTTGAGCCTTTATCCTTTGTTTCTTAAACCGTGAACCAGGCCACGTTATAACCTGTTGTACCCCAAAATTTGCCCTCCCATATTTCTCAAAACATTTCAAGAAAAATTCACAAGTCCAACCCGGCACGTCATATTCAGGTGTTCTTTCACCAAGATATCTCTGATAATGTATTCTCAAATTCAGGTTCGGCTCAAGAGTCAATTCTTTAAAGAAGGTATCCGAATGTGCGAGTTTTCTTGAAGAAATATGGTGAAAAAGTGTGCTGAAAGTGCAGTTTTTACGCGCTAAAAAAATTCATAACTTGAAGATCGCGACTCGTTTTGAACCCGTTCCGGTGGCCAAAATTCCGTCTTGACATTATCTACGTTTTCATCTCTCACGGCTGGAAGCCAATTTCGATCAGAAGGTCTTCAAAAATGTGGATTTATCAAGTATTTTCATACAGAAAATTTGTGACAGAAGTTTATTTGCGTCATGTTCAGAAAATCATAACTTGGTCGATTTTCATCGTATCGAGCTGGTTCTGGTGCCAAAATTTCACAAATTGAGTTGGCTACATTTTCACAGAAGGTATTGAGTTCAAACGGTATTCAAAAGGCCTTCTTTTTTTGCTCAGAGTGCGTGACACGCTGAGAATCCTGAATGCTGAATATTATTTCATCTGAGCCAAAACTTCGAAAATTCATAACTCGGTCAATTTTTATCGGATTGGACTCATATTTTTACACAAGGTCACTGACTCATAGATCTACAACTTTGCTTCAAAAGTCGAGACCAAATTATGCACCGATCAATACCAGTTTTTTATTGAAGAACGTGTTAGAGTCGACACTGGAGCCCAAAATAAGTTTGTCTGAGCTGAAACTTCAAAAATTCATAACTAATTCACCGTTTATCCGATTGAGCCGATTTTCGGACAGGAGTTAGTTCTCGATGCCAGCTACATTTTGTTTTCACATTTCAACTTCAAAAATTGCACTTAAGTCCCTGCGATTTAGCCTGGAAAATGACGAACTCAAGTGAATATTGGAGGCCCAATTGCACATTCAAAGCCCATTTTCTTTACCCTAATTTCCATTATATAATCACCTTCTTTTCATACAAACCAGGGAGGAGGAAAAGAGAGAAAAAACCTTGCCACAACACTGTTAGAATATCAAATTCTTTCAAGAACCCTAAAACCTTGAAATCCTTATTACAAATCTCTCTCTCACTACAAACAAGTCATCACCGTTACAAACCAACACCTCACTACTTCTTCAGTAAGGATAAGGCTGGCTTGGTCTCCATGATCCAAAGGGCATAAAAGCATTCAGGTCACTAATTTTCCAGTAAGGGTAAGATTGATTTGATCTCCATGATCAAAAGGGTATAATCATTCATACATGCCATATTGTGCCTAAACATTAAATTTCTTCATATATTGACTTTATTCGCATTTTATGATTTTATTTAATGGGTTCATGAGATTCAACACTGCATATTTTAGATAGGATCCCATGCAGGTTCATTAAGGAACGTTGAGGCCAAAATACAAATGGCTAAAAGCCAAAAGCCAAATGGCCAAAAGCCAAATGGCCAAAAGAACAACTTATGCATGACACCAATACATGGCGAGACAGACATCCTGAGAAGATTAAGGAACGTTGAGGCCAGAACACAAATGGCCAACAGCCAGAACACAAATGGCCATGAAACCCAATCCAATGGCCAAAGAATGCAGACCACGGTACTCAGGAGTCAATGAACACGCACGTGATGCCAGAAAGTCAAACAAGGTTTTTTGTCTAATGGGCCAGAATACTTCAAAAAAACCTCCCCTTGGGCCTGAAACCCCCATTGGTTTGCATCCTTTTTAATTTAATTTTCTTTTCTTTTCTAATTCTTTTTTTAATTGTTTTAATTGTTTTTTTCACCATAAAATAATTTTCTATAATAAAAACAGAAAAAATCAAAAATACAAATATATTTAATTATTATTAATTTCATCACTAACCTATTTTTTGTAAATAAACTCTAACAATTAACTTAGTTTAATTTAGGTTTTTAAACTTTAATCTTTTTCTTAATAAGTAAAAAGTATCTAGAATTAGGTTTTTTTGACATATTCATCTTTTTCTTAAATAAATTATTAATCATCATTATTTATCATTATTATTAATTATCATTAATTTTGTAAATAAACATGTAAATAAATTAATTAACTAGTAAATTAGGTTAACTTTAATATTTTCATTAATAATTAAAATAATCTAGATTTAGGGTTTCCTTTTAATTCTTGTTCTTTATTTTCCATTAAATACCAAAAACCTAAAAAACATTTCTTTTTCTTTTAATTAAATAATTAATTAACTTTTAATTCAATTTAATTCCAAAAGGGTCCAACGCCCTCGAACGTTCTATTTTCTATTCTTTTCGCGCATTTATTCTTATTTTTCTTGTGAATATTATGTAATTGCTCAAGCCATGTAATAGTAACTAGGTTTTACTTTCCGCATTTTTATTCAAACGGGTCTTTGTTAATTTGGCGATGTATAGACCCGCGTCTTGTAATAGCGTAGGATTTTACTTTCCGCATTTAAATTTCCGCACTCTTAAAACTGCTAAACTTTGCATGAAAGAATGTATGGCCTAAATTAAAAACAAGCGTAGATCACCATGATACATGTACAAGATAAAACATAACATGAAAATAACACACCAATTCACACATCACTCTTAGGGTACGCCTCACTGTTGCCTTGCCCTCGAAACGGGGTCGTCGAGTATAGGACGTTTTAGTAAGTCCTTATGTCTATGACATGATCCAGTTGCCTCGAAACGGTTGCCTCGGAATAAAAAAAAGGATCAATGGCATAAGGGTAGCTTCTAAGGTGTCCTACTGTTGCTCTGGTGACCACACTGTCCCTACAAGCGAATTGACCCGAACACCTCCAACGGTGGTGCTACCTACCTTTCAATGGTGGGATGGCACTACCTTAAGGACATTTACACAGCCTAATTCCTTAGGGTAGGTAGATGACTCGTAGATACTTGCTCTATTAAAAAACAAATCAAACTCTTTTCACACCGACACTTTTCAAAAAGCTTTCAAAACAATTTTTCAAACACTCTTGAGGACTGATACAAGAGTCGATCTGAAATCTTTAAACGAAACTTTTTCAAACCCACTCACACTTTGAAAAGCAAACACTTTTGAAAACACAATGAGCAAGTATCTAAGAGCCCATGGATAACCATGGATAGAAAGGGTGCTAACACCTTCCCTTTCTATAAATCTACCTCCCGAACCGAGAAACTATCTCATAAGGAATTTTGCTGTGCTTTTGTCCTGTCCATGTTGGAGAAAATAAAAGACGATGGCGACTCTTGCTTCCGCGACATTTCGCGAACCAGTGTTAAACAGTCAGTTCCAGATCCACCGATCACAGAACTGGCGACTCTGCTGGGGATCTTTATAAAGTGAGGTGTACCTTAGGACTAAGATCACTTGTGTTTTCGATTGCTGTGTTTGTTTGCTTTATTATTGTGGGCTGCATCGGAGTTACATAGATCCTAACCCGGATCTGGGGATACCCTGTTAGGTAGCATAAGCTGTGAGGGACCTGTCCGACGTAGACCGACATGGGTGAAGCAGTGGCTACGTTGGTGTGGCGCCTTGGTCTGTACCGATATCCCTTGTGTCGCAACGAGGAGAATATGGGTCTTCTGAGGAGTCATTAAGCACCAACCGACCTTAGAACCTTAAATGACCCAACTTGGCCAATAGAACAGTAGCAGTATGCTACGCCCATTGAGGCTAAACTCTCGTGATGGTTCTGGCCGCAAGAAAAGATTGCGATGCTGGAGTTATGACCGATTGAGGGTAGTCAGTGATATTGGGATCCTCTAGAACCCGATTACTTCTGATAGGACAGGTCTTAACCAACAAACTGAAAAAGGGTAATACCTAGACCATATGCTGTCCTAAACTCTAAGGGCTGTGGTGTGACTTGTGTGCCTTCGTACTTGAACTACTTGCATGCTTGTTATCTAACAACACGAGTTCCTTGCAGGTTTTGTTTACAGTCCTTAATCTGGACTTATTACAGGGTTTACTTACATCACTCCACGCATAGCATGACATCATGCCATCATACCATTGCATACATCCTGCATAAGGACTAATCCATTTCAAGGATCTCAAGGGCTTGTGATGCAGGTCATGCTGAACCAATTATCCAGCAAGGGGCATAGGGG
Organism: Vicia faba; assembly: GCA_948472305.1. Taxonomy (NCBI): domain Eukaryota; kingdom Viridiplantae; phylum Streptophyta; class Magnoliopsida; order Fabales; family Fabaceae; genus Vicia; species Vicia faba. The sequence continues at coordinate 1,451,303,204 of OX451739.1, forward strand.
ATTTATTTTCCTCTAGCCAAGGTTGTCAGGGGCTATGACCCACTCGATATGGTGAGCCTTGACCCTTGAAGAAGGACTCTCAACAACATGCAGTTCCTTCAGTCAAGCTATCGGATCCCAACTCTAACAATTTTCTTGTTTACCCCGCGAGATCCTTGAAAACATTGCATGCATATATACATATCATTGCACTACAGGTATCCCTTTTTACAGGTTGCTCACCTTCTTCGCTGTTTATTTCAGCCGACCGTCATGAATCCTGAATCATCTACCGAGCAGTCCATCAAGGCCCTCCAGGCTCAGAATGCCCAGTTCCAAGAGTTGATCATGAGTTTGGCCCAGGGGCAACAAGATCTGAAGACCCTGCTTTTGAAAAAGAAGAAGAAGAGGACAGTGTTGTTCAACCCTAGACGCAAATCTGGGAATGGATCACAAAATGAGGTTGAGCAGACTACCCCATCTGTTGGGAAAGACAGTCCCCAAGAAAGGGAGGTTCCTAGTCCAGTAGTCTCCGACAACGAGACCGATTACAATGATGAGCAGTACCCTCCAGCTGAGGACAGGTATAAACAGTTGGAAGACCGGCTAAGTGCCATGGAGATACAAAAAGTGCCCGGCCTGGACTTCGAAGATCTAGGTCTGTCTTCTGGGGTAGTAATCCCGCACAAATTCAAGGCACCTGCCTTTGCAAAGTACGACGGGGCTTCCTGTCCTAAGCTTCATCTCAGGTCATACATAAGGAGGATCCAGCCCTACACGACTGACAAGAATTTGTGGATTCACTTCTTTCAGGATAGTCTGGCAGGGACTCAACTCGACTGGTTCTATCAACTGAATGGAGCCAACATCCGCAGCTGGGAGGACTTGGCCATTGCATTCTATAAACAGTACCAATACAATGCCGACCTTGCTCCCACGCGCACTCAGCTTCAGAGAATGTCTATGGGTGCAGGTGAAGGTTTTAAAGAATATGCTCAAAAATGGAGGGACCTTGCTGGAAGGGTACAACCACCTCTGACTGACCGCGAGCTCGTCGACATGTTCTTGGGGACCCTGTCTGGTCCATTCTTCAACCACCTGATTGGGAATTCTGCTGCTGGGTTTACAGATCTGATCTTGACCGGGGAAAGAATAGAAGTTGGCATCAAGTCGGGGAAAATACATAATGGTGACTCCTCAAACATTGAGAAGAAACCATCCAAGAGAGAATCTAGTGCTGTCAACGCGGTAACTATTGCAAAGCCGGTCGATGCTCCTCAGCGTCACAATCAACAAAGGGAAGAGAGACCTAAAAGGCAATTTACTCCCCTCGACATGACCTTGTCACAGATATTGCCACAGCTGCTGGAAACCAAGTTGGTAACTCTCATGGACCCTCCAAAGAATCCTAACAGGACACCTTCAAGGTATAACCCCAATGTTCGCTGCGCCTATCATTCTGACAGCCCGGGGCATGCTACGGATGACTGTTGGACTTTGAGAAACAGGGTTCAGGATCTGATCGACGCGAAGGAAGTCCAGTTCGACTCTCCAGAGACTCCGAATGTGATCACTGCTCCCCTGCCAAAACATGGCTAGGATTGGAAATTTTTTTGTTCATTCGAATGTTCAAGATTGTATTTTTCTATGATTGTTCAAACATTCTATGTCAAACGTTGTTATTTCATTAATGCATTACACATGTCTATTTTGAAGTAATTATTTCGTATTCACTATATGCAAACTATTTCATTATTTTTGATGTTCAACTCTCGTTTAACAATTCTAAGCCTCTTGAGGGAGGATGACGAAAACGATACCACAATCTACAGTATGCTTTTGAACAGACCCCGCTGATGAGGTACAGGCATTGTTTCAATTCCCAAACAGTGGAGTTATAAGGAAGATAATCTCTCGTCAACCCCTTCGAGCCAAAGAAGTTGGAGTTTTTCTTTTCACAAAAAATTAAAACCTTAATTATAACCTGGGGCAGGGTAGTTCTCTTAGTTGATCCAGGTGCATAATGGATGACATCAAAGGAGTCCTTCCAAAACAAAAGACAGTGATGGTTCCGAATAATCATAAGGACAGGCAGTCGTCATCTCTCAAAATAAAAGCCCAATAAGTCAAAACCTATGAAGGAGACTTACAAAACTGGGGCATCCCGCTGACTGTAATCACAAAAGAACAGTTCAGGCAAAATAAATAGGGATAATCAAATCAAAAAGAAAGAGGTCCTGCAAACCCTCAACAAAAAAGAAATGACTGCCTAGTCAAAATAAATTGTCAACATCCGAACCATCACCGGATTATCAGAGCAAAGACTCAAACATGGTCTAACGCACGATCAGCTGAGTTTAGGTTTGAAGAACGTCACGAAGAACGGGTGGGTACAAATAAAATTTGAGCCATTATCCTTTGTTTCTTAAACCGTGAACCAGGCCACGTTATAACCCTCAAAAGTCCTAGCTGAAGCATGGGTTAGTCCGAAAGCATACTGTTACGAAAGGTATCCTGACTCCTTAAGGCTTGCGGTAAAATAACGAGTTGACATCACAATTTACAAAACTTGCTTGTTTTACTAAAAATGCATTTTCAAAAACTTCAAGACAGACATAAGCTTTGCATTTTTAATATAACATTGTTTGCATATGACTATTTGTTTGAATAGCACAGAAGTTCCCACGAAGAATATCTGATGAACAAAAGCACTCCCAATCAAGGGGCATGGCATGAGCATTGTCCATCATCTGGGGCAGTTAAGTCAAGATTCGGAGAATCTCTCAAAAGGCCAACCAACTCGGGGCAAATCTCCATCTGAGTCACTTGGGGCATTGGACATGAATTCCAGCAACGAATCTTGCACGGTCAGACATATTCTGGTCGCATGGCAACACAACAACAGGGGCATCTCCCTACATTCTGAGAGCGTGGATATAGTCGAAAAAATACTACGCATAATCAAAGACCCGCTAGGTTGACACACCTAGGCAAAAATTAGGGCCTCCCGGCGAACCAAAAGGGTTCGGGCAAAATGAGGGATGAAATAAAATAATCTGTACACCCGGCAAGTCGAAAACCCGAAAAGGCGGCTTGGGCAAAAATGGGTATCCCGATGGACTGAAAACCCGAAAGGGCGGTCCAGGCAAAAGTTAGGGATCAAAAGCGTACGACTATGTCCCGTCGTCTCGTCACTCGTCTACCAGAAGAAGATTTGTCAATCGGCAGGTATCAAGCACCTCCACAGGTACCTTCTCTCGCAGAAACAGGGGCAATAATGAGTGGGCCAAACAATCTAATCGCCCTGTCCACCAAAGCACCAAGGTAAGTTCGGCCGAAGAATGCGACCAAGATACCTTCACTCCCTGCAGAGCGAACGCGTCTCCCTGGTTTTATTCAAAGGTTATTTCTCCACCAGAGCTTATAACTGGGTTATCCTTAGCTAAAAGCCACGGAAAGATCGTCCTCGGCGAAGTCTTCCTATCCCCAGTGGAGTTCATCAAATCTCCCAACATAACTTATCAACGGTATCCCCAGCGGAGTTATCTTCATCAACCTCAGCAAAGTACTTCTCTTTCCCCACAAAGTTCACTCCCCGAAGAGTAATCTATTCGCCAAGTTTATTCCCCAACGGAGTTATCTTCTCCGACCGGTATTCTTGCAATCATCACCCCCAACGGAAACGAAGAATCTCACTCTTCAACATCAGCCCCAGATTTGACTTCCCGGCATCCGTCAAGGATCTATCTTCCTAGACGAAGATACATTCATAAACATCACATTGTTATACATCATGATACATGCATATACGCATCATATCATACAATCTCATGTGTTGAAAAATATTATTGCTTGATCCATATCATGCATTGCATATGACTGACCTTTACCTCTCAGGAAGGATACAGTTAAAAGATCAGCTATGTAGACGAATACAGTCAAAAGAGACCAACCCAGTCAAAGAATACAAATCCAGTTAAATCAATTCCTAAAGATTTCTCTGATATAACTCGTCGTTATAGACACTCGTCGCTATAGACACTCGTCGTTATAAGACACTCGTCGTCATAGACACTCGTCGTTATAGACACTCGTCGTCATAGACACTCGTCGTTATAGACACTCGTTGTCATAGACACTCGTCGTTATAGACACTCGTCGTCATAGACACTCGTCGTTATAGACACTCGTCGTCATAGACACTCGACGTTATAGACACTCGTCGTCATAGACACTCGTCGTTATAGACACTCGTCGTCATAGACACTCGTCGTTATAGACACTCGTCGTCATAGACACTCGTCGTTATAGACACTCGTCGTCATAGACACTCGTCGTTATAGACACTCGTCGTATAGACACTCGTCGTTATAGACACTCGTCGTTATAGACACCCGTCATTATAGACACTCGTCGTTAAAGACCACCCGTCCATAGAAATAACTTGTCAGTAGAGACAACTCACCAACCTTTCTGAATTCCAGACTCGATTCCTGTATCCTGCCAGGGCACGTCTGAAGAGTTTGAGGATCCGATTCCTGTATCTTGCCAATGTGTATCTGTTGACGACTAACATTACCAGACTCGATTCCTGTATCTTGCCAGGGCACGTCTAAAGAGTTTGAGGATCCGATTCCTGTATCTTGCCAGGGTGTATCTGTTGACGACTAACATTACCAGACTCGATTCCTGTATCTTGCCAGGGCACATCTGAAGAGTTTGAGGATCCGATTCCTGTATCTTGCCAGGGTGTATCTGTTGACGACTAACATTACCAGACTCGATTCCTGTATCTTGCCAGGGCACGTCTGAAGAGTTTGAGGATCCGATTCCTGTATCTTGCCAGGGTGTATCTGTTGACGACTAACATTACCAGACTCGATTCCTGTATCTTGCCAGGGCACGTCTGAAGAGTTCGAAGATCCGATTCCTGTATCTTGCCAGGGTGTATCTGTTGACGACTAACATTACCAGACTCGATTCCTGTATCTTGCCAGGGCACGTCTGAAGAGGTCGAAGATCCGATTCCTGTATCTTGCCAGGGTGTATCTGTTGACGACTAACATTACCAGACTCGATTCCTGTATCTTGCCAGGGCACGTCTGAAGAGTTCGAAGATCCGATTCCTGTATCTCGCCAGGGTGTATCTATTGACGACTAATTCCAGACTCGATTCCTGTATCTTGCCAGGGCATGTCTGAAGAGTTCGAAGATCCGATTCCTGTATCTTGCCAGGGTGTATCTGTTGATGACTATATTCTCCGGACTCGATTCCTGTATCTTGCCAGGGTACGTCTGAAGAGTTTAAAGATTCGATTCCTGTATCCAGCCAGGGCACATCTACACAAAGAGTTTGAAGATCAACTCCTGTAACAGGCCAGGTAATTATTTTCTTTTCTCAGGTACGCAAGTTCTCGCTAAGGAATCTCTTACGCGATCGACACCTAGATGGCATCTATAAGCCCATCCACATACCAACAGTCTCCAAATGGCATCTATAAGCCCATTCCCGACAAGGCTCTGTCACAACTCCAAATGGCATCTATAAGCCCATCCTCCTATCCGTCATCTCTCCAAATGGCATCTGTAAACCCATTCCCGCAATCACGTTGCTGATACTCTACTATGCGAGTGCAAATTTCTGGGCACTCTAGTGTTCAATCATCTTCCACCTTCGGATCACGAAAGGCACGCAAGCCAATCTACATCCTCAGGTTTAAGAAGATTGAACAGGGGCAACTGTTGTACCCCAAAATTTGCCCTCCCATATTTCTCAAAACATTTCAAGAAAAATTCACAAGTCCAACCCGGCGCGTCATATTCAGGTGTTCTTTCACCAAGATATCTCTGATAACGTATTCTCAAATTCAGGTTCGGCTCAAGAGTCAATTCTTTAAAGAAGGTATCAGAATGTGCGAGTTTTCTTGAAGAAATATGGTGAAAAAGTGTGCTGAAAGTGCAGTTTTTACGTGCTAAAAAAATTCATAACTTGAAGATCGCGACTCGTTTTGAACCCGTTCCATGGGCCAAAATTCCATATTGACATTATCTATGTTTTCATCTCTCACGGCTGGAAGCCAATTTCGATCAGAAGGTCTTCAAAAATGTGGATTTATCAAGTATTTTCATACAGAAAATTTGTGACAGAAGTTTATTTGCGTCATGTTCAGAAAATCATAACTTGGTCGATTTTCATCGTATCGAGCTGGTTCTGGTGCCAAAATTTCACAAATTGAGTTGTCTACATTTTCACAGAAGGTATTGAGTTCAAACGGTATTCAAAAGGCCTTCGTTTTTTGCTCAGAGTGCGTGACACGCTGAAAATCCTGAATGCTGAATATTATTTCATCTGAGCCGAAACTTCGAAAATTCATAACTCGGTCAATTTTTATCGGATTGGACTCATATTTTTACACAAGGTCAATGACTCATAGATCTACAACTTTGCTTAAAAAGTCGAGACCAAATTATGCACCGATCAATACCAGTTTTTTATTGAAGAACGTGTCAGAGTCGACACTGGAGCCCAAAATAAGTTTGTCTGAGCTGAAACTTCAAAAATTCATAACTAATTCACTGTTTATCCGATTGAGCCGATTTTCGGACAGGAGTTAGTTCTCGATGCCGGCTACATTTTGTTTTCACATTTCAACTTCAAAAATTGCACTTAAGTCCCTGCGATTTAGCCTGGAAAGTGACGAACTCAAGTGAACATTGGAGGCCCAATTGCACATTCAAAGCCCATTTTCTTTACCCTAATTTCCATTATATAATCACCTTCTTTTCACACAAACCAGGGAGGAGGAAAAGAGAGAAAAAACCTTGCCACAACACTGTTAGAATATCAAATTCTTTCAAGAACCCTAAAACCTTGAAATCCTTATTACAAATCCCTCTCTCACTACAAACAAGCCATCACAGTTACAAACCAACACCTCACTACTTCTTCAGTAAGGATAAGGCTGGCTTGGTCTCCATGATCCAAAGGGCATAAAAGCATTCAGGTCACTAATTTTCCAGTAAGGGTAAGATTGATTTAATCTCCATGATCAAAAGGGTATAATCATTCATACATGCCATATTGTGCCTAAACATTAAATTTCTTCATATATTGACTTTATTCGCATTTTATGATTTTATTTAATGGGTTCATGAGATTCAACACTGCATATTTTAGATAGGATCCCATGCAGGTTCATTAAGGAACGTTGAGGCCAAAATACAAATGGCCAAAAGCCAAAAGCCAAATGGCCAAAAGCCAAATGGCCAAAAGAACAACTTATGCATGACACCAATACATGGCGAGACAGACATCCTGAGAAGATTAAGGAACGTTGAGGCCAGAACACAAATGGCCAACAGCCAGAACACAAATGGCCATGAAACCCAATCCAATGGCCAAAGAATGCAGACCACGGTACTCAGGAGTCAATGAACACGCACGTGATTCCAGAAAGTCAAACAAGGTTTTTTGTCTAATGGGCCAGAATACTTCAAAAAAACCTCCCCTTGGGCCTGAAACCCCCATTGGTTTGCATCCTTTTTAATTTAATTTTCTTTTCTTTTCTAATTCTTTTTTTAATTGTTTTAATTGTTTTTTTCACCATAAAATAATTTTCTATAATAAAAACAGAAAAAATCAAAAATACAAATATATTTAATTATTATTAATTTCATCACTAACCTATTTTTTGTAAATAAACTCTAACAATTAACTTAGTTTAATTTAGGTTTTTAAACTTTAATCTTTTTCTTAATAAGTAAAAAGTATCTAGAATTAGGTTTTTTTGACATATTCATCTTTTTCTTAAATAAATTATTAATCATCATTATTTATCATTATTATTAATTATCATTAATTTTGTAAATAAACATGTAAATAAATTAATTAACTAGTAAATTAGGTTAACTTTAATATTTTCATTAATAATTAAAATAATCTAGATTTAGGGTTTCCTTTTAATTCTTGTTCTTTATTTTCCATTAAATACCAAAAACCTAAAAAACATTTCTTTTCTTTTAATTAAATAATTAATTAACTTTTAATTCAATTTAATTCCAAAAGGGTCCAACGCCCTCGAACGTTCTATTTTCTATTCTTTTCGCGCATTTATTCTTATTTTTCTTGTGAATATTATGTAATTGCTCAAGCCATGTAATAGTAACTAGGTTTTACTTTCCGCGTTTTTATTCAAACGGGTCTTTGTTAATTTGGCGATGTATAGACCCGCGCCTTGTAATAGCGTAAGATTTTACTTTCCGTATTTAAATTTCCGCACTCTTAAAACTGCTAAACTTTGCATGAAAGAATGTATGGCCTAAATTAAAAACAAGCGTAGATCACCATGATACATGTACAAGATAAAACATAACATGAAAATAACACACCAATTCACACACCACTCTTAGGGTACGCCTCACTGTTGCCTTGCCCTCGAAACGGGGTCGTCGAGTATAGGACGTTTTAGTAAGTCCTTATGTCCATGACATGATCCAGTTGCCTCGAAATGGTTGCCTCGGAATAAAAAAAAGGATCAATGGCATAAGGGTAGCTTCTAAGGTGTCCTACTGTTGCTCTGGTGACCACACTGTCCCTACAAGCGAATTGACCTGAACACCTCCAACGGTGGTGCTACCTACCTCTCAATGGTGGAATGGCACTACCTTAAGGACATTTACACAGCCTAATTCCTTAGGGTAGGTAGATGACTCGTAGATACTTGCTCTATTCAAAAACAAATCAAACTCTTTTCACACCGACACTTTTCAAAAAGCTTTCAAAACAATTTTTCAAACACTCTTGAGGGCTGATACAAGAGTCGATCTGAAATCTTTAAACGAAACTTTTTCAAACCCACTCACACTTTGAAAAGCAAACACTTTTGAAAACACAATGAGCAAGTATCTAAGAGCCCATGGATAACCATGGATAGAAAGGGTGCTAACACCTTCCCTTTCTATAAATCTACCTCCCGAACCGAGAAACTATCTCATAAGGAATTTTATTGTGCTTTTGTCCTGTCCATGTTGGAGAAAATAAAAGACGGTGGCGACTCTTGCTTCCGCGACATTTCGCGAACCAGCGTTAAACAGTCAGTTCCAGATCCACTGATCACATAACCCTTAAAAGTCCTAGCTGAAGCATGGGTTAGTTCAAAAGCATACTGTTACAAAAGGTATCCTGACTCCTGTAGGGCTTGCTGTAAATCCTGAGTTGACATCACATTTTACAAAAAAATCGCCTGTTTTACTGAAAAATGCATTTTCAAAAATTTCAAAACAGACATAAGCTTTGCATTCTTAAAATAACATTGTTTGCATATGACTATTTGTTCAAACAGCAGAGAAATTCGCACGAGGAATATCTAGGGAACAAAAAAAAACCTTCTCAATAAAAGGGTCACCTCAAGTGGAAAAAACACTTCCAATCCAGGGGCACGGCATGAGCATTGTCCATCATCTGGGGCAGTTAAGTCAAGATTCAAGGAATCTCTCAAAATGCCAAATAGCCAGGGGCAAATCTCCATCTGAATCAATTGGGGCATTGCACGTGAATTCCAGCAACGAATCTTGCACGATCAAACTAAGATCTTCTGGTAGTATGGCAACACAACACTATTGACAGTGATAACTCCCTACGCTCTGAGAGCGTGGACATAGTCAAAAGAGTACTACGCATAATCAAAGACCCGCTAGGTTGACTGGCCTAAGCAAAAATAAGGGCTTCCCGGCGAACCAAAAGGGTTCGGGCAAAAATAAGGGATGAAAATGAAAAATTTGTACACCCGGCAAGTCGAAAACCTGAAAAGGCGGCTTGGGCAAAAAAGGGTATCCCGATGGACTGAAAACTCGAAAGGGCGGTCCAGGCAAAAACTAGGGATCAAAGCGTACGACTATGTCCTGTCATCTCGTCACTGGCCTACCAGAAGAAGACTTGTCATTCTGACTGAAAGATACCAAGCACCTCATAGGTGGGGATAATACTCGATCCACAGGGCCTCCGCAGGCACCTTCTCCCACAAAAACAGGGGCAAATAAGAATTGTCCGAACTGTACAAGTTGCTCTGTCCACCAGGTACCAAGGTATATATCTAGCTGAAGAATATGGCTAAGATACTTTCACTCCCCGCAGAGTAAGACAGTAATGATAGCTCTCTCAGCTGAGACTTGTAACTATGAACGAATCAACAATACTCTCCTCAAGCAGAGTTGGTCTACCATCAGCCTTAAAAAGATTGGGTATCCCCAGAAGGTCTCAATATCCCCCAGCGGAGTATAAGGATATTCCCCAACAAGCATAAGAGTATCCCTGGCAGTCTTAATATTCCTCAACGGAATATAAGAATATTCCCCGACAGAATGCAAGATACCCCCAGTGGAGCCATTTCCCCAGCGCAGTCTAAAATTTTTTTCCCAATTGGAATTGAATCATCTCCCCCAGTAGATTCCGGAAGCTTATCCCCTGCGAAGCACAAATGTATCTCCCCAGCCAAATTCAAAGGTTATCCTCACAAGTGTCTAACTGGGTTATCCTCAGCAAGTTGCAACTGAAAGATCATCCCCGGCGAAGTTCTTTCTATCCCCAACGGAGTTCATCATCAAGATCCCCAACAGAACCTATCAACGGAATCCCCAGTGGAGTTTATCATTAAAATCTCAGCGAAGTATCTCTTCCCCACAGAGTAATCCCCCGCAGAGTAATCTCTTCACCATGTTTATTCCCCAACGGAGTTATTTTCTCCTACAGGTTTATTCTTGCAATCATCTTCGTGCATCATCCCCAGTGGAAACGAAGAATTCAACCATACTCTTCAACAGCAGCCCAAGATTTAACAAACTCCCCGACATTTGTCAAGGATTTATTTTCCCAGACATAAATACATTCATAAACATTTCACATTTCATACCTCCTATTTACATACATGATGAAGTGCATACGACACAATCTCATTTATTTTTGAGAACATCATGACGTCATGCATTTCATACATCATGACATTGCATACAACTAACGTTTTACCGTTTTCAGGAAAAGGTCAAACAAAAGAGGGCTACGACCAACCTTTTTTAAGTTCCAGATTAATACCTGTAACAAGCCAGGAAAATATCTGTGGACGACTGATTGTAGATCAATACCTGTAACAAGCCAGGAAAGTTATCTACATGAAGAGATTGAAGATTAATACCTGAAACCAGCCAGGAAAGTTATCTACATGAAGAGATTGAAGATCAATACCTGTAACAAGCCAGGAAGACCATCTTTCTTTCTCAGGTCAGAGATTAATACCTGAAACCAGCCAGGACAGCTATCTCCTCGAGCAACCTTTGCAAAGTTCCAAATTAATACCTGTAGCAAGCTAGGAAAATATCTGTGGATGACTGATTGTAGATCAATACCTGTAACAAGCCAGGAAAGTTATCTACATGAAGAGATTGAAGATCAATACCTGTAACAAGCCAGGAAGACCATCTTTCTTTCTCAGGTCAGAGATTAATACCTGAAACCAGCTAGGACAACTATCTCCTCGACCAACCTTTTTTAAGTTCCAGATTAATACCTGTAACAAGCCAGGAAAATATCTGTGGACGACTGATTGTAGATCAATACCTGTAACAAGCCAGGAAAGTTATCTACATGAAGAGATTTAAGATTAATACCTGAAACCAGCCAGGAGAATTATCTTTCTTTCTCAAATCAGAGATTAATACCTGAAACCAGCCAGGACAACTATCTCCTCGACCAACCTTTTTTAAGTTCCAGATTAATACCTGTAACAAGCCAGGAAAATATCTGTGGACGAATGATTGTAGATCAATACCTGTAATAAGCCAGGAAAGTTATCTACATGAAGAGATTGAAGATTAATACCTGAAACCAGCCAGAAGAATTATCTTTCTTTCTCAAGTCAGAGATTAATACCTGAAACCAGCCAGGACAACTATCTCCTCGACCAAACTTTTTTAAGTTCCAGATGAATACCTGTAATAAGCCAGGAAAATATCTGTGGAAGACTGATCGTGGATCAATACCTGTAACGAGCCAGGAAAATTATCTACATGAAGAAATTGAAGGTTAACACCTGTAACAAGCCAGGAAGACCATCTTTCTTTCTCAGGTCAGAGATTAATACCTGAAACCAGCCAGGACAACTATCTCCTCGACCAACCTCTTCAAGTCCCAGTTGAATACCTGTAGCAAGCCAGGAAAACTATCTGTGGACGACTGATACCTGTAACAAGCCAGGAAAACCATTTACACAAAGAGATTGAAGATTAACACCAGTAACAAGCCAGGAAGACCATCTTTCTTTCTCAGGTATGCAAGTTCTCTCTAAGGAATCTCTTATGCGATCGACACTCCTGCATATGGCATCTATAAGCCCATCCTCCTACCAATAACCTCCAAATGGCATCTGTAAGCCCATTCCCGACGTCACAATGCTAATACTACACCATGCGAGTGCAAATTTCTGGGCACTCTAGTGTTCAATTATCTTCCACCTTCGGATCACGAAAGGCTCGAAAGCCAATCTATATCCTCATGTTCAAGAAAATTGAACAGAGGCAACTATTGTACCCCAAAATTTACCCTTTCATGTTTCTAAAGGTCTTCCCTTACATAGTTAGTCACGAACACTCACCTAACAAAAATAAAGTTTTTTTGAAGATATACAAAGTGTCTTTCGATTGGCATCTGGGAAAAGGCTTCGATTAAGCGTTTGGAACCTTTCGATCAGGTTTGGTTCACCAGTCTTTGATTGGGAATTTGGAACTCTTAGATCAGGTTTTGGTTCACCAGTCTTCGATTGGGCCTTTGGCACTCTTCGATCAAGCTTTGGTCTGCAGGTCTTCGATTGAGTGCTGGACACTCCTTCGATCAAGTCAATGTCACAATGCTTCGACTATGCACTAGCTACTTCAGGCTTACCTTCGACTCACCAGGCAAGAAGCTCATTCGAAGAACATGTAAATGACTCATTCGAAGAAGCACTCAGAAGGCCCATTCGAAAGGTACATAAGAAGTCCATTCGAAGGAGGAAACACAAGACCCTTCGATTAGCAACACAAGACCCTTAGATTAGCATGAACAAGACCTTTCGATTGGCCTGTTAACAGTGTCTTTCGATTGAAGTTTCAATTAGTACCCTTCGATTGGTATATGGACAAATGCCCTTCGAATGGCATTTTAGTGCAGAATTTCCCTGAATAAGAACATCAGAACGAAATGATTTTCGAATGGCATTTCAGTGCAGAGTTTCTCTCAACCTAAGATGCTCTGACAAAGGAAGTTCTGAACACTTCGAATCAGAACTTAGACTCATCACAAGGCCAAGGGCTGGTCGAGGTTGTCTAATAAGGAATAGATTCGAATTGGGACTTTGAAGCAATCGAAACTGGCAAAGAAGGCAAATTCGAAGGGGTTGGATCTGTAAGTCAGTTTTTGATTTCCATCAAGTTGGAGGCCCAAACAACTCAGAGCAAGCTGGCAGAAACGCATGATTGAATCAAATTTGGCAAGTTTTCATGAAGATCAAATCAAATCTCTCCATCATAATGGACCAAGATTTGATACACATTTGTTGACCTAATTTCTTTGCCTATATAAACCTGCTGCTCATAAACAAATGACACGAAAAAACCCTTGCAGAAAGACACGTGAAAAACACCTACACAAACTCTGCAGAAACGGCCACACGACCTTGGAAAAAAAGTTTGAACAGTGAGAGATCAAAAACAACCTTGTAGGCAGATTCAGACCCAAAGAAAGACGCAACTCTCTTGCCATCAACCTCCTGAAGCGAGGCCAATCAAAAACCAAGCTTTTCATCATCTAAATCGCACTGTAAGTGTTCTAGAAAACGCCTCTGAACATGAAAACGCAACTCATCATTCTTGCATCTTTTCTTTAAAATATTGACATATTTGTGATTGTTATTTGATTTAGAATGTTTTGGCATTGTCCAATTTAATTTTCATGGCCTCTAACCCCATATATAGGACCTAGGGTTCCTGTTCTTGTTTTTAGGCATTTCTTGTGCAGGGTAAATTGAGACAAACAATGGCTATAAGAATGATGAGGAGGTCGAGACGAACACATCTGTGTTCTTGAATAGCGTTTTCATGGCCTGGAGCGATTTTTAGAACCATCCCACGAAACTTCCTGCGGATAAAAATCCGCAGGTAAATAACCAGGGTGTTTGGGGAAGATGATAATGTGACTCAGCTCCATTGGTCCATTTGAATTCATTACGCGCTTTTTATTTTTTTGGCAGGCCTAATTATTGTTTTGTTTTATATTATTCGCGTCTTATCCCACTAACAGGTTAACATCATGGCTCAGTTGGTAGCGCGCTGGTTGAATTGTCCAATGGGACCTGGATTCGAATCCCAGGTCCCCCCAAAACTTTGTTACATTTTTCTACAGGTGCTCAGATGCAGTGCTCCAGGCAGGGAGCATCATACACCTCCAGATCTCACGCGTCAGGTGGTTCCAGATCCAGATCCTGTGGTCCAGGATGAGGTTCACCATGAACCTTGGCCAACAAAAGCCCAGGCAATCTGAAAGTCCAACAGGCTGGACGTTTGGGCTTGGAAACTGCAATTCATACTCCGTTTTCGAGCCCAGCACCCCTGAGTTTGTTTCTTTATTTTTCTCTTTTCACAGTTTTTTATTTTATCACCATAATTAATTAACTCTTTTTCATAAAAAAATTAGAAACAACAAAAATACTTTTATTTTAATTTTATTACTTATTTTTGTAAATAAATTGTAACCAATTAATTTAGTTTTTTTAATTAGGTTTAATTTTAACAATTTTGCATTAAATTAAAATTGAGTTAGAATTAGGATTTTATTAACTTTTTTTAATCACTCCTATTTTACTGCCTTAATTAAAATAAAACTCAAAAACACCTTTTTCTTTAATTCCATTATTAATTTAGACTTGATTCTTAATTCAAAAAAGACCAAAAATATGCTTTCTTTAAAAAGGGTCAAAACCCTAAAGGACAATCTGATTCAACTTTTCTCGCGCGTATTATTTTGATCTATATATTGTAATTGCTCCGAGGATGTAATAGTTTTAACTTAGGATTTTTTATTTATCGCATTTATTTACTTTCCGCATTTACTTTTAAGGGTTTGTTTTTGGCGATGTAAATACCCGACGCCTTGTAATAGCTTAGTTTTATTTTCCGCAACCACTAACTGCTAGATGTATGCTAACTAGGCTATGCATGACAAGATCTATCTTAAATTAAAATCAACCGTAGCTCACCATGACATGTAAAGATAACATAACTGAAAATTGACACACATGCACATGCCACTCCTAGGGTACGCCTCACTTGGTTGCCTCGAACGTGGTCATTGAGTATAGGATGTTTTAGGGGTCGCCCTCCTATCTAAAGATCAAAGTTTCCTCGAAACGGTTGCCTCGGATAAAAATGATCTAAGACATTAGGGTTACCACTAAGGCGTCCTAACGTTGCTTTAGTGACCACACATCCCTAAAATCGAATTGACCCGAAAACTCCAACGACGGTGCTACCTACTCCTCAATAGTGGGATAACACTGTCTAAAGGACATTTGCACAGTTTAATTCCTTTTTGAGTAGGTATATGTTTTTAAGTACTTGCTCTTTTAAAACAAAACAAAACTTTTTGCACTTACACTCCTTTCAAACAAAAAACTCTTTCAAACCCACAATCACAAAGAAAAGCAAACTTTTAAAAACATAGTGAGTAAGTACCTAAGAGCCCGTGGATAACCACGGATAGAAAGGGTGCTAACACCTTCCCTTTCTATAATCTACCTCCCGAACCCGAGAAACATCTCGAAAAGGAATTTTGCTGTGCTTTTGTCCTTTCCTTGTTGGATAAAATAAAAGACGGTGGCGACTCTTGCTTACCGCGACATTTTGCGAAACGCAAACGCGAACCAGCATTCCAAAAATAGTCAGTTCTCATTCCCACCGATCACATATCAGCATCATTGGGCCAGCATTCTTGCTATTCACACCCTTAAAAAATCAGGCCCATCTCACTCTTTTTCTTATATTTTATTTTTTTCATTTAATTATTTTATTTTATTTAATTTAATTACTAACCAATAAATTAATTTTCTTTTTTATCAAAAATCACAAAAATATTTTTACCCAATTAAAATTTTAGAAATTTATTTTCCATTAATAAATCAATTAATTTAATTAGGTTAATTTTAGATAACTTTCATTTATTTTTGCAAATAATTAAAAATCAATTAGAATAATAGGTTTTAACCCTAATTTAATTATTTTATTTTCTTTCCTAAATTAACAAAACTCCAAAAATATGTCACTTAAATTATTTTTCATTTATTAATTTAATAACCAACTAATTTAGCATTTAATTTCTTTTCTTAAAGAAATAAAAACAAAAAAAATATTTTCTTTTAATTAGGAGGGTCAAAACCCTAGTTTCACTTTCAATTCAATTGTCTCATGCGCTTTATTTATCCAATTATTGTATCTGCTCTTGGCTTGTAATAATTTAATTAGGACATTTACTTTACCGCTTTTATTTTCAAAGGGTTATTTTTGGCGATGTAAATACCCGACGCCTTGTAATAATTTAGTTTAAATTCTGCACCTTTAATTTCTGCAAATATACAACTGCTAGATGTTTGATAATAGGGTTTGCATGACAAGAATGAATGTCTAATTTTAAAAGGGTTAGATCACCCTAAACACGTGCAAAGATAAAAATAACTGAAATCAACACACCCGCACATGCGCACTCCTAGGGTACACCCCACTTGGTTGCCTTCGTAAACGGTCATCGAGTATAGGTTATTTTAGAGATTGCCCTCTTGTCTAAAAGATCATAAGTTGCCTCGGAAAGGTTGCCTCGGATATCGTTGCCTCGGATAAATGATCTAAGATATCCTAACATTGCTTTAATGATCGTATGTCCCTCTTTCGAATTGACCCTCAAACTCCAACGACGGTGCTACCTACTCACTAATAGTGGGATAGCATTGTCTAAAGGAAATTAGCATATAACGATTCCTTTTTCGAGTAGGTAGATTAGTTCTTAGATACTTGCTCATCCAAAAACAAAACTTTTTCCACACTTACACTCTTTTACAAACAAGTTTTCAAAAAAACACTTCATTACACTCTTGAAGACAGACGCAAGAGTTAAATCTAAGTCAAAACAAAAACTTTTTAAAACCCACAAGCACAAAGAAAACATTTTTGAAAATGATGAGCAAGTACCTAAGAGCCCGTAGATAACTACGGATAGAAAGGATGTTAATACCTTCCCTTTCTATAAATCTACCCCCCGTACTCAGAAATATCTCGAAAAAATGAATTTTTCTGTGATTTTTTCCTTTCCTTGGATAAAATAAAAGACGGTGGCGACTCTTGCTTACCGCGACATTTTGCGCAAACAAACGCAAAATGTAGACCAGCATTCCAAAAACAATCAGTTCTTCCCACCGTATCACACCCATATAGTTTTCGTGGATCACATTGGGCTTTCAGGCATCAAATCGAAGAAAAAGCAAGCTTGCTTCGATTTCCCAAGTTTCTACCAGACTTTGGCCTCCTTTAAGTTTGCTTCAATTTCCCGAGTTTCGACTGGACTTTGGCCTCCTTCAAGTTTGCTTCGATTTCCCAAGCTTCAACTGGACTTTGTCCTCCTTCAACTTGCCTTCGATCCACAAGGAAAAGGCTTCTTCTGTGCTTGACTTTGATCCAAAAGGCAAGTACATCCTTCAGGTCTGCCTTCCATTCACAAGGCAAGAACTTATTTCATACTTGCCTTTGATTCACAAGGAAAGAACTCCTTCAACTTGCCTTCAATCCACAAGGCAAAGGCTTCCTTTGTGCTTGCCTTTGATCCACAAGACAAGTACATCCTTTAGGCCTGCCTTCGATTCATAAGGCAAGAACTTATTTCATGCTTGCCTTTGATTCACTAGGAAAATACTTCCTTCGTGGCTGATTCAATTCACAAGGCAAGTACATCCTTCAGGCTTGCTTTTGATTCACAAAGCAAGTACATCCTTCAGGCTTGTTTTCGATTCACTGGGAAAATACTTCCTTCAGGTTGTTTTTGATTCACAAGGCAAGTACACCATTCAGGCCTGCCTTCGATTCACAAGGCAAGAACTTCTTTCATGCGTGCTTCGATTCACAAAGCAGCCTCATGCTAGCCGTGACTCCACCTCTAAACCCTTCAACACACAGTTTCTACACTATGACACATAATATGGTCCATTCGAAGAAACATTCAAAAGGTCCATTCAAAGAACATGAATTTGGTGGATTTAAAGGACATCCATTGGTGGCCCATTCAAAGGACATACATTAGTGGGTTTGAAGGACATATATTGGTGGCCCATTCGAAGAACACACCAGTGGTGCCTTAGAAGGACATACAATTAGTCCATTCGAAGGACCCACAATTGTTGGAAACAAGTTTTGCTTTATCGTTTGATGAGTCTGGTACAAGGCGCTTGCTGGCCAAAGTCCTACATGATGCCAAGCCCAAGCCTCCTACACAATTACATTCAAAGGAAATAACAAAAAATCTTCGATTGGCCAGAAGGAAGTGTCCAATTTGGCTAATAGAAGAATTTTCCAAGTCAAATACCAACGTAAATGGACTCAATGGAAGGAGCCATGAGGATGAAACCATGAACAAATTGAATTGAAGCCCAGAGCCATCAAAGGAAGCCACTCAGAGCTAATCAAAGAACAAGGCTTGAGGGCATTCGAAGGAGTCAGGGAGTGAAACCTGTCCAGGTTCATTCAAAACTCAAAAGGGTGAAAATCCTTAAAAAAGGCAACCTGTTTAAGGCTTTCGATTCTGCCTTCAAAGCCTGGTTAATGGCTATTTCTTTCCATTTCCATTCACCACTGCCCCCTATAAATACAGAGCTAAAGACACATTTCCAATGGGAACGAAAGAAAAGAAAAAAAAATTGCCACAGAAACACTTGCCTATACACACACGCATTTCCCAGACACGAGAGTATTTACCCAAACACGCACGCTGCCCCACAAGAGCTCCACAAATATTCCAAAATTTCGGCAAAGTTGTCAAAATCGAAGCTTTCTAGATCTTATTACTGATGGTTATATTCTAGTTGTAGCAGATGCTACTGAAGAACAAAGATCTGCACAAAGAGCTACGAGGAAGAGGGATCAGAAAGCTTTGTTCTATATCCATCAGTGTGTGGATGAAAGTGTGTTTAAGAAGATTGTTGATTCGACGACGTCGAAAGAGGCATGGGATATACTGGTCAGATGTTACGGTGGTGACGCGTTAGTAAATAAGGTGAAGCTTCAGTCCCTGTGAAAGCAATATGAGAATCTCAACATGAAGAATAGTGAGAAAGTTTCTGAGTACATCTCCAGAATGATTCTGATCACTAATGAGATGAAACCTTGTGGAGAAACACTTTCTGAACAGGTAATCATAGAGAAGATTCTGAGGTCACTTACTCCTCAGTTTGATTACATTGTTGTTTCTATTGAACATTCTAAAAATCTGGAAACCATGAGAATATAAGAGTTACAAAGCAGTATAGAAGCGCAGGAGTTGCGTCTGACTGAAAGAAGTTATGAGAGGGAAGTGGAGCAAGCTCTAAAGGCTTCTTTTGTCAAGAAGGATCAGAAACAGAATAGACTTGGTCATAAATTCCAGAAGTCAAAAACCTTAACTTCTGATGAAAAGAAATATCAGTAGGAAAAGGAAAGGTATGATAAGAAGAAGGTTCAATGTTACTGTTGTAAACAGTTTGGCCATTTTTCCAGAGATTGTAGAAACAAAGGAAGGAAATCAGAAGAAGCAAATATAGCCAGAGGAGATTCTGATGATGAACCTGTGCTACTGATGGCTTCTGATTCTGATGGAAAGTGTTCAGAACATTGGTGGTATATGGACACTGGTTGTTCAAACCATTTAACTGGGAACAAACAATGGCTGATAGACTTTGACTCCAGAAGGAGAACAAAGATCGAATGTGTTGATGATAAGTATCTTAATGCATAAGGTATGGGAAATGTCAGAGTCAAAGTGAAGAATGGAAAAAACATTTTGATCAAAGATGTTTGGTATGTTCCTGGAATTAAAAGCAATCTGATGAGTGTGGGTCAGCGCATTGAGAAAGGTTTCTCAGTGGTTATGAAGGACAACCTATTGACGTTGTATGATTCTAATCATAAGTTGATTATGAATTCTAAGCAGGGAAGCAACAGAACATTCAAGGTGAATGTAGAAACAAATGAAGTTGAGTGTCTTAGTGCAGAAGGCGCTGAAGGTGACAGTAAGTTGTGGCACAAGAGGTTGGGAACTTGAAATATAGAAGCTTATGGCATCTAAGTTCAAAGAAGCTTGTACATGGCATTTCGAAGATTGTGAAGCCTCATAAGTCATGCGAGATATGCATGAAAGGCAAGCAACCCAGATTTCCATTTACATCAGAAGTAGCCCCCAGAACAAAGCATGCTTTGGGGGTAGTACATTCTGATGTGTGTGGACCATTTCCAGTATCTTCACTTGGAGGAAACACATATTTTGTGTCTTTTGTGGACGAGTTCACAAGAATGACATGGGTAACACTCATCAAGTTCAAGCATGAAGTGCTTACTGAGTTCCAGAAGTTCAAGGTGAAGGCTAAGAAGCAGAGTGGTCAGAAGCTGAAGATTCTGAGAACATATGGTGGAGGTGAGTATAACTCTACAGAGTTCCAGAAGTTCTGTGAGGAGAATGGAATAGAACATGAGGTTACTGCTCCATATACTCCTTGGCACAATGGTCTTGCTGAAAGGAGAAACAGAACTTTGCTTGAATGACCAGAAGCATGCTGAAAGAGAAGAAGCTACCTCACATGTTATGGGGAGAAGTTGTTGCCACGTCAGCATATGTTCTGAATAGGTGTTCAACGAAGAAGCTGGAGGAAATTGTTCCTTTAGAAAAGTGGATTGGAGACAAGCAAAGTGTTAGCCATCTGAGGGTGTTTGGTTCTGTATGCTACAAACACGTTCCAAAAGCTAGAAGACGGAAACTGGATGATAGAAGCAAAGTAATGTTACTGGTGGGGTACCACAGTACAAGTGCCTATAAGCTTTACTATCCAGAAACCAACAAAGTTGAAATCAGCAGAGACGTTATTGTGAAAGAGTCAGAAACATGGGATTGGAACAAGCTTCAATCAGATTCTGGTATAGCGCCAACACTAGAGTTAGTTTCTGAAGATTGTTCAGAAAGTTCTGAAGACGAGTCATAGTCAGAAGATGAATCTGAAGACTCTGAAGATGAGTCAGAATCTCAGGGAGATTCTGATAATGGGTCTGATTCTGATGATGATCTAGAATCTGGTGGTGATTATTTTTCTGGAAGGGAAAACTCTAAAGACATAGGGTCTGGAGGACAAGCTTCCAGAAGTAATTGTGAAGGTGGTAATTCTGGACAATGTCCAAAAGCTGACATTGTTTCGAGTTCTGGAGAAGCTTCAGAACAAGTTCAGAGGCCATAGAAAATTAAACAAATACCAAGTAGGTTTGCAGATTTTAGCATATTGCATGATACTGGAGTAGATTCTGAAGGAGAAATCGTTCAGTGTGCCATGTTAGTAGATTTTGAACCAGTGGGTATTGAAGAATTTCTCAAGAAGAAAGTATGGTTGAATGCCATGAAGGAAGAACTTGAGGCTATTGAAAGTAACAAAACTTGGAAGCTGAAGAAGTTCTAGAAAAGAAGAAAGCCATCACTGCCAGATGGGTTTTCAAGGTGAAGCTTAAGCCAGATGGATCAATTGACAAACACAAAGCGAGACTAGTGGATAGAGGTTTTCTTCAAAAACCTGGGCTAGATTACTTTGAGGTGTTTGCGCCTGTAGCTAGACACGAAACAATCAGTCTGGTGATTGCTTTAGCTGCAAACAGAAATTGGCCTTTAATACATCTGGATGCGAAGTCTACATTTCTGAATGGCCTGTTACAAAAAGATTCATATGTGTCACAACCTCCTGGATTTGTGAAAAAGAATCAGGAAGGGATGGTATACAAGTTACATAAAGCCTTGTATGGACTGAAACAAGTGCCCAGAGCTTGGAATATGAAAATTGATTTGTTTTTCAAGAGCTTGGAATATGGCGTGTATGTGCAGAATTCTGGTGGCAATATGATTCTAGTGTGTCTATATGTTGATGACATATTATTAACAGGAAGTTCTCCAGAAGTTATAATCAAGTTCAAAGAAGTTCTGATGAATGAATTTGAGATGGCAGATCTGGGAAATATGGTATTTTTATAGGAATGGAGATTCTGTACTCAAAGAAGGGTATCATTCTACATCAGCTGAAGTATGAACTTGAACTTCTGAAGAGATTTAATTTGCAGAATTGCAAAGTTGCTGTGACACCATCAGAAACCAATTATAAATTGGATTCTGATTCTGATGGTGATTCTGTGGATGCTACAACCTTCAAACAGTTGGTTGGTTCTCTTAGGTACTTGTGCAATACCAGAACTGACATTTGTTATACAGTTGGAATGGTTAGCAAATTCATGAGTAAACCAAAGTGGTCTCATTACCAAGCTGCTGTCAGGATTCTGAGGTATATCAAAGGAACTCTGAAATTTGAAGTGTTATTTCCTTCTGGAAGAAAGACAGAACCAGAATTAGTGAGTTATTCTAATTCTGACTGGTGTGGAGACAGAGTTGACAGAATAAGTACTTCTGGTTACTTGTTCAAGTTTCTGGGAGGTCCAATTTCTTGGAGGTCCAATTTCTTGGAGTTCCAAGAAACTGCCTGTTGTGGCTCTGTCAACGTGTGAAACTGAATACATTGCAGGTGTTGTAGCTGCATGTCAAGCTGATTGGCTTCTGAATCTTCTGTAGGATTTGAAGATTGAGATAGATAAACTTTTGAAGCTGTTAATTAATAATAAGTCTGCAATCAATCTTGCCAAAAATCCAATGCTGCATGGAAGAAGCAAGCATATTGAGACGAAGTATCATTTTCTGAGAAGTCAAGTGCATAAGGGAGTGTTAGAAGTTCTGCACTGTAACACTCAGAAGCAGCTGACATGTCAGAGAAGATCAAAGCAGAAGTTATGAAACAGTTCAATGCTGGATTTCTGGCTGTTACTTCCTATCCTCAATGGGTTGCCAACATTGTTCCCGTGCCTAAAAAGGATGGCAAAGTGAGAATGTGCATGGATTATAGAGATTTAAACAGGGCCATCCCTAAAGATGATTTTCCACTTCCATACATCGACATCCTGGTTGACAATACAGCCCAACACAAAGTATTTTCTTTCATGGACGGATTCTCAGGATATAACCAGATCAAAATGGCGCCTGAGGACATGGAGAAAACTACATTTGTCACACAGTAGGGTACGCTCTGCTACAAAGTGATGCCATTCGGATTGAAGAATGTCGGGGAAGCCTATCAACACGCCATGGTAGCTTTGTTTCATGATATGATACATCATGAGATAGAGGTCTACGTATATGACATGATAGCCCGATCACAAACTGAAGAAGAACACCTTGATCACTTGCAAAAGCTGTTTGTCAGATTGAAGGAGTACAAACTAAGGTTGAACCTGAACAAGTGCACATTTGGAGTCCGGTCTGGTAAACTCTTAGGTTTCATTGTCAGCAACAAAGGCATCGAGGTTGATCCTGCCAAGGTTAAAGCAATACAAGAAATGCCTGCTCCTCGCACTGAGAAGGAAGTCAGAGGATTCTTGGGACGCCTAAACTATATTTCCAGATTCATCTCTCACCTAACATCTACTTGTGAACCAATCTTCAAACTGTTGAAGAAAGATCAAGTAGTTAGATGGAATGATGAATGTCAGATTGCTTTTGATAAAATCAAAGAGTATTTACAAGAGCCTCCTGTCTTGATGCCACTAGTCAAGGGAAGACCACTAATCATGTATCTGACTATTTTAGAGAACTCAATGGGGTGTGTATTGGGGCAGCATGACGAGTCTGGCCGAAAAGAGCACGCTATTTACTACCTGAGCAAAAAGTTTACCGACTGTGAAACCAGATATTCACTGCTCGAGAAAACTTGCTGCGCTCTGGTATGGGCTGATCGCTGGCTAAGACAGTATAGTTGACTCATACCACTTTGCTGATATCTAAGATGGATCCGATAAAGTACATCTTTGAGAAGCCTGCTATGTCTGGGATGATAGCTAGATGGCAGATGATCCTAACAAAATATGACATACAGTACACGACCCAAAAAGCTATAAAGGGCAGTGTGCTAGCTGATCATCTAGCTTATCAAGCTGTAGAGGATTATCAGTCTATGAAGTTTGAATTCCCTGACGAAGACATCATGACATTAGACAACTGCGAAGAAATCATACCATATGACGGACCTAGACAAGGATCCCGATGGACCCTGTTCTTTGATGGGGCATCCAATGCACTTGGTAATGGTATCGGCGATGTAATTGTATCTCCAGAAGGGTGTCATACTCCCTTTACTGCCATACTTTGCTTCAACTGTACGAACACCATGGCAGAATACGAAGCATGCATTTTTGGTCTCAAGGCTGCCATAGACTTGGGAATCAAATCTTTAGTTGTGTTTGGAGATTCAGCTTTGGTCATCAGTCAGATCAAAGGAGAATGGGACACTAAGCACCCAAACCTTATCCCTTACAAAGAACATGTTTTGACATTGTACCACATTTCGAGCATATTACCTTCTAGCACTTCCCGCGAGAAGAAAATCAGCTAGTAGACGCTCTAGCCACAATGTCATCTATGTTTAAACTTAATTGGGATAACGAGGCTCCCCAGATCACCATTGAATGGATGGACGAACCATCACACTGTCACGAGATTATTACTGAAGAAGTAGTGGACCAGCCTTGGTTTCATGAAGTCAAAAGGTATCTCGAGGCTCAAGAATATCTAGCAGGAGCTTCAATCAATGATAAAAAGTTCCTAAGGATATTCTCCGCTAAGTTCTTCCTAAGTAATGGCATCTTGTACAAACGTAATCATGATTCTATTCTGCTCCGTTGTGTGGATAAGATTGAAGCTGAAAAGATCATGGTTGAATTGCATGAAGGTACCTTTGGCACTCACTCTAGTGGGCATACGATGGAGAAGAAAATCCTACGGGCAGGCTATTATTGGTCTACCATAGAAGCAGACTGCTATCAACACTCCCGGACCTGTCATAAGTGTCAAATATATGCGGACAAGGTGCACGTGCCTCTGGTTCCTTTAAATGTCTTAACAGCTCCTTGGCCCTTCTCTATGTGGGGAATCGATATGATTGGGGAGATCAAGCCTACGGCCTCCAATGGACACCGTTTCATTCTAGTGGCCATTGACTATTTCACCAAGTGGGTTGAAGCAGCTTCCTTCGCATCCGTTACTAAGAATGTTGTTGCCCGCTTCATCAAGCAGAATCTTATTTACCAATACGGTATCCCAGAAAGGATTATCACTGATAACGGTACAAACCTTAACAATACTATAATCATCGCCTTGTGCGAGCATTTCAAGATTCAACATCACAATTCATTCCCCTATCGGCCAAACATGAATGGTGCGGTCGAAGCTGCTAATAAAAACATTAAAAAGATCATACAAAAGATGACAGTCACCTACAAGGACTGGCATGAAATGCTACCGTTTGCTCTCCATGGATACCGTACCATGGCTCGCACATCAACTGGGGCAACACCCTATTCTTTGGTTTATGGCATGGAGGTTGTTTTACCTATTGAGGTTCAGATCCCATCTTTGAGAATCATGAAAGATGCAGGTTTGAGTAAGGACAATTGGATTCAAACCTGACTTGATCAACTGAACTTAATTGATGAAAAGAGGCTTACTGCTGTTTTCCATGGTCAGATGTATCAAAAACGGATAATCAAGGCTTTCAACAAGAAAGTCAGACGCCAAGAATATCAAGTTGGATATCTAGTGATCAAGCGTATCATCTTGCCACAAAGTGATCCCAGGGGAAAATGGACTCCTACCTATGAAGGACCATTTGTAATCAAAAGCGTATTCTCCGGTGGGGCAATGATCTTAACCACCATGGACAGTGACGATCTGCCATACCCTGCGAACGCGAACATAGTCAAAAGATACTACGCATAAGAGACCCGCTAGGTTGACACACCTAGGCAAAACAAGGGCATCCCGGAGAACCAAAAGGTTCGGGCAAAAGTTAGGGATAAAATAAAAAAATCTGTACACCCGACAAGTTGAAAACCGAAAGGGTGACTTGGGCAAAAAAAAGGGTTTCCCGGTGGATCAAAAACCCGAAAGGGCAGTCCAGGCAAAAGTTAGGGAATTAAGGCGTATGACTATGTCTCGTCGGATCACTTTAAGGACAATCTCTTCACTGACAAACTCGGAGCTTCTGATCAATTCAATCATCTTTGGACGAAGCAACAAATGGACAAGATATTCGGAGATACGAAGGCTATAGCAGAATGGGAATCCCATGGGATTATCACATATAGCTGTCTTTCTTTGTATAAATTTTTTCTTATTTTCATGACATTGTCCTCTTACTAGGATGTATGTCTCCTTTATACAAAATGCTTATTCAAAATGAATACAAAGACATCTCTTTAAAGTACAGAAAACCATTTGTCCTTTTCTCTTACACTTGTGTTTTATTTGCAAAAATGTCCAATGATTCATTAATGAACATGTGCATTTGAACATAATTACTGTTTACAAATAAACAAAATGGAAAAGAACAATTACTGAAACGATGAAAGAATAGGAAAATGTCTTTAGGCTATTCCATGAGCAATCCCTACAGTACGTCATTAAGATGCCTAGCAGAGCTGAAACTTCAAACTATTAATCCCTAGTGGAAACCATTCAGTTTCTCCAAATTCCCCAGCAAGTTGTCTTGAAGCATGAAAATCAACCGGATAACGGCTAACTTCTGTTTCTCCCTAACCTAGGATGATTCCCCAGTAGAGTGGGAGACGACCGAAACTCCTGAACTTTTTCCAAACAGGAATAAGCTTTTTTCCCACAGAGTTCTCATTGTTCTGCAATAGAAAGAGGATTCCTAAGATAATTCCCCAGTAGAAGTCATCAAAATTCTCTGGATTCCTCAAGCAGTAAATGGCATTGCTCACAACAGGATTTTTGTCAATTACTCCAACTTCAAGACATGAAGAATCCACATATCCTCAGCAATCAAGGATTTATTTTCCTCAGCAATACAACAAATCAGCTTACATGCGCATACGTAACATCCATATATTATAACATTGATAAAGCGCATATATTGCATCATACATTTCATGCATCATAACTTTGTGTTTTAGCTAACATTTTACCCTTTTCAGGATAAGATTAATAGATAACATTAACAATGTTCAAAGATTTCAGATACAGTTCAGATACGCTCCAGACACGGATGCTATTCTGATACTCATTCAGACCTCAACTTCAGATACAGTTCAGATACGCTCCAGACAAGGATGCCATTCTGATACTCATTCAGACCTCAACTTCAGATACAGTTCAGATACGCTCCAGACAAGGATGCCATTCTAATACTCATTCAGACCTCAACTTCGGATACAGTTCAGATACGCTCCATACAAGGATGCCATTCTGATACTCGTTCAGACCTCAACTTCAGATACAGTTCAGATACACTCCAGACAAGGATTCCATTCTGATACTCATTCAGACCTCAGCTTCAAGATACAGTTCAGATACGCTCTAAGACACGGTTGCCATTCTGGAACTTATTCAGATTCAAGTACAGATACAACTCAGATACGCTCCAGACATGAACACTATTCTATTGCTCATACAAATTCAGTCTCCATATACAGTTCAGATACGTTCCAGATACGGACACCATTCTGATACCTATTCTTTTGGCTTACAACTTACAATTCAACAAGCATTCTTGGATGGCATCTACAAGCCCATCTCCAACAAGATTCTATCACCTCTCCAAATGGCATCTTTAAGCCTATTCCCTCAACTACACTTTGTCGAGTGCAAATTTATGGGCACTCTAGTGTCCAATCATCTTTTACCTTCGAGTCACGAACGACAAAGCTCGCCAATCTAACTATTCAGGTTTAAGAAGATTGAACAGGGACAACTGTTGTACCCCAAAATTTACCCACTCATTTATCAAGACTTTTCTCACAAAACTTCTTTGACTCAAGACAGGATTAGGGTTTGGTTAGCTCAATACATCTCATCTTGCACTGATAAGCCAAAATTAGGGTTTGAGTTTGCACAAGGATTTTTGGATCACCAATGCTTCATTTGACTTTCATACATCATTTTGGAACCCTAAGATTGCTCATGTTAAGTTTCAAGCCTGGAACCACATTTTTGATCAATCAATTGGGCAGTTGACCTAAAAATCAACTATATTGGGGAAAAAGTCAACCATGGCCAATTTAGAGTCAAACTTCATAATTTTTTTATCCATATCAAAATTCTAGACTCATATGTACCATTTGATCAAGTTTGGATCACAACTCCCCAAGAAATTTGATCAAATCATCAAAAGGGCAAAATGGTCAAAATTAGGGTTTTGACTGAGAAAGGGCAATTTCTGATTTTTTAACCTAGCCAATGACCAATTGAGTTCAAGCATGATTATAAGGGTTCAATGGCATCATCTTGACCTAATTACATGGTTCAAAAGATCTCAAGTTCATTGGATTGACAAATGAAATTTGCAGTCAACTGATCAAAAGTCAACTGTACACTGAAAAGTCAAACTTTGACTTTTTGATCAAAACAAGTGCCAAGGGTCATAATTCATCAAGATATGTAAAAATATGAAACTTGTTGACCAAGAAAATTAAATTTGAAAATTAGGGTTTTAATTTGAAAATTTTCATAACTTAGAATTTTTCTAAGTATAAAAATTTTCTTATTTTTTCTCAACTTTTCACCACTTTTTCATCATGATGCATTTTGATTCAAGAAAAGTACCCAACATTAAAGTTGTTGTCCTCCATGAATTCTATAACTTTGCTTCACAAACTTTTCCGAAAAGATGCTTGGATCTCAAGTTATGAATTTATGAATACATGGTCATGAACTTCTAAACTTAGTGAAAATTTGCCCTAATTTAGGCAGGTTTTTGACCCAACTTCATGGAAACTTTTCACCTAGTTCTAAGAGTTATCTAAAAATGCATTTCAAATATGGATTATAGAGCACATCGCAAGATTTCTAAAATGTCAAAGAACTCTCTAAGATCATTTTTGAGTTGGGAGAATCGAAGAGAGGAAGTTGGCATTTTCTCACTTTTTGTTCAAGCCATTTTCACATAGAATTAAGTTGCAAGACATCATCCCTGTTCTGTAACCACTCCTCCATCATCTGCCATTGTTGACTTTGAAGCTTTCAGTTGGACTTGGTCAGGGAGTTCTAGCCACTTTCAGAGCAAGGCAAGGGTTGGGATAGATTCAGGGAAGCTCAAGGAAGCTCAAGCAAGCATCATGCCTCCATTAAAGTCACTACATTTCCATACACGATTCCAGCTGAAGGAGGTAAATTTTCAAACTCTATCTCCTTGTACAGGCAACCTTAGGCCACGATCTGTGAATGAAAAATGTAGTTCTCATCATAATGAAGCTATACATATCATTATCTTGCATTAATTTTACTTGTGCTAAGAGAATTTGAAACTTGAAATTTCTGGAAATATTAGGTCAAGATTTAGGGGTGATAAAATTCTCTTTATTCTTTGATTTATAGTTCACATAATTTACATGGTTGGAATCGTGTGTTCAAGTGCTATAAGTTTCATGTTATGCATTTTCATTTTTATGGAAGTATGAAGAAGTTACAGGGTGTCTGGCTTTAGCTTGAAGAAGAAGATGAAACAGGGCATGGGGCGCGTTTTGTAATATATTGTTTTTGTTTCACTGAAGACAATGGAAGTATAGTCACCCCAGCGGCAAAGCAGCGCGCTGGTGAGACCCATGTCCTGGGTTCGAACATGCGCGCTACTTTTGTTATTTTCCACTGTTTTCCTTTTCCATTTTCTACATTTTTTTGGAGCATGGGCTTAGTCTACTTGGGCCATATTTTTTTGCTAATCTTACCATAAATCTGCTTTATCACCCCCTTTGCTAATTCATATTTTTATTTTTGTTTTGTTTTCATATTTAATGTTTTTAATACTTCCTTTAAAACATAAAAATTCCAAAAAAATGTAAATTAATATATTACACTTTTATTTTATTTTTTTACTATTTTCTCACATAAAAATATAGTTTATTTTAATAGGATATAATTAATTTTTCTTAATAAATTTGTAAATATAATTAAATATACTTAATATTTTCATTTTACATTTCATACTCACAAATACCTTTTTTTTTTGCATATCTAATTTTTAATATTCATATACAATATTATTTATTATTTTTTATACAAAAAATGTACAAAATAATAATATAGAACATTATTTTCTTTTAAATGAAAATTAGGGTTTAATCCCTTTCGAACAATTAATATATATTTTTCTTATATTTTTAGGTTTAAATTAAATATTTTTCTTACACAAAAACAAGATATAAAACATTTTTTCTAACATGAACATTGCATTGCATTTTAAATATTTGTATTATATTTATTTAATTCGCACAAATTCGATTTGGTTGTAATAACATATTTAGCTTTATATTTGTGTAAATCCCCATTCAAATTTGTATTCCCCCCCTCCCATAAAATTGTTGTAATAGCTTAGTATATTTACATTACGCAATTTATTGCTTTATATACCATGACTAGTAATTAGGGTTTGCATGACAAGAACAAAACAAAGCAAAATAGAAAACCCTAAATACAAGACAAAATCAAAAGTATGAAAATGATACACTTTGCACACAAGCACCCTTAGGGTTTCTCCCACTTGGTTGCCTAAAATAACATGGCCATGTTACGCATGCGAAGTATCTTGGCAAAACAAAACAAATATAAGATCATAGTCCCTCAATGACGCTATTCAAAAGTTGCCTAAATAAAATGATCTTGGTCCCTTAAAAATGCTAAGATACTTGGCAACATTGCTATCATGGCTATACGATGACCCACGCTCATCCCGTTTACATCCAAAGATAGGGTTGCTTACCAAATCAATGGTAAGTCAACAATGTCAAAGGAATAGAAGATGCATAAGAAAGACATTTGAGTAGGTAGATAACGTCTAAGTTACTTGCTCCATTTCAAACAACAATCCTTGCTATTTTCAAAAGCAAACACACACACATTTCAAAACATCTTACAAAACATTGAAAACATTTTCAAAAGACAAACATCTTTGTATACATTCTTACGAACGAGAATCATTACAAAGATTGCCTAAACAATGGCCTCTTTTACAAAATACTTTCAAAATCACACCAAACACCATTTCAAACAAAACAAAGCAAGTGATCTAAGCAAGTAACTAAGAGCCCATGGAAAACCATGGATGAAAAGGGTGCTAACACCTTCCCTTTTCATAATCTACCCCCCGAACACAAGAAAACATATCAAAGGTCTTTCCTGCGCTTTTTCACCTTTCCTTTTGGATAAAAGAAAAGTCGGTGGCGACTCTTGCTAGCCGCGACATTTGCGATAAAATGCAAAACCTTCAATTCAGTTCTCCCACCGTATCACAGAACTGGAGACTCTGCTGTAGACAAATTCTAAAAGTGGGGTTACCTTAGGGTTTAGATCACATTTATTTGCTTACATTGTTTGACTTGTTTACTTTATAATTATGGTTCTTTGTTTAGGTTTAAATCCTCCACCCAGTTTTGGGAAACATTATAGGTAAATAGCAATACGTTGTGGAAACTGTGCGGGGTATACCGACATGGTCTAAGCAATAGCTATATTAGTGTGACATATTTTTGGGTACCGGTAGCCTTTGAGTTAATCAAAGAGAATACGGGGCCGCTGAGTGATGTCATGAAGCACTAATGAACTTCTAGAACCCTTTACTTGACCAATTTGGCCTTTTTAGGATGTAGTGAGATGACCGACTTTGGTGCAGTCTGAAGTTGGTAGATACTCGATACTACACTCATTGAGGGTTGGTTTCTTGGTATATTTAGGTCGCCATTAAAGAGGCTTGAGCTGAAACAATGACCAAGGAAATAATCCAGTGATATTGAGCTCCTTAGAACCCGATTACTATTGTTAGGACAAGTTGAGCCAACTAAACTTCAAGAGGGTACTTACCTATGAAACCCCATGCAAGCCTAAACTAAGAACTTGCTTGATTTGTTTGTATATGCATGCTTGTACATAAACATCATGGACATCATGGACATCATATGCATTCACTAACCATTTCAAGGATTTTGGAGATTCATCTTTGTTCTTGTTTTGTAGGTTATGGATTCACTTTGCAGGAAAACTATCCAAAACAACCTTTTAAGAATTCCTCCACAACTCAAGGAGCTAGCTTCAAGGATCCCTGAGAACTCTCCATTCACCGATAGAAATGGTCGTCTACTTAACTTGGTCACTTCCAACACAGAGGAGGATATGATGAAGGTTCTCTTCCAGTTCTTTGACCCTTTGCACCATTGCTTCATATTTCATGACTATCAACTTGTGCCCACTTTGGAATAATTCTCTCAACTTCTGAGGATTCCTATTCTCAATCAACTACCCTTCAACGGTACGGAAAGAGATCCAAAGCCAGAAGAGATTGATCAAGCCCTGCACTTGCACTCATCTGATGTCACAACTCATTGGGAAACTAGAAGTGGTGTCAAAGGATTCTTGGCAAAGTTTCTGTTTGAGAAGGCCCAAAGCTGTTGGAATTCCCTAGAATTGCAAGCTTTTGAGGAGATTGTATCTCTTCTCATCTATGGGATGGTCCTGTTCCCTAATCCTGACCAACTCATAGATGTAAGCGCTGTCAAAATCTTCATGTCTCGCAACCCGGTGCCTACATTGCTTGGGGATATCCTGCACTCTTTTCACACTCGTACAATGAGGAAAAGAGGTGTTCTTATGTGTTGCACTCCTCTCCTGGCAAGATGGTTTATTTCTCATCTTCCCTAATCAGTCTTAAAGAATGAGCAAGGTTTAAGGTGGTCACAAAGGTTAATGACGCTCAAACATTCAAATATTCATTGGTGCTCTCGATCCAAAGAGAATGTTATCATTGTTGACCGTTATGGGGAATTCCATAATGTACCTCTACTTGGCATTAGGGGAGGCATCACGTACAACCCATGCTTGGCTCTAAGACAGTTTGGTTATGCCCGAAGGGATGACCCATATGATATGCTGATTCAAGGATTGGTTTTCGACTATGACAACGACGATCAAGGACTTTGCCAGAGATTCATCCGAGATTGGAGGATGCTAAACAAGGTGTGTTGTACCCCAAAATTTGCCCTCCCATATTTATCAAGACATGTCAAGAATAATCTTCAAGTTGTTTAAGATGGCTCAAGAGTTGGACAGTCAAATCACCTCCTAAGGCAGTCAATTCAAAATTAGGGTTTTGTGTCACATCAAGTTCCTTAAATCCAAATGACCTCAAGTTCTCCCAAATTTCCTAATATGTTCTTAAGTTCATCCATGTCAAATTTCAAGCCTTGCAGAGAAAGTTTGGTCAGTCAATTGCTCAAGAAGTCCAAAAATCGATTGTGCTAGGGCAAAAGTCAACTGTGTCCCAAATACAGTCAAACCTCAATATTTTTTTGTCAACATTCTCATTTTGAAGGATAATTCATCATTTGATCAAGGGTTGATCATGATTCATCAAGGATTGCTCAAGATTCATCAAGATTCAAAAGTTGCTAAATTAGGGTTTTGCAAGAAAAGTCAACTCAACTTTGAACAAGCATAACTTTCTCATACTTTATGAGAAATGACCCATCCAAATCTAATTTTAAATAGGATGAAATTTACTACAATCCATATTCACACCCCAAGATCAAGAAATTCACTCACAAGAAGTTACAAATTTGAACATTATAGGTCATTTTTGAAAGTCAACAAAAACACCTTTTTTATCAAAGCTTATAACTTGAGCATGGAATATCAAAATGCGATGATACCAAAAATGTTGGTTAGAGGACATCTCAAGGTTTCTAAAAAGTCCAAGAATACCTTCAAAAGTTCCAAATTGAAGAAGTTATGCATTGTTGAAGTTGGGCATTTTTCCAAAATGGCCAAAAGTCAACTATCCTCAAAACTCCAATTTTTGACAAAGGGCCCCACTTTTTTCCACTTGATACGGTCTTGTCATGCCACACAATTGTCCCATCTTTAATTTCATGTCCATTCATTTATTTTTCTATTTTATTTAATTTTTATTGATTTAATTCATTTTAAATCAATATTAAATCAAATAAAATCTAAAAATTGATGTAAGGAGATTCTTGTGGTCATTGCAACTTTCAATTATCATGATTCATCAAATCAAATTCGTATCAAGGATTTTCATGCATAAAAAATCAGATTTGGCATATATTTGGAAACTTGATAATGGTGATCAAAATCAAATCTCCAATATTCAATTCCTATGGATTCAAGCCCAAATGATTAACCTAATTCATTCCTTTATGTACACACAAGCCAAAAAAATCAAGAACACGCTGAAAGGACTGCAAAAACGGCCAACTCAGAATTGAAAAAAAGTGTGAAAAGTGAGAGATCGAATTCTTGTTTGGAGGCGTTTCCAAGGCAAAAGCTTCACGCAGCTCTCTTGCCAGCAACCTCCTGAAGCTATAGCAACCAAAACCGGACCTTAAGACCACCTGTAATGCGCTGTAAGTGTTCTTGAATACGCCTCTGCACACGAAAATATAACTCCTCATTCTTGCATCTTTTTGACCAAATATTAACATATTCTTGATCCATGTTTGATTTCGAAGCTTTCTACATCATTTAATTTTATTTTCATGGCTTCTAATGTGATACCCGAACCTAGGGTTTCCTTGCTTGGTTTTTAGGCATTTTGTGTACAGGCAAAATCAAGACAATTCATGGCTATAATCGTGTTCAGGGAAGCAAGACGAACACGATGATGGCCTTAGCTTGCGTTTACATGGCCTAGGAAGGATTTTTGAAATATCCCACGAACTTTCCTGCGGATAAAAATCCGCAGGTAAATAACCAGGGATATTTGGAGAAGATGATAACGTGGCTGGGTTTCATTGGCCATTTTAAATGTTTTTAGCGCGTTTTATTTATTTATTTCAGCATAGTTAATTGTTTTCACATATTATGTTTATTGCGTATCCCATTAACAATAATGCATCATAGTTGAGTTGGTGAGAGAGGCGTGGCAAAACCCCTTGGGACCTGGGTTTGAATCCCAGGTCCCCCAAAACCTTTGTACAATTTTTTTCCAGGCAATTGCATGAGACTCAGCAAGCATGGACCATCATGTTCCTCATCCCATCAAATGCCAAGTGGCCTTCAAGCCAGATCCAAAGGCCAGAATTGCAGATCCACCATGGACTAAAGTCAACAAGCGCGTATTGGAATGGGAAAGTCAAGTAGGCTGAACGTTTTTAGGCCTGGGAATTTGCCAGATTCACCTCCTTTTTGGGCCCAGCACCCCCTTGGTTATTTCTTTTCATATTTCATTCATTTTATTATTTAATTGTTTTATTAATTATTATATTAACCAATTAACTTCTTTTTTTCATAAAACCAGAAAACCTAAAAAATAATATTTTTATTAATTTCATTATTTTTTTTAAATAAACAATAATCAATTTATTTAGTTTTTAATTAGGTATAATTTTAACAATTTTTTGCAATAAATTAAAATCAACAAGAATATTAGGTTTTAACATTTTTAATCATTTTATTTTATTTCCTTAATAAT
Organism: Vicia faba; assembly: GCA_948472305.1. Taxonomy (NCBI): domain Eukaryota; kingdom Viridiplantae; phylum Streptophyta; class Magnoliopsida; order Fabales; family Fabaceae; genus Vicia; species Vicia faba. The sequence continues at coordinate 1,451,339,050 of OX451739.1, forward strand.
AATAAAAAACCAAAAATATTTTCATTTAATTAATTAATTAATTAGCTTAGATTTAATTTCCATTTTAATTCAAAATAACAAAAAATATGCTTTCTCTAATAAAAAAGGGTCGAAACCCTAAAAACACGCCGATTTAATTTTCTTGCACGCGTTTCTTATTTTATCCAATAATGTAATTGCTTCGAGGATGTAATAGTTTTAAATTAGGACTTTATTTATTTATCGCTTTATTTTTACTTTCCGCAATTTAATTTTAAAGGGTTTGTTTTTGGCGATGTAAATACCCGACGCCTTGTAATAGCTTAGATTTATTTTCCGCAATTTAATATCCGCATAATATTAACTGTTAGATGTTTGGTAACTAGGCAATGCATGACAAGATCAATCTTTAACTTAAAATCAACATAGCTCACCATTGACATGTACAGATAAAAATTAACCGAATTGACACACTTGCACATGCCACTCTTAGGGTACACCTCACTTGGTTGCCTCGAACGTGGTCATTGAGTATAGGAAGTTTTAGAGGTCGCCCTCTTGTCCAAAGATCATAAGTTGCCTCGAAACGGTTGCCTCGGAAAAAATGATCTAAGACATTAGGGTTACCACTAAGGCGTCCTAACATTGCTTTAGTGACCACACGTCCCTTAATCGAATTGACCCGAAAACTCCAACGACGATGTTACCTAATCCTCAATAGTGGGATAGCATTGTCTAAAGGACATTAGCACAGTTTAATTCCTTTTTCGAGTAGGTAGATGGTTCTTAAGTACTTACTCCTTTTAAAACAAAACAAAACTTTTCACACTTACACTCTCTTCAAAATAAAAACTCTTTTCAAACCCACAAACACAAAGAAAAGCAAACTTTTGAAAACACAATGAGCAAGTACCTAAGATCCCGTGGATAACCACGTATAGAAAGGGTGCTAACACCTTCCCTTTCTATAATCTACCTCCCGAACCCGAGAAACATCTCAAAAAGGAATTTTTCTGTGCTTTTGTCCTTTCCTCGTTGGATAAAATAAAAGACGGTGGCGACTCTTGCTTACCGTGACATTTTGAGAAAACAAACGCAAAACGCGAACCAGCATTCAAAAACAGTCAGTTCTCATTCCCACCGATCACAAGGTGGATAGCAAGACTTTGGGACACAAGAATTACATCCCTCTTAAGCCTTACCTCAAGTGGTTACGAACCCGCGCTCAAAGTCTTATGATGCCTTATCCCTCCATTCTCCCAGTGATTATTGAGCCTGTTAAGGAGGGAGAAGTTACATACACTATCCTACATCCTGACATGCCTACATCACTTGAAGACCTACAAAGGGATTGGATACAGCTCAAAAGAGAGCGCGATACTTTCGAAGCCCAACTCTACGCAAGCGAGAAGAAGGTTTTGGAACTCACTCGGCTACTTCATGAAGAGCAGACTCTAAATACCTACATTGCACCAAAGAGGATGCGCAACGTCTTTTTACCTTAGAATTCTGTATTATTTTGCCCAAGGGGCATTGATGTACTCAAATTCTATCTTATTAATATAATGTGTGTTTCTTTTTGTTTGAAACAAATTTGAATTTCTAAATCCTTGAAAGCATTGCATGAATACATATCATTCATCATAAACATAAACAGGTCTTTGCAATAAGTTTCCTCATCTCTCTACTATTTATTTCAGTAAGATGGATCTCGAACAGACGGTCAAAGATCTTCAAGCTCAGAACACACAATTTCAATAGTTACTCATGACCTTAGCCAAGGGGAAAGAGGAGCTGAAGACTCTGCTAGAGAAAGAGAAAGAGAAAAAGAAGAAGAAGCCAGCTGGTGTGGTGATCATGGGCAGAAGGTTTCAGGGACAAGCTAGAAGGACCTTAGATTTTCCAACAACATCTGATGAAGGGGAAAGAAAAGGAAAAGAAACGGCAGTACCATCAGATTCTGAAGAAGAGGAGGAAAAGGAGGACTACTTTGAACAACAATACCCTCCGGCTGATGATAAGTACAAACACCTTGAAGAGCGTTTAAGCGCTATGGAAATCCAAAGAGTATCGGGGCTAGATTTTGAAGAGTTGGGGCTGGTGTCAGGAATTGTGATCCCACTAAAGTTTAAAGTGCCATTATTTTCCAAGTATGATGGGGTGTCTTATCCTAAAATTCACCTCCGATCGTATGTCAGGAAGATTCAGCCGCACTCTGCCGACAAAGACTTATGGGTCCACTTTTTCCAAGACAGTCTATCAAGAACGCAACTTGATTGGTTCTACCAGTTGGAAAGGGCCGACGTCCACAATTGGGAAGACCTGGCCGCAGCTTTCTATAAACAATACCAGTACAACGCCGATTTGGCGCCTACCCGTACTCAACTTCAGAGTATGGCTATGGTTTCCAATGAGGGCTTCAAAGATTACGCGCAAAAATGGAGAGATCTAGCCGGAAGAGTGCAGCCCCCTCTGTCCAAAAGAGAGTTGGTGGACATGTTCTTGGGAACTCTATCAGGCCCTTTCTTCAATCACGTGATTAGGAGCTCCTCTGCAGGGTTTATCGAATTGATTTTAACCGGCGAGAGGGTGGAAGCTGGTATAAGAAGTGGGAAGATTCAGAAAGATTTGTCTGCCTCTACAGCTGTAAAAAAACCCTTCACTGGAAGGAAGGAAGTATCTGCTATTTATTCACAAAGAAATCAAGGAAGAACTGAACGCCGACCAACGGTGGGGGCCGTTATGATTCCAAAGCTTGCATCAGACCAGCCAAGAAATAACCAGCAAAGGGTAGAAAGGTCAGTCCGGCAATTCACCAGGATTAATATGACTCCAGCTCAGGTTCTACCACATCTTCTGAAATTGAATCTGGCAACTTTAAAAGAGGCCCAAAAGAATCCCAATACTGCGTCCCCTCATTACCATCCAAATGCCAGGTGCGCATACCATTCTGAAAGTCCAGGGCACGACACTAACAATTGTTGGGCTCTGAATAACAAAATTCAAGACCTAATAGATGCGAAGGAAGTTGAGTTTGATGCGCCTGAGAAACCAAATGTTATTTCCGCTCCGATGCCTAGGCATGGTCACAATGCCAACGCTATCAAAGAAGATTTATTTGTGGCTACCGTGGATGAACTGTTGACTCTGCTCCCAGTCATTAAGTTGAATTTGTTGAAAGCGGGTATATTCCCAGGTTGTGACAAAGACTGCCATGTTTGCCTATCCTCATCATTTGATTTCCCTCTGTTGAAAAAAGGTATCCAACGACTGATGGATAACCAAGAAATTTTGTTTGAGAATGCTCCTATTTTACCCGTTCCAGTTAAAGAAGTTTCGATTATAACCATCTACGCCAATCCTCCCAGGGCCCCTAAAAGACCCGTTAGGATTACACCTGCTCCAAAGACTACTCCACTTAAGATTACGATGCCAGGGCCAGTCCCGTACAAATCAGATAAAACAGTACCATGGAATTACGGTGGAGAAATCTACTACCATGGTATTAAACAGGACGAACTGACTGCTGAAGAAGAGATCTCCGAAGAGGACAATTCCGACATTAGCAATATTTCCGGAACTAGCAAGATTACCCGCAGTGGTAGAATCTTCTCTCCAGATATTTCCCCTCCAAAGGCAGTCTTTGGACCTGTGGTCGTTCCGAAGATTACCTCTGTACCAGTGATTATACCTGAAAGCATACCTACCAACAAAGACAACACAATCCCTATCCCTGCCAATACTTCCACTACTGAGAATAAAGGAAAAAACATTCAAGAAGAGCATGTCCGGACGAAGGCTCAATCACTAGCTATTCATGAAACATCCAAGAAGGAAATGGAAGAAATCCCGAGGATAATAAAGAAGAGTGATTATGATGTGGTTGAACAGTTGGGGAAAACCCCTTCCAAGATCTCTATGCTAGCTCTGCTGCTGTGCTCTGAAGCACATGCAAAAGCTCTGGTAAAATTTCTGAAGACAACTCATGTGCCGCAAGAGACGTCTGCTGACCAATTCCAGGATTGTGTGGCCAGTTTGACAGCTGATAATGGCTTGGGCTTCTCCGATGCTGATTTGACACCCAGAGGGAGAAAACACAACGAGGCATTACATGTCTCAGTGGAGTGTAGAGGAACAACCCTAGCCCATGTCTTGGTGGACACGGGATCATCTTTGAACGTCTTACCGAAAAAAGCCCTTGATAGATTGGATTGCGAAGGGCTGACTTTAAAACCCAGTAACATAGTGGTGAGAGCATTTGATGGTTCGAAGAGGATGGTCCACGGGGAGGTGGACATCCCAATAAAGGTGGGAACTCAGATTTTCAACTCAACCTTCTATATGATGGGCTTCCGTCCTTCTTATTCCTGTCTGTTAAGACGCCCCTGGATCCACAATGCCGGTGCTGTCACCTCCAAATTGCATCAGATGCTGAAGTACCCGGTCCAAGGAAAGATCATATCTGTCCATGGGGAGGAGGAGTACATGATTAGTCATCTGAAATCTTTCTGATATGTGGAGTTAGATGGCGAGTTCATTGAAACCCCTTTCCAATATTTTGAAGAAGTCTCTCAAGAAGTAGCGGCGACCAAGGCGGTATCCTCGATTCCTAAGATCACAAGACCTCCACTTTGGATGTCATCTCTAAAGGATGCAAAGGCAGTAGTGGAAGAGGGTGGATGCACCATATGGGGGCAGCTTCCAGACATTCCGTACAAATCAGATAAGTTTGGCTTGGGGTTTACTTCAACTGCTCAGAAGGCTGTGCACCGTGCCCGTGCTGGGGGGCCACCTGTGAAGACTAGAAACCAAGGGGTCAATGAAGTAGAAGACAATGAAGAGGATGGCAGCTTGGAAGATTGGATATTTCCTACTGTCAGCGGAGGACTTCGCAACTGGGAAGCCAGAGACTTTGTCCCAATAACTTTCATCTCTCAGTAATTTATCTTTTACATTTCTGTTGGACTTGTAATGTTCACGAACAATTCGCACTTTAAAAACCTTGTGTCTTACCCGAGGCACAATGGTCCATTTGTAAGGGTTTTTATTTCATCTTCATATGACATTCAATGAATCATGGACGCTTTTTCACATATAAACTTTTTGTGCTCATTGTCTTTCTTTTACATTTTATTGTTTAAGATGGCTATACCCTTACACACATCTACACTCACAAATGCAGGTACCCCTCCACTCCGGATCCCATGGGTAACGATACTGATATATCCTTCAGTGACTCTGAAGATCTGATCTACCAAGCCGAATACGAAGGTGAGGAAGATTGTGAGTGTCGGGGGAATTGGCCAGACTACTACAACAAGAGGAAAGAGCTATTCAGCCTCATGAGGAGTTGTTGGATACAATCAATTTGGGTACCGAGGAAGATAAAAAGGAAAGCAAAGTGGGTTCCAATCTAGAGCCGAGTGTCAAGGAGCGTCTAATTCAGATGTTGCATGATTATGTTGAGATCTTTGCCTGGTCATACGAAGACATGCCGGGACTCGATACAGACATCGTGGTACATCGTCTACCTACAAGAAAAGACTGTCCACTAGTGAAACAAAAAGTCTGCCGCATGAGACCTGACATGTCAAATAAGATCAAAGCAGAAGTTATGAAACAATTCAATGCTGTATTTTTGGCTGTTACTTCCTATCCTCAATGGGTTGCCAACATTGTTCCCGTGCCTAAAAAGGACGGCAAAGTGAGAATGTGTGTGGATTATAGAGATTTAAACAGGACCATCCCTAAAGATGATTTTCCACTTCCACACATCGACATCCTGGTTGACAATACAGCCCAACACAAAGTATTTTCTTTCATGGACGGATTCTTAGGCTATAACCAGATTAAAATGGCGCCTGAGGACATGGAGAAAACTACATTTGTCACACAATGGGGTACGTTCTGCTATAAAGTGATGTCATTCGGACTGAAGAATGTCGAGGCAACCTATCAACGCGCCATGGTAGCTTTGTTTCATGATATGATACATTATGAGATAGAGGTTTACATAGATGACATGATAGCCCGATCACAAACTGAAGAAGAACACCTTGATCACTTGCAAAAGCTGTTTGTCAGATTGAAGGAGTACAAACTAAGGTTGAACCCGAACAAGTGTGTGATCGGTGGATCTGGAACTGACTGTTTAACGCTGGTTCGCGAAATTTCGCGGAAGCAAGAGTCGCCACCGTCTTTTATTTTCTCCAACATGGACAGGACAAAAGCACAACAAAATTCCTTATGAGATAATTTCTCGGTTCGGGAGGTAGATTTATAGAAAGGGAAGGTGTTAGCACCCTTTCTATCCATGGTTATCCATGGGCTCTTAGATACTTGCTCATTTGTGTTTTCAAAATGTGTTTGCTTTTCAATTGTGATTGGGTTTGAAAAAGTTTCGTTTAAAGTTTCAGATCGACTCTTGTATCAGTCCTCAAGAGTGTTTGAAAAATTGTTTTTGAAAGCTTTTTGAAAAGTGTCGGTGAGAAAAGAGTTTTTGATTTGTTTTGAATTAGAGCAAGTATCTACGAGTCATCTACCTACCCTAAGGAATTAGGTTGTGTAAAAGTCCTTAAAGTAGTGCCATCCCACCATTGAGAGGTAGGTAGCACCACCGTTGGAGGTGTTCGGGTCAATTCGAGTTTGTAGGGACAGTGTGGTCACCAGAGCAACAGTGGGACACCTTAGAAGCTACCCTCATGCCATGTTCATGGACATGAGGACTTACTAAAACGTCCTATACTCGACGACCACGTTTCGAGGGGCAAGGCAACAGTGAAGCGTACCTTAAGAGTGGTGTGTGAATTGTGTGTCGTTTTCAATTATGTTTTATCTTAATCATGCATTGGGTGAGCTACGCTTTGATTTTATTTGGGCCATTCATTCTTTCATGTGATTAACAGTTTAAAGGTGCAGAAATTTAAAATGCAGAAAATAAAGGTCCTACGCTATTACAAGGCGCGGGTCTATACATCGCCAAATTAACAAAGACCCGTTTTGAATAAAATGCGGAAAATAAATGGAGTCCTAATTACTATTACAAGGCTTTGGGGCAATTACATAAGATTTAAAACAAAAAAAAAAGAATACGCGTGCGAAAAGAAATTGGAATCGAGTGTGCGAGGGCGTTGGACCCTTTAAAGAAATTAAATTGAAATTGAAAGTAAATTAATTATTTAATGAGAAAAGAAATTGTTTTTTTATGTTTTTTGTATTTAATGGAAATAAAGAGAATTAATTAAAATTTGAAATTAAATAAAACCCTAGTTCTAAATTGTTTTTAATTATTAAAGAAAAAAAATGTTTAAGTTTTAACCTAATTTACCCTAATTAATTAAATGACATATTTATTTACAACATTAATTAATGGTTAATAATAATAATAAGAAGAAATTATTTTATTAAGAAAAAGAATAAAAATGCTAAAAACCCTAATTTCTACATTTTTTAGTTATTAAGAAAACATTAAAATTGAAAACCTAAATTAACCTAAATTGATTATTAAAATTTATTTACAAAAATATTAAGGTATTAAATTAATAAGTAAACATATTTTTTATTTTTATGATTTTTTGATTTTTATTTTATTATGAAAATTAATTTTGGTAGAATTAACTAAAACAATAAAACAAATAAAAAAGAAAAAAAATTGAAAAGAAAGAAGAAAAAATGCAAACCATGGGGTGTCTGAACCCAAAGGGGAGGTCTTTGAAGCAATCAGGCCCACTGCAATCCAGACCTTTGTTGACTTTTTGTGATTGTGTATGGAGTATTTGACTAGCGCGCATGATGGACCTCACATCCTGACCCTTGCATTGATCCCCTGGGACATTTGGCAAGCACAAGCGTTGGGGTGTATGATGGACCACTGGAGAGAAGCAATACCTGAACACGTTACAAGAAAAAATATTGAGAATATGGGGGACCTGGGAATCGAACCCAGGTCCCAATGCTTGCAACTATCCCTTTCCACCAACTGAGCCAGCGCGTCTATTCGTTATTATAATGGAACGTGATCATTATATGTGAAAAGTGCAATTATTCTGGAACAAAAGAAAAAAATCGCGCCAATTATTTGAACCCTCCTATCACCTGAGGACACGTCCATCTTCTTCCTCATATTTCCTGTAAATAGAAAGCAAATAGCGGGGGTTTTAAACCCCCACTAACTACAATGCACAAAAATAATGATTAGAGCATGATTAATTATAAAAAGGGCGCGAGTAGTCCAATTGTTTCGTCTGGACGTCCTGATTCTATTGGTACTAGTTTGGATGGCCAATTTTTCCAGATGAGGAAAGCCCCAATTCAAAGCTTCCGCAACCCTAGCAATCGTTAATGGTGAATCGTGATACAGGCAATATTAATCCAATTGAGTTATGTCATTAGCTTCAGAAGGTCCATGTTGGTGTAAATCAACATTAAAAACGTATGAACAATGCATGTAAATTCAAATACGAATATGAAATATTTTATGAACAGGGTGACTCGGTTATACCAATTCCTTGAGTATGGAGGCTGGAAAGGTATTGAGACACGTTCAGGAAGGTCTCAGCAAGCGTTTGGAATACTTTTTGAGCTTTGAATCACACTGCAACTATGAAAACAGTTTCTCACTTTTTGTCAAAAAATGCAAGTTTTGTTCTTGATCTTGGGCGCAGCTTCTGTGTTCTTGGCATTAGGTTTTTGATTGTGCATATATGTGGAAGGAATTAGGTCAGAAAGACCAAGCCCAAAGCCTTTGCATCGATGATTTTGAATATTTGATCTTCCATGATCTTTTTTCAAACTTTTCCATACCAATCATTGCCAATCATGGGAGATTCTTTCCTTTTAGAATGTGCACGAAATCTTGAGCTCATAAAGAGTGAATATGCTGCATAAAAAGATTTGAAAGGTGGCATTTGATATTTTTTCATATTTAATTTCAATTAAATGAATTAATAAGCTTAAAAATTCAATTAATTAATTAAAAATAAGAAAATAACTCCCTTTAAAGTCAATGAGTCGTGCATGGCCTTTGGGTGATGATTCATGGAAGAAATTGAGGCCCATTAGCAATTTTGAGGCATTTGAAGCAAAGTTGACTTTTCAAAATTCCCAAAAATTTCCCAACTTCCACAAGGCATATCTTGCTCAATTTTTAAGCTTTGATCATGTTCTTGGACATTTTGGAAAGGTCTTGAAGTCCTATAACCAATGCCTTTGGTACCATGTCATTTTGATTTACAAATCTCAAGTTATGGTCTTTGACTTAAAGTGCCTTTTTGTTGACTTTTGAAAATGACCTATAATGTTGAAATTGATAACTTTTTGTGAGAGCATTTCTTGGACTTGAAGTGTGAAGATGAGTTGTAGGAAATGTCATTCTCTTCAAAATGAGATTTGGATGGAATTTTTCTGATAAACCATGTGGAAGTTATGCCCTAGTCAATTTGCAGTTGACTTTTCCAACTGTCCAAAAATAGAAACTTTTGACACCTTGAGACTTTTTGAGCCATGCCTTGAGAATCATGATCAAGAATTGATCAAATGATGTTTGTGGCTTTAAAATAAGATGTTGACCAAAAATTTTGACTTTTGACTGTCGAATGACCATTTTGCCCCTGCAGTTGACTGTGAAGCAATTAGGGTTTTTTGACTGTGCAATTTTGTGCTGTGAGTTTTGAAACTTGACATAAGGATGCTTGACAATGTATGTAGGCATGTGGGACTTGATTGGACCCTTGGAAACTTCAACTTCTTTGCCAGAATCAAAACCCTAGTTTCTGACTGTTAGGAGGCCATTGGACTGTGCAACCCTTGAGATTTTGAACCTTGATCTTGGCAAATCTTGAAGAATATGGGAGGGCAAATTTTGGGGTACAACAAAGTGCACATTCGGAGTCCGGTCTGGTAAACTCTTAGGTTTCATTGTCAGCAACAAAGGCATCGGGGTTGATCCTGCCAAGGTTAACGCAATACAAGAAATGCATGCTCCTCGTACTGAGAAGGAAGTCAGAGGATTCTTGGGACGCCTGAACTATATTTCCAGATTCATCTCTCACCTAACATCTACTTGTGAACCAATCTTTAAACTGTTGAAGAAAGATCAAGTAGTCAGATGGAATGATGAATGTCAGATTGATTTTGATATAATCAAAGAGTATTTACAAGAGCCTCCTGTCTTGATGCCATCAGTCGAGGGAAGACCACTGATCATGTATCTGACCGTTTTAGAGAACTCAATGGGGTGTGTATTGGGGCAGCATGACAAGTCTGGCCGAAAAGAGCACACTATTTACTACCTGAGCAAAAAGTTTACCGACTGTGAAACCAGATATTCACTGCTCGAGAAAACTTGCTGCGCTCTGGTATAGGCTGCTCACCGGCTAAGACAGTATATGTTGACTCATACCACTTTGCTGATATCTAAGATGGATCCGATAAAGTACATCTTTGAGAAGCCTACTCTGTCTGGGAGGATAGCTAGATGGCAGATGATCCTAACAGAATATGACATACAGTACACGACCCAAAAATCTATAAAGGGCAGTGTGCTAGCTGATCATCTAGCTCATCAAACTGTAGAGGATTATCAGTCCATGAAGTTTGAATTCCCTGACGAAGACATCGTGACATTAGACAACTGTGAAGAAATCATACCATATGACGGACCTAGACAAGGATCCCGATGGACCCTGTTCTTTGATGGGGCATCCAATGCACTTGTTAATGGTATCGGCACTGTACTCATATCTCCAGAAGGGTGTCATACTCCCTTTACTGCCAGAATTTTCTTCAACTGTATGAACAACATGGCAGAATACGAAGCATGCATTTTTGGTCTCAAGGCTGCCATAGACTTGGGAATCAAATCTTTAGTTGTGTTTGGAGATTCAGCTTTGGTCATCAGTCAGATCAAAGGAGAATGGGACACTAAGCACCCAAACCTTATCCCTTACAAAGAACATGTTTTGACATTGCTACCACATTTCGAGCAGATTACCTTCGAGCACTTCCCGCGAGAAGAAAATCAGCTAGCAGACGCTCTAGCCACAATGCCATCTATATTTAAACTTAATTGGGATAACGAGGCTCCCCAGATCACCATTGAACGAATAGACGAACCAGCACACTGTCACGAGATTATTACTGAAGAAGTAGTGGACCAACCTTGGTTTCATGAAGTCAAAAGGTATCTCGAGGCTCAAGAATATCCAACAGGAGCTTCAATCAATGATAAAAAGTTCCTAAGGAGATTCTCCGCTAAGTTATTCCTAAGTAATGGCATCCTATATAAACGTAATCATGATTCTATTCTGCTCCGTTATGTGGATATGATTGAAGCTGAAAAGATCATGGCTGAATTGCATGAAGGTACCTTTGGCACTCACTCTAGTGGGCATACAATGGCGAAGAAAATCCTACGGGCAGGCTATTATTGGTCTACCATGGAAGCAGACTGCTATCAACACTCCCGGACCTGTCATAAGTGTCAAATCTATGCGGACAAGGTGCACGTGCCTCCGGTTCCTCTAAATGTCTTAATAGCTCCTTGGCCCTTCGCTATGTGGGGAATCGATATGATTGGGGAGATCAAGCCTACATGCTCCAATGGACACCGTTTCATTCTAGTGGCCATTGACTATTTCACCAAGTGGGTTGAAGCAACTTCCTTCGCATCCGTTACTAAGAATGTTGTTGCCCGCTTCATCAAGAAGAATCTTATTTGTTGGTACGGTATCCCAGAAAGGATTATCACTGATAACGGTACAAACCTTAACAATACTATGATCACCGCCTTGTGCGAGCAGTTCAAGATTCAACATCACAATTCATCCCCCTATCGGCCAAAGATGAATGGTGCGGTCGAAGCTGCTAATAAAAACATTAAAAAGATCATACAGAAGATGACAATCACCTACAAGGACTGGCATGAAATGCTACCATTTACTCTCCATGGATACCGTACCACGGCTCACACATCAACTGGGGCAACACCCTATTCTTTGGTTTACGACATGGAGGCTGTTTTACCTATTGAGGTTCAGATCCCATCTTTGAGAATAATGAAAGATACAGGTTTGAGTGAGGACGATTGGATTCAAACCCGACTTGATCAACTAAACTTAATTGATGAAAAGAGGCTTACTGCTGTTTGCCATGGTCAGATGTATCAAAAACGGATGATCAAGGCTTTCAACAAGAAAGTCAGACGCCAAGAATATCAAGTTGGAGATCTAGTGATCAAGCGCATCATCTTGCCATAAAGTGATCCCAGGGGCAAATGGACTCCTACCTATGAAGGACCATTTGTAATCAAAAGTGTATTCTCCGGTGGGGCAATGATCTTAACCACCATGGACAACGACGATCTGCCATACCCTGCGAACACGGACATAATCAAAAGATACTACGCATAAGAGACCTGCTAGGTTGACACACCTAGGAAAAACAAGGGCATCCCGGCGAACCAAAAGGTTCGGGCAAAAGTTAGGGATAAAATAAAAAAATCCATACACCCGGCAAGTTGAAAACCCGAAAGGGCGACTTGGGCAAAAAAAAGGGTTTCCCGATGGATCGAAAACCCGAAAGGGAGGTCCAGGCAAAAGTTAGGGAATTAAAGCGTATGAATATGTATCGTCGGATCACTTTAAGGACAATCTCTTCACTGAAAAACTCGGAGCTTCTGATCAATTCAATCATCTTCGGACGAAGCAACAAACAGACAAGATATTCGGAGATACAAAGGCTATAGCAGAATGGGAACCCCATGGGATTATCACATATAACTGTCTTTCATTGTATAAATGTTTTCCTATTTTCATGACACCGTCCTCTTACTAGGATGTCTGTCTCCTTTGTACAAAATGCTTATTCAAAATGAATACAAAGATATCTCTTTAAAGTACAGAAAACTATTTGTACTTTTCTCTTACACTTGTGTTTTATTTGCAAAAACGTCCAATGATTCATTAATAAAGATATGCATTTGAACATAATTACTGTTTACAAATAAACAAAATTGAAAAGAACAATTATTGACAGGATAAAAGAATAGGAAAATGTCTTTAGGCTATTCCATGAGCAATCCCTACAATACGTCATTAAGATCCCTAGCAGAGCTGAAACTTTAAACTATTAATCCCCAGTGGAAACCATTCAGTTTCTCCAAATTCCCCAACAAGTTGTCTTGAAGCATGAAAATCAACCGGATAACGGCTAACTTCTGTTTCTCCCTAACCTAGGATGATTCCCCAGTAGAGTGGCAGACGACCGAAACTACTGAACTTTTTCCAAACAGGAATAAGCTTTTTTCCCACAGAGTTCTCATTATTCCCCAACAGAACGAGGATTCCTAAGATAATTCCCCAGTAGAAGTCATCAAAATTCTCTGGATTCCTCAAGCAGTATATGGCATTGCTCACAACAGGATTTTTGTCAATTACTCCAACTTCAAGACATGAAGAATCCACATATCCTCAGCAATCAAGGATTTATTTTCCTCAGCAATACAGAAAATCAACTTACATGCGCATACGTTACATCCATATATCATAAACATTGATAAAGCGCATATATTGCATCATACATTTCATGCATCATAACTTTGTGTTTCAGCTAACATTTTACCCTTTTCAGGATAAGATTAACAGCTACCATTAACAATGTTCAAAGATTTCAGATACAGTTCAGATACGCTCCAGACAAGGATGCCATTCTGATACTCATTCAAACCTCAACTTCAGATACAGTTCAGATACGCTCTAGACAAGGATGCCATTCTGATACTTATTCAGACCTTAACTTCAGATACAGTTCAGATACGCTCCAGACAAGGATGCCATTCTGATACTCATTCAGACCTCAACTTCGGATACAGTTCAGATATGCTCTAGACAAGGATGCCGTTCTGATACTCATTCATACCTCAACTTCAGATACAGTTCAGATACGCTCCAGACAAGGATGCCATTCTGATACTCATTCAGACCTCAGCTTCAAGATACAGTTCAGATACACTCCAAGACACAGTTGCCATTCTGTCACTTATTCAGATTCAAGTACAGATACAACTCGGATACGCTCCAGACACGGACACTATTCTTTTGCTCATACAGATTCAGTCTCTAGATACAGTTCAGATACGTTCCAGATACGGACACCATTCTGATACTTATTCTTTTGGCTTACAACTTACAATTCAACAAGCATTATTGGATGGCATCTACAAGCCCATCTCCAACAAGATTCTATCACCTCTTCAAATGGCATCTTTAAGCCCATTCCCTCAACTACACTTTGTCGAGTGCAAATTTATGGGCACTCTAGTGTCCAATCATCTTTTACCTCCGAGCCACGAACGACAAAGCTCGCCAATCTAACTCTTCAGGTTTAAGAAGATTGAACAGGGGCAGCTGTTGTACCCCAAAATTTTCCCTCTCATATATCAAGACTTTTCTCACAAAAATTCCTTGACTCAAGACAAGATTAGGGTTTGGTCAGCTCAAGACATCTCATCTTGCACTGATGAGCCAAAATTAGGGTTTGAGTTTGCACAAGGATTTTTGGATCACCAATGCTTCATTTGACTTTCATACATCATTTTGGACCCCTAAGATTGCTCATGTTAAGTTTCAAGCCTGGAACCACATTTTTGATCAGTCAGTTGGATAGTTGACCTAAAAATCAGCTGTATTGGGGAAAAAATCAACCATGGCCAATTTATAGTCAAACTTCATAATTTTTGATCCACATCAACATTATAGAATTATATGTACCATTTGATCAAGTTTGGATCACAACTCCCCAAGAAATTTGATCAAATCATCAAAAGGGCAAAATGGTCAAAATTAGGGTTTTGATTGAGAAAGGGCAATTTCTGATTTTTTAACCTAGCCAATGACCAATTGAGTTCAAGCATGATTTCAAGGGTTTAACAGCATCATATTTACCTAATTACATGGTTCAAAAGATCTCAAGTTCATTAGATTGAGAAATGAAATTTGCAGTCAACTGATCAAAAGTCAACTGTACACTGAAAAGTCAAACTTTGACTTTTTGGTCAAAATCAAGTGCCAGGGGTCATAATTCATCAAGATATGTCAAAATATGAAACTTGTTGACCAAGAAAACTAAATTTGAAAATTAGGGTTTTAATTTGAAATTTTCCATAACTTAGAATTTTTCTAAGTATAAAAATTTTCTTATTTTTTCTCAACTTTTCACCACTTTTTCACCATGATGCATTTTGATTCAAGAAAAGTCCCCAACATGAAAGTTGTTGTCCTCCATGAATTCTACAACTTTTCTTCACAAACGTTTCCCAAAAGATGCTTGTATCTCAAGTTATGAATTTATGAATACATGGTCATGAACTTCTTAACTTAGTGAAATTTTGCCCTAATTTAGGCAGGTTTTGGACCCAACTTCATGGAAACTTTTCACCTAGTTCCAAGAGGTATCTCAAAATGCATTTCAAATATGGATTATAGATTACACTGCAAGCTTTCCAAAATGTCCAAGAACTCTCTAAGATCATTTTTGAGTGGGGAGAATCTAAGAGAGGAAGTTGGCATTTTCTCACTTTTTGTTCAAGCCATTTTCACATAGAATCAAGTTGCAAACCAAACCTATGCTGATTGTTTCTTGATTTACAGGTCCTAAGCTTGCTATACACTCCTTAATTAAATGCATACTCAGTTGAAAAAGCCTTTATCATTGCTTTTGAAACTTTACACAATTTGTAATTCCATTTTGGGCAAAAAGGCTTCATTGCCATTTTCATAAAGATGCATTTTTGCAACTTTGTCAACTTGGAGCATTGGACATGTCCCCTTGATACAAGCAAACTACACAGCTCTCAAGCAATTTATACAAACTCATATCAGCCCTAAAGCAAGCTGGTACAAGCATGTGAGATTGGTCTTGTCAACTTTGCTTCAAGTACAAGAAAAGTGGCAAAAGGGCTAAAGCTTGCACAGCTAGTAGGAAGATGACTTGGGATCACTTCTATACAAATATACAAACATTGTACAAGGCATCATACACTTGGAAAGGACCTGAAACTCTCTCAAGTTGAAAAATACCCAAAACCTGCCCAAAACTGCAGATTCTGCACAAGCATCCCTATATTCCATTTTGCTCGTGCGTTTTGAGTTTGGATCATTCAAACACTTTCTATACTTGATACCTAGTCAATCCAAGCCATCATCCTTGTTCTGTAACCACTCCTCCATCATCTTCCATTGTTGACTTTGAAGCTTGCAGTTGGACTTGGTCAGGGAGTTCTAGCCACTTTCAGAGCAAGGCAAGGGTTGGGATAGATTCATGGAAGCTCAAGGAAGCTCAAGCAAGCATCAGGGCTCCATTAAAGTCACTACATTTCCATACACGATTCCAGTTGAAGGAGGTAAATTTTCAAACTCTATCTCCTTGTACAGGCAACCTTAGGCCACAATATGTGAATGAAAAATGTAGTTCTCATCATAACGAAGCTATACATATCATTATCTTGCATTAATTTTACTTGTGCTAAGAGAATTTGAAACTTGAAATTTCTGGAAATATTAGGTCAAGATTTAGGGGTGATAAAATTCTCTTTATTCTTTGATTTATAGTTCACATAATTACATGGTTGGAATCGTGTGTTCAAGTGCTATAAGTTTCATGTTATGCATTTTCATTTTTATGGAAGTATGAAGAAGTTACAGGGTGTCTGGCTTTAGCTTGAAGAAGAAGATGAAACATGGCATAGGGCGTGTTTTGTAATATATTGTTTTTGTTTCACTAAAGACAATGGAAGTATAGCCACCCTAGTGGCAAAGCAGCACGCTAGTGAGACCCATGTCCTGGGTTCGAACCTACGTGCTACTTTTGTTATTTTCCACTATTTTCCTTTTCCATTTTCTACACTTTTTTTTGGAGGATGGGCTTAGTCTACTTGGGCCAGATTTTTTTGCTAATCTTACCATAAATCTGCTTTATCACCCCCTTTGCTAATTCATATTTTTATTTTTGTTTTGTTTTCATATTTAATGTTTTAATATTTCCTTTAAAACATAAAAATTCCAAAAAAATGTAAATTAATATATTACACTTTTATTTTATTTTTTTTACTATTTTCTCACATAAAAATATAGTTTATTTTAATAGGATATAACTTATTTTTCTTAATAAATTTATAAATATAATTAAATATACTTAATATTTTCATTTTACATTTCATACTCACAAATACCTATTTTTTTTTGCATATCTAATTTTTAATACATATACAATATTATTTATTATTTTTTATACAAAAAATGTACAAAATAATAATATAGAACATTATTTTCTTTTAAATGAAAATTAGGGTTTAACCCCTTTCAAAGAATTAATATATATTTTTCTTATATTTTTAGGTTTAAATTAAATATTTTTCTTACACATAAACAAGATATAAGACATTTTTTCTAACATGAACATTGCATTGCATTTTAAATATTTGTATTATATTTATTTAATTCGCGCAAATTCGATTTGGTTGTAATAATATATTTAGCTTTATATTTGTGTAAATCCACATTCAAATTTGTATTCCCCCCTTCCATAAAATTGTTGTAATAGCTTAATATATTTACATTACGCAATTTATCGCTTTATATACCATGACTAGTAATTAGGGTTTGCATGACAAGAACAAAACAAAGCAAAATAGAAAACCCTAAATACAAGACAAAATCAAAAACATGAAAATGATACACTTTGCACATAAGCACCCTTAGGGTTTCTCCCACTTGGTTGCCTAAAATAACATGGCCATGTTACGCATGCGAAGTATCTTGGTAAAACAAAACAAATATAAGATCATAGTCCCTCGATGACGCTATTCAAAAGTTGCCTAAATAAAATGATCTTGGTCCCTCAAAAATGCTAAGATACTTGGCAACATTGCTATCATGGCTATACGATGACCCACACCCGTCCCGTTTACATCCAAAGATAGGGTTGCTTACCAAATCAATGGTAAGTCAACAATGTCAAAGAAATAGAAGATGCATAAGAAAGACATTTGAGTAGGTAGATAGCTTCTAAGTTACTTGCTCCATTTCAAACAATAATCCTTGCTATTTTCAAAAACAAACACACACACACATTTCAAAACTTCTTACAAAACATTGAAAACATTTTCAAAAGACAAACATCTTTGTATACATTCTTACGAACGAGAATCATTACAAAGATTGCCTAAACAATGGCCTCTTTTACAAAATACTTTCAAAATCACACCAAACACCATTTCAAACAAAACAAAGCAAGTGATCTAAGCAAGTAACTAAGAGCCCATGGAAAACCATGGATGAAAAGGGTGCTAACACCTTCCCTTTTCATAATCTACCCCCAAACTCAAGAAAACATCTCAAAGGTCTTTCCTGTGTTTTTTCACCTTTCCTTTTGGATAAAAGAAAAGTCGGTGGCGACTCTTGATAACCACGACATTTGCGATAAAACACAAAACCTTCAAGTCAGTTCTCCCACCGTATCACAAATACAATCAATCATCTTTCAATCATTTGTGATAATTTTATAGCATTTATCATTTTCTCTCTTCTTCCTCAATTTCATTGTCAAATCAGTATCCCATCTATTTTCACCGCACTCAAGATTCTTTTTCTTTTCACTTTTTTATTTCCTTCTTCTTCTCCCTCCTCTTTCATCTCCTTCTTCATATATACTTTATCAAAATATTTTGTATGGTTTATATAACTTCTTCCATTTAACTTTGTTTGATTTTTAGATTCAATTTCATTGTTCAACCGATTTTCGTTTCCATTAACTTCAAGTATTTCTACACGATTCTTCAATAATTTTGCTTCATTTTCACATTTTTTGCTTCTTCATTCTCTATGTCCTGTTTTTTTGTTCTTCTTCTTCAATTCATCAGTTTATTCCCAAATCTAAAAATATGACAGAGAAAACAGATCCAGATCCAGATCTACAAAATTAACTTTTGTGAAACTTATTGATTTAAACCAGAAAATAAACCGTAAATCCGATACAAAATTGAAACTGGTGAAAATCGACGGTTCACACGATTCTAACGATTGATCTGATGAAGAAAGAGGAATGAAAAATGTACTTCTTCTTAATCTTTAAACTTTTTTATTCATTTTCATGAGTTATAACTTAAGTTATTAAATAGAAAAAATAGAAAATATTAAATAGTATATTAATCAATCTTATGAGTTATTCAAATTTATTGTGTTTCATTTATACGGAGTACTCTTTGTTGAAGAAAATAAATAATTGGGATAGAACGGAAAATGAACTTTGTCACTTTTCCAATACAGACTGGTTTAGAAAAACACATGTCACTTTTGTCTCTATTCTTCCATCTTTTATCTTGTCATTTTTTTTGCTTTTGTCAACTAATTATACCATCTGGTTGGTATTTAACTATTGATTACATTATTTTCATATGTATTAACTCTTCCATACTTACTTTTCAACTGATGCATTATTTTAAATTTCTAAATAAACCAATTGCTAAAAATCATGATAAATGATAAATAGTTTTGAGCTAATTTAATAATTATATTTAATTATAATTTTTTCTTATATATGTAATATTATTATTTTATTTTAAATTATTTGTATAAATAATATTATTTTTAATAGTTGTAGTTAAATATTAGATTATTGTTGTTATTAATAGTTGATCCATTTTTAAAAAATAGAAATATGATTAGTATTAATTTCTATTTTTAAATTTAAAGAATTAGAAATAGAGTTGGTGTTATAGTAGTTAATAAGAGTTAGATTTAGAAATTTTGAGACAGATAGTATAAATAACCTATAATTATTTTATTGGGAGATTTAGTTTTAATCTAAAATATAACAAGAGTGAAGTCTATAATATATCTAAAATGAATAATTAAAAATTCAAAGTTAAGTTTTTTTTTGTTTAAACAAAGTTGATAAATGATATGAGTTAACTTGTTTCTTGTAAAAAAAAATAAAGTTGGGATATTGTTTGAGAAATAAAGCAGAAAATTTTTATTGTAATTTTAATTTTTATTAAAGAATTGTCTATTAAGTGGCAATTAAAAAATTATATTATATTTAAATGACACTTATATTAAGTTTAAATGACACTTATTTATAAGATAAGTACCATAAATTAAAAATATATATTAGGTTTAAATGACACTTATATTATAAAATGACACTTTATTAAATAGTAACGTAAATTATAATTAAAAGATAAGTATTAATATTAATTTATGGTATAGAACTTAATTTTTATAATTAGTGACAATATTTTGTATAGAGAAAGAAAAAGAATTAATAAATTTCTATTAAATTGCATTGAAAATGGCAATTATATTACGATTAAAAATTGAAGTATTCATAGTAATAATAACTCTTATTTAAAAGCGAAGGTTACACTTTAAAGTTAATTTATTTTATAAAATTATATAATAAACTCTGTAATTATATTTTATAATTATAATGGTAAAAAGTATTGAATTTTTTAATTGATGTTTATATTTGTGTCAAAAAAAACTTTAGAAAGAGAAAGAATTAATAAATATCTATTATATTATATTTAAAATGACATTTATATTACAACTAACAATTGGATAATAATAATACATATTTAAAATTAAAATATCCGTTTTAAAGAAAATTTATTCTATGAAATTATACAATAAATTTTTTATTTAGATTTTTTATTAGTTTTAAGGGTAAACTGTTTTTTCTCATTTAACCTAAAGTAAAAAAAAAAATGATCTAAATATCAATAATAAAATTAAGAAACAATACGTCATTATCTATCACGAATATATATATATGTTAAATATAAATAAATAATATAATTTGCAAAATAATATTTATACAAATAATAAAAAATAATAATAAAAATGATAATCATATGATTGATGTTATCCTTACACAATATTAACTTATGAAATATTTTTTTTAAATAATCATATTTTTCAATTTTTTTTAAATAATTATATTTTTTTAAAAATTATTAAACTAACTATTTTTCAACAAAAAAAATTCGCCACAAAGAAGAATAGTCTCTGTGTGGCGCATGCATGCTATTTAGAGAGGAGGCGCCACACAACATGATTTGTCCTCCTCTGTAAAGCCATGCAGTGTGGCGCATGTATGTAATGTCAGAGAGGAGGCGCCATCTATTGTGCCTTGACAATTGTATTTATTACATGCATGCGTCACAGTAGATGGCGTCTCCTCTCTGACAACGTCTCCTCTCTCACAATACATGCATGCGTCATACTGCATGGCTTTACAGAAGATGACAAGTTATAGAGTGTGGCGTCTCCTTTCTAAATAGCATGCATGCGCCACACAGAGTGACTACTACTCTGTGTGATGAATTTTTTTATTTAAAAAGTGGTTAGTTTAGTAAATTTTTTGAAAATATGATTATTTGAGAATTTAAAAAAAAATAATAATTATTTAAGTAAAAAATCTCAACTTATGTACTCCAACCATTTATAACTATAAGTATAATTTCATTGACAACTTTTTTTTTATATATAGAATATATTTTGTGAAATATATTTATATATAATTGTTCAAAGAGAATTATGAGGTTGATAAGTTTAAAGTATAAAAAATTGAACTAAATATGAACAAAAAATATATGTATTGAAATGAAGAAGTATGAAAATTATCACTTATATAATTATTTTGTTTAATTGGTTAGTATTTGTATTTATGTAAATGATTCCAATATGATTTTT
This sequence comes from Vicia faba, assembly GCA_948472305.1. NCBI lineage: Eukaryota > Viridiplantae > Streptophyta > Magnoliopsida > Fabales > Fabaceae > Vicia > Vicia faba. Next base: position 1,451,360,775 of record OX451739.1, read on the forward strand.
TTTAATAATTGAGATCAAGTTAAAATCATAAGGAACGAAAACTTATTTAAAGTTAAATAAAAAATAAATACTATAGAAAAGTAAATAGCAAACTATTGTTTCTAGCGAAGTATGATAGATGATAAAAAGTCATATATTGATGATTATGAAAACTTATGAATAGAAGTGGTGCTACTATTTAATTAGTCATATATTGATGATTATGAAAACTTATGAATAGAAGTGGTGCTACTATTTAATTGTTACAATATTTTTAAAGAAGAGAAGGCAAATCAATCAAATGGAGAGAATAATTATTCAAAATATTAGAGTAACATCTTTGTTTATGAAAACTTAAGAATATAAGTGTATTGCTTATGATTCTATAAAGTTACTGAGATAATAATGTTTTTATTAACTTTCATTGTATTGATGAAAATTTATGTTATGGAAATCAAAAAATAAATTAGTAAATAGTTTTCATTGTATTGATGTAAATATATGTTATGGAAATTAAAAGAAAAATTAATAATTGATCTGGATTGGTCCCGCATTTGCTTCACTGTTATGAAGGTCCAATCCAACACCTTGACCTAAGGCTTAAAAATAAACAATTCAAGTTGGGCACCGTTGGGTAACTCTCCATGTATCTGTTGGGAAACGTGATCCACATTGCCTTATCGTCACCACTTTCCTGTCCTCCGAGAATATCGGGTCCAACTCCTGCTTTCTCGGGGCAACCAACCAGAGGAGAGGCCATGTGTCGGCCTCCATACACATGTAAGCCCTGACAGTCTTCTTTATTGGGCCTCATCGTGGCCCAACATTGGAGACCTTGACCCAGCGTTGGAGGCTATAAATATTCTCTCTCTTGAGAGAGTCAGGTATTCATTCTTTCATACTCATACTCACACTTGCTTGCACTCTCTCTTAAACTTACTTTGGCATCAGAGTATCTTGTAGGTACCTCCTCCCCATCCCGTTTCCAACCTCTGCTCGACGTAAGACCTTGACGATCCATTCTGGTCAGATACGATCAGTGGCGCCGTCTGTGGGAAACTGGCTTCCCCGTCTTTCATTTACCTAAGACAAAAGCAACTCCAAATTCTTGATTGTTATAGCTGATCCAGCTGCCAACAACAACTTTGACGCCCATCTCGTCGACCCCAACAACAACGTCGTTGACAACATGGGCAACAACAACAACGGGAACGATGACGACATGATTGCCTCTTCCTCATCACGCTCTCGACCACACAAGGGCACCCATCCACCCCAGAACTACGAGTCAAACGCTTTCCAGGAGGTCCCCGTCCCTCCGGGCGCTGGTGCCACGACCAGGGCTCTGTTCGCAGCCATTAATCAGACGAATTACATGATCTTCTCGCAAGGTGAGCGACTAAGGGTTCTCGAAGACTCTCATCGAGCCCCCAAAAGACATAAAAGACCTGACACTTCACCTCTTCGTTAAAATGAAGACCGTCTTCAATCTCCTCCGCGAAGACACAGACGGGACAGATCATGAAGCCTCTCTCCCCAACGGACTGGCCGATGCCCCACACTAGAGAGAACCATGCCTGAGGCTACCAGGAGACGCGGCCTCACCCCACCGCACATGGAACAATGATCCCCTAAAAACAGAAACAGGGGAAACATAGAAGCGCATCCTCGACCAAGGTATCATCCCCGAGGCCAAGGACATCGCTACGACCGCCACTACAACCGGTCCCTTTCCCACTCCCCCTACAGAAGCGACGAAGACCACCCCCGTCGTCCCTTGTCGCACGAAATCATGGAGGCGCCCATTCCCAGAGGCATGGAAAAACCTCCCCAACTGAAGGAATATGACGGCATTGCTGACCCCGTCGACCATATCGACGGGTTCGAGGCAATGCTCCACTATCACAATGTCGTGGGACCGATCAAGTGAAAGTTGTTCCCCACGACCTTGAGGAAAACTGCGATGGACTGGTATAAAAATCTTCCCCCAGGGTCAATCACCTCCGGAGAAACCTAAAGAACCAGTTCACCATCTCCTTCACAGGCTCTCATCGACATCCAAATACTGAGGCCGCTCTCGAAGCTATCATCCAAAGAAGCAACGAGACCCTCAGGGACTTCATAGATCATTTCAACCGCGAGGCCATACAGGTCCCTTGTACCGATCACATGAAATGGTATCTGCTCGAGAGAGGACTCCTCCTGGGCACGGAGTTCAGGAAGGCCATTGGCATCGAACCACCCCGGACATTCGATGCTCTCCTTGAAAAGGCTAGGGCCTATATGGACTATGAGGAGAGGGAAGCGGCCAACAAAGCCCGCAACCCAAAGAACCGCGAACCAACCAAGACCCCGCGACACCAGGACGCATGACTTCCTCGACGAACGGGCAAGAAGTGAATGGACGACAAGCCCCGTGATCCCCGCGAGCATAGGGATCCCGCAAGGAGATTCACCGAATACACTCTGTTGACCGCTTCCCGAGAGCGCATCCTGGCAGACTATTCCAATACTGACTTCAAGGACAGTGGAGTCAGACGTCCTCGATTTTCTCCCGCGAAGCCCGAGGCTGATAAGAGTAAATATTGTCAGTACCACCGAAGTCGCGGGCATTTGATTGAAGACTGTGTCCATCTCAAATTCGCCATTGAAACCCTCATCAAGGGTGGAAGACTCTTGCAATATTGACACAATGACGCCCCTCGTCGAGATGCCCGCGAGATAAAAGAGGTTGAGGAAGACACCCGACCATCGGATGAGACGACCCCCATCCAGATAGCCTTCTTCGTTATAAGGCCGGAGGACTTCTACGTCCCCGACAGATACAAGGAAGAACCTTTGTCCATGCACAGTAGGTGGAATAAATTCCCCTCTGCTATGGTCATAACTGGCGGGGGGTTCAACGACGTCTCTATAAACTCCGCAAAAATAAAGCTCGACGAGTTGGTCGACGCAGCCCCGACTCAAGCGGTGACATTCGAGAAGGTCAGGGGTAGATCGGAACCAATCACGTTCTACCTCAAAGAATTACCTGGAGGGGCCCCTAACTCGAGCATCCCTCTGCTGGTGAGGGCGAGGATGGCTAACTACGATGTTCATCGTGTCTTGGTCGACGATGGGAGCTCTTTCGATGTTATGTACATCCATATGTTCTGAACCTTACAACTCGACGATACCCACATTTCTCCATACGTGGTATCTGACCTGCAAGGCTTCAATGGATCGACCTCCAAACCATGGGGGTACGTTGAACTTTTCGTCACCTTCGGGGAAGAAACAGCAGCCCGACAGGTCAAGGTGTGATTTTTGTCATCAACTGCCTGTCTCTCTATAACTTCATCCTAGGGAGACCAACGCTGGCCAAATTGACTATTGTGCCCTCCACCGTACATCTAAAGATGAAATTCTACACGAAGAGGGGACGCGTCACCACCATCCACGGTGACATCTCAGCTTCCCGAAGATGTTTCAATGCAGCTTCTAAGGGACAAAGTACGGTCGACACTGGGGAACGGACTTCTAAGAGAGCTGGTGTTGCTCGACCTGAACTATAACCTGTCAAGATAGCAGAGCAAAGGGCTCCATCCAAGGTCGACTCCATCTCGCTCGACACCCGCTTCGACACGGATGAAGCACCCAACAGTGAACAGGAACTCCTCCGACCAATCCTAGACGGAGACTTCGAGTTCGTCCCCCTCGGTGAAGACCCTCACAAAGGCGTGAAGATCAGCACCGGACTCCCCGACTTGGAGAGGAAGCAGATCAAAGCTTGCTTAAGGGAGAATGCAGACCTTTTCGCATGGAGCGCTGTGGAGATGCCCGGACTCGACCCCGAGGTCACCTGTCACCACTTGGCCATTGATCCATCCGCTAGGGAAGTAGTACAACATAGACGTAGGCAGTCTCCTGAGAAAATGAAGGCTGCTGAAAATGTTGTAAAAGACCTCCTAGAGGCTAATTTTATTTCTGAGGCTCGGTATTCAACATGGCTCTCAAAAGTTGTACTCGTTAAGAAAAATAATGGAAAATGGAGAATGTGTGTTGACTATACTGATCTTAACCGAGAATGTTCCAAAGACGCTTTTCCTTTACCTAATATTAATATGCTGGTCGATAATTCGGCCGACTATAAAATGTTATCGTTTATGGACGCCTACTCGGGCTATAACCAAATCCCAATGGCGATGAGCGACAAGCATTGCACTGCTTTCATGACCAGCTCGGGAAATTACTACTACAATGTAATGCCCTTAGGCCTGAAAAACGCAGGGGTAGCGTACCAGCAGATGATGAATAGAGTCTTCCGTAACGATATAGGGGATATGCTCGAGGTATACAAGGACGACATGATCGTCAAATCTCGAACAGATACCGATTATGCTGCCCATCTCAATAACGTCTTTGCCCAAGCGAGACAATGCAGAATGAGGTTCAACCCGGAGAAATGCACCTTCGGGGTTAAGGCGGGAAAATTCCTCAGTTTTTATCTGACGGAATGGGGAATTAAAGCAAACCCCAACAAATGATAGGCATTCTTCGAGCTCCCTACACCTAGCTCGAAGAAATCCATACAAGTCCTAAACGACATGCTCACCTCGCTCTCCTGATTCGTGGCGAAATCCGCACAATACGCTCTTCCATTTTTCAAACTTATGCGCAAAGATGCAGCCTTCGAGTGGACCGAGGAATGCGAGAAATCCCTCCCCCATCTCAAGCAAAGCCTTTCGCAAACGCCCATGATGTTGCAGCCTGAGGACGGGGAAACTCTGTTCCTTTACCTGGCCGTCTCCGCCGAGGCCGTGAGAGCTACCCTCTTACGTGAGACTCCAGACGGGAAAAATCCAGTGTATTTCACGAGCAAAGCACTTCAGGGGCCCGAGGTCAGATATCAACAGATCGAGAAGGTGTCCTTGGCCCTTATCAACGCGGCAAGGAGACTTAGACATTACTTCCTGGAACACACGATCATTGTACGAACAAACCAACCTGTAAGACAACTCATATGCCAGCCAGACATGGCAGGTTGAATGCTAAAATGGTTGTTGGAGATCTCAGAGTTCGACATCCAGTACGATAGAAGGAAGACCCTTAATGCCTAAGCACTGGCTGACTTCATTGTAGAGATGACCGCTCACGATCTCCTTATAGGGAAGAAGCACAAGTGGACCATCTTTGTGGACGGAGCTTCCAGATCGACGGGGAGCGGAGCAAGAATACTCCTTGAGAACGAGGAAGGTGTCGTGATCGAACACTCCTTCACCCTTTATTTCCCAAGGTCGAACAATCAGGCTGAATATGAGGCCTTGCTCGCGGGATTAAGACTGGCCGATGATTTGGGTGTCCGAGGAGATACAAATTTTCACCGACTCCCAACTTGTCGCATCTCAAGTTCAAGGGAGATACCAGGCTAAGAACAACAGCCTCATCGAATATTTAAACCTGGTCAGAGAACATATGAAGAAGTTTGACCGGGAAGAGATCACGCACGTGCCACGCGAACAAAACACGCGGGCCCGACATACTTTCAAAGCTCGCGAGCACAAAGAATAAAGGCGAGAAAAAATCTGTCATCTAAGAATCCCTTTATCGCCCGAACATTGAAAAGTCCATTATGCCACCCGAGGTAAATGCCATCGGGGACAACTCATGTTGGATGACCTCGGTGTTCAACTTTCTAACAAAGGGGGAAATTTCCATGGACCAAAGAGAGGCAGCCACGACTAAACGACGAGCATGTTCGTATGTGGTACTTGAACACAAACTTTACCATCGGGGATTCTCCATCCCACTCTTAAAATGTGTCAAAGAATCCGCAATCCCTTAGATACTGTGGGAAATCCACGAGGGAATCAACACCCAGCACATGGGCGGAAGATCCCTAGCACGAAAGGCGCTGCGAGCAGGCTACTAATGGTCGACCATGCAACAAGACTCAAGGAGCATGTCGAGAAATGCAACAAGTGTCAGAGGCACGCGGACATGCACCTCGCACGCCCTCACGAGCTAAACACACTATTCTCCCCGTGGTCGTTTGCCTGGTGGAGAATGGACATCCTCAGACCTTTTGTGCAAGGGACGTACCAAAACAAATTCCCCGCCATGGCCGTCGACTATTTCACGAAGTGGATAGAGGTCGAAGCTCTAGCAAAAATCACTTCACACAACACCCTCTATTTCTACAAACAAAACATGCTTGTTCAATTTGGGATACCACAAGCGCTCGTCACTGACAACGAGACCCAGTTCATCGATCAAGGTTTCCAAAGCTTCGTCTCTAAACCTGACACCAAACAACTCATCACATCAGTCGAACGCCCCCAAACTAACGGCTAAGCTGAGGCCGCGAATAGGGTCATCTTACGAGGTCTCAATCAAAGGCTGGGCGAAGCCAAAAGAGGGTAGGTCGAGGAGCTCCATAATGTTCAATGGGCGTACCAAACAACACCCCACTCGACAACGAGCGAAACCCCATTCTGGCTAACCTATGGCACTGAGGCTGTCATTCCTGTAGAAATCTTGGAACCTTCAAGAAGAACTGAGGCCCCTCTAGATGAGGAACTAAACGACTAGTCCCTAAGATAAGAGCTCGACCTAGTCTAGGAAATCTGTTCAAGAGAAGCCCTTCGCGAGGCCACACTGAAACAACAAATAGCTATTCGCCATGACAACAAAGTCAAAAAGCGCGAATTCCATCTCGGTAGCCTAGTCATGCGGAGAAATCAGAAAGATTCTCGTGAAGGGAAGCTGGCCGCGAACTAGGAAGGACCATACCGCGTCCGCGGAGCTACGGGCACAAGACATACTACCTCGAGCATTTAAATGGAGAACCACTACCTCGACCATGGAATGCCACAAAATTGAAACAATATTACAGCTAAGTCCTTCCTACTACGGGCATTGGCGGTCGACCAGTTCTCTCCAATCGATGACGGGATGAGCTCGACCATGTAGGCATGTTAAGGTACAGACATGACCTCCAAATATCAACGCCGGAGGGTTGTTGTTCATTTGTCAAGCAGAACCTTAGCCTGACAGAGACACCTTGTTGTACCCCAAAATTTTCCCTCTCATTTCTCAAGACATGTCTCACAATGATTTTAATTTGGATTTTCCAGTATCAAGTTAAAAAGGAAACTGTTAAAAAAGGGGGGAAACAGATAAAAATAACCTTTTTGACAAAATTGGAGAAAAATAAGTCTTTTTCGTTTCAGCTCCTTTGATTATCCTTTTGGCCTCTTTAGATGCAAGCTTGGCTTGCATCCTTCGACTGGGCGTTGGCCTCTGGAACGCTGAATTTGATTCACAAGGCAGATGCTTCCTGCATGCAACCTTAGATTGTACTTTTGGCCTCACAGGGTTCACAATGCAATGGCTGCCTATGTGCCTGCTTCAATTGGATGTTTGATGCGTGCATGCTTGTGTTGACTGGATAAATATTCCCCTCCATGCTTTGCTTTGACTCACAAAGTGATAAATAGTTACATACAAGCCTTCGTTTGAGCCACAACTTCTTTCTTACGCGCAAGAGGCTCCCACCATGCTAGCATGCATAAGGCAAAAAGCCTCATGTAGCCTCTTTTAATTCCAAGACAAGAAGCCTCCTTTTGGCATCCTTAGATTGCATCCTTGCCTCCTACATGCACCCTTCGTTGCAAGCTTCGTTTGTGCGTTCAGACCTCCTGCATGTAGGTTTCGACAGGGCATTGGCTATGTTTACACTAGTTCAATTGAACAACTTTTCTCTTTAGTATGTTGGAATTACATCATTGACAAACTTCAGCACACATGGTTGGTGACCCCCTTCAAAATACATTTAGTGGTGGACTTGAAGGGGATACATATGATTCCCTGTCGAAGGGTATACCTTACTAGTCCATTCGAAGGACACATTTGGCCCATTTCAAAGAAACACACATAACCCATTCAAGAGACATGTCTGGGTGTCCCATTCGAAGGACATGCTTGATGGCCCATTCGAAGGATTTAGAAAGTCCACCTTAAGGCATGTTTTGGTGACCCATCCAAGGGTCACACGTTTGGCTCCTTCGAAGGATGCACAAAAGTGACCCATTCGAAGGACACTTGTTAGAGGAAAATCAAATAACATTGTTGGAAGAAGAATCTGGTCAAAGGAGGGTCAAAACGAAGGAATGAAATATTCAAAGATGCTTGCTGCCAAGTTTAGGCCTGGCACACTGGCCAAAACTGTTGCACAACAATCCTGAAACACTTGCCCATTCTTGCACCAAAATGGCATACAAAGCACTGTCCCTTGAAAGCTACAAAGAGCAGTTTACTCAAATTGTTCAAACTATTTTGTCCTCCCTCCAAAACCTCAGCCAAGCTTTGCCTATAAATAAGAGGCTCCACAACATGTTCATGAGAGGCTTTTTGGCTAAGGGAACGAATCTTCAAAATTCTCAAGCACTCTCAAAAATCCTCAAACTCTCAACCACTTAAACATTTTCAAACACAAACCCGGAATCTCAACACTTGTTTTCTTTTCTTGACTCTTCGAATCCAGAAGAAACACTACACCTTTTTCCTTGGCCTTTCAAATCTAAAGAAAGACAACCCTTGTTTTCTTTTTCTCTTTCGAATCTGAAACCATACATCACATCTCCTGACCTTCGAATCCAGCACTAAAGTCATAATCCCCATTTCTTCCCTTTGAATCCAGAAACACTCAGAACAGCCACTCAAGGTCCAGCACACGTTCCAGCTCCAAACAAGGTAAGTCACTCTTAACCTTGAACCTTTTGTTTCTAGCATAACATGTGAATAAACCTTCTTTTCATTTCAAACATGTAAATAACATTTTCTTTTCCTTTCTTTTCCATCCTTTTAACTTGATTTCATGGCGAATCCTTTTGGGTTCTGTTTCTTGGTTTATTAAATATGCTTTAAAAATTAATATGGCCATAAGACCAATGCTAGCATGACCTCAGGAAATGTAGCTATTTAATATCTCAAACAAAAGAAACATGGGGAATAAAGTATGAAACGATGCCTTAGGCTTCCCCACTGACTCCAGGTTCAATCGAAGGATGCAACAAAGGACTTAAGGTGAAGAGGGTATTCCATGCTGAACAAAAGAGGCAGCCGGAAGGATGGCCATACTGACTCCCAGGCCCCAGTCGAAAGGCACACCATGCTGACTCCCAGACCCCAGTCAAAAGGCATACCACACTAGCTTCTAGGCCTAATTTAAAGTCACACCTTCACCACTTCCAGACCAAATTGAAGGGAGCCAGAGAAGCAGAATCGAAGGACGCTTCTGTCTAAATCGAAGGACCCATTTTTCTTACCTTTATTTTATTTTGCCTTTATATTTTCATGCTATTCAATATGGTTGTAATAGTGTAGGATTTATTTTTTTGTTTTTATTACTTTTGTTTAATTTCTAGTAAGATAGGGTATGTATGGAAAGATAAAAACAACAAGTAGACAACCTAAAAATCAAAGAATAAATGCATGCAAATCAAACACACTATTCACACATGCACCCTTAGGGTAATCTCACTTGTTGCCTTGGAGAAATAGTTATGTCCCTCGAGTATGGGTGTTTTAGCAAAGACCCTTGCTAAAAGATCGTAGTCCCTCGACGACCTTCAATGTTGCCTCCGGTAAATGATCTAGTCCCTAAATGACATTGCTAAAACGTCCCACAGGTTGCCTTCTATGACTATACAAACGTCCCACACCCGTCCCTTCACATCCAATGATGGGGCTTCTTACCAAATCAATGGTAGGATAGAAACATCTAAAGGAGGAGGAAAATAACATTAAAGACCTTTTGAGTATGTAGGATGCTCCTATTTGCTCGCTTGCTCACAACAAAAACATTTTATACACTCACACTTTCATTTTGAAACATTTTCAAAAGACAAATCTTTTTGTACGCATTCTTATAGAGACGAGAACCATTACAAAGACACTTTTCAAAATCACTTTCAAAAACACATTCCACAAACACCTCTTTGAACTATTTTCAAAACAACACTTTGTACGCGTTCTTATAGAAACGAGAACCATTACAAAGACGTTTTCAAAATACTTTCAAAACCCATACCACAAACACATTTTCAAATAAAATCAAGTGATCTAGCAAGCAACTAAGAGCCCATAGATAACTACGGATGAAAAGGGTGCTAATACCTTCCCTTTTCATAACCTACTCCCCGAACTCAAGAAATAATCTCGAAAGGTCTTTCATGTTCTTTTTAATCTCTCCTTATTGGATAAAAGAAAAGTCGATGGTGACTCTTTCTATCCGCAATAATTGAGATCAAACGCAAAACACCCAAGTCAGTTCTCCCATCGTATTATAGAGCTGGAGACTCTGTTGGGGATACTTAAAAGTAGGTTTACCTTAGGGCTAGATCACCTTTACTTGTTTTATTTGTTTGACTTTCTTGCTTTATATTATGGTTCCTTGTTTGGGTTTGTTTTGATCCTCTACCCGGATCTAGGGCACCTCTTAGGTAAGTAGCAATAGATTATGGAAACTGTATGACATAGACTGATACGGTTGAAGCAATGGCTATGTTAGTGTGATGCATTTGTTGGTACCGATATCCTTTGTGTTGAATCGAGGAGAATACGGGGCCGCTGAACAGCCTCATGAAGCACTAACCGACCTTAGAACCTTAATTGAACAACATGGTCATTAGGAAGTAGTGAGATAGCCGGCTTTGGTTCCGACCGAAGATTGGTTGATACTCAATGCTACGCTCATTGAGATCAGACTTTTGGGATATCTCGGATGCAAGAAAAGATTGATTGAGCTGAGAAAATTCCTAAAAGAAAGATCGATGATATTGAGATCCCTTATAACCCAGTTACTTTCTAGGACAGGTTGAGCCAACTGAACTTCAAGAGGGTACTTACCTACGAACCCCATGCAAGCCTAAACCTAAGAACTTGTATGCTTTGTATGGATATGACTGAAGAAGTGAAAAACACAAGAGGGGGGGGGGGTTGAATTATAAACTTGAAATCAAATGCGCAAAGACACAGTATTTTTATCCTGGTTCGTTTGATATCAAACTACTCCAGTCCACCCGTCAAGGTGATTTTGCCTCTCTCCAACGAGGTATTAATCCACTAATCTCAAACAGATTACAATCACTACTTTGACAACTGTCAAAGTCTTCTTGAGTACAACCAAAATCCAGTTAATCTCAAGGAAAAATTGTTCTTAATCAAAGATACAAGAGTACTATGTATAGTTGTTTTTCGTTACAAAAACAGTTATCACAACTGTGATATTTTACACAAATTTAGAGCGTGGAATAGAGATGAGTAAGCTTGCAGCGTTTTTAATTGTATTGCAGTAGCGTTGGCAAATCGTAAATGATTTGATATCTTATCTTGTATTTATAGGCAATGGATTCTATCCAACTTTAAGCATGATTATGGTCATTAACGCAGTTTCCATTTTGAGAAGATCCTGTCTGAAAGAAGCCGTTGTAATTGAGGTTGTCTTGATTGTAAAGTAACGCTTCAGAATCTTACATCCTTGCTTGCTGTTGATGCTTCAGAACATTAATGCCTTGGATTATATTCCTTCTGTTCAGAATCAGAGTTTACTTCACTTAGGCGCAGGTTCTAATCATCATTCTTCAATGCAAATTCTGATTACCTCAGCGTGTAGCTTCTATAGCTTAACTTCTGATGTTGCTTTGGTCAGAACTTCTGCATACAAAATAATATAATTTTTAGGGTGCATATTTGTTCTTTGTATTTTTTATCATCAAAACTCTAATTAAGGGTTGTAGAATCAAACTATGTTCTAACAATCTCCCTTTTTTTGATGATGACAAAAACTAGAATTTTTAATGAAAAATAGAGGACAAAAGTTTAAGAGAGACTCCCCCTGAGTTGATTACTTCCCTGAAGTTCCTTCTCGTTAGAGCTTTTGCTGCATCTCCTATCAGAATTTGTTCCTGTTAAAACTTTTCAGAAAGTAGACATTAAATAATTCAGAATGTTTGAGACTTTTGTCCCGGTATACTGTTATTGAAAATATCTTACTTTCTCCCCCTTTTTGTCAAGTATCAAAAAGCAATATAATCAGAGCAAAAATATGAATTATATTAAAAAATAATGCAATGACAAGTTTCAGAAACAAGAAGGTAAAGATAAAAATTACAAATAAACAGTTTTAAAAGAAAAATCTAAGAAGGAGGGGGAAGGCGTGTGAACAACGCTTCCAACAAGCTCTTGATCTGAGTGCTTGAATCTTCCTGCTTGCCCAAAATATCTTTGATTTCCTTTGTAGTATCTTCTTGTTTATCCAGAATTCCTTTGATCTCTTTGTTCGTATCCTCTTGCTTGTCCAGTCTTGCATGGATTAATGCATTCTCTTTCTTCAACTCTTCCAGAGTTTGCATGACTAGAGAGGAAGTTGGTGTCTCTTCAGGGGTTGCATGTTGTTCAGAATATTGTACAGCTTCTTCTGATTGAACCACTTCTTCTGCTACAACCATGTTTTCTTGAGCAGTAGTCAGGGAGAGACTATCTGAATCTGGTTCAACAACTTCTGAAGGATGGTGCTCTTTCCAGGGAGCATTATCCAGCGGAAGAATTTCTTCCTTGCACCATTGACTCAGAACTTGATCTTGAAAAGCTTTCAGCTGATCACTGAAGTTCTACTGAGCCCTTTCATAACCTAATTCCTCCAGCTTCAGAGTTTCAGCGTTGAGCCATTTTCTGAAACTTTCCTAGAGAAAGTCAGAAGCAGCAGGATTAGAAATCTCTAGGCTTGCTTGCTTCAAAGAATTGATCCATTCCTGCATTTCTGTTTCAAAAATCAACAGACTCTTACCAACATCTGATTTTGGTTTAGGTTTGGGAATGACAATTTTACGAGAGGTGGAAGCTAGTCTGTCCAGCACTAGTGGATCAATGACAATTCTGAGGTTGTCAGCTGGATGGTTGATGGGTGAAGGAGTGGGAGAGTTAGGAATTAGAATTGGTCTATTAGGGGAGTTTGGTGGTGTGGATTCAAGGGATGAAGGAATTTCTGGAATATCATGAATAGTGAGAGGCATGTGAACCGCAAGAGATTCTGTTATTCTAGGAACTTGGATTGTGGTATCAGAATCTGAAGGAGAGTCTTCAGATTGGTTTGTGGAGGTGTGTTGAGTTTCTGGTTCAGGAATTACGGAGGATGGTTTTTCAGAAGGTGGAGAGAGAGAGAGAGAGTGTGTCTATTTTCTGGTTATGGTGAGTTGGGATTCAGATGTTTTAGAGAGAGTGGTTGGGGATTATCTGGTTGTTGTTGGGAGTTTGGATTTTCTGGGAGTTGTTGAGAGTTTGGATTTTCTGGGAGTGGAGATTGAAAGTCTGAATCAAATAGTTCAATGTCAGATAGAACTTTTACAAGTTCTGGTTGATGAGGTTATGGGTTTGGATTTTGATTGGGGGAGTGAGGTTCATTCAAAAAAATTCCTAGAGTTACAGATGGATCAAACTCTATGTCAAAATCTTCAAAGGTTTAGGGTGAAGGATTTTCTATAGGTTGAGGGGGATTGATTTCAGATGTTGTAACAATAATTGATTCTATAACAGAAACAGAAGATGGATTGCCTTTCTTTTTCGCAACTTTAGGTGCCTTTTGAGAGGATCTTTCTCCTGCTGCTTTCCTCTTCTTGGATTTCTTTAGCACAACCTCTGGAGCTGGCCTGTGCAGATCTTGAATGTTTATTTCTGGAGTAGTCCCATCAGCCTTGCAAGCTTCAAGGTATCTGACTATGACTTCTGGGTTGCTGTCTATCTCAGAGAATAGAGGAAAATCCTTCAGAGGTATCCTCCTTAAAGTAATGGTCTCATGAGAAGCAATAGTTGGTTCTTTCTGAATGATCTTAATGATCTTCATTTTCTTCAGATTCTTTGTGTTCAGAGGCTTCCCAGTAGTTGCTTCTCAATGATCTTTCATACCAAGCTCTGGGAGCTTGTTTCAGACCATAGAGTGACTTCTTTAGTTTGAAAACATATTCTGGGTGTTTGGAATTCTCAAACCCAGGGGGTTCGTGCATATATACCTCTTCATCTATATAGACATTTACGAATGCACTTTTGACATCCATCTGATACAGAGTGATGCCATTGTTTACAACAAATGAAATTAAGAGTCTGATAGATTCTAACCTGGCGACTGGAGCAAAGGTTTCTCCATAGTGTATCCCCTCTTGCTGACTATAACCTTGTGCCACCAGTCGTGCTTTGTTTCTGATGACTTCTCCTTGCTCGTTCAATTTGTTTCTGAACACCCACTTTGTTCCAATGACGTTGAATCTTTTTGGTTTGGGAACCAGATCCCATACGTCATTTCTGGTGAACTGATTTAATTCCTCCTGTATTGCCAGAATCCAGTCATTGTCTAGAAGCGCTTCATCAATTGTTGTTGGTTCAATCAGAGAGACCAGTCCCATGAGGGATTCTTCAGAGTTTCTGAATGTTGATCTTGTTTTATTGGATCATCCTTCTTTCCCAGGATTTTATCTTCTGGGTGAGCTATGCTGCTTCTGAAAAACCTTTTCTGGAGTTGATCAACAGAAGGTGCTGGATTGCTTGTAGCATTTCTTTCTGACGTTTTTGGAGCGTCTCTGTTGAGATCTTCTGATGATTTAATATTCAGTACCTATGAATTTAACTTCTATATCTGCAAGGAATTCATTCTGCTTTAACTTTTGAGAGTCATGCTTATCATCAAATCTAACACTGATTGACTCTTCAACAATTTGTGTTTCTGTATTATATACTTTGTACCCTCTTGAGCGTTCAAAGTATCCTAACATAATACACTTTTGTGCTTTAGAGTCAAACTTGTTCAGATAATTTTTAGTATTCATGATGAAACAAGTGCATCCAAAAGGATGGAAATAAGAAATGTTGGGATTTCTGTTCTTCCACAGTTCATATGGAGTCTTTTCCAGAATAGGTCTTATAGAGATTATATTCTGAATGTAACACGATGTGTTGATTTCTTCTGCCCAGAAGATCTTAGCAATGCTAGTCTCATTGATCATGGTTCTGGCCATTTCTTGCAATGTTCTTTTCTTTCGTTCTACAACTCCATTTTGTTGGGGAGTTCTAGGATAAGAGAAGTCATGCAAGATACCTTTTTCATTAAAAAGCGATTCAAAATATTTATTTTCAAATTCTCTACCATGATCACTTCTGACTTTGACAATTCTAAGATCCTTTTCATTCTTAACTTGGTTACAGAATGCAGTGAACACAAAGTGTGACTCGTCCTTGTGTATTAAGAACTTTACCCATGTCCATCTGCTATAGTCATCTACGATCACTAACCCATACTTCTTGCCACTGATGGACGCAATTTTAACTGGTCCAAATAAGTCTATATGCAGAAGTTCTAATGGCTTAGAGGTGGAAACAACATTTTTAGATTTAAAAGCAGGTTTTGAAATTTTTCCTTTTTGACATGCTTCACACAGAGCATCTGAGCTGAACTTCAAATTAGGAAGTCCTCTGACCAGATTGAGTTTGTTAATCTGAGATAATCTTCTCATACTAACATGCCCCAATCTTCTATGCCAGACCCATTGCTCGTTGTTAACAGAAAGAAGGCATTTTACATTCTGACTCTTTAGTTCAGAAAGTTTTATTTTATAAATGTTGTTTTTCCTCTTTCCATTAAAAAGGATAGTTCCATCTTTCTGACTAACAGCTTTGCATGAATTTTGATTAAAGATTATATCATAACCGTTATCACTTAATTGACTTATGGATAACAGGTTATGCATTAATCCATCAACTAATAGAACATTATTTATAGAGGGAAGATTTCCATTACCTACTGTTCCAGAGCCAATGATCTTTCCTCTTTGGTTGCCTCCAAAGCCCAAGTAGCCTCCAGGTTTAAGTTCAAGGATTTGGCACATATGCTTTCTTCCCGTTATGTGTCGAGAGCATCCAGAGTCCAGGTACCATAATTGGTGTTTTAGCCTTGTTGCTAAAGATATCTGCTACATATATAATTTTATCCTTAGGTACCCATATCTTCTTGGATCCTGGTTTGTTAGTTTTACCAAAACTCTGGTTGAATTTTGGTTTGACAAAGAAATTATGACTAGTGTAGTTTAGGTCATGTGTGTGCCCATATATGAAGTGTGATTTAAGTGGTATGCGTTTTAGGACTAAGTCCATGGCTTTCTTAGGTGTAGGTACCTTACCTTAATATCCTATCCCTTTTCTGCCATTTCTGCTAACTCCATAGATCATTGAAGCCATCTTGCTTCTATCTATGCTTTTAGCCAGAAACTTCTGAAAGATGTGATCATATTCTTTGATGATCTCATCAGCATTACTGGGAGTCTTTGAGATTATTTCCTTCTAAGAGTTTTGCAAATCATTTTCTAGTTTTGAAACTTTTTCTTTTAACTCATAATTTTCTAATCTGAGACTCTCAGTCTTTTCAGAGTCAGAGACAAGTTCCTTTTTCAGGTTCTTGAATTTTACTCTGATTTGCTGATACCTTTCCAGAATTTCATTTAGACTTTCTGCAAGTTCGGCTTTAGTGAAATTAATAACAAAGTTAGGGAATACCTCTTCAGTGTCTGATTCTGAGTCTGAACCAGAAGCTTCAATATCTTCTAACACGTTTGCCATGAGAGCTATGTTTTCTCTTTCATCATCTGACTCTGAGTCGGCATCAGAAGTGTCTGGATCGTCCCATGTTTCCATGAGGTTTTTCTTCTTCTCCTTGAAGAACTTCCTTTTGGGATTCTTCTTCTGAAGCTTTGGACAGTCACTTTTGTAGTGCCCTTTCTCATTGCACTCATAGCAGATGATGTCCTTGTTATTTGACTTTCTGTGTCCTGAAGAGCCTTCAGATCTTCTATGTCCAGAGGAAGACTCAGACTTTCTGTATCTGGAAGAGGATTCATTTTGATTCTCTGATCTTCTAGGATTTCTGAATTTCCTTTGTCTCTGCTTCCACAGTTGATTCACCCTTCTGGAGAGGAGAGACAAATCATCTTCTTCTGATGAGGATCCATCAGAGGTTTCTTCCATAGCCTGCAAAACCTTAGAATCATATTTTCTGTTAGATTTTAAAGTTAGTGGCTTACCTTGCTTTTTAGGATCATCTTCTTCAAGCTCTATCTCGTGACTTATGAGGGAGCTGACAAGTTCCTCCAGAGATATCTTGTTGAGATCTTTGGCTAGCTTAAGTGTTGTGACCATTGGTCTCCATTGCTTGGGTAGACTTATGATGATCTTCTTTACGTGATCAGTAGTAGAATATCCTTTGTCAATAAATTCCAGCCCAGCAACAAGGATCTGGAATCTTGAGAACATTGTTTATATGGATTCACTATCTTCCTTCTTAAATGCCTCATACTTCTGAATGAGCGCAAGGGCTTTGGTTTCTTTGACTTGAATGTTGCCTTCATGCGTCATTCTCAGAGAGTCAAACATATTTTTGGTTGTCTCTCTGTTTGAGATTTTCTCATATTCTGAGTATGAGATAGCACTGAGAAGTATTGTTCTGGACTTATGATGATTTCTGAAGTCACGTTTATGCTGGTCAGACATCATTTTTATGTCTATCTTCTGACCCCTTTCATCCACTGGATGTGTGTATCCATCAGTTACCATGTCCCATAAATCAGCATCATGGGCCAGAAAGAAGCTTTCAATTCTGTCTTTCCAGTAGTTAAAGTTTTCTCTATCAAAGGCTGGAGGTTTGCAACTGATTTTGTCTTCATGATAGTCATTGCTGATGTTTTGGCTTGGTCCCACCATAGTGTTTTTCTGAAGCTTGGATCTTGCACTGACATGGTTAAGTGTATGAACTCAGAACCATGCGCTCTGATGCCAATTGAAGAAGTGAAAAACACAAGAATGGGGGGTTGAATTGTAAACTTTAAATCAAATGTGCAAAGACACAGTATTTTTATCCTGGTTCGTTTGATCTCAAACTACTCCTGTCCACCCGTCAAGGTGATTTAACCTCTCTCCAACGAGGTCTCAATCCACTAATCTCAAACAGATTACAATCACTACTTCGACAACTGTCAAAGTCTTCTTGAGTACAACCACAATCCGGTTAATCTCAAGGAAAACTGTTCTTAATCAAAGATACAAGAGTACTATGTATAGTTATTTTTCTTTACAAAAACATTTATCACAACTGTGATATTTTACACAAATTTAGAGCGTGGAATAGAGATGAGTAAGCTTGCAGCGTTTTTAATTGTATTGCAGTAGCGTTGGAAAATTGTAAACGATTTGATCTCTTAGCTTGTATTTATAGGCAATGGAATTATGTCCAACTTTAAGCGTGATTATGGTCATTAACACAATTTCCATTTTGAGAAGATCCTATCTAAAAGAAGCCGTTGTAATTGATGTTGTCTTGATTATAAAGTAACGCTTCAGAATCTTACATCCTTGCTTGCTGCTGATGCTTCAGAACATTGATGCCTTAGATTATATTCCTTCTGTTCAAAATCAGAGTTTACTTCACTTAGGCGCAGGTTCTGATCATCATTCTTCAGCGCAAATTCTGATTACCTCAGCGTGTAGCTTCTATAGCTTAACTTCTGATGTTGCTTTGGTCAGAACTTCTGCATACAAAATAACATAATTTTTAGGGTAAATATTTGTTCTTTGTATTTGTTATCATCAAAACTCTAATTAAGGGTTGTAGAATCAAACTATGTTCTAACAATGACTATTTGTATATAACAACTTGCTTGCTTTGCATACTTTTACATAACATCATGACATCATACCATATTATTTTCAATGACCATTTCAATGATCTCAAGGGCCTATGATGCAGGCTCACGTTGAACCAGATGTCTATCAAGGGGCAAGAGTATTTATTTTCCTCTAACCAAACACCGTCAAAGATCAAAGTACAACAACTTGAGTCAGGGGCTATGACCCACTTGACATGGTGAGCTTAATTCTCGTGGAAAGACATCCACTGATATGAAGTTCTCCAATCAAAGTTGTAAGTAACTTCTAACATCTTCTTGTGTTTACCCCGAGAGATCCTTGAAAACATGCATCCACATATCTTGCATCATATCATGATAGACTTTTCCCACACAGGTCTCTCATCTGCTTACTGTTTATTTCAGTAGAGATGGCCCTATAACAGACTATCAAGGATGTTCAGACTCAAAATGCTCAGCTTCAAGAAATGTTGTTGAACCTACTCAAGGGGCAAGAAGAAGTGAAAGCACTCATCACTAGGGGCATGACCAT
Source organism: Vicia faba (assembly GCA_948472305.1). Lineage (NCBI taxonomy): Eukaryota > Viridiplantae > Streptophyta > Magnoliopsida > Fabales > Fabaceae > Vicia > Vicia faba. Next base: position 1,451,380,005 of record OX451739.1, read on the forward strand.
GGAGAATCCTGAGGACGACAGAGATGACCAGTTGGAGCGGCTATAAACCGAGATAGTCATAATGAAAGTCCAGATGATGGGACAACTAGTGGGTCAGGTGGCTCTTATCCAAAACTTAGCTCGAGGGCAAGAGGAGCTAAGGACCCTCGTCAACAAACTTCATCAAGGAGGATGCAACCATATGGGGCAAACAGCTAGAATTGGGGATCGAGTCATTAATCAGCCTCCGATGAAGAGAGAACCTTTCCAAATTGTTGCCACGTCACGAGCCCAATAATAACCTCGCCAACAACAATAGGATAATCGGCGTAAACGGAACACATCCAACAGGAAATATGCCAAACTCAACATGCCAATTGTGACCGGTGGGAATAGAACTGACTGTTTTTTAAGCTGGTTCGCGAAATGTCGCGGTAAGCAAGAGTCACCACCGTCTTTTATGTTCTCCAACATGGAAAGGACAAAAGCACAACAAAATTCCTTCTTTGAGAATGTTTCTCGGTTCGGGAGGTAGATTTATAGAAAGGGAAGGTGTTAGCACCCTTTCTATCTGTGGTTATCCACGGGCTCTTAGGTACTTGCTCTTATGTTTTCAAAATTTGTTTGCTTTTCAAGTGTGGGTGTGTTTTGAAAAAGTTTCGTTTGAAAAATTTCTAAGTAACTCTTGTATCTGTCCTCAAGAGTGTATGAAAAATTTGTTTGAAAACCTTTTGAAAGTGTGAGGTGTGAAAAGTATTTTTGTTTTTAGAAAGAGAGCAAGTACCCATGAGAATCTACCTACCCTAAGGAATTAGGCTGTGTAAGAGTCCTTTAGATAGTGCTATCCCACCATTGAGAGGTAGGTAGCACCGTCGTTGGAGGTTGTCGGGTCAATTCGATTAAGGGACAGTGTGGTCACCAAAGCAATAGTAGGACACCTTAGAAGTAACCCTAATGTCCTAGATCCTTTTTATCCGAGGCAACCGTTTCGAGGCAACTGGATCTTAGACAGAAGGGCGACCTCTAAAACACCCTATACTTGACGACCACGTTCGAGGCAACCAGTGAGGCGTACCCTAGGAGTGGCATGTGCATGTGTGTTGTTTTTTCAGTTAAGTTGTCTTGGCATGTTATTTGTGAGCTATCGGATTGATTTTATTTGACATTCATTCTTGCATGCATTTTTTAACAGTTAGGAGTGCGGAAAATAAATTGCGGAAATGTAAATCTAACTATTACAAGGCGCGGGTCTATACATCGCCAAAAAACAAAAACCCGTTTGGAAAATAAAATGCGAGAATTTAAAAGAAAGCGATGAAGTCCCTAATTAACTATTACATACTCTGTACAGATACATAATCAAAATAAATGAATCAAAGATAAATGCGCGCGCGAAAGATTGAATCGGGACATCCTAAGGGTTTTGACCCTTTTTTGAGAAAGAATTGAATTTTGTCTCTTTTTTTTGCAATTAATGAAAATGTTAAACTTAGTTTACTAATTACTTATTTAATTAAAAGAAAAAAGAATATTTTTGTGTTTTTATGTTTTTAATGAAAATAAAACAAAAGGAATTAAAATTAAAAATTAGTAAAACCTAATTCTAAATTTATTTTAGTTATTAAGAAAAAGATTAAAGTTGCCTAATTAAACTAATTAATTTATTAGTGTTTATTTACAAAATAATTACCTAAATGAAATTAATAAAATATTTACATTTTTTTTTTAGTTTTTGAATTTTTATGAAAAAAAATATTAATTATGTTAATTTTGGTGGTAATAATAATAAATAAAATAATTAATAACTAAATTAGAAAATATAAAACAAAAAGAAAAAGAATGAACCAAGGGGGGTGTTGGACCCTTAAGGAGGTGAAATCTGGAAATTTAGGCCCATTTGATGTGCAAGCCTTGGTGGACTTTCCTGATTGTCCAGCGCGTGGTTGACTTGTGAACACCATGGTCATCCATCTCCTGACCATTGGATTGAGCTTTGAGGACACTTGGCATCTGGATGTGTAAGGCGTATGATGAACAACGCTCAATAGCCTGCATATGATCACAAGTAGAAAAATATGAAACAACGGTTTTGGGGGACCTGGGAATCGAACCCAGGTCCCAGTAATTCACAACCACCTGCTCTTCCACTAGACCACTCATGCGCATTTGTTAATGAAATAAGAAACAAATATAATATAGACTAAACGCGTTATATGCTGAAAAAAGAAAAAAAATAGCGCGCATTTTTGAACAAGCCAATCATGCTCTTCCACGTCTCATCTTCTTCACTGAATGCCTGTAAAAAGAAAACAATTAGCGGGGGTTTTAAACCCCCACAAAGTGAAACTGCAGAAAATAGCGATTAGCTCTACATGTAATATAAAAAGGGCGCGAGGGTTGGGATGTGTTCGTGCTGATCTCCTGATTTCAACCATGGGTCTTTCCAAGCCTAATTTTTCCTATATGTGAAACCCCCAATTCGAAAGCTTTGAAAACCTAAAAATCATCCATGGTAGTTTGTGATTCAGGGCTCCAAAATGCAATTGCCTTATACCATTAGCTTCAGAAGGATGTTAGTAATACAAAACAACAATTATATCATGTTAAATGTGCAAGAATTATGAGTTTCGAATTTGATAAAGTTAGACAAACCGTGTGACTAAAGTGGATGATTCTTCGAGTGTTAGAGCTCGTTCTTGATCGCAATAGGTTCCTGGAAGGTCCAGCAAGGTGTTGGAATCAAGAAAAGTGTTTGAATTGTGCTGGAATGTTGATTTCAGTTTTCAACTTTTCTTCAAGTTTTTGGAATTTGGTTTGGCCGTTTCAATGAGCTCTAGGTCGTGAATGAGGTATGGAACACTTGCATATGTATGTATGAATGAGAATCAGTCACATTAAGAGTCAATGATCCATTGCAATGATGTTTTTGGATTTCTTCATAACCACCATTAAAGCATTTTCCAATTTTGTTCAAATTTGAATTTTCATGCTTAAAATGTCCCTAGCATGAAATGGGTAGGTTGTTCATGACACATAAAGATCATTCAAATCAAAAGATGTCATTTAATTAATTTTTTTGATTTTATTTGAATTTTATGGATTTAAAATAAATTAAATCAAATAAAATTAAATAAAAATAGAAAAATTAATGTTTAATCTTGAAATTGATCATGGGACACGTGGGTGGCATGACAAGGCTTAATCAAGTGGAAGAAAGTGGGCCCTTTTGTCAAAAAATGAAGTTTCAAGGATAATTGACTTTTTCCATTTCACAAAAATTTCCCAACTTCTCCAATGCATATCTTGCTCAATTTTGATCATATGAACATGTTCGTGGACATTTTGGAAAGTACTTGAAGTCCTCTAACCAATGCCTTTGGTCCCATGTCATTTGGATTTACCAATCTCAAGTTATGGTCTTTGACTTAAAGTGCATTTTTGTTGACTTTTGAAAATGACCTATAATGTTGAAATTGATAACTTTTTGTGAGAGCATTTCTTGGACTTGGAATGTGAAGATGAGTTGTAGGAAATGTCCTCCCCTTCAAGGTGAGCATTGAATGGGATTTTTCTGATGAACCATGAAAAAGTTATGCCCTGGTCAAGTTACAGTTGACTTTTTAGCTGTCCAAAAATGGAAACTTTTGCATCTTTGATGATTTTTGAGCCATGCTTGTGGAATCATGATCAAGAATTGACCAAATGATGATTGTGGCTTCAAAATAAGATGTTGACCAAAAATTTTGACTTTTGACTGCAAAATGACCATTTTACCCCTACAGTTGATTGTGGAGCAATTAGGGTTTTTTGACTGTGCAACTTGACCTTGTGAGCCTTGAAACTTGGCATGTAGATGCTTGACAATGTTTATAGGCATGTGGGACTTGATTGAGCCCTTGAAAACCTCAACTTCCTTGAGAAAAACAAAACCCTAATTTCAGCTGGCTTAGGAGGCATTTGAACTGTGCAATCCCTTGAGTAGTCTTGAGCCATTTGAAGATTGATCCTTGAAGAATATGGGAGGGAAAATTTTGGGGTACAACAGTTGCCCCTGTTCAATCTTCTTAGACCTGAGGATGTAGATTGGCTTGCGTGCCTTTCGTGATCCGAAGGTGGAAGATGATTGAACACTAAAGTGCCCAGAAATTTGCACTCGCATAGTAGAGTATCAGCAATGTGATGTCGGGAATGGGCTTACAGATGCCATTTGGAGAGATGATGGATAGGATGATGGGCTTACAGATGCCATTTGGAGATATGATGGATAGGGGTATGGGCTTATAGATGCCATCTGGAGATGTGACAGAGCCTTGTCGGGAATGGGCTTATAGATGCCATTTGGAACTGTAATGGATAGTTGTGGAGATGAGCTTAAAGATGCCATCCAGAACTGTAATGGATAGTCGTGGAGATGGGCTTATAGATGCCATCTGGAGGTGTCGATCGCGTAAGAGATTCCTTAGCGAGAACTTGTGTACCTGAGAAAGAAAGATAATTACCTGGCCTGTTACAGGGGTTGATCTTCAATCAGTCGCTCACAGACGTGCCCTGACTAGGTACAGGTATCGAATCTGGAACTTCGAAAGGTTGCTTATAGACGTGCCCTGGCTGGATACAGGTATCGAACCTTCAAACTCTTCAGACGTGCCCTGGCTAGATACAGGAATCGAATCTGGAACTTCGAAAGGTTGCTTACAGATGTGCCCTGGCTGGATACAGGTATCGAACCTTCAAACTCTTCAGACGTGCCCTGGCTAGATACAGGAATCGAATCTGGAATTAGTCGTCTACAGATTTTCCCTGGCTGGATACAGGAATCGAATCTTCAAACTCTTCAGACGTGCCCTGGCTAGATACAGGAATCAAATATGGAATTAGTCGTCTACAGATTTACCCTGGCTGGATACAGGAATCGAATCTTCAAACTCTTCAAACGTGCCCTGGCTAGATACAGGAATCGAATCTGGAATTAGTCGTCTACAGATTTGCCCTGGCTAGATACAGGAATCGAATCTTCAAACTCTTCAGATGTGCCCTGGCTAGATACAGGAATCGAATCTGGAATTAGTCGTCTACAGATTTGCCCTGGATGGATACAGGAATCGAATCTTCAAACTCTTCAGACGTGCCCTGGCTAGATACAGGAATCGAATCTGGAATTAGTCGTCTACAGATTTGCCCTAGCTGGATACAGGAATCGAATCTTCAAACTCTTCAGACGTGCCCTGGCTAGATACAGGAATCGAATCTTCAAACTCTTCAGACGTGCCCTGGCTAGATACAGGAATCGAATCTGGAATTAGTCGTCTACAAATTTGCCCTGGCTGGATACAGGAATCGAATCTTCAAACTCTTCAGACGTGCCCTGGCTTGATACAGGAATTGAATCTGGAATTAGTCGTCTACAGATTTGCCCTGGCTGGATACAGGAATCGAATCTTCAAACTCTTCAGACGTGCCCTGGCTAGATACAGGAATCGAATCTGGAATTAGTCGTCTACAGATTTGCCCTGGCTGGATACAGGAATCGAATCTTCAAACTCTTCAGACGTGCCCTGGCTAGATACAGGAATCGAATCTGGAATTAGTCGTCTACAGGTTTGCCCTGGCTGGATACAAGAATCGAATCTTCAAACTCTTCAGACGTGCCCTGGCTAGATACAGGAATCGAATCTGGAATTAGTCGTCTACAGATTTGCCTTGGCTGGATACAGGAATCGAATCTTCAAACTCTTCAGACGTGCCCTGGCTAGATACAGGAATCGAATCTGGAATTAGTCGTCTACAGATTTGCCCTGGCTAGATACAGGAATCGAATCTTCAAACTCTTCAGATGTGCCCTGGCTAGATACAGGAATCGAATCTGGAATTAGTCGTCTACAGATTTGCCCGGGCTAGATACAGGAATCGAATCTTCAAACTCTTCAGATGTGCCCTGGCTAGATACAGGAATCGAATCTGGAATTGCGACAGTTGATAGTAATCATCTTTGGATTGACCTTTCCCTGAAAAGGCGAAACATCAGTTGTATGCAATGTCATGATGTATGAAATGTATGATGTCATGATGTTCTCAAAATAAATGAGATTGTATGATGTGCATGCACTTTATCATATATGTAAATAGGAGATATGAAATGTGAAATGTTTATGAATGTATTTTCGTCTAGGAAAATAAATCCTTGACGAATGCCGGGAGGTTGAATCATGGGCTGATGTTGAATAGTAGAGTTCTTCGTTTCCGTTGGGGGATGATGATTGCAAGAATGAACCGGTAGGAGAAGATGACTCCGTTGGGGAATAAACTTGGTGGAGAGATTACTCTGTGGGGAATTGCTCTGTGGGAAGAGAGGTACTTTGCTGAGATGTTGATGATAATTCCGCTGGGGATACCGTTGATAAGCTTTGTTGGAAGATTTTGATGAACTCCGCTGGGGAATAGGAAGAACTTTGCTGAGGACGATCCTTCCGTGGTAATTAGCTGAGGATAACCCAGTTATAAGCTCTGGTGAGGAATGACCTTTGAACAAAGCTGGGGAGATGCTTGTACGCTGCAGGTAATAAGCTTCCAGAATCCACTGGGGATAAGCTTCTAGAATCTACTAGGGATATGGTTCAACTTTCCTGGGGAAACCTTTGAGCTGCACTGGGGAAGTGGCTCCACTGGATGTCTTGTATTCCGCCGGGGAACAACCTTATATTAAGACTGTCGGGGATGCTTGTTGAGAAATATCTATACTCCACTGGGGAATATTGAGATCTTCTGGGGGTATCTAACTTCCTTAAGGCTGACAGTAGACTAACTCTGCTTGGGGAGAGTGTTGCTGACTTGCTGGAGATACTGTGCCTTGTTGGGCTGATTGGAGACCAACTCTGCTCGGGGGAGTATGGCTGAAACTTGTCTTACTCGGCGGGGAGTGAAGGTATCCTGGTCATATTCTTCAGCCGAACTTACCTTGGTACCTTGATGGACAGAGCAACTAGATCGCTTTAGACAACTCATTATTTCCCCTGTTTCTGATGTCACCTGTAATTAGTCCTTTGTTTCGCATGCAAATATTTATGAGTTAGCAATTAATGTCAAATGCATATATCAAAAATGAACATTGGACGTTCTTCGCAAGACAAAACAGAAAAAGGAAAAACAATTGGCAACTTGTCTGAAAAAGTGGATTTGTATTGATTTTTGAGTTTGCCTGTAAATAGGTATTTTATGTACAAGAGGCTGACGTCCTAGTAAGAGAACGCCGCCGAGCAAATAGAATTTACAATTTTGTGAAAAAGGAAAACAAAACAGCTATGTGAAAAATCCCACTGGGTTCCAACTCTGCTATCGCCTTTATGTCTTCAAGCGTCTCATCACTTTGCTGCTCAGTTGAAGATGAAGCTGATTGATTGATGCCGTCTGAACCTGATAGTTGATACCGAATTCTGGATGCAAGGTGATCAATGAGACATAGTGTTGTACCCCAAAAGTTGCCCTCCCATATTTCTCAAAACATTTCAAGAAAAATTCACAAGTCCAACCCAGCGCGTCATATTCAGGTGTTCTTTCGCCAAGATATCTCTGATAACGTATTCTCAAATTCAGGTTCGGCTCAAGAGTCAATTCTTTAAAGAAGGTATCCGAATGTGTGAGTTTTCTCGAAGAAATATGGTGGAAAAGTGTGCTGAAAGTACAGTTTTTACGCGCTAAAAAATTTATAACTTGAAGATCGTGGTTCGTTTTGAACCCGTTCCGGTGGCCAAAATTCCGTCTTGACATTATCTATGTTTTCATCTCTCATGGCTGGAAGCCAATTTCGATCAGAAGGTCTTCAAAAATGTGGATTTATCAAGCATTTTCGTACACAAAATTTGTGACAGAAGTTTATTTGCGTCATGTTCAGAAAATCATAACTTGGTCGATTTTCATTGTATCGAGCTGGTTCCGGCGCCATAATTTCACAAATTGAGTTGGCTACATTTTCACAGAAGGTATTGAGTTCAAACGGTATTCAAAAGGCCTTCGTTTTTTGCTCAGAGTGCATGACACGCTGAAAATCCTGAATGCTGAATATTATTTCATCTGGGCCGAAACTTCGAAAATTCATAACTCAGTCAATTTTTATCGGATTGGGCTCATATTTTTACACAAGGTCACTGACTCATAGATCTACAACTTTTCTTCAAAAGTCGAGACCGAATTATGCACCGATCAATACCAGTTTTTTATTGAAGAACGTGTCAGAGTCGATACTGGAGCCCAAAATAAGTTTGTCTGAGCTGAAACTTCAAAAATTCATAACTAATTCACCGTTTATCCGATTGAGCCGATTTTCGGACAGGAGTTAGTTCTCGATATCGGCTACATTTTGTTTTCACATTTCAACTTCAAAAATTGCACTTAAGTCCCTGCGATTTAGCCTGGAAAGTGACGAACTCAAGTGAACATTGGAGGCCCAATTACACATTCAAAGCCCATTTTCTTTACCCTAATTTCCATTATATAATCACCTTCTTTTCACACAAACCAGAGAGGAGAAAAAAACTTTGCCACAACACTTTTAGAATATCAAATTCTTTCAAGAACCCTAAAACCTTGAAATCCTTATTACAAATCCCTCTCTCACTACAAACAAGCCATCCCAGTTACAAACCAACATCTCACTACAAACAAGTCATCTCAGTTACAAACCAACACCTCACTACTTCTTCAGTAAGGATAAGGCTGGCTTGATCTCCATGATCAAAAGGGCATAAAAGCATTCATGTCACTAATTTTCCAGTAAGGGTAAGATTGATTTGATCTCCATGATCAAAAAGGTATAATCATTCATACATGCCATATTGTGCCTAAACATTAAATTTCTTCATATATTGGCTTTATTTTCATTTTATGATTTTATTTAATGTGTTCATGAGATTCAACACTGCAGATTTTAGACAGGATCCCATGCAGGTTCATTAAGGAACGTTGAGGCCAGAACACAAATGGTCAAAAGCCAAATGGCCAAAATAGAACAGCTTACACATGACACCAATACATGGCGAGGCAGACATCTTGAGAAGGTTAAGGAACGTTGAGGCCAGAACACAAATGGCCAAAAGTCAAAACACAAATGGCCAAAACAAAACAGTTTACACATGACGCCAATAACTGTTTCACCCCTCCAATCAGGCTCGTATACTCCTAAACTCTCTCTCTATTTGTATTATGTTCCTTTAATTAATTAATCGTTATTATTTTTATTAATCACTAACCAATTAACATTTTTTCCTAATAAAATCAAAAACACCAAAAAATATTTTATTTATTAAAATTAACTTCATCACTTTTATTTTTGTAAATAAATTAATTTAATCAATTTAGCTTTAATTAGATTTAACTTTTAATATTTTTTGCAATATTTAAAATCAATTTAGAATATTAGGTTTTTATTAGCATTAATTCAATTTATTTTATTTCTTTAAAAACTCAAAAATCTAAAAATATTTTCATTATTTAATTTAATTTAATTGTTCATTTAATTTAATTCCATTTAATTCAAAAATAACCAAAAAAAATCACTTTCTTTCAAAAAAGGATCAAAACCCCCAAAAAACTCGCATCCGATTTAATTTCCCGCACACGATCCATTTTATCATATTATTGTATCTGTTTCCCGGTTTGTAATAGATAATTAGGACTTTATTTATTTATCGCTTTCTTTTACTTTCCGCAATTTAAATTAAAGGGTTTGTTTTTGGCGATGTAAATACCCGACGCCTTGTAATAGTTTAGATTTAATTTCCGCAATTTACTTTCCGCAACTATTAACTTCTATGCATGACAAGACTTATCCCTGAAAATAAAATCAAACGTAGCTCACCATAAAATGTGCAAAGATAATATAAATTGAATCCTGACACACTCGCACATGCCACTCCTAGGGTACGCCTCACTTGGTTGCCTCGACGTGGTCATTAAGTATAGGGTGTTTTAGAGGTCGCCCTCCTGTCTAAAGATCCGGTTGCCTCGAAACAGTTGCCTCGGATTAAAAAGGATCTAGGACATTAGGGTTACTTCTAAGGTGTCCTACTATTGCTTCGGTGACCACACTGTCCCTACAATCGAATTAACCCGAATACCTCCAACGACGGTGCTACCTACTTCTCAATAGTGGGATAGTACTGTCTAAAGGACTCTTACACAGCTTAATTCCTTAGAGTAGGTAGATTCTCCTGGGTACTTGCTCTTTCAAAACAAAGCAAAAAAATACTTTTCGCACCTACACTTTCAAAAAGTTTTCAAACAAACACTTCATACACTCTTGAGGACAGATACAAGAGTTACCTAGAAGTTTTTCAAACTAAACTCTTTCAAAACCCACAATCACTTGAAAAGCAAACATTTTTTGAAAACATAGTGAGCAAGTACCTAAGAGCCTTTGGATAACCACGGATAGAAAGGGTGCTAACACCTTCCCTTTCTATAATCTACCTCCCGAACCGAGAAACATCTCGAAAAGGAATTTTGCTGTGCTTTTGTCCTTTCCTTGTTGGAGAAAATAAAAGACGGTGGTGACTCTTGCTTACCGCGACATTTCGCGATCCAGCATTAAAAACAGTCAGTTCTATTCCCACCGATCACAGAACTGGCGACTCTGCTGGGGACTTTATGAGTGAGGTGTACCTTAGGATTAGATCATTCTATGTTTTCAATTGTATGCCTTGTTTGCTTTAATATTGTGGGCTTGTATCGGAGTTTCATAGATCCTAACCCGGATCTGGGGGATACCTTTTAGGTAGCAACAAACTGTGAGGGAACTGTGCGGGGTATACCGACATGGTTGAAGCAGTTGCTACGTTGATGTGGCACTTTGGTGAGTACCGGTAACCCTTGAGTCAAGTCAAGGAGAGTACGGGGCCGCCGCATGGTGTCGTGAAGCATCAACTGACCTTAGAACCTTACTTGACCATCCTGGCCTCTTTAGGGTAGTGAGATGACCGAATTTGGTGCAGTCCGAAGTTGGTAGATACTCGATACTACACTCATTGAGGGTTGTTTTCTTGGAATATTTTGGTCGCCAGTTAAGTGGCTAAATCAAAACAATGAACACAGAAAACAATCCAATGATATTGAGCTCCTTAGAACCCGGTTACTATGTGTAGGACAGGTTTCGAGCCAACTAACTTCAAGAGGGTACTTACCTACGAACTCCATGCCAGCCTAAACTTAAGGCTATATGTGTGACTTGTGTGCCTTCAAACTTGAACTACTTGCACATACTTGTTATCTGACAACACGAGTTCCTTGCAGGTTTTGTTTACAATCCTTATCCAATAATTTGGACTCATTGCAGGGCTTACTTACATCACTCCATGCATAGCATACACGTCATAACATCATACCATAGCATTTCCTTAACCATTTCAAGGATCTCAAGGGTCTGTGATGCAGGTCATGATGAACCAAATGTCTAGCAAGGGGCAAAGGGGATTTATTTTCCTCTAGCCAAGGTTGTTTGGAGATCTAACATGATAACTTGAGTCAGGGGCTATGACCCACTCGATATGGTGAGCCTTGACTCTTGAAGAAGGACTCTTAACAACATGAAGTTCCTTCAATCAAGCTACCGGATTCAAATTCTAACAAGTTTCGTTGTTTACCCTGCGAGATCCTTGGAAACATTGCATGCATATCATACATATCATTGCATTACAGGTACTCTTGTTACAGGTCACTTACCTTCTTCGCTGTTTATTTCAGCAATGGCTTCCCAACGAGACAACCAGGATCTTCATACTCAAGAGACTCAGTTCAGGGAAATCTTCCTAAACCTATCCAAGGGGCAGGAAGAGTTAAGAACACTCCTCATGGGGAATTTGGTCAAGAAAAGTCCTGAAGACGATAAGGACGAACGGCTGGAACATCTGCAAGCTGAGGTAGATGCAATGAGAACCCAGATGTTGGGGCAGATGGCTCTTATCCAAGGCTTAGCTCGGGAGCAAGAAGAGTTGAGAACCATAATCAACCAGCTTTATCAAGACAGATACAACAGTATGAAGCAAATAGTCAAGGCTGAGGATCAAGTCATTAATCAACTTCCGGGAAGTCAAAGGTTTGGTTTGATGAAGAATAGACCTCTTCAAGTTGCTGCTACCTCACAGGTCCAACAACAACCTCGCCAAGAACAACGGGTTGATCAGAGTAAGCCAAATAGGCCCAGGAGGAAATTTACCAAGCTCAACGTGCCACTGTCTCAAGCTTTACAATGCATGTTGAGATTGAATCTGGTGACGTTAAGGGACCCTCCTAAGAATCCCAACACAGCCTCCCCAAAGTACAACCCTGATGAAAGGTGTGCATACCACTCTGCCAGTCCAGGACATGACACCGACGACTGTTGGTCTCTGAAGAACAAGATCCAAGACCTGATTGATGAAGGAGCATTGGAATTCACCCAAGATGGTCAGACTGAGTTCTTCTACCATCCCTCCAAGGTTCACCAACTGAAGTGACAAATCCTGAGACGAGAAGACTTTTTGTTTATTAGAATTTTCAAGTTGTAATCTCTTTGTTATTCAAACAATTATTGTCATGGCAAACTTTCTTATTTCATTAATGCATCGCATATGTCTGTTTTGAATCAATCCATTCGTATTCACTATATTCGAACTGCTTTCATTTTTGTGATGATCAACTCTTGATTAAAAATTCTAAGCCTTTTGAGGGAGGATGACGAAAATGATACCACAATCTACAGTATGCTTTTGAATAAAACCCCGCTGATGAGGTACATGCATTGTTCCAATTCCTAAACACTGGAGTTATAAGGATGATAGTCCCTCGTCAACCCCTTCGAGCCAAAGAAGTAGGAGTTTTTCTTTTCACAAAAAATTAAACCCTTAATCATAACCCGGGGCAGGGTAGTTCTCTCAGTTGATCCAGGTGCACAATGAATGGCACCAAAGAAGTCCTTACAAGACAAAAAGACAGTGATGGTTCTCTATAATCATAAGGACAGGCAGTCGTTATCTTTCAAAATAAAAGCCCAACAAGTCAAAACCTATGAAGGAGACTTACAAAAAACCGGGGCATCCCGCTGACTGTAATCATAAAAAAAACAGTTCAGGCAAAAAACAGGGACAACAAAATCGAAAAGAAAGAGGTCCTATAAACCCTCAACAAAAAAAGAAATGATTGCCTATCCAAAATAAATTGTCAATATCCGAACCATCACTGGAATATCAGAGAAAAAACTCAAACAAGGTCTAACGCACGATCAGTTGAGTTTAGGTTTGAAGAACATCACGAAGAACGGGTGGGTACAAATAAAATTTGAGCCTTTATCCTTTGTTTCTTAAACCGTGAACCAGGCCACGTTATAACCCTTAAAAGTCCTAGCTGAAGCATGGGTTAGTTCGAAAGCATACTGTTACCAAAGGTATCCTGACTCCTTAAGGCTCGCTGTAAAATCTTGAGTTGACATCGCATTTTACAAAATTCACTCGTTTTACTGAAAATGCATTTTCAAAAACTTTAAGACAGACATAAGCTTTGCATTTTCAAAATAACATTGTTTTCATGTGACTATTTGTTTGAACAGCAGAGAACTTTGCACGACAAACATCTCGTGAATAAAAGCCTTCTCAATAAAAAGGATCACCTCAAGTGGAAAGGCACTTCCAACCAAGGGGCACGGCATGATCATCACCCATCATCTGGGGCAGTTAAGTCAAGATTCAGGGAATCTCTCAAGGTGCCAAACAGCCAGGGGAAAATCTCCGCCTGAGTCACTTGGGGCATTGGACATGAATTCCCGCAACGAATCTTGCATGATCAGACATCTTCTGGTAGTATGACAACACAACACTACTGACAGTGACAACTCCCGGCACTCTGAAAACGTGGACATAGTCAAAAAATATTACGCAAAATCAAAGACCCGCTAGGTTGACACACCTAGGCAAAAATAAGGGCTTTCTGGCGAACCAAAAGGGTTCGGGCAAAAATAAGAGATGAAAATTAAAAAATCTGTATACCCGGCAAGTCGAAAACCTGAAAAGGCGGCTTGGGCAAAAATGGGTATCCCGGTGGACTGAAAACCCGAAAGGGCGGTCCAGGCAAAAGTTAGGGATCACAGCGTACGACTATGTCCCGTCATCGCGTCACTTGCCTACCAGAAGGAGATTTGTCAGTCGGCAGTTATCAAGCACCCTCACAGGCCTTCTTCTCCCGCAGAAACTGGGGCAATAAGAATTGTCTAAACGATCTAATTGTTTTGTCCACCAAGGTACCAAGGTAGGTTCGACTGAAGAATGTAACCAGGATACCTTCACTCCCCGCAAAGTAAGACAGGTTTCAGCCATACTCTCTCCCGAGCAGAGTTGGTCTCCAATCAGCCCGAAAAGGCACAGTATCTCCAGCAAGTCAGCGATACTCTCCCCAAGCAGAGTTAGTCTACTGTCAGCCTTAAGGAAGTTGGGTATCCCCAAAAAATCTCAACATTCTCTAGCAGAGTATACAGATATTCCTCTACAAGCATCCCCGACAGTCTTAATATAAGATTGTTCCCCGACGGAATACCAGACACCCCAGTGGAGCCACTTCCCCGGCGGAATACCAGACACCCCAGTGGAGCCACTTCCCCGGTACAGTTCAAAAGTTTCCCTAGGAGAGTTGAATCATCCTCCCCAGTAGATTCTGGAAGCCTATCCCCAGTAAATCCCGGAAGCTTATCCCCCGCAGAGCGCAAAAGCATCTCCCCGGCTTTGTTCAGAGGTTATTCCCCACCAGAGCTTATAACTGGGTTATCCTCAGCTAATTACAACGGAAAGATCGCCCTCGGCGAAGTTCTTCCTATCCCCCAGCGGAGTTCATCAAAACCTCCAACAGAACTTATCAATGGCATCCCCAGCGGAGTTATCATTAAAACCTCAGCGAAGTATCTCTTCCCACAGAGTAATTCCCCGCAGAGTAATCTCTTCAACAAGTTTATTCCCCAACGGAGTCATCTTCTCCTACCGGTTTATTCTTGCAATCATCATCCCCAGCGGAAACGAAGAACCCTACTCTTCAACGTCAGCCCAGGAGTTAACTTCTCGGCATTCGTCAAGGATTTATTTTCCTAGACGAAAATACATTCACAAACATCACATTTTCATACATCATGATACATGCATATACGCATCATCTCATACAATCTCATTTAGGTTGAGAACATCATTGCTTGATTCATATCATGCATTGCATATGGCTGACCTTTATCTTTCAGGAAAAATGCAGTCAAATTCTCAAATCCAGTCAAAAAAGACAATCCAGTCGAAGAAGACGAATCCATTCAAATCAAAGATTTTTCTGATGCAAACACGTCGTTATAGACACCTGTCGTTATAGACACCCGTCGTTATAGACACCCGTCGTTATAGACACCTTGTCAATATAGACACCCGTCGTTATAGACACTCGTCGTTATAGACACCCGTCGTTATAGACACCCGTCGTTATAGACACTCGTCGTTATAGACACTCGTCGTTATAGACACCCGTCGTTGTAGACACCCGTCGTTATGGACACCCTTCGTTATAGACACCCGTCGTTATAGACACTCGTCATATAGACACTCGTCGTCATAAACACCCATCGTTATAGACACTCGTCGTTATAGACACCCGTCGTTATAGACACCCGTCGTTATAGACACCTCGTCAATATAGACACCCGTCGTTATAAACACCCGTCGTTATAGACAACCCGTCATTATAGACAACCCGTCGTTATAGACAACCCGTCGATATAGACAACTCGTCGTTATAGACAACCCGTCGTTATAGACAACCCGTCGTTATAGACAACTCGTCAATAAAGACAATCCGTCAATAAAGACAACCCGTCATTGAAGACAACCCGTCATTGAAGACAACCCGTCGTTGAAGACAACCCGTCATTGACGACAACCCTTCCACGAAGATAAAAATATCCATTACATTTCCAGATGGCATCTATAAGCTCATCCTCCTATCCATCATCTCTCCAAATGGCATCTATAAGCCCATTCCCGACATCACATTGCTGATACTACACCATGCGAGTGCAAATTTCTGGGCACTTTAGTGTTCAATCATCTTCCACCATCGGATCATGAAAGGCACGCAAGCCAATCTACATCCTCAGGTCTAAGAAGATTGAACAGGGGCAACTGTTGTACCCCAAAATTTGCCCTCCCATATTTCTCAAAACATTTCAAGAAAAATTCACAAGTCCAACCCGGCGCGTCATATTCAGGTGTTCTTTCGCCAAGATATCTCTGATAACGTATTCTCAAATTCAGGTTCGGCTCAAGAGTCAATTCTTTAAAGAAGGTATCCGAATGTGTGAGTTTTCTCGAAGAAATATGGTGGAAAAGTGTGCTGAAAGTGTAGTTTTTACGCGCTAAAAAATTCATAACTTGAAGATCGTGGCTTGTTTTGAACCCGTTCCGGTGGCCAAAATTCCGTCTTGACATTATCTATGTTTTCATTTCTCATGGCTGGAAGCCAATTTCGATCAGAAGGTCTTCAAAAATGTGGATTTATCAAGCATTTCCGTACAGAAAATTTGTGACAGAAGTTTATTTGCGTCATGTTCAGAAAATCATAACTTGGTCGATTTTCATTGTATCGAGCTGGTTCCAGCGCCAAAATTTCACAAATTGAGTTGGCTACATTTTCACAGAAGGTATTGAGTTCAAACGGTATTCAAAAGGCCTTCGTTTTTTGCTCAGAGTGCATGACGCGCTGAAAATCCTGAATGCTGAATATTATTTCATCTGGGCCGAAACTTCGAAAATTCATAACTCAGTCAATTTTTATCGGATTGGGCTCATATTTTTACACAAGGTCACTGACTCATAGATCTACAACTTTGCTTCAAAAGTCGAGACCGAATTATGCACCGATCAATACCAGTTTTTTATTGAAGAACGTGTCAGAGTCGACACTGGAGCCCAAAATAAGTTTGTCTGAGCTGAAACTTCAAAAATTCATAACTAATTCACCGTTTATCCGATTGAGCCGATTTTCGGACAGGAGTTAGTTCTCGATATCGGCTACATTTTGTTTTCACATTTCAACTTCAAAAATTGCACTTAAGTTCCTGCGATTTAGCCTGGAAAGTGACGAACTCAAGTGAACATTGGAGGCCCAATTGCACATTCAAAGCCCATTTTCTTTACCCTAATTTCCATTATATAATCACCTTCTTTTCACACAAACCAGAGAGGAGAAAAAAGAGAAAAAAAACCTTGCCACAACACTGTTAGAATATCAAATTCTTTCAAGAACCCTAAAACCTTGAAATCCTTATTACAAATCCCTCTCTCACTACAAACAAGCCATCCCAATTACAAACCAACAT
Organism: Vicia faba; assembly: GCA_948472305.1. Lineage (NCBI taxonomy): Eukaryota > Viridiplantae > Streptophyta > Magnoliopsida > Fabales > Fabaceae > Vicia > Vicia faba. The sequence continues at coordinate 1,451,397,343 of OX451739.1, forward strand.
CTCACTACAAACAAGTCATCTCAGTTACAAACCAACACCTCACTACTTCTTCAGTAAGGGTAAGGCTGGTTTGATCTCTATGATCAAAAGGGCATAAAAGTATTCATGTCACTAATTTTTCAGTAAGGGTAAGATTGATTTGATCTCCATGATCAAAAGGGTATAATCATTCATACATGCCATATTGTGCCTAAACATTAAATTTCTTCATATATTGGCTTTATTTTCATTTTATGATTTTATTTAATGTGTTCATGAGATTCAACACTGCAGATTTTAGACAGGATCCCATGCAGGTTCATTAAGGAACGTTGAGGCCAGAACACAAATGGCCAAAAGCCAAATGGCCAAAACAGAACAGCTTACACATGACACCAATACATAGCGAGGCAGACATCTTGAGAAGGTTAAGGAACGTTGAGGCCAGAACACAAATGGCCAAAAGTCAAAACACAAATGGCCAAAACAAAACAGTTTACACATGACACCAATAACTGTTTCACCCCTCCAATCAGGCTCGTATACTCCTAAACTCTCTCTCTCTATTTGTATTATGTTCCTTTAATTAATTAATCGTTATTATTTTTATTAATCACTAACCAATTAACATTTTTTCCTAATAAAATCAAAAACACCAAAAAATATTTTATTTATTAAAATTAACTTCATCACTTTTATTTTTGTAAATAAATTAATTTAATCAATTTAGCTTTAATTAGATTTAACTTTTAATATTTTTTGCAATATTTAAAATCAATTTAGAATATTAGGTTTTTATTAGCATTAATTCAATTTATTTTATTTCTTTAAAAACTCAAAAATCCAAAAATATTTTCATTATTTAATTTAATTTAATTGTTCATTTAATTTAATTCCATTTAATTCAAAAATAACCAAAAAAATCACTTTCTTTCAAAAAAGGGTCAAAACCCCAAAAAACTCGCATCCGATTTAATTTCCCGCACGTGATCCATTTTATCATATTATTGTATCTGTTTCCCGGTTTGTAATAGATAATTAGGACTTTATTTATTTATCGCTTTCTTTTACTTTCCGCAATTTAAATTAAAGGGTTTGTTTTTGGCGATGTAAATACCCGACGCCTTGTAATAATTTAGATTTAATTTCCGCAATTTACTTTCCGCAACTATTAACTGCTATGCATGACAAGACTTATCCCTGAAAATAAAATCAAACGTAGCTCACCATAAAATGTGCAAAGATAATATAAATTGAATCCTGACACACTCGCACATGCCACTCCTAGGGTACGCCTCACTTGGTTGCCTCGGCGTGGTCATTAAGTATAGGGTGTTTTAGAGGTCGCCCTCCTGTCTAAAGATCCGGTTGCCTCGAAACAGTTGCCTCGGATTAAAAAGGATCTAGGACATTAGGGTTACTTCTAAGGTGTCCTACTATTGCTTCGGTGACCACACTGTCCCTACAATCGAATTGACCCGAATACCTCCAACGACGGTGCTACCTACTTCTCAATAGTGGGATAGTACTGTCTAAAGGACTCTTACACAGCTTAATTCCTTAGAGTAGGTAGATTCTCCTGGGTACTTGCTCTTTCAAAACAAAGCAAAAAAATACTTTCGCACCTACACTTTCAAAAAGTTTTCAAACAAACACTTCATACACTCTTGAGGACAGATACAAGAGTTACCTAGAAGTTTTTCAAACTAAACTCTTTCAAAACCCACAATCACTTGAAAAGCAAACAATTTTTGAAAACATAGTGAGCAAGTACCTAAGAGCCTGTGGATAACCACAGATAGAAAGGGTGCTAACACCTTCCCTTTCTATAATCTACCTCCCGAATCGAGAAACATCTCGAAAAGGAATTTTGCTGTGCTTTTGTCCTTTCCTTGTTGGAGAAAATAAAAGACGGTGGCGACTCTTGCTTACCGCGACATTTCGCGATCCAGCATTAAAAACAGTCAGTTCTATTCCCACCGATCACACATAGTATTACGCTTATCCCTAACTTTTGCCTGGACTGCCCTTTCGGGTTTTCAATCCACCGGGATACCCATTTTTGCCCAAGCCGCCTTTTCAGGTTTTCGACTTGCCGGGTGTACAATTTTTTTTTCATTTCATCCTTTATTTTTGCCCGAACCCTTTTGGTTCGCCGGGAAGCCTTTATTTTTGCCTAGGTGTGTCAACCTAGCGGGTCTTTAGATTATGCGTAGTATCTTTTTACTATGTCTGTATTGGCGGGGTGAGGAAGGTCGTCACCATCCATGGTAGTTAGAATCATCGCTCCTCCTGAGAAGATATTCTTAACCACAAATGGCCCTTCGTACGTAGGGGTCCATTTGCCCCTGGGATCACCTTGAGGTAGAATGATGCGCTTGATTACCAGGTCTCCGACTTGATACTCTTGTCGTCTGACTTTCTTGTTAAATGCCTTGATCATCCGTTTTTGGTACTGAAATTCTGGCTGCAGATACTCAATGTCACGTTCAATGTTATGACACCGTATCTGACTTTCTATAAGACAGTAAATACAAAAACAGTAAAGAACACAGTCAATTGTTTACCCAGTTCAGTGTGCAACAACACCTACTCTGGGGGCTACCAAGCCAGGGAGGAAATCCACTATAAGAGATATTAATTCAGGAATAAACCAACCAGTTTATCTCCTTCACTTAAGACCTACCCAATGCAACTTCAATCTAAGTACAACTTAAACCTGAGTTCCTACTCACTCCCCCTCAATCACAGCAGTGATACTTAAAACAATTTACTAAAGAATTACTGAAGACACTCTTCAGAACATACACTTGATTATGCTTCACAGCTTTTTAATCAAGCAACACAAACACTCTTGCTTCACAGCTTTGAGTGATACATAAACCTAACTTGACTTTGCTTCAAAGCTTTAGTCAAGAGACACAAAACACTCTTGCTTCAAAGCTTTGAGTGATACAAAACCCTTACAATTAAAACCTATTCCAAGTCACTTATCACAATGATACTTGCTTGGATTACAATAGTTAAAACTATACAGTTCCTAAATGATCTTCTGTCAAAAGGATGAATTCCAAACAGCAGCCCTGTTGAATATATAGCAGCTGTTGCTTCAGTTAGGGTTTCCACAAAAAGCTAGGGTTAATTCCGTTTGACATTGAGACTTGGTCATAAGACTTTATCAACCAGGTTAGGGTTGAGCTAGGTTAACCCATAGTCCACGAGAGATTCTGTTCTGGAAAGAATGAGTCATCTTCCTGAAAAATCTCAGAAATAACCAAACTGCATAACTGCTAAATCAGAACAGGATGTCTTAACATTTGTTATGACATCAGAATTTCTGTTTACTGATTTTGGTAAATGTGATCATTTTGCAAAATGCTCAGATACACACTCATAAACAGCAGTACCTGTATGCCATTATTTTTCTGCAAAGGTACCTAATAAATCAGTACCTAATAAACTAGAATATTATGACATCAGTCATGACATTCATACACATGGTTTTACCAAAAATGCATGCCAATAACTAAACACCTACAAACTCCCCCTTTGGCAGATTTTTGGCTAAAGCCCCTAAGCAATCAGAGAATAGATAGCAGCAGAATAAATATGACTGCAGAAAAATAAAATGTCTATCAAGCAATTAACCACAGAATATCTCCCCCTCTTTAGCCACAAATGGGCCAAAGATACATGTACTTAAATGTTATACAGTCATCCAGAAAAAGTAACAAAAACAACAACTAAAATCTGAAAAACACTTGCAAACTCCACCAAGAACCAGCATCAACTCCACCAACCTTTAAGCACTGTCACCTTCAGAGGAGCTACTTTCTTCAGTATTGAGTTGATCTTCAGCAGCACCCTCTTCCCTTCTGTTTCCTTCAGCCTCCTCCTGTTCTAACCTGGCAATTAGGTTTTCTAGAGTCTTTTTCCTAGTCTCCAGCTCTTTACAGGTCTCTTTCAATACAGCTATAACGTCAGATGTTTTGGACTGAGTCTTTACAGATGATGTCTCAGCTGATGTTATAACAATATCAGGAACATGAGATCCCTGAAAAAGCTTGTAGTGTAACCCAAGAGCAGGAGCTCTTTTGCAAGCAGTATCTCTTGCCACCAGGATATCAGGGTATTGTGCAAGGATAATTCCACAAAGGAGGGAGGGAAAGGCAATAGGGCCTTTGACAGCATAACTACCAACATGTTTTAAAGTTTGTTCAAAAATATACCTGCCATAGTCAAATTCAGTCTTGGTTCCCACAGCATAAATAAATCTCCCCAATCCTGTGGAGATAGTTGATTTATGGTTTGTAGGGACCCAGTTGGCTGCACCAATCTTGTGCAGGATGGAAAATTTCATGCTTAGTTTGCTGGCATTCAGCTTGCCTTTCAGGGGCCAACACTTGACTTGTCTTGCTGTGATGGTTTGGCATACTTCATTGTCACTGACTTCTAATTCAGGGCAAGTCTCATTTGATCTTCCAAGAAATTTGTTAATTTCTGATGGAGAGAAATTAACCCTTCTTCCTCTAACATAGACACATTCAAAGTCAGCTGACCTTCCATCAGCACATTCATCAGACAGGTTAACTATGAACTCCTTGACCAGATTTTCATAGCACTTGGTAAATTTTACCACAGTCTTCATCAGTCCAACAACTTTAATCAGGTCCATGATTTCCTTGCAATCCATGGCACCATTGTTTAGCTCTCTTTCTAAAGCTATTCTCTTCAAGCAAACATACTTCCATCTGTTGGCATTGTCAGGGTGGTGAAAAGAGATGTTGTCTGTTGGGACTTCAGGAACTTTAGCCATTTTGCTGGAAGGGAGTTTCCTTCTGATAGGAATTTCTTCAGCATTAATTTCAAACTCTGATTCCTCATCAGAATCAGAAGACTCAGGTTCTTTTCTCTTCTTTGTAATTGGTTGTCTTCTAGTATGCACTTGGGCTTTCACCTTCCCTTTGGACAGACCAGTCTTCACAAATTCTACCCCAGTCTTGCCTTCAGACTTGGTTTTCTTATCAGCAGGTTTCTCTTTGGTCATACATTTTGCAGCATTCTGATTACCCTTTCTTTTCATCATTCTCCTAGCTATGCTAGGGTTTACATTGGCAATTAGTTCATTGTCTGAGTATTCCTCATCCACATCAATAACAGGTGGATCAACAAGGATTTCAGATGATTTCTGAATGTTGTCATTTGGTGTCACAACATTCTCAGAGACATCTACATTTGCTTCAACATTTGGGCTTGCTGATTCTTGATTTAATGGAACAGAAATCCCCGGTACAGAGTGGTTTTCACTCAGTATTCTTGTAACAAGCCTAGCAATTGCTTGATGTACTTGAGCTGATCCTTCCCTATTTGGTACAGAAGATGAAGGATGAGAAGGATTACCGGAAGCAGTAGCTTGAGATCTTCCTGCATGCCTTGTTCTCAGCTTTTTGACTTTGGAGGGGTTAGTTGCCATTTCTCTAAGAGGAGTAATCTCCAGGACTTCAGAATCTATGCATGTGGTGATTGCTCGATAATCTTGGTCAGATGATGAAGATGAAGTGGTCGCCTTGGTTGAAGATGATGTTTGAGACATTTTGATTGACTTAGAGCACCAGTAGCAATTTGAGAGAAAACTTTGATTGAGAGAAGGGAAAATGTTGCAAAGTCGAGAGAGGTAGGAGGCAAATGAGAGTCTATTCAACTTCTTAATAATTTTGAAAGAATTGGGAAAACAAATGATTAACCCACTAAAAATAGACTTAACAAAAATAACTCCTTCAACCCTTGTTTTAAGAAAAATTAATTGCTATAATTTCTCATGTTGGCAAATACCCAACTTGCCCCTCAAGTTTTCAAATTGATTTGCATCAAGAGCCTTGGTCAAAATGTCAGCCAGTTGAAGCTTAGTGGCAACATGTTCCAGATTAATTGTTTTCTCTTCTACAAGATCTCTGATTAAGTGATGACTAATGCCAATGTGCTTGAAAATGTTGATTATACCCAGATTGTCATAGTCCAATGTCATAACATCTTGTGTGACATTATACTCAGAGAGCATCTGTGATATCCAGATAATTTGAGAACAGCTACTACTATCTGCAAAGTATTCAGCTCCAGCACAAAAATAAAAAGGAAGTCTTTTGGCATGGATCATACCTCTGGCAGATTTCTGTATGGTCCTATTTTTCTTCTTTCCAACTCTATTTTGTTGAGGAGTTATAGAAGAAGAGAATTCATGACTAATTCCTTCTGAGGAACAAAACTCATAAAACTTGCTATTTTCAAAATCCTTGTCATGATCACTTCTGATTCTGACAATACAGCCTTCTTTTTCTTTTTGAATTCTTTTGCACAGTTTTTTTAAAACTTCAAACACCTCAGATTTTTTCCTAAAGAAGATAGTCCAGGTGAATTTGGAATAGTCATCCATAATAACAAAGGCATATCCCTTTCCACCAAGACTTTACACCAGCATTGGTCCCAACAGATTCATATGAAGAAGTTCTAGAACCTTAGAGGTGGTCAGATGTCTTGACTTTGGATGTGATATCACAGTCTGCTTACCAACCTGACATTCACCACAAACTCTCCCTTCATCAATTTGCAGTCTTGGAATCCCTCTGACTGCCTCCATGGAGATAATCCTTTTCATTCCTCTTAGATGAAGATGGCCAAGTTTCTGGTGCCACAGTTTCACCTCTTTTTCTTCTTTGGCAATGGAACACACAGTGGAGAAATTAGTGTTCTCAGGCTCCCACAAGTAACAGTTGTCTTTAGATCTGACTCCTTTCATTACAACTTCTTGTTTTTCATTAATTACAAGACATTCAGATTTTGAGAAATTGACCTTGAATCCTAGATCACACAATTGACTGATACTAATGAGATTAGCAGTCAGGCCTTTTACCAGTAGTACTTCATTCAGACTTGGAACTCCAGGACAGTCCAAATTACCAACTCCTTTGATTTCACCTTTAGCACCATCTCCAAAGGTCACAAAACTAGTGGTGTAAGGTTTCACATTATTGAGGAGGTTCTTGATTCCAGTCATGTGCTTAGAACACCCACTATCAAAGTACCAGTCTTCCTTTGCAGAGACTCTCAGGGAAGTGTGGGCTATCAGGGCAATAGCCTTTTTCTTCCATTGAGGAGTATGTGGTACCTTTTTAGTCTTAGGTTTTACACCTGAGTTCTGATTAGGGTATCCATGTAATCTGAAGCAGAAAGGCTTTATATGGCCATACCTTCCACAATGATGACATCTCCATCTTTGGTACATTTTCTTCATATGTCTCTGTTCCTGATGTTGAGAGTTATGTTGAGACATCTGCTTTGACATTTGTTTATTAGACCTGATCTTCTTGTCTGCACCAGATTTCTTTGCTGCCACAAATCCTAGACCAGACTTGTTTCCCACAGTTTGTCCAACCTGAAGGATTTCTTCCAATTTGTCTGTTCCATTTGACAGCATCTTGACAGATTTGGTCATCTGGTTTAGTTTTGAGTTCAGCATTTGAACTTCCCCTTCTAGATGACTTATAGTTTCAAGATCTGCCCTTTTTTCAGCCTCCGACTTTGTGATGAGTTTTGATTGTTTCTCATTTTGCACACAGACTTCAGCACTTCTGATACACAATTTCTTGTAAGTATCAGCCAGTTCTTCAAATGTCACTTCCTCATCACTAGTGTCACTTTCAGAGGTACAAACACTAGTTAGTGCAGTAACTAGTTTGGCAGATTCTTCTTCAGAATTACTTTCTGAATCACAGTCAGACCAGGTAACAGTCATACCTTTCTTTTGTTTCTTAAGAAAGGTAGGACATTCAGCTCGAATATGTCCATATCCTTCACAACCATGGCATTGAATTCCTCTGCCTTGATTTCCCTTCTCTTCTGACCTTGGTCTTCTGCTGGAACTGTCAAAGTCAGAGGAGATGTTATGAACATTAGACCTTGACTTTGGATCTATTCTTTTGATGAGTTTGTTGAATTGTCTTCTAAGCATGGCTATAGCTTCTGAAATATTTTCTTCTTCATCCTCCTTGTTTTCAACATCAGTGTTGGATACAAGTGCTATGCTCTTGTTCTTCTTGTCACCATTTTCAGTGATCCCCATCTCAAAAGTCTGAAGAGACCCAATGAGTTCATCCACTTTCAACTTGCTGATATCCTGAGCTTCCTCTATAGCAGTTACCTTCATTGCAAATTTTTTAGGTAAGGATCTGAGAATCTTTCTCACCAGTTTTTCTTCTGACATCTTTTCTCCCAATGCTCCTGAGGTGTTGGCAATCTCCAAGATGTTCATGTGAAACTCATGAATGGTTTCATCTTCCATCATTTTTAGATTCTCAAACTTGGTAGTCAACATCTGAAGCCTTGACATTTTTACTTTGGAAGTGCCCTCATGAGTAGTTTTGAGAGTGTCCCAAACTTCCTTGGCCAGTTCATATTGATGTACTAGTCTGAAAATATTTCTATCAATTCCATTGAACAAGGCATTTAAAGCTTTGGAATTACCCAGGGCTAACTCATCTTCTTCTTTACTCCATTCTTCCTCAGGCTTCAGACTGATTGTCCCATCTTTCTCAGTTATGGTGGGATGGTTCCATCCTTTGTCAGCAGCTCTCCAGGCCTTTTTGTCCAGTGATTTTAAGAAGGCAATCATACGAGGTTTCCAGTAGTCATAATTTGATCCATCCAGAATGGGTGGTCTGTTTCCAAAAACTCCTTCTTTGTCCATAGTGCCAGAAAGTGATATCCCTAGATCTCACCCAGTAATACAGGCAGGGTGCCCGCTCTGATACCAATTGAAATTCTGGCTGCAGATACTCAATGTCACGTTCAATGTTATGACACCGTATCTGACTTTCTATAAGACAGTAAATACAAAAACAGTAAAGAACACAATCAATTGTTTACCCAGTTCAGTGTGCAACAACACCTACTCTGGGGGCTACCAAGCCAGGGAGGAAATCCACTATAAGAGATATTAATTCAGGAATAAACCAACCAGTTTATCTCCTTCACTTAAGACCTACCCAATGCAACTTCAATCTAAGTACAACTTAAACCTGAGTTCCTACTCACTCCCCCTCAATCACAGCAGTGATACTTAAAACAATTTACTAAAGAATTACTGAAGACACTCTTCAAAACATACACTTGATTATGCTTCACAGCTTTTTAATCAAGCAACACAAACACTCTTGCTTCACAGCTTTGAGTGATACATAAACCTAACTTGACTTTGCTTCAAAGCTTTAGTCAAGAGACACAAAACACTCTTGCTTCAAAGCTTTGAGTGATACAAAACCCTTACAATTAAAACCTATTCCAAGTCACTTATCACAATGATACTTGCTTGGATTACAATAGTTAAAACTATACAGTTCCTAAATGATCTTCTGTCAAAAGGATGAATTCCAAACAGCAGCCCTGTTGAATATATAGCAGCTTTTGCTTCAGTTAGGGTTTCCACAAAAATCTAGGGTTAATTCCGTTTGACATTGAGACTTGGTCACAAGACTTTATCAACCAGGTTAGGGTTGAGCTAGGTTAACCCATAGTCCACGAGAGATTCTGTTCTGGAAAGAATGAGTCATCTTCCTGAAAAATCTCAGAAATAACCAAACTGCATAACTGCTAAATCAGAATAGGATGTCTTAACATTTGTTATGACATCAGAATTCCTGTTTACTGATTTTGGTAAATGTGATCATTTTGCAAAATGCTCAGATACACACTCATAAACAGCAGTACCTGTATGCCATTATTTTTCTGCAAAGGTACCTAATAAATCAGTACCTAATAAACTAGAATGTTATGATATCAGTCATGACATTCATACACCTGGTTTTACCAAAAATGCATGCCAATAACTAAACACCTACAGGTACGTTTGACTATGACAAATAGCGGTGAGTCTCTTTTCGTTGATTAGATTTAATTGATCAAGTCGAGTCTGGATCCAGTCATCTTCGCTCAAACCTGCATCCTTCATTATCCGGAGAGAGGGTATCTGGACTTCAATGGGTAGGACTGCCTCCATGCCATATACCAAGGAAAAGGGAGTTGCCCCTATTGACGTTCGTGCTGAGGTACGGTACCCATGAAGAGCGAACGGTAACATCTCGTGCCAATCTTTGTAGGTCACTGTCATCTTCTGCACAATCTTCTTGATATTTTTATTAGCTACTTCTACATCCCCATTCATCTTCGGCCGGTAAGGAGAAGAGTTGTGGTGTTGTATCTTGAATTGCTCGCAGAGCTCAGTGATCATCTTGTTGTTAAGATTGGTACCATTATCCGTAATGATCCTCTCAGGTATACCGTAGCGACATATCAGGTTATGCCGAATGAACCGTGCCACGACGTTCTTGGTTACGGTAGCGTAGGAAGCTGCTTCAACCCACTTTGTGAAGTAATCAATTGCTACCAGGATGAAGCGATGCCCGTTGGATGCTGTAGGTCTGATCTCGCCGATCATATTAATGCCCCACATTGCAAAAGGCCAAGGTGTTGTCAAGACGTTCAGAGGAACTGGAGGAACGTGCAACTTATCAACATAGATCTGGCATTTGTGACATGTCCAGGAATGTTGGTAACAGTCGGCTTCCATCATGGACCAGTAATATCCTGCCCGAAGGATCTTCTTTGCCATAGTATGTCCACTGGAATGTGTTCCGAAGGTACCTTCATGCATCTCTGTCATGATCCTTTCTGCTTCAGTCTTATCCACACAACGCAGTAAGGTTGAATCATGGTTTCGTTTGTAGAGAATGTCATTGCTGAGGAAGAACTTTGCCGCGAACCTTCTCAGAAACTTCTTGTCATTAACAGATGCACCCTCGGGGTATTCTTGAGCTTCCAAGTACCTCTTCACTTCATGATACCATGGTTTTTCAGTTACCTCTTCTGTCTCAAGATCACAACAATATGCAGGTTCATCCAGTTTCCAAATGATGATCCGGGGAGCCTCGTTGTCCCGTTTGACTTTGAACATAGAAGACATCGTAGCTAGCACGTCCACCAACTGATTCTCTTCTCTTGGGAAGTGTTCAAAAGTTATCTCCTCGAAGTGGGGGATCAATGTCAACACATACTCTTTGTAGGGAATAAGATTTAGGTGTTTCGTATCCCACTCGCCTTTGATCTGATTGATCACGAGAGCGGAATCTCTGAAGACACTCAGAAAATTGATCCTTAGGTCAATTGCAGCTTGAAGACCCATAATGCATGCCTCATACTCCGCCATGTTGTTGGTGCAGTTGAAACATAGCCGGGCAGTGAGTGGAGTATGAGTGCCTTTTGGGGATATGATCACGGCTCCAATGCCGTTACCCAAAGCGTTTGAGGCTCCGTCAAAGTGCATAGACCACCGGGATCCTTCCTGTAAGTGCCTTCGTTTAGGATTGGCTCATTTCTTGTAAAACAAATAGTAACAACAATAATGTAATGTAATGTACAATAAGAACAGCCTGAAAATCCTATTGTAAATGCCTAAACATGTTGTGTTGATTTAAATCAACATCTGGAACAACATGTCTCAAGAGATGTCATAACATCATACCAGACATCAAGCTACTGAACTATCAAGTCTGATGCAGTTCTGTTCCTGAAGTTATGCAAATAGAATGCATAACAAGTAGCGAAAATCGAAGGCATATGTGGAGCCCTAGAAGATTCAATCAGAAGCTAAGGATAAGGAGAAAAGCTCGATTGAAGACCTAACTTACAGCAGAAGTTTTCTGCTTACTTTATGCAGGTCGTTAAAGCTGCATTGCTGTCATATGAAGGCCCAAATCCAGTTGGGTAAAAAGTGTTATAAATAGAAGTATTGTAACCTAATTTGAGTAGGTCGTGTATTGACAAGATGTAATCATTTAGGGCTAGTTTGTTGTGAACCACCCGGGCTGTGGGATGGTCACCATACTCCTTGAAACCTGTAGGTTAGAGGATGTATGGATTGTACTTGATTGAAGCTTTTAAGCATGATCAAGATGTGTAATGGAAGTGTATCTTCTGAACAGTTTATGTACTGTAGAAAGTTATCACTGCGGTGATTGAGGGGGAGTGAGAGGGGTCTCATATCTAGGATTGGATCTTAGGTAAAAGTGTCATTGGGTAGTGATTAAGTGAGAAGGCTGTCAACGGGTGTGTTGGCTGTAGGGTCTTTGAATTGATACTACTAATAGTGAGCTTTATCCCTGGCTTGGAAGCCTCCAGATGTAGGTTGGTTGAACCGAACTGGGTGAACAATTCTGTGTGTTATTTACTTTCTGCATTGGTTATTTGTTTGATGTCACAGCATTCCTCATGACTTCAATGTATATGATTAACCTTAACTGCTCTGAACTTCAGTAAATCAGAACCTGCGTTTGTCAAAAGGTGTTGCAGGTTCTGGTATGATAGTTCAGTGACTGTTGTAGAACAGATATCAAAAGTACAGCCTATTCTACCTGTACAGCGCTTAATGTCAGATCAGATGTCTTAACATTCCATTAGACATCCTGAGTCTGTGACATACCAGGAATTTCAATTGGTATCAGAGCATGCATCCTGTCTGTCTCTGGATGAGATCCATGGGGGATACTTTCCGGTTGTGTACAAGGTAGAATATTGTTTGAACCAGTAGTGTTCATATTGTTTGGTCCCTAGGAGTGGAGGATGGACCAATTTGGGAGAAACTAGATCAGCTATGTTGAAGGAAGATGAAAGTGTTTGAACAAATTCAAAGACCTCATGCGGGAGTGAAGATTTTGGAGTGCATTGTTCAACCTGTATTCAGCACAGAGAAGAATATTATCAAAACCTTCATGCGGGAGTGAAGATATTGATAAGGCATCATATGTGTTTATAAAGCTTTCTTTTAACAGGGCTGTAGAGTTGGGTCTAGAAAGTTGCTTGGTGAAGAAGCAAACAACTTGTAGGATTGATTTATTTTCAATCCTTATGTGTCATGCTTGCTATATGGAGTAAGCACTGCGTAAGTTCTGGTGAAGTACTGCTATTCCGCTGCATAGCTTCTGATACAACCCCTGAAGTGAAAGAAGAACTCTAGGGTTACTATTTTCAACAGAATTTGTAAGCAGATTTTGCAATCTATCAATAATGTCAAAGATACTTGAGATTTCCTCAAGTCCACTCATAAAGGCTTTTATTATTAGTGTTGATGAGTATCAATTGATCAATGATTCTCATATACATCTGCAAGCTGCTTGAAGACCTTGAAGATTATCAAGGATGATGTGTTCCAAGGAGATGTTCTGGGTGCTAAACACATGTAATGTGAGTACATATGTTTGGAACCTACTCCTGATCTGGAAGAGGAGACATCTGTTTTAAATAATTGATCAGGACACGATCAACAGGTCATCTACTCCAGTTGTGAGTTTAAGGGAGTATATGTGCTGAGCTAAATGCACTTAAAAGGACTTTAAAGCTGTGATTTCCAGGTTTCCCCTCATGTGATGGATGATGGAACATCATTTCTGTGTCTTCAGCCAAGTAAATATGCTTAGCAAGCATGAAGAAGTAATCAGTCAGGATCCTCTAGTGTGATTAGATAATTCTAATTGAATAAATGATGGAAGCAGAATCTTTATGTGATAAATATGTGGAAATCAGAATCAAAAGTTCTAAAGCTTGTGATGATAAAGGATGTACAACATCACAACTGTTGAAGACATCAGTTGTTGAGGAAAGACAGATAAGTTCCAGATTTAGTGAACATCCTCATGATTGATAATGAAGTTTCTTCTAGTACAAATTACAGAATGTGGCAACCTAAAACTTGTACAGCAAGCAAACTAAGGACTCTTAATTTGAAACCTGTGGCAAATTCCAAATAAAGAGTACTTACTATGTGTCTAAAGTAAAGAGCTCAACACTGTATCCATAAAGAGGGAAGTTGGATAACATTTTGTTCAGAGGGAGTAGTATGATCAAGCTGATGTGAAAGGGAGTTCATCTTACCTTGTTCTATAAGATGCTTGAGTTTATTTCTCATGATCTTAGTGGTTTCCAAGGAGGATAGGAATAGAACAGGTTATGTCTACCAATCACATAAACTGCAGCATGTGAAGGAGAATTCACTTAATTCTCTACAAAGATCTGAGCTGAGTTTCAGGGGGAGTCCTTAACCTGAAGATCTTGGAAGACATGTCATACAAAATGTCTTGACATCCTGGACCAAAGTCAAATGGTGGATATCTGCACTTTGACAAGTCATCCCCATCACCTAGGATGAACTTGTTAGTTGTATGTAGCAAGGAGGAGTTATCTTCAAAAGATCATGGGTTCCTGAGAAGATCCTCTTTTTACTTGAAGTTCATTTATGTGGTGTCCTCACATAATAGAATAACTTGGTATGCTCTTGTCTACAGGAGTATGGTACAATTAACTCCTTTGTACTGTTCAAGGGTCAGCAGACAAGGTGAAGGTGATACATGCTAGTTGCTGCATGGTTATGTGGTTGTTGTGGGTCTGATCATAAAGGATGTAAGAAAAGTGTGCTTTGATTGCTATGGATGTTCATCCAAAACCATAGTATAAGCCAGGCTCATATGGTTGAGATCGATGTCAGATCTGATGTTGCAACATCATCTCAAACGAAGGGCCTCTTCAGCAAAGGAAGCTTGTAAGGACCAGTTGGTTCTTCATGCATGGAGCAGAAGATTGTTAGAATAATTATCCTACCTTGAGAAGATGGCATAATCTAACTAATAATGAATACTTTGACGGGAGACTAAGTATTCATTAGGATCTTGCATAAAGATATATATAAGCACTTTGATGGGAGACTAAGTGTTTGTATAATATGCATGCAAGGCTGTATTCTGAACCTATTTCTCAGAACTTGGTAGAGAGTTTATTTCTCTCTAAGAGTATTCTGGTGAGTAATTATTGCTGAAGATGAAAATCATACCTTTCTTATGGGGAATATAAAAGGGCATCAATCCCCTGGATGTTAACTTCAGAACCCAAGCAAATAGGTTCATGCTGTAACATCATTATTGTTAGAAGTCTGTGGCAGAGACTTGGGACTGTGAATCTTAATATTCTAGTGTGGCAGTTCTATTGTTGGTTTGGAATAAGTAGATTCTACTTGTGTTTAAAAGTAGTATGCTTAACAATGCATAACTACTGTTATGGTCTGAAGAATTTACTAGTGTTAGCAACTACTAGTAAATATATTATACAGAAGGATGACATGATCAAAGGATAATCCTTCTAGAAAGTCTGAATCTTAGTAAAGCTTGTAAGCACACTAAGAAGGTTGGAGGTTGGTTTCAGACTATGGCTACATGATTTCTCAGCCATCCAGAGAGTCATGAATCAGAGATGTTCTTCTGTTCTAATACTAGTTCAGGGTGCTTGAAGTTACCACCTCAGAGCTAGTGCTACTGGTTTCCACGCTGCGGTTTTGATTGGCATTAACAAGGGGAGTCACTGAGTGTTGCACTTTCCCCAATTACAATATACATTGAAGGGAGACTTTGTATGTGTATTGTTGGACTTAATCTGAAGATCAGAAGTCAGAAGAGGACGGTGGTGTTGTACCCCAAAATTTGCCCTCTCATATTCTCCAAGAAATTTCCAAGTCAAGCTTCAAAATTCCCCAAGGGTTGCACAGTGCAAAGGGCTCCTATACAGTCAAAACTAGGGTTTTTGTTCTGATCAAGAAAAGGAAGTTTTCAAGGGCCCAATCAAGTCTCATATGCCTACAAATGTGGTCAAGTATCCTCATATCAAGTTTCAAGGCTTTCAGCTCAAAATTGCACAGTCAAAACCCTAAATTGCACTACAGTCAACTGTAGGGGCAAAATGGTCATTTGGCAGTTAAAAGTTCAAATTTTTGGTCAACATATCATGTTGAAGCCACAAACATCATTTGATCAATGCTTGATCATGATTCTCAAAGCTTGGCTCAGAAATCATCAAAATGCAAAAGTTTCCTTATTTGGACAGCTGAAAAAGTCAACTGTAAATTGACCAGGGCATAACTTTCACATGGATTATCAGAAAAATTCCATCCAAATCTCATTTTGAATAGAAAGACATTTCCTACAACTCATCTTCATACTTAAAGTCCAAGAAATGCTCTCACAAAAAGTTATCAATTTCAACATTATAGGTCATTTTCAAAAGTCAACAAAAAGGGACTTTAAGTCAAAGGCCATAACTTGAGATTGGTAAATCAAAATGACATGGGACCAAAGGCATTGGTTAGAGGACTCAAAGACTTTTCCAAAATGTCCAAGAACATGAGAAAAGCTTAAAAATTGAGCAAGTTATGCCTTGTGGAAGTTGGGAAATTTTTGGATATTTTGAAAAGTCAACATTGATTCAAATGACCTAAAATTGCTAATGGGCCCATTTTTCTTCCACAATTCATCATTCCAAGCATGTGCACGACCACTTGGCCCAAAGGGAAGTATTTTCTCATTTTTTATTTATTTATTTGAATTGTTATTTATATTAATTCATTTAAATCATTTAAATATGTGAAAAATACTTAACTTAACCTAACAAATCTTTTTGCACATGTTTTAGACTCAATAATTCGTGCACATTCAAATATGGGAAGATTTGGTTTGATTGGATCCTAATTGACACAAAATTGCATGGAAAAAGATATGAAAAAATCTTAAAGAATCAAATTTTCAAAAGCCATGAATGCATTGGATTTGTTCTACTTTTCTTGACCTAATGGACTCACTACATATGCTAGAACACAACCCTAATCAGAATGGACACAAAGCTGCGCAAGAAAGCCATCCACAAACTTGGAAAAATTGTCAAAAAAAGTCAATTCTGAAAACATCATTCGAGGACGATTCAAGACCTAATTCTTGTTTCAATAGCTTCCTCAAGGTTCCCTGAACGTATTCCAATCAAGAACAGCCATCCAAACGCAAGGAATTGGTATACAGCATTCCAAAAGTTTCATGAAAAATTCATTATCGTGTTTCAATATTTACGCACATTCATAGCATTTTGATTGTAGATTCATGTTCCTTATGAAATTCTGAAACTAACCAATATGATTAATTGCATTTTTATGCTGTATACACGATTTCACCATTGCCAAGTTTTAGGGTTTTGCAAGCTTCAGATTGGGGTTTTTCACCCAAGGAAAAATTGAGACTCAAGACTGCCACCATTCAAACCAGCAAGCTTGGACGAAGAAGAATCCATATTCGCGCTCAATTTATAGAGCCCTGAGATATAATCGCTATTTTCTCTAAAGCCACCTAATAGAACACGTTTAAAACCGTTGCTTTATATTCTTGTTTCAGAAAAATAAAAAGACCCACGAAGGAGATGATGTGTTGGCAAGCGATGATAGGGTGATTCAAAAACTCGCGCGTGTTTCCAAGCCACTAACCCACTTTCTTTTATATTATTCGCTTATTATTATATATTAACAATGTGAATTTGGTTCAGTTGGCAAGGGATAACGCTGGCAACATCCATGACCTGGGTTCGAGCCCCAGGTCTTCTTCTTTCAATATTATTTTCCAATTCATCATCACATGCAGGCATCATATTGAGGACCATCATAGTCCTTCATCATCTATCCATCCACGTGCACATTGAGATCAAATCAAGGGCATAGATTGGAAGCGCATCATAAGCCTGGTCAAAGGTGCCACATAGTGCCTGAAAAAGTCAACGAATTTGAAGGCTATTGGGCTCAGATTTCTTGGGCCAGACCTCCTATTTGGGGACTACCACCCCCCAAGGTTTGCTATGTTTTATTTATTTTCTATTTTGTTTTAATTATATTTGTTTAATTAATTAATTATTTTTACAAAAATAACAAAAACATCATAAAAAACAGAAAAGACAAAAAATATAATAAATATTTTATTTTAATTTTTCTTGTAAATAAATTTGCATATAATTAAATTTAGTTTTTTAATTAGGTTAATTTTAATACTTTTAACAAAAAA
Organism: Vicia faba; assembly: GCA_948472305.1. NCBI lineage: Eukaryota > Viridiplantae > Streptophyta > Magnoliopsida > Fabales > Fabaceae > Vicia > Vicia faba. The sequence goes on from OX451739.1 coordinate 1,451,415,279, forward strand.
ATCTAAAAAAATATAGAAATAGGTTAATTAATAATTTTTCACCCTTTTTATTTTATTTTTCTGTCATAAATAATTAAATAAATATTTGTTTTCATGAATAAACTTGTAAATTAATTAGGGTTTTATCTAGGTTAAAAAACTTCAATATTTTTCTTAATGACTTAAAAATAAAATAGAATTAGGGCTAGTGGTTAATTTTAATTAATTCTTCTTTTTTTTCTATTAAATCTTAAAAATACTAAAAAACACCAAAAAAAAACAAAACCTTTCTTTTTTTAATTAATTAATTTATGTAATTTTAATATTTTGTAAAAGGGTCCAACGCCCTCGTTTCGTTCTTAATTTCTTATTTCTTCGCATATTTTATTTTATGTCACTTAAATAATTATGTATCTCTCCCAAAGCCTTGTAATTACTTCTCGCACTTTTAATTTCTTTATTTTCTGTCAAATCGGGTCCTGGTTAATTTTGGCGATGTGGACCCGCGCCATTTGTAATAGCTTTAGATTTACTTTTCCCGCAAATATTTTTAACTGTTAATCAAAAGCATGAAAGAATGTATGGATAAAATAAAATCAAGCGTAGAACACCAATAAACATGACAAGATAAATGCAAACGAAAACGACACACGAATCGCACACACCACCCCTAGGGTACGCCTCACTGTTGCCTTGCCTTCGAAAGGTGATCGTCGAGTAGAGGATGTCTTAGTAAGTCCTCATGATCCGGGAACCTGGCATGAGGGTAGCTTCTAAGGTGTCTTCCCATTGCTCTGGTGATCACCATGTCCCGAACCTTCGAATTGACCCGAACACCTCCAACGGTGGTGCTACCTACCTCTCAATGGTGGGATGGCACTACTTTAAAGGACATTTACACAGACGAATTCCTTAGGGTAGGTAGGTTCTCATGGATACTTGCTCTAACTTCAAAACAAATCAAAAATACTTTTCACACCAACACATTTTCAAAAGCTTTCGAAAGCAATTTTTCAAACACTCTTGAGGACCGATACAAGAGTCGAACTGGAATTTTCAAAGAAACTTTTTAAAACCCACAATTGAAAAGCAAACAAACCATTTTGAAAACACAATGAGCAAGTATCTAAGAGCCCATGGATAACCATGGATAGAAAGGGTGCTAACACCTTCCCTTTCTATAACCTACCTCCCGAACCGAGAGCAATCTCTTTAAGGAATTTTTCTGTGCTTTTGTCCTTTCCATTTGGAGAAAATAAAAGACGGTGGCGACTCTTGCTTCCGCGACATTTCGCGAACCAGTGTTAAACAGTCAGTTCCAGATCCACCGATCACAGAACTGGCGACTCTGCTGGGGACCCTTTATAAAGTGAGGTGTACCTTAGGGCTAGCTCATAACTATGTTTTCAATTGTTTTCCTCGTGTGCTTTAAATTGTGGGTTGCTTGGGAGTTCTATAGATCCTAACCCGGATCTGGGGGATACCTTTCTTAGAAAGTAGCAACAAGACTGTGAGGGAACTGTGCGGGGTATACCGACATGGTTGAAACAGTCTGCTACGTTGATGTGGCACTTTGGTGTGTACCGGTAACCCTTGAGTTCAGTCAAGGAGAGTACAGGGCCTCCGCGTGGTGTCGTGAAGCATCAACAGACCTTAGGAACCTTAATTGAACTATCTTGGCCTCTTTAGGGTAGTGAGATAACTGACTTTGGTGCAGTCCGAGGTTGGTTGATACTCGATACTACACTCAGTTGAGGGTTGCTTTCCTGGAATATTTCGGTCGCCAGTTCAGTGGCTAAATCGAAACGATGAACAATGAAAGCAATCCCGTGATATTGGGAACCTTAGAACCCGGTTACTTTGATTAGGACAGGTTGAACCCACCAACTTCAAGAGGGTAATACCTAGACCTCATGCTGGCCTAAACTCTAAGGGCTCTTTGTGTGACTTGTGTGCCTTCAAACTTGACTATTTGCATGCTTGTTAGCTAACCCTTGAGTTCTTGCAGGTTTTGTTTATAGTCCTTAATTAGGACTCATAACAAAGTTTACCGAATGTCTTGCAGGTTTTGTTCATAGTCCTTAATTGGGACTTATAACAGGGTGTACTAACTACTTGCAGGTTCTGTTTATAGTCCTTAATTGGGACTCATGACAAGTTTTACTTAGGTTTCGTGCAGGTTTTGTTTTAGTCCTTAATAAGGGCTCATAACAGGGTTTATCCATACTACCCCATGCATCATGACATCATACCATTGCATACATCCTAACCCATTTCAAGGATCTCAAGGGCTTGTGATGCAGGTCATGGTGAATCAACTATCCCAGCAAGGGGCAAAGAGGATTTATTTTCCTCTAGACAAAGTTGTCAGGAGCTATGACCCACTTGATATGGTGAGCTCCGACTCCTGAAGAAGGTTCCCTTAACCAAGGTTGTTTGGAAATCAAAACCAACATGATGACTAAAGTCAGAGGCTATGACCCACTGGATATGGTGAGCCTTTGACCCTTGAAGAAGAGTTCTCAACAACATGGGTGTCCTTCAATCAAGCTCTAAATTCCAATGCTAACAAATTTTCTTGTTTACCCCGCGAGGTCCTTGAAAACATTGCATGCATGTCATACACATCATTACAGGTATCTTTGTTGCAGGTCATATACCTTTCCCGCTGTTTATTTCAGCAATGGCTCGCCAACCAGACAACCAGGACTTTCTTGCTCAAGAGACTCGGTTCGGGGAAATCCTCCTGAATCTATCCAAGGGGCAGGAGGAGCTAAGGACACTTCTCATGGGGACCTTTGTCAGGAACAGTGCTGAGGATGAAGGGCTGAAACACCTACAAGCTGAGATGGATGCAATGAAAGCCCAAATGCTGAGGCAGGGGACTGCCATTCAAGGTTTAGCTCAAAGACAAGATGAGCTCGGGGTTCTCGTCAACCAATTGCTTCGGAGTAACCAACTGGGGCAAACATCTAAGGGTAAAGAGCCAGTCATTGTTCAACCACCTTTGAGACAAGGAGATAAGGGGAGAGCTCCTCAAATGGCTCCAGTATCACAAATTCAACATCAACCTCACGAGCTTCAGGCAGACAGGCCCAAAAGGCAATTCACCAAGCTCAACGTATCACTACCTCAAGCCTTACAACAACTGCTGAGGTTGAATTTGGTAACTCTAAAGGATCCTCCTAAGAATCCCAACAGGACACCTTCAAGGTATAACCCCAACGCTCACTGCGCCTATCATTCTGACAGCCCGGGGCATGCTACAGAGGATTGTTGGACTCTGAAAAATAAGATCCAGGATCTGATCGAGGAGGGAGCTGTGGAATTCACCCGAGATGGCCAGGCTGAGTGCTTCTACCATCCCTACAGGAGGCACCACTTGAAGTGACAAGCCCCGAGATTAGAAAATTTTTGTTCATTCGAATGTTCAAGATTGCAATTTTCTTTTGTTCAAACATTTATTCATGTTAAACATTGTTATCACGTTAATGCATCGCTTATGTCTATTTTGAATCAATATATTCGTATTCACTAAACGCAAATTATTTTCATATTTTTCTGATGTCAACTCTCGATTAATAATTCTAAGCCTCTTGAGGGAGGATGACGAAAACGATACCATAATCTACAGTATGCTTTTGAACAGACCCCGCTGATGAGGTACAGGCATTGTTTAAATCCCTAAACACTGGAGTTATAAGGATGATAATCCCTCGTCAACCCCTCTGAGCCAAAGAAGTAGGAGTTTTTTCTTTTCGAAATTTAAAACCCTTAATCATAACCTGGGGCAGGGTAGTCTCTCAGTTGATCCAAGTGCACAACGAATGGCACCAAAAGAGGTCCTTACAAAACAACGAAAGACAGTGATGGTTCCGAATAATCAATAAAGAAAGGCAGTCATGATCTTTCAAAATAAGAACCCATTAAGTCAAAACCCATGAAGGAGACTTACAAAACTGGGGCATCCCGCTGACTGTAACTCCAAAAGGAAACAGTTCAGGCAAAAAAAGAAAGGGATAACGAAATCAAAAAAGAAAGAGGTCCTACAAACCCTCAACAAAAAGGGAATGACTGCCTATTCAAAATAAATTACCAACATCCGAATCATCACCGGAAAATCAGAGCAAAGACTCAAACAAGGTCTAACGTATGATCAACTGAGTTTAGGTTTGGAGAACATCACGAAGAGCGGGTGGGTACAAATAATTTGAGCCTTTATCCTTTGTTTCTTAACCCGTGAACCAGGCCACGTTATAACCCTTAAAAGTCCTAGCTGAAGCATGGGTTAGTTCGAAAGCATACTGTTATGAAAGGTATCCTGACTCCTTAAGGCCTACGGTAAATACGGAGTTGATATCACGTTTTACAAACATTCACTTGTTTTATAAAAAAAAGAATGCATTTTCAAAATCTTCAAGACAGACATAAGCGTTGCATTTTTAACATAACTTTGTTTGCGTATGACTTTTTGTTTGAACAGCAAGGAAATTCGCACGATGAATACCTAGTGAACAAAAGCACTTTCAATCAAGGGGCATGACATGATCATGGTCCATCATCGGGGGCAGTCCAATCAAGATTCGGAGAATCTCTCGAAGATCAAATAGCCTGGGGCAAATCTCCGCCTGAGTCACTTGGGGCACCCCAGCAACGAATCTTGCCTGATCAAAAACCTTCTGGTGGCATGACAAAACATTTCTAACAGGGGCAACTCCCTACTTTCTGAGAACGGACATAGTCGGAAAATACTACGCAAAATCAAAGACCCGCTAGGTTGACACACCTAGGCAAAAATAAGGGCTTCCCGGCGAACCAAAAGGGTTCGGGCAAAAATAAGGGATGAAATGAAAAAATCTGTACACCCGGCAAGTCGAAAACCTGAAAAGGCGGCTTGGGCAAAAATGGGTATCCCGGTGGACTGAAAACCCGAATGGGCGGTCCAGGCAAAAGTTAGGGATCAAAGCGTACGACTATGTCTCGTCATCTTGTCACTGGCCTACCAGAAGGAGGTTTGTCCATCAACAACTATCAGCACCTCACAGGTCTTCCTCTCCAATATCAGAAACAGGGGCAATGATGAGCTGTCCAAGCAAGCTAGTTGTTCTATCCTCCACAGGTAACATCAGAAACAGGGGCAATAATAAGTCGGCTAAGCAATCTAATTGTTCCGTCCTCCAAGGTACCAAGGTAAGTTCGGCTGAAGAACATAACCAGATATCTTAATTCCCCAGAGAGTGAGCCAACAAGTCAGTGCACTCTTCTCCAAGCTATATTATCAATCTTAAGGAAGTTGAGTATCCTCCAGCAGATCTCAACATTCCCCAGCAGCATATATATTCGTAACAAGCATCCCCGGCAGTCTTGGTCTAAAGATTGTTCCCCGGCGGTATATCAAACATTCAGTGGTGTCACTTCCCCCGATACATCTCAAAACTTCCCCAGGAGAGTCCAATCTAGTTCCCCAGGAAATTTGGAATTCATATCCCCAAGCAGTAAGCTTATCCCCAGTAAATTCTGGAAGCTTATCCCTCGCAAGAGCACGAACGCGTCGTCCGGCTTTATTTAAAGAGTGATTTCCTTAACAGGATATAACTGGGTTATCCTCAGCCAAAAGCCACGGAAAGAGCGTCATCAACAAAGTCTTCCTATCCCCAGCGAAGTCTATCAATACTTCCAATACAACAATGGTATCCCCAACAAGTTATTATCAACTTCAGCAAAGTATCTCTCTCCCCACAGAGTATTTCTCCCCAGCATGGTCGCTAGAGTATTTTTCTCCCCGCAGAATCTTCCACTCGCCAAGTTTATTCCGCAACGGAGTCATCTTCTCCTACCGGTATTCTTGCAGTTATCATCCTCAGCGGAAGCAAAATCTATTCTTCAAACATCAGCCCAGGATATGACTTCCCGGCACCCGTCAAGGATTTACTTTCCTAGACGAAAATATACATTCATAAAACATCACATACATCATTATAGCATGCATAGACGCATCATATCATACAAATCTCATTTATGTTGAGAACATCATTGCTTGATCCATATCATACATTGCATATGACTGACCTTTACCTTTCAGGAAAGATGCAGTTGAAATTCTCAATCATATTTCAAGACCTAGACCGGTTTAGTTAATCGACTCTAAAGATTTCTTATCCAGTCCAAGGCCTTCTCTAGTCCAGTTAAATCGACTCCCAACAGATTTTTCTGATAAAGACTCAGTAGAAGTTACGCCAGGTTATAATGTCCTATTGGCTCTCTCTCCGACGGTGCATGAGATTTCCATTTTAGGGTTTTCTTCCAGATTATAATTTCCTATTGGTTCCCTCTCCGACGGTGAGTGAGGTGGTAATTCCTTTTCAGATGTTTCCCTCTCCGACGGTGAGTGAGGTGATAGTCTCCTATGGTTCCCTCTCCGACGGTGAGTGAGGTGGTAATTCCTTTTCAGATGTTTCCCTCTCCGACGGTGAGTGAGGTGATAGTCTCCTATGGTTCCCTCTCCGACGGTGAGTGAGGTGGTAAGTCCTTTTCAGATGTTTCCCTCTCCGACGGTGAGTGAGGTGATAGTCTCCTATGGTTCCCTCTCCGACGGTGAGTGAGGTGGCAAGTCCTTTTCAGATGTTTCCCTCTCCGACGGTGAGTGAGGTGATAGTCTCCTATGGTTCCCTCTCCGACGGTGAGTGAGGTGGTAAGTCCTTTTCAGATGTTTCCCTCTCCGACGGTGAGTGAGGTGATAGTCTCCTATGGTCCCCTCTCCGACGGTGAGTGAGGTGGTAAGTCCTTTTCAGATGTTTCCCTCTCCGACGGTGAGTGAGGTGATAGTCTACTATGGTTCCCTCTCCGACGGTGAGTGAGGTGGTAAGTCCTTTTCAGATGTTTCCCTCTCCGACAGTGAGTGAGGTGATAGTCTCCTATGGTCCCCTCTCCGACGGTGAGTGAGGTGGTAATTCCTTTTCAGATGGTTCCCTCTCCGACGGTGAGTGAGGTGATAGTCTCCTACGGTTCCCTCTCCGACGGTGAGTGAGGTGGTAAGTCCTTTTCAGATGTTTCCCTCTCCGACGGTGAGTGAGGTGATAATCTCCTATGGTTCCCTCTCCGACGGTGTGTGAGGCGATAATTCCTTTTCAGATAGTTCCCTCTCCGACGGTGTGTGAGGCGATAATTCCTTTTCAGATAGTTCCCTCTCAGACGGTGAGTGAGGTGATAACTCCTTTTCCTATGGGGCCCTCTCCGACTGTGAGTGAGGTGACAATTCCCTTTCAGATTATAATTGCCTATGGTTCTCTTCCCGATACTGCAAAGATGGTAACTCCCGCTAAGATTTTTCTCAACGAGCGTTGTTGAAGTTAAAGTCGCCCAAGGTTCTCTTACCATTCACGCTAAGGTAGTGACCATCCCTGGTTCATTCATCACCGTTTGAAGCTCCAGACTCAGCTCCTGTAACCAGTCAGGACATATCTATACCAAGCATCTGAAATCAGCTCCTGCAACGTGTCAGGTACTCATTGTTTCTTTTGCAGGTATGCAGGTTCTCGCTAAGGAATCTCTTACGCGATCAACATCCAGATGGCATCTATAAGCCCATCATCCTATCCAGCAACCTCTAAATGGCATCTATAAGCCCATTCCACCATCACTGCTACTATGTGAGCGCAAATTTCTGGGCACTTTAGTGTTCAATCATCTTCAACCATCGGATTACGAAAGGCACGTCAGCCAATCTGCATCCTCAGGTCTAAGAAGATTGAACAGGGGCAACTATTGTACCCCAAAATTTTCCCTCTCATATTCTCCAAGAAATTTCCAAGTCAAGCTTCAAAATTCCCCAAGGGTTGCACAGTGCAAAGGGCTCCTATACAGTCAAAACTAGGGTTTTTGTTCTGATCAAGAAAAGGAAGTTTTCAAGGGCCCAATCAAGTCTCATATGCCTACAAATGTGGTCAAGTATCCTCATATCAAGTTTCAAGGCTTTCAGCTCAAAATTGCACAGTCAAAACCCTAAATTGCACTACAGTCAACTGTAGGGGCAAAATGGTCATTTGGCAGTCAAAAGTTCAAATTTTTGGTCAACATATCATGTTGAAGCCACAAACATCATTTGATCAATGCTTGATCATGATTCTCAAAGCTTGGCTCAGAAATCATCAAAATGCAAAAGTTTCCTTATTTGGACAGCTGAAAAAGTCAACTGTAAATTGACCAGGGCATAACTTTCACATGGATTATCAGAAAAATTCCATCCAAAGCTCATTTTGAAGAGAAAGACATTTCCTACAACTCATCTTCATACTTCAAGTCCAAGAAATGCTCTCACAAAAAGTTATCAATTTCAACATTATAGGTCATTTTCAAAAGTCAACAAAAAGGGACTTTAAGTCAAAGGCCATAACTTGAGATTGGTAAATCAAAATGACATGGGACCAAAGGCATTGGTTAGAGTACTCAAAGACTTTTCCAAAATGTCAAAGAACATGAGAAAATCTTAAAAATTGAGCAAGTTATGCCTTGTGGAAGTTGGGAAATTTTTGGATATTTTGAAAAGTCAACATTGATTCAAATGACCTAAAATTGCTAATGGGCCCATTTTTCTTCCACAATTCATCATTCCAAGCATGTGCACGACCACTTGGCCCAAAGGGAAGTATTTTCTCATTTTTTATTTATTTATTTGAATTGTTATTTATATTAATTCATTTAAATCATTTAAATATGTGAAAAATACTTAACTTAACCTAACAAATCTTTTTGCACATGTTTTAGACTCAATAATTCGTGCACATTCAAATATGGGAAGATTTGGTTTGATTGGATCCTAATTGACACAAAATTGCATGGAAAAAGATATGAAAAAATCTTAAAGAATCAAATTTTCAAAAGCCATGAATGCATTGGATTTGTTCTACTTTTCTTGACCTAATGGACTCACTACATATGCTAGAACACAACCCTAATCAGAATGGACACAAAGCTGCGCAAGAAAGCCATCCACAAACTTGGAAAAATTGTCAAAAAAAGTCAATTCTGAAAACATCATTCGAGGACGATTCAAGACCTAATTCTTGTTTCAATAGCTTCCTCAAGGTTCCCTGAACGTATTCCAATCAAGAACAGCCATCCAAACGCAAAGAATTGGTATACAGCATTCCAAAAGTTTCATGAAAAATTCATTATCGTGTTTCAATATTTACGCACATTCATAGCATTTTGATTGTAGATTCATGTTCCTTATGAAATTCTGAAACTAACCAATATGATTAATTGCATTTTTATGCTGTATACACGATTTCACCATTGCCAAGTTTTAGGGTTTTGCAAGCTTCAGATTGGGGTTTTTCACCCAAGGAAAAATTGAGACTCAAGACTGCCACCATTCAAACCAGCAAGCTTGGACGAAGAAGAATCCATATTCGCGCTCAATTTATAAAGCCCTGAGATATAATCGCTATTTTCTCTAAAGCCACCTAATAGAACACGTTTAAAACCGTTGCTTTATATTCTTGTTTCAGAAAAATAAAAAGACCCACGAAGGAGATGATGTGTTGGCAAGCGATGATAGGGTGATTCAAAAACTCGCGCGTGTTTCCAAGCCACTAACCCACTTTCTTTTATATTATTCGCTTATTATTATATATTAACAATGTGAATTTGGTTCAGTTGGCAAGGGATAACGCTGGCAACATCCATGACCTGGGTTCGAGCCCCAGGTCTTCTTCTTTCAATATTATTTTCCAATTCATCATCACATGCAGGCATCATATTGAGGACCATCATAGTCCTTCATCATCTATCCATCCACGTGCACATTGAGATCAAATCAAGGGCATAGATTGGAAGCGCATCATAAGCCTGGTCAAAGGTGCCACATAGTGCCTGAAAAAGTCAACGAATTTGAAGGCTATTGGGCTCAGATTTCTTGGGCCAGACCTCCTATTTGGGGACTACCACCCCCCAAGGTTTGCTATGTTTTATTTATTTTCTATTTTGTTTTAATTATATTTGTTTAATTAATTAATTATTTTTACAAAAATAACAAAAACATCATAAAAAACAGAAAAGACAAAAAATATAATAAATATTTTATTTTAATTTTTCTTGTAAATAAATTTGCATATAATTAAATTTAGTTTTTTAATTAGGTTAATTTTAATACTTTTAACAAAAAAATCTAAAAAAATATAGAAATAGGTTCATTAATAATTTTTCACCCTTTTTATTTTATTTTTCTGTCATAAATAATTAAATAAATATTTGTTTTCATGAATAAACTTGTAAATTAATTAGGGTTTTATCTAGGTTAAAAAACTTCAATATTTTTCTTAATGACTTAAAAATAAAATAGAATTAGGGCTAGTGGTTAATTTTAATTAATTCTTCTTTTTTTTCTATTAAATCTTAAAAATACTAAAAAACACCAAAAAAAACAAAACCTTTCTTTTTTTAATTAATTAATTTATGTAGTTTTAATATTTTGTAAAAGGGTCCAACGCCCTCGTTTCGTTCTTAATTTCTTATTTCTTCGCATATTTTATTTTATGTCACTTAAATAATTATGTATCTCTCCCAAAGCCTTGTAATTACTTCTCGCACTTTTAATTTCTTTATTTTCTGTCAAATCGGGTCCTGGTTAATTTTGGCGATGTGGACCCGCGCCATTTGTAATAGCTTTAGATTTACTTTTCCCGCAAATATTTTTAACTGTTAATCAAAAGCATGAAAGAATGTATGGATAAAATAAAATCAAGCGTAGAACACCAATAAACATGACAAGATAAATGCAAACGAAAACGACACACGAATCGCACACACCACCCCTAGGGTACACCTCACTGTTGCCTTGCCTTCGAAAGGTGATCGTCGAGTAGAGGATGTCTTAGTAAGTCCTCATGATCCGGGAACCTGGCATGAGGGTAGCTTCTAAGGTGTCTTCCCATTGCTCTGGTGATCACCATGTCCCGAACCTTCGAATTGACCCGAACACCTCCAACGGTGGTGCTACCTACCTCTCAATGGTGGGATGGCACTACTTTAAAGGACATTTACACAGACGAATTCCTTAGGGTAGGTAGGTTCTCATGGATACTTGCTCTAACTTCAAAACAAATCAAAAATACTTTTCACACCAACACATTTTCAAAAGCTTTCGAAAGCAATTTTTCAAACACTCTTGAGGACCGATACAAGAGTCGAACTGGAATTTTCAAAGAAACTTTTTAAAACCCACAGTTGAAAAGCAAACAAACCATTTTGAAAACACAATGAGCAAGTATCTAAGAGCCCATGGATAACCATGGATAGAAAGGGTGCTAACACCTTCCCTTTCTATAACCTACCTCCCGAACCGAGAGCAATCTCTTTAAGGAATTTTTCTGTGCTTTTGTCCTTTCCATTTGGAGAAAATAAAAGACGGTGGCGACTCTTGCTTCCGCGACATTTCGCGAACCAGCGTTAAACAGTCAGTTCCAGATCCACCGATCACAGAACTGGCGACTCTGCTGGGGACCCTTTATAAAGTGAGGTGTACCTTAGGGCTAGCTCATAACTATGTTTTCAATTGTTTTCCTTGTGTGCTTTAAATTGTGGGTTTCTTGGGAGTTCTATAGATCCTAACCCGGATCTGGGGGATACCTTTCTTAGAAAGTAGCAACAAGACTGTGAGGGAACTGTGCGGGGTATACCGACATGGTTGAAACAGTCTGCTACGTTGATGTGGCACTTTGGTGTGTACCGGTAACCCTTGAGTTCAGTCAAGGAGAGTACGGGGCCTCCGCGTGGTGTCGTGAAGCATCAACAGACCTTAGGAACCTTAATTGAACTATCTTGGCCTCTTTAGGGTAGTGAGATAACTGACTTTGGTGCAGTCCGAGGTTGGTTGATACTCGATACTACACTCAGTTGAGGGTTGCTTTCCTGGAATATTTCGGTCGCCAGTTCAGTGGCTAAATCAAAACGATGAACAATGAAAGCAATCCCGTGATATTGGGAACCTTAGAACCCGGTTACTTTGATTAGGACAGGTTGAACCCACCAACTTCAAGAGGGTAATACCTAGACCTCATGCTGGCCTAAACTCTAAGGGCTCTTTGTGTGACTTGTGTGCCTTCAAACTTGACTATTTGCATGCTTGTTAGCTAACCCTTGAGTTCTTGCAGGTTTTGTTTATAGTCCTTAATTAGGACTCATAACAAAGTTTACCGAATGTCTTGCAGGTTTTGTTCATAGTCCTTAATTGGGACTTATAACAGGGTGTACTAACTACTTGCAGGTTCTGTTTATAGTCCTTAATTGGGACTCATGACAGGTTTTACTTAGGTTTCGTGCAGGTTTTGTTTTAGTCCTTAATAAGGGCTCATAACAGGGTTTATCCATACTACCCCATGCATCATGACATCATACCATTGCATACATCCTAACCCATTTCAAGGATCTCAAGGGCTTGTGATGCAGGTCATGGTGAATCAACTATCCCAGCAAGGGGCAAAGATGATTTATTTTCCTCTAGACAAAGTTGTCAGGAGCTATGACCCACTTGATATGGTGAGCTCCGACTCCTGAAGAAGGTTCCCTTAACCAAGGTTGTTTGGAAATCAAAACCAACATGATGACTAAAGTCAGAGGCTATGACCCACTGGATATGGTGAGCCTTTGACCCTTGAAGAAGAGTTCTCAACAACATGGGTGTCCTTCAATCAAGCTCTAAATTCCAATGCTAACAAATTTTCTTATTTACCCCGCGAGGTCCTTGAAAACATTGCATGCATGTCATACACATCATTACAGGTATCTTTGTTGCAGGTCACTTACCTTTCCCACTGTTTATTTCAGCAATGGCTCGCCAACCAGACAACCAGGACTTTCTTGCTCAAGAGACTCGGTTCGGGGAAATCCTCCTGAATCTATCCAAGGGGCAGGAGGAGCTAAGGACACTTCTCATGGGGACCTTTGTCAGGAACAGTGCTGAGGATGAAGGGATGAAACACCTACAAGCTGAGATGGATGCAATGAAAGCCCAAATGTTGAGGCAGGGGACTGCCATTCAAGGTTTAGCTCAAAGACAAGATGAGCTCGGGGTTCTCGTCAACCAATTGCTTCGGAGTAACCAACTGGGGCAAACATCTAAGGGTAAAGAGCCAGTCATTGTTCAACCACCTTTGAGACAAGGAGATAAGGGGAGAGCTCCTCAAATGGCTCCAGTATCACAAATTCAACATCAACCTCACGAGCTTCAGGCAGACAGGCCCAAAAGGCAATTCACCAAGCTCAACGTATCACTACCTCAAGCCTTACAACAACTGCTGAGGTTGAATTTGGTAACTCTAAAGGATCCTCCTAAGAATCCCAACAGGACACCTTCAAGGTATAACCCCAACGCTCATTGCGCTTATCATTCTGACAGCCCGGGGCATGCTACAGAGGATTGTTGGACTCTGAAAAATAAGATCCAGGATCTGATCGAGGAGGGAGCTGTGGAATTCACCCGAGATGGCCAGGCTGAGTGCTTCTACCATCCCTACAGGAGGCACCACTTGAAGTGACAAGCCCCGAGATTAGAAAATTTTTGTTCATTCGAATGTTCAAGATTGCAATTTTCTTTTGTTCAAACATTTATTCATGTTAAACATTGTTATCACGTTAATGCATCGCTTATGTCTATTTTGAATCAATATATTCGTATTCACTAAACGCAAATTATTTTCATATTTTTCTGATGTCAACTCTCGATTAATAATTCTAAGCCTCTTGAGGGAGGATGACGAAAACGATACCATAATCTACAGTATGCTTTTGAACAGACCCCGCTGATGAGGTACAGGCATTGTTTCAATCCCTAAACACTGGAGTTATAAGGATGATAATCCCTCGTCAACCCCTCTGAGCCAAAGAAGTAGGATTTTTTTCTTTTCGAAATTTAAAACCCTTAATCATAACCTGGGGCAGGGTAGTCTCTCAGTTGATCCAAGTGCACAACGAATGGCACCAAAAGAGGTCCTTACAAAACAACGAAAGACAGTGATGGTTCCGAATAATCAATAAAGAAAGGCAGTCATGATCTTTCAAAATAAGAACCCATTAAGTCAAAACCCATGAAGGAGACTTACAAAACTGGGGCATCCCGCTGACTGTAACTCCAAAAGGAAACAGTTCAGGCAAAAAAAGAAAGGGATAACGAAATCAAAAAAGAAAGAGGTCCTACAAACCCTCAACAAAAAGGGAATGACTGCCTATTCAAAATAAATTACCAACATCCGAATCATCACCGGAAAATCAGAGCAAAGACTCAAACAAGGTCTAACGTATGATCAACTGAGTTTAGGTTTGGAGAACATCACGAAGAGCGGGTGGGTACAAATAATTTGAGCCTTTATCCTTTGTTTCTTAACCCGTGAACCAGGCCACGTTATAACCCTTAAAAGTCCTAGCTGAAGCATGGGTTAGTTCGAAAGCATACTGTTATGAAAGGTATCCTGACTCCTTAAGGCCTACAGTAAATACGGAGTTGATATCACGTTTTACAAACATTCACTTGTTTTATAAAAAAAAGAATGCATTTTCAAAATCTTCAAGACAGACATAAGCGTTGCATTTTTAACATAACTTTGTTTGCGTATGACTTTTTGTTTGAACAGCAAGGAAATTCGCACGATGAATACCTAGTGAACAAAAGCACTTTCAATCAAGGGGCATGACATGATCATGGTCCATCATCGGGGGCAGTCCAATCAAGATTCGGAGAATCTCTCGAAGATCAAATAGCCTGGGGCAAATCTCCGCCTGAGTCACTTGGGGCACCCCAGCAACGAATCTTGCCTGATCAAAAACCTTCTGGTGGCATGACAAAACATTTCTAACAGGGGCAACTCCCTACTTTCTGAGAACGGACATAGTCGGAAAATACTACGCAAAATCAAAGACCCGCTAGGTTGACACACCTAGGCAAAAATAAGGGCTTCCCGGCGAACCAAAAGGGTTCGGGCAAAAATAAGGGATGAAATGAAAAAATCTGTACACCCGGCAAGTCGAAAACCTGAAAAGGCGGCTTGGGCAAAAATGGGTATCCCGGTGGACTGAAAACCCGAATGGGCGGTCCAGGCAAAAGTTAGGGATCAAAGCGTACGACTATGTCTCGTCATCTTGTCACTGGCACTACTTTAAAGGACATTTACACAGACGAATTCCTTAGGGTAGGTAGGTTCTCATGGATACTTGCTCTAACTTCAAAACAAATCAAAAATACTTTTCACACCAACACATTTTCAAAAGCTTTCGAAAGCAATTTTTCAAACACTCTTGAGGACCGATACAAGAGTCGAACTGGAATTTTCAAAGAAACTTTTTAAAACCCACAGTTGAAAAGCAAACAAACCATTTTGAAAACACAATGAGCAAGTATCTAAGAGCCCATGGATAACCATGGATAGAAAGGGTGCTAACACCTTCCCTTTCTATAACCTACCTCCCGAACCGAGAGCAATCTCTTTAAGGAATTTTTCTGTGCTTTTGTCCTTTCCATTTGGAGAAAATAAAAGACGGTGGCGACTCTTGCTTCCGCGACATTTCGCGAACCAGCGTTAAACAGTCAGTTCCAGATCCACCGATCACAGGTGGTATGCTGATGTTTATGTGTTCTGATAATATGACATTGTGAACTTCTAAGTGAAGTCATGAATAATGTCTCAACATCAGGAGATTGAAGAATTGCTCTTGTTATCTGTCTGGGTTTAGGAAGAAAATCTCAGAGATTCTTAAAAATCTCATAAGTGGCAGTGTTGATACTTTTGGAGCAATTTGGAAGATTCAGATCTTATCAATAACAACTTGGTCTGGCAAATCAGAAATGCTTTTGTGGTAAAGACTTCACTAGCTCTAGCAACTACTAGTGAATGGAAGATCAGAAGAAGTAAATCAGAAATCTGATATATTCAGCATATGTTCAAGAGGTTCTTGAAGTGGCATCTAAATTTTGTGTATTAGAACTAATCTGTGATGTCTTGTGAAGCATTTTGGAGTCTTCTGGTTTATTCCCTCCTTCCTTATTTTGCTGTCTGGAAGAAGGTAGAAAGTAATTGTGGTGGATCTCAGCAACACTTAAGAAAGCATGATTGATGGCCATGCTTAATGCTACTAGTCTCTTGCGACTGGCTGTTTAAAGTGTCCTTCTCTGTGCCTAACTGAGAGAAGTAAAAAGAAGGCTGCTGTTGTTGAAGAATGTCTAAGTAAGTGTCATGACATTACCAACGACATTGCAACCTTGGGGAAATCAAGAAGAATACGTGGAAAATAACTTCACCACGTAATTGTAGCTATTCAGGAGCTATATTTGGTATTCTGTTTCCCAAAAGAATCTTCAACCTTAAAAGTCGGTCAAAGGCTGATTTTATTCAGGAATTGCTTTGACCTAAACTTATGCATGTATTAGGACTGGTTCTTTTGGCAGAAACAAACAAATGCGTCTAAATTTCATGCACAGTCAGTCTGAAACATGCAACAACTTTAACAGGTATCCTTGACCAAGATTTTATATTGCCATCTTCTTGAACCTGTTATCTCCTTATATAACCTCCTGTCACACATTCTTTTCTCTCACAACCATCATGGGGTTTGTACGGATCTGGGAAAACTGTTCTTGGATCTGGTTTTGTGAGGGCTTTCTTTGTCAATTTTTGGCCAAAAAGGGGGAGAAAGGAGTAAAGGAGTACTGTTACGGTTTGACATTGTCCTCGTTGCAGCAGCTACTCAAAATTTTGATCACAAAAACTTGTCACAAATTCAGCAGAAATTCAAATGGCGTGAATTTCTTTGTGACTTGTGATCTGAGTTATGAACACAGTTGTGACCTGTGTTCTGAGTTACAAGGGAGATATTCTGGTCACTCCTTAAAGGTTCTCTGATGCCTCTGAAAGGATAGTTTATCTCCCACTGTCCTCTTTTTCCACCACCAGTGACAAGAAATGGTTCGTGGTCTAAAAGGGAATGAGGTGCATCCTCTTCCTCCTGTGCTTCAAGAGGTCCTGGATGGTTAGTGTGGTTACAACCAAAGATGTCAAGACATCCTTCTGTGTGTAATCCTGAACACTTTTATTGTTGTATTTGTTTTAGCCAAAATTTGCCAAAGGGGGAGATTGTAAGTGCCTTCGTTTAGGATTGGCTCATTTCTTGTAAAACAAATAGTAACAACAATAATGTAATGTAATGTACAATAAGAACAGCCTGAAAATCCTATTGTAAATGCCTAAACATGTTGTGTTGATTTAAATCAACATCTGGAACAACATGTCTCAAGAGATGTCATAACATTATACCAGACATCAAGCTACTGAACTATCAAGTCTGATGCAGTTCTGTTCCTGAAGTTATGCAAATAGAATGCATAACAAGTAGCGAAAATCGAAGGCATATGTGGAGCCCTAGAAGATTCAATCAGAAGCTAAGGATAAGGAGAAAAGCTCGATTGAAGACCTAACTTACAGCAGAAGTTTTCTGCTTACTTTATGCAGGTCGTTAAAGCTGCATTGCTGTCATATGAAGGCCCAAATCCAGTTGGGTAAAAAGTGTTATAAATAGAAGTATTGTAACCTAATTTGAGTAGGTCGTGTATTGACAAGATGTAATCATTTATGGCTAGTTTGTTGTGAACCACCCGGGCTGTGGGATGGTCACCATACTCCTTGAAACCTGTAGGTTAGAGGATGTATGGATTGTACTTGATTGAAGCTTTTAAGCATGATCAAGATGTGTAATGGAAGTGTATCTTCTGAACAGTTTATGTACTGTAGAAAGTTATCACTGCGGTGATTGAGGGGGAGTGAGAGGGGTCTCATATCTAGGATTGGATCTTAGGTAAAAGTGTCATTGGGTAGTGATTAAGTGATAAAAAGCCTCATCATGGAAAGAAAGAATCCAATGCTGTGCACGGTAAAAAGAGCCGTCATGAGGCAGGGGCAATCCAGATCTCCAGCCCTGGACCTGCTCAACAAGGACAGGGGCAGCAGCGCAAAGAGAAACGGCAGTACACCAAACTCAACATGTCGTTGGATCAAGCACTGCAACAAATGTTGAAGGCAGGGTTGATCACCTTACGGGCTCCTCTCCGGAATCCGAACACTTCTGCACCCAACTATCATTCCAACGATAGGTGCGCATATCATTCAGATAGCCCGGGGCATACTACAGACAATTGCTGGCCTCTCAAGAACAAAATTCAAGACATGATCGACGTCGGGGAGATTCAGTTTGAAGTGCCAGAGACTCCGAACATAATCACTGCTCCGTTACCCAATCGTTGAAGACCTTTTGTTTATTTGAATTTCTGAGTTGTATTTTTCTTTGCTTATACAAACAATTAATGTCATAGCAAACTCTTTTATGTTATCAATGCATCACATACGTCTGTTTTGGAAATTAATACAATTGTTTTCATTATGTTCAAATATCTTTTCATATTTTTTCTGATGTCAACTCTTGGTTAATAATTCTGAGCCTCTTGAGGGAGGATGACGAAAACGATACCATGATCTACAGTATGCTTTTGAACAGACCCCGCTGATGAGGTACAGGCATTGTTTCAATCCCCAAACACTGGAGTTATAAGGATGATAATCCCTCGTCAACCCCTCTGAGCCAAAGAAGTAGGAGTTTTTCTTTTTGAAATTTAAAACCCTTAATCATAACCTGGGGCAGGGTAGTTCTCTCAGTTGATCCAAGTGCATAACGAATGGCACCAAAAAGGTCCCTACAAAACAAAGAAAGACAGTGATGGTTCCGAATAATCAATAAAAAAAGGCAGTCATTATCTTTCAAAATAAAAAAAAAACCCATTAAGTCAAAACCCATGAAGGGGACTTACAAAACTGAGGCATCCCGCTGACTGTAATTCCAAAAAGGAAACAGTTCAGGCAAAAAAAAGAAAGGGATAACCAAAGTCAAGAAAGAGGTCTTACAAACCCTCAACAAAAAAGGAATGACTGCCTATTCAAAATAAGTTATCAACATCCGAATCATCACCGGAAAATCAAAGCAAAGACTCAAACAAGGTCTAACGTATGATCAACTGAGTTTAGGTTTGGAGAACATCACGAAGAGCGGGTGGGTACAAATAATTTGAGCCTTTATCCTTTGTTTCTTAAACCGTGAACCAGGCCACGTTATAACCCTGAAAAGTCCTAGCTGAAGCATGGGTTAGTTCGAAAGCATACTGTACGAAAGGTATCCTGACTCCTTAAGGCTACGGTAAATACAGAGTTGACATCATGTTTTACAAACATTCACATGTTTTATGAAAAAAATGCATTTTCAAAATCTTCAAAACAGACGTGAGCTTTGCATTTTAACATAACTTTGTTTGCATATGACTTTTTGTTTGAACAGCAGGGAAATTCGCACGATGAATGCCTAATGAACAGAAGCACTTCCAATCAGGGGGCATGGCATGATCATGGTCCGTCATCTGGGGCAGTTCAGTCAAGATTCGGAGAATCTCTCAAAGGTCAAAAAGCCTGGGGCAAATCTCTGCCTGAGTCACTTGGGGCATTTCAATAACGAATCTTGCCTGATCAAATATCTTCTGGTGACAAAACACTTCTAACAGGGGCAACTCCCTACCTTCTGAGAACGGACATAGTCGAAAAAATACTACGCATAATCAAAGACCCGCTAGGTTGACACACCTAGGCAAAAATAAGGGCTTCCCGGCGAACCAAAAGGGTTCGGGCAAAATGAAGGGATGACATGGAAAAAATCTGTACACCCGGCAAGTCGAAAACCTGAAAAGGCGGCTTGGGCAAAAATGGGTATCCCGGTGGACTGAAAACCCGAAAGGGCGGTCCAGGCAAAAGTTAGGGATTAAAGCATACGACTATGTCCCGCCATCTGTCTACCAGAAGAAGGTTTGTCCATCAACAACTATCAAGCACCTCCACAGGTATCTTCCGCTCCCACATCAGAAACAGGGGCAATAATGGATGGTCTAAGCAATCTGATTGTTCTGTCCTCCAAGGTATCGGGGTAAGCTCCGTTGAAGAACATAGCCAACGCAGTTCAAAACTTCCCCAGGAGAGTCCAATCCAGTTCCCCAGGAAGGTTGGAATCCATCTCCCCAAGCAGCAAGCTTATCCCCAGTAAATTCTGGAAGCTTATCCCCTCGCAAGGCACGAACGCGTCGCCCGGCTTTATTCAAAGAGTTATTTCCTTAACAGGATATAACTGGGTTATCCTCAGCCAAAAGCCACGGAAAGAGCGTCCTCGACGAATCTTCTTATCCCCAGCGAAGTTCATTCATACTTCCAATACAGCAAGGTATCCTCAGCGAGTCATCCTCAACAATTCAGCAAAAGCATCTCCCCACAGAGTATTTCTTCCCAGCATGGTCGCTGAGAATATCTTTTTCTCCCCGCAGAATCCTCCATTCGCCAAGTTTATTCCCCAATGGAGTTATCTTCGTCTATTGGAATTCTCGCAACTATTCTTCAACATCAGCCCAGGATACGACTTCCCGGCACCCGTCAAGGATTTATTTTCTTAGACAAACATACATTCATAAAACATCACATACATTATAGCATGCATATGCATCATGCTACACGAATCTCCTTAATTTTGAAAACATACAGTTCATGCATCATGATTTTGCATACAATTATGTTTTGCCTTTTCAGGAAAAAGGTCAATACAAAAATGACTACTATCAACTATCAGAATTCCCTCTAGATATAGTCTCAGATATGATCCAGCGATGGTGACGTTCTGATACTGCTTCCAGAATTCCTTCTAGATATAGTTTCAGATGTAAACCCAGCGATGGTGACGTTCTGATACTGCTTCCAGATTTCCTTCTAGATATAGTTTCAGATGTAAACCCAGCGATGGTGACGTTCTGATACTGCTTCCAGAATTCCCTTCTAGATATAGTTTCAGATGTAAACCCAGCGATGGTGACGTTCTGATACTGCTTCCAGATATCCTTCAGATATAGTTTCAGATGTAAACCCAGCGATGGTGACGTTCTGATACTGCTTCCAGATTTCCTTCCAGATATAGTTTCAGATGTAAACCAGCGATGGTGACGTTCTGATACTGCTTCCAGGTATCCTTCAGATATAGTTTCAGATATGATCCAGATATGGTGAC
This sequence comes from Vicia faba, assembly GCA_948472305.1. Taxonomy (NCBI): domain Eukaryota; kingdom Viridiplantae; phylum Streptophyta; class Magnoliopsida; order Fabales; family Fabaceae; genus Vicia; species Vicia faba. The sequence continues at coordinate 1,451,436,381 of OX451739.1, forward strand.
GTTCTGATACTGCTTCCAGGTATCCTTCAGATATAGTTTCAGATATGATCCAGAGATGGTGACGTTCTGATGCTGCTTCCAGGTATCCTTCAGATATAGTTTCAGATATGACCCAGATATGGTGACGTTCTGATGCTGCTTCCAGATCTCCTTCCAGATATAGTCCAGATGTAAACCAGATATGGCAACGTTCTGACACTTATTCCAGTTGAAGATATTTCAAGACCTCCTCTAGTCCAGCTAAATCGATGCCCAACAGATTTTTCTGATAAAGACGCAGTAGAAGTTATCTTCTTATGTTCCCCTCTCCGACGGTGTGTGAGGTGGTAATCCCTTTTTCAGATGTTTCCCTCTCCGACGATGAGTGTGAGGTGATATTCTCCTATGGTCCCCTCTCCGACGGTGTGTGAGGTGGTAATTCCTTTTTCCTATGATTCCCTCTCTGACGATGAGTGAGGTGATTCCCTTTCAGATTATAATTTTCTATGGTTCTCTTCCTGACGTTGCAAAGATGGTAATTCCCGCCAAGATTTTCTCAACGAGCGTTGTTGAAGTTAAAATCAACCAAGGTTCTCTTACCATTCATGCTAAGGCAGTAACCATTCCTGGTTCATTCATCAGCGTTTGAAGCTCCAGATCCAGCTCCTGTAACCAGTCAGGACACATCTATACTAAGCATCTAAAATCAGCTCCTGCAACGTGTCAGGTACTCATTTTTCTTTTGCAGGTATGCAGGTTCTCGCTAAGGAATCTCGTACGCAATCAGCATCTAGATGGCATATATAAGCCCATCACCCTATCCAGCAACCTCTAAATGGCATCTATAAGCCCATTCCGCCATCACTGCTATTATGTGAGCGCAAATTTCTGGGCACTCTAGTGTCCAATCATCTTCTACCTTCGGATTACGAAAGGCGCGTCAGCCAATCTGCATCCTCAGGTCTAAGAAGATTGAACAGGGGCAACTGTTGTACCCCAAAATTTGCCCTCCCATATTCTCCAAGATTTGTCAAGTCAAGATCACAAAATTCCCCAAGGGTTGTGCAGCTCAACTGTCTCCTATACAGTCAAAACTAGGGTTTGTGTTATGATCAAGAAAAGGAAGTTTTCAAGGACCCAATCAAGTCTCATATGCTTACAAAGATGGTCAAGTATCCTCATATCAAGTTTCAAGGCATTCAGCTCAAAATTGCACAGTCAAAACCCTAAATTGCACTACAGTCAACTGTAGGGGCAAAATGGTCATTTGGCAGTCAAAAGTTCAAATTTTTGGTCAACATATCATTTTAAAGCCACAAACATCATTTGGTCAATGCTTGATCATGATTCTCAAAATTTGGCTCAGAAATCATCAAAGATGCAAAAGTTGCTATATTTGGACAGCTGAAAAAGTCAACTGAAATTGACCAGGGCATAACTTTCACATGGATTATCAGAAAAATTCCATCCAAAGCTCATTTTGAAGAGAAAGACATTTCCTACAATTCATCTTCATGTTCCAAGTCCAAGAAATGCTCTCACAAAAAGTTATCAATTTCAACATTATAGGTCATTTTCAAAAGTCAACAAAAAGGGACTTTAAGTCAAAGGCCATAATTTGAGATTGGTAAATAAAAATGACATGGGACCAAAGGCATTGGTTAAAGGACTCAAAGACCTTTCCAAAATGTCCAAGAACATGTGAAAAGCTTAAAAATTGAGCAAGTTATGCCTTGTGGAAGTTGGGAAATATTTGGAAATTTTTGAAAGTCAACTTTACTTCAAATGATCTAAAAATGCAAATGGGCCCATTTTTCTTCCAAGTTTCTTCATGCCAAGCCTATGCACGACCATTAGGCCCAAAGGGAAGTATTTTCTCATTTTTTAATTATTTATTTGAATTTATATTAATATTAATTCATTTAAATTATTTTAATACATGAAAAATATAAAGCTTGACCTAAAAAATCTTTTTATGCACATTCTAGACTCAAGATTTCGTGCACATCTTAATTAGGCAAGTTTTGGTGTGATTTGAACTGATTGAACAAAAGAACCATGAAAAAAGATTCAAAAAAGATTTTACAAAATCAAATATGCAAAAAATTGAATTCATGAGATTTGGTGCAAATTTGTTGACCTAGTATGCTCACTATATGATCAGGAATGCAAACCTAATGCTTTTACACTCTAAGCTGCGCCCCAAGAACACTTTGCACATTGAAATTTTTTCCATAAAACACAAAACTGTTTTCAAGGTTAGGGAACGATTCAAGCCCCAACTTCCATCCCATTAGATTCCTGGGACAATTCTGAACGTGTGCCAATCCCTAACATCAACCAAAACGCAAAGAAGTGGTAGTTTGAACTCTAACTGTACCAAGAAATTTTTGAAATCGTATGGCATAATTCATGCATCCTTTTGCGTTTTTCTTTATGTATTCTTATTCAGGGTGAAGTTTCCAAGCTAACCATACCAATTAATTTCATTTTTGTGCAATATAGGCGATTTCGCCATTGTTAAATGTTAGGGTTTGCAGGTTTCGAAATTGGGGTTTCTCAATACAAGCAAAATTAGGCCATCCCAATACCACCGTTGCATTCAGTACACCAAGACGAAGAGATTCATGCATTCGCGAACAATTTATATACACCCAGCATCTAATCGCTATTTTCTTGTAGGTGGTATACAGCAACGCGTGCAAAACCGTTTCCATAGGCTTGTGTTTCAGAAAAAGTGAGGAAGATGATGTGTTGTCCCTCACTGATTCGTTGATTTTAAATTTCGCGCTTTTAATTACTAACGCGCTGATTCTTTCTTTTTGTTAATTGTGTATTATTAATATATCAATTAATCCAAACAGCTCAGCTGGCAGACACCTCTCTTGGCAATATCCAAGACCTGGGTTCGAACCCCAGGTCTCATGCTATTTCAATATTGTTTTTCATTTACAATTCCCATGCAGGCATGATCTTAAGATGCACCATACTCCTTCATCATCCCACCATCCACGCGTCCATCCCATTCAGATCAAAGGCGTAGGATCAAGGAACACAATAAACCCCAGTCAAAGCATCATACAGGATTCAAAAAGTCAATGGACTCAAGCTTAATGGGCCTGAAATGCTAAGGCCTTACCTCCTAATTTGGGGCTACACCCCACCCTGGTTTGCCAATTTTATTTATTTTTCTTATATCTTTTTAATTATTATTTTAATTGTTATGTTTATTTTAATTATTGTTTATTTAATTTTTAATCAAAATACAAAAAACATCATAAAATCAAAAAATGCCAAAAAATATAATTTTTATTCTATTATTTCTATAAATAAATTGTATGTAAATTATTTAGTTTAATTAGGTTTTTAACTTTAATTCCTTTTAATAACTAAAATCCAAAAATAGAATTAGGTTTAATTTTTATTCTTCTTTCTTTTTTTTTAATAATATTTATTTTATTTATTTTCTATAATTAAATTTTATATGTAAATAAACTTAGTTTTAATTAGGTTGTAATTTCATTCTTTTTAACAACTAAAAATCCAAAAAATATAGAATTAGGTTAATTAACAATTTTGATTCCTTTTCATATTTTGCTTTTTTTTACAGTAATAATTATTTATTTATTTATATTTTATAATTAAATTTGTACATAAATAAATTAGATTTAAATTAGGTCGAATTTCAATATTTTCACAAAACTTAAAAAACATTAGAATTAGGGTTTAGCATTTCATTTTAATTTTAATTAATTTTTCTTTTTTCTTTTAAATCTTAAAAAACATAAAAATACCCAAAACATTTAATTTTTTCATTTTTTATTTTAATTCCTTATTAAAGTTAATCTTTTTGCAAAAAGGGTCCAACGCCCATGGTTCTTAATTATTTAATTTGCGCATTTACTTTATGTCATTTATTATAATTTTATATCTCTCCCAAAGCATTGTAATTTTACTTTTCGCACTTTTTATTTATCGCTTTATTTATTTTCCGCTAAATCGGGTCCGGTTTAATTTTGGCGATGTGGACCCGCGCCATTTGTAATAGTTGTAGATTTATTTTTCCGCAAACTTTATAACTGTTAAATATGCATGCAAGAATGAATGGCCCTAACTAAAATCAAGCGTAGATCACAACAAACATGACAAGACAAATAACTGAAACATGACACACAATTCACACACCACCCCTAGGGTATGCCTCACTGTTGCCTTTCGAAAGGTGATCGTCAAGTAGAGGACGTCTTAGTAAGTCCTCATGATCCGGGAACCTGGCATGAGGGTAGCTTCTAAGGTGTCTTCCCATTGCTCTGGTGATCACCATGCCCCTAAACTCGAATTGACCCGAACACCTCCAACGGTGGTGCTACCTACCTCTCAATGGTGGGATGGCACTACTTTAAAGGACACTTACCCAGACGAATTCCTTAGGGTAGGTAGGTTCTCAAGGATACTTGCTCTAATTTCAAACAAATCAAAATCTTTTCACACCAACACATTTTCAAAAGCTTTCAAAGCAAACTTTTCAAACACTCTGACGTACGAGTTGAACTGAAACTTTTCAAAGAATATTTTTGAAACCCACATTGAAAAGCAAACAAACATTTTTGAAAACACATTGAGCAAGTACCTAAGAGCCCATGGATAACCATGGATAGAAAGGGTGCTAACACCTTCCCTTTCTATAACCTACCTCCCGAACCGAGAGCAATCTCTTTAAGGAATTTTTCTGTGCTTTTGTCCTTTCCATTTGGAGAAAATAAAAGACGGTGGCGACTCTTGCTTCCGCGACATTTCGCGAACCAGCTTTAAAACAGTCAGTTCCAGATCCACCGATCACAGAACTGGCGACTCTGCTGGGGACTAAACTTAAAGTGAGGTGTACCTTAGGGCTAGGTCATAACTATGTTTTCACTTGTATTGTTTTGCTTGCTTTATTATTGTGGGTTGCTTGGGAGTTCTATAGATCCTAATCCGGATCTGGGGATACCTTTCTTAGAAAGTAGCAACAAGGCTGTGAGGGAACTGTGCGGGGTATACCGACATGGTTAAAACAGTCTGCTACGTTGATGTGGCACTTTGGTGTGTACCGGTAACCCTTGAGTTCAGTCAAGGAGAGTACGGGGCCTCCGCGTGGTGTCGTGAAGCATCAACAGACCTTAGGAACCTTAATTGAACTATCTTGGCCTCTTTAGGGTAGTGAGATAACTGACTTTGGTACAGTCCGAGGTTGGTTGATACTCGATACTACACTCAATTGAGGGTTGCTTTCCTGGGATATTTCGGTCGCCAGTTCAGTGGCTAAATCGAAACGATGAACAATGAAAGCAATCCCGTGATATTGGGAACCTTAGAACCCGGTTACTTTGATTAGGACAGGTTGAACCCACCAACTTCAAGAGGGTACTACCCAAACCCCATGCTGGCCTAAACTCTAAGGGCTTTCTCTTGTGTGACTTGTGTGCCTTCGTACTTGACTATTTGCATGCTTGTTACCTGACACTTGTTTCTTGCAGGTTTTTGTTTGTAGTCCTTAATTGGGGCTCATAACAAAGTATACCAAATTTCTTGCAGGTTTTGGTTTGTAGTCCTTAATAAGGGCTCATAACAGGGTTCATCCATACTACCCCATGCATAGCATGACATCATATCATTGCATACCATTGCATACATCCTAACCCATTTCAAGGATCTCAAGGGCTTGTGATGCAGGTCATGAGGAATCAAACATCTAGCAAGGGGCAAAGAGGATTTATTTTCCTCTAGCCAAAGTTGTCAGGGGCTATGACCCACTGGATATGGTGAGCCTTTGACCCTTGGAAAAGAATTCTCAACAACATGGGTTTCTTTCCATCAAGCTACCGGTTCCAAATGCTAACAAAGTTTCTCTGTTTACCCCGCGAGGTCCTTGAAATCATTGCATGCATGTCATACATCTCATTGCATTGCAGGTATCCCTTTGACAGGTTGCTTACCCTTCTCCGCTGTTTATTTCAGCCGATCGTCATGAATCCTGAATCATCAGCCGAGCAGACTATCAAGGACCTCCAGGCTCAGAACGCCCAGTTCCAAGAGCTGATAATGAATTTGACCCAAGGGCAACAAGATCTGAAGGCTTTGCTCTTGAAGAAGGACAAGAAGAAGAAGAGGATTGTCTTGTTCAGCCCTAGACGCAGATCTGGGAATACACCGCAGACTGAAACTGAGAGGACTACCCCATCTGTGAGGGAAAGCAGTCATCATGAGAGAGAGGTTCCCAGTCCAGTGGTCTCCGACAACGAGACAGATTTTGATGAAGAGCAGTACCCTCCTGCTGATGACAGATATAAGCAACTGGAGGACAGAATGAAAGCTATGGAGGTTCAATAGGTACCTGGGCTGGATTTCGGAGATCTGGGTTTGTCAACCGGTGTGATCATCCCCCATAAATTCAAAGCACCATCCTTCTCTAAGTATGACGGGGCGTCTTGTCCCAAGCTGCATCTAAGGTCCTATGTTCGGAAGATTCAACCATATACGGTGGACAAGAATTTGTGGATCCACTTCTTTCAGGAGAGTCTTTCAGGGACTCATCTCGAATGGTTCTATCAGCTAGATGGGACCAAGGTTCGTAACTGGGAGGAGTTGGCTACTGCTTTCTACAAGCAGTATCAGTATAATGCCGACCTTGCTCCTACGCGTACCCAACTCCAGGGTATGTCGTTAGGATCAAGCGAAGGTTTTAAAGAATATGCGCAGAAATGGAGGGATCTTGCTGGAAGGGTACAACCACCTCTGACTGATCGGGAACTCGTCGATATGTTCTTAGGGACCCTATCTGGGCCTTTTTTCAACCATCTCATCGGGAATTCTTCTGCTGGGTTCACGGATCTTATCTTGACTGGGGAGAGAATTGAAGCTGGCATCCGGTCTGGGAAAATTCAAGAGGCTGCACCTTTTGATAAAAAGCCTCATCATGGAAAGAAAGAATCCAATGCTGTGCACAGTAAAAAGAGCCGTCATGAGGCAGGGGCAATCCAGATCTCCAGCCCTGGACCTGCTCAACAAGGACAGGGGCAGCAGCGCAAAGAGAAACGGCAGTACACCAAACTCAACATGTCGTTGGATCAAGCACTGCAACAAATGTTGAAGGCAGGGTTGATCACCTTACGGGCTCCTCTCCGGAATCCGAACACTTCTGCACCCAACTATCATTCCAACGATAGGTGCGCATATCATTCAGATAGCCCGGGGCATACTACAGACAATTGCTGGCCTCTCAAGAACAAAATTCAAGACATGATCGACGCCGGGGAGATTCAGTTTGAAGTGCCAGAGACTCCGAACATAATCACTGCTCCGTTACCCAATCGTTGAAGACCTTTTGTTTATTTGAATTTCTGAGTTGTATTTTTCTTTGCTTATACAAACAATTAATGTCATAGCAAACTCTTTTATGTTATCAATGCATCACATACGTCTGTTTTGGAAATTAATACAATTGTTTTAATTATGTTCAAATATCTTTTCATATTTTTTCTGATGTCAACTCTTGGTTAATAATTCTGAGCCTCTTGAGGGAGGATGACGAAAACGATACCATGATCTACAGTATGCTTTTGAACAGACCCCGCTGATGAGGTACAGGCATTGTTTCAATCCCCAAACACTGGAGTTATAAGGATGATAATCCCTCGTCAACCCCTCTGAGCCAAAGAAGTAGGAGTTTTTCTTTTTGAAATTTAAAACCCTTAATCATAACCTGGGGCAGGGTAGTTCTCTCAGTTGATCCAAGTGCATAACGAATGGCACCAAAAAGGTCCCTACAAAACAAAGAAAGACAGTGATGGTTCCGAATAATCAATAAAAAAAGGCAGTCATTATCTTTCAAAATAAAAAAAAAACCCATTAAGTCAAAACCCATGAAGGGGACTTACAAAACTGAGGCATCCCGCTGACTGTAATTCCAAAAAGGAAACAGTTCAGGCAAAAAAAAGAAAGGGATAACCAAAGTCAAGAAAGAGGTCTTACAAACCCTCAACAAAAAAGGAATGACTGCCTATTCAAAATAAGTTATCAACATCCGAATCATCACCGGAAAATCAAAGCAAAGACTCAAACAAGGTCTAACGTATGATCAACTGAGTTTAGGTTTGGAGAACATCACGAAGAGCGGGTGGGTACAAATAATTTGAGCCTTTATCCTTTGTTTCTTAAACCGTGAACCAGGCCACGTTATAACCCTGAAAAGTCCTAGCTGAAGCATGGGTTAGTTCGAAAGCATACTGTACGAAAGGTATCCTGACTCCTTAAGGCTACGGTAAATACAGAGTTGACATCATGTTTTACAAACATTCACATGTTTTATGAAAAAAATGCATTTTCAAAATCTTCAAAACAGACGTGAGCTTTGCATTTTAACATAACTTTGTTTGCATATGACTTTTTGTTTGAACAGCAGGGAAATTCGCACGATGAATGCCTAATGAACAGAAGCACTTCCAATCAGGGGGCATGGCATGATCATGGTCCGTCATCTGGGGCAGTTCAGTCAAGATTCGGAGAATCTCTCAAAGGTCAAAAAGCCTGGGGCAAATCTCTGCCTGAGTCACTTGGGGCATTTCAATAACGAATCTTGCCTGATCAAATATCTTCTGGTGACAAAACACTTCTAACAGGGGCAACTCCCTACCTTCTGAGAACGGACATAGTCGAAAAAATACTACGCATAATCAAAGACCCGCTAGGTTGACACACCTAGGCAAAAATAAGGGCTTCCCGGCGAACCAAAAGGGTTCGGGCAAAATGAAGGGATGACATGGAAAAAATCTGTACACCCGGCAAGTCGAAAACCTGAAAAGGCGGCTTGGGCAAAAATGGGTATCCCGGTGGACTGAAAACCCGAAAGGGCGGTCCAGGCAAAAGTTAGGGATTAAAGCATACGACTATGTCCCGCCATCTGTCTACCAGAAGAAGGTTTGTCCATCAACAACTATCAAGCACCTCCACAGGTATCTTCCGCTCCCACATCAGAAACAGGGGCAATAATGGATGGTCTAAGCAATCTGATTGTTCTGTCCTCCAAGGTATCGGGGTAAGCTCCGTTGAAGAACATAGCCAACGCAGTTCAAAACTTCCCCAGGAGAGTCCAATCCAGTTCCCCAGGAAGGTTGGAATCCATCTCCCCAAGCAGCAAGCTTATCCCCAGTAAATTCTGGAAGCTTATCCCCTCGCAAGGCACGAACGCGTCGCCCGGCTTTATTCAAAGAGTTATTTCCTTAACAGGATATAACTGGGTTATCCTCAGCCAAAAGCCACGGAAAGAGCGTCCTCGACGAATCTTCTTATCCCCAGCGAAGTTCATTCATACTTCCAATACAGCAAGGTATCCTCAGCGAGTCATCCTCAACAATTCAGCAAAAGCATCTCCCCACAGAGTATTTCTTCCCAGCATGGTCGCTGAGAATATCTTTTTCTCCCCGCAGAATCCTCCATTCGCCAAGTTTATTCCCCAATGGAGTTATCTTCGTCTATTGGAATTCTCGCAACTATTCTTCAACATCAGCCCAGGATACGACTTCCCGGCACCCGTCAAGGATTTATTTTCTTAGACAAACATACATTCATAAAACATCACATACATTATAGCATGCATATGCATCATGCTACACGAATCTCCTTAATTTTGAAAACATACAGTTCATGCATCATGATTTTGCATACAATTATGTTTTGCCTTTTCAGGAAAAAGGTCAATACAAAAATGACTACTATCAACTATCAGAATTCCCTCTAGATATAGTCTCAGATATGATCCAGCGATGGTGACGTTCTGATACTGCTTCCAGAATTCCTTCTAGATATAGTTTCAGATGTAAACCCAGCGATGGTGACGTTCTGATACTGCTTCCAGATTTCCTTCTAGATATAGTTTCAGATGTAAACCCAGCGATGGTGACGTTCTGATACTGCTTCCAGAATTCCCTTCTAGATATAGTTTCAGATGTAAACCCAGCGATGGTGACGTTCTGATACTGCTTCCAGATATCCTTCAGATATAGTTTCAGATGTAAACCCAGCGATGGTGACGTTCTGATACTGCTTCCAGATTTCCTTCCAGATATAGTTTCAGATGTAAACCAGCGATGGTGACGTTCTGATACTGCTTCCAGGTATCCTTCAGATATAGTTTCAGATATGATCCAGATATGGTGACGTTCTGATACTGCTTCCAGGTATCCTTCAGATATAGTTTCAGATATGATCCAGAGATGGTGACGTTCTGATGCTGCTTCCAGGTATCCTTCAGATATAGTTTCAGATATGACCCAGATATGGTGACGTTCTGATGCTGCTTCCAGATCTCCTTCCAGATATAGTCCAGATGTAAACCAGATATGGCAACGTTCTGACACTTATTCCAGTTGAAGATATTTCAAGACCTCGTCTAGTCCAGCTAAATCGATGCCCAACAGATTTTTCTGATAAAGACGCAGTAGAAGTTATCTTCTTATGTTCCCCTCTCCGACGGTGTGTGAGGTGGTAATCCCTTTTTCAGATGTTTCCCTCTCCGACGATGAGTGTGAGGTGATATTCTCCTATGGTCCCCTCTCCGACAGTGTGTGAGGTGGTAATTCCTTTTTCCTATGATTCCCTCTCTGACGATGAGTGAGGTGATTCCCTTTCAGATTATAATTTTCTATGGTTCTCTTCCTGACGTTGCAAAGATGGTAATTCCCGCCAAGATTTTCTCAACGAGCGTTGTTGAAGTTAAAATCAACCAAGGTTCTCTTACCATTCATGCTAAGGCAGTAACCATTCCTGGTTCATTCATCAGCGTTTGAAGCTCCAGATCCAGCTCCTGTAACCAGTCAGGACACATCTATACTAAGCATCTAAAATCAGCTCCTGCAACGTGTCAGGTACTCATTTTTCTTTTGCAGGTATGCAGGTTCTCGCTAAGGAATCTCGTACGCAATCAGCATCTAGATGGCATCTATAAGCCCATCACCCTATCCAGCAACCTCTAAATGGCATCTATAAGCCCATTCCGCCATCACTGCTATTATGTGAGCGCAAATTTCTGGGCACTCTAGTGTCCAATCATCTTCTACCTTCGGATTACGAAAGGCGCGTCAGCCAATCTGCATCCTCAGGTCTAAGAAGATTGAACAGGGGCAACTGTTGTACCCCAAAATTTGCCCTCCCATATTCTCCAAGATTTGTCAAGTCAAGATCACAAAATTCCCCAAGGGTTGTGCAGCTCAACTGTCTCCTATACAGTCAAAACTAGGGTTTGTGTTCTGATCAAGAAAAGGAAGTTTTCAAGGACCCAATCAAGTCTCATATGCTTACAAAGATGGTCAAGTATCCTCATATCAAGTTTCAAGGCATTCAGCTCAAAATTGCACAGTCAAAACCCTAAATTGCACTACAGTCAACTGTAGGGGCAAAATGGTCATTTGGCAGTCAAAAGTTCAAATTTTTGGTCAACATATCATTTTAAAGCCACAAACATCATTTGGTCAATGCTTGATCATGATTCTCAAAATTTGGCTCAGAAATCATCAAAGATGCAAAAGTTGCTATATTTGGACAGCTGAAAAAGTCAACTGAAATTGACCAGGGCATAACTTTCACATGGATTATCAGAAAAATTCCATCCAAAGCTCATTTTGAAGAGAAAGACATTTCCTACAATTCATCTTCATGTTCCAAGTCCAAGAAATGCTCTCACAAAAAGTTATCAATTTCAACATTATAGGTCATTTTCAAAAGTCAACAAAAAGGGACTTTAAGTCAAAGGCCATAATTTGAGATTGGTAAATAAAAATGACATGGGACCAAAGGCATTGGTTAAAGGACTCAAAGACCTTTCCAAAATGTCCAAGAACATGTGAAAAGCTTAAAAATTGAGCAAGTTATGCCTTGTGGAAGTTGGGAAATATTTGGAAATTTTTGAAAGTCAACTTTACTTCAAATGATCTAAAAATGCAAATGGGCCCATTTTTCTTCCAAGTTTCTTCATGCCAAGCCTATGCACGACCATTAGGCCCAAAGGGAAGTATTTTCTCATTTTTTAATTATTTATTTGAATTTATATTAATATTAATTCATTTAAATTATTTTAATACATGAAAAATATAAAGCTTGACCTAAAAAATCTTTTTATGCACATTCTAGACTCAAGATTTCGTGCACATCTTAATTAGGCAAGTTTTGGTGTGATTTGAACTGATTGAACAAAAGAACCATGAAAAAAGATTCAAAAAAGATTTTACAAAATCAAATATGCAAAAAATTGAATTCATGAGATTTGGTGCAAATTTGTTGACCTAGTATGCTCACTATATGATCAGGAATGCAAACCTAATGCTTTTACACTCTAAGCTGCGCCCCAAGAACACTTTGCACATTGAAATTTTTTCCATAAAACACAAAACTGTTTTCAAGGTTAGGGAACGATTCAAGCCCCAACTTCCATCCCATTAGATTCCTGGGACAATTCTGAACGTGTGCCAATCCCTAACATCAACCAAAACACAAAGAAGTGGTAGTTTGAACTCTAACTGTACCAAGAAATTTTTGAAATCGTATGGCATAATTCATGCATCCTTTTGCGTTTTTCTTTATGTATTCTTATTCAGGGTGAAGTTTCCAAGCTAACCATACCAATTAATTTCATTTTTGTGCAATATAGGCGATTTCGCCATTGTTAAATGTTAGGGTTTGCAGGTTTCGAAATTGGGGTTTCTCAATACAAGCAAAATTAGGCCATCCCAATACCACCGTTGCATTCAGTACACCAAGACGAAGAGATTCATGCATTCGCGAACAATTTATATACACCCAGCATCTAATCGCTATTTTCTTGTAGGTGGTATACAGCAACGCGTGCAAAACCGTTTCCATAGGCTTGTGTTTCAGAAAAAGTGAGGAAGATGATGTGTTGTCCCTCACTGATTCGTTGATTTTAAATTTCGCGCTTTTAATTACTAACGCGCTGATTCTTTCTTTTTGTTAATTGTGTATTATTAATATATCAATTAATCCAAACAGCTCAGCTGGCAGACACCTCTCTTGGCAATATCCAAGACCTGGGTTCGAACCCCAGGTCTCATGCTATTTCAATATTGTTTTTCATTTACAATTCCCATGCAGGCATGATCTTAAGACGCACCATACTCCTTCATCATCCCACCATCCACGCGTCCATCCCATTCAGATCAAAGGCGTAGGATCAAGGAACACAATAAACCCCAGTCAAAGCATCATACAGGATTCAAAAAGTCAATGGACTCAAGCTTAATGGGCCTGAAATGCTAAGGCCTTACCTCCTAATTTGGGGCTACACCCCACCCTGGTTTGCCAATTTTATTTATTTTTCTTATATCTTTTTAATTATTATTTTAATTGTTATGTTTATTTTAATTATTGTTTATTTAATTTTTAATCAAAATACAAAAAACATCATAAAATCAAAAAATGCCAAAAAATATAATTTTTATTCTATTATTTCTATAAATAAATTGTATGTAAATTATTTAGTTTAATTAGGTTTTTAACTTTAATTCCTTTTAATAACTAAAATCCAAAAATAGAATTAGGTTTAATTTTTATTCTTCTTTCTTTTTTTTTAATAATATTTATTTTATTTATTTTCTATAATTAAATTTTATATGTAAATAAACTTAGTTTTAATTAGGTTGTAATTTCATTCTTTTTAACAACTAAAAATCCAAAAAATATAGAATTAGGTTAATTAACAATTTTGATTCCTTTTCATATTTTGCTTTTTTTTACAGTAATAATTATTTATTTATTTATATTTTATAATTAAATTTGTACATAAATAAATTAGATTTAAATTAGGTCGAATTTCAATATTTTCACAAAACTTAAAAAACATTAGAATTAGGGTTTAGCATTTCATTTTAATTTTAATTAATTTTTCTTTTTTCTTTTAAATCTTAAAAAACATAAAAATACCCAAAACATTTAATTTTTTCATTTTTTATTTTAATTCCTTATTAAAGTTAATCTTTTTGCAAAAAGGGTCCAACGCCCATGGTTCTTAATTATTTAATTTGCGCATTTACTTTATGTCATTTATTATAATTTTATATCTCTCCCAAAGCATTGTAATTTTACTTTTCGCACTTTTTATTTATCGCTTTATTTATTTTCCGCTAAATCGGGTCCGGTTTAATTTTGGCGATGTGGACCCGCGCCATTTGTAATAGTTGTAGATTTATTTTTCCGCAAACTTTATAACTGTTAAATATGCATGCAAGAATGAATGGCCCTAACTAAAATCAAGCGTAGATCACAACAAACATGACAAGACAAATAACTGAAACATGACACACAATTCACACACCACCCCTAGGGTATGCCTCACTGTTGCCTTTCGAAAGGTGATCGTCAAGTAGAGGACGTCTTAGTAAGTCCTCATGATCCGGGAACCTGGCATGAGGGTAGCTTCTAAGGTGTCTTCCCATTGCTCTGGTGATCACCATGCCCCTAAACTCGAATTGACCCGAACACCTCCAACGGTGGTGCTACCTACCTCTCAATGGTGGGATGGCACTACTTTAAAGGACACTTACCCAGACGAATTCCTTAGGGTAGGTAGGTTCTCAAGGATACTTGCTCTAATTTCAAACAAATCAAAATCTTTTCACACCAACACATTTTCAAAAGCTTTCAAAGCAAACTTTTCAAACACTCTGACGTACGAGTTGAACTGAAACTTTTCAAAGAATATTTTTGAAACCCACATTGAAAAGCAAACAAACATTTTTGAAAACACATTGAGCAAGTACCTAAGAGCCCATGGATAACCATGGATAGAAAGGGTGCTAACACCTTCCCTTTCTATAACCTACCTCCCGAACCGAGAGCAATCTCTTTAAGGAATTTTTATGTGCTTTTGTCCTTTCCATTTGGAGAAAATAAAAGACGGTGGCGACTCTTGCTTCCGCGACATTTCGCGAACCAGCTTTAAAACAGTCAGTTCCAGATCCACCGATCACAATGATTAACCTTAACTGCTCTGAACTTCAGTAAATCAGAACCTGCGTTTGTCAAAAGGTGTTGCAGGTTCTGGTATGATAGTTCAGTGACTGTTGTAGAACAGATATCAAAAGTACAGCCTATTCTACCTGTACAGCGCTTAATGTCAGATCAGATGTCTTAACATTCCATTAGACATCCTGAGTCTGTGACATACCAGGAATTTCACTTCCTCAGGTCCTTCATCCGGTCCAGGTACTTCACAATCAGTCACTACCATGATGTTCTCGTCTGGAAATTCAAAGTTCATGGACTGGTAGTCATCCACTGTCTGGTGTGCCAAATGGTCTGCCAATACACTTCCTTTGATTGCTTTCTGAGTCGTGTACTGGATGTCGTATTCTGTCAAGATCATCTGCCATCTTGCTATTCTTCCGGACAAGGCAGGCTTTTCGATTATGTACTTGATTGGATCCATCTTTGAAATCAACAGAGTAGTGTGAGTCAACATATACTGTCTCAGCCGGCGAGCAGCCCATACCAAAGCGCAACAAGTTTTCTCGAGCAGTGAGTATCGGGTCTCACAGTCGGTAAACTTTTTGCTAAGGTAATAAATGGCGTGCTCTTTTCGGCCAGACTCGTCATGCTGCCCCAACACACACCCCATTGAGTTGTCTAGTACTGTCAGGTATAAGATTATAGGTCTCCCTTCAACCGGTGGCATAAGAATGGGTGGTTCGCAAGTAGCAGTTAGGTGCGAGATGAATCGGCCAATGTAGTTCAGCCGTCCTAGAAAGCCTCTGACTTCTTTTTCAGTCTTGGGAACTGGCATCTCTTGTATGGCTTTCACTTTAGCAGGGTCCACTTGAATACCTTTGTCGCTTACGACGAAGCCTAGCAATTTTCCAGATCTCACCCCAAAGGTGCACTTGTTTGGGTTCAACCTTAGCTTGTACAACTTCAGACGGTCAAACAGCTTTTGTAGATGGTCAAGGTGTTCCTCCTCAGTTTGAGACCTTGCAATCATATCATCGACGTATACTTCAATCTCATGATGGATCATATCATGAAGCAAAGCAACCATGGCACGTTGGTAGGTTGCCCCAGCATTTTTCAACCCAAATGGCATGACCTTGTAGCAGAAGGTGCCCCACTGAGTAACAAAAGTGGTCTTCTCCATGTCTTCAGGAGCCATCTTGATTTGATTATAACCGGAGAACCCATCCATGAAAGAGAATACCTTATGCTGAGCAGTATTGTTAACCAGAACGTCGATATGAGGCAGAGGGAAATCATCCTTAGGGCTCGCCCTGTTCAAATCCCTGTAATCAACACACATTCGGACCTTACCATCTTTCTTCGGCACTGGAACCACGTTGGCAACCCACTGAGGGTAAGAAGTCACTGCTAGAAAACCGGCGTCAAATTGTTTCATAACCTCGGCTTTGATTTTCTCAGACATCTCTGGACGCATACGGCGAACCTTCTGTTTAACCGGAGGGCAGTCTTCCTTGGTAGGCAAGTGATGAACCACAATGTCGGTATCCAACCCAGGCATGTCTTCGTAAGACCAGGCAAAAATTTCCATGTAGTCATGCAGCATCTGAATCAACCGTTGTTTCACACTAGACTCCAGATTTGCACCAATCTTGACTTCCTTTCTGTCTGTCTCTGTACCCAGATTTACCGTTTCCACTGGCTCTTCATGTGGTTGAATGGTCCTCTCTTCCTGGAGTAACAGTCTTGCAAGTTCACCAGGCACTTCACAATCATCTTCACCTTCGTCTTCGGCTAAGTTGATCGGATTTTCAAAGTCATAACTGGCAGTAGCAGAGTCGTTACTAGTGAGATCCAGAGTGGATTGAGACCTGTATAGGTGAGTGTGTGTAAATATAGCTGTTTTGCAATATATAAAGAAAGAAAGGGAGCGTAAGATTTGAAATGCGAAAAAAACGTCCAATGCTTTTATTCATGATATATGAAAGTGACAAATAACAAGCCCTCACAAATGAAACCACGGTGCCCCGGGTAAGACACCGGGCCATAAAGTTTCAAATTATTGTTTGTTACAAATTCAAAACAAAGGAGTTCATTACTGAGTGACAAAAGTAATAGGTATAAAGTCTTTTGCAGTCCAGTTGCTTGGTCCACCGTTGGTTGTTGGGTAGATCCAGCTGTCAAATTCAGATTCCTCCACGTCGCCTTCAATAGCATTAACTCCCGGGTTGGTGATGAACACAGGAGGTCTTCCAGTCCTTGCCTTGCGCACAGCCTTCTGAGCTTCTGCAGTGAAACCCAAACCAAACTTGTCAGTCTTCGGAGTGAAATCAGGAAGTCGGCCCCAGTTTGCACACTCACCCTTCTCAATCATAGCCCGGGCATCCTTTAAGGAAGCCATCTTCAAAGGAGAACCCTCTTTAGTCACAGTCTCTGCTGCTGCCAATGTCTGAGGCACCTCTTCAAAATGTTGAAAGGGGGTTTCAATGAACTCCCCAGCCATTTCTATGTACCGGAACGAGTTGAGGTGGCTGACCATATATTCTTCCTCCCCCTGCACTGTTACGATCTTCCCTCTGACCGGGTACTTAAGCTTCTGATGCAATGTGGAGGTCACAGCTCCAGCCTTGTGAATCCAAGGACGACCC
Organism: Vicia faba; assembly: GCA_948472305.1. Taxonomy (NCBI): domain Eukaryota; kingdom Viridiplantae; phylum Streptophyta; class Magnoliopsida; order Fabales; family Fabaceae; genus Vicia; species Vicia faba. The sequence continues at coordinate 1,451,453,999 of OX451739.1, forward strand.
AGCAAATAAGAGTAGGAAGGTCGGATATCCATCACATAGAATTTTGAATCAAAGACTTGAGAACCAACCCTGATTGGGATGTCAACCTCACAATGTACCATCCTTTTAGACCCGTCAAAGGCCCGGACAACAATGTTACTAGGCTTGAGCTCTAAACCCTCACAGTCCAGCCTGTCTAGAGCTTTCTTGGGTAGTACGTTCAGTGAAGAACCAGTGTCAACCAGCACATGGGCAAGAGTAGTGCCCCTGCATTCAATGGAGACATGCAGGGCATCATTATGGTTCTTCCCCTTTGCAGTCAGATCAGCGTCAGAGAAACCCAGGCCATTATCAGCAGTTAAGTTGGCCACACAGTCGGTGAATTGGTCAGCAGACGTCTCTTGTGGCACGTGGGCCGTCTTCAGGAAGGCAATCAGGGCCTTGGCGTGGGCCTCTGAGCACAACAACAGTGATAGCATAGAGATTTTAGAGGGGGTGTGCCCCAGCTGCTCAACGACGTTGAAATCACTCTTCTTGATAATTTTAAGGATCTCTTCCATCTCTTGCTTGGAAGCCTCAACATTGGTTGTCTTTGGTGCCTCCGTCCGGGCAGGCACATCAGTAGCAATCCCTTTGCCCCGAGCATCAGATGATTCAGCAGCAGGGGTAGAAACAGGAACTTGGTCAGGAGGAGAAGTGGGCACACTTGCAGGCGTGATAATAAGAGGTCTCTGAATAACTGGAGGTGCAATATCTGGTGAGAACAGCCTACCACTTCGAGTGACTTTGGCAGGCCCGGTGATGTTGCCGATGCCGGTATTGGTATCAAACTCTTGTTTAACCCCGAGCACATAAACATCTGCCCTATAGTGCCAAGGGACAGCTTTGTCAGATGTATAGGGGAGGGGCCCCGGAACAGTGATGGTGATGGGTGCAACCTTATGAACAAGAATGATTTTGATAGGCTTCCTCGGGGGAGCCTTGGTAGGATTGTTGAAAATGGTGACACTAGAAACTTCTTCGGTACGGACAGCAGGAACAGCAATCTTCTTGAACAAGATCTCTTTGCTATCCATCAGGTTTTGGACGCCTGACTTCAGCAAAGGGCAACCAACAGGTGAAACAGCACATAGAAGGCAACCTTCACTACATCCCGGAAATAAACCGACTAGCAACAGGTTCCTCTTAACAGTCAACAACGGGGTAACAATATCATCCACGGAGGCTACATACTGGTCTTCCTCAACAGCATTCACTCCATGCTGAGGCATGGGAGCAGTCATAACATTGGGCCTTTCGGGCGCCTCAAACTGTATTTCCTTAGCATCAATAAGGTCCTGAACCTTGTTCCTTAGAGCCCAACAATCATCAGTAGAATGCCCCGGGCTATCATAGTGATAAGCGCAACGGGCGTTGGGGTTGTACTTCGGAGAGGTGGTGTTCACTACCTTCGGAGCTTCTTTGACAGTTACCAGATTGGTTGACAACAGTTGCGGCAATATTTGAGAGAGGGTCATGCTGAGCCGAGTGTACTGCCTTTTGGGTCTCTCACCCCTTGGTTGGTTGTATTGCTGAGGAGCAGCAACAAGCTTTGAAATTACCACCGCGTTGACAGCTTGGCGGAGTTCCGGTTTATTTTGTCTTCTGGGACCATAGACAGCACTAGCTTCCTTTTTGAAGGGCTTCTTTTCAGTACTCGAGGAGGCCCCCTTCTGTATCTTCCCCGACTTGATACCAACTTCTATCCTCTCACCAGTCAGGATCAGGTCTGTAAACCCAGCAGAGGAATTACCAATCAGGTGGTTGAAGAATGGACCAGACAGGGTCCCCAAGAACATGTCCACGAGTTCACGGTCAGTCAACGGTGGCTGCACCCTGCCAGCCAGATCTCTCCACTTCTGCGCGTACTCCTTAAAACCTTCTCCCGATCCTAGCGACGTACCCTGGAGTTGGGTACGTGTAGGAGCGAGGTCGGCATTGTACTGATACTGCTTATAAAATGCAGTAGCCAAATCCTCCCAGTTTCGAATACTGGCTCCATCCAGCTGATAGAACCACTCGAGTTGAGCCCCTGAAAGGCTATCCTGGAAGAAATGGATCCATAGGTTCTTGTCTGCAGTGTAAGGTTGGATCTTCCTTACATAAGAACGGAGGTGCAGTTTAGGACAGGAAGCCCCGCCGTACTTCACAAAGGCAGGTGCCTTGAACTTGTGCGGGATCACCACCCCAGAAGATAAGCCTAGGTCACCAAAGTCCAACCCGGGCACACGTTGAATCTCCATAGCATCTAACCGATCCTCCAGCTGTTTGTACCGGTCCTCAGCAGGAGGGTACTGTTCGTCGTTGAAATCTGTCTCGGTGTCAGAGACCACGGGACTAGGAACCCTTTCCTCTTGGTGACTGCCTTCCCCAACAAATGGAGTAGTCTGATCAGCCTTATTCTGCAGTGTATTCCCAAACCTCCGTCCATTGCTGAACAGGACGGCCCTCTTCTTCTTCTTCTTCTTCTCCTTCAAGAGCAGAGCCTTCAACTCCTGTTGACCCTGGGCTAAGCTCATGACGAGCTCTTGAAACTGGGCGTTCTGGCCTGGAGGGCCTTGATAGCTTGTTCGGTAGTAGGTTCAGAAGACATGATGACTGAGCGCTGAAATAAACAGCGAAGAAGATTAAGCAACCTGTAGAAAAAGGGTACCTGTTATGCACATGATGAATGGAATGCGTATGATTTATGTTTTCAAAGACAATCGGGATTCAACTTTGTAAACAAAAAAGGAAGCACACTTTATTAGATTCAACTTTGAAATTTAAATTGTTCAACAAATTGCCCTTAGGCGTTACAAGAATGAAAGTACTGAAAAGGAAATAAAAGCTGTAAAAGGAACATCCAAAGCCCATCAGTGCTCCCATGGCCTCCTCTTCTCGGTACGGATATAGTCATTCAGGGTCCGCTCGTTCTCCAATTACTTTGTCAGCTTCTGGATCTTTTGTTCCTGCTCGTTGAACTTTTCCCGATAAGAATCTCGTTCTTCTTGCAGTTGTGCCCAAGACCTCTTTAGTGTATCAACATCAGTGGGTATCTGAGGAGGGAGTACAGTTGGAGGAACCCCGTCTCTATCAGGCAATTCAAGAATGACAGGCCTGACAGCTTCGTATGGCATACCTAACTTCTGAGCACGGACGCGGACCCATTTGTAGTAGGATTCCATAGGCAGAGAAGTCTTCGGTCCCAACTCATGTGGGTCAGCTTTGTGAATTCTATCCTAAGCCCGGATGAATCTACGACGTAGCTCGTCACTGTCTACCTGAAACTCAAAGCTGATGTGAGGTACCAACATCTCATGAGGCCCTGCTCTTCTGGCTCTTCCAAATTGACGGAGAGCTAGACATGGATTATAAGAGATTCCTCCTTGAGTGTCGATCAATGGAACATTAGGATATTCTCCGCAACGATCAATAACAGCTACCTCATCTAAACCTCTGAGAGTCCAAATGATGTCCTTATCAGTGAGGGACATTAACCTGTGAGCCCAGCCTCTTCCTTCTTGGTTCTTCAGCACGAACTTAGGGAGGTGCGAAATAAACCACCTCACTAACAAAGGAGCACAACACCACAGAGTTCCCCGTCTTCGGGCAGTACGAGCATAAAGTTGTTGCAGGATATCTCCCAAGAGAGTGGGTACAGGGTTCCGAGAGATGAAGATCATTATGGCATTGATGTTGACAAAGGTATCAGGATTTGGAAACAGTACCAGACCATAGATTAGGAGAGCCAGAATGTCTTCATACGCCCTGAAGTCTAAGTCATTCCAGAAACTGTTAGCTTTACCAACTAGGAATTTAGCCAAAAATCCCTTAACTCCGCTTCTAGTCACCCAGTTATCCATTACCTCTTTGGTGGTCAAGGGAAGGGCTGCAACAATCTCCTCAAGCCTAAGAGTCTTTTCCCATCCAGTGAAAGGAGTCTTCTCCAAAACAGGGATACCAAGCAAATCAGAGAATTCTTCCAGGGTAGGGACCAGCTGGAAGTCTTGAAAGGTGAAGCAATGGTATAGTGGATCATAAAACTGGGTCAGGACACTCATCAGCTGTTGGTCCCACTTTGAAGTGACTAAACCGAGAAGAGAACCATGCCTCTGGATGAAGGAAGTAGTATTTGGAATCTTGTCAACCAATTCTTTAAGCAACTCAGGTGGGTGAACAAAGTTGAGCCGGATAGTATTCCTTCGCACAGGCATCATGATGTCCTACAAAACAGTAGCAAAGATGAAACCCTCTTGTCTTTGAAATGGGTCAGTCCTTATGCAGGATGCATGCAATGTTTATGATGGTATGATGTTATGATAAAGCACACCACAAGTATTCACAAAGGCAAACATGATAAGGCACACAAGTCACACAAGACAGCCCTTAGGGTTTAGGCCAGCATGAAGTTCAGGTACTACCCTCTTTTAGTTTGTTGGTTAAGACCTGTCCTAGAAAATAGTAACCGGGTTCTAGAGGATCCCAATATCATCGACTACCCTCAATTGGTCATAACTCCAGCGTCGCAATCTTTTCTTGCAGCCAGAACCATCGCGAGAGTTTAGCCTCAATGGGTGTAGCATACTGCTACTGTTCTATGGCCAAGTTGGGTCAAATTAGGGTTCTAAGGTCGGTTGGTGCTTAATGACTCCTCAGAAGACCCATATTCTCCTCGTTGCAACACAAGGGATATCGGTACAGACCAAGGCGTCACACCAACGTAGCCACTGCTTCACCCGTGTCGGTCTACGCCGGATAGGTCCCTCACAGCTTATGCTACCTAAAACAGGGTATCCCCAGATCCGGGTTAGGATCTATGAAGCTCCAAGACAAAGCCCACAATATTAAATCAAGCAAAGCATTCAATTGAAAACATAAGAGTGGTCTAATCCTAAGGTACACCTCACTTTTAAGTATCCCCAGCAGAGTCGCCAGTTCTGTGACCGGTGGGAATATAACTGACTGTTTTTTAAGATGGTTCGTGAAATGTCGCGGTAAGCAAGAGTCGCCACCGTCTTTTATGTTCTCCAACATGGAAAGGACAAAAGCACAACAAAATTCCTTCTTTGAGAATGTTTCTCGGTTCGGGAGGTAGATTTATAGAAAGGGAAGGTGTTAACACCCTTTCTATCCGTGGTTATCCACGGGCTCTTAGGTACTTGCTCTTATGTTTTCAAAATTTGTTTGCTTTTCAAGTGTGGGTGTGTTTTGAAAAAGTTTCGTTTGAAAAATTTCTAAGTAACTCTTGTATTTGTCCTCAAGAGTGTATGAAAAATTTGTTTGAAAACCTTTTGAAAGTGTGAGGTGTGAAAAGTATTTTTGTTTTTAGAAAGAGAGCAAGTACCCATGAGAATCTACCTACCCTAAGGAATTAGGCTGTGTAAGAGTCCTTTAGATAGTGCTATCCCACTATTGAGAGGTAGGTAGCACCGTCGTTGGAGGTTGTCAGGTCAATTCGATTAAGGGACAGTGTGGTCACCGAAGCAATAGTAGGACACCTTAGAAGTAACCCTAATGTCCTAGATCCTTTTTATCCGAGGCAACCGTTTCGAGGCAACTGGATCTTAGACAGAAGGGCGACCTCTAAAACACCCTATACTTGACGACCACGTTCGAGGCAACCAGTGAGGCGTACCCTAGGAGTGGCATGTGCATGTGTGTTGTTTTTTCAGTTAAGTTGTCTTGGCATGTTATTTGTGAGCTACAGATTGATTTTATTTGACATTCATTCTTGCATGCATTTTTTAACAGTTAGGAGTGCGGAAAATAAATTGCGGAAATGTAAATCTAACTATTACAAGGCGCGGGTCTATACATCGCCAAAAAACAAAAACCCGTTTGGAAAATAAAATGCGAGAATTTAAAAGAAAGCGATGAAGTCCCTAATTAACTATTACATACTCTGTACAGATACATAATCAAAATAAATGAATCAAAGATAAATGCGCGCGCGAAAGATTGAATCGGGACATCCTAAGGGTTTTGACCCTTTTTTGAGAAAGAATTGAATTTTGTCTCTTTTTTTTGCAATTAATGAAAATGTTAAACTTAGTTTACTAATTAATTATTTAATTAAAAGAAAAAAGAATATTTTTGTGTTTTTATGTTTTTAATGAAAATAAAACAAAAGGAATTAAAATTAAAAATTAGTAAAACCTAATTCTAAATTTATTTTAGTTATTAAGAAAAAGATTAAAGTTGCCTAATTAAACTAATTAATTTATTAGTGTTTATTTACAAAATAATTACCTAAATGAAATTAATAAAATATTTACATTTTTTTTTAGTTTTTGAATTTTTATGAAAAAAAATATTAATTATGTTAATTTTGGTGGTAATAATAATAAATAAAATAATTAATAACTAAATTAGAAAATATAAAACAAAAAGAAAAAGAATGAACCAAGGGGGGTGTTGGGCCCTTAAGGAGGTGAAATCTGGAAATTTAGGCCCATTTGATGTGCAAGCCTTGGTGGACTTTCCTGATTGTCCAGCGCGTGGTTGACTTGTGAACACCATGGTCATCCATCTCCTGACCATTGGATTGAGCTTTGAGGACACTTGGCATCTGGATGTGTAAGGCGTATGATGAACAACGCTCAATAGCCTGCATATGATCACAAGTAGAAAAATATGAAACAAAGGTTTTGGGGGACCTGGGAATCGAACCCAGGTCCCAGTAATTCACAACCACCTGCTCTTCCACTAGACCACTCATGCGCATTTGTTAATGAAATAAGAAACAAATATAATATAGACTAAACGCGTTATATGCTGGAAAAAGAAAAAAAGTAGCGCGCATTTTTGAACAAGCCAATCATGCTCTTCCACGTCTCATCTTCTTCACTGAATGCCTGTAAAAAGAAAACAATTAGCGGGGGTTTTAAACCCCCACAAAGTGAAACTGCAGAAAATAGCGATTAGCTCTACATGTAATATAAAAAGGGCGCGAGGGTTGGGATGTGTTCGTGCTGATCTCCTGATTTCGACCATGGGTCTTTCCAAGCCTAATTTTTCCTATATGTGAAACCCTCAATTCGAAAGCTTTAAAAACCTAAAAATCATCCATGGTAGTTTGTGATTCAGGGCTCTAAAATGCAATTGCCTTATACCATTAGCTTCACAAGCATGTTAGTAATACAAAACAACAATTATATCATGTTAAATGTGCAAGAATTATGAGTTTCGAATTTGATAAAGTTAGACAAACCGTGTGACTGAAGTGGATGATTCTTCGAGTGTTAGAGCTCGTTCTTGATCGCAATAGGTTCCTGGAAGGTCCAGCAAGGTGTTGGAATCAAGAAAAGTGTTTGAATTGTGCTGGAATGTTGATTTCAGTTTTCAACTTTTCTTCAAGTTTTTGGAATTTGGTTTGGCCGTTTCAATGAGCTCTAGGTCGTGAATGAGGTATGGAACACTTGCATATGTATGTATGAATGAGAATCAGTCACATTAAGAGCCAAGATCCATTGCAATGATGTTTTTGGATTTCTTCATAACCACCATTAAAGCCTTTTCCAATTTTGTTCAAATTTGAATTTTCATGCTTAAAATGGCCCTAGCACGAAATGGGTAGGTTGTTCATGACACATAAAGATCATTCAAATCAAAAGATGTCATTTAATTAATTTTTTTGATTTTATTTGAATTTTATGGATTTAAAATGAATTAAATCAAATAAAATTAAATAAAAATAGAAAAATTAATGTTTAACCTTGAAATTGATCATGGGACACGTGGGTGGCATGACAAGGCTGAATCAAGTGGAAGAAAGTGGTCCCTTTTGTCAAAAAATGAAGTTTCAAGGATAGTTGACTTTTGCCATTTCACAAAAATTTCCCAACTTCTCCAATGCATATCTTGCTCAATTTTGATCATATGAACATGTTCTTGGACATTTTGGAAAGGTATTGAAGTCCTATAACCAATGCCTTTGGTCCCATGTCATTTGGATTTACCAATCTCAAGTTATGGTCTTTGACTTAAAGTGCATTTTTGTTGACTTTTGAAAATGACCTATAATGTTGAAATTGATAACTTTTTGTGAGAGCATTTCTTGGACTTGGAATGTGAAGATGAGTTGTAGGAAATGTCCTCCCCTTCAAGATGAGCATTGGATGGGATTTTTCTGATGAACCATGAAAAAGTTATGCCCTGGTCAAGTTACAGTTGACTTTTCAGCTGTCCAAAAATGGAAACTTTTGCATCTTTGATGATTTTTGAGCCATGCTTGTGGAATCATGATCAAGAATTGATCAAATGATGATTGTGGCTTCAAAATAAGATGTTGACCAAAATTTTTGACTTTTGACTGCAAAATGACCATTTTACCCCTACAGTTGATTGTGGAGCAATTAGGGTTTTTTGACTGTGCAACTTGACCTTGTGAGCCTTGAAACTTGGCATGTAGATGCTTGACAATGTTTATAGGCATGTGGGACTTGATTGAGCCCTTGAAAACCTCAACTTCCTTGAGAAAAGCAAAACCCTAATTTCAGCTGGCTTAGGAGGCATTTGAACTGTGCAATCCCTTGAGTAGTCTTGAGCCATTTGAAGATTGATCCTTGAAGAATATGGGAGGGAAAATTTTGGGGTACAACACCAATGTCGCAAGTCTTGCTACACATGTTGAATCTGAATTTGGTCATACTGAAGGATCCTCCCCAGAATCCTAATGCTGTTGCTCCTACTTATCATCCCAATGAAAGGTGTGCATATCACTCCAACAGTCTGGGGCACGATACTGATAGTTATTGGACGTTGAAAAACAAGATTCAATACCTAATCGACGAAGGAGTGTTGGAATTCGCATAAGACGGTTAACTGGAGCTTTTCTATCACCCCTCAAGGGCATCCATATGAAGTGACGATGTAGGTGAGGAAATTTTCTATTTATTCGAATTTTCAGTTGTAATTTCTTTATTTACTTAAACATTTATCTTTATGTCAGACTCTGGTTACTCTCATTAATTCATTGCATATGTTTGTCTTGAATTAATCCATTCGTTTTCATTATACTTAAAACTATGCTTTTTACTACCTTTATAATATTCAACTCTTGTTTCAAAAAGTTGCTAGCCTTTAGAGGGAGGATGACGAAAACAATGCCATATTCCCATATAGTATACTTTTGAACAGATCTTGCTGACGCTATACATGCATTTCTTTCAATTCCTAAACACCAGAGTTATAAGGAGGATAATCCCTAGTCAACCCCTTCGAGGCAAAGAAGTAGAAGTTTTCTTTTTTACACAAATTGAAACCTTTAATCAAAACCTGGAGCAGGGTAGTCTCTCAGTTAATCCAAGTGCACATCAGACGCAAGCTTTCACTTTGTATACAATGAATGACATCAAAAACTTTCCTCTGGAATCAAAAGACGGCGATGGTTCCCTACCAAATGGGAAATCATTATCTCTTAAAAGAAAAGCCCACTAAGTCAAAACCTACAAAGGATAATTTAGAAAAAATGGGGCATCCCGCTGACCGTAATCTCAAAACAAAAACAGTCAGACAAGAATCAGGGATAATAAATCAAAAATAGGTCACTAAAAATCCTCGACAACATGAAAAACGTTGCAAAAATGGCTGTCTTCCAAATAAACTTCCAAATTTCTAAATCATCACCAAAACGTCAAATTCAAACGTACAATTAACTGAGTTTAGGACTGAAGAACATCATGAAGAACGGGCGGGTACAAATACACTTTGAGCCTTATCCTTTGTTTCTTAAACCGTGAACCAAGCCACGTTACAACCCTTTCAAAGTCCTAATTAAAGCATGGTTAGTTCGAAATCATATTGTTACAAAAGGTATCCTGACTCCTGTAAGGCTTACTCTAAATCCTGATTTGAATTCACATACTTTCAAAATTCTTTTATCTGCTAAAACACATTTTTAAAACTTCAAGATAAGCATAAACTTTACATTATTTTGAATATCACTGTTTGAATATGGCTAAGTGTTTCACAACAGAGAAATTCACACGACGAATATTCAGCAAACGAAAGCATTCTCAGTGAACAAAATCACTTCAAATGGGATGACATTCCCAACGATAAATCTCCTAGTAAGAAAGGGGGCATGACATGTCACTGTCCAATTCTTTTGGGGACAGTCAAGGAAAGATTCTAAGAAATCTCTCAAGAAGTGTTGAATAACCAGGGGCAGATTTGCATCTGAGTCACTTGGGGAATTAAATATGAACTCCAACAAAGGGTTATATACAGTCAAGCAATTATTTCCTAGCAATACTACAAACACTTGCTACTAGGGGCAGTGACAAACCTCCCACAAAGTCCTTTTCATAGGGTGATCCCCAGCCAGAGTTTCAATCTCTGAAAACTTCTCCCCAACTGGGTTTGATCTCAAGAATCTTCGAGGAGTTCTACCAAAAGGAAACGCCTCTCCAGCAGACTGATGACAAAGTTTATTTCCCCAACAAACGGCAAGATTCCCCAGCTTGAATTTGCCTCTCAAACTATCACAAATCAAGGGACCACAACTCCTCTTCCTCAGTGATTTTTTTTACAACCCCCAGTGAGTTACTGCAAAGCCTGGAAGCCAAACCAGATAACAATTAACCTCTTTATCCCCTAACAAGTTGTTAATTTCCTTTCTCTTCCATCAAGAGATGACTCTCCAGTAGAGAAATGAACAGCTAAAAATCCTGAAATCTTTTCCCCAAGCGAAAATCAACACTCTCCACATAATTTTCCTCTCAAGCAAAAACGACATACCTCAGCGGAGCTCTCCTCAAACAGCAAAATAGGAATCCCAGTGGAAACATTCTGAGCAAGGTCTAAAGATGGGCATACTCTTAATCCCCAATGATCATCCGGGATTCAGCTTCCCCAAACTCCCCAGCACTTGTCAAGGATTTATTTTCCAAGATAAAATTACATCCCGACAACATTTCATAGTTACATACATGATATATGCATACAACATAATCTCATTTATTTTGAGAACATCATTACGCCATTAATTTCATACATCATGACATTGCATACAACTGAATCTTTACCTTTTCAGGATAGATCAAACAACAGATAATTATCGTCAACAATTTTCAACAGTTCCAGATTAATGCCTGTAACAAGACATGACAACTATCTGTGGATGACCGATTGTAGATTAATACCTTTAATAAGCTAGGAAAACTATCTACATGAGAAAATTGAAGATTAATAACCTGTAACAAGCCAGGGGAATTATCTTTCTAAGGTCAAAGATCAATACCTGAAACAAGCTAGGGTAACTATCTACACAACCAGCTGAAGTAACCCTACCCAAGTTCCTTCTCATACATTTCCAGATGCAGTTTTACAGACTCATCCTGAAGCAACCCTACCCAGGTTCCTTCTCATTCCCAGATGTAATTTTACACGGACTCATTCTGAAGCAACTCTACCCAGGTTCCTTCTCTCATTTCCAGATGAAGTTTCACATGGACTCATCATGACGCAACCCTACCTAGGTTCCTTCTCATTTCCAGATGCAGTTTTACACGGACTCATTCTGAAGTAACCCTACCCAGGTTCCTGCTCTCATTTCCAGATGAAGTTTCACATGGACTCATCATGAAGCAACCCTACCCAGGTTCCTTCTCTTTTCCATATGCAGTTTTACCCAGACTCGTCATGAAGCAACCCTACCCAGGTTCTTTCTTAATTCTAGGTGAAGATTCACATGGATTCATCTTGAAGCATCCCTACCCAAGTTTCCTTCTCATATGTCTCCTAAAGCAGCCCTATACAGGCCTATGATAAAGTTAAAGAATATTCAAGACCTCTGCTGGTTCAGTTTAAATCTCTCAATGGTTTATCCTGATTCTTTCCCGTAGACATTTTCTCTGGTTCAGATAAATCGCTCTAAGATTTATTATGATTCTTTCCACTTAAAGAATATTCAAGACCTCTGTTGGTTCAGTGTAAATCTATCAATGGTTTATCCTGATTCTTTCTCATAGACATTTTCTCTAGTTTAGATAAATCGCTCCAAGATTTATTCTGATTCTTTCTAGTTAAAGAATATTCAAGACCTCTGCTGGTTCAAGTTGAATCTCTCAATGGGTTATCCTGATTCTTTCCCGTATACATTTTTCTCCGGTTCAGATAAATCGCTCCAAGATTTATTCTGATTCTTTCCAGTTAAAGAATATTCAAGACCTTGTTGGTTTAGTGTAAATATCTCAATGGTTTATCCCGATCCTTTCTGGTAGACTCTTTCTTTGGTTCAGATAAATCGCTCCAAGATTTATTCCGATTCTTTCCAGTTAAAGAATATTCAAGACCCCTGCTGGTTCAGTTTGAATCTCTCAATGGCTTATCCTGATTCTTTCCCGTAGACATTTTCTCTGGTTCAGATAAATCGCTCCAAGATTTATTCTGATTCTTTCCAGTTAAAGAATATTCAATACCTCTGTTGGTTCAGCTTAAATCTCTCAATGGTTTATCTTGATTCTTTCCCGTAGACATTTTCTCTGGTTCAGATAAACCGCTCCAAGATTTATTCTGATTCTTTCCAGTTAAAGATACTTCAAGACCTCTACTGGTTCAGTTTAAATCGATCAATGGTTTATCCTGATTCTTTTTCGATAGACTCTTTCTCTGGTTCAGACAAATCACTCCAAAGATTTATTGTGATTCTTTCTCAGTTAAAGTCAAGCTTAGACTTAGTCTAATTTCTGCCAACAATCACCTTTGGATGGCATATATAAGCCCATCTCCGACAACTCTCCGTCATCTCTCCAAACGCCATCTTTAAGCATGTTCCCTACATAATCAACCACCACATTATCAAGTGCAAATTTCTGGGCACTTTAGTGTTCAATCATCTTCCACCTTCAAGTCACGAATGGCAGATTCGCCAATCTAACTCTTCAGGTTTAAGAAGATTGAACAGGGGCAGCTGTTGTACCCCAAGATTTTACCTCTCATTTCTCAAGCCATTTCTCACAAGGATTTTCATTTGGATTTTCCAGTATCAAGTTAAAAAGGAAACTATTAAAAAAGCGGGAAAACAGATAAAAATAACCTTTTTGACAAAATTGGAGAAAAACAAGTCTTTTTCGTTTCAACTCCTTCGATTGGCCTTTTGGCCTCTTTCGATGCAAGCTTGGCTTGCATCCTTCGACTGGGCGTTGGCCTATGGCACGCTGGCTTTGATTCACAAGGCATATGCTTCCTGCATGCAACCTTCAATTGCACCTTTGGCCTCACAGGGTTCACAATGCAATGGCTACTGTGATCGGTGGATCTGGAACTGACTGTTTAACGCTGGTTCGCGAAATGTCGCGGAAGCAAGAGTCGCCACCGTCTTTTATTTTCTCCAAATGGAAAGGACAAAAGCACAGAAAAATTCCTTAAAGAGATCGCTCTCGGTTCGGGAGGTAGGTTATAGAAAGGGAAGGTGTTAGCACCCTTTCTATCCATGGTTATCCATGGGCTCTTAGATGATTGCTCATTTGTGTTTTCAAAAATGGTTTGTTTGCTTTTCAACTGTGGGTTTTTTAAAAAAAAAGTTTCTTTGAAAATTTCAGTTCGACTCTTGTATCGGTCCTCAAGAGTGTTTGAAAAATTGCTTTCGAAAGCTTTTTGAAAATGTGTTGGTGTGAAAAGTATTTTTTGATTTGTTTTGAAATTTAGAGCAAGTATCTACGAGAACCTACCTACCCTAAGGAATTCGTCTGTGTAAGTGTCCTTTAAAGTAGTGCCATCCCACCATTGAGAGGTAGGTAGCACCACCGTTGGAGGTGTTCGGGTCAATTCGAGGTTCGGGACATGGTGATCACCAGAGCAATGGGAAGACACCTTAGAAGCTACCCTCATGCCAGGTTCCCGGATCATGAGGACTTACTAAGACATCCTCTACTCGACGATCACCTTTCGAGGCAAGGCAACAGTGAGGCGTACCCTAGGGGTGGTGTGTGATTTTATGTGTCAGATTCGTTTATTTTTGTCTTGTCATGGTATAGGTGATCTACGCGTTTGTTTTTATTTATTGTCATTCATTCTTGCATGCCATTATTTAACAGTTAAAAAAAATGCGAGAAAGGTAAAGTTCTAAACTATTACAAACGGCGCGGGTCCACATCGCCAAAATTTCCAGAACCCGATTTGACAGAAAAATAAATAAAGAATGTAAAGGTGCGAGAGATTATGAAATTACACGGCTTTGGGAGAGATACATAAGTATTAAAAGAGAAAAAAGAATAAACATGCGAATTGAATTAAAATTAGAAACGAGGGCGTTGGACCCCTTTTAATGAAATTAAATTATTAGCAAATTAATTAAATTAATGAAAAAAAGAAATTATTTTTGGTTTTTTGTATTTATGAGAATTTAATGAAATTTAAAACCTAATTCTACAATTTTTTATTTATTAAGAAAATATGACAATTATCTAAAATTAAGCCTAATTAATTAATTGCAACTTGATTTATAAAAATAACTAATTAAGAATTAATAATTAATATAGTAAAAATAAAAAAGGGGATGAAAAATGCTAGAAACCCTAATTCTACCAATTTTAGGGTTTTTTTATTGAAAAAATATTTGTATTAAACCTAATTTAACAAGCTAAAATTAATTAATAATATTTATTTACAAAAAAATGGCATTAAATAAAAATATTGCTTTTTGTCTCTTTTCTGATTTTTATATTGTTTTTTTATATTTTTATGGAAAATATTGAATTAAAGAAATTAATTAAGAAAACAATAATTAAAATAAATAAAATAAAGAAAAGAATAAAAATTCAAACCTAGGGGGGTCTGTCCCCATTTGGGAGGTTTTGTTAGCATTGCTGGCCCATTAAACTCATGGCCTGATTGACTTTCGTGGCTAGCATGCAGCTCCGTTGACTAGTGCCTATGGTGTCCATCAGATCTGGTCCCTTGGATTGGCATTATTGAGAGCGTGGCAGGCTGAGATTTTGGACGTATGGTATTCCCTCATGGTGAACCTGCACAGAATCATTAATAGAAAAATAATGTGAAAGGGGTGGGGGACCTGGGATCGAACCCAGGTCCTGAAGGTCATCATACACATGCCTAACCAATTGAACCAAGCGCGCGTTTTGTATATATAATAAGAAATAAACAATATAAGATAAAAGCAAATGGTTAGTTGAATTTCAGCGCGAATTTTCAAATGGTGCAATCAGCGTCTTCTTCCTTCGCTTTGTTTTTCCTGAAAATAAAAAAGAATGGGCAACGGTTTTGAACCGTTCCCTTATGCATTATTCCAGAAAATAGCGAATAGGCCATATGGCCTTATAAATTGAGCGCGAGGGTTCTATCCCAATCGTCCAATCATGCTGAGTCCATTCATGGTACTGTGGTATTCCAATTTTACAGCGTTAAGAAACGCCCAATTCGAAGCTTGCAAAACCCTAGAAAATAACAATGGCAGATTCGCATATGGGTGATGAAAATTCAATTGGATTATACAGTTAGCTTCAGAATTAGATAATGAACATGAATCACATATTAAAAATTGCTAAAGATGCATGAATCGAGATGCAAGAATATCAAATATTTTCTGTACAGGTGGCCATCGTTCTCACGTTTCTTGAGGCTAGGATGGATGATTTTGATTGGAAAACTTTCCTTGAAGCCTCAGGAAGGTAATGGGACAAGTCTCTTGGCTTGAATCGACCTAGAAGATGGTTTTCAGATTTGAGCTTTTCTTGAAAAATTCCAAGTTTGTTTAGGGATTTCTGGCGCAACTTTTAGTCTCTATGCATTAGGGTTGCACTATATATGTATGTGTGAAGGTTTTAGGGTTGAGAACTTGATCAAAAACCCATGCATTGATGTGAAAAATATTTGATTTGCAAACCATAATTTTTCAATCTTTTTCACATGCTTTTGATGCCAATCATATCCAATCACCTTTAATTCTTTCCTAACCTGATTTGCACGAAATCTTAAGGCTAATTCATGCACAAAAAGATTTAAAACATTAGGTTTAGTATTTTTCATGTATTTTAATTAATTAAATAAATTATTAATAATTAAAAATCCAAATAAATAAATAAAATTGATAAAAAACTTCCATTTTGGCCACATGGTCGTGCACATGCCTTGGATGATGAATTGTGGAAGAAAAAGAGGCCCATTAGCATTTTTAGGTCATTTGAATCAATGTTGACTTTTCAAAATATCCAAAAATTTCCCAACTTCCACAAGGCATAACTTGCTCAATTATTAAGCTTTGCTCATGTTCTTGGACATTTTGGAAAGGTCTTTGAGTCCTCTAACCAATGCCTTTGGTCCCATGTCATTTTGATTTACCATTATCAAGTTATGGCCTTTGACTTAAAGTCCCTTTTTGTTGACTTTTGAAAATGACCTATAATGTTGAAATTGATAACTTTTTGTGAGAGCATTTCTTGGACTTGAAGTGTGAAGAGGAGTTGTAGGAAATGTCTTTATCTTCAAAATGAGCTTTGGATGGAATTTTTCTGATAATCCATGTGAAAGTTATGCCCTGGTCAAGTTACAGTTGACTTTTTCAACTGTCCAAATATGGAAACTTTTGCATCTTGAGACTTTTTGAGCCAAGCTTTGAGAATCATGACCAATAATTGATCAAATGATGTTTGTGGCTTCAAAATGAGATGTTTACCAAAAATTTGGACTTTTGACTGTCAAATGACCATTTTGCCCCTACAGTTGACTGTAGTGCAATTAGGGTTTTTGACTGTACTATCTTGTGCTGTAAGTCTTGGAACTTAGTATGAGGATGCTTGACCTTGTTTATAGGCATGTGGGACTTGATTGGACCCTTGGAAACTTCATCTTCTTTGTCAGAACCAAAACCCTAATCTTGACTGTTTAGGAGGCCCTTGAACTGTGCAACCTTTGGGGAGATTTTGAAGCTTTGGCTTTGCAAATCTTGAAGAATATGGGAGGGCAAATTTTGGGGTACAACAGCTTCCCCTGTTCAATCTTCTTAGACCTGAGGATGCAGATTGGCTGACGTGCCTTTCGTAATCCGAAGGTGGAAGATGATTGAACACTAGAGTGCCCAGAAATTTGCGCTCACATAGTAGTGTGATGTGGAATGGGCTTACAGATGCCATTTAGAGATTGATGGATAGGATGATGGGCTTATAGATGCCATGCTAAGAGATGATGGATGGTGGATTGGCTTATAGATGCCATCTGGATGTTGATCGCGTAAGAGCTTCCTTAGCGAGAACCTGCGTACCTGCAAAAGAAAAATGAGTACCTGACATGTTGCCGGAGCTGGTCTTCAGATGCTTTGTATAGATGTGTCATGACTAGTTACAGGAGCTGAATCTGGAGCTTCAAACGGTGATGAATGAACCAGGGATGGTTACTACCTCAACAGGAACGGTGAGAGAACCTTGGATGACTTTAACCTCAACAGCAATCGTTGAGAAAATCTTGGGATGATTACTACCTCCGCAGTATCGGGGAGAGAACCATAGGCGACTACAACCTCAACAGCAATCATTGAGAGAATCTTGGATAACTTCAACTTCAACAGCAATCGTTGAGCGAAATCTGGGATTACCACCTCCGCAGGATCGGGGAGAGAACCATAGGCGACTTCAACCTCAATAGCAATCATTGAGAGAATCTTGGATAACTTCAACTTCAACAGCAATCGTTGAGCGAAATCTGGGATTACCACCTCCGCAGGATCGGGGAGAGAACCATAGGCGACTTCAACCTCAATAGCAATCATTGACAGAATCTTGGATAACTTCAACTTCAACAGCAATCGTTGAGCGAAATCTGGGATTACCACCTCCGCAGGATCGGGGAGAGAACCATAGGCGACTACAACCTCAACAACAATCATTGAGAGAATCTTGGATAACTTCAACTTCAACAGCAATCGTTGAACGAAATCTGGGATTACCACCTCCGCAGGATCGGGGAGAGAACCATAGGCGACTACAACCTCAACAGCAATCATTGAGAGAATCTTGGATAACTTCTACTGAGTCTTCATCAGGAAAATCTGTTTGGGGTCGATTTAACTGGACTAGAGAAGGCCTTGGACTGGATAAGAAACAGAAAATCCTAGGGTCGATTAACTGAACCGGTCTAGGTCTTGAAATGTCTTCAATTGGATAAGCAACAGGGAAATCTTTGGAGTCGATTTAACTGAACCAGAGAAGGCCTTTGACTGGATAAGAAATAGAGAAATCTTTGGAGTCGATTTAACTGAACCGGTCTAGGTCTTGAAATATGATTGAGAACTTAACTGAATATTTCCTGAAAGGTAAAGGTCAGTCATATGTAGTGCGTGATATGGATCAAGCCATGATGTTCTCAACATAAATGAGATTTGTAAGATATGATGCATATATGCATGCTATAATGATGTATGTGATGTTTATGAATGTATCTTTTCGTCTAGGAAAGTAAATCCTTGACGGATGCCGGGAAGTCATATCCTGGGCTGATATTGAAGAATAGATTTTTGCTTCCGCTGGGGATGACTGTTGCGAGAATACCGGTAGGAGAAGATAACTCCGTTGGGGAATAAACTTGGCGAATGAATTATTCTGCAGGGAGAACATTACTCTAGCTGGGGAAAGAGCTCTGTGGGGAGAGAGATGCTTTGTTGAAATGTTGATAATAACTTGCTGGGGATACCCTTGTTGAGTTGGAAGTGTTAATAGACTTCGCTGGGGGTAAGAAAACTTTGCCGAGGACGATCTTCTCGTGGCTTTTGGCTGAGGATAACCCAGTTATATCCTGGTAAGGAAACAACTCTTTGAATAAAGCCGGGAGACATGTTCGTGCCCTCCGAGGATAAGCTTCCAGAATCTACTGGGGATAAGCTTACTGCTTGGGGATCTTGATTCCAACTTTCCTGGGGAACTAGATTGGATTCTCTTGGGGAAGTTTTGAACCGTATCGGGAAGTAGCTTCATTTGAACGTTTGATATACCGCCGGAGAATAATCTTTAGGCCAAGACTGCCGGGGATGCTTGTTAAGAATACATGTATATATACTGCTGGGGAAGGTTGAGATCTATTGGAGGATACCCGACTTCCTTGAGGTTTGATAATATAGCTTGGGGAAAGTGCAGTGCCTTGCTGGCTCACTTTCTGGGGAATTGGGATATCTGGTTATGTTCTTTAGCTGAACCTACCTTGATACCTTGGTGGATAGAGCAATTAGATCGCTTGGACGGCTCATTATTGCCCCTGTTTCTATGGGAGAAGTAGACCTGGGAGGTGCTGATAGTTGTTGATGGACAAACCTTCTTCTGGTAGACAGGTGACTGGATGACAAGACATAGTCGTACGCTTTAATCCCTAACTTTTGCCTGGACTGCCCTTTCGGGTTTTCAGTCCACCGGGATACCCATTTTTGCCCAAGCCGCCTTTTCAGGTTTTCGACTTGCCGGGTGTATAGATTTTTCATTTTCATCCCTTATTTTTGCCCGAACCCTTTTGGTTCGCCGGGAAGCCCTTATTTTTGCCTAGGCATGTCAACCTAGCGGGTCTTTGATTTTGCGTAGTATTTTTTCGACTATGTCCGTGCTTTCAGAATGTAGGGAGTTGCCCCTGTTAGAAGTGTTTTGTCATGCCACCAGAAGATTTTTGACCAGGCTAGATTTATTGTTGAAATGCCCCAAGTGACTCAGGCGGAGATTTGCCCCAGGCTATTTGGCCTTTTGAGAGATTCTCCGAATCTTGATTGGACTGCCCCAGATGATGGACAATAATCATGCCATGCCCCTTGATTGGAAATGCTTTTGTTCACTAGGTATTCATCGTGCGAATTTTCCTGCTGTTCAAACAAATATTCATATGCAAACAAGGTTATGTTAAAAATGCAAAGCTTAGGTCTGTCTTGAATATTTTTAAAAATGCATTCTTTTTCATAAAACAAGTGAATGTTTGTAAAACGTGATGTCAACTCCGTATTTTATTGCGAGCCTTAAGGAGTCAGGATACCTTTCGTAACAGTATGCTTTCGAACTAACCCATGCTTCAGCTAGGACTTTTAGGGGTTATAACGTGGCCTGGTTCACGGTTCAAGAAACAAAGGATAAAGGCTCAAATTATTTGTACCCACCCGCTCTTCGTGATGTTCTCCAAACCTAAACTCAGTTGATCATACGTTAGACCTTGTTTGAGTCTTTGCTTTGATTTTCCGGTGATGGTTCGGATGTTGATAACTTATTTTGAATAGGCAGTCATTTTTGTCGAAGGTTTGTAAGACCTCTTTCTTTTTTGATTTCGTTATCCCTATTTTTTGCCTGAACTGTTTCTTTTTGTATTTACAGTCAGCGGGATGCCCCAGTTTCGTAAGTCCCCTTTATAGGTTTTGACTTTTTGGGCTTTTATTTTGAAAGATAATGACTGCCTTTCTTTATGATTATTCGGAATCATCACTGTCTTCTTTTTTTTTGTAAGGACCTCTTCGGTGCCATTTATTATGCACTTGGATCAACTGAGAGAACTACCCTGCCCCAGGTTATGATAAAGGGTTTTAATTTTCGAAAAGAAAAACTCCTACTTCTTTGGCTCAGAG
This sequence comes from Vicia faba, assembly GCA_948472305.1. Classification (NCBI taxonomy): domain Eukaryota; kingdom Viridiplantae; phylum Streptophyta; class Magnoliopsida; order Fabales; family Fabaceae; genus Vicia; species Vicia faba. The sequence continues at coordinate 1,451,474,538 of OX451739.1, forward strand.
GGGTTGACGAGGGATTATCATCCTTATAACTCCAGTGTTTAGGGATTGAAACAATGCCTGTACCTCATCAGCGGGGTCTGTTCAAAAGCATACTGTAGATTATGGTATCGTTTTCGTCATCCTCCCTCAAGAGGCTTTAGAATTTTAGGTCAAGAGTTGACATCAGAAAAAATATGAAAATAATTTGCATTTAGTGAATACGAATATATTGTTTCAGAACAGACATATGCGATGCATTAATGAAATAACAATGTTTAACATGAATAAATGTTTGAACCAAGGCAAATTGCAACTTGAACATTCAAATGAACAAAAATTTCTCAATCCTAGCCATGTTTTGGCATGGGAGCAGTGATCACGTTGGGAGCCTCGGGCGCTTCGAACTCAATCTCCTTTGCGTCAATCAAGTCTTGGATCTTATTTTTCAAGCTCCAACAATCATCTGTAGTATGCCCCGGGCTGTCAGAGTGATAAGCGCAGCGGGCGTTGGGGTTATTCTTCGGTGACGTTGTATTTTGATTCTTCGGAGCTTCTTTTAGAGTTACCAGCTTGGTCTCCAGCAACTGTGGCAACATCTGGGATAAGGTCATGCTGAGCCGAGTGAACTGCCTTCTCTCGCTCTTTTGTTGGTTGTGATGTTGAAGAGCACCAGCAGGTTTTGAGATCACCACTGCATTGACAGCTTGGCGGCGTTCTGGTCTATTCTGTCTCCTTGAACCATAGACAACATTGGATTCCTTCTTAAAAGGTTTTTTATCGGTGCTCGATGGAGCATCCTTCTGTATCTTCCCAGCCTTGATACCAGCTTCGATCCTCTCCCCAGTCAAGATCAGATCTGTAAACCCAGCAGAAGAGTTCCCAATCAGATGGTTGAAGAATGGACCAGACAGGGTCCCTAAGAACATGTCGACGAGCTCGCGGTCAGTCAGAGGTGGTTGTACCCTTCCAGCAAGGTCCCTCCACTTCTGCGCATATTCTTTAAAACCTTCTCCCGATCCTAACGACATACCCTGGAGTTGGGTACGCGTAGGAGCGAGGTCGGCATTGTACTGATACTGCTTGTAAAAAGCAGTAGCCAACTCCTCCCAGTTACGAATCTTGGTTCCGTCCAGCTGATAGAACCATTCGAGATGAGTCCCTGAAAGACTCTCCTGGAAGAAGTGGATCCACAAGTTCTTGTCCACAGTATATGGTTGAATCTTCCGCACATACGACCTGAGGTGTAGCTTGGGACAAGACGCCCCGTCATACTTGGTAAAGGATGGTGCTTTGAACTTATGAGGAATGATCACACCAGAAGTTAGACCCAAATCTCCGAAATCCAAACCAGGCACTTGTTGGATCTCCATAGCATTCAACCTGTCCTCCAACTGTTTGTATCTGTCTTCTGCAGGAGGATATTGTTCCTCGTTGAACTCAGTCTCGTTGTCTGAGACTACCGGACTAGGACCTTTTCCCTCTTGATGACTGCCTTCCCCAACAGATGGAGTGGTCCTCTCAGCTTCATTTTGTGTCCCATTCCCAGGTTTGCGTCTAGGGTTGAACCACACAATCCTCTTCTTCTTCTTTTTCAAGAGCAGGGTCTTCAGATCTTGCTGCCCCTGGGCCAAATTCATGATCAACTCTTGGAACTGGGCATTCTGAGCCTGGAGGGCCTTGATGGATTGTTCGTTGGATGGTGAAGAAGACATGATGATGCTGAAATAAACAGCGGAGAAGGTAAGTGACCTGTACAAGGGATACCTGCAATGCAATGATATGTATGTATGCATGCAATGTTTTCAAGGATCTCGCGGGGTAAACAAGAAAATTTGTTAGCGTTTGGATCCGGTAGCTTGATTGAAAGAAACTTCATATTTGTTGAGAGTCTCTCTTCCAAGGGTCAAAGGCTCACCATATCAAGTGGGTCATAGCCCCTGACTTTAATCATCATGTTTGGTTTTGATTTCCAAACAACCTTGGTTAGGGGAATCTTCTTCAAGAGTCAGAGCTCACCATATCAAGTGGGTCATAGCCCCTGACAACTTTGTCTAGAGGAAAATTAATCCTCTTTGCCCCTCGCTGGGATAGCTGATTCACCATGACCTGCATCACAAGCCTTTGAGATCCTTGAAATGGGTTAGGATGTATGCAATGGTATGATGTCATGATGCATGGGGTAATGTAGGTAACCCTGTTGTGAGTCCCAATTAAGGACTGCAAACCAAAACCTGCAAGAAACTCGGTAAACCCTGTTATGAGTCCCAATTAAGGACTATAAATAAAACCTGCAAGAAACTTAGTAAACCCTGTTATAAGTCCTAGTTAAGGACTATAAACACCACCTGCAAGTAGTTCATGTGTCAGATAACAAGCATGCTAGTAGTCAAGTACGAAGGCACACAAGTCACACAAGAGAGACCCTTAGAGTTTAGGCCAGCATGAGGTCTAAGTATTACCCTCTTGAAGTTGGTGGGTTCATACCTGTCCTATCAAAGTAACCGGGTTCTTAGAGGATCCCAATATCATTGACTACCCTCAATCGGTCATAACTCCAGCATCGCAATCTTTTCTTGCGGCCAGAACCATCACGAGAGTTTAGCCTCAATGGGCGTAGCATACTGCTACTGTTCTAATGGCCAAGTTGGGTCAATTTAGGGTTCTAAGGTCGGTTGGTGCTTAATGACTCCTTGGAAGACCCATATTCTCCCCGTTTCAACACGAGGGATATCGGTACAGACCAAGGCGCCACACCAATGTAGCCACTGCTTCACCCATGTCGGTATATGCCGGACAGGTCCCTCACAGCTTATGCTACCTATACAGGGTATCCCCAGATCCGGGTTAGGATCTATGTAACTCCCATGCAACCCACAATTTTAAAGCAGACAAGTCAATACAATTGAAAACACAGTTATGAACTAACCCTAAGGTACACCTCACTTTAAATTTTATCCCCAGCAGAGTCGCCAGTTCTGTGATCGGTGGATCTGGAACTGACTGTTTAACGCTGGTTCGCGAAATGTCGCGGAAGCAAGAGTCGCCACCGTCTTTTATTTTCTCCAAATGGAAAGGACAAAAGCACAGAAAAATTCCTTAAAGAGATCGCTCTCGGTTCGGGAGGTAGGTTATAGAAAGGGAAGGTGTTAGCACCCTTTCTATCCATGGTTATCCATGGGCTCTTAGATACTTGCTCATTTGTGTTTTCAAAAATGGTTTGTTTGCTTTTCAACTGTGGGTTTTTAAAAAAAAAGTTTCTTTGAAAATTTCAGTTCGACTCTTGTATCGGTCCTCAAGAGTGTTTAAAAAATTGCTTTCGAAAGCTTTTTGAAAATGTGTTGGTGTGAAAAGTATTTTTTGATTTGTTTTGAAATTTAGAGCAAGTATCTACGAGAACCTACCTACCCTAAGGAATTCGTCTGTGTAAGTGTCCTTTAAAGTAGTGCCATCCCACCATTGAGAGGTAGGTAGCACCACCGTTGGAGGTGTTCGAGTCAATTCGAGGTTCGGGACATGGTGATCACCAGAGCAATGGGAAGACACCTTAGAAGCTACCCTCATGCCAGGTTCCCGGATCATGAGGACTTACTAAGACATCCTTTACTCGACGATCACCTTTCGAGGCAAGGCAACAGTGAGGCGTACCCTAGGGGTGGTGTGTGATTTTATGTGTCAGATTCGTTTATTTTTGTCTTGTCATGGTATAGGTGATCTACGCGTTTGTTTTTATTTATTGTCATTCATTCTTGCATGCCATTATTTAACAGTTAAAAAAAATGCGAGAAAGGTAAAGTTCTAAACTATTACAAACGGCGCGGGTCCACATCGCCAAAATTTCCAGAACCCGATTTGACAGAAAAATAAATAAAGAATGTAAAGGTGCGAGAGATTATGAAATTACACGGCTTTGGAAGAGATACATAAGTATTAAAAGAGAAAAAAGAATAAACATGCGAATTGAATTAAAATTAGAAACGAGGGCGTTGGACCCCTTTTAATGAAATTAAATTATTAGCAAATTAATTAAATTAATGAAAAAAAGAAATTATTTTTGGTTTTTTGTATTTATGAGAATTTAATGAAATTTAAAACCTAATTCTACAATTTTTTATTTATTAAGAAAATATGACAATTATCTAAAATTAAGCCTAATTAATTAATTGCAACTTGATTTATAAAAATAACTAATTAAGAATTAATAATTAATATAGTAAAAATAAAAAAGGGGATGAAAAATGCTAGAAACCCTAATTCTACCAATTTTAGGGTTTTTTTATTGAAAAAATATTTGTATTAAACCTAATTTAACAAGCTAAAATTAATTAATAATATTTATTTACAAAAAAATGGCATTAAATAAAAATATTGCTTTTTGTCTCTTTTCTGATTTTTATATTGTTTTTTTATATTTTTATGGAAAATATTGAATTAAAGAAATTAATTAAGAAAACAATAATTAAAATAAATAAAATAAAGAAAAGAATAAAAATTCAAACCTAGGGGGGTCTGTCCCCATTTGGGAGGTTTTGTTAGCATTGCTGGCCCATTAAACTCATGGCCTGATTGACTTTCGTGGCTAGCATGCAGCTCCGTTGACTAGTGCCTATGGTGTCCATCAGATCTGGTCCCTTGGATTGGCATTATTGAGCGCGTGGCAGGCTGAGATTTTGGACGTATGGTATTCCCTCATGGTGAACCTGCACAGAATCATTAATAGAAAAATAATGTGAAAGGGGTGGGGGACCTGGGATCGAACCCAGGTCCTGAAGGTCATCATACACATGCCTAACCAATTGAACCAAGCGCGCGTTTTGTATATATAATAAGAAATAAACAATATAAGATAAAAGCAAATGGTTAGTTGAATTTCAGCGCGAATTTTCAAATGGTGCAATCAGCGTCTTCTTCCTTCGCTTTGTTTTTCCTGAAAATAAAAAAGAATGGGCAACGGTTTTGAACCGTTCCCTTATGCATTATTCCAGAAAATAGCGAATAGGCCATATGGCCTTATAAATTGAGCGCGAGGGTTCTATCCCAATCGTCCAATCATGCTGAGTCCATTCATGGTACTGTGGTATTCCAATTTTACAGCGTTAAGAAACGCCCAATTCGAAGCTTGCAAAACCCTAGAAAATAACAATGGCAGATTCGCATATGGGTGATGAAAATTCAATTGGATTATACAGTTAGCTTCAGAATTAGATAATGAACATGAATCACATATTAAAAATTGCTAAAGATGCATGAATCGAGATGCAAGAATATCAAATATTTTCTGTACAGGTGGCCATCGTTCTCACGTTTCTTGAGGTTAGGATGGATGATTTTGATTGGAAAACTTTCCTTGAAGCCTCAGGAAGGTAATGGGACAAGTCTCTTGGCTTGAATCGACCTAGAAGATGGTTTTCAGATTTGAGCTTTTCTTGAAAAATTCCAAGTTTGTTTAGGGATTTCTGGCGCAGCTTTTAGTCTCTATGCATTAGGGTTGCACTATATATGTATGTGTGAAGGTTTTAGGGTTGAGAACTTGATCAAAAATCCATGCATTGATGTGAAAAATATTTGATTTGCAAACCATAATTTTTCAATCTTTTTCACATGCTTTTGATGCCAATCATATCCAATCACCTTTAATTCTTTCCTAACCTGATTTGCACGAAATCTTAAGGCTAATTCATGCACAAAAAGATTTAAAACATTAGGTTTAGTATTTTTCATGTATTTTAATTAATTAAATGAATTATTAATAATTAAAAATCCAAATAAATAAATAAAATTGATAAAAAAACTTCCCTTTTGGCCACATGGTCGTGCACATGCCTTGGATGATGAATTGTGGAAGAAAAAGAGGCCCATTAGCATTTTTAGGTCATTTGAATCAATGTTGACTTTTCAAAATATCCAAAAATTTCCCAACTTCCACAAGGCATAACGTGCTCAATTTTTAAGCTTTGCTCATGTTCTTGGACATTTTGGAAAGGTCTTTGAGTCCTCTAACCAATGCCTTTAGTCCCATGTCATTTTGATTTACCATTATCAAGTTATGGCCTTTGACTTAAAGTCCCTTTTTGTTGAATTTTGAAAATGACCTATAATGTTGAAATTGATAACTTTTTGTGAGAGCATTTCTTGGACTTGAAGTGTGAAGAGGAGTTGTAGGAAATGTCTTTATCTTCAAAATGAGATTTGGATGGAATTTTTCTGATAATCCATGTGAAAGTTATGCCCTGGTCAAGTTACAGTTGACTTTTTCAACTGTCCAAATATGGAAACTTTTGCATCTTGAGACTTTTTGAGCCAAGCTTTGAGAATCATGATCAATAATTGATCAAATGATGTTTGTGGCTTCAAAATGAGATGTTTACCAAAAATTTGGACTTTTGACTGTCAAATGACCATTTTGCCCCTACAGTTGACTGTAGTGCAATTAGGGTTTTTGACTGTACAATCTTGTGCTGTAAGTCTTGGAACTTAGTATGAGGATGCTTGACCATGTTTATAGGCATGTGGGACTTGATTGGACCCTTGGAAACTTCATCTTCTTTGTCAGAACCAAAACCCTAATCTTGACTGTTTAGGAGGCCCTTGAACTGTGCAACCTTTGGGGAGATTTTGAAGCTTTGGCTTTGCAAATCTTGAAGAATATGGGAGGGCTAATTTTGGGGTACAACAGCTACCTTTGTGCCTGCTTCGATTGGATGTTTGATGTGTGCATGCTTGTGTTGACTGGACAAATATTCCCCTACATGCTTTTCTTTGACTCATAAAGTGATGAATAGTTACATATAAGCCTTTGTTTGAGCCATAACTTCTTTCTTGCACGCAAGAGGCTCCCACCATGCTAGCATGCATAAGGCAAAAAGCCTCGTGTAGCCTCTTTCGATTCCAAGACAAAAATCCTCCTTTTGGTATCCCTCAATTGCATCCTTGCCTCCTGCGTGCACCCTTCGTTGCAAGCTTTGTTTGGGCGTTCAGACCTCCCGCATGTAGGTTTCGACAGGGTATTGGCTATGTTTATACTAGTTTCGACTGTATAACTTTTCTCTTTAGTATGTTGCAATTCCATCATTGACAAACTTCAGGACACATGGTTGGTGACCCCCTTCAAAATACATTTAGTGGTGGACTTGAAGGGGATACATATGAGTACATTTCGAAGGGTATGCCTTACTAGTCCATTCGAAGGACACATTTGTTCCTTTTCAAAGAAACACATATGACCCATTCAAGGGACATGTCTGGGCGTCCCATTCGAAGGGCATGCTTGATGGCCCATTTGAAGGATTTACAAAGCCCACCTTAAGGCATGTTTTGGTGACCCATCCAAGGGTCACACATTTGGCTCCTTCAAAGGATGCACAAAAGTGACCCACTCGAAGGACACTTGTTGGAGGAAAATCAAATAACATTGTTGAAAGAAGAATCTGGTCGAAGGAGGGTCAAAATGAAGGGATGAAATATTCAAAGATGCTTGCTGCCAAGTTCAGGCCTGGCATACTGGCCAAAACTGCTGCACAGTAGTCCTGAAACACTGACCCATTCTTGCACCAAAATGGCATACAAAGCACTGTCCCTCAAAAGCTACAAAGAGCAGTTTACTCAAATTGTTCAAACTATTTTCTCCTCCCTCCAAAACCTCATCCAAGCTTTTCCTATAAATAAGAGGCTCCACAACATGTTCATGGGAGAATTTTTGGCTACGGGAACGAATCTTCAAAATTCTCAAACACTCTCAAAAATCATCAAACTCTCAGTCACTTAAACATTTTCAAACACAAACCCAGAATATCAACACTTGTTTTCTTTTCTCGACTCTTCGAATCCAGAAGAAACACTACACCTTTTTCCTTGGCCTTTCAAATCTAGAGAAACACAACCCTTGTTTTCTTTTTCTCTTTCGAATTTGAAACCATACATCACATCTCTTGACCTTCGAATCCAGCACTAAAGTCATAATCCCCATTTCTCCCCTTCGAATCCAGAAACACTCAAAACAGCCACTCAAGGTCAAGCACACGTTCCAGCTCCAAACAGGGTAAGTAACTCTTAAACTTGAACCTTTAGTTTCTAGCATAACATGTGAATAAACCTTCTTTTCGTTTCAAACATGTACATAACATTTTCTTTTCGTTTCGTTTCAACCCTTTTAACTTGCTTTCATGGCTAATCCTTTTGGATTTTGTTTCTTGGTTTATTAAATATGCTTTAAAAACTAACCTGGCCATAAGACCAATGCTAGCATTGCCTCAGGACATGTAGCTATTTAATATCTCAAACGAAAGAAACAGGGGGAAGGAAGTATGAAACGAAGCCTTAGGCTTCCCCACTGACTCCAGGTCCAATCGAAGGATGCAACAAAGGACTTAAGGTGAAGAGGGTATTCCATGCTGAACGAAAGAGGCAGCCAGAAGGATGGCCATATTGACTCCCAGGCCCCATTCGAAAGGCACACCATGTTGACTCCCAGGCCCCAGTCGAAAGGCATACTACACTAACTTCCAGGCCCAATCGAAAGTCACACCTTCACTACTTCTAGGCAAAATCGAAGGGAGCCAAAGAAGCAGAATCGAAGGACGCTTCTATCTAAATCGAAAGTCCCATTTTTTTTACCTTTATTTTATTTTTCCTTTATATTTTCATGTTATTCAATATGGTTGTAATAGTGTAGGATTTACTTTTATGCATTTTTATTACTTTTGTTTAATTGCTAGTAAGATGGGGTATGTATGGCAAGATAAAAATAACAAGTAGATAACCTAAAAATCAAAGACTAAATGCATGGAAATCAAACACACTACTCACACATGCACCCTTAGGGTAATATCACTTGTTGCCTCAGAGAAATAGTCATGTCCCTCGAATATGGGCATTTTAGAAAAGACCCTTGATAAAAGATCGAAGTCCCTCGATGACCCTCAATGTTGCCTCTGGTGAATGACCTAGTCCCTAAACGACATTGCTAAAACGTCACATAGGTTGCCTTCTATGACTATACAAACATCCCATGCCCGTCCCTTCACATTCAATGACGGGGCTTCTTACCAAATCAATGGTAGGATAGCAACATCTAAAGGAGGAGGAAAAAATCATTAAAGACCTTTTGAGTAGGTAGGATGCTCCTAGTTGCTCGCTTGCTCACAACAAAAACATTTTATACACCCACACTTTCATTTTGAAACATTTTCAAAAGACAAAGCTTTTTGTACGCGTTCTTATAGAGACGAGAACCATTACAGAGACACTTTTCAAAATCACTTTCAAAAACACATTCCACAAACACGTCTTTGAACTATTTTCAAAACAACACTTTGTACGCGTTCTTGTAGAAACGAGAACCATTACAAAGAAGTTTTCAAAATACTTTCAAAACCCACACCACAAGCACATTTTCAAATAAAAGCAAGTGATCTAGCAAGCAACTAAGATCCCGTAGATAACTACGGATGAAAAGGGTGCTAATACCTTCCCTTTTCATAACCTACCCCCCAAACTCAAGAAATAATATCGAAAAGTCTTTCATGTTCTTTTCAATCTCTCCTTATTGGATAAAAGAAAAGTCGGTGGAGACTCTTGCTATCTGCAACAATTGCGATCAAACACAAAACACCCAAGCCAATTCTCCCACCGTATTACACACCTCAATCGAGCTCTGTTGTCAAAGTACCCAACAGGCAGAACACCCAGCTCACATTGGGTAGTTCACGCCGCATGATTAAGATCTCAATCGCGATTTTGAGCTCGTTCGTTGGATCCCTACTCCATTTCCTCAACACATTCGACGTGGGTCGATCATAACCAAGGTCGAGCACAAATCTCCAACCTGAGAAATACCAACTTTCATACATTAAGAAAGTCAAACACAACGAAAAGTAATTATTTATAAATAAATAGGCATAAAGGCAAAATGAAGCCATTCATAATTTCCGACCACGAAGGCCGATGTTGTTTAAATAATTACAAAATTAGGCACGAAGGCCAAAAATCCAAAATAAAACAAGAACGGGCGCTCAGACCCTAAAAAAAATTAAAACTCATCCTCCCCGTCGCAATCTCTGGGAGGATAGAAGATTTTTCCATCAATCACTTGGTTAAACAACCCCGTGCCTTTGACCGCAATCTCGACCCTCGGGTTCAAAATCTTTTGTTGCTCAGCGACCGTGTAGAAACCATAGTCGAGTGTGTCCAGGGAGTCTTGCTCGAGCACCCGGATGCGTGCAATTAGCTGTGCTCTGGACACCATGGCTTTCTCCGCGTCAGTCTCTTCCTCAGCCGGGGCCGCGATCCCTTTTATCTCTTTTGTTCGAGCAATTAGGCGCTCGTTCTCTTTGGTCACAACATCTTGTTAGGGCGGCAGCTCATTCAGATCCTTAAGAAGTCGAACTTGGGCCTCGAACTTTGACTCGTGGTTGAGGATGTAACACTTTAATTTCTCATTTTTGGCCTTCAGCTTTTGAATTTTAGCATATGCTGTGTCGAGGGAGGCTTGAGAGCTCGCGGCCTCATCATTTAACGTCAAGGTCATCTCGAGCACCCTCATCACAACGGCCACATCCTCCACCAAGTTTTTTTGACGGACCTCCTTATCCTTGGACATAATCACCTCCTTCTCCTCCTCTTGAATGCCTAAAGAGATCTCTTCGCTAAAGAGATCACAGTTTAGATAACAGGGAGGTAGCATGAAGACCTCCCCGGGCCTCTTATCACCTTTGGGAACGACGCACTCGACATCTTCCACGCGTTTCCTCTTTGTTGCAGGCTCACCGGGTGGAACCTGGGCGGGATCGCTGGGGGGAACCTGAGTCTTTGAGGAAGACGGGGAACCACTTGAACAGATAACAAATTTGGCCTGCTCCTGGAGTTGGGTGACCCTATTCTTTGGCCCCGAGGTAGAAGCATTCTTGGGCCTCAGCTTTAGGAGGCGCTCAGAAATGGACGCCATCCGACCTGCACTCAAAAGGAAACTGCCAGTCACGAGATAAAACAAAGACAAATATTGCGAGCATGTCCCCGCGCGAAAGGCAGGCATGAAAATAAGACCGAGACTATATCCCCTACCTAAAAGCCTCATGGCTTCCTCGTCTGAGGAACATTCGAGAAAAGCCTTTGTATTGATAAACCTTTTTGTGATACAGCGGCAAGCAAGAGTCACCACCGACTTTTATTTCATCCAATCATGGAAAAGGAAAAAAGAACAGAAAAAAATCTTTTTTTCGAGATATTCTGAGTACGGGGGGTAGATTATAGAAAGGGAAGGTGTTAGCACCCTTTCCATCCGTAGTTATCTGCGGGCTCTTAGGTACTTGCTCATTTTTCAAATTGCTTGTGTGTGATTGTCTTGAAAATGTTTTTACTTCGTGATAACCCTTGTATCAGTCTTCAAGGGTGTGACGAAGTTGTTTTTGAAAACTATTTTGAAAAGGTGTTAGTGTGAAAAGTTTTTGTTGAGCAAGTACTTAAGATTCTACCTACTCGAAAAAAGATTGTTTTTGTTCTATTTCCTTTAAACAGTGTTATCCTACTATAAAGGAGTAGGTAGCACCATCATTGGAGTTTGTAAGGGGCGTTCGAAAGGGACAAATACAATCACTAAAGCAATAGTTAGAAAACTTTAGTAATAACCCTAGAGTCTTAAGATCTTTTCGAGGCAACATTTCCGAAGCAACATTTCCGAGGCAACATTTCAGAGGCAACATTCAAATAGGACAATTTGATCTCTTTAGACTAGAGGGCAACCACTAAAATCTCCTATGCTTAATGATTATTTACCGAAGGCAACCGAAGTGAGGTAAACCCTAGGAGTGAATATGTGCATATGATTTGTTTCAATTATTTAATCTTTACACATTAGGTGATCTACCGTTTTAATTTTCCATACATTCTTGTCATACAATCCTATTAGACATGCATCTAGACAGTTAAATATTGCGGAAATTAAAAGTGCGGGGAAGTAAAACCTAGCTATTACAAGGCTTCGGGAAAGGGGATTAATTACATAACCAAAAATCGGGGATTTAAAGCAAGAAATAAAACCCTAATTTAACTATTACAAATCCTGAACAGTTACAAAATAATGGAAAAAATAATTAACAGGCGCGCGACAAATTAAATACGAGGACGGTAATTAATAACTTAAAACCCTAATTGAGAGAAAGAAATTTTTGTGGATTTTTATTTGAGAAAATAATTAAATCACAAATTAATTAAACCTAATTTCTAATTGTTTTAAATTATGAAAGAAGTTAATTAACATAATTCACTAATTAAATTAAAAGAAGTATTTTATGAGAAAAATAATTTTTGTGTATTTTTTTGAGAAAGATTAATTAAATTATGTACAAATGAAATCCTAAGTCTAATTATTTTTAAATTATGAAAGAAATTAAAAATTTCCCTAAATTAATTAAACTAATTAATTCAAAAAAAAAATATTTATTAAGAAAATAAGTCTTTTTGTGATTTTTGATTTGTTAATTTAATAAAATAATTTTTGTATTGATTAAAAAAACAAAATAATTAAAGAAAAGAAATTAAAGAAAAGTAGTAAAAATAACCAAATGGGCTTGCTGTTAGCAAATCTGGGGGGTATGAATGGCAATTTTGGCAAGGCCCATAATGGTTGAGCCCAAGTCTACGCCTGATCCAATGCACCTCTCTTCTAATGATTCATGGTGGACCGTCAAGGCTGGAGCGTGGGATCCACAAGATGATGGGTCTCAAGGATGAGATCTGAGGACGTATGGTGGTCTCCTGGAGATGAAGCGCATTGGATCCTGTGAAGAAAATATGCAAATGATAAAATGTTAGAGTCAGGGGTCGAACCCCTGACCTCCTTCCTACAACGCCTTATCCCTCCTCCTGGTTACCACTAGACCAACTGCTCAATTGATAATATAAATGACCAAAATATAATATATTAGAAAACGTTAACAACCAGGAAAACACACGCGAGATTTGAATTGGCCAATCGTGCTTTGACACGCATCATCTTCTTCCTTGGACCGTTGTTTTAGGTAAAACACTTTTACCTACAGACGTTTTGCCATGGCTATAACCTTGTCTCATTCAATAATCAAGCACATGCAATATAAATTCATTTGGGGACCATGAATCAACTGGGTTTGAAGCCCTGATCATCATGGTACCCATTATCAAACCTAATTTTTCCCAGGTTAAGAAACCCTAAAACGAGCTCGAAAACCCTAGATATGGCATATTGTGATTCCTGCGCTGTAAATGCAATTAAATGGTACCAATAGCTTGCAAACAAGATGATGAACAAGAATATATGATTAGAATAGGTTTATGATATGTAAAACATGGTAAACGATTTTGAGTTCTTAGTGAAAACCGTGGTGGATGGTGGGCACGATTCCGGGTGTTTTGAAGCTTGAGGATGGGTGGAATAGCTCCCTGAGACGCCAAGAAGTGTATTGTTGGCCTTGAACTGCGTTGAATCACCCTGTAGAAGGAAATCCGATACCCACTTTTTGTCCAAAAATTGAATTTTGTTCTTGCTGTTTCACGCCTTCAACCCTTGTGTTTTTTATCTGGAGTTATTATGCACTTATAGTAGACTGAATTAGGTCAACAAAATTGTATCATATCTTTGAGAATTATGAAAATTGGATTTAATTTGCTTCATGTATGATATCTTTCTTAAACAAGCTTCAATCCAATCTTTTTCAATCTAAATCCACTTTGCACGAGTTGGCTGGCATGTTAGCTGTATATGAACTCAAAATGTGCACAAAAATCCCAAGATTTGATTTGTTTTCATTATTTTACCATTTAATTTGATTTATTTTGATTTAAATGAATAAAAAATCAAAATAAATGATAAAAATAATAAAATAAGAGGTGAATGAACTCAGGGGTCGTGGGTCCTATTAGAAACATGTTTCAAGCAAGAAAACATGAGCCCCTTTGGAAAAAATGCAAATTGATCAATGTTGACTTTTGACAATTTTCCAAAAATTGCCAACTTTGACAATGCACAACTCTCTCAATTTTGACCCTAGGAGGATGTTCTTTGACTTTTTAGAAATATTATGATGTCCCCTAATCAACCCTTTTGGTCTCATCTTAATTGAGTCTTCCATTTTAATGTATGAAGCTTTGACCCAAAAGGTGTTTTTGTTGACTTTTCAAAAGGACCTATAATGTTAAAATTCATATCTTTTTGTGAGTGAATATTTTGAACTTGTGAGATGAATATGATTTGTAGGTAATTGTATCCTCTTAACAATGAGCTTTGGATGGAAAATTTCTGATAAAGTATGAAGAAGTTATGCCTGGTCAAAGTTGGGTTGACTTTTACTACGAAACCCTAATTTAGCAACTTTTGGGTTTTGAGGAATTTGGAGCATTCCTTGAGGAATCATGATCAACCCTTGATCAAATTATGGATATAACTTCAAAATGTTGATGTTGACCAAAAATATTTAGGTTTGACTGTATGTGGGCCACCGTTGACTTTTGACCTAGTACAGTCGATTCTCAAGCATCTGAGCAGTTGGCTGAGCAAACTTCTTATGCAAGGCTTGAAAATTGGCATGGATGATATTGGGAACATATTAAGACCATGGAGAGCATAGGAGACCTTTTTGGTCTTCTCATCTTGATGAAAATAGAAACCCTTATTTGGGGTATACTGCCTTAGAAGAGAGTTTGTCTGGTCAACTCTTGGACTTCCTTGAGCAACTTGAGGACCTCACTTGACATTTGTTGAGTAAAATGGGAGGGAAAATTTTGGGGTACAATAACTTCCCCTGTCCAATCTTCTTAAACCTGAGGATGTAGATTGGTTGCAATGCCTTTCTTGATCTGAAGATGGAAGATGATTGAACACTAGAGTGCCCAGAAATTTGCACTCGCATGAAGTGGTACTTGATTTGTGATATCGAGAATGGGCTTACAAATGCCATTTGGAGGTCGATGATAGAAGATTGTTGGAGATGGGCTTAAATATGCCATCCAGGATGCGACGGAGAATTGTCGGAGATGGGCTTAAAGATGCCATATAGATAATGTGGATTTCCTGAGATATTCCTTTGACGAGAGTCCCTGTTGCTGTTGTTAAGGAGGAATCTGTTGAGGAATGTTGGTATTTGTTTTGGGAGAAATAGAATTTTAGGAGCTTCAGTTGTCCGTTACTCTTCTGGGGAATTAACTCCGGGGGTGAACTGCATATCAGGTCAATGTACAGGCTGCATCGCGACTTACTACGGAGATGCGAAACCAATCGGGTTTGATCAGGTCCAGGTCTTACAGTGTTGTGGACTGCTATTTGGAGATAAAGAGGGAAGGAACCTGGATAGTAGGGTTACTTTGTGATAAGTTCGTGTAGAACTTCAAAAGGAACCTGGGTGAGGTTACTTTGATATGACAGCTTGGGCAAGGTTGTTTCGTGAGGAGTTTGGGTAAAACTGCAGCGGGAACCTGGGTAAGGTTACTTTGAGATAAGTTTGTCTAAAACTTTAAAAGGAACCTGGATAATGTTATAAGTTTGTGTAAAACTTCAGGATGAACCGGGGTAGGGTTATAAGTTTATGTAAAACTTCAGGATGAACCGGGGTAAGGTTATAAGTTTGTGTAAAACTTCAGAAAGAAACCTGGGTAAGGTTACTTTGTGATAATTTCGTGTAAAACTTCAGGAGGAAATGGGGTAAGGTTACCTCGAGATAAGTTCGTGTAAAACTTCAGGAGGAACTAAGGTAAGGTTACCTTGAGATAAGTTTGTGTAAAACTTCAGAAAGAACCGGGGTAGGGTTACTTTGGGATAAGTTTATGTAAAACTTCAGAAAGAACCGGGGTAAGGTTACTTTGGTATGATAATGTAGATTAGTTGACCCTTTTTATTTCGGGACTAAGTTTCCACTAGTTGTCTGTAGATGTGATCTGTATAATTGCTGGATTTGTTGAAGCTAATCATCTCTTCCTGAAAAGATATCAGGGTTAGTTGTATGTGATGCATGAAATGCAGGGTGAGATGATGTTCTCAAAATAAATGAGATTATGTTGTATATGACATGCATGCGTATGTCATGATGTATGTTCATAAAATGCTATTGTGGTATGCTTACGCCTGGGAAAATAAATTCATGACTATTGCTGGAGATTCGCAAATATTCTGTCGAGAAGAGGTGTTGGAGAAGTAACTCTGTGAGGACCAGACTTTGGGGGAAGAGATACTCTGTTGGTAGACCTGCTGATCTGGAGGAATAAATCAGCTGGGGATGAAATTCCGTTGCTGGAAGTGATGAGCTCTGTTGGAGATTGAGCCTTTGTATCTGTAGAAATAAACTCTGCTTGGGAGACAACTTTACGAACCGCTTGTGATTATGAAATTAGGTCGGGGAATATAGATGTCGATTCTCTTAAGGAACTTTGCTGGGGAACATAGCTCCTGTTTGGGGAAGCCGATGTCAAAGCTTTAGTTGCCTATACTCTGTGGGAAGTGTAGATGTCACAGGGTCGTATGCTAAGGATACGACAATGACTTTGCATCAGGACTTTTCTACCCCTGTACCTGCTGGAGAAAGTACCCATAGAGGCTTTGTGGATGCTGATCGGGATGATAAGTCTTCTATTGATAAGCAAATGATAAGATGATGGGACATAGTCGTACGCTTCAAATCCCTAACTTTTGTCTGGACTGCCCTTTCGGGTTTTCAGTCCACCGGGATACCCTTTTTTGCTCAAGCCGCCTTTTCAAGTTTTTGACTTGTCGGGTGTACATATCTTTTTTGTTTTTATCATAATTTTTTCCTAGGCCAGTCAACCTAGCGGGTCTTTATTCATGCGTAGTATTTTCCGACTATGTCCATGTTCACCGGGTACGGAGAATTGTCACTGTCCATAGTAGTAAGTGTTGCCACACTACCAGAAGATGTTTGTTTGATCGTACATGATTCGTTGTTGGAATTCATGCCCAATTCCCCAAGGGATTCAGATGGAGATCTTCCCCTGGCTATTTGGCATCTTTGAGAGATTTCTTGAATCTTGACTTGACTTCCCCAGATGATGGACAATGATCATGTCGTGCCCCTTGGTTGGAAGTGTTTTTCCACTTGAGGTGATCCTTTTTATTGAGAAGGTTTTTGTTCACTAGATATTTGTCATGAGAATTTCTCTGTTGCTTAATAAATAGTCATATGCAAACAATGTTATTTTAAGAATGCAAAGCTTACGTCTGTCTTGAATTTTTGAAAATGCAGCTTTTTTTTATAGAAAAAATAGAATTTTGCAAAGATGTGATATCAACTCAAGATTTGTAACGGACCTTCAGGAGTCAGGATACCTTTTGTAATAGTATGCTTTCGAACTAACCCATGCTTCAGCAAGGACTTTTAAGGGTTATAACATGGCCTGGTTCACGGTTTAAGAAACAAAGGATAAAGGCTCAAATTTTATTTGTACCCACCCATTCTTCGTGGTGTTCTTCGACCCTAAACTCAGCTAATTGTGCATTTAGATCTCATTTGAGTCTTTGCTCTGATATTTCAGTGATGGTTCGGGTACTGACCGTTTATTTTGAATAGGCAGTCATTTCTTTTTTGTTGAGGGTTTGTAGGACCTCTTTCTTTTTTATTTTATTATCCCTGTCTTTAGCCTGAATTGTTTCTTTTTGTGATTACAGACAGCGGGATGCCCTAGTGTTTTTTCTTAAGTCTCCTTCATAGATTTTGACTTAATGGGCTTTTATTTCGAGAGAAAATGACTGCCTATCTTGATGATTATAGGGAACCATCACCGTCTTTTGTTTCAGAAGGATGTCTTTGATGCCATTCATTGTGTACGAAGCGGCAGATTATGACTGAATGCGCCTCTGAATTAATTGAGAAAACTACCATGCCCCAGGTTATGATTAAGGGTTTTAATATGTGTGAAAAGAAAAACTCCTACTTCTTTGGCTCGAAGGGGTTGACTAGGGATTATCTTCCTTATAACTCCATTGTTTAGGATTTGAAACAACACCTGTACATCATCAACAAGGTTTGTTCAAAAGCATACTGTAGAGATTATGGGATCGTTTTCGTCATCCTCCCTCTAAAGGCTTACAGTTTTTTAGTCGAGAGTTGAATATCACGAAAAGGAAATATAAAGCAATTTAAGTATAATGAAAACAAATTAATTCAAGACAGACATGTGTAATGCATTGATGAAATAATAAAGTTTGTCATGACAATAATTGTTCGAATAAGCAAAGAAAATACAACTTCAGAATTTAAATGAACAAAAATGCTTTCAATCCTAGCCATGGTTTGGAAAGGGAGCAGTGATCACGTTGGGAGTCTCAGGAGGGTCGAATTCGATCTCCTTGGCATCAATCATATTCTGAATCTTGTATTTCAGCGCCAAACAATCGTTAGTATCATGCCCCGGGCTGTCAGAATGATAAGCACACCTTGCCTCCAGATTGTAGTTAGGAGAGGAAGACTTAGGGTTCGGATGAGGGTTTATCACCGTAATCAGATTCATCTTCAACATATGTTGCAATTCTTGTAACAATGGAATGTTGATTTGGGTGAACTGCCTTTGAGGTATTTCCAGGCTTGGCTGATTGTTTCGTTGTTGTGGTCGTTGTGTGTGTTCTGAATTAGAGATCAACACTGCCCCCGCAGATTGGTGGTGGTCTGCCTTGCTACGCCCCTTCTGGCCGTGCACAACATTAGCTTCCCTCTTGCCACCAAATGACTTTTTCTCTGTACTCGAAGAGGTATTTTTCTGGATCTTGCCACTCTGGATCCCAGCTTCTACTCTTTCTCCAGTCAGAATCAGCTCGGTGAAACCCGCTGATGAGCTACCGATCAAATGATTAAAGAATGGACCAGATAGCGTACCCAAAAACATATCAACCAACTCCCTATCAGACAACGGGGGTTGGACTCTTCCATCCAAGTCTCTCCACTTCTGGGCATAACCTTTAAATCCTTCACTTTCCCCCATGGACATACTCTGGAGTTGAGTACGAGTAGGAGCAAGGTCGGCTTTATATTGATACTGCTTATAGAAAGCAGCAGCTAGATCTTCCCAATTTCAGACATTGGCTCTCTCTAGCTGGTAGAACCATTCAAGCTGAGTCCCTGACATAATATCTTGAAAGAAATGAACCCACAGATTTCTATCAGCGGTGTGGGGATGGATTTTCTTGACGTAGGAACAGAGATGGAGCTTTGGGCAGGACACCCCATCATACTTGGCAAAAACTGGAGCTTTGAACTTCTGCGGGATGACCACTCCCGACACCAAACCCAATTCTTCAAAATCCAATCCAGGTATCCTCTGAACTTCCATGGCACTCGGACGATCTTCTACTGTTTGTATCTATCTTCAACAGGAGGATATTGTTCATCATTGTAATCAGTATCATTGTTAGAGACTGCAGGACTAGGGTCCTTCTCTTCTTCTTGGTTTTCCCCTTCCTTAGATGAAGATGTCAGGTCGTCTTGTCGCTTCAACCGTTCTCCAAACCTTTTGCCCATGTTAAGAATAACAACAACCTTCTTCTTTTACTTCTTCTCTTTCAGAATGAGGGCTTTCAGATCCTCCTGCCCCTTTGCCAGACTGATGAACATTTGTTGGAACTGGGCGTTCTGTGCCTGAAGGTCCTTAATGCTTTGTTCAGAATACATTCCTGCTGAAATAAACAGCGAAGAAGATGAGAAGCCTGTAATGGTACCTGTAATGATGTGTATGATAATGGTATGCGCATGAAATGATTTCAAAGACTTCGGGAAATCTAAATTTGCACACCAAAATAAACAAAAACTTTATTAGCTGAATTTGAAGTTCAAATGCCTTTTAGGTGTTACAATTAAAAATAAATCTAAAACTAGAAAGAAAAATCAAAAGTCCCGTGGATGCTTCCTCTTTGTGCCAAGGTAATCATTCAGTCCTTTTTCCTCATGCAGTTGCTTTGTGAGCTCTAAAACCTTCCTCTCCTAAGCATGGAACTGATACCTGTAAGTATCCCGCTCTTCCATCAACTGAATCCAAGACCTCTATAATTCCCCAATATCAGTGGGCATGTAAGGATAGAGAACCGTGTAAATAATTCCTTCTTCAGTAGTGGGTTCCACAATCATTGGAAAAACGGACACATAGGGCATCATAAGCTTCTGAGCACGAGCTCGTACCCATTGTAGATAAGGTTCCATTGGAATGGAAGTCTTTGTCCCAAAAGCCCAGACACTGGATCTGTTTACAATGCCCCAGGTTCGTATGAACCTCTAGAGATACTCTTGAATATCCTCCTTATAGTTGAATACAAAACCCTCGATAAGTAACTCATGGGGACCATCCCTTCGTGTGTGACCAAATTGTCACAGAGCTAAACAAGGATTGTAGGTTATACCCCCTCTGATACCAAGCAGTGGGACATTAGGGTACTGCCCGCAGCGGTCAATGATAGCAATCTTTTCCATAGATCGAGAACACCAACGAATATCCATATGAG
Source organism: Vicia faba (assembly GCA_948472305.1). NCBI lineage: Eukaryota > Viridiplantae > Streptophyta > Magnoliopsida > Fabales > Fabaceae > Vicia > Vicia faba. The sequence goes on from OX451739.1 coordinate 1,451,494,975, forward strand.
CGAGTGACATTATCCTTTGTGACCAAACCAGACCTTCTTCAATTTTAAGTATGGACTTAGGGAGGTGATAAATAAACCACCTCGACAGCAATGGCATGAAGCACACGAGAATCCCTCTTCTCCTCATGGTACGAGTATGGAGAGTATGCAAAATATCTCCGAGCAAAGTAGGCACCGGGTTGCGAGAGAGAAAGATCCTGATAGCATTCACATCTATGAATGAGTCCGGATTAGGAAAGAGAACTAAACCATAGATAAGAAGAGCCAAGACCTCCTCAAAAGCCTGAAAATCCATATTATCCCAAAACAGCTGGGCTTTGTCTATCAGAAACTTAGCTAGAAAACCCTTAACTCCGCTTCTAGTTTCCCAATTGGATACCACGTCGGCCCGTCTCATATGTAAAGCTGAGGCAATAACTTCTGGCTTAGGAACTTCTTCTAGACTTGTGAAGGGTACCTGTTCAAGAATAGGTATATCTAATAGCTGAGAGAATTATTCCAAGGTAGGAACCAACTGATAGTCTAGAAAGATGAAGCAGTGGTGCTTGGGATCAAAGAACTGAAAGAGTACACTCATCATCTTTTCATCAAAGTTTGAAGTAACCAGGTTGAGAAGTTGACCATGTCTCTTAGTGAACGTATAAGTTTTAGAAACCCTTGATGCTAGCTCTTTGAGTTGGGAAGGTATCTTCACAAAGCTGATTCGGATAGTGTTTCTACGAATGGAAGCCATGATCTGCAAAACAGAACAAAGATAAATTCCCTTGGTCTTTGAAATCGTTAGTGCAATAAACATGGATGTCATGTTATTATGCATGGTGTTATGATAAACCACAGGTATATCAAACACATGTATAACACACACAGTCAAATCACACCAAGTCCTTAGTTTTAAGGCTTGCATAAGGTTAAAGGTAGTACCCTCTTGAGTTTAGTTGGTTCAAACATGTCCTAAAAAGTAATCAGGTTCTAGAGATTCTCAATATCACTGACCGTCCTTTATCGGGCATTGTTTCAGCTCTTAATCTTTTCTTGCAGCCAAAATATCCTGAAAGTCTGGTCTCAATGAGTGTAGCATCGAGTATCAACCAGTTCTCAGCTCTAAACCGAGGTCGGCTATCTCACTACTTTCTAATGGCCAAGTTGTTCAACTAAGGTTCTAAGCTCCGTTAGTGCTTCACGACACCACGCAACGGCCCTGTATTCTCCTTGTTTCCCCATGAAGGATACTGGTACCAGCCAAAGTGCCACACCAACACATCCATCGCTTAAACCATATCGGTCTATGCCGTACAGTCTCCACGATCTATTGATGTTTACCTAATAAGTGCCCCTAGATCCGGGTGTAGGATCTATAGTAACCCAAGCAAGAACCCTTTTAAGATAAAGCAAACAAACAAGAAAGCAATTTTTAACATGACCTAGATCCTAAGGTAAACCCCACTTTATTTAGAGTCCCTAGCAGAGTCGCCAGTTCTGTGATACAGTGGCAGAATCGGTTGTTTAATACTGGTTTGCGTTTTGCATTTTTTTGTTCGCAAAATGTCGCGGTAAGCAAGAGTCGCCACCGACTTTTATTTCATCCAATCATGGAAAAGGAAAAAAGAACAGAAAAAACCTTTTTTTTCGAGATATTATGAGTACGGGGGGTAGATTATAGAAAGGGAAGGTGTTAGCACTCTTTCTATCTGTAGTTATCTACGGGCTCTTAGGTACTTGCTCATTTTCAAATTGCTTGTGTGTGATTGTCTTGAAAATGTTTTTACTTCGTGATAACCCTTGTATCAGTCTTCAAGAGTGTGACAAAGTTGTTTTTGAAAACTGTTTTGAAAAGGTGTTAGTGTGAAAAGTTTTTATTGAGCAAGTACTTAAGATTTTACCTACTCGAAAAAAGATTGTTTTTGTTCTATTTCCTTTGGACAATGCTATCCCACTATTAAGGAGTAGGTAGCACCGTCATTGGAGTTTATAAGGGGCGTTTGAAAGGGACAAATACAATCACTAAAGCAATAGTTATAAAACTTTAGTAATAACCCTAGAGTCTTAAGATCTTTTCGAGGCAACGTTTTCGAGGCAACATTTTCGAGGCAACATTTCCGAGGCAACATTTCAGAGGCAACATTCGAATGGGACAATTTGATATCTTTAGACTGGAGGGCAACCACTAAAATCTCCTATGCTTAATGATTATTTACCGAAGACAACCGAAGTGAGGTAAACCCTAAGAGTGAATATGTGCATATGATTTGTTTCAATTATTTAATCTTTGCACATTAGGTGATCTACCATTTTAATTTTCCAGACATTCTTGCCATACAATCCTATTAGCCATGCATCTAGACAGTTAAAGATTGCAAAAATTAAAAGTGTGAGGAAGTAAAACCTAGCTATTACAAGGCTTCAGGAAGGGGGATTAATTACATAACCAAAAATCGGGGATTTAAAGCAAGAAACAAAACCCTAATTTAACTATTACAAACGCTGAACAGTTACAAAATAATGGAAAAAATAATTAACAGGCGCGCGGAAAATTAAATACGAGGACGGTAATTAATAACTTAAAACCCTAATTGAGAGAAAGAAATTTTGTGGATTTTTATTTGAGAAAACAATTAAATCACATTTAATTAAACCTAATTTCTAATTGTTTTTAATTATGAGAGAAGTTAATTAACCTAATTCACTAATTAAATTAAAAGAAGTATTTTATGAGAAAAATAATTTTTGTGTATTTTTTTGAGAAAGATTAATTAAATTATGTACAAATGAAATCCTAAGTCTAATTATTTTTAAATTATGAAAGAAATTAAAATTGCCCTAAATTAATTAAACTAATTAATTCAAAAAAATAAAAAAAAAATATTTATTAAGAAAATAAATCTTTTTGTGATTTTTGATTTGTTAATTTAATAAAATAATTTTTGTATTGATTAAAAAAACAAAATAATTAAAGAAAAGAAATTAAAGAAAAATAGTAAAAATAACCAAATGGGCTTGCTGTTAGAAAATCTAGGGGGTATGAAAGGCAATTTTGGCAAGGCCCATAATGGCTGAGCCCAAGTCTGCACCTGATCCAATGCACCTCTCTTCTGATGATTCATGGTGGACCGTAAAGGCTGGAGCGTGGGATCCACAAGATGATGGGTCTCAAGGATGAGATCTGGGGACGTATGGTGGTCTCCTGGAGATGAAGCGCATTGGATCCTATGAAGAAAATAAGCAAATGAGAAAATGTTTGAGGCAGGGGTCGAACCCCTAACCTCCTTCCTACAACGCCTTATCCCTCCTCCTAGTTACCACTGGACCAACTGCTCCATTGATCATATAAATTACCAAAATATAATATATTAGAAAAACATTAACAGCCAGGAAAACACGCGTGAGATTTGAATTGGCCAATCGTGCTTTGACACGCATGATCTTCTTCCTTGGACCGTTGTTTTAGGTAAAACACTTTTACCTACGGACGTTTTGCCATGGCTATAACCCTGTATCATTCAATAATCAAGCATATGCAATATAAATTCATTTTGGGACCATGAATCAACTGGGTTTGAAGCCCTGATCATCATGGTACCCATTATTAAACCTAATTTTGCCTAGGTTAAGAAACCCCAAAACGAGCTCGCAAACCCTAGCTATGGCATATTGTGATTCCTGCGTTGTAAATGCAATTAAATGGTAATAGCTTACAAACAAGATGATGAACAAGAATATATGATTAGAATAGGTTTATGATACGTAAACCATGGTAAACGATTTTGAGTTCTTAGTGCAAATTGTGGTGGATGGTGGGCACGATTCCAGGCGTTTTGAAGCTTGAGGATGGGTGGAATAGCTCCCTGAGACGCCAAGAAGTGTATTGCTGGCCTTGAACTGCGTTGAATCACTCTATAGAAGGAAATCTTATCCCCACTTTTTGTCCAAAAATAGAATTTTGTTCTTGCTGTTTCATGCCTTCAACCCTTGTGTTTTTGATCTAGAATTATTATGCACTTATAGTAGACTAAATTAGGTCAACAAAATTGTATCATATCTTTGAGAATTATGAAAATTGGATTTAATTTTCTTCATGTATGATATCTTTCTAAAACAAGCTTCAATCCAATCTTTTTCAATCCAAATCCACTTTGCACGAATTGGCTGGCATGTTAGCTGTATATGGACTCAAAATGTGCACAAAAATCCCAAGATTTGATTTGTTTTCATTATTTTACCATTTAATTTGATTTATTTTGATTTAAATGAATAAAAAATCAAAATAAATGATAAAAATAATAAAATAAGAGGTGAATGAACTCATGGGTCTTGGGTCCTATTAGAAACATGTTTCAAGCAAGAAAACACGGGCCCCTTTGGAAAAAATGCAAATTGATCAATGTTGACTTTTGACAATTTTCCAAAAATTGCCAACTTTGACAATGCACAACTCTCTCAATTTTGACCCTAGGAGGATGTTCTTGGACTTTTTATAAATCTTAGGATGTCCCCTAAGCAACCCTTTTGGTCTCATCTCAATTGAGTCTTCCATGTTCATGTATGAAGCTTTGACCCAAAAGGTGTTTTTGTTGACTTTTCAAAAGGACCTATAATGTCAAAATTCATATCTTTTTGTGAGTGAATATTTTGAACTTGTGAGCTGAAGATGAGTTGTAGGGAATTGTATCCTCTTAAAAATTAGATTTGGATGGAAAATTTCTGATAAAGTATGAAGAAGTCATGCCTGGTCAAAGTTGGGTTGACTTTTACTACGAAACCCTAATTTAGCAACTTTTGGGTTTTGAGGAATTTGGAGCATTCCTTGAGGAATCATGATCAAAACTTGATCAAATGATGGATATAAATTCAAAATGTTGATGTTGACCAAAAATATTGAGGTTTGACTGTATGTGGGCCACAGTTGACTTTTGACCTAGTATAGTCGATTCTCAAGCATCTGAGCAGTTGGCTGAGCAAACTTCTTATGCAAGGCTTGAAACTTGGCATGAATGATCTTGGGAACATATTAAGACCATGGATATCATAGGAGACCTTTGTGGTCCTCTCATCTTGATGAAAATAGAAACCCTAATTTGGGGTATACTGCCTTAGGAGAGAGTTTGTCAGGTCAACTCTTGGACTTCCTTGAGCAACTTGAGGACCTCACTTGACATTTGTTGAGTAAAATGGGAGGGAAAATTTTGGGGTACAACACTTATAACAAGGAGACACTCCCCGTCATTGTCAAAGAGGAGGTTGTTGTTCATATCTACACATCTCCCTGGGGAGAAACTTTTTACGTAGGACGCTAGCTTCTCATAGGAGATTTGGTTCTGCACTTCTAAATCCTCAGGTTTTACTGCATAATATTCAGGCCTTTACTCAAAAAATTTCCACTTCCATTCGAGCGAGAATCTTGCCATCAGTCATACTACTGGCTGACCGTCTTCTATCGCTTCCACCCGGTTGTGCAAGGAATATATAGTTGCATCTGTTAGAGGCTTCACGACGAAGTACCACTCTTTGAAATTGCGGACAGATTCCAAGTATGGCCGAAACAGTTTCCCAAACTGTTTGAAGGACACCCACGTTTGCCTTTCTCCAATGGATTGCCTTTGTAAGTGGAAGATACAAAAGAAGAGGGGAAGCGTAACGCCTATTTACAGATATTAGTAGACGATCTCGAACGCCTACACGAATGCCAACGCGTTTGGGTGAAGTTAAGAGGGCGCCAATTGAAGCCACTGGAAAAACCCCACTTGAAATTCATTGAAGGGAAAACACATCCCTGCCTCTTTAAACACGAACTCGTACATGGGAAAACATTTTCCCAGATAAGCCAAGCATATCCTCCGGTTATGATGAGGAATTTTGAGAATCCAATTGGCGGGGTCCCCCTCGGCTCAAATCTCCGGACATTTGAACGCATCTGTTGCATCGTGTGAAAAGCACGGCCTTTTATTTCTAGGATCAGAGGCGACCCAGGCCAAAGGGTCCTCCTCGATGTTGATTTAATCTTCTTGGTGGGCGGGCAAGACATCCTCCCCGACCGAATGTGCCATTATAACTGAAAAGTAGGGGAAAACAGTGAATTCAACATCATCATATTCACCCTTCCACCGTAAATTAAGTGAAAGGGAGAGGAAGTCGTCGATGGACGGACTTCTAGCTAAGCCCTCTACCGCACACTAAAACCAACCAAACTTCTATTGGGGATATCTAGTCAAACGAGTAAGGTGCTCGAATCAATCCCCACTGTGATACGGTGGGAGAACTGACTAGAGGTTTTGTGTTTCGTTCGCACTTGTGCGGTTAGCAAGAGTCGCCACCGACTTTTATTTTATCCAAAAGGAAAGGTAAAAAAGCACAGGAAAGACCTTTCGAGAATTTTTCTTGGGTTCGGGGGGTAGATTATGAAAAGGGAAGGTGCTAGCACCCTTTTCATCCATGGTTTTCCATGGGCTCTTAGTTACTATATAGTATATAGAAAGCAGTAAATTGCGGAAATTGAAATTCTAAACTATTACAAAATGTTCGGGAATGGGGGTACAATTGTTACAAATGGGGATGAATCAAATAAAAAAATAACAATGTCCAAATATCAAATAATACAACCAAATCGAATTGTTGTGCGATTTAATACAAAGCTATGACAATTTACGAAAATAAAATCAACAAAGTATAAAATGTATGTATTTACTTGAAAAAAAGAAAAATAAAACTTAATCTAAAAAGAAAATGATTTAAGTTAAAAACCATTATTATTATTATTCTTTTGTATTTTTATCAATTATGTAAACTAACTTTAAAGAAAGAAAATAAATTAAGTTAAAATTTAATGTTTTTATTAAGTGTAAGAAAATTAATAAAGACAAATTATAAAAAAAAGAAAATGATAAAAAGAATTAATTTCAAGACTTAAATTAAACTAATGAAAATGCCTTTTTTAAAGTTCTAATTAGTAATTTTATAAGAAAGAGGCAAATTAAAAAAACAAAGCAATAATGGGCTTAAAGAAAAAGGTGTTAGGCCCAACAAGAAAAATGTTAATGCTGAAACAAAAAAAACAAGGCCAGATGGGGGGGGGGGTGTTAGCAATTACGTGTGAGCTTGAGAAATTGTAAATAGAAACGGCCCAATGTATAAAATTTGCATAATGTTTGATTAGGGTAAACAAAATTAGGGTTTGCTGTTGTGTTTCTCACAGCGGCGCCGCTTCTGATCGTCTCTTTCACTTCTCCCTCTCATTCATCTTTCTCACTTAAACGTCCCTATTCGTCCTTGTCCCTCTTTGTAAACGAAACCAATCTTGGCCTCTCTAACTCATTTTGGTTCGCGTTCTTCTGGAAACCCTAGGTTGTGATTTAAACTTATCTAAAGGGTTTGAAATGTGTTTTGATCTGATCCTCCCTCTACTTCCGTTGTCGGAGCGCCTCACAATCCTCACCTCCTAACCAAGTGCTAGCGGTTTCGTTCTTGTAAGGTATGGTTCGGTTTTGGTTTTGAACTTAACAGTTTCGTTGGTTTTATACGTTTTGTTCATGTTTTGCTTGTTAATCATGCTTATTACCTTATTGAGATGCAGAAAAATTTGTAAGGAGGGCGAGGAAGCCATACCTGTTTAGGGATTTTCTGGAATGGAAGGGAATGGTGAGGCTTGAGGGAGGTGCTCCCTGGTGGCGGATCTCGCGAGGGAGGAAGATGAAGATTGGATGAATGCGTGAGCTCTTTCTGGTAACCTTTTATATACTCTTGGATGATGATGCTTCTGACTTTGTGATGATGTTATTGTGCCTTTGTTACAGTTTGGTATGAACTTAACAGTTTTGGAGGTTTGGGATATTTTCTGAAAGTTGTTGTTTTGGATAGTTTGCTTTTACAGTTTGACAGTTAACAGGTTTGTTTGAAAATGGTTTTTTGAGACTTGAAAACTGTTTTTATAGTTTGGGAGATTGATGGTAGTTTTGAATGATGATTTTGACAGTTTGCAGGTTTGTTTGAAAATGGTTTTTGAGACTTGAAAACTGTTTTTACAGTTTGGGAGATTGATGGTAGCTTTGAATGATGATTTTGACAGTTTGCAGGTTTTGTGGTTATGGTGATTTGGGGTTTGCTATGTTTTTGTTTTTGAGTTTTGTGAGTTTGGGATATTGGTTATGGTTGTTTGAACTGAGTTACAGGATTTTTTTGGTATTGACAGGTTTAATGCTGGGATGATTTTGTGGTTTGTTCTGCTTGTTACAATTTAGTTTTAACTGTTTGGACTTGGATGCTTTTAATGGTTATGTTTGTTGAAATGGTTTTACAGGTTGAAGGATTTTTTGAACTGAGTTACAAATTTTTGTTGTGTTTGATGGAAGATGACAGTTTTGATACTTGGTGTGATCGGTGGATCTGGAACTGACTGTTTAACGCTGGTTCGCGAAATGTCACGGAAGCAAGAGTCGCCACCGTCTTTTATTTTCTCCAATATGGACAGGACAAAAGCACAACAAAATTCCTTATGAGATAGTTTCTCGGTTCAGGAGGTAGATTTATAGAAAGGGAAGGTGTTAGCACCCTTTCTATCCATGGTTATCCATGGGCTCTTAGATACTTGCTCATTTGTTTTCAAAATGTTTGTTTGCTTTTCAAAATGTGAGTGAGTTTGAAAAAGTTTCATTGAAAACTTCAATTCGATTCTTGTATCAGTCCTCAAGAGTGTTGTGAAGTGTTTTGTTTTGAAATCTTTTTGAAAGTGTCCGTGTGAAAAGATTGTTTTATTTGTTTTTTAGAGAGCAAGTACCCATGAGTTGTCTACCTACCCTAAGGAATTAGGCTGTGTAAAAGTCCTTAAGGTAGTGCCATCCCACCATTGAGAGGTAGGTAGCACCACCATTGGAGGTGTTCGGGTCAATTCGAGTTAAGGGACATTGTGTGGTCACCAAAGCAATAGTAGGACACCTTAGAAGCTACCCTTATGTCCTTGATCCTTTTTTAATCTGAGGCAACCGTTTCGAGGCAACTGGATCATGGACATAAGGACTTACTAAAACGTCCTATACTTGACGACCACGTTTCGAAGGTAAGGCAACAGTGAGGCGTACCCTAAGAGTGGTGTGTGAATTTGTGTGTTATTTTCAGTTAATGTTATCTTTGATCATGACATGGTGAGCTACGCATTGTTTTTAATTAGCCATTCATTCTTTCATGCAATTAGAATTTAAAAGTGCGGAAATTTAAATGCGGAAAGTAAAATCCTACGCTATTACAAGGCGCGGGTCTATACATCGCCAAATTACAAAGACCCGTTTTAATAAGAAATGTGGAAAGTAAATAGACCTAATTACTATTACAAGCCTTGAGCAATTACATAATATTCGGGAGGAAATAAATTAACGTGCGAAAAGAACAAAAATAGAACGTTCGAGGGCGTTGGACCCTTTTGAAATTAAATTTGAATTAAAGCTAATTAATTATTTAATAAAAGGAAAGAAATGTTTTTTATGTTTTTGGTATTTAATGAAATAAAGAAAAGAATTAAAATTAGAAGGAAATCCTAGTTCTAAATATTTTTAATTATTAAAGAAAAGGTCCAAGTTTAACCTAATTTACACTAATTAATTATTTTACATATTTATTTACAAAAATTAATAGAAATTAATAATAATAATTATAATGAGAGAAAGTTATTTATTTAAGAGAGAAAAAATAAAAATGTCAAACAAACCTAATTCTACTTATTTTAATTTATTAAGAAAATGTTAAAGTTTAAAACCTAATTTACTAAATTAATGGTTAAGGTTTATTTACAAAAAATAATAGTGGTGAAATTAATATTAATAAAAATAAACATTTTTTTGATTTTTCTGTATTTTATATTATGAAAAGTTATTTGATGGAATTAAAAGAAATAATTAAAACATTAAAAGAATTAAAAGAAAATCAAATAAAAATAAAAAATGATGCAAACCATGGGGGGTATCAGGCCCATTTAGGAGGTGAATTGGAGCATTTTGGCCCATCAGAATCCAAGCCCTGTTTGACTTTCTAGCGCGTGTGTATGTGCATTGACTGACGTACATGGTAGGCATCCTCCTGTAGCCTTTGGATTGAAGCTCATGGCCATGTGGCAAGCTAACATGTGAGGACGTATGATGGACTTTGGGGCGTGCACTGCATTGGAATATATTGAAACAAAAATTACACAATATGTGGGGGACCTGGGAATCGAACCCAGGTCCCAGTACCTGCAGGCCACCTCAGCCACCAACTGAGCTATTGAGCGCATTTGTTAATATGCTGAAGAGTGATTATTATAAAAGAAAACAAGCGTTAGTGGTGTACACAAGAAATTACGCGCCAGTATTTGAATACTTCTATCACGTTATGACACGCCAGCTTCGTCTTCATCTTTGTCCCTGTAATATAAACAAATAGCGGGGGTTTTAAACCCCCACTAAGCAAGACCTGTAAAAATAGCGAATAGCCCATGCTGTAATATAAAAAGGGCGCGATGTCATGGTTAGTCTCGGCTTGATGTCACGATTTCAATGGCATAGGTTTTAGGATCCAATTTTTCCATATGCAGAAAGCCCTATTTTGGAGGTTCTGAAACCCTAGGTTTAAACAATGGTGGATTCTTATTTAGGCAGCCATACTTCAATTGAATGGTACCAACAGCTTCAGAATATCATTGTTAGTATAAATCAACAGTTAAAAAACATGAATAATGCATGGAAATTGAAAAACGATGATGAACACATTTATGAAAAGTGAGGCTCTGTTCTACCAATTCTTGAGGTCTGGAGACTGGTTCTTGATTGCAACACGTTCCTAACAATGTCAAGAATGTATTGGAAGGCTTGTTGTGCTTTGAAACGCCTTGTAACTATGTTTTCAGTTTTCAACTTTTTGTGTAAATTTTGCACTTTGGTTCTGAGTTCTTAGCAGCCTTTTCGTGTGTGTTAGCATTAGGTTATGTTGTGCCTTTGTATCTGAATGGAATTAGGTCAAAAAGCCAAGCCCATAGTCCATGAATTAATGATTCCAATATTTGATTTTGTTTATATCTTTTCCAATCTTTTTCCATGCAATTCTTGCCAAATTTGGATGATATTGTCCCCTTGAGATGGTGCACGAAATCTCTTGCATATATGGAAGATATTTGCTGCATAAAAAAGATTTAAAACCATTGTTTAATATTTTTCTCATAATTAAATTTAATTAAATGAATTAATAAGAATAAAAATTCAATTAATTAATTAAAAATAAGAAAATAAATCCCTTTGAGCTTAATGGGTCGTGCATATGCTTTGGGTAATGATTCAAGGAAGAATTTGAGGCCCATTAGCAATTTTGAAGCTTTTGAAGCAAAGTTGACTTTTCAAAATTCCCAAAAATTTCCCAACTTCTCTAAGGCATATCTTGCTCAATTTTGAAGCTATGATCATGTTCTTGGACATTTTGGAAAGGTCTTGAAGTCCTCTAACCAATGCCTTTGGTCCCATGTCATTTTGATTTACCAATCTCAAGTTATGGTCTTTGACTTAAAGTGCCTTTTTGTTGACTTTTGAAAATGACCTATAATGTTGAAATTGACAACTTTTTGTGAGAGCATTTCTTGGACTTGAAGTGTGAAGTTGAGTTGTAGGAAATGTCATTCTATTCAAAATGAGCTTTGGATGGGATTTTTCTGATAAACCATGAGGAAGTTATGCCCTGGTCAATTTGCAGTTGACTTTTCAATTGTCCAAAAATAGAAACTTTTGCATCTTGAGACTTTTTGAGCCATGCATTGAGAATCATGATCAAGAATTGATCAAATGATGTTTGTGGCTTCAAAATAAGATGTTGACCAAAAATTTTGACTTTTGACTGTCAAATGACCATTTTGCCCCTGCAGTTGACTGTGGTGCAATTAGGTTTTTTGACAGTTCAATTTGATGCTGTGAGTCTTGAAACTTGACATATGAATGCTTGACAATGTTTATAGGCATATTGGACTTGATTGGACCCTTGAAAACCTCAATTTCTTTGCAAGAACCAAAACCCTAATTTTGACTGTGTTAGGAGGCAATTGGACTGTGCCACCCTTGAGGGATTTGAAGCTTGATCTTGGCAAATCTTGAAGAATATGGGAGGGCAAATTTTGGGGTACAACACTTGGTTTCTTATGTCGTTGGAATTTCTGAGTTTTATCAAAATGTTCTCCCCTCTCTTTCTTATAGTTTGCCTACTGTTATATTTGCTTTGCTTTTTGACAGCCTGTGGGCAGAATAGCAAAGCTGTACTTTTTGTGCAATTCCAACAAATTAGGTGATTTCTTTCCTCTCTCTCCTCTCTCAATGATAAAAGCAAATTGCTTTTCACCTTTTTTCTCTGAAAAGTTTGCAAAATCTTGGAAAATGATGAAAAGGATATTGAAACAAGCCCCTTGCTTGTTGGCTTGGTTTACCATACTGCTTTCTTCTTGCCTGCTATTTGTTTGTACTGCTATGCTGCTTGTACTTTTTGTTGCATTGTACTTTGTCCAATTTGCTGCATGTTTGGCCCTGTTTAGTTTGGCTCTGCTTGCTGCATTGTTTGGACAACCTTGTTGCATTTGGACAAATTTGCTTTGCATTAGGTTTTGTCCAGCTTGTTGCATTCAGTTTGGACTATTTGTTTACATTTCCTATTTGGACAGCTTTGCTTGCATTTTTATTTTTATTTTTGTGAACCAAGAAGAATAATCTTCTTGTGATTTGAAAATAGAAAAATAAAAACGTCATGAATTAAAAAGTAGCCTTCTGATTCCAAATTGCAAACTTTAATGATGAACAATTTTTTTCTTTTGAAGATTCTTACTCATGTCCAATTAACTATGCTAATTATTTTTCTGTCTTTCTTTCATGTGAGCGCAAACTGGATGGTGGCAAAGCAGAGGAAGCAAGAGATTCTTTGGCGAGCATGGGAGCAATGGAAGCTTAGTCATCCTTAGGCTTAGATTTTTCTTTGTAACTTAGAGAGAAGTACTCAAACAATTGTACTAATTTATTTTTCAAATACAATAAGTTGTAAAACTTAAAGCATTTAAAAGATAAATTGTACTGTAACAATTTTTTTTGAAATAAATGAAAAAAGTCTTATGAAGTATTCTGATGTCCATTAAAATCCTTTACTGTCAACGACTCGCAATTTTCTCTTCACATCTTCACTAATTCTTAAAGATTCCCTGATCAAGATAATTGAAACTGCATTCCAATAATTCCAATCAAGACAACTTAAACTCCAAGTAATCCAATAACTCCGTAATCTTTCAACTGTATTCCAATCAAAACACACACTGTGTATTCCATAAACAAGCAAATGTTTATTCCATAAACAAGTGAATGTTTTAAAAGACGCAAATTATCTGGTTAACCTGGATCAAACAAAAACTTCCTTTTTAGTAAATTTGAGAGAGCATGAAAACATGTAACAGCCCATTGAATTTCTGAGAATTCAATTCTTTTGAGAAATGCAAGAAAAACCCTAACTGCTGGTTTACTGCCAAAGGAGAAAATATGTTTGATCGATTCCTGAGCCAATCTTGAATATTTGAAGAAAACCTAGGGTTGTGTTTTCTATGAAAAATGGGAGGGCAAATTTTGGGGTACAACAGCTGCCCCTGTTCAATCTTCTTGAACCTGAAGAGTTAGATCAGTGAGTTTGTCGTTCGCGACTCGAAGGTAAAAGATGATTGGACACTAGAGTGCTCGTAAATTTGCACTCGTCAAAGTGTAATTGATGGAATGGGCTTAAAGATGCCATTTGGAGAGGTGACAGAATCTTGTCGGAGATGGGCTTAAAGATGCCATCCAAGAATGTTTGTTGAAAATCAGGAGAATGAGCATCAGAATGGTATCCGTGTCTGGAGTGTCTCTGAGCCGGGGAGAAAGTCAGAATAAGTGACAGAATGGCTACCGTGTCTGGAGCGTATCTGGACTGTATCCGAAATTGAGATCTGTATGAGTAGTAGAATGACTTCCGTGTCTGGAGCGTATCCAAGTTGTAACTGTATTTGATTTTGAATAAATAACAGAAAGACTGTCGTGTCTGGAGTGTATCTGTATTGTATCTGAGTCTGAATAAGCGACAGAAAAGCATCCGTGCCTGGAGCATCTCTGGGCTGGGGAAAAAGTCAGAATAAGTGACAGCATGGCTACCGTGTCTGGAGCGTATTTGGACCGTATCTGAATCTTGTATTTGAATAAGCGACAGAATAGCATCCATGTCTGGAGCGTATCTCTGAGTTGTATCTGAATAAGCAATAGAATAGCATCCGTGTCTAGAGCATCTCTAAGCTGTTTTCTTGAGCTTTGAATTTGGCTAAACAATAGAATAGCATCCGTGTCTGGAGCATCTCTAAGCTGTTTTCAAATTCTTTGAATCTGAATAAGCAATAGAATAGCATCCGTGTCTGGAGCATCTCTAAGCTGTATCTGAATTCTTTGAATATTTGTTAAAGATAGCTGTTAATCTTATCCTGAAAAGGGTAAAATGTTGGCTAAAACACAAAGTTATGTTGCATGACATGTATGATGCAATAAAAATGTGTTTTATCAATGTTTATGGTATATGAATGTAATGTATGCATATGTAAGCTGATTCGATGTACTGTTGAGGAAAATAAATCCTTGATAGCTATAGATAATAAAACCCTTGACTGTTGTCGGGGAAAATAAATCTCTGACCGCTGTTGGAGATTCAAAATCTTTGATAACTTCTGTAGGGATGTGAGAATCCTTCACGACTTTCCTGGGGATATAGGGATCCTTCAAGTCTTGAAGTTGGAGTATTGAGAAAATCTGTTGTGAGAGTAATGTCAAACTACTTGAGAAATCTGCTTGGGAAATCCAGAGAACTTTGAAGACTTCTATTGGGGTTAAATAATGGGAATCCTTACTCGGTTGGGAAATAGGGAAAACTCTAGCGATCTCTACCGGGGATCAAACAAAGGAAAACCTTGATTTGCTGGAGAATAAGGAAGGCTCTGATGGCTTCTGCGGGGAACTAAAAATGAGAATCTTCAATCTATTGAGGAGTTTGAATCCTTGGGAAGTTAAGAATGAGAATCTTTGATATGCAGGGGATTAAAAAATTCTGACAAATTTGTTCTAGCGAGTAATGAAGACTCTGGCAACTTTACTGGAGAATCAAGAATGAGAATCTTCATTCTGTTGGGGATATCAGGAGTTTGGGTGTATGCCAATCTACTGGGAGTCAAGAATGAGAATCTTCATTTTGATGGGGATATCAGGAGTTTGGGTGTATGTTAATCTACTGGGAGTCAAGAATGAGAATCTTCATTCTGACGGGGATATCAGGAGTTTGGGTGTATGCCAATCTACTGGGAGTCAAGAATGAGAATCTTCATTCTGACGGGGACATCAGGAGTTTAGGTGTATGCCAATCTACTGGGAGTCAAGAATGAGAATCTTCATTCTGACGGGGATATCAGGAGTTTAGGTGTATGCCAATCTACTGGGAGTCAAGAATGAGAATCTTCATTCTGACGGGGACATCAGGAGTTTGGGTGTATGCCAATCTACTGGGAGTCAAGAATGAGAATCTTCATTCTGACGGGGACATCAGGAGTTTGGGTGTATGCCAATATACTGGGAGTCAAGAATGAGAATCTTCATTCTGATGGGGACATTAGGAGTTTGGGTGTATGCCAATCTACTGGGAGTCAAGAATGAGAATCTTCATTCTAATGGGGATATCAGGAGTTTGGGTGTATGCCAATCTACTGGGGAATTATCCTAGGTTGGGGATAAAAGTTAACTGTTATCTGGTTGATTTCCAGGCTTTAAGATAACTTGCTGGGGAATTTGGGGAGCACTGAATGGTTTCCGTTGTGGGTTGAAAGTTTCAGCTCCGCTGGGGATTGGTAGTTGGTAGTCTCATCTCCGCTGGGGATCTTAATGACACGCTGACTTGATTGTGTATGGATATGGGTTTAAAGATGCCATCCAAAGGTGATTGTTGACGGAAAGTTTGAATTGGATCGGAACAGAGAATGAATCAGAATAAACCGTTGAGAGATTTAATCTGTTGAGAGATTTTATCTGAATTAGTAAAAATCTGGAGACGAATCAGAATAAACCATTGGGAGATTTATCTGAAACAGCAAAATCTGGAAGTGAATCAGAATAAATCATTAAGAGATTTATCTGAAACAGATTTTATCTGAAATATCTTCAACTGGAATAAGAATCAGGGAGATCTTAGTGTCGATCCAACTGAACCAGAGAAGGTCTTAAATTAACTTTGACTGGATAAGAATCAGAAAAATCTTAGAATCGATTTAACTGAGCCAGACGAAAGTCTTTGGGAAATCTTCAACAGATGACGGGGAAAATAAATCCTGGACTGATATTGAAGAGTATGTTGAATGAACTATTATCTGGTCGTGGTCCAGGCTTCATAGCTTAAATTTTGTGAGAATTTGATTACATCTTTCCTGAAAGGTAAAGGTTAGTTGCATGACATATATCAAACAATGATGTTCTCAAAATAAATGAGATTGCGTTGTATGATGTCCTCATTTCCGGATATGTAATGTTTTCAAGATGATCTCTCGCTGGGGAAAATAAATCCCGAGTTGGTGCCGGAGAAAAGAGTTGAATTCTTCGTTTCCGATAGTGAAAATTCTGGCGACTTTAATGGGGAAAAAACTTGAGGTCGACTTAGCTGGGAAGAGGTTAACAAAGATTGAAACTCTGGCTGGGAGCCATCTTATGAGAAGGATTTTGGAGAGATTTGTCACTGCCCCAAGTAGCGAGTGTTTATGGCTTTGCCAGGAAATGTTTTGACTGTATGCAACCCTTTGTTGGGATTGACGTTCAATGCCCCAAGTGACGGGGACAGAGACTTGCCCCTGGTTACTCTTCACTTTGAGAGATTTCTTGAAATCTTGACTGGACTGCCCCAGGTGTACTGGACAATGACATGTCATGCCCCCTTGTTGATAGGAGATTTTTGCAACGGAAGTGTCATCGCACTTGAAGTGATTTTGTTCACTGAGAGAGCTTTCGTTCATCGGATATTCACTGTGTGAATTTCTTCGTTGTCAAACAAATAGCCATATGCAAACAACGATATTCAACTAATGCAAAGTTTATGCTTGTCTTGAAATTTTGAAAATGCGTTTTTTAGCAGAAAACTTTTGTAAGAAAAATTCAACTCAGGATTTAGAGCAAAACCTTACAGGAGTCAGGATACCTTTTGTAACAGTATGCTTGCGAACTAACCCATGCTTCAATTAGGACTTTTGAAGGGTTGTAACGTGGCTTGGTTCACGGTTTTAAGAAACAAAGGATAAAGGCTTAAAGTATATTTGTACCCACCCGCTCTTCGTGATGTTCTTCAGTCCTAAACTCAGTTAATTGTGCGTTTGAAATCCAAATGAGTTTGGAATGACATTTTGGTGATGGTTCAAACAAGTTGAGTTTGTTGGAAGGCAGTCATTTTTGCAACATTATTTTTGTTGAGGATTTGTAGTGACCTCTTTCTTTCGATTTATTATCCCTAATTTTTGCCTGACTGTTCCTATTTTTTAGATTACAGTCAGCGGAATACCCCAGTTTCCTTAAGTCTCCTTTGTAGGTTTCGACTCAGTGGGCTTTTCTTTTTTGAGAGATAATGACTGCCTATGTGATAGGGAACCGTCACCGTCTTTTGATTCCAAAGGAATGTTTTTGATGTCATTCAATGTATTACAAGATGAGAGTTTGAGACTTTAACACGCATTTGAATTAACTGAGAGCCTACCCTGCCCCAGGTTTTGATTAAAGGTTTCAATTTGTGTTAAAACACAAAACTTCTACTTCTTTGGCTCGAAGGGGTTGACTAGGGATTATCTTGCTTATAACTCCAGTGTTTAGGATTTGAAAGAAACGTCTGTACATCGTCAGCAAGGTCTGTCCAAAAGCATACTATATGAGATTAAGGCATTGATTTTGTCATCCTCCCTCTAAAGGTTTGTGTCATAAGAGGAATAAAAGCATAATTTAAAAATAGTGAAAACGAAAAGATGAATTCAAGACAAACATATGCAATGCATTAATGAAACAGAGTTTGACATTAATAGATAATTGTTTGAATAACAAAAGAAATTACAATTGGAAATTCAAAATGAACAGAAGCCTCTTAGTTCGAACTTGTCATTTCAGGTGGAGGGCCCTCAGTGGAAGATCTCCATCTAGACATCTTGTGTGAACTCCAGCGTTCCTTCATCGATTAGGTCTTGGATTTTGTTTCTCAATGCCCAATAGATATCGGTGTCATGTCCAGGACTGTTGGAGTGATATGCACATCTTGCGTTTGGATTGTACCCTGGAGAGGCTGTGTTGGGACTCCGAGGGGGTCCTTTAATATAATCAGCTTGACTTCCAACAAGCGTTGCAGCACCTGAGATAATGACATGTTAATCTCAGTGAAGCGCTTTTCAGATGTATTTTGCTTACGCCGATTACCCTGTTGACGTTGGTGAGGTTGTTGTTGGGCTTGTGACCCTGAAGCAAACTGGGGAAGTTTTCTCTCGGCTTCTTGTCTCAAGGGAGGCTGAATGATGACTTGATCCTTAACCCCAGTTGTTTGCCCCATTTGGTTACATCCATCTCGATGCAGTTTGTTGATGAGGACTCTCAGCTCCTCTTGCCCTTGTGCCAAGTTCTGGATGAGAGCCATCTGGCCCACCAGTTGTCCCATCATCTGGATTTTCATTATGGCTAACTCAGCTCGCAGCAGCTCCAACTGGTCATCTTTGTTGCCCTCAGGATTCCCCATGATCATGCCCCTAGTGAGGAGAGATTTCACTTCTTGCTGCCCCTTGGATAGGTTCAAGAACATCTCTTGGAGTTGAGCGTTTTGAGCCTGGATGTCTTTGATAGTCTTCTCTAGAGCCATCTCTACTGAAATAAACAGTAGGAAGATAAAGAGACCTGAAGGGGAGAAACCTGTCATGATATGATGCATGATATGCGGATGCATGTTTTCAAAGATCTCGCGGGGTAAACATAAGAAAATGTTAGAAGTTGAATTTCGATCAACATCTTTGATTGGAGAACTTCGTATCGGTGGATGTCTTTCCACGAGAATCAAGCTCACCATGTCAAGTGGGTCATAGCCCTTGACTCAAGTTGTTGTACTTGATCTTTGACGGCGTTTGTTTAGAGGATAAATGAATCCTCTTGCTCTTTGGTAGACGTCTAGTTCAACGTGACCCTGCATCAAAGACCCTCGAGATCCTTGAAATGGTTATTGAAAATGCTTATGGTAAGATGTTATGATGTTATGTACAGATATGCGAAGTAAGCAAGTTTATATAATCATATTCATACAAAGCAGACAAGTCCTTAGATTTAGGCTTGCATGGAGTTTGTAGGTAAGTACCCTCTTGAAGTTTAGTTGGCTCAACCTGTCCTAGAAATAGTAACCGGGTTCTAAGGAGCTCAATATCACTGGATAGTTTCCTTGTTCATTGTTTCAATTTAGCCTCTTACTGGCGACCGAAATATTCCAAGGAAACAACCCTCAATGAGTGTAGTATCGAGTATCTACCAATTTTCAGCTCTACACCGAAACCGGTCATATCACTACGTCCTAATGGCCAAGTTGGTCAAGTAAGGTTCTAAGGTCAGTTGATGCTTCACGACACCACGCGGCGGCCCCGTACTCTCCTTGATTCGACTCAAGGGTTACCGGTACCAACCAAAGTGCCACATCGACGTAGCTACTGCTTCAACCATGTCGGTATACCCTGTACAGTTCCCTCACAGTCTATTGCTACTTACCTAAAAGGTGTCCCCAAATTCGGGTGTAGGATTTAGAACAAACCCAAACAAAGAACCAAAAAAGTAAAGCATACAAATCAAACAAGATAAGCATGTAAAGGTGATCTAAAACCCTAATGTAACCCCACTTTTATAATGAATCCCCAACAGAGTCTCCAATTCTGTGATACGGTGGGAAAACTGACTAGAGGTTTTGCATTTTGTTCGCACTTGTGCGGTTAGCAAGAGTCGCCACCGACTTTTCTTTTATCCAAAAGGAAAGGTAAAAAAGCACAGGAAAGACCTTTAGAGAATTTTTCTTGGGTTCGGGGGGTAGATTATGAAAAGGGAAGGTGCTAGCACCCTTTTCATCCATGGTTTTCCATGGGCTCTTAGTTACTATACAGTATATAGAAAGAAGTAAATTGCGGAAATTGAAATTCTAAACTATTACAGAATGTTCGGGAATGGGGGTACAATTGTTACAAATGGGGATGAATCAAATAAAAAAATAACAATGTCCAAATATCAAATAATACAACTAAATCGAATTGTTGTGCGATTTAATACAAAGCTATGACAATTTACGAAAATAAAATCAACAAAGTACAAAATGTATGTATTTACTTGAAAAAAAGAAAAATAAAACTTAATCTAAAAAGAAAATGATTTAAGTTAAAAACCTTTATTATTATTATTCTTTTGTATTTTTATTAATTATGTAAACTAACTTTAAAGAAAGAAAATAAATTAAGTTAAAATTTAATGTTTTTATTAAGTGTAAGAAAATTAATAAAGACAAATTATAAAAAAAAGAAAATGATAAAAAGAATTAATTTCAAGACTTAAATTAAACTAATGAAAATGCCTTTTTTAAAGTTCTAATTAGTAATTTTATACGAAATAGGCAAATTAAAAAAAGAGCAATAATGGGCTTAAAGAAAAAGGTGATAGGCCCAACAAGAAAGATGTTAATGCTGAAACAAAAAAAAACAAGGCCAGATGGGGGGGGGGGGTGTTAGCAATTACGCGTGGGCTTGAGAAATTGTAAACAGAAGCGGCCCAATGTCTAAAATTTGCATAATGTTTGATTAGGGTAAACAAAATTAGGGTTTGTTGTTGTGTTTCTCACAGCGGCGCCGCTTCTGATCGTCTCTTTCACTTCTCCCCCTCGTTCATCTTTCTCACTTAAACGTCCCTATTCGTCCCTGTCCCTCTTTGTAAACGAAACCAATCTTGGCCTCTCTAACTCATTTTGGTTCACGTTCTTCTGGAAACCCTAGGTTATGATTTGAACTTATCTAAAGGGTTAGAAATGTGTTTTGATCTGATCCTCCCTCTACTTCCGTTGCCGGAGCGCCTCACAATCCTCACATCCTAACCAAGTGCTAGCGGTTTCGTTCTTGCAAGGTATGGTTCGGTTTTGGTTTTGGACTTAACAGTTTAGTTGGTTTTATATGTTTTGTACATGTTATGCTTGTTAATCATGCTTATTACCTTATTGAGATGCAGAAAAATTTGTAAGGAGGGCGAGGAAGCCATACCTGTTTAGGGCTTTTCTGGAATGGAAGGGAATGGTGAGGCTTGAGGGAGGTGCTCCCTGGTGGCGGATCTCACGAGGGAGGAAGATGAAGATTGGATGAATGCGTGAGCTCTTTCTGGTAACCTTTTATATACTCTTGGATGATGATGCTTCTGACTTTGTGATGATGTTATTGTGCCTTTGTTACAGTTTGGTATGAACTTAACAGTTTTGGAGGTTTGGGATATTTTCTGAAAGTTGTTGTTTTGGATAGTTTGCTTTTACAGTTTGACAGTTAACAGGTTTGTTTGAAAATGGTTTTTTGAGACTTGAAAACTGTTTTTATAGTTTGGGAGATTGATGGTAGTTTTGAATGATGATTTTGACAGTTTGCAGGTTTGTTTGAAAATGGTTTTTGAGACTTGAAAACTGTTTTTACAGTTTGGGAGATTGATGGTAGCTTTGAATGATGATTTTGACAGTTTGCAGGTTTTGTGGTTATGGTGATTTGG
This sequence comes from Vicia faba, assembly GCA_948472305.1. Lineage (NCBI taxonomy): Eukaryota > Viridiplantae > Streptophyta > Magnoliopsida > Fabales > Fabaceae > Vicia > Vicia faba. The sequence goes on from OX451739.1 coordinate 1,451,516,769, forward strand.
GGTTTGCTATGTTTTTGTTTTTGAGTTTTGTGAGTTTGGGATATTGGTTATGGTTGTTTGAACTGAGTTACATGATTTTTTTGGTATTGACAGGTTTAATGCTAGGATGATTTTGTGGTTTGTTCTGCTTGTTACAATTTAGTTTTAACTGTTTGGACTTGGATGCTTTTAATGGTTATGTTTGTTGAAATGGTTTTACAGGTTGAAGGATTTTTTGAACTGAGTTACAAATTTTTGTTGTGTTTGATGGAAGATGACAGTTTTGATACTTGGTTTCTTATGTTGTTGGAATTTCTGAGTTTTATCAAAATGTTCTCCCCTCTCTTTCTTGCAGTTTGCCTACTGTTATATTTGCTTTGCTTTTTGACAGCCTGTGGGCAGAATAGCAAAGCTGTACTTTTTGTGCAATTCCAACAAATTAGGTGATTTTTTTTCCTCTCTCTCCTCTCTCAATGATAAAAGCAAATTGCTTTTCACCTTTTTTCTCTGAAAAGTTTGCAAAATCTTGGAAAATGATGAAAAGGATATTGAAACAAGCCCCTTGCTTGTTGGCTTGGTTTACCATACTACTTTCTTCTTGCCTGCTATTTGTTTGTACTGCTATGCTGCTTGTACTTTTTGTTGCATTGTACTTTGTCCAATTTGCTGCATGTTTGGCCCTGTTTAGTTAGGCTCTGCTTGCTGCATTATTTGGACAGCCTTGTTGCATTTGGACAAATTTGCTTTGCATTAGGTTTTGTCCACCTTGTTGCATTCAGTTTTGGACTATTTGTTTACATTTCCTATTTGGACAACTTTGCTTGCATTTTTATTTTTCTTTTTGTGAACCAAGAAGAATAATCTTCTTGTGATTTGCAAATAGAAAAATAAAAACGTGATTGTGATCGGTGGATCTGGAACTGACTGTTTAATGCTGGTTCGCGAAATGTCGCGGTAAGCAAGAGTCGCCACCGTCTTTTATTTTCTCCAACATGGAAAGGACAAAAGCACAGAAAAATTCCTTATTGAGATTAGTTCTCGGTTCGGGAGGTAGATTTATAGAAAGGGAAGGTGTTAGCACCCTTTCTATCCATGGTTATCCATGGGCCCTTAGATACTTGCTCATTTGTGTTTTCAAAATATTTGTTTGCTTTTCAAGTGTGAGTGGGTTTGAAAAAGTTTCGTTTAAAATTTCAGTTCGACTCTTGTATCAGTCCTCAAGAGTGTTTGAAAAGTTGTTTTTGAAAGCTTTTTGCAAAGTGTCGGTGTGAAAAGAAGTTTTTGATTTGTTTTGAATTAGAGCAAGTATCCACGAGTCATCTACCTACCCTAAGGAATTAGTCTGTGTAAATGTCCTTAAGGTAGTGCCATCCCACCATTGAGAGGTAGGTAGCACCACCGTTGGAGGTGTTCGGGTCAATTTGAGGGTTAGGGACAGTGTGGTCACCGGGCAATAGTAAGATACCTTAGAAGCTACCCTTATACCATTGATCTTTTTATTCCGAGGCAACCGTTTCGAGGCAACTGTTCCGAGGCAACTTGTTTCGAGGCAACTAGATCAATGGAACATAAGGACTCACTAAGACGTCCTATACTCGACGACCACGTTTCGATGGGCAAGGCAACAGTGTGATCACCAGAGCAACGGTAGGACACCTTAGAAGCTACCCTTATGCCATGTTCATGGACATAAGGACTTACTAAGACGTCCTGTACTCGACGACCACGTTTCGAGGGGCAAGGCAACAGTGAGGCGTACCCTAAGAGTGGTGTGTGAATTGTGTGTCATTTTCAGTTATTATTTGTCTTGTCATGCATTGGTGATCTGCGCTTTGATTTTATTTTTGGGCATGCATTCTTTCATGTGATTATTAACAGTTAAAAGATACGGGAATTAAATGCGGAAAAGACAAAGGTCCTACGCTATTACAAAGGCGCGGGTCTACATCACCAAATTAAACCAAAACCCGATTTAAAATAAAATGCAGAAAGTAAATGCCTAATTAACTATTACAGGGCTTTGGGGCAAATACATTACATTCATAAAAAGAAATAAAATAAATGCGCGAAAAGAAATTATAATCGAATGCGAGGGCGTTGGACCCTTTAAAGAAATAAATGTTGAAATTAAGAAATTAACTAATAATTAAACAAAAGAAAAGAACTTATTTTTTTTTTTGGATGTTTTTGGATTTATGAAATTAAAGAAAATTAAATTGGAATTAAAAGTCAAATAACTCTAGTTCTAAATTGTTTTTAATTTATTAAAAAAATGCATTAAAGTTAAAACCTAAAATTAAAACTAAATTGATTATGAAATTTATTTACAAAGATGAAACTATTAATGGATTAAATTAAATAAAACATTTTTTCATTTTTTGGTGATTTCTGATTTTTTTTGGTTTTTTTTTATATTAAATTATTAGTTAAATTAATTAAAAGAATAAAATAAACTAAAAAGAATAAAAGGGAAAAAAAATAATAAAAGAAAAAAGAGTAAAAGATGGATCAAACCCTGGGGGTGTCTGAACCCAAAGGGGAGTTTTTGAAGCACTTTGGCCCAATGCAATCCAGGCCTTGTTGACTTTTTGGAGTTGTGTGTGGAGCGTTTGACAGCATGCACGGTGGACTGCTGGTGATGGCCACTGGATTGATCTCATGGATTATGTGGCAAGCCCAGGCGTTGGATGTATGGTGTACTGCTGGAACGTGCACTGTATGGAAATATGGGAAACAAAATAGTAGAAATAATTTGAGGGGACCTGGGATTCGAACCCAGGTCCCAGTGTTTACTAGCTAATGCTTTGACCAACTGAAGCAATTGTGCGCTTTGTATATAAAATGGAAAATAAACAATATAAAACAAAATCAACATTAATGTTATGAAATAAAAAAAAAGGCGCTGGAATTCAAACCCTCCACTCACGCCATGCCACGCAGTCGTCTTCTCCAATTGTTCCTGTAACAAAAAAAGGATAGCGGGGGTTTTAAACCCCCCCAAAACGCAGGCTCACGAATAATAGCGAATAGCTCATGTTGAATCATAAATTGAGCGCGATGGGTGATTTGGAATCATTGGGATGTCACGAGTGCAATGGTAGTGGTCTCGTGGTCCAATTTTTTCAGAGGAGAGAAACCCCATTTCACAACTCCTGCAACCCTAGAAAATTCCCATGGCATATTTCGCTACAGGCCTTGAAAACTCAATTAAATCATGCTATCAGCTTCAAAACATTCACATTAGTCCAAATCCATGATGAAAAATGAAAAATGCTGTATGAATAATGAAATACGAATATCAAAATTTTCAAAGAAGGTCAGACTTGGTTATACCGATTCTTTGCGTATGGAGGGTTGAATTTGATTGGAATAGCTTCCTTAGGATGTCAGCAACGTGTTTGGATAGGAATGAGGGTCTGAAACAAGCTCTAGAAGTGTTTTCAGTTTTGAAAATTTTGGCAAAAGATGCGAGTTTGCTTCTGAGTTTTGGGCGCAGCTTAGGTCTTGTGTGTGCTTCTGATCCCTTGCCTATGTGTTATGTAACCTGGTTTGATAAGAATTATGGCCTCATAATGCCTTGCCTTCATGTTCAAGATTCTCCATAAACCTTCATTAACACACCTTCCATTTTTGAACCAATTTTGAATTCTTGCTTCATTTGGCCTTTTGCACGAATTTGGAATATGCATAATGGTGATTCAAAGTTAATCAAAGCCAAATACTCCCCTTAATTAACCTTTTTGAATTTCATTTGATTTTAAAAGATTTAAAATTAATTAAATCCAATAAAATCAAATAAAATGAAAAAATTAATTTTAAAAATTGAAATAAAATGTGGGACACGTGGGAAGCATGGCCAAGCTGATTCAAGTGGAAAAAGTGGGCCCCTTTTGTCAAAAATAAATTTTCAAGGATAATTGTCTTTAGCCATTTCACAAAAATTTCCCAACTTCTCCAATGCATATCTTGCTCAATTTTTAAGCTTTGATCATGTTCTTGGACATTTTAGAAAGGTCTTGAAGTCCTATAACCAATGTCTTTTGTCCCATGTCATTTTGATTTACCAATCTCAAGTTATGGTCTTTGACTTAAATTCCCTTTTTGTTGACTTTTGAAAATGACCTATAATGTTGAAATTGATAACTTTTTGTGAGAGCATTTCTTGGACTTGGAATGTGAAGATGAGTTGTAGGAAATGTCCTCCCCTTCAAGATGAGAATTGGATGGAATTTTTCTGATGAACCGTGAAAAAGTTATTCCCTGGTCAAGTTACAGTTGACTTTTCAACTGTCCAAAAATAGAAACTTTTGCATCTTGAGACTTTTTTGAGCCAAACTTTGAGAATCATGATCAAGCATTGATCAAATGATGTTTGTGGCTTCAAAATAAGATGTTGACCAAAAATTTTGACTTTTGACTGCCAAATGACCATTTTGCCCCTACAGTTGACTGTTGAGCAATTAGGGTTTTTTGACTGTGCAACTTGACCTTGTGAGCCTTGAAACTTGACATGTAGGTGCTTGACAATGTGTATGAGCATGGGAGAGTTGATTGAGCCCTTGAAAACTTCAACTTCCTTGCAAGAACCAAAACCCTAGTTTGATTGACCTTAGGAGAGTGGTTGACTGTGTAGCCTTTGAGTAAACTTTGAGCCATTTGAGGTGATGTTTGGCAAAACCTTGAAGATTATGGGAGGGCAAATTTTGGGGTACAACAGTTTCCCCTGTTCAATCTTCTTAGACCTGAGGATATAGATTGGCGTGCGTGCCTTTCGTGATCCGAAGGTGGAAGATGATTGAACACTAAAGTGCCCAGAAATTTGCACTCACATAGTAGAGTGTCAGCAGCATGATGGCGGGAATGGGCTTACAGATTCCATTTGGAGAGATGGTAGATAGGGGGATGGGCTTATAGATGCCATCTGGAGGTGTCGATCGCGTAAGAGATTCCTTGGCGAGAACTTGCGTACCTGAAAAAGAAAGATACTTACCTGGCCTGTTACAGGAGTTGATCTTCAAATTCTTTATGTAGATGTGCCCTGGCTGGATGCAGGAATCGACTCTTTAAACTCTCCAGACGTGCCCTGGCAGGATACAGGAATCGAGTCTGGTAATGTAGTTGTCAACAGATACACCCTGGCAAGTTACAGGAATCGGATCTTCGAACTCTTTAGACGTGCCCTGGCAAGATACAAGAATCGAGTCTGGTACTGTAGTCGTCAACAGATACACCCTGGCAAGCTACAGGAATCGGATCTTCGAACTCTTCAGACGTGCCCTGGCAAGATACAGGAATCGAGTCTGGTACTGTAGTCGTCAACAGATACACCCTGGCAAGTTACAGGAATCGGATCTTCGAACTCTTCAGACGTGCCCTGGAAAGATACAGGAATTGAGTCTGGTAATGTAGTCGTCGACAGATACACCCTGGCAAGTTACAGGAATCGGATCTTCGAACTCTTCAGACGTGCCCTGGCAAGATACAGGAATCGAGTCTGGTAATGTAGTCGTCAACAGATACACCCTGGCAAGTTACAGGAATCGGATATGGAATCACGACAGTTGATAGCAATTATCTTTGTATTAACTTTTGTCCTGAAAAGGAAAAACGTTAATTGTATGTGATGTCATGATGTATGACATGCGAGATGTTCTCAGAATGAATGAGATTGTATGTTCATGATGCGTATATGCATGCTATAATGTATGAAAATGTGTTTATGAATGTATGTTTTTGTCTAGGAAAGTAAATCCTTGACGGGTGCCGGGAAGTCACATCCTGGGCTGATGTTGGAGAATAGTGCTTTGTTGTTTCGGCTGGGGATGATGGTTGCAAGAATACCGGTAGGAGAAGATAGCTCTGTTGGGGAATAAACTTGATGAAGAGATTACCCTGCGGGGAATAACTACTCTAGCGATCTTGCTGGGGAACAGTACTCTATGGGGAGAGAGGTACTTTGCTGAGATGTTTGATGATAACTCCGCTGGGGGATACCATTGATATGTTATGTTGAAGGAATTGATAGACTCCACTGGGGATGGGAAGACTTCGCCGAGGATGATCTTTCCGTGGCTTTTGGCTGAGGATAACCCAGTTATATCCTGGTAGGGAAATAACCTTTGAATAAAGTCGGGAGACGCGTTCGTGCTCTGCAGAGGGGAAGCTTCCGGAATCTATTGGGGATGAGCTTCCTGCTGGAGAGATGGATTGAACTTTCCTGGGGAAACTTTGAACTATACTGGACTCTCTTGGGGAAATTTTGAACTGCACTGGGGAAGTGGCTCCATTGAATGTCTGTATACCGCCGGGGAACAATCTTAGGTCAAGACTGCCGGGGATGCTTGTTAAGAATGTTCGTATATTGTGCTGGGGAATGTTGAGATCTGCGGGGAATGCCCAACTTCCTTAAGGCTGATTGTATAGCTTGGGGAGAGTGCATTGACTTGCTGGCTCACTCTCTGGGGAATTAAGATATCTTGGTTATGCTCTTCAGCTGAACTTACCTTGGTACCTCGGTGGACAGAGCAACTAGATCGCTTAGACAACTCATTTATTGCCCCTGTTTCTGATGTCACCTGTAATTAATCCTTTGTTTCGCATGCAACTATTCATGAATTAGCAATTTAGTGCCAAATGCATATATCAAAATTGAACATTGGACGTTCTTCGCAAGACAAAACAGAAAAAGGAAAAAACAATTGGCGATTTGTCTGAAAATGTGAATTTGTATTGATTTTTTGAATTTGCCTGTAAATAGGCGTTTTATGTACAAGAGGCTGACGTCCTAGTAGGAAAACGCCGCCGAATAAAAGAGTTTATACAAGTTTGTACAAAAGGGAAAACAAAACAGCTAGGTGAAAAGAATAATCCCACTGGGTTCCAACTCCGCTATCGCCTTTATATCTTCGAGCGTCTCATCACTTGATGACCTAAACGAAGATGAAGCTGACCGATTGACGCCGTCTGAACCTGATGTTGATACCGGATTCTGGATGCAAGGTGATCCAATGAGACATAGTATTACGCTTTATCCCTAATTTTTGCCTGGACCGCCCTTTCGGGTTTTCAGTCCACTGGGATACCCATTTTTGCCCAAGCCGCCTTTTCAGGTTTTCGACTTGCCGGGTGTACAGATTTTTTTTCAATTTCATCCCTTATTTTTGCCCGAACCCTTTTGGTTCGCCGGGAAGCCCTTATTTTTGCCTAGGTATGTCAACCTAGCGGGTCTTTTGTCATGCGTAGTATCTTTTTACTATGTCTGCATTGGCGGGGTGAGGAAGGTCGTCACCATCCATGGTGGTTAGAATCATGGCTCCTCCTGAGAACACATGTTTAACCACAAATGGCCCTTCGTACGTAGGGGTCCATTTGCCCCTGGGATCACTCTGAGGAAGGATGATGCGTTTGATTACCAGATCCCCAACTTGATACTCTTGTGGTCTGACCTTTTTGTTAAATGCCCTGATCATCCGTTTTTGATATGTTTGACCATGACATGTAGCAGTGAGTCTCTTTTCGTAAATTAGATTTAATTGATCAAGTCGTGTCTGGATCCAGTCATCTTCACTCAGATCTGCATCCTTCATTATCCGGAGAGAGGGTATCTGCACTTCGATCGGTAAGACTGCCTCCATGCCGTAGACCAAGGAGAAAGGAGTTTCCCCGGTTGACGTCCTTGCTGAGGTACGGTACCCATGAAGAGCAAACGGTAACCTCTCGTGCCAATCTTTATAAGTCACTGTCATCTTCTGCACAATTTTCTTGATATTCTTATTTGCTGCTTCTACAACCCCATTCATCTTTGGTCTGTAAGGAGAAGAATTGTGGTGCTGTATTTTAAATTGCTCGCAGAGCTCAGTGATCATCTTGTTATTGAGATTGGTACCGTTGTCTGTAATGATTCTCTCTGGGACGCCGTATCGACAGATCAAGTTATGCCGAATGAACCGTGCCACAACATTCTTGGTTACTGTAGCGTAAGAAGCTGCCTCAACCCACTTTGTAAAGTAATCGATCGCTACCAGGATGAAGCGATGCCCGTTGGATGCCGTAGGTTTAATCTCACCGATCATATCTATGCCCCACATTGCAAACGGCCAAGGTGCAGTTAAGACATTCAGAGGAACAGGAGGAACGTGCACCTTATCTGCATAAATCTGGCACTTATGGCATGTCCTAGAATGCTGGTAACAGTCGGCTTCCATTGTGGACCAGTAATATCCTGCCCGGAGGATTTTCTTCGCCATGGTATGTCCACTGGAGTGTGTCCCAAAGGTACCTTCATGTAGCTCTGCCATGATCCTTTCTGCTTCAGTCTTATCCACACAACGCAGTAAGGTTGAATCATGGTTTCGCTTGTACAGGATGCCGTTGCTGAGGAAGAACTTCGCTGCGAACCTTCTCAGAAACTTCTTATCATTTACAGATGCACCTTCAGGATACTCTTGAGCTTCCAAGTACCTTTTCACCTCATGGTACCAAGGCTTCTCAGTCACCTCTTCAGCCTCAAGATCACAACAATATGCAGGTTCATCCAGTTTCCAAATGATGACCCGGGGAGCCTCATTGTCCCATTTGACTTTGAACATGGAAGACATCGTAGCTAACACGTCCGCCAACTGATTCTCCTCTCTTGGGAAGTGTTCAAAAGTTATCTCTGTGAAATGCGGGATCAATGTCAACACACACTCTTTATAAGGAATAAGATTCGGATGTTTCGTATCCCACTCGCCTTTGATCTGATTGATCACGAGAGCGGAATCTCCGAAGACACTCAGAAACTTGATCCTTAAGTCAATCGCAGCTTGAAGACCCATGATGCACGCCTCATACTCTGCCATGTTGTTGGTGCAGTTGAAACATAGCCGGGCAGTGAGTGGAGTATGAGTGCCTTGAGGGGATATGATCACAGCGCCGATACCATTACCCAAAGCGTTGGAGGCTCCGTCAAAGTGCATAGACCATCGGGATCCTTCCCTAGGTCCTTCATCCGGTCCAGGTACTTCACAATCAGTCACAATCATGATGCTCTCGTCTGGAAACTCGAAGTTCATTGACTGATAGTCGTCTACTGCCTGATGTGCCAAGTGGTCTGCCAATACACTTCCTTTGATAGCTTTCTGAGTCGTGTACTGGATGTCGTATTCTGTCAAGATCATCTGCTATCTTGCTATTCTCCCAGACAGAGCAGGCTTTTCAAATATGTACTTTATGGGATCCATCTTTGAGATCAACAAGGTGGTGTGAGTCAGCATATACTGTCTCAGCCAGCGAGCAGCCCATACCAAAGCGCAACAAGTTTTCTCAAGCAGTGAGTATCGGGTCTCACAGTCGGTAAACTTTTTGCTAAGGTAATAAATGGCATGCTCTTTTCGGCCAGACTCGTCATGCTGCCCCAGCACACACCCCATTGAGTTGTCAAGTACTGTCAGGTATAGTATTAGAGGTCTCCCTTCAACCGGTGGCATAAGAATGGGTGGTTCTTGGAGATACTCTTTGATTCTGTCAAAAGCGGCCTGACATTCATCATTCCAACGTACTACCTGATCTTTCTTCAGCAGCTTGAAGATTGGTTCACAAGTAGCAGTTAGATGCGAGATGAATCAGGCAATGTAATTCAGACGTCCTAGAAAGCCTCTGACCTCTTTCTCTGTCTTGGGAACTGGCATCTCTTGAATGGCTTTAACCTTAGCAGGGTCCACTTGAATACCCTTATCACTTACAACGAAGCCTAGCAACTTTCCAGATCTAACCCCGAAGGTACACTTGTTCGGGTTCAACCTCAGCTTGTACAACTTCAGACGGTCAAATAGCTTCTGCAGGTGGTCAAGGTGTTCCTCCTCAGTTTGGGACCTTGCAATCATGTCGTCGACGTACACTTCTATCTCATGATGGATCATGTCATGAAATAAAGCAACCATGGCACGTTGGTAGGTTGCCCCAGCATTCTTCAACCCGAATGGCATGACCTTGTAGCAGAAGGTGCCCCACTGAGTGACAAAGGTAGTCTTTTCCATGTCTTCAGGAGCCATCTTGATCTGATTATACCCTGAAAAACCATCCATGAAAGAGAACACCTTGTGCTGAGCAGTATTGTCGACCAGGACATCAATGTGAGGTAGAGGGAAGTCATCCTTGGGGCTGGCCCTGTTCAGATCCCTGTAATCGACGCACATTCTGACCTTACCATCCTTCTTCGGTACCGGCAGCACATTAGCAACCCACTGAGGGTAAGAAGTCACTGCAAGAAACTCGGCATCGAACTGCTTCATAACCTCAGCTTTAATCTTCTCGGACATCTCGGGACGCATACGGCGGACCTTTTGCTTAACCGGAGGGCAGTCTTCCTTGGTAGGCAAATGATGGACCACAATATCAGTATCTAACCCAGGCATATCTTCGTAGGACCAGGCAAAGATCTCCACATAATCATGTAACATCTGAGTCAACCGTTGCTTCACGCTGAGCTCTAGGTTGGCACCAATCTTAACCTCCTTTCTATCTGCCTCAGTACCCAGATTTATAGTTTCCACTGGCTCTTCATGTGGTTGAATTGCCCTCTCTTCCTGGAGTAACAGTCTTGCAAGCTCGCCAGGAACTTCACAATCATCTTCACCTTCGCCTTCGGCTAAGTTGATCGGATTTTCGAAGTCATAACTGGCAGTAGCAGATTCGTTACCAGTGAGATCCGGAGTGGATTGAAACCTGTATGAGTGAGTGTGTGTAAATACAACTGTTTTGCAATATATATAAAGAAAGAAAAGGAGCGCAAGATTTGAAATGTGAAAAACATCCAATGCTTTTATTCATGATATATGAAGTTGACAAACAAAAGCCCTCACAAATAAAACCACGGTGCCCCGGGTAAGACATCGGGCCATAAAGTTTCAAATTATTGTTTATTACAAATCCAAAACAAAGAAGTTCATTACTGGGTGACAAAAGTTATGGGTGTAAAGTCTTTAGCAGTCCAATTGGTCAATCCACCATCAGTCGTCGGGTAGATCCAGCTATCAAACTCTGACTCTTCCACTTCGTCTTCCTCCCCAATAGCATTCACTCCTGGATTGGTGATGAGCACAGGAGGTCTTCTGATCCTTGCCTTGCGCACAGCCTTCTGAGCCTCTGCAGTGAAACCCAGCCCAAATTCTTTAGTCTTAGGAGTAAAATCAGGGAGCTTGCCCCAGTTTTCACATTCACCTTTTTCAATCACAGCCCGGGCGTCCTTTAAGGAGGCCATCTTCAAAGGAGAAACCTCTTCAACCACTGCTTCTGCTGCTGCCAATGTTTGTGGCACCTCTTCAAAATGTTGAAAGGGGGTTTCAATGAACTCCCCATCCATTTCCACGTACCTGAAGGAGTTGAGGTGGCTGACCATGTATTCCTCTTCCCCTTGCACTGTTACGATCTTCCCCCTGACTGGGTACTTCAACTTCTGATGCAATGTGGAGGTCACCGCTCCAGCCTTGTGGATCCAAGGACGACCCAGCAGACAAGAATAGGACGGTCGGATATCCATTACATAGAACTTTGAATCAAATACCTGCGAACCAACCCTGATCGGGATGTCAACCTCACCATGTACCATCCTTTTGGACCCGTCAAAGGCCCGGACAACGATGTTACTTGGTTTGAGCTCTAAACCCTCACAGTCTAGCCTGTCTAGAGCCTTCTTAGGTAGCACGTTTAGTGAAGAACCCGTGTCAACCAGCACGTGAGCAAGAGTAGTGCCCCTGCATTCAATGGAGACATGCAGGGCATCATTGTGGTTCTTCCCTTTTGCAGTCAGATCAGCATCAGCGAAACCTAGGCCATTGTCAGCGGTTAAGTTGGCCACACAGTCGGTGAATTGATCGGCAGACGTCTCTTGTGGTACGTGGGCCTTTTTCAGGAATGCGATCAGGGCCTTAGCATGGGCCTCAGAACACAGCAGCAATGAAAGCATGGAGATCTTAGATGGGGTGTGCCCCAGTTGTTCAACAACGTTGAAGTCACTCCTCTTTATAATCTTGAGGATCTCTTCCATCTCCTGTTTGGAAGCCTCAACAATGGTCTTTGGTGCCTCCGTCTGGGCAAGCACATCAGCAGCAATCCCCTTGCCCCGAGCATCAGATGACTCGGCAGCAGGGGTGGAAACTTGGTCAGGGGGGGAAACAGGCACACTGGCAGGTGTGATGATCAAAGGCCTCTGAATTACCGGAGGAGCAATGTCTGGTGAGAACAGTCTTCCACTACGAGTGACCTTAGCAGGCCCAGTGATGTTGGTGACACCAGTATCAGTATTGAACTCTTGCTTCACTCCTAGAACATAAACATCTGCCCCATAGTGCCATGGGACAGCCTTATCAGACTTGTAGGGGATGGGCCCCGGGACAGTAATAGTGATGGGAGCAATCTTGTGAACAGGCAAAATTTGGACAGGATTCTTTGAAGGAGCCTCGGAAGGATTATTGAAGATGGTAACAATTGAAACTTCTTCAACAAGAGCAGCAGGAACAGCAGTCTTTTTGAACAAAATCTCTTTACTATCCATCAGGTTTTGGACGCCTGACTTCAGCAAAGAACAACCAGCAGGGGAATCGGCACATAAAGGGCAACCTTTGCTACATCCCGGAAATAAACCGGCTAGCAACAGGTTCCTCTTGACGGTTGGCAGCGGAGTAGCAACATCATCCACAGAAGCTACATACAAATCCTCCTCAACAACATTCACTCCATGCTGGGGCATGGGAGCGGTCACGACATTCGGCCTCTCGGGCGCCTCAAACTATATCTCCTTGGCATCGATAAGGTCTTGAACCTTATTTCTCAGGGCCCAGCAGTCATCAGTAGAATGCCCCGGGCTATCGGAGTGATAAGCACATCGGGCATTTGGATTAAACTTGGGGGATGTAGTATTCACAACCTTCGGAGCCTCTCTCACAGTTACCAGGCTAGTTGACAGTAGTTGTGGCAGGATCTGAGAGAGAGTCATGCTGAGTCGAGTATACTGTCGTTTGGGCCTCTCAGCTCTGGGTTGGTTGTATTGTTGAGGAGCGGTAGCAGGCTTAGAAATAACCACCGCGTTGACAGCTTGGCGGCGTTCAGGTTTGGCTTGCCTTCTTGGACTATACACAGCACTTGCCTCTTTCTTAAAGGGCTTCTTTTCAGCCTCGATTTTATACCAGCCTCGATCCTCTCACCAGTCAGGATCAGATCAGTAAACCCAGCAGAGGAATTACCAATGAGATGATTAAAAAATGGACCAGATAGGGTCCCCAAGAACATATCCACTAATTTCCGGTCCGTTAATGGTGGCTGCACCCTACCAGCCAGATCTCTCCATTTCTGTGCGTATTCCTTAAAACCTTCTCCCGTTCCCAGCGACATACCCTGGAGTTGGGTACGCGTGGGCGCGAGGTCGGAATTATATTGATACTGCTTATAGAAAGCAGTGGCCAAATCCTCCCAGTTACGAATGTTGATTCCATCCAGCTGATAGAACCATTCGAGGTGAGTCCCTGAAAGACTCTCCTGGAAGAAGTGGATCCATAAGTTCTTGTCTGCTGTGTAAGGCTGGATCTTCCTTACATAAGAACGGAGGTGCATCTTAGGGCAGGAAGCCCCATCATACTTCACAAAGGTCGGCGCCTTGAACTTGTGTGGAATTACCACCCCAGAAGATAACCCCAAGTCACCGAAATCCAACCCAGGCACACGTTGGATCTCCATGGCATTCAACCTGTCCTCCAGCTGCTTGTACCGGTCCTCAGCAGGAGGATACTGTTCGTCATTAAAGTCTGTCTCGGTGTCGGAGACCACAGGACTAGGGACCTCTCTCCCTTGATGACTGCCTTCTGCCACAGATGGGGTAGTCCTTTCAGCTTCATTTTGCAGCGTATTCCCGAGTCTGCGCCCAGTGTTGAATAGCACAGTCCTCTTCTTCTTCTTATTCTTCTTCAGGAGCAAAGCCTTCAGTTCTTGTTGTCCCTGGGCCAAGTTCATGACCATCTCCTGAAATTGAGCGCTCTGGGCCTGGAGGGCCTTGATAGCTTGTTCAGTGGTAGGTTCAGAAGACATGATGGTTGCTGAAATAAACAGCGAAGAAGATTAAGCAACCTGTAGAAAAGGGTACCTGTTATGCACATGATGCATGATATGCTATTTATGCAATGCATTCAAGGGTTCGAAAGTTCAAATTCGTTGTAGCCAAAAAAAGAACACACTTTTATTAGGAAATAATTTGTTCAGTACATCAGGGCCTCATGGGAAAAACATTACAAAATGACTAATCCCAAAAGACACTGCGCATCCTCTTTGGAGCTATGTAAGTGTTGAGAGTCTTCTCCTCGTGCAGTAGGCGGGTGAGCTCCAAGACTTTCTTCTCACTAGCATGTAGACTGGTCTCAAGAGAATTCCGTTCTTTCTTAAGCTGGACCCAGCTCTTCTGCATTTCTTCCCAGGATGTGGGCATGTCAGGATGTTGAATGGTGTAGGACACTTCTCCTTCCAAAACTGGTTCCTTGATCACCGGGAGAACATGAGGATAAGGCATCACTAGCTTCTGGGAGCGGGCGCGTACCCACTTAAGATAAGGTTCCAACGGGATGTGTAACACCCTCTAAAACCCCGCATAAAATTTCGCGATTTTAAATAAAACATACTTTCAGAGTACATGTATTAACGAGGATGCCACAATTCTCTTTTTAATAAAAAAACAAAGTTCCTGTCATGCATAACATAGAAGCAACTCATACATGTTTACACAGCGGAATAATTTAATTAACAAAACCAATGTTATAATATTTTCAAAATCATCAGGGATTAACACCTGGAATATATCAACATCATATTATAACCCAATACTAAGGAAATAAACGAGTCTGACTAACGCAGCTCGACAAACAAACGTTCCCGGAGTTACAACTATCAGAGCATGACCCGGACAATACTTAAACCGAAATAAACTAGAAACAGCAAGTCTTCGCCAAGCACCTGAACGAAGCTCCTCAATCTGAAATGTTCAACAGTAAGGGTGAGCATCTCAACTATACATTTGATTATACGTTCATAGTAATCAATTCAGAAAAACCATAAGCATCACCCAAACAGTAGCATGTTTCATAGTTTACGAAAACCTTTACAATTCATATATTCATAATATATTACTTTTCATACTTATAATTAACATCAAACATCATTAACAATTCAGCAACAATACATGCATACAATCAATTAAATACAACATTGGAAAATCATCCATTCATGTTATATTCAATATAATGCAACACACCCATGCATGTGGTACCATTTTACCGCCCCATTATATCTCGGGTCACGGACAACTCACCGTTCCATTATATCGTGGACACGGCTACCACCTCAACGTTCCATTAAATCGCGGACACGTATATTGGCCACCATGTTAATTCCACACAATGGGAATTAACAAATGCAACATGATATGTAAAGTATGTAACACTCAGCATACTATTAATATCAAGAAAACATATCATGCAACATCAACAATATCAATCATAACAGGATATGGATAGCATGTAATCACTCAGCATACTATTAAACATCAACCAACCATATCAAGTTATATCATAATTCATGCTTGATAACATCATCTAAAAGCATGACAATAAAATCTACGTAGTGTCGGTATCATAACATACAACGTTATTCGATACAAGCATTAATCAACACTAGGAAATCAACAAGCAGTATATTCAAAACATATAAAACACTGCACATCAAAACAGAATCAATACCGTACATAACAGCATGCACAGAAAATAGAATTCAGAAGCCAACACAGGAGGTTCAACATGGGTGCCCGTGTGCAGCAACACTGCCCGTGTGGAAATGTGTCCAGAAACACGTTATTTTTACCAAAACAGAAAATCAACACGGGTGCCCGTGTGAATCAACACGGCCCGTGTGGAAATGTGTCCAGAAACACGTTATTTTTACCCAAAACAGAGAATCAACACGGGTGCCCGTGTGAATCAACATGGCCCGTGTTGAAATGTGTCTGGAACACACTATTTTTACCCATCCAGCAGATCAACACGGGTGCCCGTGTGAATCAACACGGCCCGTGTTGATGAGCGCGAGCCCGGAAATTCCTGTACCTGCAGCAGCTCATATGCCAACGTATTTACACGAAAATACACTTCTACAGCAGTACAATGCAGTACAAAAACATCCAAATACACATCAAGTTTCCAAAACATCAATTCCCTATGCCTCTGACCTATGTTCATCAATTTCCCACAAATTGAATAACTCAAATCCTTCAAGGTTATAGTTTTCTAAAATCGTTGGAAAACAGAATTCCCTTTTCAAATCATTTAATCCAAAAACTTAATTTTATAATTACCAACAATTATCAAAGTAACCTTAAAAGTGATTATTCGTCCTTTTGGGGAAATCTGATAACATCAAGGTCATCCTTAGAACACTTAAAGGAAACTCCCGATCATACAATTTCGATCTAAATCAACAATAGGGATTAATTTCTTAATCGATTCACAACCTTTAGGGAACCTAATCTTTTCTAACGAAATTCGACCCTAAAGTTATCGATCACTAAGAACATCAGAGAAAATGGGGTTATCCTACGATTACCCAACCAATTGCATCTAAACCCATAAGCAAATATAAATTGAGTAGTAGTCCCCCTTACCTTATCAAATTGCAGCTTTGAACTCTTGAGCGATTGTTCTTCGTTCTTCAGAGCTTCAATCCCAAATATCTCCAAATTCTGTTTTATCGTGGAAAATGAGAAATAACTTAAGTTCCAAAATATATATCCTTATTTCTTTTGCACCCCCACTCTTTACTAACGACATCCAAGCCCAATAACTTAAAACCCAATATTTTCTTATTTCTTTTATTTTCTTCAAATATTCCAAAATAAACAATTCTTTTTATTTTATTAATTCTAATAAAATAAATTCCCAATTAAATAAATCAGATAATTAAAACTGGGGTGTTACAACTCTCCCCCACTAAAAGAGTTTTCGTCCTCGAAAACATACCTTAGACGAACAGTTCCGGATAAGCCTCTTTCATCTGGCTCTCCAGTTCCCAAGTAACATTTCCATCTGCTGGACCTCCCCAAGCAACCTTCACTAATGCTATCTCTTTACCCCTTAACTGTTTCACTTCCCGATCTTCTATCCTCATAGGCAATGTTTCTACTGTCAGGTTATCTCTCACCTGTACATCATCTATTTGGATTACATGAGATGGGTCTGGAATGTATCTCCTCAACTGAGAAACATGAAAAACATCGTGCAAATTCGCAAGTCTCGGAGGTAAAGCAATACGATAAGCAACTTCTCCAACTCTCTCCGTAATCTTAAACGGACCAATAAAACGCGGAGTCAACTTCTTAGATTCCAACGCTCGACCAATACCCGTCATCGGAGTAACTCTCATAAACACATGATCTCCAGCACTGAATTCTAAATTCTTTCTCCTCTTGTCATGATAACTTTTCTGACGACTCTGAGAAGCTCTCATCTTCTCTTGAATCAATTTGATCTTTTCAGTAGTCTGCTGAACAATCTCTGGCCCAATTACTGAGCTCTCTCCAGATTCATACCAACACAAAGGCGTTCTACACCGTCTACCATACAATGCCTCAAACGGAGCCATACCAATACTCGAATGGTAACTATTGTTATAAGTAAATTCAATCAATGGAAAATAGCTATCCCAAGCTCCACCCTTCTCTAAAACACAAGCACGCAATAAATCTTCTAACGATTGAATCGTCCTCTCCGTCTGTCCATCAGTCTGAGGATGATAAGCTGAACTCAACCTCAATTTAGTACCCAAAGCCTTCTGCAATCCTTCCCAAAATTTCGAAGTGAACCTCGGATCTCTATCTGACACAATACTAGAAGGAACTCCATGCAAACTCACTATTTTCTCAATATATAACTGTGCCAATCTCTCCATTGAGTAATCCATTCGCACCGGTATAAAATGAGCAGACTTAGTCAGTATATCCACAACAACCCATATCGCTTCACAATTCTTAGGAGTCCTCGGCAACCCGGATACAAAATCCATAGAAATACTATCCCACTTCCATTCTGGAATAAACATCGGTTGCATAAATCCAGACGGCTTCTGATGCTCAATCTTCGATTTCTGACAGATTAAACATGCATACACAAATTCAGCTATTTCCTTTTTCATTCCCGGCCACCAAAACAATTTCTTCAAATCATGATACATTTTCGTGGCACCCGGATGAATACTCATCCCACTGCGATGTCCTTCCTCTAATATACTCTTCTTGATTTCTGCAACATCAGGAACACAAACTCTATCGCCAAATCTCATAACATCATTTTCATCAATTCTAAACTCACCACCTTGACCTTGGTTGATCAATGTCAATTTATCAACTAAATTAACATCAGATTTCTGCCTGATCCTGATTTCTTCTAGAATACCACTAGTAAGTTTCAACATACCCAAACGAACACACTTCGGAGTACTTTCACAAATTAAACTCAAATCTCGGAATTGTTCAATTAATTCCAATTCACGAACCATCATCATAGACATATGCAAGGATTTCCTGCTCAAAGCATCTGCAACCACATTTGCCTTACCAGGATGGTAATTCAAACCAAAATCATAATCTTTGAGAAATTCCAACCACCTTCTTTGCCTCATATTGAGCTCTTTCTGATCGAAAAGATACTTCAAACTCTTATGATCACTATACACTTCAAATCTCGAACCATACAGATAATGTCTCCACAATTTCAAGACAAACACAACTGCTGCCAACTCTAAGTCATGAGTAGGATAGTTCCTTTCATGAACCTTCAACTGTCTCGAAGCATACGCAACTACCTGTTGATTCTGCATTAGAACACCACCTAATCCCATCAGAGATGCATCACAATAAACCACAAAAGATTCCACCGGATTCGGCAAAATCAGAATAGGAGCACTAGTCAATCTCCGCTTCAATTCTTGGAAACCTTTCTCACAGTCAGAATCCCAAATAAACGCTTGTCCTTTACGAGTCAACTTCGTCAACGGCAATGCTAACTTTGAGAATCCTTCGATAAACTTTCTGTAATAACCTGCAAGACCAAGAAAACTTCTGATTTCAGAAACAGTCTTCGGCGCTTCCCACTGAGATACTGCTTCTACTTTTGTAGGATCCACTGCAATACCATTCTTAGAAATCACATGTCCAAGAAAACTAACTTCATTCAGCCAGAACTCACATTTGGACAACTTTGCATACAACTTCTTATCTTTCAACAACTCTAACACAATTCTGAGATGTTCCGCATGCTCTTCGTCATTCTTGGAATAAATCAGAATGTCATCAATAAAAACCACAACAAACTTATCCAGATACGGATGAAAAATCCTGTTCATATATTCCATGAAAACACCAGGTGCATTAGTAACTCCGAACGGCATAACAGAATATTCATAATGCCCATACCTCGTTCGAAAAACAGTCTTTTGAATATCTTCCACTTTCACACGAATCTGATGATATCCAGATCTCAAGTCAATCTTACTGAATACACTGGCTCCAATTAGCTGATCCATTAAATCATCAATCCTCGGTAAAGGATACCGATTTTTAATGGTTACTTTGTTCAATTGCCTGTAATCAACACACAGTCTCATAGAACCTTCTTTCTTCTTAACCAACAATACCGGAGCACCCCAAGGCGAAACACTTGGACGAATAAACTTCTTCTCCAGTAAATCTTCCAACTGACTCTTCAATTCAGCCAACTCAGATGCAGACATACGATATGGTGCCATCGACACCGGTCTCGTACCAGGAATCAAATCTATAGAAAATTCCACTTCTCTCTCAGGGGGTAACTCACCAACATCATCAGGAAAGACTTCTGGAAAATCACACACCACTGGCAATTCCCCACTCCTGACCTTTCCTGTTGCATCTAACGAAGCAAGTAACATAAACACATTAGCACCGTCTTCCATTGCTTCTTGTACCTGCCTAGCAGTCATAGTCAAATCCTCGACACCAACTGCCTCTGGGAAAATCACCGTCTTAGCAAAACAATTCAGATGAACTCGGTTGAATTCCAACCAGTTCATCCCAAGGATAATATCAATTTGTTCAAGCGGTAGGCACACTAAATCCATATCGAAACCTCTACCAAAAATCTCAATAGGACAATTCCTACATACAAGTGAAGTTGTCACTGAACCCGATGCAGGAGTATCAATAACCATGCTACCTCGCATATTAGATATGTCCAGTTTCAACCTCTCAGCACAATCCAAAGAAATGAAAGAATGAGTTGCACCAGTAAATAATTGCAACTAAAGGTGTGCCATGAATAAAACACGTACCTTTAATCAATCGATCCTCTGGAGTAGTCTCAGATCCGGACAAAGCGAACACTTTTCCACCTGACTGATCCTTCTTAGGCTTAGGACACTGCAGACGAATGTGACCTTCTTCACCATAATTGTAACAAGTAACAGACTTCCCTTTGCAATCAATAGACAAATGACCAGTCTTTCCACATTTATAGCACTTCTTCTCATCGCTCTTGCAATCTCGAATATGATGACCAAACTCACCACACCTGTAGCATCTGATAGGAGCCTTAGAATCTCCCCCACTAGGCCTTTTCCATCCACCTGATTTCTGGTTACCTCTACCATATGGCTTGCCACGGTCCATATGTTGCTTTCCTCTTTTATCAACAGCCCCACGAGATTGAGATGACTTAATCTTGGTAATGTCTTCTTCCAAGATCCTGCTACAATCAACCAGATCAGAAAATCTACGAATACGCTGGTACCTGATTCCCTGCTTAATCTCATCTCGGAGACCATTCTCAAATTTGATACATTTAGAGAATTCTCCAGCCTCATCATTGTTGTAGTGTGCATAATACTTTGCCAGCTCAGTGAACTTAGTAGCATACTCACTAACAGTCAGATTGCCCTGCTTAAGCTCCAAAAACTCAATTTCCTTTCTTCCCCGAACATCTTCAGGAAAGTACCTCCTCAGAAAAGCCCTTCTGAAGTTAGCCCAAGTCAGTGCCTCTCCATCCAGCACCATTTCAGTCCTTGTTGCAACCCACCAGTCGTCGGCCTCTTCTGCCAACATATGCGTACCATATCTGACTTTCAGATCTTCAGTACAATCAATCACACGGAAAATCCTTTCGATTTCCTTCAGCCACTTCTGAGCACCTTCAGGGTCATGTGTACCTTTGAACAACGGAGGATTGTTCCTTTGGAAGTTCCCCAATTGCCTATCAGCACCAATCACGCCTCCATTTGGATTTCCAGCAAGTACACCAGCTAACATCCCCAAAGCCTCAGCGAGTGCAGCATCATTTCGTCCGTTACCTCTTCCAGCCATATTCCTGAGAATTAAAACATACTCCTCATCAGAATACAGTATCGACAGTGTTGCCTTACACTAGTCGCATACAAAAGGAATGACTGACTCAAGACTCTGGTCGCAACGACCGACTATGCTCTGATACCACTATTGTAACACCCTCTAAAACCCCGCATAAAATTTCGCGATTTTAAATAAAACATACTTTCAGAGTACATGTATTAACGAGGATGCCACAATTCTCTTTTTAATAAAAAAACAAAGTTCCTGTCATGCATAACATAGAAGCAACTCATACATGTTTACACAGCGGAATAATTTAATTAACAAAACCAATGTTATAATATTTTCAAAATCATCAGGGATTAACACCTGGAATATATCAACATCATATTATAACCCAATACTAAGGAAATAAACGAGTCTGACTAACGCAGCTTGACAAACAAATGTTCCCGGAGTTACAACTATCAGAGCATGACCCGGACAATACTTAAACCGAAATAAACTAGAAACAGCAAGTCTTCGCCAAGCACCTGAACGAAGCTCCTCAATCTGAAATGTTCAACAGTAAGGGTGAGCATCTCAACTATACATTTGATTATACGTTCATAGCAATCAATTCAGAAAAACCATAAGCATCACCCAAACAGTAGCATGTTTCATAGTTTACGAAAACCTTTACAATTCATATATTCATAATATATTACTTTTCATACTTATAATTAACATCAAACATCATTAACAATTCAGCAACAATACATGCATACAATCAATTAAATACAACATTGGAAAATCATCCATTCATGTTATATTCAATATAATGCAACACACCCATGCATGTGGTACCATTTTACCGCCCCATTATATCTCGGGTCACGTACAACTCACCGTTCCATTATATCGCGGACACGGCTACCACCTCAACGTTCCATTAAATCGCGGACACGTATATTGGCCACCATGTTAATTCCACACAATGGGAATTAACAAATGCAACATGATATGTAAAGTATGTAACACTCAGCATACTATTAATATCAAGAAAACATATCATGCAACATCAACAATATCAATCATAACAGGATATGGATAGCATGTAATCACTCAGCATACTATTAAACATCAACCAACCATATCAAGTTATATCATAATTCATGCTTGATAACATCATCTAAAAGCATGACAATAAAATCTACGTAGTGTCGGTATCATAACATACAACGTTATTCGATACAAGCATTAATCAACACTAGGAAATCAACAAGCAGTATATTCAAAACATATAAAACACTGCACATCAAAACAGAATCAATACCGTACATAACAGCATGCACAGAAAATAGAATTCAGAAGCCAACACAGGAGGTTCAACATGGGTGCCCGTGTGCAGCAACACTGCCCGTGTGGAAATGTGTCCAGAAACACGTTATTTTTACCAAAACAGAAAATCAACA
The DNA here is from genome assembly GCA_948472305.1 of Vicia faba. Lineage (NCBI taxonomy): Eukaryota > Viridiplantae > Streptophyta > Magnoliopsida > Fabales > Fabaceae > Vicia > Vicia faba. Next base: position 1,451,539,584 of record OX451739.1, read on the forward strand.
CGGGTGCCCGTGTGAATCAACACGGCCCGTGTGGAAATGTGTCCAGAAACACGTTATTTTTACCCAAAACAGAGAATCAACACGGGTGCCCGTGTGAATCAACATGGCCCGTGTTGAAATGTGTCTGGAACACACTATTTTTACCCATCCAGCAGATCAACACGGGTGCCCGTGTGAATCAACACGGCCCGTGTTGATGAGCGCGAGCCCGGAAATTCCTGTACCTGCAGCAGCTCATATGCCAACGTATTTACACGAAAATACACTTCTACAGCAGTACAATGCAGTACAAAAACATCCAAATACACATCAAGTTTCCAAAACATCAATTCCCTATGCCTCTGACCTATGTTCATCAATTTCCCACAAATTGAATAACTCAAATCCTTCAAGGTTATAGTTTTCTAAAATCGTTGGAAAACAGAATTCCCTTTTCAAATCATTTAATCCAAAAACTTAATTTTATAATTACCAACAATTATCAAAGTAACCTTAAAAGTGATTATTCGTCCTTTTGGGGAAATCTGATAACATCAAGGTCATCCTTAGAACACTTAAAGGAAACTCCCGATCATACAATTTCGATCTAAATCAACAATAGGGATTAATTTCTTAATCGATTCACAACCTTTAGGGAACCTAATCTTTTCTAACGAAATTCGACCCTAAAGTTATCGATCACTAAGAACATCAGAGAAAATGGGGTTATCCTACGATTACCCAACCAATTGCATCTAAACCCATAAGCAAATATAAATTGAGTAGTAGCCCCCCTTACCTTATCAAATTGCAGCTTTGAACTCTTGAGCGATTGTTCTTCGTTCTTCAGAGCTCCAATCCCAAATATCTCCAAATTCTGTTTTATCGTGGAAAATGAGAAATAACTTAAGTTCCAAAATATATATCCTTATTTCTTTTGCACCCCCACTCTTTACTAACGACATCCAAGCCCAATAACTTAAAACCCAATATTTTCTTATTTCTTTTATTTTCTTCAAATATTCCAAAATAAACAATTCTTTTTATTTTATTAATTCTAATAAAATAAATTCCCAATTAAATAAATCAGATAATTAAAACTGGGGTGTTACAGGATGGAGTTCCTGTGCCCCAGTGTCTTGCTGTCTATCTTACTGGGCATCCTCCAAGCTCTGATAAATCTCTGGCGAAGTCCTTGTGCATCGTTGTCGAAGTCAAAAACTATGTCAGGAATTAACATGTCATGAGGCCGTCCCTCCGAGCATAACCAAACTGTCTCCAATCCAGACACGGGTTGTAAGTAATACCTCCTTTGATTCCAAGTAAGGGAACGTTAGGAAACTCCCCGCAACGATCAATGATAGTGACATCTTCTCTGGACCGAGAACACCAATGTATATCAGCATGTGTAAGAGTCATCAATCGTTGTGACCATCTCAAACCCCGCTCATTCTTCAAAATTGATTGTGGAAGGTGCGAAATAAACCACCTCCCTAGGAGAGGAGTGCAGCACATAAGAATACCTCTTCTTCTCATGGTTCGAGTGTAACATGAGTGAAGGATGTCCCCAAGCAACGTAGGTATAGGATTCCTGGACATGAAGACCTTGACAGCACTGATATCTATAAGCTGATCTGGCTTAGGGAACAGCACCAACCCATAGACAAGGAGGGCTACAACTTCTTCAAAGGCTTGTAGGTCAAGGGAGTTCCAACACTCTTGGGCCTTCTCAAACAGAAACTTTGCCAAGAACCCTTTGATACCATTTCTGGCTTCCCAATGTCCCTTGATGTCAGATGGTTGTAGGCATAGTGCCTTAGCAACCTCTTCAAGTTTTGGTTCCCTTTCCGTACCGTTGTAGGGTAGTTGATTGAGAATGGGAATCTTCAGAAGCTGGGAAAACTCTTCTAAAGTAGGCACCAGCTGATAATTCGGGAAAGTAAAACAGTGGTGCAGAGGGTCAAAGAACTGGAAGAGGACCTTTACCATCTCTTCCTCAATATTGGTATTGACCAGGCTGATGAGTCTACCATGCCTTTCACTGAATAACGAGTTCTCGAGAATCCTGGATGTAAGCTTCTTAAGCTGAGGAGGGACCCTTACAAGGTTGACCTGAATTGTCTTTCTGCGGATAGTTTCCATGTCCTACCAAACAAGAACAAAGATGAAGATTCGAACCCCTGAAATGGTTAGTGGATGCATATGATGCTGTATGATGTTATGATGCTATGATAAGGGCACACCACAAGTATTCACAAAAGCAAACATGAAAAGGCATACAAGTCACACCACAGCCCTTAGAGTTTAGGCCAGCATGAAGTTAGGGGTACTACCCTCTTGAAGTTGGTGGGATCAACCTGTCCTATCAAAGTAACCGGGTTCTAAGGATCTCAATATCATTGGATTGTTTTCATTGTTCATCGTTTCGATTTAGCCACTGACTGGCGATCAAAATATCCCAAGAAAGCAACCCTCAACTGAGTGTAGTATCGAGTATCAACCGACTTCGGACTACACCAAAGTAGTTATCTCACTACCCTAAAGAGGCCAAGATGGTTCAATTAAGGTTCCTAAGGTCTGTTGATGCTTCACGACACCACGCGGAGGCCCCGTACTCTCCTTGACTGAACTCAAGGGTTACCGGTACACACCAAAGTGCCACATCAACGTAGCAGACTGCTTCAACCGTGTCGGTATACCCCGCACGGTTCCCTCACAACCTTGTTGCTACTTTCTAAGAAGGTATCCCCAGATCCGGGTTAGGATCTATAAAACTCCCAAGACAGTCCCACAATTTAAAGCAAACAAGTCAAAGCAATTGAAAACACAGTGATCTTAGTCCTAAAGTACACCTCACTTTAAAAGTTATCCCCAGCAGAGTCGCCAGTTTTGTGATCGGTGGATCTGGAACTGACTGTTTAACGCTGGTTCGCGAAATGTCGCGGTAAGCAAGAGTCGCCACCGTCTTTTATTTTCTCCAACATGGAAAGGACAAAAGCACAGAAAAATTCCTTATTGAGATTAGTTCTCAGTTCGGGAGGTAGATTTATAGAAAGGGAAGGTGTTAGCACCCTTTCTATCCATGGTTATCCATGGGCCCTTAGATACTTGCTCATTTGTGTTTTCAAAATATTTGTTTGCTTTTCAAGTGTGAGTGGGTTTGAAAAAGTTTCGTTTAAAATTTCAGTTCGACTCTTGTATCAGTCCTCAAGAGTGTTTGAAAAGTTGTTTTTGAAAGCTTTTTGCAAAGTGTCGGTGTGAAAAGAAGTTTTTGATTTGTTTTGAATTAGAGCAAGTATCCACGAGTCATCTACCTACCCTAAGGAATTAGTCTGTGTAAATGTCCTTGAGGTAGTGCCATCCCACCATTGAGAGGTAGGTAGCACCACCGTTGGAGGTGTTCGGGTCAATTCGAGGGTTAGGGACAGTGTGGTCACCGGGCAATAGTAAGATACCTTAGAAGCTACCCTTATGCCATTGATCTTTTTATTCCGAGGCAACCGTTTCGAGGCAACTGTTCCGAGGCAACTTGTTTCGAGGCAACTAGATCAATGGAACATAAGGACTCACTAAGACGTCCTATACTCGACGACCACGTTTCGAGGGGCAAGGCAACAGTGTGATCACCAGAGCAACGGTAGGACACCTTAGAAGCTACCCTTATGCTATGTTCATGGACATAAGGACTTACTAAGACGTCCTGTACTCGACGACCACGTTTCGAGGGGCAAGGCAACAGTGAGGCGTACCCTAAGAGTGGTGTGTGAATTGTGTGTCATTTTCAGTTATTATTTGTCTTGTCATGCATTGGTGATCTGCGCTTTGATTTTATTTTTGGGCATGCATTCTTTCATGTGATTATTAACAGTTAAAAGATACGGGAATTAAAATGCGGAAAAGACAAAGGTCCTACGCTATTACAAAGGCGCGGGTCTACATCACCAAATTAAACCAAAACCCGATTTAAAATAAAATGCAGAAAGTAAATGCCTAATTAACTATTACAGGGCTTTGGGGAAAATACATTACATTCATAAAAAGAAATAAAATAAACGCGCGAAAAGAAATTATAATCGAATGCGAGGGCGTTGGACCCTTTAAAGAAATAAATGTTGAAATTAAGAAATTAACTAATAATTAAACAAAAGAAAAGAACTTTTTTTTTTGGATGTTTTTGGATTTATGAAATTAAAGAAAATTAAATTGGAATTAAAAGTCAAATCACTCTAGTTCTAAATTGTTTTTAATTTATTAAAAAAATGCATTAAAGTTAAAACCTAAAATTAAAACTAAATTGATTATGAAATTTATTTACAAAGATGAAACTATTAATGGATTAAATTAAATAAAACATTTTTTTTCATTTTTTGGTGATTTCTGTTTTTTTTGGTTTTTTTTTATATTAAATTATTAGTTAAATTAATTAAAAGAATAAAATAAACTAAAAAGAATAAAAGGGAAAAAAATAATAAAAGAAAAAAGAGTAAAAGATGGATCAAACCCTGGGGGTGTCTGAACCCAAAGCGGAGTTTTTGAAGCACTTTGGCCCAATGCAATCCAGGCCTTGTTGACTTTTTAGAGTTGTGTGTGGAGCGTTTGACAGCATGCACGGTGGACTGCTGGTGATGGCCACTGGATTGATCTCATGGATTATGTGGCAAGCCCAGGTGTTGGATGTATGGTGTACTGCTGGAACGTGCACTGTATGGAAATATGGGAAACAAAATAGTAGAAATAATTTGAGGGGACCTGGGATTCGAACCCAGGTCCCAGTGTTTACTAGCTAATGCTTTGACCAACTGAAGCAATTGTGCGCTTTGTATATAAAATGGAAAATAAACAATATAAAACAAAATCAACATTAATGTTATGAAATAAAAAAAAAGGCGCTGGAATTCAAACCCTCCACTCACGCCATGCCACGCAGTCGTCTTCTCCAATTGTTCCTGTAACAAAAAAAGGATAGCGGGGGTTTTAAACCCCCCCAAAATGCAGGCTCACGAATAATAGCGAATAGCTCATGTTCAATCATAAATTGAGCGCGATGGGTGATTTGGAATCATTGGGATGTCACGAGTGCAATGGTAGTGGTCTCGTGGTCCAATTTTTTCAGAGGAGAGAAACCCCATTTCACAACTCCTGCAACCCTAGAAAATTCCCATGGCATATTTTGCTACAGGCCTTGAAAACTCAATTAAATCATGCTATCAGCTTCAAAACATTCACATTAGTCCAAATCCATGATGAAAAATGAAAAATGTTGTATGAATAATGAAATACGAATATCAAAATTTTCAAAGAAGGTCAGACTTGGTTATACCGATTCTTTGCGTATGGAGGGTTGAATTTGATTGGAATAGCTTCCTTAGGATGTCAGCAACGTGTTTGGATAGGAATGAGGGTCTGAAACAAGCTCTAAAAGTGTTTTCAGTTTTGAAAATTTTGGCAAAAGATGCGAGTTTGCTTCTGAGTTTTGGGCGCAGCTTAGGTCTTGTGTGTGCTTCTGATCCCTTGCCTATGTGTTATGTAACCTGTTTTGATAAGAATTATGGCCTCATAATGCCTTGCCTTCATGTTCAAGATTCTCCATAAACCTCCATTAACACACCTTCCATTTTTGAACCAATTTTGAATTCTTTCTTCATTTGGCCTTTTGCACGAATTTGGAATATGCATAATGGTGATTCAAAGTTAATCAAAGCCAAATATTCCCCTTAATTAACCTTTTTGAATTTCATTTGATTTTAAAAGATTTAAAATTAATTAAATCCAATAAAATCAAATAAAATGAAAAAATTAATTTTAAAAATTGAAATAAAATGTGGGACACGTGGGAAGCATGGCCAAGCTGATTCAAGTGGAAAAAGTGGGCCCCTTTTGTCAAAAATAAATTTTCAAGGATAATTGTCTTTAGCCATTTCACAAAAATTTCCCAACTTCTCCAATGCATATCTTGCTCAATTTTTAAGCTTTGATCATGTTCTTGGACATTTTAGAAAGGTCTTGAAGTCCTCTAACCAATGTATTTGGTCCCATGTCATTTTGATTTACCAATCTCAAGTTATGGTCTTTGACTTAAAGTCCCTTTTTGTTGACTTTTGAAAATGACCTATAATGTTGAAATTGATAACTTTTTGTGAGAGCATTTCTTGGACTTGGAATGTGAATATGAGTTGTAGGAAATGTCCTCCCCTTCAAGATGAGCATTGGATGGAATTTTTCTGATGAACCATGAAAAAGTTATGCCCTGGTCAAGTTACAGTTGACTTTTCAGCTGTCCAAAAATAGAAACTTTTGCATCTTGAGACTTTTTTGAGCCAAACTTTGAGAATCATGATCAAGCATTGATCAAATGATGTTTGTGGCTTCAAAATAAGATGTTGACCAAAAATTTTGACTTTTGACTGCCAAATGACCATTTTGCCCCTACAGTTGACTGTTGAGCAATTAGGGTTTTTTGACTGTGCAACTTGACCTTGTGAGCCTTGAAACTTGACATGTAGGTGCTTGACAATGTGTATGAGCATGGGAGACTTGATTGAGCCCTTTAAAACTTCAACTTCCTTGCAAGAACCAAAACCCTAGTTTGACTGACCTTAGGAGAGTGGTTGACTGTGTAGCCTTTGAGTAAACTTTGAGCCATTTGAGGTGATGTTTGGCAAAACCTTGAAGATTATGGGAGGGAAAATTTTGGGGTACAACAGTGATGAATTAAAAAAATAGCCTTCTGATTCCTAATTGCAAACTTTAATGATGAACACATTTTTTTCTTTTAAAGATTCTTACTCGTGTCCAATTAACTGTGCTAATTATTTTTCTGTCTTTCTTTCATGTGAGCGCAAACTGGATGGTGGCAAAGCAGAGGAAGCAAGAGATTCTTTGGCGAGCATGGGAGCAATGGAAGCTTAGTCATCCTTAGGCTTAGATTTTTCTTTGTAATTTAGAGAGAAGTACTCAAACAATTATACTAATTTATTTTTCAAGTACAATAAGTTGTAAAACTTAAAGCATTTAAATAATAAATTGTATTGTAACAATTTTTTTTGAAATAAATGAAAAAAGTCTTATGAAGTATTCTGATGTCCATTAAAATCCTTTACTGTCAATAACTCGCAATTTTATCTTCGCATCTTCACTAATTCTTAAAGATTCCCTGATCAAGATAATTGAAACTGCATTCCAATAATTCCAATCAAGACAACTTAAACTACAAGTAATCCAATAACTTTGTAATCTTGCAACTGTATTCCAATCAAAACACGCATTGTGTATTCCATAAACAATCAAATGTTTATTCCATAAACAAGCGAATGTTTTAAAAGACGCAAATTATCTGGTTAACCTGGATCAAACAAACACTGCCTTTTTAGTAAATTTGAGAGAGCATGAAAACATGTGGCAGCCCATTGAATTTTTGAGAATTCAATTCTTTTGAGAAATGCAAGAAAAACCCTAACTGCTGGTTTACTGCCAAAAGAGAAAATTTGTCTGATCGATTCCTGAGTCAATCTTGAATATTTGAAGAAAACCTAGGGTTGTGTTTTCTATGAAAAATGGGAGGGCAAGTTTTGGGGTACAACACCCACTAACCGGGGATCATGACCCCGACATCATGAAGTTCATCTACCTATCGTGATCTTCAACGAACATTCATGGGCGTTCATCACAGAACCCATGAATGTTCATCCAAGATTCTTTTAATCAAGACAAAAACCATGCATTTAATCTAAGAAGTCTAAAGGAAACATGTTGTTAGGAGAATATGACTTATTTGGATAAAGATGCTTTGAAGAACTCTAAGAAAGTGAGAAGAGAGGATTCACGCGCGGGCAAGGGAAGTTGCATAAGAAAACTTGAGAAATAATAAATGAAACCCTGGGGTCTCCCTTTTATAGGTGGTTCAGACCCAAGGGGTTTGTCACGAAAAGTCATCATTGGATTGGCCTCTTGGACTCCCCATGAAAATATGGCACCCCAAAGCAGCAACCACGTGGTCCAACAATCAACCACATATCCATTCTCGAGAGATGAACATCTCCCTGACTTCAACATGAAAAGGCATACGCGAGCGTGATACAGACGCCTCACACGAAGAAATTCTCGACACCATGACAAACGTGCACACGTACACGGTCGTCGTGATCCACCTCGGGGGTGAAATAATGCTCGATATCGTAACAACCCCTTGAAGACGACACGTCAAAAAAGAGTTAGTGAAAGCTCCTCGTAGCCTATATACTCCCGTTGGACACTGGACGAACAACTGACCCAGTTGGTCTCATAACTCGCTTATCCACGAGATCCCCGACACAGTCAAATAGGTTGTCCCCGACACGGGAAACAACTCATTTCTGTCAGAGGACTTCGACCTCCATTCTCGAGAAAATTCTCCTCGACCATAAAGCTGAACTTAAGTCATCACCCTTTCACTTGAGGGCAATAACTTGGGGGGCTCCTGATCTAGACTGGGCCCGCCCTTGCCCCATTGTTGGGAAGGCCCAATCCAACACCTTGGTACAAGGCCCAAAATCAAACAACCCAAGTTGGGAAACATTGGGAAACTCCCCATGTATCCGTTGGGTAACATGGCCCACGTGCCCTTATTGTCATCACCTTCCCGCCCTCTGAGAATATCGAGTCCAACTCCTGCTTTCTCGGGGAAATCAACCAGGGGGAAGGCCATGTGCTGGCCTCGATTCACACGTAAGCCCTGGGAGTCTTCTTTATTGAGCATCATCGTGGCCCAACATTGAAAACCTTGGCCCAGAGCTAGGGGATATAAATACCCTCTCTTGAGAGGATCAAGTATTTATTCTTTCATACCCATACTCACAATTGTTTGCACTCTGACTGAAACTTACTTTGGCATCAGAGTGTCTTACAGGTACCCTCCTGTTGTACCCTAAAATTTTCCCTCCCACTTTCTTCAAGACATTCTCATGAGGTCCCCATTTTCCCAAAACTACTCAAGAGTTGGCTGGTCAAAACCACCTCCTAAGCAAGTCTCACTACTAAAAAAATGACATTTGAGAAAACGTCCTTACATCAGGTATAAAAATAACTGATGTAAAAAATAAAATTTAAAAGTTATTACATCAGGTATTAATTTCCAATGAAGTAAAAAATATTCTTTTTTATTAGAAAATAAAACACGGTGGCATTTCTGTAATTATGGAGAAAAAATTTTCGCTGGCCTATTACATCAGTTCTGGAGAATAACCGATGTAAAAGAATTTTCGCTGGCCTATTACTTCGGATATTCTATCAACCGATGTAATAAAGTGATTAAATTTAATAAAATAAATGGAATTTATTACATCGGGCCACGTCATACCCGATGTAAAAACCCTGCCACGTCAATACCTTTGCATCGGTCCACGTCATATCCGATGTAAAAACCCCTCCACGTTCATAGCTTTGCATCGGTCCACGTCATACCCGATGTAAAAGATACCATATAAATTTTTAAAACTCCTGACACTGTTCATTTCCCTTTTCTCAGAAAAACCCTATACACGCTCTAAACCACAAAACGGCTCCCTCCCTTCGCCGTCACTGTTCTCCGCCCACGAACCCGCCGTCTCTCCACACCATCTCCGTCGTCTCTCCACAAACCGCTTCCTCCCTTCGCCGCCCACAAACCCGCGTCACTGTTCAGCCCACAAACCTGTCGTCTCCGTCGTCTTCTCCACACCTCCGTCGGTTCATCTTCCTCCGCCGGTTCGTCTACCTCCGCCGGATCGTCTTCCTCCACCGGTGCGTCTTCCACCGCCGATTCGTCTTCCTCCGCCGGTTCGTCTTCCTCCTTCCGGTAAATCGCCTTCTTTTTCAACTTTTATCATTTTTTTTCCGATATTTTCTTTCTTTGTTCTTGAAAATTTGATAGTTTATGAAAATTTTACAGTAAAATTCAAATGAAAACTTATCCCAAATAACTCATTGATTAATATATTCCCAAGAATTTAGAGTAATTAATTTTTCGCATATTCGACCTATTAATTAAGAAACAAAAGTGTTTCTCTATTATATTATCTTGTTTAAAAAGTACTTGTGGTATATCTACTGAATATGTCTTGTATCAAAGGTGAGGAAAAATCATTCCAATCTTCCTGTTATATTTACTATCCATTACAGATTGCTTCTTCCTGGACAACGACCAAATGGATATATCACCCAGGAGTTCTTTAAGTGTTATCCAATAATCTAACTATAATATTAGTAATCATTTGGCAGTTGGAATATTTGGTTAAAAAACATTCAACTTGAAGAAACTTACAGTTCAAGAATGTAAGACCAAGAATGTAACCAATGATGAATAGTAATGTGTTCTCTTATATAATTATAATTAATTTTGATAATTGTAGTGAGTCAAAGATAAAAAAAAGTTAATTTTTTTTCTATTATGGAAATTATATGAAACAGAAAAAATGAACTATTGATCCACTAACCCAACTGCGATAACATTTTGTGTTGTTGGGTCGAGAGACCATTAACACCAAACAATCTAACAATTGCATCCTTCAGTTGGGTCAGTTTCAGAAGCACCATAACTTACTCAATAAATATATGCAATCATTAGTAAGATTTTTCTTATAAATAAGAAACAATCATTATATATCTCGAATATTCTTAACATGAATAAAACATTTTAAAATTTTTCAAGTTGTAACACGCTTCTTGCTTCAACACTAACATTTATGTGCTTAACTTCACATTCTAGTGCTGGGAAAACTTACAAGCAAATAACATATCTGGAAAAATAATAGAACATGATAGCAAAGAATAAATGATAGACATGAAGATATATATAGTATTAAATAAGAGGGAACATTAAGTATTAATTAAAGTTTTTATATTTATTAAGAATGATAATTTAATATATTTCATTTTATTCTTCATTGAATAAAAATCATTATAATTAATTTTTTTAAGCAGGATTTTATATAAAAAAGAAGTAAAGATTTTCAAACTTTTTTATACAAGAATGAGAATGATCAGAGAAAAAAGAGATTATCAAATCAAACGACTTATGACAAAAGTAACTAAAGGATTTTACTAAATTCGTAGAAATTATAATTGGTTTGAGTAATATCTCTCAAAATAGACCATCTCAAAACTAAAATTTTGATATTCCATATCGTATTATCTACATTTCATACTTTATTACGAAAACAAATCTCATTCCTAACTAACTAAAGAGTCCACAAAATTGCAAACCAACTAACTCTCTATTTACTCTCTTTAAGCCTCTTTTTTTTACAAAAAAATATATCACTACTTTAAACTAGAAAAACAATCTTCCTCCATCCCTTTCATATTTAAACAAATTAAAACTATCATTAAAAGAACTATTGCTTGAACCAGTTATATATTTCAATAAAACCACATCAAACAAACAACAACCCAATAATTATTTAGTTGGCCATTAGCAAGAACTATCACTCATAATAATTATTGTGTTTGTAAAAGATAGACTATTCTAATTTGTTCACTAGATTTAGTAACCGCTTACTTCTTTTCAAAGGATTTAAGACCTTTTTCATTATTTCTGACGTGGAAAGGGAAGGGAAGGGAAATAATTTAGCGCTCGTATTTTGTTCACTTCATCGGGAAATTGATCAGAACACGAAGAAAATTATTACAAAGTAAGTTTATCGTGTATGTCTTGAATTGGTAATTAATAGTTATGTGATTTTTCATTGGCAAATAAATTTAATTATGTGATGTTTGTATTAGTTCTTTTGGGGTTCATCAAATGGCAAATGGAAATAGAAAAAAGGCTACATGGCTTCATCCCAATGTAAGTGTGATGTAAATTGTAATTTTATAGTTAAATTTATGATAAATATTCACTAATCGTGTCATTCAATTGTAGACAAGACAACAACATAACTCTAATGATTGTGGGTATTATGTGATGAAAAATATGTTGGATATTGTCTCTGCCAATATAACCGAGAATTGGATGCAGGTAATAACAATAACTTTACTTTGTTATTTACTTTGTGTTTTGCAACTTATTTATATTAAATTTTAAAGAATAACTCTATTGTTATATTTATGTATTATAGGTATTTAATGACCCAACAGAATTAACACAAGATGATTTGTATGATTTACGACTTCGTTGGTCAAAATGTTTCTTTGAGTTATATAAAGATTAACCTTTATCTGGTGAGTTTTATAGAAAGATTAACCTTTATATGGTTTTTGCAAATGCATTGAGTTTCTTGATAATTTTTGCTGATGTTAATTGTTATTATTTATTGTCAGGCAATGTGATTTTGGTGTTGTCTACAGAAGCTACAACTCATCTACTTATGAATTTTATATTGGTAATTCAAGTTTGTAAAAAGACTTGTAAAAGATTGAATATTTTTGTATGATTTATGGTATTTGTAAAATTGATGTGAGTTTCTTTGTTGTGATACAATTCAAGTTTGCAATATAATTGTTCATTTTGTAAATTTTGTTGTGAAAATATCGACCTAGATATGGTCTATTTTATGTTGGAAAGCTATGATATATATAGCGACCTAAATGGTCTGTGTGATATTGGAAAAATATGAAAAAATTGGTACCAATTTTTTCTTACAGGGAATCATCCAGAAAATAAATGTTTTATTCAAAATTTTTTTTTACTTTTTACATCGATCATTCTGTCAACCGATGTAAAAACCTTCAACGTGTGTTTTCTACATCGGGCACAGTGTAACAACCGATGTAAAAACCTCATCTATTACATCGGTCATGACTTCCACCGATGTAATATGTTGCGTCAGTTTTCAAAAAAAAATATTGTATTTATTTTTCACATCAGGTATATATTATAACCGATGTAAAAGGTGTCCTTTTCACATCGGACCCAGAACCGATGTAAAAGGTCTCTTATTTACTACTTCGCCTAACTTTACATCGGACCAAGAACCGATGTAAAAGGTCAATTTCGCTCGATGTAAAAAGTCATTTCTGCACTAGTGTCTCTACAACTAGGGTTTTGTGCTTCTCAAGGAAGATTGGGTTGAAAGGGTCTCAAATGACTTTCATGGTTCATAATAGGTCCTATATAGTGCTTATGTCAAGTTTCAAGTCTTGCATCACAAGTTTGCTCAGTCAAATACTCTGATGATTGAAAATCAATTGTATTGAGTAAAAGTCAACTATGGTCAATATATAGTCAAACTTCAAGATTTTTGGTCAACATCAACATTTTGAAGTAATATTCATCATTTAATCAAAGTTTGACCATGATTCCTCAAGGAAAGCCCTAAAATCATCAAAGGTCCAAAATTATCAAATTAGGGTTTTGATTGAAGGTGATTGATCATTGACTTTTGGCCTAGTGCATGACCTAATGGCTTAAAGCATGATCCCAAGGGATCAAATACAACATCTTGACCTAATTACATGGCTCCAGAGTACACTTGTACTTCTCCATTGGAACCACCATTTTCACATAAACTTGATTTTTCACTTCCAACCAAGCCATAACTTGTTATCTCGAGGATCTGGTTACTTCAACCTCTCAAACCTTTTTTCTATAAATAGAGAGGTCACTTGCAAGCAAACACACGAATTGACAAGCCCTCAAACCCTCCCAATCTCTCTTAAACCCGAATTGGCCACAAAACCACCATTATTGAGCTTTGAAATCCAAAACTTTGAAACTCATAACTCCTGTAATATCTTTGCAAACCAACCACTAAAACATCATTAATACACCATATAGAAGTGATTCAAACACCTATTTTACTTCTGTAATCACTCCATCATCATCCACCATTTTGAAAATCTAACCTTGCAACTTGACTTGGGCAGAACGTTTCAGCCATCCTCAAAACAAAGTAGGGGTTAGAATACACTCAGGGAGGTCCCAACAAGCTAAAGAGATCATCATTTTGCTTCTGGAAGTGCTGGAAGAAGCGTTGGACTTTCTCCAACTTGGTACATTTTTCAAACTTTGAATTCCTTATTTAAGCATAATTTGCATATACATTCTAAATGAAAAATATAGATATCATGTCTATGAAGCTAACCATATCCTTAAATCTCATTTTAATTAACTGTGTGATGAAAATTTTGGAACTGAGTTTTCTGAAATGTTAGGGTTTCATTTTGGTACCAAACAAAATTCGTCCTAACCATTGATTTATAGCTTTTAAAATTTATATGGTTGCATTCCTTGTAAAAAATCAAGCAAGTTTGGTTTTGGAAGTTTTCAATTTAGTTGAGAAATAGAGATTTTCAAAATCAACAATGGTTTTATTGTTGTGACTGCTTGCGCGCGGGGAAGAAGAAGGGTGAGATGGAATTTTCAAATTCTCACGACTTGGCTTACAATATATTTATTTGGTGTTGTTTCATAACCGGATGAAACAACCACCCTAGTGGCAGCGCCCGTGTGTTTAAGGCTTACTTATGCTTAGTCCTAGGTTTGATCTAGGCATGGGGAAATTTTTGCTTTCTCATGTTTTCATTGCAGATTCAGTACTATCATACCTAACACGTGCATGGTGTGCTTCATCCAATGACCATCAGATCTCAGAGTTCCAGATCTAAACGCCCCAAACGCACACCCCACAATACACCTCAGAGGGGTCACCTCCATTGGATCCGGTGTAGCAACTCGGGCTCTCTAATTTGGGCCTGGATGTTTTTGATTCTTTCTCACCCCCATCTTACTTGTTTACAGACCCGTTTTAATTATTCTTTATTTTGTTTTAATTAACATTTCCTTTTTTTAATTAGTTTTATTTTAATCAACAAAAATCATAAAATCATTAAAAAAATCAGGTTTAGGTTTTAATAAATTAATTTAATTTTTTTATAAATAAAAATTAATTTAATTTAATCACAATTTGTTTATATTTTATTATTTAGTTTGTAAATTAATTAAAGAATCAAGTTTTGTTTTTATTAATCACTTCAAATATTTTTCTAAACAAAAAACAACAAAAATATTTTCTTAAATACTTAGAATTTTTAGGGTTTTTGCATCTTTCCCTTTTCCATATCTGCGCGTTTATTTATTTTTTGCCTTATTATCATTATGTAACTGTCAATGGTATGCAATAGATAAATTAGGATGTCTTTACATTTTTCCCCCATTTTATGGTTTGTAATTCCCCATCCCCGAAGCGATGTAATAGCGTAGATTATTTTCCGCATTTTTTCTGCACTTGTATATATTTAACTGCTAGGTTAATTAGGCGTGCATGGTAAGACATAAAAAAATAAATGCTAGAAAACCTAATCTCAAGACAAATACTTGAAATAAAAACACTTCGCACACATGCACCTCTAGGGTGACCCTCACTTGTTGCCTTCAGATAAAACAGTCATGTCCCTCAAACGTGGGATGCTTTAGCAAAGACTCTCGATTAAAAGATCGTAGTCCCTTGATGACCCTTTGATGCTGCCTTCTATAAATGATCTTAGTCCCTTACGACAATTGCTAAAGCATCCTACAAGTTTCCTTCTATGATTGTACGATGACCGGCACCTGTCTTTCACATCCAACGATAAGGATTCATACTAACTAATGGTAGGGTAGCACCATCTAAAGGAGGAGGAAAAGAACATAGACTTCTTTGAGTAGGTAGAACGCTCGTAGTCGCTTGCTCACAAACTTTTCAAAATAAAACATCTTTTCACAAAACAACACTTTCTTCCATAAATATTTTCGAAACAAACATTTTGTATACATTCTCAACGATACGAGAATCATTACAAAATTTCCGCACTTAGGCATTTTCAAAATATTTTCAAACATACACAAGCAAGAAGCATTTCCAAAAAATGAGCTAGTGATTAAGAGCCCGTAGAAAACTACAGATGCAAAATGTGCTAACACATTCCCTTTTCATAACCTACCCCCCTTACTCATAAAATTCTCAAAAGGTCTTTCCTGTTCTTTTCACCCTTTTATTTATTGGATAAAAGAAAAGTCGGTGGCAACTCTTGCTATCCGCGACATTTTTGATAAAATGCAAAACCCAAAAGTCAATTCTTCTAGTGTATTATAGAACTGGCAACTTTGTTGGGGATGATAACTAAAAGTGGGGTTACCTTAAGAGCTAGATCATATTTATTGCTTTACTTGTTTGCCTTGTATGCTTTATATATCAGGATATGCTTGGGTTATTCTTGTAAATATCCTATACCCAGATTTGGGGCATTTTAGGTAAATAGCAATAGATCGTGAAGGTTGTACGGTGTAGACCGATATGGTTGAAATGATGGCTACGTTAGTGCAACACATTGGTTGGTGTCGGTGTCCCTTGAGTCAGTCAAGGAGAATGTTGGGTTGTCGCATAGTGTCATAAGCACTAACTGACCTTAGAACCTTAGTTGACACAACTTAGCTATTAGAAAGTAATGAGATGGACGGTGTGATACAGTGGGAGAACTAACTTGGGTGTTTTGTGTTTTATCGCAAATGTTGCAGATAGTAAGAGTCGCCACCGAATTTTCTTTTATCCAAAAGGAAAGGCTGAAATGAACAAGAAAGACCTTTGAGATTATTTCTGAGTTCGGGGGGTATATTATAAAAAGGGAAGGTATTAGCACCCTTTTTATCCATGGTTATCTATTGGCTCTTAGTTGATTTCTAGATCACTTGCTTTTGTTTGAAAGTGTGCTTGTGGTGTGGGTTTTGAAAGTATTTTGAAAATGTGACTTTGTAATGGGTCTCGTTTTTATAAGAACGCGTACAAAGTGTTGTTTTGAAAATAGTTCAAAGAGGTGTTTGTGGAATGTGTTTTTGAAAGTGATTTTGAAAATGTGTCTTTGTAGTGGCTCTCGTTTCTATAAGAACGCGTACAAAGTGTTGTCTTTTGAAAATGTTTCAAATGAGAGTGTTGGTGTATGAAATGTGTGATATGGTGGGAGAACTGACTTGAGGTGTTTTGCGTTTGTGTTCGCAAATGTTGCGGTTTAGCAAGAGTCGCCACCGACTTTTCTTTTATCCAATAAGGAAAGGTGAAAAAGCACAAGAAAGACCTTTAGAGATGTTTTCTTGAGTTCGGGGGGTAGATTATGAAAAGGGAAGGTATTAGCACCCTTTTCATCCATGGTTTTCCATGGGCTCTTAGTTGCTTGCTAGATCACTTGCTTTTGTTTGAAAAATGTGCTTTGTGTGGTTTTTGAAAGTATTTTGAAAAGGCGTCATCGTTTAGGCAAACTTTTGTAATGATCCTCGTTCGTAAGAATGCATACAAAAGTGTTGAGCTTTTGAACATATTTCACTTTGGAAAGTGTTTTGAAAGTGTTTTGAAAGTGTATATGATTATTTTTGAAAATAGCAAGGATGTTTGTTTTGAAATTGAGCGAGCAACTAAAAGTAATCTACCTACTCAAAAGTTCTTAGATGCTCTTTTCCTCCTCCTTTAGATGTTGTTATCTTACCATTGATTTGGTGAGAAGCCCCTTCGTTGGATGTGAAGGGACGGGCATTGGGTCATCGTATGACCATGATAGAAATGTTGTAAGATGAATTAGAACTTTTCTTTTAGGGACTAAGATCATTTTGAAAGGCAACTTTGATAGCGTCATCGAGGGACTCTGATCTTGTATTTTTGATTTGTGCTAAGATATCCCACATGTATAACATGGCTTTTTTCGTAAGGCAAACAAGTGGAATCATCCTAGGGGTGCTAGTGTGCAAGTGTGTTTGATTTGCATGCATTTAATCTTTGATTAGGGTGATCTATTTGTCAATTTCATGTCTTGCCATACACACCCTAATTACTAGCATTTACATTTGAAAGCGATAACTTGCAGAAATGTAAAGTCCTACGCTATTACAATATTTAGGGGATATGGGTACATATTTATGAATGGGGATTGCAAGGAATTTAAGTCTTAATTATCTATTACAACCATATTGAAATGCATAATATAAGAAAGAAATGGACTTGTTTAGGAAATGTTTTTGTCTTAAGGAAATAAATTAAAAGGAAAATATTTTTATGTTTTTTTATGTTAATATATATAAAAAATGATGAAAAAGGATCAGAAGTTCTGAAGTCAAGCGCGTGGTGACTCAGAAGGAAGCGTCAGAATCAGAAGTTCTGGATTGATACACTCTGAGGTCCTGCAAAAAATGTTAGAGGACAAACACAGAAGTTCTGGGTGGTATTCAGACAGTGGGCCACAAGTCAAAAGTTCACTATTACACTAAAACAGTGAGCAAACATCAGCAGTTCAGTGCGTTATCAGTATGTAAAAATCAGAAACTCTGAGTGTTCATTGTATTTAACATGTAAGGAGAACTCAGAAGTTTTGTACTGTGCTAAAACAGTGAGTGAATCATCAGAAGCTCTGTATTATGCTGAGCCAGTGAGTGAATATTTAGCAGTTCAGAATGTTATCAGTTCTTTTTAAACATCAAGTCAGAAGGATAATAGCACAACAATTTATAGAAGTTATAATCCTAAATCTGAGTCTAGCCCTAATCGAGAAGTTCTGATCCACAGTTTTTCTACTTAAGCAATGATATGTACAACATTAATACTATGATATTTACATGTTAATGATGCTCAGAATGAAAAAAAACAAGCAAAGTCAGAAAGACTTACCTTGAACCTGGAACGTGCTTGGAGCTTTGACTTGCTGCCTTTTGATGTTCTGGTGTCAGCGAGAGTGACGGAAGAGTGGTTGTGTTCTTTGATTCAAAGGGGGGAGCAAAATGTTTTGTTTTGGATTTGCGAAGGTTGTCCTTGTTTCCTCTTATCTCTTTTGGCCCCTTGGAATTTTAGCAGGGGTTCAGCTCTTTTCTTTCTCAAATCCCCCCCCCCTTCTCAATGGCCAATGGTGTTCTATTTATAGGCAAAGGTTTTGCAGTTTGGAGATGTCAAGTGGCGCCAACGTCATATGCTAGAAGTTGACTTACTCTTGAAGTAAGCTTAAACAAGCATGGTTCAATGCATCAAGTAGGATGGTTAGCAGCGCCTAAGCTGGATTTGTCAGCATGAATTAAGGAAAAGTAGAAGCAGCGCATGGGCTTAGCATACTTTTGCACAAAAGTTTGTCTTCCCAAGGCAGTAGGGGTACACGTGGTGAAAATCTTTTGGATAAAGACTCAGAAAGTAGTTGTGAGCATTAAATGATGATGAGACTTATCACAACTAGAAATCCTGTAACGTGAGATTCTACACCACGGCTTAGTTCTGGATCAGAAGTTCTGCTTCAGCGTAGCATCCATCCTCTGATCTTTGTATCTTCTAACTCCAGCATGTTCTGAAGGAGAACATTGCTTCCACATGTTCTGATTAAAATGTCATGTTCTGAACCATGTTTGCAACCTCTGACTGAAGCTTTTTGTGAAAACTTGCCCAGAAGTTCTGACCAAACTATGCCTTGAGAGTGTCCAGAATTTGCTGAGTGTTATGGTGATAATCTGGTCAAAAGTTCTGAAATTGTCATATTTTCTTAAACACTTAGAAAAAATTCTAAGTATTTAGAATTTTGACTTTTTGGATTTTGATGAAACAAAACTTCATATTTCAACGTGTCTTGATGAAATATGATTCTTGAAGCTTGATTTTGATCCAAAAGTCAAAGTTTGACTTTTCATTGTGCAAATGACCATTTTGCCCTTGTGAGTGATTTTCTTGGAAATTTGTAGTTCAAGGCTTGGAATTGGATGGAAGCAAACTTGGGATCCAGGGTGATTCCTTGAGAAATGATAGGGCAAATTTTGGGGTGCAACAACTGCCCTTGTTCAATCTTCTTACACCTGAAGAGTTATATTGGTAAACATGTCATTCGTGACTTGAAGGTGGAAGATGATTGAACACTAGAGTGCCTAGAAATTTGCACTCGATGATGTTGTGATTGATTGTGTAGGGAATGGGCTTAAAGATACCATTTGGAGAGATAATGAATAGTTGTTGGAGATGGCCTTAAAGATGCCATCCAGAAATGATTGCTGGACTGTATCTGTAAGCTGGAACTGAATGATTGCCAGTATGGCATCCGTGTCTGGAGCGCATCTGAACTGTATCAGAAGTGTTGTACCCCAAAATTTTCCCTCCCATATTTCTCAAAACATTGCAAGAAAGATCTCTAAGTTGCTCAAAGTGGCTCAAGGATTGACCAGACAAGCTCTCTCCTAAGGCAGTCTACCTCAAATTAGGGTTTCATGTTGTATCAAGATCCTTGAGCCCAAGTGATCCCAAGTGCTCACCAATGTCCTAATATTTTCTCAATATCATCCATGTTAAGTTTCAAGCCTTGCAGAGGAAGTTTGCTCAGTCAATTGCTCAAAGATCCAAAAATCGACTGTACTAGGGCAAAAGTCAACTATGACCTACATACAGTCAAACTTCAAGATTTTTGGTCAACATCCTCATTTTTAAGTATATTTCATCATTTGATCAAGGGTTGATCATTATTCATCAAGGATTGCTCACAATTCATCAAGACTCAAAAGTTGCTAAATTAGGGTTTTGCAGGAAAAGTCAACTCAACTTTGACCAAGCATAACTTTCTCATACTTTATGAGAAATGACCCATCCAAAGCTCATTTTGAATAGGATTCAATTATGTACAATCCATCTTCAGATCCCAAGATCAAAATATGCACTCACAAGAAGTTATGAATTTGGACATTATACGTCATTTTGAAAAGTCAACAAAAACACATTTTTTGTCAAGGCTTCATACTTGAGCATGGAATATCAAATTGAGATGATACCAAAAGGGTTGATTATAGGACATCTAAAGATTTCTAAAAAGTCAGAGAACACCTCCAAAGAGTCAAAATTGAGGAAGTTATGCATTGTTGAAGTTGACCTTTTTTGCAAAATTGCCAAAAGTCAACTATCCCCAAAACTTCAAATTTTGCCAAATGGGCCCATTCCTTTTCACTTGTTTTGGGTTGGAATTATAGCCACGTGCTCTAGCCTTGGCCATGTGTCCATATCATATTTTTATTAATTATTTTGATTTTTATTTGAATTTATTTGATTTAAATCAAAATAAATCAAATAAAAATCAAAGCATTGATAACAAAAGATCTTTTGATTTGTTTCAAGCTCTAATTACAGCTAGCAAGGTAATGAAACTCGTACCAATCCATGTGGGTACAAAAAGATTGAAAAGAAGTCAATTTTGGAAGGTGGTTAAAGGAGAATCAAATCCATATCAAAATCATTGAAAGAAGGAGATTTGGACAGGGTATTCAAACCTAATGCATTGTGCAATACATAAGGGTCATGTGCATATCAAAATGATGGTGGGAGATCAAGCATAGAGCACAGACAGAATTTGCAAAAATCAAGAAAAAGTGTGAGTTTAAAATCACTCCTACAGGCAGTTTCAAGGCTTGGCAATTGTCCCAATCGTCTCCTGGAAATCTCCACAAGCGAAAGCAAGCAAAACCACGCGTTTTCAAGCCTCCTAGTGCACTATAAGTCGCTCACGAAACCACCATCTTCTTGATTTCGAAAAGCTTCATTCTTGCATCTATAATGAAAAATAATTTCATATTCTGGATCACCATATCATTTGCAAGCTTTTTGCAATAACCAATTTCATTCATATGCCCTATATTGTGAATCACCATAGCTAGGGTTTCTTGGAGTTTTTTAGGGCTTTTGTTTTCAGGTACAATTAGACTTCGTAATGGCTATGGTTGTGATCAGAAGAAGATGACGAGTCTAACCACAGTCTTAGAATGTGTTTCCATGGCCTGTAAGAGATTTGGGAGGAACCCCTGTCTGTAGCGACGGAAATTTGTCCGTAGGTATAGGTGATGATGTTTTAGCCACAGTTCAAGGAAGGGGACGATGAGTTATCAGCCCCCCATTTGTCCATTCAAACAGCGCGCGCTTTTTTTATATTTTCTATCCATTAATTTTTGTTTTATATATTATTACTGATTTGCATTATATTAACAAATAAAGCAACATGGCCTAGTGGTAACCACATCAGCGCTCAAGGATTCAAAGGCTGGAGGTCAGGGGTTCGATCCCTGCCTCCAGCAATTTGCCATTTTTCTTATTTCTTTCAGGAAATCCAGTATATGCGCATGCCAAGAGACCATCATACTCCCTCACTAGCCAATGTGCCAGATGGCCAGATCTGGTGACCATCATGGAAGGTGCACCATAGGCCAGTCAAACGCACATGCATTGGATTACAAAAAGTCAACTTGGACCTCACAAATGGGCCAGAAAAATTGCTATTGTCACCCCAAATATCAGGCCCATTCTTTACTTCTTCTTTTATTTTATTTATTTTATTTTATTATTTTATTTTGTTTAATTTAATTACTAACCAATAACATAATTTCTTTTTTATCAAAAAAAATCATCAAAAACATTTTTTACCCAATTAAATTTCATAATTTTATTTTTTATTAATAAATATTAATTAAATTAATTAGGATATTAATTTTTAGACAACTTTCATTTATTTTGTAAATATTTAAAATTAATTAGAATTTAATAGGTTTTAACCCTAATTTATTTATTTTTATTTCTTTCCTAAAATATCAAAAACTCCAAAAATATGTCATTTAATATTTTTCATTAATTAATTTATTTAATAATTAATTTAGCATTTAATTTTAGGATTTAATTTCTTTTCTTAAAAATAAAAACAACAAAAACATTTTCTTTAATTAAAAGGGTCAAAATCCTAATTTCGCATTCGATTTAATTTTGCATCGCGCGCTTTATTATTCCTTATCCAATTAATGTATCTACTCCCGGTTTGTAATAATTAATTAGGATATTTAATTTATCGCTTTTATTTTATTTTCAAAGGGTTGCTTTTGGCGATGTAAATACCCGACGCCTTGTAATAATTTAGTTTAATTTCCGCACCTTAAATTCTGCAAATATTTAACTGCTAGATGTTTGATAATAGGGTTTGCATGACAAGAATGAATGTTTAATCTTAAAACAGTTAGATCACCCTAAACATGTGCAAAGATAAAAATAAACTGAAATCAACACACTCGCACATGTGCACTCCTAGGTTACACCCCACTTGGTTGCCTTCGTAAACGGTCATTGAGTATAGGTTATTTTAGAGGTTGCCCTCTTGTCTAAAAGATCATAAGTTGCATCGGAAAGGTTGCCTCGGATATCATTGCCTCGAATAAAAGATCTAAGATATTAGGGTTACCACTAAGTCGTCCTTACATTGCTTTAGTGACCGTATGTCCCTCTTTCGAATTGACCCTCAAACTCCAACGACAGTGCCACCTACTCATTAATAGTGGGATAGCATTGTCTAAAGGAAATTAGCATAAAACGATTCCTTTTTCGAGTAGGTAGATTAGTTCTTATATACTTGCTCATCCAAAACAAAACTTTTTCACACTTACACTTTTACAAACAAGTTTTCAAAAACACTTCATTACACTCTTGAGGACAGAAGTAAGGGTTAAATCGAAGTTAAAACAAAAACTTTTCAAAACCCACAACCACAAAGAAAACAATTTTGAAAATGATGAGCAAGTACCTAAGAGCCCGTAGATAACTACGGATAGAAAGGGTGCTAATACCTTCCCTTTCTATAATCTACCCCCCGTACTCAGAAAATCTCAAAAAAGGAATTTTTCTGTGCTTTTTTCCTTTCCTTGTTGGATAAAATAAAAGTCGGTGGCGACTCTTGCATATCGCGGCATTTTACGAAAATAAGCGTAAAACGCGAACCAACATTCCAAAAAACAGTCAGTTCTTCCCACCGTATCACAGAGCTGGCGACTCTGTTGGGGACTAAATAAGTGGGATGTACCTTAGGATTAGTTCATAATGTTTTCAATTGCTTGATTTGTATGCTTTATCTTTGTTGGGTTTGAATCGGAGTTACTATAGATCCTAACCTGAATCTGGGGATACCTTTTAGGTAAGTAGCAATAGACTGTGAGGGAACTGTACGGCGTAGACCGATACGGTTGAAGTAGTAGCTACGTTGGTGTGGCACTTTAGTTTATACCGATATCCCTTGTGGTGGAACAATGAGAATATGGGGCTGCTAAGGGGTCATTAAGCACCAACTGACCTTAGAACCTATAATTGACCAACTTGGCCATAGAACAGTAGCAGTATGCTACACTCATTGAGACCAAACTCTCGCGATGATTCCGGCCGCAAGAAAAGGTTGCCAGACTGGAATTATGACCGATCGAGGGTGGTCAGTGATATTGAGATCCTCTAGAACCCGGTTACTATTACTAGGACAGGTTGAACCAACTGAACTGAAAGAGGGTAATACCTAAACTCCATGCCAGCCTTAAATTTAAGGGCTATCTGCATGACTTGTTTGCCCTTACCATGTTTGCTATCTGTGAATACCTGTGGTGTGTTTCTATCATAGCATCATGCATCATGACATTGCATGCATATTGCATTGGACTAAACATTTCAAAGACCAATGGGATTCATCTTTGTTCTGCTTTGCAGATCATGGCATCTATGCGTAGAAACACTATTCGGATCAGCTTTGTACAGATTCCCACTCAGCTTAGAGATTTGGTTTCCAAGGTTCCTGACACTTCCTCTTTTTACAGAAGACATGGGCACCTCCTTGGTTTGGTCACTTCCAGATTAGATGAACAGATGATGAGTGTTTTGTGCCAGTTCTTTGATCCATTATACCACTGCTTCACTTTTCTGGACTATCAGTTGGTCTCTACCCTGGAGGAGTTCTCTGATCTACTTGGTATTTCTATTCTAGAGAAGACGCCATTTACAGGTCCGGAAGCAGCTCTTAGGCCAGAAGATGTTGCTACAGCCCTACATCTGACAAAGGCTGAGGTAATGTCTAATTGGGAGACTCGGAGTGGGACAAAAGGCTTCTTGGCTAAATTCTTGGTTGATCAGGCTAATCAGTTCTGGGACAGTTTGGACTTTCAGGCATTCGAAGACATCCTGGCTCTTTTCATATATGGTCTGGTTCTGTTTCCTAACTCAGATTCTTTTGTCGACGTGAATGCGATGAAGATCTTCATGTCCCGTAATCCTGTGCCCACCCTCTTGGGTGACATCCTACATGCTCTTTATGCCCGAACTGCTCGGAAACGAGGAACCCTTATGTGTTGTGCACCATTGCTGGCGAGGTGGTTTATTTCTCACCTCCCCAAATCTGTTTTGAAGAACAAGGAAGGCATGGGTTGGGCCTACAAAATTATGTCTCTTGCTCACACTGACATTATCTGGAGCACTAAGGACATGGAAGAAGTAGCTATTATTGATTGCTGTCGGGAATACCCCAATGTTCCATTACTTGGAATTCGAGGAGGGATCACCTATAATCCTTGTTTGGCCTTACGTCAGTTTGGGCGAGCTAGGAGGGACGGACCTCATGAGTTGCTAATTCCGAGCATTGTCTTTGACTTCCAAGGGGACAGTGAGGAGCATCGTCACATGTTCATACGAGCTTGGAACAGGGTGCACAGGTCTGATCCGCATGAGCTAGGAATGAAGACATCTTTTCCGATGGAACCGTATCTCCGATGGGTTCGTATACGTGCTCAAAAGCTGGGAATGTCGTACGAAGCTGTCTTACCAGTAATTGTTGAGAGTGCTGATGAAGAAGGGGTTCCTCCTACCATCCTCCATCCTTACATGCCTACTGACATTGGGGCATTAAAGAGGTCTTGGATCCAGCTAAGAGAAGAGTGGGATACTTACAGAGAAAAGTATCACAAGCAGGAGCGGAAGATCCTAAAGCTTACAAGGCAGCTGGAGAATGAGAAGGTCCTCAACGACTATGTCAGCACCAATGGGAAATGACCATGGGAGCGCTAATGTCTTTTGTTATTTCTAGTTTTGATTTACTTTTCAGTTTTTCTTTTTGTAACACCTTAAGGGCATTTGTCAGACATTATTTCAAGTTTTTAATCTAATAAAAGTGTGTTTCATTTTGGTTTACGAATTTGAATCCTTAAAGTCTTTGAAATCATATCATACGTGTGATACGGTGGGAGAACTGACTTGGGATTTTGCGTTTGTTTTTGCACTTGTTCGGTTTAGCAAGAGTCGCCACCGACTTTTTATTTTATCCTAAGGAAAGGTCAAAAAGCACAGGAAAGACCTTTGAGATGTTTTCGTGGGTTCAGAGGGTAGATTATGAAAAGGGAAGGTGCTAGCACCCTTTTCATCCATGGTTATCCATGGGCTCTTAGTTACTTGTTTTAGATCACTTGCCTTTGCTTTTCAATTGTTTGAAATGGTACTTTGTGTGTGTGGTTTTGAAAATGTTTTGAAAAAGATGCCTTGTCTAGGCAACCTTTGTAATGATTCTTGTTGGAATATATACAAAGGTGTGTGTCTTTTTGAAAAGATAATTCAATGTTTTGAAAGTTGTTTTTAAAGTTGTGTTGTGGGGTATGTTTTGAAAAAATGGCAAGGATGTTTTGCAAGATTTTTAATCAAATAACTAAGTTGTCTACCCTATTTTACTCAAAGATCTTTCTTATGTTTTTTAACCCTTTTAACATTGTTGTTTCACCATTGTATTTGGCGAACAACCTTGTGTTAGGATGTTAAACGGGACAGGCGCGGGTCATCGTATACAATCATTGAAGGCAACTTGTGAGACGCTCTAGCAATTTTGTAAGGGACGAGATTGTTTTATCGAAGGCAACATCGAGGGTCATCGAGGGACTATGATCTTTGTTTATTGAAGGGGCATTTGCTAGAGCGTCTCATACTCGAGGGACATGATTGCATTTTCTGAGGTAACAAGTGAGGTTACCCTAGAGGTGCAAATGTGAATTGTGTATTGATTTTCATGCATTTGTCTTTGTATTAGGTCAACTAACGATTGATTTTAGATTTTTGCATACAAACCCTAATCTCTAATCATGGCATATTTTAAAAAAAACATAAAGTGCGAGAATTAAATTCTAAGCTATTACAAAAGAGTATCCGGGGGTGGGGGTACAAATGATTTAGAAATAGGGATGAATCTCATCAAAATAATGTCCCAAATATTATGGGTTACAACCAAATTGAATCGACGCAATTCAAATATATAAGAATATTACAAAGTGTGAGATAATGTAAATCAAAGAAGTATGAGATGCGTGTACTTATTTACAAATGATCAAAATAAAATATTAACCTAATGAAAATTAAGTATTTATTATTATTTGTGTTTTTGTTATTTATATATAAACAAAGGGTTTTCAAGAAAAAGAAAGAATTGTTTAAATTAAAAAAAACTATTATTTATGTATTTTTGGTTTTAAAGGTAATGAAAATTATTAATAAAATTTTATACAAAAAATTAATATATTCTTTTATTTAACAAAAGAAAAGAAAAGAAATAGATTATAAAAGTGAAAATGGTAAAAAAAAGAAGAAAAAATATATTAGTTTTAAAGCAAAATGGACTTAAAGAGAAAAAATGGGCCTTAGAAATGTTGTTGGGACAAAAGCCCAAGAAGGAAGTCAGAGATAGGAAAGGAAGGGGGGTGTGGCGCCAGAAAGCAATTGGGCTTGAGGGTTTATGGGGCAAAAGCCCAAACGCATTGTTTAATAAATTTTTTAGGGTTTGGTTTTGTGTTTTCAGAATAAGGGTTTGGTTTTGTGAATGGCGCCGCTCCTTCTCTCGTCTTCATCCTCTTCATCATTCTCAAACAGAGCCACTGATATCCTTTCCTCTCGCCTTAGGCTACCAGAACGCCACCTCCAATCTCTCCTCTCCGTGACTACTCAGGGCGGCGATTTGAAAGGTATTGTTTCATTCTAAACGCGTTTTAGGGTTTAGGTTCGTGCATGTTTAATTTTTGCGTGTTTTAATCTTTGATGCTTATGTTTGTGTAAGGTACAAAAAGAAAGAGGGAAAGGAAAGCAATACCTTTGGGGTTTCATTTCTCGGAGAGTGGACGTAGAGAGGGAGCTTAGAGTGGCGGCGCTCTAGGGTGGCCGGAGGAGGGAGCGTGATGATGATGCTGTCTTCTGGTATTTTATATCTTTGTTTGATGATGATATTATTTCTGAAAACAACTATATCATTTTTGCTTCTGAATCTTCTCTTCTTCTTCTCCACATATTGCCTTTTGATAATGATTGATATACTCTCTTCCTCTTCTTTGAGTACTGATATTCGATAAAGAACTTCGTTCTGAGATGCTTGCTATTGTTGCTGTTGATTTGGATGTTTGATGATGATGTTATTTCTGAATCCTATATCGTTTGGATTTTTGTTTTGCTTCTACACTCTTCCTCTTTCTCTTTGTCAATGATGATGGTATTCTGAGATTTTTGCTCTTTAGTTCTTCTCTTTTTTTGCTATGTTAATGATGAAGATGCCCATGATTGAACTGTTTTTGATGGTTGATGAGGCTAGACTTGAATGGTAGTTTGGTAAGGCAGGGGTTGACAGGCTTGCTGTTTACAGGTTATGCAATTTGCTACTGGTTTTTTGAGGCATGCTTGCTAATGGTTTTGCTTTAAGTTACAGTTTTTCGTGGCTTGTGTTATTTTTTGGTTCTGAAGGCAGACTGGTGTTTGTTGATATCAGCTTGCAGTTTATGTTTTGAGTTTTGGGAAGGCAGGTTTTGTTATCAGCTTGCTTTCTGAGTTTTTGCAGGTTTTGAAACAGGTTTGAATAGGCTTGTTTTGTAAGGCAGGTTTGGTGTTTTGGTTTTCTACAGGTTTTGCAAGTTGATAACTTGCAGTTGTTTGGTCACAGGTTTTGAGGCTAGTAAGGTTTTAGCAGGTTTTGCAAGTTGAAATGGCTTTAGGCAGGCTTGAAGTTATGTAGGCTTGAAGACTTGTTACTTCAGCTTGTAGTTTTTGAGTTTAGTACAGGTTACTGAGTTTAATAGGCTTGAAGGCTTGTGTTTTAACAAGTTTTAATGGGTTTGTTTGATAAGGCAGGCTTGAAGTTATGCAGGCTTGCTTGGTAAGCTTAAGCTTGCAGTTTTGGAGGTTTCGTAATCTGCTTATCTCTTGTGTTTTTCTGCTTGTTATATTATTTCTTTTGTTCCTCTTCTCTTTCCTTTACAGCCTGTCAAAACTGCAAACTGCAAAACCTGTCACTAGGTTCTCTCATTCCTCTCTCTCTTTAAGCATTTTAAATTGCTTAATTACCTTTGATTTCTGAAAAATTTGGTTGTCTAGGAAATGATGAAAAAAGGCATATTTGACAAGTTTTTACTTGTCAAATAAATTGCTTCCTGCTGTCTTGCCTTTTGTCTGCTGCATTGCTGTTTCTATGCTTCATTACCATTTTTATCCAATTCTGTCTTGTAGCAATTTTGGACTGTAGCTGAATGTGGGACTTTATTTGTTGTTGTGCTTATGCCTTTGTTTTGACTCACCCTGGAAGTTTTGGCGCCTGTTTGCTTCTTTGAACTTTGTGACACATTTTATTTGGTTGATGTAACTTTGAATTTGGTAACTCAGTTTGCAGCTTGGAATTTTTTCAGTTTGCAACATGGAACCCTTTTTTTTGTAATTCAATCATGTTTTTGCATTGAGTTTGACATGCTTGCATTTATATTTTACTTTTCTCTCTGTGAACCGAGAAGAGTGATCTTCTGGTGATTTGCGGAGAGAAAGATAAAGCGTGATGAAAAAATAGGCAATCTGATTCTAGACGGCCAATTTTAATGATGATTTTTTCCTCTTCTTTTCATTTGAAATAATCTTGTACTGACTTTCTTTCTCTTCTTTTTTCAGGTAGGTACCAGTTGAATAAATGGAAGAAATAGTAGAAGATAGAAGACTTCAAGAGACTTAGATTTTAGATTTATTTTCTTTTCAATTATTGTAATAAATATTATTGTAAACATTGTAAATAAATTTATAGTATTCAAATAACATTTGTAACAACAATTAAAATAAATAAAAAGTCTTTGTCAGATAATTCCTTATTTCTTCTGCACTGTCTTATTTAATTATTTAGATCTCTTGAATTAAAATAATTGGAAATGCATCCCAATAATTTTGACTCAGATAAAATAAATAATCAACAAACTTTGCAATCTCGCAACCTTGCATTAACTACAATACGCTCGGCATTCTAATCAATCATATGCTTTGCACAGTTAAACAAACAAACATCCAAACACCTTTCACTTCACTGATCAAACCAATGTTTCAAAGTTTCAATCAAAAGCCTCAGCTCCTAGCCCAGATGTTTAGGTTTTGAGAAACAAACAACAATCTTGAACAAGCGTAAAAACAATGTAACAGTCAATTGAAATACGGTGGATTCAAATTCTTTTGAGAAATACGAGTGAAAAACCCTAATTCCAGATTTGCCGTCAAAGAAAAGTCTGCTTGATCAATTCCTGAGCCAAACTCAACAAAATCAATAGAAACCCTAATTCTGGATAGACTGATAAGAAAAATTCTTGAGCCAATCTCAACAAAAATCAGTGGAAACCCTAATTTTGGATTGACTGATAAAGAAAAGTCTGTTTGACCGATTCTTGAGCCAAACTGAAAAAATCAGGGAAAACCCCGAAGCTGTGATTTCTTGTGAAAAAGGGAGGGCAAATTTTGGGGTATAACAGTTGCCCCTGTTCAATCTTCTTGAACCTGAAGAGTTAGATTGGAAAGTTTGCCTTTCGCGACTCGAAGGTAAAAGATGATTGGACACCAGAGTGCCCAAAAATTTGCACTTGTCAAAGCAAAGTTGAGGGAATGGGCTTAAAGATACCATTTGGAGATGTGACAGAATCTTGTCGGAGATGGGCTTAAAGATGCCATCCAAAAATGTTTGTTGACCTGTATGTCGTAGGTGAGTGGGTGAATATCATAAGGGTATCCATGTTTGGAACATCTCTGAGCTGGGGGTCTGAATAAGCAATAGATTGACACCCATGTTGGGAAGCATCCGTAAACTGTTTTCAGAGGTCTTGAAGTTGAATAAGCAATAGATCAGCATCCATGTTAGGAAGCGTCCGTAAACTATTTTCAAAAGTTGAATCTGAACAAGTGATAGATTAACATCCGTGTTTGGAGAATCCGTAAACTGTTTTCAGAAGTCTTGATGTTGAATAAGCAATAGATCAGCATCCATGTTGGGAAGCGTCCGTAAACTGTTTTCAAAAGTCTTGATCGAAGCTTGATGACCTTATCCTTGGAGAGGATCAAAATTAGCTGAAACACACAGTTATGTTGCGTGAAATGTATGATGCAATTTATGTGCTATATCAATGTTTATGATATATGAATGTAATGTATGCGTATGTAAGCCGATGAGCTGTCTTGCCGAGGAAAATGAATCCTGGATAGCTGGAGATAATAAAATCTTGACTGCTGTCGGGGAGAAATAAATCCTTGACTGCTGTCGGGGAGAAATAAATCCTTGACTGCTGCTGGGGATCGAGAATCTTTTGATCGTTGACAACGAGAAGTCCTAGGATCACTGTTGAGGAATATGTGTATCTTCCAGCCCTTTGACAACCTATGCGGAGAGAAATCATACTGCCGGGAGAAGTCAGGAGTTTGGTTTGTATGCCAATCTACTGGGGGTTCCTATTTTGTTGTTTGAGGAAAACTCCGCTGGGGAATATCTGAAAGCTCTGCCGGGGATCTGAAATTCTGTAGGGAGTAACCATACTGCTGGAGAACAAGCTCGGGATCCTAGGAAAAGCTTATCCTTGTTTGGAAGATTTTCAGTAGCTTAGGTTGTATGCCACTTTACTGGGGAAGCAAGAAAGGGGGAACTCCGTTTTGTTAAAGATATTAGGGGAAAACTGAATGATTTCCGCTGGGGATTGATGGCTCAAAGTTTTCCTCTCTATTGGGGGCCCTAGTGACGTGTTGATTTGATTAGCGACTTCGCTGGGAAAAAGTTTAAAAGTAAATTTCTGATGAATTGTCTGGTTCGAAAGCAATTTTTCGGGAGAAGGGAAGACACTGGATGATCTTCACTGGTGTTCACAGGTTGGTGGTTTTGTCTTTGCTTGGGGAAGAAAGTTTCATTCTCACCGAAGATTTGTAGTTCAAAGTTTTTGCTCCGCTGGGGATTGGGAGCTCGAAGTTTTAACTCTGATGGGGACTTTGAGATTTAGCTCCGCTGGGGATATGCCTTTCAAAGTTTTAGCCCTGCTTAGGAAACAAATGAGGCACTTGCAGGGGATCTTTTTTTTGAATAGCCTAAAGACACTTTCCTATACTTCCATCTTATCAGTAATCATTCATTTTGTTTTATCTGTAAGCAGTGATTTCATTCAAATGCATATGCCTTTTTAATAAATCATTGGACATTTTCAAATAAAGCATAAGTATAAAAAAGAAAGAAAAGGCGGGCAATTTTCTGTACTTTGAAGTAACTTTGTATTAACTTTGTGTAAGTATTTGTACAAAGGGGACAGACATCCTAGTAAGAGAATGTTGTCAAAAGCTGAGAAAAATTTTATACAAAGAAGGATGGCTATGTGTATCAATTCCATGGGGTTCCCATTCTGCTATGGCCTTCACAACTATGAATATCTTGTCCATTTGCTGCTTCGTCCGCCGATGACTGGATTGATCAGAAACTTGAAGCTTGTTTGTGAAGAGATTGTTCTTGAAGTGATCCGACGAGACATAGTCATACGCTTTAATTCCCTAACTTTTGCCTGGATCTCCCTTTCGGGTTTTCGATCCACCGGGAAACCCTTTTTTGCCCAAGTCGCCCTTTCGGGTTTTCAACTTTCCAGGTATACGGATTTTTGTTTTGGTTTATCCCTAATTTTTTCCTGAACCGCCCTTTCAGGTTTTCGATTCACCGGGATGCCCATTTTTGCCCAGGTCGCCCTTTCGGGTTTTCGACCTGTCAGATTGTTTATGCGTAGTATCTTTTGACTATGTCTGCGTTTGCAGGGTATGGTAGGTCGTCACCGTCCATGGTGGTCAGGATCATTTCCCCTCCAGAAAAGATTTTTTTGATCACAAATGGTCCTTCGTAAGTAGGAGTCCACTTGCCCCTGGGATCACTTTACGGTAAGATAATCCGCTTGATCACAAGATCTCCAACTTGATATACTTGTCTCCTGACTTTCTTGTTGAAAGCCTTGATCATCCGTTTTTGATACGTCTGACCATGACAAACAGCGGTAAGCCATTTTTCGTCAATCAAATTAAGTTGATCAAGCCGGGTCTGAATCCAATCGTCTTCACTCAAACCAGCATCCTTCATAATCCTTAAGGAAGGAATTTGAACTTCTATAGGTAAAACAGCTTCCATGCCGTATACCAAAGAGAAAGGTGTTGCCCCAATTGATGTTCGTGCCGTGGTACGGTACCCATGTAGAGCAAACGGTAACATCTCATGCCAATCCTTGTAAGTGACTGTCATCTTTTGAATGATCTTCTTGATATTTTTGTTTGCGGCTTCAACAGCACCGTTCATCTTCGGCCGATAGGGAGATGAATTGTGATGATAAATCTTGAACTGTTCGCATAGAGCGGTGATCATAGTGTTGTTCAAATTTGTATCGTTGTCCGTGATAATCCCGTCGGGGACACCATACCAGCATATGAGGTTCTTCTTGATGAAGCGGGCAACCACATTCTTTGTAACTGAGGCATAGGAAGCTGCCTCGACCCACTTGGTAAAATAATCAATAGCGACCAAGATGAAGCGATGTCCATTGGACGCCGTGGGTTTGATCTCTCCAATCATGTCGATGCCCCACATTGCGAATGGCCAAGGAGCTGTCAGAACGTTGATAGGAACAGGAGGAATATGTACTTTTTCGGCGTAGACTTGGCATTTGTGGCAAGTACGGGAATATTGATGGCAGTCAGCTTCCATGGTAGACCAGTAGTATCCTGCCCTTAGAATCTTCTTAGCCATCATATGTCCGCTTAAGTGGGTGCCAAAGGTGCCACTATGTATTTCGGTCATGATCAACTCTGCTTCAACCTTGTCTACACAACGGAGTAGAACACAATCATGGTTGCGCTTATAGAGGATACCATTGCTTAGGAAAAACTTGGCAGCAAATTTCCTTAGGAACTTTTTGTCAT
Organism: Vicia faba; assembly: GCA_948472305.1. Classification (NCBI taxonomy): domain Eukaryota; kingdom Viridiplantae; phylum Streptophyta; class Magnoliopsida; order Fabales; family Fabaceae; genus Vicia; species Vicia faba. The sequence continues at coordinate 1,451,573,501 of OX451739.1, forward strand.
TTGTGGAAGCTCCTTCAGGGTACTCTAGAGTTTGGAGATACCTTTTGATTTCATGGAACCAGGGTTGTTCCATTACTTCTTCGGTATTAATCTCATGACAGTGCGCAGGCTCGTCCATTCGCTCGATGGTGATTTGGGGAGCCTCATTATCCCAGTTGAGTTTAAACATGGAAGACATTGTAGCCAAAGCATCTGCTAGCTGATTTTCCTCTCGCGGGAAGTGTTCGAAGATAATTTGCTCGAAATGAGGTAACAATGTCAGGACATGTTCTTTGTATGGGATGAGGTTAGGATGTTTAGTGTCCCACTCTCCTTTGATTTGACTGATAACCAAAGCTGAGTCTCCAAATACCACCAAAGATTTGATTCCTAAGTTAATTGCATCTTTAAGACCAAAGATGCAAGCTTCATACTCAGCCATGTTGTTGGTACAGCTGAAATAAAGTCGGGTAGTGAAGGGTGTATGGCAACCTTCCGGCGAGATGAGTACCGCACCGATACCGTTGCCAAGTGCATTTGAAGCACCATAAAAGTACAGGGTCCATCGGGATCCTTGTTCAGGTCCGTCATAGAGGCCGTTACCTTCGATGTTGTCCAATGTCATGATGTCTTCGTCAGGGAAGTCGAATCTCATAGATTGGTAATCTTCGACGGCTTGATGAGCTAGATGGTCAGCTAGTACACTCCCTTTTATAGCTTTTTGGGTAGTATACTAGATATCATACTCAGTTAGGATCATTTGCCATCTAGCGATTCTTCCAGATAAAGCAGGCTTCTCGAAGATATACTTGATCGGATCCATCTTGGAAATCAACAAAGTGGTATGAGTCAACATGTACTGCCTTAGCCGGCGAGCAGCCCATACCAAAGCGCAGCAAGTTTTCTCGAGCAGCGAGTAGCGAGTCTCACAGTCGGTAAACTTTTTGCTAAGGTAATAAATGGCATGCTCTTTTCGGCCAGACTCGTCATGTTGGCCCAGCACACACCCCATTGAATTGTCCAAAACAGTCAGATACATGATTAATGGCCTTCCTTCGACGGGTGGCATCAGAATAGGAGGTTCTAGTAAATACTCCTTGATCTTATCAAAAGCAGCTTGACAATCATTGTTCCATTCAACTACCTGATCTTTCTTCAACAGTTTGAAAATTGGCTCACAGGTAGATGTTAGGTGAGAGATGAACCTCGCAATATAATTCAAGCATCCCAAGAATCCCCTAACCTCCTTTTCAGTACGGGGAGCAGGCATTTCTTGTATGGCCTTTACTTTAGCTGGGTCAACCTCAATGCCTTTGTTGCTGACAATAAATCCCAGGAGTTTACCAGACCTAACCCCAAAAGTACACTTGCTTGGGTTCAATCTGAGCTTATACTCCTTCAACCTGGCAAACAGCTTCTGCAAATGTTCAAGGTGTTCTTCTTCTGTCTGTGATCGAGCTATCATGTCGTCTACGTAAACTTCGATCTCATGATGTATCATATCATGAAACAAAGCCACCATGGCACGTTGATAGGTTGCCCCTGCGTTCTTCAGTCCGAACGGCATCACTTTGTAGCAGAAGGTACCCCATTGTGTGACAAAAGTAATTTTCTCCATGTCCTCGGGGGCCATTTTGATCTGGTTGTATCCCGAGAATCCGTCCATGAAGGAAAATACCTTGTGTTGAGCTGTGTTGTCAACCAAAATGTCAACGTGTGGCAGCGGAAAATCGTCTTTAGGGCTAGCCCTGTTCAAATCCCGGTAGTCCACACACATTCTGACTTTGCCGTCTTTCTTAGGCACGGGCACGATGTTAGCAACCCATTATGGATAGGAGGTAACAGCCAGAAAGCCAGCGTTGAATTGCTTCATTACCTCAACCTTAATCTTCTCAGACATGTCAGGCCTCATTCAACGAACCTTTTGCTTGATTGGTGGACAGTCTTCTCTTGTAGGGAGACGGTGAACCACGATATATGTGTCTAACCCTGGCATGTCTTTGTAAGACTAGGCGAAGATTTCAACATATTCGTTCAACAATTGCACTAAGCGTTCTTTGACCTTTGGTTCCAGGTTGGCACCCACTTTCACTTCTTTCATGTCTTCCTCTGTCCCCAAGTTGATGGTTTCTAACAGCTCTTCATGAGGCAGAATGGCCCTTTCTTCTTGTTGTAGAAGTCTGGCTAACTCTCCCGGCACTTCACAATCTTTGTCAACTTCGTACTCAGTGTTGTAACCCAAAATTTTCCCTCCCATTTCCTCAACATTTTCTCACCACAAGACCCTTGGAGCTCAAGGTCCAGTTAGGGTTTCCTCTGCTCAAGACTCCTCCTTGCACTGTTGACCCAAATTAGGGTTTGTGTTTGCACAAAGATGTTTTGACCTAAAGTGCCCAAGATGACTTTCATGCTTCATATTGGACTCCCAAGTTTATCCATACCAAGCTTCAAGTCTTGATTCCAAACTTTGCCCAGTCAATTGGACAGTTGACCTAGAAATCAGCTATATTGGGGGAAAAGTCAACTATGGTCAATTGACAGTCAAACCTCATGATTCTTGACCCACATCCACATATTGAACTCATATAAGCCATTTGATCAAGTTTGGATCACAATTCCACAAGAAATTTGATCAGATCACCAAAAGGGCAAAATGGTCATTTTTAGGGTTTTGACTGCACAAAGGCAATTTTTGACTGTTTGACCTAACCAATGGCAAACCAAGCTCACATATGGACTCAAGGACCCCATGGAATTGTCTTGGCATGTTCCACAAGTTCAAAAGATCCCAAATGCACAAGATTGACAGATGAATTTTCCAGTCAATTGATCAATTTTTGACTGTTTACTGAAAAGTCAAACTTTGACTTTTTGGTCAAAATCAAGTGTCAAGATTCATTTTTCATCAAAACATGTCAAATTTTGAAACTTGTTCACCAAGAAATCAAAAATCACAAATTAGGGTTTGAAATGAAGGATTTTCATAACTTAGAATTTTTCTAAGTTATGAAAAACCCTAATTTTTTCCTAACTTTGTCCCACTTTTTCATCAAGATGCATTTGGATTCAAACAAAAGTCAAAACATGAAAGTTATAGTCCATTGCAAAATCTACAACTTTGATTCACAAAGTTTCCTCAAAATAAGCTTGTGGCTCAAGTTACAATTTTTGGAATAAGGGTGCAAAACCATTTTTAACAGAAAAATTTTGACCTATTCTAGGCAGGATTTTTGCCTAACTTCATGGCCACTTTTCACATGCTTCCACTTGGAATTTCAATTTTCATTACAAAGATGGATTGTAGTACACATTCCAAGATTTCCAAAATGTCCAAGAGATCATTAAACAACCTTATGGTTAGGGAGAATCGAATTTGGCAATATGGGCAAAACTCACTTTGTTCATGGCCAATGTACATGTCCATAACTTTGCATTTTGAACTCAGCATGCTCTAAGCTAGATTACAGGTCTTTTATCCCATCCACACTCATAAATTTAATGCCAATCCTTCATGTTTAAGTCTTATCTTGTGTGTTTAAGCATTGCATACAAGATTAAGCCTTAATAAGAAAAAGCATATTATCCATTTTTGTAAAGTGTTACTTTATGTCAACTTTGCAATCTATGAAGTACAATGCAGATCTTTGAGGCACAAAGGCATAGACATATCCCACTAATCAAGACTCAAATGTGCAGCATAGATAGAGGCTTTGTACTGGCCTAGAAACCAACTTGCCTTTTCTTGCTTAAGTTAGAAGTAACTTGGCATAACTAGACCCAACTCTCATTTCAGCAAGCAGAAGCTTAAGCAAAGTTGTTGTACACCTTCCAAACATAAAACCTAAGCTAGAGCACGAGCCAAATACCTTCCAAACATCATCAAACCTCAAAACACCCTCCCACTGCATAAAACAGAGTAACCTCTGCAGTTGGACTTCCATAAGCCAATCCATTCGTGCATTCTTGCTAAATCCAGTTCATACACATTCCATACCATATATGCAAACTGTCCCAAGCCTTGGAAGCAAACTGTAACACCTCTAACCAACTTCACCATTTTCACATTTTCTGTTTTGCAGGTGGATTGTTATAGCTTGATTCACTTGGTTTCAAAGCAAACTAAAGGTTGGAGAAGCATCCCTGGCCTTCAAGAAAGTTGTACCAATCCTCATTTTTCCTTGAAAGTGCCTCCATTGTCAGACACGATCCAAGCTGAACAGGTAAGTTCATGGACTTCTATCTCTCAATATAGGAAGAGTTAGCTCTAAGTTTGTGAATGAAAAATGTTCTATTCATGTCCCTGAAGCTATACATATCTTTACTTTCCATTTATGTTGCATGTGCTGAGAGAATTTGAGACCTGAACATTGACAAAAACTTAGGTTAAGAATTAGGGATGGAGAAATTCTCTCTCATTTCTGAGAGTTAGGTTAAGTTTTTTATATGTCTGGAATCGTGGCTTGATGCTTAACATTTTTCATGTTGTGAGTTTGTGCTAAAAGTCCAAGAATCTTGAGATAGCAGAGGCGCGTGTTTTATTCAAAGAAACTGGAGGTTGAAGAAGGCAGAGTCTTGGGCTGGGCCTGAGATTTGTTTTTCCTTTTCACACCACTGCATTTCACATGCACACCCTTGGCCCATTTTGAGTTTTACTTGTCATTTTCCATTTTTTTCCTTTTGATTTTGTTTCCATATTTTTATTTAAATCATAAAAAACATTAAAAACACTTTTCCCATATTTTTTGCATTTATTTTGATATTTATTTGGCTTTGTTTAGTTTTGTATATAAATAAACATAAATATACTATTATTTAAAAAACTAAAAATAATACAAACCTATTTTATTTCTGATTTTTATTCCATATTATCTCTTGAAAACATTTTATAATAAAAATATACTTTTTTTATAATATTAAATATTTTATTTTTTTTGTACATATAATATATATTTAATAAATAATGTAAAATACTTATATATTTATTAGTATATTTAGGAAAAATACAAAAATTAATACATTTTATTTTTTTAATATTTTGACCTCAAAAATACTTTTTTTTACAATATACCTTCTTTTATTTATTTTTTGTACATAAATTAATAAATATTGCATATATCAAATAATTAATACATTTTGTTTAGTGAAATTAGGGTTTTACCCTAAATACATAAAAATGCCAAAGATTAATTAATTTTATTTTTGTTCATTTGACACATAAAAAACACTTTTTTCATACATATAAAAACCATTTTTTTGCATCTTGCATATTTATTATATTTTTATTTAATTGTTGTATATTAAATAATTTGTATAATTCAATTTGGATGTAATAGTTTAGGTTTAATTTCTTGCTAAAATATCTCCATTTTGACACTTGTACCCCCCCATCCCATAATTTGTGTTGTAATAACTTAGGACCTTTTATTTTCCGCACTTTAAAAGCTTTCTAAATATGCCATGCTAGAATTAGGGTTTTGTATGCAAATCAATTAACCAAAAATAGTTTGACCTAAAATTCAAGATAAGCAAGCATGAAAATGGACAACACTAATCACACTTGCACCCCTAGGGTACTCCACTTGTTGCCTTCAAATAATGGACCATATTGCATGTTAGGTGTCTTTGGCAAAAAAAAAACAAATTCCAATGATCATAAGTCCCTCGATAACACTTTCAAAAGTTGCCTAAAAAATGATCAAGTCCCTTAAAAGAAAATTGCCCAAAGACACTTGGCACCATTGCAATCATGGTCTAAAACGATGACCCGCGCCCGTCCCATTCACATCCTAACACAAGATTGTACACCAAATACAATGGTGAAACAAAATTGTTAAAAGGGTTAAAGACATAGCAAAAATCTTTGAGTAAATTTAGGAATAGATAGCTCTTGGTTACTTGCCAACTTGCAAACAAAAAAAAACACTTGCCTATTTTTCAAAACACACATCACTACACTTTCAAAACAAACTTTCAAAAACATTGGAAACTTTTCAAAAGATATACACCTTTGTATACATCCCAACATGGATCAATGCAAAGGTTGCCACCACATTGGCCTCTTTTCAAAACATTTTCAAACCCACACACACAAAGCACCATTTCAAACAATTGAAAATCAAAGGCAAGTGATCTAAGCAAGTAACTAAGAGCCCATGGATAACCATGGATAGAAAGGGTGCTAATACCTTCCATTTCTATAATCTACTCCCCGAACCCAAGAAAACATCTCAAAGGTTTTTGCTGTGCTTTTTAACCTTTCCTTAGGATAAAGTAAAAAGTCGTTTGCGACTCTTGCTCAACCGAAACATTTTGCGAAAACAAACGCAAAACCTCAAGTCAGTTCTCCCACCGTATCACAGAACTGGCGACTCTGCTGGGGAGAAACTTAAAAGTGGAGTAACCTTAGGGCTTAGATCACCCTCTTGCATGACTAATTGTTTGCTTTGTTTGCTTTATCTTTTGATTCTTTTGTTTGGGCTTGAAATCCTAAACCCGGATTTGGGAAACATTTCATAGATAGCAATACATTGTGGAAACTGTGCGGGGTATACCGACACGGTCGAAGCAATAGCTATATTAGTGTGACATATTTGTGAGTACCGGTAACCCTTGAGTTCAATCAAGGAGAGTACGGGGCCGCTGAGTGATGTCACTAAGCACTAATGACCTAGAACCTTACTTGACCATCTTGGCCTTTCATTAGGGGTTGTGAGATGACCGGCTTTGGTGTAGTCCGAAGTTGGTAGATACTCGATACTACACTCATTGAGGGTTGTTTTCTTGGAATATTTTGGTTGCTAGTTAAGTGGCTAAACCAAAACAATGAACAATGAAAACAATTCAGTGATATTGAGCTCCTTAGAACCCGGTTACTATTTATAGGACAGGTTTTTAAGCCAACCACACTCAAGAGGGTACTTACCTATGAAACCCCCATACAAGCCTGAAATTAGGGTTTGGTGTGATTTGCTTGTACATATGTTTTATGCATACATCATAAACATCATAAAGCATCATATGCATTCACTGACCATTTCAAGGGTTTAGATCTTCATCTTTGTTCTTGTTTTGTAGGTCATGGAAATTCCTCGCAGGAAAACTATCCAAGTCAACCTTGTGAGAATCTCTTCTCAACTCAAAGAGCTCACATCAAGAATTCCAGAAAGCACTCCCTTTAGTGAGAGACATGGTAGACTGCTCAGCCTAGTCAGCACCAACATTGAAGAGGATATGATGAAGGTGTTGTTCCAGTTCTTTGACCCTCTTCACCACTGTTTCACTTTCCCTGACTACCAGTTGGTGCCCACTTTGGAAGAGTTTTCTCAACTCCTGATAATTCCTATCCTTAATCAACTACCTTTCAACGGTATGGAAAAGGAACCAAAGCCTGAAGGTGTTGCTCGAGCACTACATCTATAGCCATCTGACATCAAGGGGCATTGGGAAACTAGAAGCGGTGTCAAAGGATTCTTGGCAAAATTCTTGTTTGAGAAGGCACAAGAGTGTTGGAATTCATTGGACCTACAAGCCTTTGAAGAAATTGTGGCACTTCTTATCTATGGGTTGGTCTTGTTCCCAAATCCTGACCAGCTTGTAGACGTCAACGCCGTCAAGATCTTCATATCCAGAAATCCAGTACCAACATTGCTTGGGGACATTCTTCACTCATTTTACACTCGAACAATGAGAAAGAGGGGTGTTCTCATGTGCTGTACTCCTCTCCTTGCAAGGTGGTTTATTTCGCACCTTCCACAATCTGTTTTGAAGAATGACCAAGGCTTAAAGTGGTCACAACGGTTGATGACCCTCACTCACTCTGATGTACATTGGTGTTCTCGGTCCAGAGAAAATGTCATCATCGTCGATCGTTGTGGAGAGTTCCCTAATGTTCCTTTGCTTGGCATTAGAGGAGGTATTACCTACAACCCTTGTCTAGCTTTGAGACAATTTAGATACGCAAGGAGGGATGGCCCTCACGACATGTTGATTCCTGACCTGGTTTTTGACTTCGACAACGATGCGCAAGGACTTCGTCAAAGATTCATCAGAGCTTGGAGGATGCTTAACAAGGTAGACAGCAAGACACTGGGGCACAAGAACTCCATCCCTCTCGAGCCTTATCTCAAGTGGGTACGAGCCCGAGCCCAGAGTCTGATGATGCCTTATCCTCATGTTCTCCCTGTGATTAAAGAGCCCGTTAAGGAAGGAGAGGTTCCCTACACCATCCTATATCCTGACATGCCTACATCGTGGGAGGAGATGCAGAAGAGCTGGATCCAACTCAAGGAGGAACGGAATACTTTTGAAGCCAGCTTCTACGCCAGTGAGAAGAAGGTTTTGGAGCTTACCCGCCAACTCCATGAGGAAGAGACCCTCAACACCTACATCACACCAAAGAGGATTCGCAACGTCTTTTTACCTTGATAAGTTTTTGTAATATTTGGCCCATGGGGCATTTATGTACTGACAAAATTTCTTCTTATTAATATGACGTGCGTTCCTTTTGTCTGCAACAATTGTGAATTTCTAGAATCCTTGAATGCATTGCATAAATAGCATCTCATGCATCATATGCATAACAGGTACCCTTTTTCTACAGGTTGCTTAATCTTCTTCGCTGTCTATTTCATCACCCAATCATCATGTCTTCCGAGCCTACTACCGAACAAGCTATCAAGGCCCTCAAGGCCCAAAATGCCCAGTTTCAAGAGCTGGTCATGACCTTAGCCCAAGGTCAACAAGAGTTGAAGACTCTGATTTTGAAGAAGAAGAAGAAGAAGAAGAAGAAGAGGACTGCGCTGTTTAACTCTGGACGGAGGTTTGGGAATACACTGCAGGAAGAGGATGATCAGGCTACTTCCTCTGTAGGAAAGGATGGTCCCCAAGGGGGAAGAGTTCTTAGTCCTGCAATCTCAGACAACGAGACAGATTACAACGACGAACAATACCCTCCTGCTGACGACAGGTACAAGCAACTAGAGGACCGTTTAAGTGCCATGGAGATTCAAAATGTGCCGGGGCTGGATTTTGGAGATCTAGGCTTATCTTCTGGGGTAGTGATCCCACACAAGTTCAAGGCACCTGCCTTTGCGAAGTACAATGGGGCCTCCTGTCCTAAGCTGCATCTCAGATCATATGTAAGGAAAATCCAACCTTATACCGCAGACAAGAACCTTTGGATTCACTTCTTCCAAGATAGCCTTTCAGGGGGTCAACTCGAATGGTTCTATCAGCTGGATGGAACCAGTATTCAAAGCTGGGAGGACTTGGCTACTGCCTTTTATAAGCAATATCAGTACAATTCTGACCTCGCTCCCACACGTACCCAACTCCAGGGTATGTCGCTAGGGACGGGCGAAGGGTTCAAGGAGTATCCGCAAAAATGGAGAGACCTGGCTGGCAGGGTGCAGCCACCTTTAACTGACCGTGAACTTGTTGACATGTTCTTAGGGACCCTGTCTGGTCCGTTCTTCAACCATCTGATTGGTAATTTCAAAGCCTGCTGCTGCTCCTCAGCAATACAACCAACCAAGGGGTGAGAGACCCAAGAGGCAGTACACTCGGCTTAGTATGACCCTGTCTCAGATTTTGCCGCAACTTCTATCAACCAATCTGGTAACTGTCAAAGAAGCTCCAAAGGTAGTGAACACAGCTTCTCCAAAGTACAACCCCAACGCCCGTTGCGCTTATCACTCTGATAGCCCCGGGCATACTACTGACGATTGCTGGGCTCTGAGGAATAAGGTTCAAGACCTTATTGATGCTAAGGAAATACAGTTTGAGGCGCCCGAAAGACCCAATGTGGTGACTGCTCCCATGCCCCAGCATGGAGTGAGTGCTGTGGAAGAAGACCGATATGTAGCCTCCGTGGAAGAGATTGTTACTCTGTTATCAACTGTTAAAAGGAATCTGCTGCTAGCCGGTTTATTTCCGAGATGTGGTGAAGATTGCCTTCTATGTGCTGTTTCGCCTTTTGGTTGTCCTTTGCTGAAATCAAGTATCCAAAGCCTGATGGATAGCAAAGAAATCTTGTTCGAGAAATTTGATGTTCCTGCTACCCCCGCTGAAGAAGTGTCTATTGTTACTATTTTCAACAACCCTCCTAAGGCTACCTCAAAGAAGCCTGTCAAAATCATGTCCACTCAGAAGATTGCTCCTATCATCATTACTGTTTCGGGGCCTCTCCCTTATACATCCGACAAAGCTGTCCCATGGCACTATGGGGCAGATGTTTATATGCTTGGAATAAAGAAAGAGTTTGATACAAGTACCGACGTCAGTAACATCACCGGGCCTGCCAAGGTTACTCGCAGTGGTAGGTTGTTTTCACCGGATATTGCGCCACCAGCTATTCAGAAACCTCTTATCATCACGCCCGCAAGTGTGCATGTTCCCCTTTCTAATCAAGTTCCTGTTTCTACCCCTGCTGCCGAGTCATCTGACACTCGGGGCAAAGGGATTGCTACCGATTTGCCTGCCCGGACGGAGGCACCAAAGACAACCACTGTTGAAGCCTCCCAGCAAGAGATGGAGGAGATTCTCAAGATTATCAAGAAAAGTGATTTCAATGTAGTTGAGCAGTTGGGGCACACCCCATCAAAAATTTCTATGCTATCACTGTTGTTGTGTTCGGAGGCCCATGCTAAGGCCCTGATCTCCTTCCTGAAAACGGCCCATGTGCCGCAAGAAACGTCTGCTGACCAATTCACCGATTGCATGGCCAACTTGACTGCCGATAACGGTTTGGGCTTCTCTGACGCCGATCTGACAGCCAAAGGGAAGAACCATAATGACGCCCTGCATGTCTCCATTGAGTGCAGGGGCACTACTCTTGCCCATGTGTTGGTAGACACCGGTTCTTCGTTGAATGTATTACCCAAGAAGGCCCTAGACAGACTGGATTGTGAGGGTTTGGAGCTCAAGCCTAGCAACATTGTTGTCCGAGCCTTTGACGGTTCAAAAAGGATGGTACATGGGGAAGTTGACATTCCAATCAGGGTTGGCTCTCAAGTTTTTGATTCCACTTTCTATGTAATGGATATCCGACCATCTTATTCCTGTTTGCTGGGTCGCCCGTGGATCCACAAGGCTGGAGCTGTGACCTCCACACTACATCAGAAACTTAAGTACCCAGTCAAGGGGAAGATTGTTACAGTTCAGGGGGAGGAGGAATACATGGTCAGCCACCTCAACTCCGTTCTGGTACATATAAATGGATGGGGAATTCATCGAAACCCCCTTTCAACACTTTGAAGAGGTGCTTCAGACATTGGCGTCAGCAGAAACTGTAATTGAAGACCCTCCTTTGAAGATGGCTTCCTTGAAGGATGCCCGAGCTGTTATCGAGAAGGGTGAGTGCGCAAACTGGGGCCGACTTCCTGACTTCACTCCGAAGACTGACAAGTTTGGCTTAGGCTTCACTGCAGAGGCTCAGAAGGCTGTTCGTAAGGCAAGAATTGGAAGACCTCCTGTGTTCATCACCAACCCGGGAGTGAATGCTATTGAGGACGACGTGGAGGAATCGAAATTCGACAGTTGGATCTACCCAACAACCGACAGTGGACCAAGCAACTGGACTGCCAAAGATTTCACACTTATTACTTTTGTCACTCAGTAATGGAACTCTTTTGTTTTCAATTTGTAACAAACAATATGTTGAAACTTTTATGGCTCGGTGTCCTACCCGGGGCACCGCGGCTCCATTTGTGAGGGCTTTTGTATGACATTTTCATATATCATTAATCAAAACATTGGATGTTTGTTGCATTTCAAATCTTGTGCTCCTTTTCTTTCTTTATCATATATTGCAAAACAACTATATTTACACACACTCACTTATACAGGTTCCAATCCACTCTGGATCTCACTGGTAACGACTCTGCTACTGCCAGTTATGACTTCGAAAATCCGATCAACTTGGCCGAAGACGAAGGTGAAGATGATTGCGAAGTGCCTGGTGAACTTGCAAGACTGTTACTCCAGGAAGAGAGGGCCATTCAGCCACATGAAGAGCCCGTGGAAACGGTAAATCTGGGTACTGAGACAGATAGAAAGGAAGTCAAGATTGGTGCTAATCTAGAGCTCAGTGTGAAACAACGGTTGATTCAGATGCTGCATGACTACATGGAAATCTTTGCTTGGTCTTACGAAGACATGCCTGGTTTGGATGCCGACATTGTGGTTCATCACCTGCCTACCAAGGAAGATTGTCCTCCGGTAAAACAGAAAGTCCGCCGTATGCGTCCAGAGATGTCCGAGAAAGTCAAAGCCGAGGTTATGAAACAGTTTGATGTCGGGTTTCTAGCAGTGACTTCTTACCCTCAGTGGGTTGCCAACGTGGTTCCAGTGCCGAAGAAAGATGGTAAGGTCCGAATGTGTGTTGATTACAGGGATTTGAACAGGGCGAGCCCTAAAGATGATTTCCCTCTGCCTCACATTGACGTTCTGGTTGACAACACCGCTCAGCATAAAGTTTTCTCCTTCATGGACGGTTTCTCTGGTTACAATCAGATCAAGATGGCTCCTAAAGATATGGAGAAGACCACCTTTGTTACTCAGTGGGGGACCTTTTGCTACAAGGTCATGCCTTTTGGGTTGAAAAATGCTGGGGCAACCTACCAACGGGACATGGTTGCTTTATTTCATGATATGATCCATCATGAGATAGAAGTATACGTCGACGATATGATTGCAAGGTCCCAAACTGAGGAGGAGCACCTTGACCATCTGCGGAAGCTATTTGACCGTCTGAAGTTGTACAAGCTGAGGTTGAACCCAAACAAGTGCACCTTTGGGGTAAGATCCGGAAAATTGCTAGGCTTCATTGTGAGCGACAAAGGTATTCAAGTGGACCCTGCCAAGGTGAAAGCCATACAAGAGATGCCAACTCCCAAGACAGAGAAAGAAGTCAGAGGCTTTCTAGGACGGTTGAACTACATTGCCCGATTCATCTCACATCTAACTGCTACCTGTGAACCAATCTTCAAGCTGCTGAAGAAAGATCAAGTGGTACGTTGGAACGATGAATGTCAGGCCGCTTTCGAAAAGATCAAAGAATATCTCCAAGAACCACCCATTCTTATGCCACCGGTTGAAGGAAGACCCCTAATCTTATACTTGACGGTACTTGACAGCTCAATGGGGTGTGTGACGGGGCAGCATGACGAGTCTGGCCGAAAAGAGCACGCTATTTATTACCTGAGCAAAAAGTTTACCGACTGTGAGACTCGGTACTCACTGCTCGAGAAAACTTGCTGCGCTCTGGTATGGGTTGCTCGCCGGCTGAGACAGTATATGTTGGCTCACACTACCCTGTTGATTTCAAAAATGGATCCAATCAAGTACATATTCGAAAAGCCTGCTCTGTCCGGAAGAATAGCAAGGTGGCAAATGATCTTGACGGAATATGACATCCAATACACGACTCAAAAAGCCATCAAGGGAAGTGTATTGGCAGACCATTTGGCACACCAACCGGTGGACGATTACCAGTCGTTGAGCTTCGAATTTCCAAACGAGGATATCCTGGTAGTGACTGATTGTGAAGTACCTGGACCGGATGAAGGACCTGAGGAAGGATCCCGATGGTCTATGCACTTTGACGGGGCCTCGAACGCTTTGGGTAATGGAATCGGCGCTGTGATCATATCCCCTAAAGGCACTCATACTCCACTCACCGCCAGGCTTTGTTTCAACTGCACCAACAATATGGCGGAGTACGAGGCATGTATCATGGGTCTTCAAGCTGCGATTGACTTAAGGATCAAGTTTTTGAGTGTCTTTGGAGATTCTGCTCTCGTGATCAATCAAGGCAAAGGCGAGTGGGATACGAAACACCCAAATCTTATTCCTTACAAGGAATATGTGCTGACATTGCTTCCCCACTTCGAAGAGATAACATTTGAACACTTACCAAGAGAAGAGAATCAGTTAGCGGACGCGTTGGCTACCATGTCTTCTATGTTCAAAGTCAAATGGGACAATGAGGCTCCCCAGATCATTATCTGGAAATTGGACGAACCTGCATATTGCTGCGAGCTTGAGACTGAAGAGGTGATTGAAAAACCTTGGTATCATGAATTGAAGAGGTACTTGGAAGTTCAAGAATACCCCGAAGGCGCATCAGTTAATGACAAGAAATTTCTGAGAAGGTTCGCAGCAAAGTTCTTCCTCAGCAATGGCATTCTATACAAGCGAAACCATGATTCAACCTTACTACGCTGTGTGGATAAGACTGAAGCAGAAAGGATCATGGCAGAGCTACATGAAGGTACATTCGGAACGCATTCCAGTGGGCATACCACGGCAAAGAAAATCCTTCGGGCAGGATATTTCTGGTCCACAATGGAAGCCGACTGTTACCAACATTCTCGAACTTGTCATAAATGCCAGATTTATGCTGATAAGGTGCACATTTCTCCGGCTCCTTTGAACGTCTTGACAGCACCTTGGCCTTTTGAAATGTGGGGCATTGATATGATCGGCGAGATCCGACCTACGGCATCTAACGGGCATCGTTTCATCCTGGTAGCAATTGATTACTTCACGAAGTGGGTTGAAGCAGCCTCCTACGCCACCGTAACCAAGAGCGTCGTGGCACGGTTCATTCGGCACAACCTGATCTATCGATACGGTGTACCTGAGAGGATCATTACGGACAATGGTACCAATCTTAACAACAAGATGATCACTAAACTTTGCGAGCAATTCAAGATACAGCACCACAACTCTTCTCCCTACCGGCCGAAGATGAATGGGGCTGTAGAAGCAGCGAATAAGAATATCAAAAAGATTGTGCAGAAGATGACGGTGACCTACAAAGATTGGCACGAAATGTTACCGTTTGCTCTACATGGGTATCGTACCTCAGCACGAACGTCAACAGGGGCAACTCCCTTTTCCTTGGTCTATGGCATAGAGGCAGTCTTGCCTATCGAAGTCCAGATACCCTCTCTCCGGATAATGAAGGATGCAGACTTGAGCGAAGATGACTGGATCCAGACTCGACTTGATCAATTAAACTTAATTGACGAAAAGAGACTCACTGCTATTTGTCATGGTCAGACGTACCAAAAACGGATGATCAGAGCATTTAACAAGAAAGTCAGGCGACAAGAGTATCAAGTCGGCGACCTGGTAATCAAGCGCATCATTCTTCCTCAAAGTGATCCCAGGGGAAAATGGACCCCTACGTACGAAGGGCCATTTGTGGTTAAGAATATCTTCTTAGGAGGAGCGATGATTCTAACCACCATGGATGGTGATGACCTTCCTCACCCTGCCAATGCAGACATAGTAAAAAGATACTACGCATGAATCAAAGACCCGCTAGGTTGACACACCTAGGCAAAAATAAGGGCTTCCCGGCGAACCAAAAAGGTTCGGGCAAAAATAAGGGATGAAAATGAAAAAATCTGTACACCCGGCAAGTCGAAAACCTGAAAAGGCGGCTTGGGCAAAAATGGGTATCCCGGTGGACCGAAAACCCGAAACGGCGGTCCAGGCAAAAGTTAGGGATAAAGCGTAATACTATGTCTCATTGGATCACCTTGCATCCAGAATTCGGCATCAATTATCAGACCTCGGCATCGATCGATCAGCTTCATCTTCAACTAAGCAGCAAAGTGATGAGACGCTTGAAGACATAAAGGCGATAGCAGAGTTGGAACCCAGTGGGATTATTTTTCACATGGCTGTTTTGTTTCCTTTTCAAAATTGCTATGCTATTAGGCGGCGTTCTTCTACTAGGACGTCAGCCTCTTGTACAAAAAACGCCCATTTACAGGCAAATTCCAAAAATCAATACAAATCCACTTTTCAGACGAATTGCCAATTATTTTTCCTTTTTCTGTTTTGTCTTACGAAGAACGTCCAATGTTCATTTTTGATATATGCATTTGACATTAATTGCTAACTCATAAATATTTGCATGCGAAACAAAGGACTAATCACAGGTGACATCGGAAACAGGGGCAATTTAGAATTGTCTAAGCAAGCTAGTGGCTTTGTCCACCAAGGTACCAAGGTAAGTTCAGCTGAAGAATGAAACCAGGATACCTCGACTCCCCACAGGGTAAGGCAAGATTCAGCAATACTTTCCTCAAGTAGAGTTGGTTTCCTATCAGCCCTGAAAAGACATAATATTCCCCTAGCAATTCAGCGATACTTTCCCCAAGCAGAGTTAGCCTTCGGCCAGCCTTAAGGAAGTCGGGTATCCCCAGAAGATCTCAACATTCCCCAGCGGAGTATGGACATTCCTCAGCAAGCATCCCCGGCAGTCTTAATATAAGATTGTTCCCCGGCGGAATACAGACACCCCAGTGGAACCATTTTCCAGTATAGTCTGAAAAGTTTCCCCAGCAGGTCTTGAAGCTTATCCCCAGTAGATTCTAGAAGCTTATCCCCTGCAGAGTACGGACGTCTCTCCCGGACTTTATTCAAATTTATTCCTCATAAGAGCTTATAACTGGGTTATCCTCAGCTAATTTCCACGGAAAGATCGTCCTCGGCGAAGTGCTTCCTATCCCCAGCGGAGTTCATCAAAGTTCCCCAACATAACTTATCAGCAAAATCCCCAGCGGAGTTTATCGTTGAAATCCCCGGCGGAGCTCTCATCAACACCTCAGCGAAGTATCTCTTCCCGCAGAGTAATTCCCCTCAGAGTAATCTCTCCAACAAGTTTGTTTCCCAACGGAGTCATCTTCTCCTACCGGTTTATTCTTGCAACCATCATCCCCAGCAGAAGCGAAGAACTCTACTCTCCAACATCAGCCCAGGATTTGATTCCCCGGCCTGTCGTCAAGGATTTATTTTCCTAGACGAAAGTACATTCATAGACATTTCACATTTCATACATCCTGCTTACATACATGACAAAGTGCATACAACACTACCTCATTTTGAGCATCATAACATCATGCATCTCATACATCATGACATTGCATACAACTAATGTTTTGCCTTTTCAGGAAAAAGGTCAATCAAGAGATGATTACTATCAACTATCGCAATTCCAGATTCGACACCTGCATCTAGCCAGGGCATATCTGTGAGCGACTGATTGCAGATTAGCACCTGTAACAAGCTAGGAATTTATCTACATGAAGAGATTTGAAGATCAACACCTGTAACAGGCCAGGAAATTATCTTTCATTCTCAGGTCAGAGATCTACACCTGTATCCGGCCAGGAAAACTATCTCTACCCACCTTTTGCAGTTCCATATTCGATACCTGTATCCAGCCAGGGCATATCTGTAGACGACAAATTCCAGATTCGATACCTGTATCCAGCCAGGGCATATCTGTGAGTATTGTGGATTCGACACCTGTATCCAGCCAGGGCACATCTGCATAAACAGTTCAGAGATTCGATACCTGTATCCAGCCAGGGCACATCTATCAAACAACAATTCCAGATTCGATACCTGTATCCAGCCAGGGCATATCTGTTAGTATTATGGATTCGACACCTGTATCCAGCCAGGGCACATCTATCAAACAACAGTTCCAGATTCGATTCTTGTATCTAGCCAGGGCACATCTGTGAGCAACCAATAGTGGATTCGACTCCTGTATCTAGCCAGGGCAAATCTACATGAAGAGACTTAAAGATCAACCCCTGTAACAGGCCAGGAAACATCTTCCTTTCTCAAAGTACGCAAGTTCTCGCTAAGGAATCTCTTACGCGATCGACACTTCCAAATGGCATTTATAAGCCCATTCCCGACAAGATTCTGTCACTTCCCCCCGATGGCATCTATAAGCCCATCCTCCTATCCATCCTATCTCCAAATGGCATCTATAAGCCCATTCCCGCCATCACATTGCTGATACTCCAGCATGCGAGTGCAAATTTCCAGGCACTCTAGTGTCCAATCTCCTTTTACCCTCGAGTCGCGAAAGGCAAACTTGCCAATCTAACTCTTCAGGTCTAAGAAGATTGAACAGGGGCAACTGTTGTACCCCAAAATTTGCCCTCCCATTTCGTCAACATTTTCTCACCACAAGACCCTTCGAGCTCAAGGTCCAGTTAGGGTTTCCTCTGCTCAAGACTCCTCCTTGCACTGTTGACCCAAATTAGGGTTTGTGTTTGCACAAAGATGTTTTGACCTAAAGTGCCCAAGATGACTTTCATGCTTCATATTGGACTCCCAAGTTTATCCATACCAAGTTTCAAGTCTTGATTCCAAACTTTGCCCAGTCAATTGGATAGTTGACCTAGAAATCAGCTATATTGGGGGAAAAGTCAACTATGGTCAATTGACAGTCAAACCTCATGATTCTTGACCCACATCCACATATTGAACTCATATAAGCCATTTGATCAAGTTTGGATCACAATTCCACAAGAAATTTGATCAGATCACCAAAAGGGCAAAATGGTCATTTTTAGGGTTTTGACTGCACAAAGGCAATTTTTGACTGTTTGACCTAACCAATGGCAAACCAAGCTCACATATGGACTCAAGGACCCCATGTAATTGTCTTGGCATGTTCCACAAGTTCAAAAGATCCCAAATGCACAAGATTGACAGATGAATTTTCCAGTCAATTGATCAATTTTTGACTGTTTACTGAAAAGTCAAACTTTGACTTTTTGGTCAAAATCAAGTGTCAAGATTCATTTTTCATCAAAACATGTCAAATTGTGAAACTTGTTCACCAAGAAATCAAAAATCACAAATTAGGGTTTGAAATGAAGGATTTTCATAACTTAGAATTTTTCTAAGTTATGAAAAACCCTAATTTTTTCCTAACTTTGTCCCACTTTTTCATCAAGATGCATTTGGATTCAAACAAAAGTCAAAACATGAAAGTTATAGTCCATTGAAAAATCTACAACTTTGATTCACAAAGTTTCCTCAAAAGAAGCTTGTGGCTCAAGTTACAATTTTTGGAATAAGGGTGCAAAACCATTTTTAACTTAGAAAAATTTTGACCTATTCTAGGCAGGATTTTTGCCTAACTTCATGGCCACTTTTCACATGCTTCCACTTGGAATTTCAATTTGCATTACAAATATGGATTGTAGTACACATTCCAAGCTTTCCAAAATGTCCAAGAGATCATCAAACAACCTTATGGTTAGGGAGAATAGAATTTGGCAATATGGGTAAAACTCACTTTGTTCATGGCCAATGTACATGTCCATAACTTTGCATTTTGAACTCAGCATGCTCTAAGCTAGATTACAGGTCTTTTATCCCATCCACACTCATAAATTTAATTTCAATCCTTCATGTTTAAGTCTTATCTTGTGTGTTTAAGCATTGCATACAAGATTAAGCCTTAATAAGAAAAAGCATATTATCCATTTTTGTAAAGTGTTACTTTATGTCAACTTTGCAATCTATGAGGTACAATGCAGATCTTTGAGGCGCAAAGGCATAGACATATCCCACTAATCAAGACTCAAATGTGCAGCATAGATAGAGGCTTTGTACTGGCCTAGAAACCAACTTGCCTTTTCTTGCTTAAGTTAGAAGTAACTTGGCATAACTAGACCCAACTCTCATTTCAGCAAGCAGAAGCTTAAGCAAAGTTGTTGTACACCTTCCAAACATAAAACCTAAGCTAGAGCACGAGCCAAATACCTTCCAAACATCATCAAACCTCAAAACACCCTCCCACTGCATAAAACAGAGTAACCTCTACAGTTGGACTTCCATAAGCCAATCCATTCGTGCATTCTTGCTAAATCCAGTTCATACACATTCCATACCATATATGCAAACTGTCCCAAGCCTTGGAAGCAAACTGTAACACCTCTAACCAACTTCACCATTTTCACATTTTCTGTTTTGCAGGTGGATTGCAATAGCTTGATTCACTTGGTTTCAAAGCAAACTAAAGGTTGGAGAAGCATCCCCGACCTTCAAGCAAGCTGTACCAATCCTCATTTTGCCTTGAAAGTGCCTCCATTGTCAGACACGATCCAAGCTGAACAGGTAAGTTCATGGACTTCTATCTCTCAATATAAGAAGAGTTAGCTCTAAGTTTGTGAATGAAAAATGTTCTATTCATGCCCCTGAAGCTATACATATCTTTACTTTCCATTTATGTTGCATGTGCTGAGAGAATTTGAGACCTGAACATTGACAAAAACTTAGGTTAAGAATTAGGGATGGAGAAATTCTCTCTCATTTCTGAGAGTTAGGTTAAGTTTTTTATATGTCTGGAATCGTGGCTTGATGCTTAACATTTTTCATGTTGTGAGTTTGTGCTAAAAGTCCAAGAATCTTGAGATAGCAGAGGCGTGTGTTTTGTTCAAAGAAACTGGAGGTTGAAGAAGACAGAGTCTTGGGCTGGGCCTGAGATTTGTTTTTCCTTTTCACACCACTGCATTTCACATGCACCCCCTTGGCCCATTTTGAGTTTTACTTGTCATTTTCCATATTTTCCTTTTGATTTTGTTTCCATATTTTTATTTAAATCATAAAAAACATTAAAAACACTTTTCCCATATTTTTTGCATTTATTTTGATATTTATTTGGCTTTGTTTAGTTTTGTATATAAATAAACATAAATATACTATTATTTAAAAAACTAAAAATAATACAAACCTATTTTATTTCTGATTTTTATTCCATATTATCTCTTGAAAACATTTTATAATAAAAATATACTTTTTTTATAATATTAAATATTTTATTTTTTTTGTACATATAATATATATTTAATAAATAATGTAAAATACTTATATATTTATTAGTATATTTAGGAAAAATACAAAAATTAATACATTTTATTTTTTTAATATTTTGACCTCAAAAATACTTTTTTTACAATATACCTTCTTTTATTTATTTTTTGTACATAAATTAATAAATATTGCATATATCAAATAATTAATACATTTTGTTTAGTGAAATTAGGGTTTTACCCTAAATACATAAAAATGCCAAAGATTAATTAATTTTATTTTTGTTCATTTGACACATAAAAAACACTTTTTTCATACATATAAAAACCATTTTTTTGCATCTTGCATATTTATTATATTTTTATTTAATTGTTGTATATTAAATAATTTGTATAATTCAATTTGGATGTAATAGTTTAGGTTTAATTTCTTGCTAAAATATCCCCATTTTGACACTTGTACCCCCCCATCCCATAATTTGTGTTGTAATAACTTAGGACCTTTTATTTTCCGCACTTTAAAAGCTTTCTAAATATGCCATGCTAGAATTAGGGTTTTGTATGCAAATCAATTAACCAAAAATAGTTTGACCTAAAATTCAAGATAAGCAAGCATGAAAATGGACAACACTAATCACACTTGCACCCCTAGGGTACTCCACTTGTTGCCTTCAAATAATGGACCATATTGCATGTTAGGTGTCTTTGGCAAAAAAAAGAAAACAAATTCCAATGATCATAAGTCCCTCGATAACACTTTCAAAAGTTGCCTAAAAAATGATCAAGTCCCTTAAAAGAAAATTTCCCAAAGACACTTGGCACCATTGCAATCATGGTCTAAAACGATGATCCGCGCCCGTCCCGTTCACATCCTAACACAAGATTGTACACCAAATACAATGGTGAAACAAAATTGTTAAAAGGGTTAAAGACATAGCAAAAATCTTTGAGTAAATTTAGGAATAGATAGCTCTTGGTTACTTGCCAACTTGCAAACAAAAAAAACACTTGCCTATTTTTCAAAACACACATCACTACACTTTCAAAACAAACTTTCAAAAACATTGGAAACTTTTCAAAAGACATACACCTTTTTATACATCCCAACATGGATCAATGCAAAGGTTGCCACCACATTGGCCTCTTTTCAAAACATTTTCAAACCCACACACACAAAGCACCATTTCAAACAATTGAAAATCAAAGGCAAGTGATCTAAGCAAGTAACTAAGAGCCCATGGATAACCATGGATAGAAAGGGTGCTAATACCTTCCCTTTCTATAATCTACTCCCCGAACCCAAGAAAACATCTCAAAGGTTTTTGCTGTGCTTTTTAACCTTTCCTTAGGATAAAATAAAAAGTCAGTGGCGACTCTTGCTCAACCGAAACATTTTGCGAAAACAAACGCAAAACCTCAAGTCAGTTCTCCCACCGTATCACACTCAGCATGATTGACCAAATCTTCAGAGTTATCAAAGGCTAAAACAGAATAGTCACCCATGGAATCCGGAGTGGATGGGTACCTGCATTTGTGAGTGTGGGTGTGTGTAAGGGATAGCCATCCTTAAACAAAAATGCAAAAGGAAAGAAAATGAACACAACAGTTTATAGATGAAAAACGTCCAATGATTCATTAAAACATGGCATATGATTATGAAGAAAATCAATCCCTTACAAATGGACCTACATGCCCCGGGCAAGGCATGAGGTGAAAATAGTGTGCAAATTGTTTAGTTATTACAGACCATAAAATGGGAAATTGTTCACAGATAAAATTACTGGTTGATAAAGATGATGGGAACAAAATCTTTTGCTTCCCAGTTGCTCAAACCCCCTTCGACAGTCGGAAAGATCCAATCTCCAAAGTGGCTCTCTTCATCTTCATCTTCTACAGCATTGATCCCATGATGAGTGATCCTTATAGGTGGCCCTCCAGTCTTGGAACGATGCATAGCCTTCTGTCCTGCAACTGTAAACCCTAATCCAAATTTGTCCGTTTTATGGGGAAAATTAGGCAATTGCCCCCATGCTGTACTCTTCCCTTTTTTGATCACCGCCTCAGCGTCCTTGAGAGATGTCATCCTAGATACATGCTCGGGAATGATAGGCACCTCAACCATTGTCTTCGCCACTTCTACCTCGGGAGAAACTTCCTCAAAATGCTGGAAAGGCGTTTCGATGAACTCGCTATCTAGCTCCACATAACGGAAGGAGTTGAGGTGGCTTATCATGTACTCTTCCTCGCCGTGCACCGTTATAATCTTACCCTTAATAGGATATTTCAGCATTTGGTGCAAAGAGGAGGTAACTGCCCCGGCATAATGGATCCATGGTCTTCCTAGCAAACATGAATATGACGGACGGATGTCCATCACGTAGAAGGTGGAGTTGAAAACTTCCGTGCCTACTTTGATAGGGATATCAACCTCTCCATGAACCATTCTTTTGGAACCATCAAAAGCCCTAACAACGATGTTACTAGGTTTGAGGGTCAAACCTTCGCAATCCAAACGGTCTAAGGCCTTTTTTGGCAGTACATTCAGGGAAGAACCAGTATCCACCAAGACATGGGCGAGGGTAGTTCCCCTGCATTCAACTAAGACGTGTAGCGCGTCATTGTGCCTCCTTCCTTTGGGAGTTAAGTCAGCGTCAGAAAAGCCCAGGCCATTGTCAGCAGTAAGACTGGCCACACAATCCTGAAACTGGTCTGCCGACGTCTCTTGGGGTACATGTGTCGTCTTCAAGAATTTAATCAGGGCCTTAGCATGGGCCTCTGAACAGAGCAGAAGGGATAACATTGAAATCTTAGAAGGGGTCTGCCCCAACTGTTCTACAACGTCGTAGTCACTTTTTCTGATTATTTTCAGGATTTCATCCATTTCTTTCTGAGTGGTTTCGGGGATAACCACAACATGAGCCTTCGTCCTGACGGGCATTTCCAGCATCCCTTTACCCTTGTCGGTTTTATCAGCAGATGGTCTTACCTCAGGAGTATCCAATTCTTCAATCACTGGGTTTTGCACAGAGGGTCCAACAGGTGTAGAGGCTTTTAAGGGTCCGAAAACTGCTCGAGGGGGAGCAATCTCCGGAGAAAAAATTCGGCCACTGCGGGTTATCTTGCTTGTACCCGCGATGTTCCCTATATCAGGGTCTTCTTCAGAAATCTCTTGGACGGTTTCGATTTGTTTGATGTCGTGGTAGAAGATTTCTCCCCCATAGTTCCACGGTATCATTTTGCTTGATTGGTACGGGACAGGTCCCGGCATGGTGATCTTTAAAGGTACACATTCGGAGTTGGGTGTAATCCTGACAGGCCTTTTGCAAGCCTTGGGAGTATTGTCGGAAATGGTTATGATAGCAATATCGTTGGTTGAAGTATCATAAGTATCAGGAGTAATCAGATTAAAAGTGTTAACAGGGGTTTTCTAGAAAAGTATCTCTTGAGTATCCATCAGGCGTTGGACACCCGACTTCAACATTGGACAATCACCTCGTATGTTCACACAAAAATAACAGTCTTTACCACAACCAGGAAAGATCCCGGCTCTTAACAAATTCTCTTTAATTACAAGTAACGGTGTCAACAGGTCAACAACATCAGTAACATGGAAGTCCTCCATAACAGCATGAACATTGTTACCGTGCTTAGGCATCGGAGCCGAAATCACGTTGGGTTTCTCATGCGCCTCAAATTCTACTTCCTTGGCGTCGATTAAGTCTTGGATTTTGTTTTTGAGGGCCCAACAGTCGTTGGTGTCATGCCCTGCACTGTCTGAATGGTAGGCACATTTTACGTTGGGATGATAATGTGGGGAAGCGGTATTTGCATTCTTAGGTGCCTCTCTCAAATTAGCAAGGTTTAATTTTAGGAGATGTGGGAGGATCTGAGCGGGTGTCATATTTATCGGAGTATATTGCCGTGGTGGCCTTTGCTGATAGGTTCTGGGCTGATCATTCCTTGGTTGACTGTTTCTGGGCCGGTCTGATGCGGGCTTCTGAATTAATACGGCCCCTACTGTTGGTCGTCGTTCCTCTCTTTCCCGATTTCTCTGGGTGTAAACAACAGAGCTCTCTTTTTTAGCCGGGAAAGTCTTCTTCATGGCGGTGGACGCGGAGGCATATTTTTTAATCTTTCCACTTTTAATACCGGCCTCAACCCTTTCGCTGGTCAAAATCAGTTCAGTAAATCCCGCGGAGGAACTTCTGATCAGATGATTGAAGAAGGGGCCAGACAGGGTCCCCAGAAACATGTCAACTAACTCCCTATCTGATAGTGGTGGCTGCACTCTTCCATCCAGATCACGCCACTTCTGGGCGTACTCCTTGAACCCTTCATTGGAAGCCATCCCCATACTTTATAATTGAGTACGGGTGGGTGCCAAATCAGTATTGTATTGATACTGACGATAAAAAGCAGCTGCCAAGTCTTACCAATTGTGAACCTTTGATCTTTCGAGCTGATAAAACCAGTCTAACTGCGTGCCGGACAAACTGTCTTGGCAAAAGTGTACCTAGAGGTTTTTATCGGATGAATGGGGTTGAATTTTTCTGACATACGACCTCAGGTGCATCTTAGGGCAAGACAGACCGTCGTATTTGGCGAATGTCGACACCTTGAACTTGGGAGGGATAACAATCCCAGCAATCAATCCCAACTCTTCAAAATCCAGCCCGGGAACCCTTTGTACTTCCATGGCTGCTAACCGCTCCTCCAGATTTTTATACTTGTCGTCCGCGGGAGGGTACTTCTGCTCGGAATAATATTCATCCTCTTCAACCTCTTCCTCTTCAACCTCAGACTCAGAGGGTACTTCAGCTCCTTTTCCTTTGTCGGTCCCTTTGTCAGACGTTAAGGGGAACTCCAGACTCTCCTAGCTTTATTCTCAAATCTTCTTCCCAGTGTAGCTACCCCAATTCTCTTCTTTTTCTTTTTTCCTTTTTCTTGCTCTTTCTTCTCTAACAGTGTTTTAAGATCCTCCTGACCCTTTGCCAAGGTCATGAGGAGTTGTTGGAATTGTGAGTTTTGTGCTTGCAGATCTTTGACAGTCTGCTCAATATCCATCTCGCTGAAATAAACAGCAGAAAGATAAGGAAACCTGGTGTGAAGACCTGTTTATGCATATGATGAATGATATGTTTATTCATGTAATGCATTCAAGGATTTAGAAATTCAAAGTTGTTGCAGACAAAAGAACACACGTCATATTAATAAGAAGAAATTTTGTCAGTACATAAATGCCCCATGGGCCAAATATTACAAAGCTTCTTAAGGTAAAAAGACGTTGCACATCCTCTTTGGTGCGATGTAAGTGTTGAGAGTCTCCTCCTCGTGAAGTCGGCGGGTAAGCTCCAAAACCTTCTTCTCACTGGCATAGAATCTGGCTTCAAAAGTATCACGTTCTTCTTTGAGTTGGATCCAACTCTTTTGCATTTCCTCCCATGATGTTGGCATGTCAGGATGCAGGATGGTGTATGGGACCTCTCCTTCCATAACATGCTCTTTGATCAAGGGGAGAATGTGAGGATATGGCATCATAATATTCTGGGAGCGGGTTCGTACCCACTTGAGGTAAGGCTCAAGGGGGATGGAATTCTTGTGTCCCAGTGTCTTACTATCCACCTTGTTAGGCATCCTCCAAGCTCTGATGAACCTTTGTCGAAGTCCTTGCGCATCGTTGTCGAAGTCAAAAACTAGGTCAGGGATCAGCATGTCATGGGGGAAAACCCCCCCGAGCATATCCAAATTGCCTTAGAGCTAAACAGGGATTGTAGGTAATACCTCCCATAATGCCAAGTAGTGGGACATTAGGGAATTCCCCACAATGATCGATGAGGATGACATTTTCTCTGGACCGAGAACACCAATGTACATCAGAATGTGTGAGGGTCATCAATCGTTGTGACCACCTTAAACCCTTCTCATTCTTCAAAACTGATTGTGGAAGGTGAGAAATAAACCACCTTGCTAGGAGGGGAGTACAACACATGAGAATACCTCTTTTCCTCATTGTTCGTGTGTAAAATGAGTGTAGGATGTCCCCAAGCAATGTGGGTATAGGATTCCTGGATATGAAAATCTTGACAGCATTCACATCTATAAGCTGATCAGGGTTTGGGAACAAGACCAACCCATAGATGAGGAGTGCCACAATCTCTTCAAAGGCTTGTAGATCAAGATAATTCCAGCAGTCTTGTGCCTTCTCAAACAGAAACTTTGCCAAGAAACCCTTGACACCACTTCTGGTTTCTCAATGTCCTTTGATATCGGATGGTTGCAAGTGTAATGCTTGAACAACATCTTCAGGCTTTGGTTCTTTTTCCGTACCGTTGTAGGGTAGTTGATGAATAATAGGAATCCTCAAGAGTTGAGAAAATTCCTCCAAAGTAGGTACCAATTGGTAATCAGGGAATGTGAAACAGTGGTGTAGGGGGTCAAAGAACTGGAAGAGAACCTTCACCATGTCTTCTTCAATGTTGGAGTTGACCAGGCTGAGAAGTCTACCATGTCTTTCACTGAAGAGAGAATTCTCCGGGATCCTAGAGGTAAGCTCCTTGAGTTGAGGAGGGATTCTCACAAGGTTGACTTGAATTGTTTTCCTGCGAAGAGATTCCATGACCTACAAAACAGGAACAAAGATGAAGATCCAAACCCTTGAAATGGTTAGTGGATGCATATGATGCTTTATGATGCTCATGATGTATGCACAAGCACATGTACAGGCAAGTCACACAAAACCCTAGTTTCAGGTTTGCAGGAGGTTTCATAGGTAAGTACCCTCTTGAGTTTAGTTGGCTCAAAACCTGTCCTATAAATAGTAACCGGGTTCTAAGGAGCTCAATATCATTGGATTATTTTCGATGTTCATTGTTTTGGTTTAGCCATTTAACTAGCGACCAAGATATTCCAAGAAAACAACCCTCAATGAGTGTAGTATTGAGTATCTACCAACTTCGGACTGTACCAAAGCCGGTCATCTCACTACCCCTAATAAAAGGCCAAGATGGTCAAGTAAGGTTCTAGTTCATTAGTGCTTCATGACATCACTCAGCGGCCCCGTATTCTCTTTGTTTGACTCAAAGGATACCGGTACTCACAAATATGTCGCACTAATATATCATTTGCTTCAACCGTGTCAGTATACCCCGCACAGTTTCCACAACGTATTGCTATTTACCTATGAATGTTTCCCCAAATCCGGGTAGAGGATTTCAAGCCCAAACAAGAGAACCAAAATGTAAATCAATCAAAGCAAACAATATAAGCATGTAAAGGTGATCTAAAACCCTGAGGTAACCCCACTTTTAGAATCTTCCCCAGCAGAGTCGCCAGTTCTGTGATACGGTGGGAGAACTGACTTGGGATTTTGCGTTTGTTTTCGCACTTGTTCGGTTTAGCAAGAGTCGCCACCGACTTTTTATTTTATCCTAAGGAAAGGTCAAAAAGCACAGGAAATACCTTTGAGATGTTTTCGTGGGTTCGGGGGGTAGATTATGAAAAGGGAAGGTGCTAGCACCCTTTTCATCCATGGTTATCCATGGGCTCTTAGTTACTTGTTTTAGATCACTTGCCTTTGCTTTTCAATTGTTTGAAATGGTACTTTGTGTGTGTGGTTTTGAAAATGTTTTGAAAAAGATGACTTGTCTAGGCAACCTTTGTAATGATTCTTGTTGGAATATATACAAAGGTGTGTGTCTTTTTGAAAAGATAATTCAATGTTTTGAAAGTTGTTTTTGAAGTCGTGTTGTGGGGTATGTTTTGAAAAAATGGCAAGGATGTTTTGCAAGATTTTTAATCAAATAACTAAGAGTTGTCTACCCTATTTTACTTAAAGATCTTTCTTATGTTTTTTAACCCTTTTAACATTGTTGTTTCACCATTGTATTTGGCGAACAACCTTGTGTTAGGATGTTAAACGGGACAGGCGCGGGTCATCGTATACAATCATTCAAGGCAACTTGTGAGACGCTCTAGCAATTTTGTAAGGGACGAGATCGTTTTATCGAAGGCAACATCGAGGGTCATCGAGGGACTATGATCTTTGTTTATTGAAGGGGCATTTGCTAGAGCGTCTCATACTCGAGGGACATGATTGCATTTTCCGAGGCAACAAGCGAGGTTACCCTAGAGGTGCAAGTGTGAATTGTGTATTGATTTTCATGTATTTGTCTTTGTATTAGGTCAACTAACGATTGATTTTAGATTTTCGCATACAAACCCTAATCTCTAATCATGGCATATTTTTAAAAAAACATAAAGTGCGAGAATTAAATTCTAAGCTATTACAAAAGAGTATCCGGGGGTGGGGGTACAAATTATTTACAAATAGGGATGAATCTCATCAGAATAATGTCCCAAATATTATGGGTTACAACCAAATTGAATCGACGCAATTCAAATATATAAGAATATGACAAAGTGTGAGATAATGGAAATCAAAGAAGTATGAGATGCGTGTACTTATTTACAAATGATCAAAATAAAATATTAACCTAATGAAAATTAAGTATTTATTATTATTTTTGTTTTTATTATTTATATATAAACAAAGGGTTTTCAAGAAAAAGAAAGAATTTTTTAAATTAAAAAAAACTATTATTTATGTATTTTTGGTTTTAAAGGTAATGAAAATTATTAATAAAATTTTATACAAAAAATTAATATATTCTTTTATTTAACAAAAGAAAAGAAAAGAAATAGATTATAAAAGTGAAAATGGTAAAAAAAAAAGAAAAAAATATATTAGTTTTAAAGCAAAATGGACTTAAAGAGAAAAAATGGGCCTTAGAAATGCTGTTGGGACAAAAGCCCAAGAAGGAAGTCAGAGATAGGAAAGGAAGGGGGGGGTGGCGCCAGAAAGCAATTGGGCTTGAGGGTTTATGGGGAAAAAGCCCAAACGCATTGTTTAACAAATTTTTTAGGGTTTGGTTTTGTGTTTTCAGAATAAGGGTTTGGTTTTGTGAACGGCGCCGCTCCTTCTCTCGTCTTCATCCTCTTCATCGTTCTCAAACAGAGCCACTGATATCCTTTCCTCTCGCCTTAGGCTACTAGAACGCCACCTTCAATCTCTCCTCTTCGTGACTACTCAGGGCGGCGATTTGAAAGGTATTGTTTCTTTCTAAACGCGTTTTAGGGTTTAGGTTCGTGCATGTTTAATTTTTGCGTGTTTTAATCTTTGATGCTTATGTTTGTGTGAGGTACAAAAAGAAAGAGGGAAAGGAAAGCAATACCTTTGGGGTTTCGTTTCTCGGAGAGTGGACGTGGAGAGGGAGCTTGGAGTGGCGGAGCTCTAGGGTGGCCGGAGGAGGGAGCGTGATGATGATGTTGTCTTCTGGTATTTTGTATCTTTGTTTGATGATGATATTATTTCTGAAAACAACTATATCATTTTTGCTTCTGAATCTTCTCTTCTTCTTCTCCACATATTGCCTTTTGACAATGATTAATATACTCTCTTCCTCTTTTTTGAGTACTGATATTCGATGAAGAACTTCGTTCTGAGATGCTTGCTATTGTTGTTGTTGTTGATTTGGATGTTTGATGATGATGTTATTTCTGAATCCTATATCGTTTGGATTTTTGTTTTGCTTCTACACTCTTCCTCTTTCTCATTGTCAATGATGATGGTATTCTGAGATTTTTGCTCTTTAGTTCTTCTCTTTTTTTGCTATGTTAATGATGAAGATGCCCATGATTGAACTGTTTTTGATGGTTGATGAGGCTAGACTTGAATGGTTGTTTGGTAAGGCAGGGGTTGACAGGCTTGCTGTTTACAGGTTATGCAAGTTGCTACTGGTTTTTTGAGGCATGCTTGCTAATGATTTTGCTTTAAGTTACAGTTTTTCGTGGCTTGTGTTATTTTTTGGTTCTGAAGGCAGACTGGTGTTTGTTGATATCAGCTTGCAGTTTATGTTTTGAGTTTTGGGAAGGCAGGTTTTGTTATCAGCTTGCTTTCTGAGTTTTTGCAGGTTTTGAAACAGGTTTGAATAGGCTTGTTTTGTAAGGCAGATTTGGTGTTTTGGTTTTCTACAGGTTTTGCAAGTTGATAACTTGCAGTTGTTTGGTCACAGGTTTTGAGGCTAGTAAGGTTTTAGCAGGTTTTGCAAGTTAAAATGGCTTTAGGCAAGCTTGAAGTTATGCAGGCTTGAAGACTTGTTACTTCAGCTTGTAGTTTTTGAGTTTAGTACAGGTTATTGAGTTTAACAGGCTTGAAGGCTTGTGTTTTAACAAGTTTGAATGGGTTTGTTTGATAAGGCAGGCTTGAAGTTATGCAGGCTTGCTTGGTAAGCTTAAGCTTGCAGTTTTGGAGGTTTCGTAATCTGCTTATCTCTTGTGTTTTTCTGCTTGTTATATTATTTCTTTTGTTCCTCTTCTCTTTCCTTTACAGCCTGTCAAAACTGCAAACTGCAAAACCTGTCACTAGGTTCTCTCATTCCTCTCTCTCTTTAAGCATTTTAAATTGCTTAATTACCTTTGATTTCTGAAAAATTTGGCTGTCTAGGAAATGATGAAAAAAGGCATCTTTGACAAGTTTTTACTTGTCAAATAAATTGCTTCCTGTTGTCTTGCCTTTTGTCTGCTCCATTGTTGTTTATATGCTTCATTACCATTTTTATCCAATTCTGTCTTGTAGCAATTTTGGATTGTAGCTGAATGTGGGACTTTATTTGCTGCTGTGCTTATGACTTTGTTTTGACTCACCCTGGCAGTTTTGGCGCCTGTTTGCTTCTTTGAACTTTGTGACACATTTTATTTGGTTGATGTAACTTTGAATTTGGTAACTCAGTTTGCAGCTTGGAATTTTTTCAGTTTGCAACATGGAACCCTTTTTTTTTGTAATTCAATCATGTTTTTGCATTGAGTTTGACATGCTTGCATTTATATTTTACTTTTCTCTCTGTGAACCGAGAAGAGTGATCTTCTGGTGATTTGCAGAGAGAAAGATAAAGCGTGATGAAAAAATAGGCAATCTGATTCTAGACGGCCAATTTTAATGATGATTTTTTCCTCTTCTTTTCATTTGAAATAATCTTGTACTGACTTTCTTTCTCTTCTTTTTTCAGGTAGGTACCAGTTGAATAAATGGAAGAAATAGTAGAAGATAGAAGACTTCAAGAGACTTAGATTTTAGATTTATTATATTTTCAATTATTGCAATAAATATTATTGTAAACATTATAAATAAATTTACAGTATTCAAATAACATTTGTAACAACAATTAAAATAAATAAAAAGTCTTTGTCAGATAATTCCTTATTTCTTCTGAACTGTCTTATTTAATTATTTAGATCTCTTGAATTAAAATAATTGGAAATGCATCCCAATAATTTTGACTCAGATAAAATAAATAATCAACAAACTTTGCAATCTCGCAACCTTGCATTAACTACAATACGCCCGGCATTCCAATCAATCATATGCTTTGCACAGTTAAACAAACAAACATCCAAACACCTTTCACTTCACTGATCAAACCAATGTTTCAAAGTTTCAATCAAAAGCCTCAGCTCCTAGCCCGGATGTTTAGGTTTTGAGAAACAAACAACAATCTTGAACAAGCGTAAAAACAATGTAACAGTCAATTGAAATACGGTGGATTCGAATTCTTCTGAGAAATACGAGTGAAAAACCCTAATTCCAGATTTGCCGTCAAAGAAAAGTCTGCTTGATCAATTCCTGAGCCAAACTCAACAAAATCAATAGAAACCCTAATTCTGGATAGACTGATAAGAAAAATTCTTGAGCCAATCTCAACAAAAATCAGTGGAAACCCTAATTTTGGATTGACTGATAAAGAAAAGTCTGTTTGATCGATTCTTGAGCCAAACTGAAAAAATCAGGGAAAACCCCGAAGCTGTGATTTCTTGTGAAAAAGGGAGGGAATATTTTGGGGTATAACAATAAGCATTTCATTCCCATGCACCTCATTACAGGTACCCTTACAGGTCTCTTATCTTCTACGCTGTTTATTTCAGCACATCATGTCTTCTGAAACATCAACTGATCAAGCTATCAAGGCTCTGCAAGCTTAGAACGCCCAGTTCCAAGAAATGTTCATGAACTTGGCCAAGGGTCAGCAAGATCTGAAGGCCCTTATCTTGAAGGATAAGAGGAATAAGAAGAAGAAGAAGACGGTCCTCCTGAACATGGGTCACAGGTTTGGCAACAGGTTGCGAGAGAGAGCTGATTTGTCTCATTCATCTAGTAAACACGGAGAAGATGATTTATTTGTGACCTTTGTGAAAGACGTTTCTACTCCGTTGATGACTGTGAAGAAGAACCTTTTGTTAGCCGGTTTATTTCCAGGTTGTGGCGAAGGTTGCCATCTGTGTTCCGTCCTACCTACTGGTTGCCATCTATTGAAGTCAGGTATCCAACGCCTAATGGATAACAAAGAAATCCTGTTTGAGAAGGATTTGGTTCCATTGATTGCTTTTGAAGATGTTTCTATAATCACCATTTCCGCCAATTCTCCCAAGGATTCCTCAAGAAAGCCTGTTAGAATTACATCTGTTCCGAGAATTGCTCTGTTGATCATTACCATTCCTGGACCTATCCCTTACACGTTAGATAAGGCTGTCCCGTGGCACTATGGGGCTGACATATATTATCATGGGATTAAGCAAGACTTGAGTGCTAAAGAGGTTGATACTGATATCAGCAATATTGTTGGATCTAGCAAAATCACCCGAAGCGGAAGACTTTTCTCCCTTGAGATCTCTCCACCGACTGTTCGGAAGCCTATTGTTATTTCACCTACAAGTACATCTGCTATTGTTCCTGTTCAAGTTCCAATCCTTACCCCTGTTACCGAGTCATCCGACACTCGGGGCAAAAGGATCACCGGTGAGCCTGCCCGGACGGAGGCACTGAAGAAGATTACTGTTGTAGCCTCTAGATAGGAGATAGAGGAAATTTTGAAGATCATCTAAAAGAGCGACTACAACGTAGTCGAACAGCTGGGGAAAACCCCGTCGAAGATCTCTATGTTGTCCTTATTGTTGTGTTTAGAATCCCATGCTAATGCTCTGATTGCTTTCCTGAAAACTGCGCACGTGCCCCAGGAAACATCTGCTGATCAGTTCAAAGACTGCGTGGCTAGTTTGACGGCAGATAATGGTTTGGGTTTCTCCGACACAGACTTGACTGCTAAGGGGAAGAATCACAATGACGCTCTACATGTTTCAATCGAGTGCAGGGGCACTACTCTAGCTCATGTGTTGGTGGATAATGGATCCTCGCTGAATGCTTTACCTAAGAAAGTGTTAGACCGGCTAGACTGTGAAGGGCTGGTGCTGAAGCCGAGTAATATCGTGGTTAGGGCCTTTGACGGGTTCAAGAGGATGGTACATGGAGAGGTGGATATTCCAGTTAAGGTGGGTTCTCAGATTTTTGCGTCTACATTCTATGTGATGGACATTCGGCCATCTTATTCTTGTTTGCTAGGTCGCCCGTGGATCCACAAAGCTGGGGCAGTAACTTCTACGCTCCACCAGATGCTGAAATACCCAGTGAAGGGGAAAATCGTTACAGTACAAGGAGAAGAGGAGTACATGGTGAGCCACCTCAACTCTTTCTGGTATGTGGAGATGGACGGGGAGTTCATTGAGACCCCGTGTCAACATTTTGAAGAAGTTCCCCAGACGCTGGCATCAACTGAAACTGTTACTGAAGATCCTCCAATGAAGATGGCTTCCCTCAAGGATGCACGGGCTGTTATTAAGAAAGGTGGGTGTGCGAATTGGGGCTAACTCCCTGACTTTGCACACAAGACTGACAAGTTTGGTTTGGATTTTACTGCAGAAGCTCAAAGGGCCGTTCGACGTGCACGGATTGGAAGACCTCCCCTGTTTATCAGTAATTCAGGAGTGAATGCGATTGAAGACGATGATGAAGCGTCTGAATTTGAAAGTTGGATTTACCCGACTACCGGCGGTGGACTAAGCAATCGGACAGCGAAGGACTTCGTGCCAGTTTCTTTTATTACGCAATAATAGACTTTTGTTTTGAGTTTGTAACAGACAATTTTAAACTCTACGATTCGGTGTCTTACCCGAGGCACTGTGGCTTTTTTTGTGAGGGCTTTATATGTGTCATCTCCATATATCATTAATGAAAGCATTGGACGTTTTTCTTGCATTACGAATTTTGAGCTCCTTATTTTTCTTTTCTATCTTGCAAAACAGCTATTTTACACACACTCACATATCATGATCTACATGCACTTTGGATCCCACTGATAACGACTCTGCTACTGCCGGTTATGACTTCGAAAGTCCGATCAACCACGCCGAGGACGAAGAGGAGGATGATTGCGAAGTGCCTGGTGAACTTGCTAGATTGTTGCTTCAGGAAGAAAGGGTCATACAGCCGCATGAAGAGCCAGAGGAATCAGTGAATCTGGGTACAGAGGTAGACAAGAAAGAGGTCAAGATCGGTGCAAATCTGGAGGCTAGTGTTAAGCAACGGTTGATTCAGATGCTGCATGACTATATGGAGATCTTTGCCTGGTCTTATGAAGATATGTATGGTTTGGATACCGATATTGTGGTTCACCGCCTGCCTACCAAGGAAGACTGTCCTCCAGTGAAACAGAAAGTTCGCCGAATGCGCCCGGAGATGTCTGAGAAAATCAAAGCTGAAGTTATGAAACAGTTTGATGCCGGTTTTCTAGCAGTTACTTCTTACCCACAGTGGGTGGCCAACGTGGTTCCGGTGCCGAAGAAGGATGGTAAGGTTCGAATGTGTGTTGACTATAGGGATCTGAACAGGGCAAGCCCCAAGGACGATTTCCCTCTGCCTCATATCGACGTTCTGGTTGACAACACCGCACAGCATAAGGTCTTCTCCTTTAAGGATGGCCTCTCCGGTTATAATCAGATTAAGATGGATCCCGAGGATATGGAGAAGACAACCTTTGTTACTCAATGGGGTACCTTTTTCTACAAGGTCATGCCTTTCGAATTGAAGAATGTTGGGGCAACGTATCAGCGCGCCATGGTCGCTTTGTTCCATGACATGATCCATCATGAGATTGAGGTATACGTTGACGACATGATTTCAAGATCCTAGACAGAAGAGGAACATCTTGACCACCTTCAGAAGTTGTTTGACAGGTTGAAGTTGTACAAGCTGAGGTTAAACCCGAACAAGTGCACCTTCGGGGTGATATCTGGTAAGCTGCTGGGTTTCGTCGTTAGTGATAAAGGTATTCAGGTGAATCCTGCAAAGGTGAAGGCCATACAGGAAATGCCAGCTCCCCGAACAGAAAAAGAAGTCAGAGGCTTTCTGGGACGTCTGAACTACATTGCCCGATTCATCTCACATCTGACTGCTACTTGTGAGCCAATCTTCAAGTTACTGAAGAAAGATCAAGTAGTAAGATGGAATGATGAATGTTAAGCTGCTTTCGAAAGGATCAAAGAATATCTCCAAGAGCCACCCATTCTGATGCCTCCAGTTGAAGGGAGACCTCTGATCCTATACTTGACAGTACTCGACAACTCAATGGGGTGCGTGTTGGGGCAGCATGACGAGTCTGGCCGAAAAGAGCATGCTATTTATTACCTTAGCAAAAAGTTTACCGACTGCGAGACCCGATACTCGTTGCTCGAGAAAACTTGTTGCGCTTTGGCATGGGCTGCTCGCCGGCTGAGAGAGTATATGCTGACTCACACTACTCTATTGATATCAAAGATGGATCCAATCAAGTATATCTTCGAAAAGCCTGCCTTGTCCGAGAGAATAGCAAGATGGTAGATGATATTGATTGAGTATGACATCCAGTACACGACTTAAAAAGCAATCAAGGGAAGTGTGTTGGCAGATCATCTGGCACATCGGGCAGTGGATGATTACCAGTCTATGAACTTTGAATTCTCGGATGAGAACATCATGTTGGTGACTGACTGTGAGACACCTGGACCGGATGAAGGACCTGAGGAGGGATCCTGATGGTCTATGTACTTTGACGGAGCTTCAAACGCTTTGGGCAATGGCATTGGCACCGTGATTATATCTCCTGAAGGCTCTCATACTCCGTTCACCGCCCGACTATGTTTCAACTGCACCAACAACATGGCGGAGTATGAAGCGTGCATCATGGGTCTTTGATCAACAATTGACCTAAGGATTAAGTTTCTAAGTGTCTTCGGAGATTCCGCTCTCGTGATCAGTCAGATCAAAGGCGAGTGGGATACGAAACACCCAAATATTATTCCTTACAAGGAGTATGTATTGACGTTGCTTCCGCATTTCGAGGAGATAACCTTTGAACACTTCCTTAGAGAGGAGAATCAGTTGGCGGACGCGCTAGCTACGATGTCTTCTATGTTCAAAGTCAATTAGGACAACGAGGCTCCCCGAATTATCATTGAAAGATTGGACGAACCTGCACATTACTGTGACATTGAGACTAAAGAGGTAGCAGACAAACCCTGGTTTCACGAGGTAAAGAGGTATCTTGAGGCTCAAGAGTGCCCCGAGGGTGCATTTGTTAATGATAAGAAGTTTCTAAGGAGGTTCGCGGCGAAGTTCTTCATCAATAATGACACCCTTTACAAGCGTAACCATGATTCAACCTTACTGCGATGTGTGGATAAGAATGAGGCAGAAAGGATTATGGTAGAGTTACATGAAGGTACTTTCGGAACCCATTCCAGTGGACACACCATGGCAAAGAAAATCCTACAGGCCGGATATTATTGGTCTACAATGGAAGCCGACTGTTATCAGCATTCTCGGACATGTCACAAGTGCTAAGTCTATGCTGATAAGGTGCACATACCTCCAGTTCCTCTGAACGTCTTGACAGCTTCGTGGCCTTTCGCAATGTGGGGCATCAATATGATCGGCGAGATCAGACCTACGGCATCCAACAGGAATCGTTTCATTCTGGTAGCTATTGATTACTTTACAAAGTGGGTTGAAGCAGCTTCCTTTGCTACTGTAACCAAGAACTTTGTGGCACGGTTTATTCGGCACAACCAGATCTGTCGATATGGTGTACCAGAGAGGATCATTACGGACAATGGTACAAATCTCAATAACAAGATGATCACCGAGCTCTGCAAGCAGTTCAAGATACAGCATCACAACTCTTCTCCTTACCGGCCGAAGATGAATGGGGCTATAGAAGCGGCTAATAAGAACATTAAGAAGATTGTGCAGAAGATGACGGTGACATACAAAGATTTGCACGAGATGTTACCATTTGCTCTTCATGGGTATCGTACCTCAGCGCGGACGTTAACAGGGGCAACGCCATATTCCTTGGTTTATGGCATGGAGGTCGTCTTGCCCATTGAAGTTCAGATACCCTCTCTTCGAATTATGAAGGATGCAGGTTTGAGCGAAGATGACTGGATTCAGAACCGACTTGATCAGCTGAACTTAATCGACAAAAAGAGACTTACTGTTATTTGTCATGGTCAAACGTATCAAAAGCGGATGATCAAGGCATTTAACAAGAAAGTTAGACGACAAGAGTATCAAGTTGGGGACCTGGTTATCAAGCGCATCATACTGCCACAAGGTGATCCCAGGGGCAAATGGACCCCTACTTACGAAGGGCCATTTGTGGTTAAGAACATTTTCTCAGGAGGAGCTATGATTCTAACCACCATGGATGGTGACGACCTTCCTCACCCCGTCAATGCAGACATCGTGAAAAGATACTACGCATAATCAAAGACCCGCTAGGTTGACTGGCCTAGGCAAAAATAAGGGCTTCCCGGCGAACCAAAAGGGTTCGGGAAAAAATAAGGGATGAAAATGAAAAAAAACTGTACACCCGGCAAGTCGAAAACCTAAAAAGGCGGCTTGGGCAAAAAAGGGTATCCCGGTGGACTGAAAACCCGAAAGGGCGGTCCAGGCAAAAATT
This sequence comes from Vicia faba, assembly GCA_948472305.1. Lineage (NCBI taxonomy): Eukaryota > Viridiplantae > Streptophyta > Magnoliopsida > Fabales > Fabaceae > Vicia > Vicia faba. Next base: position 1,451,612,004 of record OX451739.1, read on the forward strand.
TGGGATTAAAGCGTAACGCCATGTCTCATTGGATCGCCTTTGAACCAGACTTCGGTATCGACTATCAAGCTCGGACGACACTAATCAATCTGGTCTACCTTTAACTAAGTAGCAAAGTGATGAGATGCTCGAGGACATAAGGGCAATAGCAGAGTTGGAACCCAGTGGGATTATTCACATGGCTGTTTTTCTTCGTTTTTCACAAATTTTATAAATTCTATTTGTTCGGCGGTGTTCTCTTACTAGGACGTCAGCCTCTTGTACAAAAACGCCTATTTACAGGCCAAACTTCAAAATCAATACAAGTCATTTTACAAAGAAATTTCAAACTATTTTCCTTTTTCTGTTTTGTTTTGCAAAGAACGTCCAATGTTCAGTTTTTGGTATATGCATTTGACATTAATTGCTGCTCGTAAATATTTACATGCGAAACAAAAGATGATTACTTGTAATATCAGAAACACGGGAAAACGAGAAATGTCCAAACCGTACAATTACTCTGTCCACCAGGTATAGGGATAGACCTAGCTGGAGGAAGCGATTGAAAGTACATTCATTCCCCGCAGAGTAAGAGAAAGACAGTGATGTTAGCTCTCCCCTGCTGAGACTCGCAACTGTGAATGAATCGGTAATATTTTCCCCAAGCAGAGTTTATCTACCATCAGCACTAGACAATTATCCCCAGCGGAGTCTGGAAAATCTTCCCCAGCGGAGTATAAAAATATCCCCAGTGGAGTTGGAAGAATTGTCCCCAATAGACTCCGGAAGATCATCCCCAGTAAAGTCTATAAGGTTTTCCCCAGTAAAGTCACAACTGGAAAATCATCCCCAGTGGAGTTCATTCCTTCCACAAACAGGAATTCAATCCCCAACAAAATTCGTTATCACCAGCAGCGGTAATTCATCCCCAGCTGAATTTGTCAACAGAATCCTTAGCAGATCATCTCTTCCCCACAGAGTAATCTCCTCATCAGATTATTCCCCAGCGAAGTTATCCTCTCCTGCAGGTTTATTCTCACAATCATCTTCGTTCACTATCTCCGGCAGAAACGAAGAATTCATTTTTTCTCCAACAGCAATTTGGGATTTATTTTTCCCCAGCTCAAAACATCACATTCTCATACATCATGACATGCATACGCATCATACAACACAATCTCATTTATTTTGAGAACATCATTGCTTGATACATATCATGCATTACATATAACTAGCCTTTATCTTTCAGGAAGGATTAAATTCTCATAAAGTTCAAGCTTTGAAGCTTTTACCTCAGTCGAATTACGGACAAGCTCATAAATCTAGACACAGATATTTCCTCAGTTGAATTACGAATGAGTTCCTAAATCTCAGCAAAGTAGTTGAATTATGGGCAAGTTCCTGAATCTCAGCGAAGATGTTGAATTACGGGCAAGTTCCTAAATCTCGACGAAGCAGTTGAATTACAGACGAGTTCCTAAATCTTAGCAGAGATGTTTTTCTCAGTTGAATTACGGGCAAGTTTCTAAATCTCGACAAAGATGTTCCTTCGTTGAATTACAGACAAGTTCCTAAATCTCAGCAGAGAAGTTTTCTCAGTTGAATTACGGGCGAGTTCTTAAATCTCGACGAAGATGTTTCCCCCCAGTTGAATTACGGACGAGTTCCTAAATCTCAGCAGAGATGTTTTTTGATAACGCGAAATCATATCATATATTTACCATAAAATTTATCCGTTTTATGTCGTATCTACCCGATTAACTCTCGAATATTCCGATTTTTATATGGTTTTATGCAGGTACAACATATCTCAGCTCAAACTAAGAAGAAACGTGAAATGTGCGAGATTGCGGCCAAGACCAAAGAGAAAAGATAAATCTGTCAAGAAATCCATAATTGCTGCCATTACGGTCGTCACGCCTTTGCCACGACCGTAAGACGCTTCAGACGCGCGTTACGCTCGTCACGCCCCTGCCACGACCATAACGCGCTATTTCATACAAACTGCGCGTAACGCAGCAGCCACGCCCGTAACAAGCTTATAAGTGTTAAATTTTGAACGTGGTCAAGCAACAGAACGTGGTAAAGCAAAATGAAGTGGTCAAGCAAAGCATGCATACGTGCCTATTTTCTCTCCAACTTCCAAGGCCACTTTCTCCTCATTTTTCTCAGTAAAACCAAGAATCTAGGAACTCAAATATAATTTCAACCATACTTTTACTCTCTATATATAGCTTAGACTTAGAAAGAAAAAGGGAGGAGAGTTTAGTTCACAAAAACCTTGCGGAAGCTCTGCCGATTTTAATTCTCGATTTTATTTCCTCACTTCGCCCATTTAAAGTTTCATTCCGACGTTCCAATCTTGCCGGCTTGTGGAAGAAGGATCTCGGATTTTTATTGCTTTTTAGGTTTTTATTGTATTCAATATAATTGCAAATTTATTCATGTTATATTTCTATTCTTTATTTATGATGCATGCTTTATTGTTTTCTGAATTTATTTCCTGCTTTTTAATTCCGAGCATTATGAGTAGCTAAATACCCGTAGTCGGGGTGTGATGAAATAACCGAATAAATTAATGTATTTCTAAGCTAAAACCTTAATCAACTTAATTTCTGGCCGTGACTTTTTATAATTAAAAATTAAGCTTTTTATTACGAGAGTAAAGAAAGTGAAATAGGGAGAAATCAAAACCACGAGAGTGTGAGGTTTTAACAGGATAGCTAAAGTTAGGCATTCGATCTAAATACAGCGAGAGCGCTTTAAAACGAATTAGACTTATTTAGTTTTCAAAAAGATGCTTTCTAAACACTTATGGACTAGCGAGAGCAGACATTTGGCTTTAGGAGTATGATCCGAGGTAAGACCACGAGAGTGTGAATCGAGGGTTTTTAAACTGATAAGTACTACAGAACAATTAAGTTAAATATTTTTATATGCTTAGGTACAACTTAATTCGCATAGGTTCAAATCATTACACTCCGACCACTTTAATATCAATTCCCTTAATTGAATTTAGTTTCCCTTTTGTTTTAAACTTCTAAAAACCAAACGTGACAATTTCCGCCTTAGCTAAACAACCCTGTTCCATAACACTAGAGTGATTACGAAGTCCCTGTGGGTTCGACATCTTTTTATTACTACCGCGATAGACTGTGCACTTGCAGTTAAGATATCGTTAGACACATTAGGTCAATCGTGATATCAAGTTTTTGGCGCCGTTGCCGGGGACTTTAGTTTAGTCACTAGTGTAGTCTGAAAACAACGTTGTCTAGACTAAGGCAACTTTTTATATTTCCCTCTGTTGTATGCCAAACACTCGTTCTCAAGGCGAGCCTTTGCATCTACAAATCAACGATATCGAGCGTTACTTAAGATTAAGACGCCGAATTCAAGAATACAGATCTCTCAACAATCTTCCTCCAACTAAAATTCCTGATATCTCGTTACCAGAATTTATTGAAGAATCGACAATGGCTGACGTACCGAATCCGCCTCGCGCTCTTAAGGACTACGCAGTCCCTTCGCAAGCGGAACCTCACAACAGCATTGCTGCCCCTGCTATCGCTCGAAACGATTTCGAGCTGGAACCTTCGCTTCTATCCTCCGTTCAGCAGAACCAATTTTCTGGATCTCCTACTGACGACCCTAACCTACATCTGTCAGTGTTTGTGCAGTACGCAGACACTGTAAAAGCGAATGGTGTAAACCCCGAGGCGATACGATTGCGCCTATTTCCTTTTTCTTTAAGAGACAGAGCCCGAGCCTGGCTTCAATCTCTTCCTTCAAATTCAAACGCCACATGGGATGAATTGAAGAAAGTCTTCTTGGCTAGATATTTCCCACCAAGCAAAACTGCTATGCTTAGAGCTAACATCAACGGTTTTAGACAAAAAGATAACGAATCACTTTTCGAAGCATGGGAACATTACAAGGATATGATTAGACTCTGTCCTCATCATGGTTTAGAAGAATGACTAATCATTCATACGTTTTATAACGGTCTTTTGTATAACACAAGAATGACTATAGACGTTGCTGCTGGTGGTGCACTGATGGATAAACCATATGCCGAAGCAAATCAACTTATCGAAAGTATGGCCCAAAACCACTACCAATGGGGAAGCGAAAGAGCTAATGTGGAGAAATCCCAAACCAAAGGTGGAATATCTGAAGTGAATATTCTGGACCAAGTCAATGCTAAAGTGGAAGCTCTTACCCAAAAGCTAGAAAACCTTACCACTACTCCTGCAGCTACCGTGGCTGCAGTTGTCCAAACTTGCGATCTATGTGGTCTTCAATCACATCTTGCTCCAGAATGCCCACTTCTAACAGGAGTTCCAGCTGAACAAGCAAACTATGTACAAGGAAACCCTTATAGCAATACCTATAACCCTGGTTGGAAAAATCATCCGAATTTTTCATACAAAAGTAACAACGCGCTATACGCGCCTGGACAAGCTCCTGCCACACCACCCGGTTACCCAAAAGCTATCCCAAATCATCCTGGTAATGGACCTAATACTCCTAGGAAATCTAACCTAGAAATCATGATAGAGCACTTCATTGCTTCCCAAGCTCGGACTAATAAAGACGTTATGAATCAAAATTTACATACTAATGAGCAGATAAAACAATTAACTAGCAAGGTTGATGCTTTAGCCACCCATAACAAGATGCTTGAGACGCAAATTTCAAAGGTAGCTCAACAACAAGCACCTACTGCAGCACCGGCTGGAATTTTTCCTGGTCAACCACAGCCCAACCCAAAAGGACATGCTAATGCTGTGATACTGAGAAGTGGAAAAGAACTCGACGGACCTGTTGACTCAAGACTAGAAAATCCAGCCATGTACCAAAAACAGAGCGAGCCGACTGAAAAAGCCAATGAACCCAGAGAAAAAGAAAAGGAAAGCGAAACGAAAGAGGCAGTGGAGCAAGAGAAGCCTTATGTACCTCCACCACCTTATAAACCACCAATCCCGTATCCTCAGAGACTTACAAATTCCAAAACGATGGGCCAATTCAAGAAATTCGTTGAACTTCTGAAACAACTCAATATAACAATACCTTTTACAGAAGCCATCACTCAGATGCCCTCGTACGCTAAATTTCTCAAGGAAATCCTATCCAACAAGAAAAAGATAGAAGATAACGAAACAGTTACACTCACTGCCGAGTGTAGCGCGATCATTCAAAACAATATGCCTCCTAAACTAAAAGACCCAGGTAGTTTCTCTATACCTTGTAATATTGGAAAATTTGTCATAGACAAAGCTCTATGTGACTTAGGAGCAAGCATTAGTGTCATGCCCTTATCTATATGCAAAAAGCTAGAGATGGGAGAACTCAGACTCACGAAAATGTCCGTCCAATTAGCTGACCGATCAGTAAAATACCCTGTAGGTATACTGGAAAACGTTCCAGTTAGAATAGGTCAATTCTATATCCCGACCGATTTCATCATCATGGACATAACCGAGGACTCAGTTACCCCTATCATATTAGGAAGACCCTTCATAGCCACCGCCGGAGCTATAATTGATGTGAAGAAGGGCAGACTAACATTCGAAGTTGGAGAAGAAAAAGTGGAATTCATCCTTACTCAATTCCTACAAGCACCAGCCATGAACGACACATGTCATCTTATAGATGTCATAGACGAGTGCGTAAGGGAAATGGAAGCAGAACAGACAAAATACTCTGAGATAATGGAAATCCAAACCCCTCCAATATCCGAAAACGATGACAGTCTAAACGAAAGCTTAGCACTCACACCCGAACATATGTCATGCCCGAAGAACCCCAGTGTAGAATTAAAAATCCTGCCTAAGAATCTAAGATACGAATTCCTTGATACCGAACACACACGACCAGTAATAGTAAACTCCAACTTAGGAAAGCTCGAAACTGAAAAACTTTTAGACGTCCTAAGGAGATACCCAACCGCGCTAGGTTATAACATATCTGATTTGAAAGGAATATGTCCTTCAATTTGTATGCACCGTATTTTGCTAGAAGAGAATTGTAAAACCTCTAGAGAACCTCAAAGAAGGATTAACCCGATTCTTAGCACCGTAGTCAGAGACGAAATTACAAAGCTTATGGAAACTGGAATCATATACCCGATCTCTGATAGTAAGTGGGTGAGCCCAGTACACGTGGTGCCCAAGAAAGGAGGTATCACCGTTGTTAAGAATGCAAAAGGCGAACCGATAATGCAAAGAGTAGTCAATGGACATAGAGTGTGTATAGACTATAGAAAACTAAACAAAGCCACTCGTAAAGACCATTTCCCTCTACCCTTCATAGACCAAATGCTAGAACGGTTAGCAAAACACTCCTATTTCTGCTATCTAGACGGTTACTCCGGATTTTTTCAAATTCCCATTCACCCTGACGATCAAGAAAAGACTACCTTTACGTGTCCGTATGGAACATTCGCATATAGACGAATGCCCTTCGGATTGTGTAATGCCCCAACTACCTTCCAACGATGTATGATGTCAATCTTTGCAGATTTTATAGACAACATCATGGAATTATTCATGGACGATTTCTCAGTGTGTGGGGGAAGTTTCGAAGAATGTCTATCAAACCTGGAAAAAGTCTTAGAAAGGTGCGTAAAAGTAAACCTCGTGCTCAATTGGGAAAAATGCCATTTCATGGTCCGAGAAGGAATCGTGCTAGGACATGTCATATCCAATAAAGGGATTGAAGTTGACAAAGCCAAAATAGAAGTCATAAAAGAACTCCGACCACCTAAGACCGTTAGAGAAATACGAAGCTTTTTAGGACACGCCGGTTTTTACCGGCGATTCATTAAAGATTTCTCAAAAATTACTAAACCACTTACCGGTCTGTTAATGAAAGACGCTGAGTTCATATTCGACGATGATTGTCATAAAGCGTTTGAAACTCTGAAATCAGCCCTTATCACCGCACCAATCATGCAACCGCCCGACTGGAATTTACCCTTCGAAATCATGTGCGACGCGAGTGATTACGCCGTAGGCGCAGTTCTTGGACAAAGGAAGGACAAGAAACTACACGCCATTTACTACGCTAGTAGAACGCTAGACCCAGCCCAAATGAACTACGCCACGACTGAGAAAGAGCTATTAGCAGTCGTCTTTGCGCTTGACAAATTCCGTTCCTATCTAGTAGGAGCGAAAATCACCATCTACACGGACCACGCTGCTATAAGATATCTATTAAATAAGAAAGATGCAAAACCAAGGCTCCTCAGATGGATCCTGCTTTTGCAAGAATTTGACTTAGAGATTAAAGATAAAAAAGGGACCGAAAACGTCGTAGCGGATCACTTGTCAAGATTGGAAGATATAAAACCCGAACAAGTGCCGATCAACGATGATTTTCCATATGAACAATTGATAGCCCAAATGAGGAGCGACCTGGCTCAATTAAACCTAAACGAACCAAAACCCAAGGAAGCCGTAAAAGCAATCCATGCAACCATGGGACTGCTGTGGTATGCTGACATAGTTAACTATCTAGCTGCAAACGCGCTCCCACCAGATCTTACTTACCAATAGAAAAAGAAATTCTTCCACGATCTCAAACACTACTATTGGGACGAGCCCTTACTGTTTAAAAGAGGACCGGACGGAATCTTCCGTCGATGCATACCCGAGGAAGAGATAGAAGATGTCATTTCCCACTGTCACTCATCTCCTTACGGGGGACACGCAAGCATTTCCAAAACTTGTGCAAAGATTTTACAAGCCGGCCTATTCTGGCATAATCTATGGAAAGATGTCCACGCCGCTGTGAGAAATTGCGATCGGTGTCAACGCACCGGCAATATCTCAAGACGCGATGAAATGCCTCAAAGGGGAATACTAGAGGTAGAAATCTTCGACGTATGGGGAATCGATTTCATGGGACCCTTCCCATCTTCTTTTGGAAACAAATATATACTCGTCGCGGTTGATTATGTCTCAAAATGGATCGAGGCCATAGCCTCTCCTACAAATGACACCCGAGTGGTAATCAAACTCTTTAGAAACATAATTTTTCCAAGATTCGGCGTACCGAGACTCGTCATCAGTGACGGTGGCTCCCATTTCATCTCGAAGATATTCGACAAATTACTTTTTAAGTATGGAGTAAAACATCGTATAGCGACACCATACCACCCACAAACCAGTGGACAAGTCGAAGTATCGAACAGAGAAATTAAGCAGATCTTAGAAAAAACTGTAGCCACAACCAGGAAGGATTGGTCATCAAAGCTCAACGAAGCTTTATGGGCCTATAGGACGGCGTACAAGACCCCTATAGGAACTACACCCTTCAAGCTCGTATACGGAAAATCCTGTCACCTCCCAGTAGAATTAGAACACAAAGCGTATTGGGCAATTAAAACACTCAACATGAACTACTCTGCTGCGGGAGAAAAACGAGTCCTGGATTTAAATGAATTAGAAGAGTTGAGATTAGATGCTTACGAGAATGCTAAAATATACAAAGAAAGAACTAAAAAATGGCATGATAAGCGTTTATCTAGGAAAGAATTTAGTGTGGGAGATGTCGTACTATTATTTAACTCAAGACTTAGGCTTTTCCCTGGTAAATTAAAATCTAGATGGTCAGGTCCGTATGAAATTACAAAAGTGTTTCCTAGCGGAGCGATAGAAATTAAGGGTAGGAATACTGACCCGTTTACAGTAAACGGGCAGCGGTTAAAAATATACAATAACATTGAAAATAGAGACTATACGAATAGTCTAAGACTTTTAAAATTACCCGATATTTCACCAGAATAATCTGCTGCTAGGCACTATGTCAGGCTTTTGACGTTAAAAACAGCGCCGAGTGGGAGGTAACCCACCTATTTGTTAATTGCTATTTATTATACTTTTCATTTTTGCATTTATTTCTATTTTAGTCTTATTTTTCATTTTCTTTCTTCTGTTATAATTTTCATGAAAACTGCTGCTGATTTCAAAAATAATTTTACTTGCCACAGGATTTCTGAAAAGTTTTTGTTTCTCTTCTACCTTCTCTCCTGACTTGTTTCCCTGATTAACAATAACCATGGAACCAAAACCGCATAATTTCTTGGAAACCACCTTTAGGGGTAGAAACCAAAAGAGAAAATTCGAGGAATTATCTAAAAGAAACATTGGCATAACACTTTATCATGATGAACCCACTATGAATGCCCTAGGTATATTGGACAGTGTTATGTACTTGTTTAACCAGTTGGGGTGGGAAAAAGCCCTTATTAAGACTAGGTTTGCCACCTACCGTGAACTCACTTTTGAATTTCTAAGCTCACTAGTCCATTTACCAGAACACGGAAAAGGAACCCGTAAAGGATTCATAAGTTTCCGTCTCTTTGGCATTAATTTTGTTTACAATCATAAGGAACTAGCTGACCTATTAGGATTCCCTAGCGGCCCTTTTGCCTATTCCACTACCCAGGTTGAGCTGATGGATATTGAGCTAGACTACTTTTGGGGAACTTTGGATGGTAATTATCACCCTGATCCGGATAACATGGATAATGATGAAATTCATAACCCTGCTATCCGCTATTTCCATAAGATTCTAGCCCATACTGTATTCGGGAAAGAAGAGAACCAGACTGCGGTGTCTAAGGACGAGATATTTTTACTATATTGTATGCACCAAGGCCACCCCGTTAATGTCGTACCATTCCTGATGCAAACCTTTTCCCGCATTATCGATAACCCTGATGAACCAATCATCATAGGTGGCCTGGTCACAATGATTGCACATGCCCCCGGCCTAAGACACCAGCTGAATAGGTGCCCACATTTTGGTACGATTCGTCCCATGAATCTTGCTTTTTGCTTTAACCGCCGTATGATAGCAAACCATGTTTACCCACCTTATGACTATCTGATAAGAGATGAAGTTGTAAACTTATTCACCCTTCCAAACCATAACAAAGTGAGTGTCCATAACCGTGATAACTGGCTTTATGAGCTAAACCCACCCGACCACCCTCCTACACCTGAGACACCGCAAGACTATCAAATTTATGATGATATTATGTCCGACATGGGTGACCCCGAGACTCCTCCTGGTTATTACGAAAATGTCAACATGGCGGAAGCCCATGCAGCCCCTGAAACAACAACGAAGGATTATACTGGTAACCTTAACAAAATTGTTACCACACTTAATACCTACCAGACTAACATTAATGGATTAAAAGATGAAATAAAAAGCATGCGTCTGGAGATAATGGGATTAACCGACATAACCGTGGAGAAATTTTATTACATTCATAGTTCACTCGCAGAAATAAAAGCAAAGCTTGGATGAAGTCACGAACGGCAGCTACAGTTTTATATTTCATTTCGTTTTGTTTCTAGGAAGTTTCCCATTTTATGCACACTTTCAGTTTCGTTTTAAATTTAGAACAAATTTATCTTTATGTAATTTTTGAGTTTATGTTGTTGAACATGCAGTTTTACGAAATCATCATTTCAGTTGTTTAATACTGGTTTGCTAGATTCCTCTGCACGAATTATAATGCTTTTACTCTAATTGCTGACGGTGTGATGTTTTGGAATGTATATGCTTGCATTTTCTTGATATACAATTGAATTCATATTGCTATTAAAATGCCTCTGTGTAGAGATAGAATGTTGCAGACTTGATACAGAACAGTCTATTAAAAAACTGCACATTTTGCAGCTGTTACGACCGTCACAACCCTCTTACGTTCGTCACACGCCTTTTAGCGTGTTACGATCGTCATCCTGTGTTACGACCGTAACACGGGTTACATCAGTGACCCTTGTAGCAGACAGCAGCGCTTCTTCTGCTACCTTCCCTCTTTCTCCATTTTTTCAAAACCTTCCCACTCCCTCCATCAATCCCCACTCACACTACTTAACTCACCTTCATTCTCCATTAATTTTCAACCTTCCCAATATTTTCCCTCATCATTATATACATCTCACAACCGATCCCTCACAAACTCCAACCCAAACCCACTATCTCTTACGCTTTAGCATTCTAAAATGGCAAACATCAACCAACAGATCCCAGGCATCTACTTACGCGATGGTGAAGCAGGTGAAACCCAGCGCACGCGGTTCCTGAAGTTCCAACGCCGAGGCCTCCATCCCACGAGGTTCGTCGACATTGACTGCCTCAGAGACCTCGGATTACTTGAAAATGTCCAACATCTCCTACAGAATGTCAACCTTTGGACCCTCTGTAGCCAGCCCCAACCAACGTACGAGAATCTCACCCTCGAGTTCCTCAGTTTATTCTGCTACATCACTCCGAATGGTCCAACAAATCAACTTACCGGTGTGGTAAGGTTCCGCATTTTCGGCACCGAATACGACTTCTCTCAGAATGCATTCGGTCGCCTCCTCGACTTCTGTACTGATGAAGGCGCTCACCTTCGTGTGCCTGACACCTTCCATGAGGAATCCTTTAACCTTTGGCATAGCCTGACCAACAATCGGGCTACCTCCTACGATCACCTCAATGCTACCCAAATCCATAATCCCTCCATTCGCTACTTCCATCGCATCTTATGCAACACCATTTTCGCAAGGGATAGTAACCATAAGCTAAACTCCAAAGAGCTATTCTTCATGCACTGCGCGTTCACCAATCAGAAAATCAACGCCGCACCCTTTCTCCTGGCCCATATTCATTCCATCTGCACTCGAGGCGGCAAACCTTTCTACTTCGGAGGGCTTGTCACTTCTATTGCCTTGGCTTTGAATCATGGTGACACACTTGTCCATCTGCCCTCCATAGCACCGGTTTTGCTGACCTTAGACCATTGCAAATATGCTCATCTCATTCACGAGCGGGACGACGGCAAGTTCAACCCCGTGGTCCGTAACGTTGTTTATTCTAACATTGTTCTGCCTTGCAGGGACCGTATCGATCCGCATAACCGAGCCAATTGGCTATTTGATGCCCCTGACGGCCATGCTCCCGTGCATGATGCCCAGCCAGATGCTCCAACCGACGAGATCCAGGAGGAATTGGACCGCGAAACACCTGCCCCCGACATTCCTGAGTCCTCTTATGCACCACCTCCTTTTACTATGGAGGACATCCTCCGAGCCCTCCATCAGCAAAATCAGATGGCTGTAGCTCTTGAAAGGAAGCATCAGGAGCAGTATGACACTCTGCATGCACAGAACATACAAATCCTGAGCGGCCAGCGCAACATCAACGAGAAGCTGGACGAGGTTTTCTCTGAGCTTAACGCCTTACGCATGGACGTCACCGCTCTTGGCTCGCATGATACCGACCTCGAGGCCACACCTACCCGACGCTCCCGCACACGTAGCCGAGGCAGAGGCCACCAGTAGTTTTCTTCTGTTTTTGTATTTCATTTATTTCCCTTTCCGTCAGTCTTTCTATTTGTATTTCTTCCTAACTTATATCATGCCATTGAGTCAATGCCTGATATAGTGTGGGAGAGACGTTATATTTCCTTCATGTTGCAGTAAATTTATGGTTATTCTATGATATTTTCAAGTTTTTCAAGTTTTCCCCGTATTTTAAGCCATACCAAACAAATTCTCCGCTCGCATAGCTCGACATACCTGCCTTAAAACGGAAACCTAGTTAGGTAGACGAGAACGAGTAAACAAAATCAATACGACTATGACACCGTGAACATCCTACTTATGCAACCCGTCTAAACGAGACGTTATATGTACACCTCGATTTTTAAGTCCTGAAGTAACCCCTAGTAGTTTATACTAGCAGTCAGCACCGTCTGGACACAAACCACGTGGGGAGCCGATGAATATAAGTGTTTGATGCCTAATCAATGAAACACCCTTCTCATCTCGATGATAAACAAAGAAAATCTTGTGCCAAAAGACAAAGATCGCATACGAGACATAAGTATAAGAGAAGAAGTCCATTGTTGGTTGGTTCAGAGGTATCTGGTTCTGAACTTGGTAGGGCGTGCTACGGCTCGATCCCCCGCAACCACCAATTTGGAAAAATCCAGGGTAACCACATCCGTGTACCATACCCCGCGACAAAAATAGGATCAAAGTCACTAACCGGCTACTCCAATATGTGCGTGCAAAGACAAAGGGCTTAATGTGATTGCGCCAGAACGAAACCGGGCGAAAAAGCACGAGAGGATCGAGGTTTAAATATGAAGAAACGATTAAGCGGTTTGTTAAGGTGGAGATACGCAACTCAATTGTGTCATTGGCATATCACTGACGTTTTACTCGAGTACCGACCGACTGACGATTGGTTTCCTGTGTTTTATCTTGAAAACAAAAGGTATGTCGTGCACGTGCGCCTAGCGAACACTTGTCCAATTTTTTACGACTATTTGCTTGAGGACAAGCAAAGGTTTAAGTATGGGAGGATTTCATAACGCGAAATCATATCATATATTTACCATAAAATTTATCTGTTTTATGTCGTATCTACCCGATTAACTCTCGAATATTCCGAGTTTTGTATGGTTTTATGCAGGTACAACATATCTCAGCTCAAACTAAGAAGAAACGTGAAATGTGCGAGATTGCGGCCAAGAACAAAGAGAAAAGATAAATCTGTCAAGAAATCCATAATTGCTGCCATTACGGTCGTCACGCCTTTGCCACGACCGTAAGACGCTTCAGACGCGTGTTACGCTCGTCACGCCCCTGCCACGACCGTAACGCGCTATTTCATACAAACTGCGCGTAACGCAGCAGCCACGCCCGTAACAAGCTTATAAGTGTTAAATTTTGAACGTGGTCAAGCAACAGAACGTGGTAAAGCAAAATGAAGTGGTCAAGCAAAGCATGCATACGTGCCTATTTTCTCTCCAACTTCCAAGGCCACTTTCTCCTCATTTTTCTCAGTAAAACCAAGAATCTAGGAACTCAAATATAATTCCAACCGTACTTTTACTCTCTATATATAGCTTAGACTTAGAAATAAAAAGGGAGGAGAGTTTAGTTCACAAAAACCTTGCGGAAGCTCTGCCGATTTTAATTCTCGATTTTATTTCCGCACTTCGCCCATTTAAAGTTTCATTCCGACGTTCCAATCTTGCCGGCTTGTGGAAGAAGGATCTCGGATTTTTATTGCTTTTCAGGTTTTTATTGTATTCAATATAATTGCAAATTTATTCATGTTATATTTCTATTCTTTATTTATGATGCATGCTTTATTTTTTTCTGAATTTATTTCCTGCTTTTTAATTCCGAGCATTATGAGTAGCTAAATACCCGTAGTCGGGGTGTGATGAAATAACCGAATAAATTAATGTATTTCTAAGCTAAAACCTTAATCAACTTAATTTCTGGCCGTGACTTTTTATAATAAAAAATTAAGCTTTTTATTACGAGAGTAAAGAAAGTGAAATAGGGAGAAATCAAAACCACGAGAGTGTGAGGTTTTAACCGGATAGCTAAAGTTAGGCATTCGATCTAAGTACAGCGAGAGCGCTTTAAAACGAATTAGACTTATTTAGTTTTCAAAAAGATGCTTTCTAAACACTTATGGACTAGCGAGAGCAGACATTTGGCTTTAGGAGTATGATCTGAGGTAAGACCACGAGAGTGTGAATCGAGGGTTTTTAAACTGATAAGTACTACAGAACAATTAAGTTAAATATTTTTATATGCTTAGGTACAACTTAATTTGCATAGGTTCAAATCATTACACTCCGACCACTTTAATATTAATTCCCTTAATTGAATTTAGTTTCCCTTTTGTTTTAAACTTCTAAAAACCAAACGTGACAATTTTCGCCTTAGCTAAACAACCCTGTTCCATAACACTAGAGTGATTACGAAGTCCCTGTGGGTTCGACATCTTTTTATTACTACCGCGATAGACTGTGCACTTGCAGTTAAGATACCGTTAGACACATTAGGTCAATCGCGACATCATTTTTCTCAGTTGAATTACGGGCAAGTTCCTAAATCTCGACAAAGATGTTCCTCTGTTGAATTACAGACAAGTTCCTAAATCTTAGCAGAGAAGTTTTCTCAGTTAAATTACGGGCAAGTTCCTAAATCTCGACACCTCAGTTGAATTACGGGAAAGTTCCTAAATCTCGACGCCTCAGTTGAATTACGGGCAAGTTCCTAAATCTCGACACCTCAGTTGAATTACGGGCAAGTTCCTAAATCTCGACAGCTCAGTTGAATTACGGGCGAGTTCCTAAATCTCGACACCTCAGTTGAATTACGGACGAGTTCCTAAATCTCGACACCTCTGTTGAATTACAGACAAGTTCCTAAATCTCGACACCTCAGTTGAATTACGGGAAAGTTCCTAAATCTCGACACCTCAGTTGAATTACGGGCAAGTTCCTAAATCTCAACACCTCAGTTGAATTACGGCCAAGTTCCTAAATCTCGACACCTCAATTGAATTACGGACGAGTTCCTAAATCTCGACACCTCAGTTGAATTACGGACGAGTTCCTAAATATCAGCAGATATGCTTCCTTAGTTGAATTACGGACGAGTTCCTTTCCCTCAACAAAAATCAGACTTCCCCAGCGGGACCTTCCTCAACAACAGATGTACAATCTCTCGCTAAGGAATCTCTTACGCGATCGAAACTCCTTCAAATGGCATCTTTAAGCCCATCCCCTCGTAAATAATTTCCAAATGGCATCTGTAAGCTCATTCCCGGCATCACAAGACAAATACCATTTCATGCGAGTCCAAATTTCTGGGCACTCTAGTGTTCAATCCACTTCCACCTTCGGATTACGAAAGGCACGAAAGCCAATCTGCATCCTCAGGTTTAAGAATATTGAACAGGGGCAGCTGTTGTACCCCAAAATTTTCCCTCCCATATTTCTCAAAACATTGCAAGACAGATCTCCAAGTTGCTCAAAGTGGCTCAAGGATTGACCAGACAAGCTCTCTCCTAAGGCAGTCTACCTCAAATTAGGGTTTCATGTTGTATCAATATACTTGAGCCCAAGTGATACCAAGTGCTCACCAATGTCTTAATTTGTTCTCAAGATCATCCATGTTAAGTTTCAAGCCTTGCAGAGGAAGTTTGCTCAATCAATTGCTCAAAGATCCAAAAATCGACTATACTAGGGCAAAAGTCAATTGTGACCTACATACAGTCAAACTTCAAGATTTTTGGTCAACATCCTCATTTTGAAGTATATATCATCATTTTATCAATTTTTGATCATGATTCATCAAGGATTGCTCACAATTCATCAAGACTCAAAAGTTGCTAAATTAGGGTTTTGTAGGAAAAGTCAACTCAACTTTGACCAAGCATAACTTTCTCATACTTTATAATAAATGACCCATCAAAAGCTCATTTTTAAGAGGATTCAATTCTATACAATTAATCTTCATCTCCAAAGATCAAAATATGCACTCACAAGAAGTTATGAATTTGGACATTATAGGTCATTTTGAAAAGTCAACAAACATACATTTTTTGTCAAAGCTTCATACATGAGCATGGAATATCAAATTGAGATGAGACCAAAAGGGTTGATTAGAGGACATATCAATATTTCTAAAAAGTCCAAGAACACCTCCAAAGAGTCAAAATTGAGGAAGTTATGCATTGTTGAAGTTGACATTTTTTGCAAAATTGCCAAAAGTCAACTATCCCCAAAACTTCAAATTTTGCCAAATGGGCCCATTCTTTTTCACTTGTTTTGGGTTGGCATTATATCCCACGTGCTCTAGCATTGGCCATGTGTCCATATCATATTTTTATTAATTATTTTTATTTTTACTTGAATTTATTTGATTTAAATCAAAATAAATCAAATAAAAATCAAAGCATTGATAACAAAGGATCTTTTGATTTGTTCCAGGCTCTAATTACAGCTAGCAAGGTAATGAAACTCGTATAAAGCCATGTGGGTACAAAAATATTGAAAAGAAGTTAATTTTGGAAGGTGGTTAAAGGAGAATCAAATCCATATCAAAATCATTGAAAGAAGGAGATTTGGACAGGGTATTCAAACCTAATGCATTGTGCAATACATAAGGGTCGTGTGCATATCAAAATGAGGGTGGGAGATCAAGCATAGAGCACAGACAGAATTTGCAAAAATCAAGAAAAAGCATGAGTTCGAAATCACTCCTAGAGGCAGTTTCAAGGCTTGGCAATTGTCCCAATCGTCTCCTGACAATCTCCACAAGCGAAAGCAAGCAAAACCACGTGTTTTCAAGCCTCCCAGTGCACTATAAGTCGCTCACGGAACCACCATCTTCTTGATTTCGAAAAGCTTCATTCTTGCATCTATAATGAAAAATAATTGCATATTCTGGATCACCATATCATTTGCTAGATTTTTGCAATAACCAATTTCATTCATATGCCTTATATCGTGAATCACCATAGCTAGGGGTTTCTTGGAGTTTTTTAGGGCTTTTGTTTTCAGGTACAATTAGCCTTCGTAATGGCTATGGTTGTGATCAGAAGAAGATGGCGAGTCTAACCACGGTCTCAGAATGCGTTTCCATGGCCTGTATGAGATTTGGGAGGAACCCCTGTCTGTAGAGGCAAACATTTGTCAGTAGGTATAGGTGAAGATGTTTTAGCCACGGTTCAAGGAAGGGGACGATGAGTTGTCAGCCCCCCATTTATCCATTCAAACAGCGTGCGTTTTTTTTATATTTTCTGTCCATTAATTTTTGTTTTATATATTATTACTGATTTGCATTATATTAATAAATAAAGCAACATGGCCTAGTGGTAACCACATCAGCGCTCAAGGATTCAAAGGCTGGAGGTCAGGGGTTCGATCACTGCCTCCAGCAATTTGCCATTTTTCTTATTTCTTTCAGGAAATCCAGTATATGTGCATGCCAAGAGACCATCATACTCCCCCACTAGCTAATGTGCCAGATGGCCAGATCTGATGACCATCATGGAAGGTGCACCATAGGCCAGTCAAACGCACATGCATTGGATTACAAAAAGTCAACGTGGACCTCACAAATAGGCCAAAAAAATTGCTACTGTCACCCCAAATATCAGGCCCATTCTTTAATTCTTCTTATATTTTATTTATTTAATTATTTTATTTTATTTTGTTTAATTTAATTACTAACCAATAACATAATTTCTTTTTTATCAAAAAAAATCATCAAAAACATTTTTTACCCAATTAAATTTCAGAATTTTATTTTTTTATTAATAAATATTAATTAAATTAATTAGGATATTAATTTTTAGACAACTTTCATTTATTTTGTAAATATTTAAAATTAATTAGAATTTAATAGGTTTTAACCCTAATTTATTTATTTTTATTTCTTTCCTAAAATATCAAAAACTCCAAAAATATGTCATTTAATATTTTTCATTAATTAATTTATTTAATCATTAATTTAGCATTTAATTTTAGGATTTAATTTCTTTTCTTAAAAATAAAAACAACAAAAACATTTTCTTTAATTAAAAGGGTCAAAACCCTAATTACGCATTCGATTTAATTTCGCATCGCGCGCTTTATTTTTCCTTATCCAATTAATGTATCTGCTCCCGGTTTGTAATAATTAATTAGGACATTTATTTTACCGCTTTTATTTTATTTTCAAAGGGTTGCTTTTGGCGATGTAAATACCTGACGCCTTGTAATAATTTAGTTTAATTTCCGCACCTTTAAATTCTGCAAATATTTAACTGCTAGATGTTTGATAATAGGGTTTGCATGACAAGAATGAATGTTTAATCTTAAAACAGTTAGATCACCCTAAACATGTGCAAAGATAAAAATAAACTGAAATCAACACACTCTCACATGCGCACTCCTAGGTTACACCCCACTTGGTTGCCTTCGTAAACGGTCATTGAGTATAGGTTATTTTAGAGGTCGCCCTCTTGTCTAAAAGATCATAAGTTGCCTCGGAAAGGTTGCCTCGGATATCATTGCCTCGAATAAAAGATCTAAGACATTAGGGTTACAACTAAGACGTCCTTACATTGCTTTAGTGACCGTACGTCCCTCTTTCGAATTGACCCTCAAACTCCAACGACGGTGCCACCTACTCATTAATAGTGGGATAGCATTGTCTAAAGGAAATTAGCATAGAACGATTCCTTTTTCTAGTAGGTAGATTAGTTCTTAGATACTCGCTCATCCAAAACAAAACTTTTTCACACTTACACTTTTACAAACAAGTTTTCAAAAACACTTCATTACACTCTTGAGGACAGAAGCAAGAGTTAAATCGAAGTTAAAACAAAAACTTTTCAAAACCCACAAGCACAAAGAAAACAATTTTGAAAATGATGAGCAAGTACCTAAGAGCCCGTAGATAACTACGGATAGAAAGGGTGCTAATACCTTCCCTTTCTATAATCTACCCCCCGTACTCAGAAAATCTCAAAAAAGGAATTTTTCTATGCTTTTTTCCTTTCCTTGTTGGATAAAATAAAAGTCGGTGGCGACTCTTGCTTACCGCGACATTTTGCAAAAACAAGCGCAAAACACGAACCAGCATTCCAAAAAACAGTCAGTTCTTCCCACTGTATCACAGGAAGGTTGGGTTGTTTGATGATGAGTCCATGTAAAAATGCATCTTGGGAAGAGAGGGAACTGGTGTAGGGTTGTCTGATGATGAGTCCGTGTAAAACTGCATCTGGAAGTGAGAAGGAACATGTGTAGGGTTGCTTCAATGGTGAGTCTGTGTAAAACTTCATCTTGGAAAGAAGGAACATGTGTAGGGTTGCTTCATGATGAGTCCTTGTAAAAATTCATCTTGGGAAGAGAGGGAACCGGTGTAGGGTTGCCTGATGATGAGTCAGTGTAAAACTTCATCTGAAATTTCCTGAGAAGGAACCTGTGTAGGGTTGCTTCATGATGAGTCCGTGTAAAACTGCATCTTGGAAAGGAGGAACCTGTGTAGGGTTTCCTGATGATGAGTCAGTGTAAAACTATATCTTGGAAAGGGAAGGAACCGGTGTAGGGTTTCTTGATGATGAGTTCATGTAAAACTTCATCTTGGAAAGAAGGAACCGGTGTAGGGTTGATCCATGATGAGTCCGTGTAAAACTTCATCTTGGAAAGAAGGAACTGGTGTAGGGTTGCCTGATGATGAGTCTGTGTAAAACTGCATCTTGGAAATGGAAGGAAGAACCTGTGTAGGGTTGCTTCATGATGAGTCAGTGTAAAACTGCATCTTGGAAAGAAGGAACCTGTGTAGGACTGCTTCATGATGAGTCCGTGTAAAACTTCATCTGAAATGGAAGGAACCGGTGTAGGGTTTCCTGATGATGAGTCCGTGTAAAACAGCATCTGAAATTTCCTGAGAAGGAACCTGTGTAGGGTTGCTTCATGATGAGTCAGTGTAAAACTTCATCTGAAATTTCCTGAGAAGGAACCTGTGTAGGGTTGCTTCATGATGAGTCTGTGTAAAACTGAATCTGGAAGTGAGAAGGAACCTGGGTATGGTTGCTTCAATGATGAGTCCGTGTAAAACTTCATTTGAAATGGAAGGAACCGGTGTAGGGTTGCCTGATGATGAGTCCGTGTAAAACTTCATCTGAAATTTCATGAGAAGGAACCTGTGTAGGGTTGCTTCATGATGAGTCCGTGTAAAACTGCATCTGGAAGTGAGAAGGAACCTGGGTAGGGTTGCTTCAATGATGAGTCCTTATAAAACTTCATCTTGGAAAGAAGGAACCTGTGTATGGTTGCTTCATGATGAGTCCGTGTAAAACTTCATCTAGAAAGGAGGAACCGGTGTAGGATTGCCTCAGATGGTCGAGTAGATAGTTGTCATGTCTGGTTTCAGGTATTAATCTTTATCCTGAGAAAGAAAGATAGTTTTCCTGGCTTGTTACAGGTGTTATTCTTCAATCTCTTCATGTAGATAGTTTTCCTGGCTTGTTACAAGTATTAATCTACAATGAGTCGTCCACAGATAGTTTTCCTGGCTTATTACATGTATTAATCTAGAACTTGAAAAGGTTGATGATAGCCATCTGTTGTTTGACCTTTTCCTGAAAAAGGTAAAATGTTAGCTGTATGCAATGTCATGATGTATGAAATGCATGATGTCATGATGTTCTCAAAAAAAATGAGATTGTGTTGTATGCACTTATCATGTATGTAAATAGGATGTATGAAATGTGAAATGTTAATGAATGTATTTTTGTCTGGGAAAGTAAATCCTTGACAAATGTCGGGGAGTCGTTAAATCCTATACTGTTGTTGAAGAGTTGGTGTGTCTTCAAACTTTGCTTAGAATATTTCCACCGGGGACTCCTGTTTTGTTGTTTGAGGAGAACTCCGCTGGGGAATATTGATAACTTTGTTGGAGAGTTTTGATTCCTGCTTGGGGAAAAAGTTCAGGAGTCTCGGTTGTCCGTTGCTCTACTGGGGTCGAAGTTAAACTGATATCTGGTCGGGTCCAGGTTTCACAGTAACTTGTCGGGGATTGTAGAGTAGTCTACTGGGGGAGAGGAGTTGTGGTCCTTTGATTTGTAGTAGTCGGAGAGGAAAAACTCAAACTGGGGAATCCTGTTGTTTGTTGATGAAATAAACCATGTTGCCGGTCTGCTAGAGAGGTGACGACCTCGTTGGGGAAAGTCCTCGAGGATTCTTGAGGTTGTTTCAGCTGGGGAAAGGTTTTTTAAAGATCAAACCCTTGTTAGGAGTCATCCTATGAGAAGGATTTTGGGGAGATTTGTCACTACCCCTAGTAGCGAATTTTTGTGGCATTGCCAGAAAAAGTTTGATTGTACGTAACCCTTTGCTGAGATTGACGTTCAATACCCCAAGTGACGGAGATGGAGACCTACCCCTGGTTACTCTGCACTTTGAGAGATTTCTTAGAATCTTGACTGGACTGCCCCATGTGTGCTCGATAGTGACACGTCATGTCCCCTTGTTGACGGGAGATTTGTTAATGGAAGTGTCATCCTTCTTGAATTGATTTTGTTCACTGAGAGAGCTTTCGTTCACTGGATATTCATTATGTGAATTTCTCCGCTGTCAAACAAATAGCCATATGCAAACAGTGATATTCTAGTAATTCAAAGTTTATGTTTGTCTTGAAGTTTTTGAAAAATTAGTTTTTAGCAAGTAAAGAAGTTTGTAATTTAACTCTGGATTTTGAGTAAAGCCTTACAGGAGTCAGGATACCTTTTGTAACAGTATGCTTTTGGACTAACCCATGCTTCGATTAGGACTTTTGAAGGGTTGTAACGTGGCTTGGTTCACGGTTTAAGAAACAAAGGATAAAGGCTCAAAGTGTATTTGTACCCGCCCGTTCTTCGTGATGTTCTTCAGTCCTAAATTCAGTTAATTGTGCGTTTGAACTCCAATTGAGTCTGGAAAGGCATTTTAGTAATGGTTAAGACAAGTTAGGTTTGTCGGAAGGCAGTCATTTCTTGCAACATTTTTTTCATGTTGTTGAGGATTTGTAGTGACCTCTTTTTACTTAATTTGTTATCCCTAATTTTTTCCTGACTGTTCTTGTTTTGAGATTACGGTCAGCGGGATGCCCCAATTTTCTTAAGTCTCCTTTGTAGGTTTTGACTTAGTGGACTTTACTTTTTTTGAGAAATAGTGATTTCCTATGTGATAGGGAACCATCACCATCTTTTGATTTCAGAGGAATATTTTTGATGTCATTCGTTGTATTACGAGATGAGAGTTTGCGGCTTAACGCGCGTTTGAATTAACTAAGAGACTACCCTGCCCCAGGTTTTGATTAAAGGTTTCAATTTTTGTGAAAAAGAAAAACTTCTACTTCTTTGGCTCGAAGGGGTTGACTAGGGATTATCTTCCTTATAACTCCAGTGTTTAGGATTTGAAAGAATGCCTATACATCGTCAGCAAGGTCTATTCAAAAGCATACTGTATGAGATTATGGCATTATTTTCGTCATCCTCCCTCTAAAGGCTTGTAACTTTTAGCAAGAGTTAAATGTCATAAAGAAAGTATAAAGCATAGTTTAAGTATAGTGAAAACGAATGGATGAATTCAAGACAAACATATGTAATGCATTAATGAAACAAAGTTTGACATTAATAGATAATTGTTTGAATAACAACAGAAATTATAATTGAAAATTCAAAATGAACAAGACGCTCTCAATGTTTTGGAAAAGGAGTAGTGATCACGTTTGGAGTCTCCAGAGGGTCAAACTCGGTCTCCTTGGTGTCAATCAAATTCTGAATCTTGTACTTCAATGCCCAGCAATCGTTAGTGTCATGCCCGGGACTGTCAGAATGATAAGCACATGTTGCATTAGGATTGTAATTAGGAGAAGAAGTCTTGGGGTTTGGATGAGGTCCTATCAATGCAATTAGATTCATCCTTAACAAGTGTTGTAGCGCTTGAGACAACGGCATGTTGAGGTTGGTGAATTGTCTTTTAGGCTAGTCTGGCCTTAGTTGATTTCCCCTTTGATGTTGTCGGTGTGACGCAGAACCAGAGATCAGGACTGCCCCCACGTGTTGGTCACGACGACTCTTTTGACTGTACATAGCATTGGACTCTTTCTTCCCATTATATGGATTTTTCTTAGCATCATAAGGTGTAGCTTCTTGAATCTTTCCACTTTTGATGCCAGCTTCGACCCTTTCGTCGGTCAGTATTAGCTCGGTGAACCCGGCTGAGGAACTTCCGATCAGGTGTTTGAAGAAGGGCCCTGTCAAAGTTCCCATAAAGATGTCAATCAGCTCCCTGTCAGTTAAAGGGAGTTGCACCCTACCTGCCAGATCTCTCCATTTTTGGGCGTACCCTTTGAAGCTCTCGTTGGAACCCATGGTCATGTTCTGCAATTGCACACGAGTTGGTGCAAGGTCAGCATTGTACTGATACTGTTTGTAGAAAGCAACAGCTAAATCCTCCCAGGTGTGGATGCAAGAACTCTCCAATTGATAGAACCATTCAAGTTGAGTTCCTACCAGGCTCTCTTGGAAGAAATGGATCCAAAGCTTTGGATCAGTTGTGTATGGTTGAATCTTGCGAACATAAGACTTTAAGTGCATCTTAGGGAAAGAGACTCCATCGTAGAGGGCAAAAGTAGGGATTTTGAACTTTGGCAGGATGACCACTCCAGAAACCAAACCCATGTCTCCTATATCTAAGCCAGGTATCTGTTGAATCTCCATAGCACTGAGGCGATCCTCCAACTATTTGTACTTGTCATCAATGGGAGGATATTGTTCCTCAGAGTAGTCAGCTTCAACTCCATCAATCTCCAAATTGTGGTCTTCTTCAAGACTATCCCCCATGTTGGATGGAGTTGAAAGATCTAGAGTTCCCTTGACTGGTCCTTTAGGTCTTCTTCCCAAGTTCAAGACACCTATTGACTTCTTGGACTTCTTCCTCTTGTCTTTGATAAGGAGATCTTTCAAGTTCTCTTGCCCCTTAGCCATAGCCAGGAACATTTATTAGAATTGAGCGTTTTGAGCTTGGAGATCTTTCACTGTTTGTTCCATATCCATTTTACTGAAATAAACAGTAAGAAGATAAGGATACCTGTGTGGTAGAAACTTGTCATGATATGATGCATGATATGTGGATGCATGTTTTCAAGGATCTCGCTGGGTAAACACAAGAAAAAGTTAGAAGTTGAACTTCGATCAACAACTTTGATTGGAGAACTTTGTATCGGTGGATGTCTTTCCGCGAGAATTAAGCTCACCATGTCAAGTGGGTCATAGCCCTTGACTCAAGTTATTGTACTTTATTTTTGACGGTGTTTGGTTAGAGGAAAATAAATCCTCTTGCTCCTTGGTAGACGTCTGATTCAACGTGACCCTGCATCAAAGACCCTCGAGATCCTTGAAGTGCTATGGTTCATGCTATTGAAAATTCTATGGTATGATGTTATGATGTTATGTATAAATATGCGAGGTAAGCAAGTTTATATACAAATAATCATATTCACACAAAACAGACAAGTCTTTGTGTTTTAGGCTTACACGGAGTTTGTAGGTAAGTATCCTCTTGAAGTTTAGTTGGCTCAACCTGTCCTAGTTAATAGTAACCGGGTTCTAAGGGATCTCAATATCATTGATCTTTCTTTTAGGCATTGTCTCAGCTCAATCAATCTTTTCTTGCGGCCGAGATATCCCAAAAGTCTGGTCTCAATGAGTGTAGTATCGAGTATCAACCAATTTTTAGCTCTACACCGAAATCGGTTATCTCACTACGTCCTAATGGCCAAGTTGGTCAAGTAAGGTTCTAAGGTCAGTTAGTGCTTCATGACGCTGCTTAGCGGCCCCGTATTCAACTCGTTTCAACATAAGGGATACCGGTACCAACAAATGCGTCACACTAACGTAGCCATTGTTTCAACCATATCGGCCTACGCCGTACAGTTTCCACAATCTATTGCTACTTACTTAAAAAGGAGCCCCAGATCCGGGTAGAGGATCAAAACATGCCCAAGCAAGGAACCAATAATGTAAAGCAAGCAATTCAAACAAATGAAGGCAAGTAAATGTGACCTAACCCTAAGGTAACCCCACTTTTAAGTCTGATCCCCAGCAGAGTCGCCAGTTCTGTGATACGGTGGGAGAACTGACTTGAGGTGTTTTGCGTTTGTGTTCGCAAATGTTACGGTTTAGCAAGAGTCACCACCGACTTTTCTTTTATCCAATAAGGAAAGGTGAAAAAGCACGGGAAAGACCTTTAGGGATGTTTTCTTGAGTTCGGGGGGTAGATTATGAAAAGGGAAGGTATTAGCACCCTTTTCATCCATGGTTTTCCATGGGCTCTTAGTTGCTTGCTAGATCACTTGCTTTTGTTTGAAAAATGTGTTTTGTATGGTTTTTGAAAGTATTTTGAAAAGGCGCCATCGTTTAGGCAAACTTTTGTAATAATCCTCGTTCGTAAGAATGCATACAAAAGTGTTGAGCTTTTGAAAATATTTCATGTTGGAAAGTATTTTGAAAGTTTTTTGAAAGTGTATATGATTGTTTTTGAAAATAGCAAGGATGTTTGTTTTGAAATTGAGCAAGCAACTAAAAGTAATCTACCTACTCAAAACGTCTTAGATGTTCTTTTCCTCCTCCTTTAGATGTTGCTATATTACCATTGATTTGGTGAGAAGCCCCGTCATTGGATGTGAAGGGACGGGCATTGGGTCATCGTATAACCATGATAGCAATGTTGTGAGATGACTTAGAACTTTTCTTTTAGGGACTAAGATCATTTTGAAAGGAAACTTTGATAGCGTCATCGAGGGACTATGATCTTGTATTTTGATTTGTGTTAAGACATCCCACATGCATAACATGGCCATTTTCGTAAGGTAAACAAGTGGAATCACCCTAGGGGTGCTAGTGTGCAAGTGTGTTTGATTTGCATGCATTTAATCTTTGATTAGGGTGATCTATTTGTCAATTTCATGTCTTGCCATGTACACCCTAATTACTAGCATTTACATTTGAAAGCGATAACTTGCATAAATGTAAAGTCCTACGCTATTACAATATTTAGGGGATAGGGGTACATATTTATGAATGGAGATTGTAAGGAATTTAAGTCCTAATTATCTATTACAACCATATTGAAATGCATAATATAAGAAATAAATGGACTTGTTTAGGAAATGTTTTTGTCTTAAGGAAATAAACTAAAAGGAAAATATTTTTATGTTTTTTATGTTAATATATAAAAAAATGATGAAAAAGGATCAGAAGTTCTGAAGTCAGGCGCGTGGTGACTCAGAAGGAAGCGTCAGAATCAGAAGTTCTGGATTGGTACACTCTGAGGTCCTGCAAGAAATGTTAGAGGACAAACACAGAAGTTCTGGGTGGTATTCAGACAGTGGGCCACAAGTCAGAAGTTCTGTATTACACTAAAACAGTGAGCAAACATCAGCAGTTCAGTGCGTTATCAGCATGTAAAAATCAGAAACTCTGAGTGTTTAGTGTATTTAACATGTAAGGAGAACTCATAAGTTCTGTGTTGTGCTAAAACAGTGAGTGAATCATCAGAAGCTCTGTATTATGCTGAGCCAGTGAGTGAACATTCAGCAGTTCAACATGTTATCAGTTCTTTTTAAACAGTAAGTCAGAAGGATAATAGCACAACAGTTTATAGAAGTTCTAATCCTAAATCTGAGTCTAGCCCTAATCGAGAAGTTTTGATCTACAGTTTTTCTACTTAAGCAATGATATGTACAACATTAATACTATGATATTTACATGTTAATGGTGCTCAGAATGAAAAAAAAAACAAGCAAAGTCAGAAAGACTTACCTTGAACCTGGAACGTGCTTGGAGCTTTAAGTTGTTGCCTTTTGATATTCTGGTGTCAGCGAGAGTGGTCGTGTTCTTTGATTCAAAGGGGGGAGCAAAAGGTTTTGTTTTGGATTTGTGAAGGTTGTCCCTGTTTCCTCTTCTCTCTTTTGGACCCTTGGAATTTTAGCAGGGGTTCAGCTCTTTTCTTTCTCAAATTCCCCCCCCCCCCCCCCGCTTCTCAATGGCCAATGGTGTTCTATTTATAGGCAAAGGTTTTGCAGTTTGGAGATGTCAAGTGGCGCCAACGTCATATGCTAGAAGCTGACTTACTCTTGAAGTAAGCTTAAACAAGCATGGTTCAATGCATCAAGTAGGATGGTTAGTAGCGCCTAAGCTGGATTTGTCAGCATGAATTAAGGAAAAGTAGAAGCAGCGCATGGGCTTAGCATACTTTTGCACAAAAGTTTGTCTTCCCAAGGCAGTAGGGGTACACGTGGTGAAAATCCTTTGGATAAAGACTCAGAAAGTAGTTGTGAGCATTAAATGATGATGAGACTTATCACAACCAAAAATCCTGTAACGTGAGATTCTACATCATGGCTTAGTTCTGGATCAGAAGTTCTACTTCAGCGTAGCATCCATCCTCTGATCTTTGTATCTTCTGACTCCAGCATGTTCTGAAGGAGATTATTGCTTCCACATGTTCTGATTAAAACGTCATGTTCTGAACCATGTTTGCAACCTCTGACTGAAGCTTTTTATGAAAACTTGCCCAGAATTTCTGACCAAACTCTGCCTTGAGAGTGTCTAGAATTTGCTGAGTGTTATGGTGATAATTTGGTCAGAAGTTCTGAAATTGTCATATTTTCTTAAACACTTAGAAAAAAATTCTAAGTATTTAGAATTTTGACTTTTTGGATTTTGATGAAACAAAACTTCATATTTTAACGTGTCTTGATGAAATATGATTCTTGAAGCTTGATTTTGATCCAAAAGTCAAAGTTTGACTTTTCAGTGTGCAAATGACCATTTTTCTCTTGTGAGTGATTTTCTTGGAAATTTGTAGTTCAAGGCTTGGAATTGGATGGAAGCAAACTTGGGATCCAGGGTGATTCCTTGAGAAATGAGAGGGCAAATTTTGGGGTGCAACAAAATGTTTTTTTTGTGAGCAAGCGAGAAACTAGGAGCAATCTACCTACTCAAAAGGTCTTAGATGTTCTTTTCCTCCTCCTTTAGATGTTGCTATCTTACCATTGACTTGGTAATAAGCCCCATCGTTGAATATGAAGGGACGGGCGTGAGACGTTTGTATAGTCATAGAAGGCAACCTATGGGACATTTTAGCAATGTCGTTTAGGGACTAGATCGTTTACCGAAGGCAACATCAAGGGTCATCGAGGGACTACGATCTTTTATCGAGGGTCTTTGCTAAAACGCCCATGTTCGAGGGACATGACTATTTTTCCGAGGCAACAAGTGAAATTACCCTAAGGGTGCATGTGTGAATTGTGTGTTTGATTGCATACATTTGTCTTTGATTTTTTGGTTGTCTACATGTTGGTTTTTTATCTTGCCATACACATCTAATTACTAGCATTTGTACAAAAGTAATAAAAATGCAGAAAATAAATCCTACACTATTACAACCATATTGAACTGCATAAAAACATAAAGGCAAAAATAAGATAAAATCAAGAAAAAAGAGCTCCTTCGATTGGGAGGGAAGTAACCTTCGATTTTGCTTCTGTTGGAGTTCTTCGAATGGGAGTTGGAATTCAGCAAGTCCTAGCCTTCGATTGGGCCTTGGCACCAGTCAGGTTATGGCCTTCGATTGGGCTTGGAAGTCGGCAGGGCGCGTCTTCTGGTTCTGCCTTTCTGCCTTGTTGCCTTCTTCGATTGGGGGTGGCATCAACAAGTCATGGCCTTTGATTCTGTCTTTCTGGGGCTTGGAAGTCAGCATGAGCATGCATTCTGGATGGGCTTGGAAGTTAGCATTGAAGCCCAAGGCTTCATTTCATGTCTTTCTCCCCCCTGCTTCTTTCGTTTAAGGCATTAAATGGCAACATGGCCTAAGGTCATGCTACTAGTTATCTTGCAAACAGTTTAATAGTTAAAGCACGTCCAGGTAAACAAAAAGCAAACGAAAAGGGGTTAGTTCTGAAAATATATTAAGAGGGTGGAAATGAAAAGAACAAAGTATTATGTACATGTTTCAAATGAAAGGGAAAGTTACTCACATGCTATGCCATGAAACGAAAGGTTCAAGGGTAAGAGCGACTTACCTTGCTGGAGGATGGAACGTGTGTTGGAACTTTAGGTGGTTGTCTGGAATGTCCCTGGATTCGAAGGGAAGGAGCAAAATCTAGGCCTTAGATGCTGATTCAAAGAAAGAAAGAAACAAGTGTTATGTTTCTTTCCAAGCTGGATTTGAAGGATACTGAAGAGTGGGGAGTTCTTCATAATCAAAGGAGGTGAGTATGGTTCTAGGTTTTTTTGATTTCTCAAGTGTTGATGAACTTGAGAGTTTTGTGTTTGAGAAGATTTTGGAGGTTTCGTTCCTCTAGTCAAAAAATCCTCCCTTAAACGTGTTGTGAAGCCTTTTATTTATAGGCGAGCTTTGATGTGGTTTTGGGGGGAAATCAGATGACATTTGAACTGTTTGGGTATACTACCCCCCTGTTTTCTTCGATGCAGCTCTTATGTACCCTTTTTTGTGTAAGTATGGGACTGAGACAATGCAGGCTCAGTAGTATTTTGGAGTGTTGTGATAGGTTGGTGCAGGACTGTTGCATAGAAGTACAGATGGCTTGGGTTTGGCAGTATAAAGGACTTTGGTCAACAAACACCTCGAATATTCCACCTTTCGTTTTGATTACTTTGACCAGACTCATCATCATACAACAATGTTCGTTTCCAACAATGTGTGTTCTTCGAATGGACCCATTATAGGTCCTTTGAATCCACCAACTATGATCCATAGTGTTGAAGAGTTTTAGAGGTGTAATCTAAGTATGTTGCTTCGAAGGGTTTAATTGCCCCAACTTGTAAATCGAAAGAGGCTGCACAACTTGTAAATCGAAGGAAACTGTCCATCTTGTAAATTGAAAGAGGTTGCCCAGCTTGTAAATCGAAGGAAGTTGCCCAGCTTGTAAATCTAAGGAAGCTGCTCAGCTTGTAAATTGAAGGAAGCTGCTCAGCTTGTAAATCGAAGGAGGTTGCCTAGCTTGTAAATCGAAGAAAGCTGCCTAGCTTGTAAATCGAAGGAAGTTGCCCAACTTGTAAATCGAAGGAAGCTGCCCAGCTTGTAAATCGAAAGAGGTTGCCCAGCTTGTAAATCGAAAGAGGATGCCTAACTTGTGGATCGAAGGAGGTTACTTCGAAGGAAAACATATGGCCAGTTTGAAACTTGTTAAATCGAAGCCAACTTGTTTATTTTTTGACCTAATCGAAAGGCACATTAACATCCTCAAAATTTTACATTTTCTTTATTTCTTTAAACATGTTTTTGTAATCATACATGTAAGAGAAATCTTGAGAAAATGATAGGGAAAATTTTGGGGTACAACAATCGGCTTTGGTGGAGACTGAAGTTGGTTGATACTCGATGCTACACTCATTGAGATTGGAGTCTCGAGATATTTCAGCCATAATTCAGATGCTTGAGCTGAAACTATGCCTGAGAGAAAGATCAGTGATTTGAGATTCCTAGAATCCGGTTACTTCTTTTAGGACAGGTTGAACCAACTAAACTCAAGAGGGTACTTACCTATAAACTCCATGCAAACCTGGACCTAAGGCCTGGTGTGTCTTGTTTGTGTTTGATTAAATTTGTTCGGACATGCCATCATGACATCATTACACATCATATTTACTAACCATTTCAAGGACCGAGATATTTATCTTTTACTTTGGGTTTTGAAGAAGACATGATGTGTGTTTTATTACATTTCTTTGGTCTCGCACATCACTGTTTCACCTTTCTAGATTATCAGCTAGTACCCACAATGGAATAATTCTCTAAGCTACTGGGAATACATATTTTTGATCGGACACCTTTCACTGGTTTAGAGAAAGATCCACAACCTGAAGAAATTGCAGCAGCCTTACATCTGAAGCAGTCCAACATTGTATCTAATTGGGAAACAAGAAGTGGAGTCAAGGGTTTTCTTGCTAAATTTCTGTTAGAGAAGGCTCGACTGTTTCTAGATGCTATGAGTTTTCAGGCTTACGAGGAAATATTGGCTTTGTTGATCTATGGTTTGGTACTATTCCTTAATTCAAACCAACTCATAGATGTGAACGCCATCAAAATATTTCTTTCTTGTAACCTTGTGCCTACTTTGCTCAGAGAAATTCTACATTTTCTTCACACTCGTACTATGAGGAAGCGAGGGACTCTTCTGTGTTGCGTACCTTTGCTATCCAGGTAGTTTATTTCTCACCTTCCCTGATCAGTAATGAAGAATGAACAAGGTTTGAGATGGTCTCAAAGGATGATGTCGCTCTCTCATTCAAATATATATTGGTGTTCCCAATCTCTAGAAGATGTTACTATCATTGATCATTATGGAGAATTCCCTAATGTTCCGCTCCTTGGCTTTAGGGGAGGTATTACTTAAAACCCTACTATGGCTCTACATCAATTTTGTTATGCTCTAAGAGATGGTCCTCATGACATACTTATCAAGGGTATTATGTTCGATTACGAAAATGATTCTTAACGTTCTCGTCAAAGGTTTATATGTGCTTGGGGCATGGTAAGCAAGGTTAATAGAAAAACTTTAGGACAAAAGAATTCCATCCCTTTGGAACCCTACCTCAAAAGGGTACGATCTCACACTCAAAACCTCATGATGCCATATCCAACTAATCTATCGGTGATCATAGAGCCTGTTGTCGAAGGAGACGTTTCTCGCACCATCCTCCATCCAGACATGCCCACTGACCTAGAAGAATTGCAGAAGTCCTGGATTTAACTCAAGAAAGAATGAGACACCTTTGAAACTCAATTCTATGCAAGTGAAAAGAAGTGTTGAAGCTCGCAAAGCAACTTCACGAGGATCAAATCCTTAATGCGTACATCGACACGAAGAGGAAGCGTCAGTGGGAGACTTAAATTTTAGGTTTTAGGAGTTTATATTGTTATCTCCTTGAGACCCATTTGTTTTCATTGTAAGCCTAAGAGGAAATTATAATTTCGAACTTATTAATGAAATCTTTATTTTTTTGTTTCCTCTCGGTTAACAAATTTAAATCTCCTAAGGTCTCTGAAGACATTGCATCTACATATCATGCATCATTTCATAAACAGGTTTTCTAATACATGTTTCCTCATTTATTTATTAGATATTTCAGTATAAGATAACCCTCGAATAAATTGTCAAGGATCTTCAGACTTAGCATGCACAATTTCAAGAGACTCTTCTGAATCTGGCCAAAGGGCAACAAGAGATGATGGTGCTCCTCACTAAGAAAAAGAAGACTAAGAAGTTGAATATTATCCTCAATATGGGTATAAGATTCAAAGGTCCTGCTCGACCAATTCAAGTGGATGATGTTTCCTCTAAGGAAGACGACAACTAAGAGAAGGATGAAAGAAGTGTTAGGGGTGAAGGTAGAAATAACCAAGGTTCTGAGACTATTCCTGAAGATGAAGACTACTCCGACGAACAATACCCTCCTGCATATGACAGGTACAAGCAGTTAGAAGACCGTCTTAAAGCTATAGAAACCCAAAAAGTGCCTGGATTAGATTTTGGAGAGCTAGGTCTAATCTCGGAGGTGGTCATACCTCACAGATTCAAGGTCCTTATCTTTGCTAAATATGATGGGCTCTCTTATCCCAAACTTTATCTGAGGTCGTATGTTCAAAAAATCCAACCTCGTACTGCTAACAGGAAATTATGGGTCCATTTTTTTCAAGAAAGTTTGTCCGGTACTCAACTTGAATGGTTTTACCAGCTGGAAGGAACCAACATTCACACGTGGGAAGACTTGGTTGTTGCTTTTTACAAGTAGTATCAATATAATGTTGACCTTGCATCGACTCATGTACAATTGCAAAACATGTCCACGGGCTCGAATGAAGGGTTCAAGGAGTATGCCCAAAAGTGGAGAGACTTAGCTGGAAGGGTCCAACCTCCCTTGTCTGACAGGGAATTAGTTGATATGTTCATGGGTACTCTGACAGGCCCATTCTTTAATCATCTGATTGAGAGTTCTTCATCTGGCTTTACTGAGCTAATTTTGACAGGAGAAAGAGTTGAAAATGGTATAGTGGGAATATTCCAATGGATGCAACTTCTAATGTTTTGAAGAATTCGTTCGGTGGTAAAAATGAAACCAATGTTGTTTATGGCCAGAAGAGCCGTAGTAAAAATGACCACCATCATCTGTGGGGGTGGTATTGATCTCTAATCCAGTGCATGTTCAACAATCACAACGGGGAAACTATTGAAGTCTAGACGCTCCGTCAAGACTGTTTACCAAGATTGGCATGCCTTTATCTCAGCCATTACAACATTTGTTAAAAGCCGAACTCATTTCACTGCGGGATCCACCTCAGAATCCCAACACATCCTCTCCAAAGTATAATCCAAATGTGAAGTGTGCCTATCATTCGAACAGACCTGGGCACGACACCAACAACTGCTGGGCCCTGGAAAGTAAGATTCAGGATATGATCGATAATAAGGAAATTGGGTATGATCTCCCGATGACTCTGAACGTGATTACTGCACCTATGCCTAAGCATGACAAAGGCATAAGTGCTATTGAAGATGTTTTTATGTTACCTCTGTAAGTGATGTGGTTAATCCTCTCTCAACAATCAAGGAGAATTTTCTATAAGCCGGTTTATTTCTAGGTTATGTTAAAGAATGTTATTGCTGTGCAGTTCAACCCAATGGCTGGGGGTTATTGAAAGGAAGGCGTTCATCGCCTGATGGACGAACATGTAATTTTAATTGAAAAAGATCCCTATGCTGAGAATTTGTGCCAAGATTTGTCTGTCATATCTGGTACTCCTTTCAATATCACTTCCAAGGGCCATGTAAGGATTACTGCCAATCCAAAAGTTGCTCCTTTAATCATTACAACACCTGGGCCCATCCCATATTCTTCTAAGAAGGCTATTCCATGGAATTATGGGTCTGACGTCTATTATCACTGCATTAAACAAGAGTTGTCTGATGAAGATAATGAAGAGGTTAATCCCAATATTAACAATATTGCAGGGACCAACAAAATTACTAGCGGAAGGATTTTATCCCTGAAAATCTCTCCACATGTTCAAGTCACAGTTACCAAGACAATTGTCGAGGCTCGGGATAAAGAGCCAATAATAGAGCCTGTCTGGATAGAGGCACCAAAAGAAGCTGCAATCAAGGAAACCTCTAGATAAGAGTTGGAAGAGGTTTTGAAAATCATCCGCAAGAGCGACTATAAAATTGTTGAAAAGCTGGGGAAGACCCCATCCAAAATCTCCATGATATCTTTACTATTGTGTTCTGAAGCCCATGCGCAGGCTTTAGTAATATTCTTGAAAACTGCTCATGTGCCGCAAGAAATTTCGGCTGATCAATTTGGAAGTTACATAGCGAGTTTAACAATTGATAATGGATTAGGCTTCTCTTATGCTGACCTAACTCTAGAGGGGAGAAATCATAACAGGGCCCTGTATGTCTCCATTGAATGCAGGGGAACTATGTTGGCTCATGTGTTAGTTGATACTGGCTCTTCTCTGAATGTTCTTCCAAAGGGTGCACTTGACAGGCTGGATTGTGAAGGGGTTGTGCTGAAACCCAGTGACATTATAGTTCGAGCCTTTGACGGGTCCAAAAGAATGGTACATGGATAAGTGAATATTCCTATCAAAGTGGGTTCACAGATCTTTGAATCCACCTTCTATGTAATGGAAATTCGTCCAGCTTATTCTTGTCTATTGGGACTCCCCTAGATCCATGGGGCAGGTGTTGTTACCTCCACTTTGCAACAGAAATTAAAGTATCATGTGAAAGGGAAGATTGTTATTGTCTGCGGAGGAGAGGAGTACATGGTCAGCCATTTGATTTCATTTCGTTATTTAGAAATGGACGGTGAATTCATTGAGACTCCCTGCCAAGATTTTGAAGTAATTTCCCCTGCTGTTATTAAAGATGTTTCTGCCATTCCAAAGACTACTAGGGTTCCGCACAAGATGGCTTCCTTGAAAGATGCTAAAGCTACTATAGAAGAAGGTGGTTGCACTATTTAGGGTCAACTTTCTGATATCCCCTATAAATCTAATAAGTTTGGTTTGGGCTTTACTACATAAGGTCAAAGGGTTGTTCGTCATGCTCGAGCTGGAAGACCTCCATTCCGTATCACAAATAACGGAATCAATTCTATAGAAGATGCTCATAGTGATTTTGATTTAGACATCTGGATATTCCCTACTGTGATACGGTGGCAGAACCGACTGTTATACTGGTTTTGCATTTGTATTCGCAAATGTTGCGATAAATAAGAGTCGCCACCGACTTTTCTTTTATCCAACAAAGGAAAGGGTGAAAATAACATAAAAAGACCTTTTGAGAGTTTTCTGAGTAAGGGGGGTAGATTATGGAAAGGGAAGGTGTTAGCACCCTTTCCATCTGTAGTTTTCTACGGGCTCTTAGATGCTTAGCTCAATTTGAAAGTCCCTGTGTTGTGTGTTTTGAAAATTATTTTTGAAATTCCAATAGTAAAGCGACTTGCTTTATGATAACTCTTGTATCAGTCCTCAAGAGTGTTGATAAAGTGTTTTGAAAATGTTTTTGAAAGTTTTTTTGTGTAAGTATAAAAATTTGTTTTGAGCATAGCATCTAAGAACTATCTACTTTTACTCGAAAGATTTTTCTTTTCCTCTTTTCCTTTAGACAATGATATCCTACTGTTGTACCCCAAAATTTGCCCTCCCATATTCTTCAAGATTTGAAAAGAGCATGCTTCAAAATCTCCCCAAGGGTTGCACAGTTCAAGGGCCTCCTAACAGTCAAAAATTAGGGTTTTGGTTCTGATAAAGAAATTGAAGTTTTCAAGGGTCCAATCAAGTCCCACATGCCTACAAATATGGTCAAGCATCCTCATACCAAATTTCAAGACTTACAGCACAAACTTGCACAGTCAAAAACCCTAATTTCCCTACAGTCAACTGCAGGGGCAAAATGGTCATTTGGCAGTCAAAAGTTCAAATTTTTGGTCAACATCTTATTTTGAAGCCACAAACATCATTTGATCAATTCTTGATCATGATTTCACAAGCTTGGCTCAAAAAGTCTCAAGATGCAAAAGTTTCTATGTTTGGACAGTTGAAAAAGTCAACTGTAACTTGACCAAGGCATAACTTCCACATGGTTTATCAGAAAAATTCCATCCAAAGCTCATTTTGAAGAGAAAGACATTTCCTACAACTCCTATTCACACTTCAAGTCCAAGAAATGCTCTCACAAAAAGTTATCAATTTCAACATTATAGGTCATTTTCAAAAGTCAACAAAAAGGGACTTTAAGTCAAAGACCATAACTTGAGATTGGTAAATCAAAATGACATGGGACCAAAGGCATTGGTTAGAGGACTTCAATACCTTTCCAAAATGTCCAATAACATGATCAAAGCTTAAAAATTGAGCAAGATATGCCATGTGGAAGTTGGGAAATTTTTGGGAATTTTGAAAAGTCAACTTTACTTCAAATGCCTCAAATTTGCTAATGGGCCACATTTTCTTCCAAGATTCATCATCCAAAGGCTATGCACGACCATTTGGCCCAAGGGGAGTTATTTCATCATTTTTTATTATTTATTTGAATTTTTAATCACCATTAATTCATTTAATTAAATAAAATATGGGAAAAATACTCATCCATGCTTTTCAAATCTTTTTATGCATAGAATACCTTCAAGATTTCGTGCACTATCTGATATGGAAAGAATCAAGGTGATTTGGACATGATTGGTATCAAAACACATGGAAAAAGATTGAAAAAATATGCCATTAAAATCCAATATTTGATTCATGATTGCATTGGTCTTTTGACTCAAGATTTAACCCTAATCCATCACATACATAAGCCAGAAGCTAGACCTAATGAGAAGGACCTGAATGCTGCGCCTCACATCAAGAACAAAGTTTGTATTTTTGTCCAAAATTTCAAAAACTGAAAACTGCTTTAGAGTTGGTTTCAAGGCAAAATACCAATTGCAATAGCTTGTCAAGGCTTCACTGAACCTAACTGCGTTCTTTTACAATCCTCACGCACCCAGAATTGGTACATAGCAGTCAAATTGTTCCATCTTTTTTTGCATAATCGTATTTCATCATTCATGCCATAATTTTGAGTTCTAATGCTTGTTTTGTGCTAGTCTTATCATTCTGAAGCTAACCATACTGTTTAATTGAGTTTTTCTTGCCTATACGCGAAATCACCATTGAAGCTTGCTAGGGTTTCATGACTTCAAATTTGGGGTTTCTCTTATCCAGAAAAATTAGACCCTAAGACCAGGACGGTTGGATTCAGAAGCTTCACGTGAATCGTTCCCACAGCTCGCGATCAATTTATGATCAACAGGGTGCTAATCGCTAATTTTATGCTTGCCATTTAGTGGGGGTTCAAAACCCCCGCTATTCAGTTTGTTTTTGTTTCAGGTACAACGAACGATTGGAGAAGAAGGTGATGTGTAGGCCAACGAGTGGTGCGTTTGAATTTCGCGCGGAAATATCCCACTAACCTTTGTTTTACGTTATATTGATTATTTATTATATTATAAACAAAGCGCATTAACAGCTCAGTTGGCAGGCACGTGATTTGGTAAGCAACGGGACCTGGGTTCGTTTCCCAGGTCCCCTCCCTTTCTCATATTATTTTCCTTTCTATATTCCTATGCAGCGCATATTCCAGGGGCTCATCATATGTCCACCATCCACGCTTGCCACGCGTTCAATAATCTTAATCCAAAGGTCATGGTTTGAAGGACACCATGGGCACCAGTCAATGCATACGCATGTTCCCAGGAAAGTCAACTGAAGGCCTTAAACATTGGGCCAAAAATGCTGGACAATACCTCCTGATTGGGGCAGAACCCCCCTAGTGTATTGTATTTCTTTCTCTTTTCTTTCTTCTATTTTCTTTATTATTTGTTCTAATTCAATTGTTTTCTTTTAATTCATTAAAAATTAATTTCACAAAAATAATAAAAATCAGAAAAAGACAAAAATAAATATATTTTATTTAAATGCTATTTTGTAAATAAATGTTATCAATTAATTTTGTTTTTATTCTAGGATTAATTTTAACAT
Organism: Vicia faba; assembly: GCA_948472305.1. Taxonomy (NCBI): domain Eukaryota; kingdom Viridiplantae; phylum Streptophyta; class Magnoliopsida; order Fabales; family Fabaceae; genus Vicia; species Vicia faba. The sequence continues at coordinate 1,451,650,459 of OX451739.1, forward strand.
TTTCTTAATAAACTTAAAAAATTTGTAGAATTAGGTTTTAATCATTGTTATCTTTTTTTCTTTTTCTTTTACCATATTAATTATTAATTATTTATTTTTGTAAATAAAATTGTATTAATTAATTAGGTTAATTCTAGGTTTAACTTTAACATGTTTTTTTTAATAAATTAAAAATAGCTAGAATTAGGTTTTAAATTCCATTTAATTCTCATAAAAGTCCATAAATACAAAAACTCAAAAAATATTTTCTTTTCATTTTAACTTAATTTAATTTGTTAATTTAATTTCTTTAAGAAGGGTCCAACGCCCTCGCTTCCGATTATCATTTCGTTTCGCGCATTTATTTCCTTTTTTGTGAATATAATGTAATTCTCTCAAAGCTATGTAATAGATTAATTAGGCTTTTATATTTCTAGCACCTTATTTTATTTTCAAATCGGGTCCTGGATTAAATTTGGCGATGTGGACCCGCGCCTTTGTAATAGCGTAGGACCTTTATATTTCTCGCAACTTTTAACTGTTAACTATTGCATGAAAGAATGAATGTCAAGATAAAAGCAACGCGTAGATCACCAATACATGACAAGACAAAATATCTGAAAACGACGCACAAATCACACACCACCCCTAGGGTACGCCTCACTGTTGCCTTGCCCCTCGAAAGGTGATCGTCGAGTAGAGGACGTTTTAGTAAGTCCTCATGATCCAGGAACCTGGCATGAGGGTAGCTTCTAAGGTGTCTTCCTATTGCTCCGGTGATCACCATGTCCCGAACCCTCGAATTGACCCGAACACCTCCAACGGTGGTGCTACCTACCTCTCAATGGTGGGATGGCACTACTTTAAGGACATTTACACAGACGAATTCCTTAGGGTAGGTAGACGACTCTAGATACTTGCTCTAATTTCAAAACAAATCAAAAAATACTTTCCACACCTACACCTTTTCAAAAAGCTTTCGAAAGCAATTTTTCAAACACTCTTGAGGACCGATACAAGAGTCGAACTGAAATTTTCAAAGAAACTTTTTTTAAAACCCACAGTTGAAAAGCAAACAAACCATTTTTGAAAACACATTGAGCAAGTATCTAAGAGCCCATGGATAACCATGGATAGAAAGGGTGCTAACACCTTCCCTTTCTATAATCTACCTCCCGAACCGAGAGCAATATCTATAAGGAATTTTTCTGTGCTTTTGTCCTGTCCATGTTGGAGAAAATAAAAGACGGTGGCGACTCTTGCTTCCGCGATATTTCGCGAACCAGCGTTAAACAGTCAGTTCCAGATCCATCGATCACAGAACTGGCGACTCTGCTGGGGACTTAAACTTAAAGTGAGGTGTACCTTAGATTAGTTCATAACTGTGTTTTCAATTGTATTGATTTGCTTGCTTTAAATTGTGGGACTGTCTTGGGAGTTCTATAGATCCTAACCCAGATCTGGGGATACCTTCTTAGAAAGTAGCAACAAGGCTGTGAGGGAACTGTGCGGGGTATACCGACATGGTTGAAACAGTCTGCTACGTTGATGTGGCACTTTGGTGTGTACCGGTAACCCTTGAGTTCAGTCAAGGAGAGTACGGGGCCTCCGCGTGGTGTCGTGAAGCATCCTCAGACCTTAGGAACCTTAATTGAACTATCTTGGCCTCTTTAGGGTAGTGAGATAACTGACTTTGGTGCAGTCCGAGGTTGGTTGATACTCGATACTACACTCAATTGAGGGTTTCTTTCCTGGAATATTTCGGTCGCCAGTTCAGTGGCTAAATCGAAACGATGAACAATGAAAGCAATCCCGTGATATTGGAACCCTTAGAACCCGGTTACTTCTAATAGGACAGGTTGAGCCCACCAACTTCAAGAGGGTAATACCCAGACCCCATGCTGGCCTGAACTCTAAGGGTTTCTCTTGTGTGACTTGTGTGCCTTCCAACTTGACTACTTGCATGCTTGTTATCTGACACATAAGCTATTTGCAGGTTTTGTTTTTAGTCCTTAATTGGGACTCATAACAGGGTTACTAAGTTGCTTGCAGGTTTTGGTTACAGTCCTTAATTAGGGACTCATAACAGGGTTTACCCATATTACCCCATGCATAGCATAACATCATACCATTGCATACATCCTGCATAAGGACTAACCCATTTCAAGGATCTCAAGGGCTTGTGATGTAGGTCATGATGAATCAAACGTCTAGCAAGGGGCAAAGAGGATTTATTCTCCTCTAGCCAAAGTTGTCAGAGGCTATGACCCACTGGATATGGTGAGCCTTTGACCCTTTGAAGAAGGACTCTCAATAATATGCAGTTCCTCCAATCAAGTTACCGGACCCAAATTCTAACAAATTTTCTTGTTTATCCCACGAGGTCCTTGAAAACATTACATGCATGTCATACACATCATTGCATAACAGGTATCCTTGTTGCAGGTCACTTACCTTTCTCGCTGTTTATTTCAGCAATGGCTTTCCAACAAGATGACCAGGACCTCCTTGCTCAAGAGACTCGGTTCGGGGAAATCCTCCTGAATCTATCCAAGGGGCAGGATGAGCTAAGGACACTTCTCATGGAGACTTTGGTCAGGAACAACACTGAGGACGAACGGCTGAAACACTTGCAAGCTGAAATGGATACAATGAAAGCCCAGATGCTGGGGAAGGTGACTATCATCCAAGACTTAGCTCAAAGACAAGATGAGCTCCGGGTTCTCGTCAACCAACTGCTTCGGGGTAACCAACTGGGGCAAACATCTAAGGTTGAAGGGCCAGACATCATCCAACCATCTTTGAGACAAGGAGATAAGGGGAGAGCTCCTCAAATGGCTCCAGTGTCACAAATTCAGCATCAACCTCACCAGCTTCAGCCAAACAAGCCCAGGAGGCAATTCACCCAGCTCAACATGTCGTTGTTTCAAGCTTTACAACGCCTGTTGAGGTTGAATCTGATCACATTAAAGGCTCATCCCCGGAACCCCAACACAGCATCTCCTACTTATCATCCCAATAAAAGGTGTGCCTACCACTCCGCCAGTCCAGGACATGATACAAATGAGTGTTGGGCTCTGAAGAATAAGATCCAGGACCTGATTGATGAAGGGGCATTGGAGTTCACACAAGATGGTCAGGCTGAGTTTTTCTACCATCCCTCCAAGGCTCACCATTTGAAATGACAAGCCCTGAGATGAAAAGACTTTTGTTCATTAGGATTTTCAAGTTGTAATTTTCTTTTGTTCAAACATTTACTCATGTTAAACGTTGTTATTTCATTAATGCATCGCATATGTCTGTTTTGAAGCAATATATTCGTATTCACTATATGCAAATTATTTTCATATTTTTTCTGATGATCAACGCTCGGTTAATAACTCTAAGCCTCTTGAGGGAGGATGACGAAAACGATACCACGATCTTTACAGTATGCTTTTGAACAGACCCCGCTGATGAGGTACAGGCATTGTTTCAATTCCTAAACACTGGAGTAATAAGGAAGATAATCCCTCGTCAACCCCTTTGAGCCAAAGAAGTAGGAGTTTTTCTTTTCGAAAATTAAAACCCTTAATCGTAACCCGGGGCAGGGTAGTTCTCTCAGTTGATCTAGGTGCACAACGAATGACACCAAAGGAGTCCTTCCAAAAACAAAAGACAGTGATGGTTCAGAATAATCATAAGGACAGGCAGTCATTATCTCTCAAAATAAAAGCCCAAAAAAGTCAAAACCTATGAAGGGGACTTACAAAACTGGGGCATCCCGCTGACTGTAATCATAAAAGAAACAGTTCAGGCAAAAAACAATAGGGATAAACAAAATCAAAAAAGGGAAGAGGTCCTACAAACCCTCAACGACAAAAGGAAATGACTGCCTATTCAAAATAAATTGTCAATGTCTGAACCATCACTGGTATATCAAAGCAAAGACTCAAACAAGGTCTAACGCATGATTAGCTGAGTTTAGGTTTGAAGAACATCACGAAGAGCGGGTGGGTACAAATAAAATTTGAGCCTTTTCCCTTTGTTTCTTGAACTGTGAACCAGGCCACGTTATAACCCTTAAAAGTCCTAGCTGAAGCATGGGTTAGTTCGAAAGCATACTGTTACGAAAGGTATCCTGACTCCTTAAGGCCTACGGTAAATACAGAGTTGACATCACGTTTTACAAACATTCACTTGTTTTATGAAAAAGAATGCATTTTCAAAATCTTCAAGACAGACATAAGCTTTGCATTTTTGATATAACATTGTTTGCATATGACTAGTTGTTTGAACATTAGGGAAATTCGCACGACGAATGCCTAATGAACAGAAGCACTTCCAATCAAGGGGTATGATATGATCATGGTCTATTATCTGGGGCAGTCCCAATCAAGATTCAGAGAATCTCTCAAAGGCCAAATAGCCTGGGGCAAATCTCCATCTGGATCACCTGGGGCATTCCGACAACGAATCTTGCCTGATCAACATCTTCTAGTGGTACGGTGACAAAACACTTCTAACAGGGGCAACTCCTTGCATTCTAAGAGCATGGACATAGTCGAAAGAATACTACGCATAATCAAAGACCCGCTAGGTTGACATACCTAGGCAAAAATAAGGGCTTCCCGGCGAACCAAAAGGGTTCGGGCAAAATGAAGGGATGAAAATGAAAAAATCTGTACACCCGGCAAGTCGAAAACCTGAAAAGGCGGCTTGGGCAAAAATGGGTATCCCGGTGGACTGAAAACCCGAAAGGGCGGTCCAGGCAAAAGTTAGGGATCAAAAGCGTACGACTATGTCCCGGCATCTCGTTACTTGCCTACCAAAAGGAAGACTTATCAATCGGCAGTCATCAAGCACCTCCACAGGTATCTTCTTCCCTCACCTCAGAAACAGGGGCAATAATGAGTCGTCCAGGCGATCCAGTTTCTCTGTCAACCAAAGTACCAAGATCAATACAAAGATGGTTACCATCTCCCTTTACAAGATCCAGATCAACATTGGTAACAAGCCAAGAAAAATCAGTGGATGGCTAATCGTGGGTTAATATCCGAAACCAAACAGGACAATCATCCACTTGGCCATCATCAGGCAACCCTACACCGGTTCCTCTTAAAGTCTCACACGGACTTATCTCATGGTAACCCTACACCGGTTCCTCCTGAAATCTTACACGGATTTAAAGATGACTTTACCCCGGTTCATCAAGAAGTTTTACACGAACTTATCCTGCAGTAACCTTACCCCGGTTCCTCCAGAAGTCTTACACAGACTTATCACAGTAACCTTACCCCGGTTTATTCAGAAGTCTTACACGGACTTATCATAGTAACCTTACCCCAGTTTATTCTGAAGTTTTACACGAACTTATCCTGCAGTAACCTTACCCCGGTTCCTCCAAAAGTTTTACACGAACTTATCCCGAAGAAACCCTACACAGGTTCTCTCTCCCCACAGATGCAGTTTTACACGGACTCGCCATCAATAACCCTACACAGGTTTCCTTCAATTCCAAATGCAGCTTCACACGAGCTCGACCTCAAAGTAACCCCACACAGGTTCTCTCTTTCCACTTCCCCGGTATATCTCAAGAATTTCCCCAGGAGAGTCCAATCAAGATTTCCCCAGGAAAGTTTGAATCATCTCCCCAGCAGTAAGCTTATCCCCAGTAGAGTCTGGAAGCTTATCCCTCGCAGAGCACGAACGCGTCTCCCGGCTTTATTCAAAGGTTATTCCCCTACCAGGATATAACTGGGTTATCCTCAGCCAAAAGCCACGGAAAGATCGTCCTCGGCAAAGTCTTCTTATTCCCAGCGAAGTCTATTAACACTTCCAACATCAACGGCATCCCCGGCGAAGTTACCATCAACATTTCAGCAAAGTACCTCTTTCCCTACAGAGTATTACTCCCCAGCAAGATCGTCAGAGTACTTGTCTCCCCGCAGAGTAATCCATTCGCCAAGTTTATTCCCCAACGGAGTCATCTTCTCCTACCGGTATTCTTGCAACTATCATCCCCAGCGGAAGCAAAGATATATTCTTCAACATTAGCCCAGGAGTGACTTCCCGGCACCGTCAAGGATTCACTTTCCTAAGACGAAAAGATACATTCATAAATATCACATTTTCATACATTATAGCATGCATATACGCATCATATCTTATAAATCTCTTTTCTGTTGAGAACATCATCGCTTGATTCATATCATACCTTGCATATGACTGACCTTTACCTTTCAGGAAAGATCTAGTTAAGTTCTCAGCTATACCTCAAGACTCTAGTCTGGTTCAGTTAAATCGACTCTAAGATTTTCCTGATTCTTATCCAGTCAAAGGCCTTCTCTGGTTCAGTCAGATCGACCCTAAGATCTCCCTGTTTCTTATCCAGTTGAAGATTTCAAGACCTAGACCGGTTCAGTTAAACCGACCCTAAGATTTTCCTGATTCTTATCCAGTCAAAGGCCTTCTCTGGTTCAGTCAGATCGACCCTAAGATCTCCCTGTTTCTTATCTAGTTGAAGATTCCAAGACCTAGACCGGTTCAGTTAAATCGACCCTAAGATTTTACTGTTTCTTATCCAGTCAAAAGGCCTTCTCTGGTTCAGTCAGATCGACCCTAAGATCTCCCTGTTTCTTATCCAGTTGAAGATTCCAAGACCTAGACCGGTTCAGTTAAATCGACCCTAAGATTTTACTGTTTCTTATCCACTCAAAAGGCCTTCTCTGGTTCAGTCAGATCGACCCTAAGATCTCCCTGTTTCTTATCCAGTTGAAGATTCCAAGACCTAGACCGGTTCAGTTAAATCGACCCTAAGATTTTTCTGTTTCTTATCCAGTCAAAGGCCTTCTCTGGTTCAGTCAGATCGACCCTAAGATCTCCCTGTTTCTTATCCAGTTGAAGATTCCAAGACCTAGACCGGTTCAGTTAAATCGACCCTAAGATTTTACTGTTTCTTATCCAGTCAAAAGGCCTTCTCTGGTTCAGTCAGATCGACCCTAAGATCTCCCTGTTTCTTATCCAGTTGAAGATTTTAAGACCTTGTCCGGTTCAGTTAAATCGACCCTAAGATTTTCCTGTTTCTTATCCAGTCAAAGGCCTTCTCTAGTCTAGTTAAATCGATCCCTAAAAGATTTCCCTGATAAGGACTCAGTAGAAGACATCCAAGATTCCCTCAGTGTTACTGTTGAGGTTGAAGTCGCCCAAGATTCTCTCAGCGTTACTGTTGAGGTTGAAGTCACCCAAGATTCTCTTAGCGTTACTGTTGAGGTTGAAGTCGCCCAAGGTTCTCTCATCATCCCATTGAGGTAGTAACCATCCCTGGTTCATTCATCACCTATTGAAGCTCCAGATTCAATTCCTGTAACCAGTCAGGACACATCTATACAAAGAGTTTGAAGCCCAGCTCCTATAACCGGCCAGGTAATCATTTTCTTTTTCAGGTACGCAAGTTCTCGCTAAGGAATCTCTTACGCGATCGACACCCAGATGGCATCTATAAGCCCATCCACTCATCCATCATCTCTCAGCATGGCATCTATAAGCCCATCATCCTATCCATCAATCTCCAAATGGCATCTATAATCCCATTCCACCATCACACTGCTACTATGTGAGCGCAAATTTCTGGGCACTCTAGTGTTCAATCATCTTCCACCTTCGGATTACGAAAGGCACGTCAGCCAATCTGCATCCTCAGGTCTAAGAAGATTGAACAGGGGCAACTGTTGTACCCCAAAATTTGCCCTCCCATATTCTTCAAGATTTGCAAAGAGCATGCTTCAAAATCTCCCCAAGGGTTGCACAGTTCAAGGGCCTCCTAACAGTCAAAAATTAGGGTTTTGGTTCTGATAAAGAAATTGAAGTTTTCAAGGGTCCAATCAAGTCCCACATGCCTAAAAATATGGTCAAGCATCCTCATACCAAATTTCAAGACTTACAGCACAAACTTGCACAGTCAAAAACCCTAATTGCCCTACAGTCAACTGCAGGGGCAAAATGGTCATTTGGCAGTCAAAAGTTCAAATTTTTGGTCAACATCTTATTTTGAAGCCACAAACATCATTTGATCAATTCTTGATCATGATTTCACAAGCTTGGCTCAAAAAGTCTCAAGATGCAAAAGTTTCTATATTTGGACAGTTGAAAAAGTCAACTGTAACTTGACCAAGGCATAACTTCCACATGGTTTATCAGAAAAATTCCATCCAAAGCTCATTTTGAAGAGAAAGACATTTCCTACAACTCCTCTTCACACTTCAAGTCCAAGAAATGCTCTCACAAAAAGTTATCAATTTCAACATTATAGGTCATTTTCAAAAGTCAACAAAAAGGGACTTTTAGTCAAAGACCATAACTTGATATTGGTAAATCAAAATGACATGGGACCAAGGGCATTGGTTAGAGGACTTCAAGACCTTTCCAAAATGTCCAATAACATGATCAAAGCTTAAAAATTGAGCAAGATATGCCATGTGGAAGTTGGGAAATTTTTGGGAATTTTGAAAAGTCAACTTTACTTCAAATGCCTCAAATTTGCTAATGGGCCACATTTTCTTCCAAGATTCATCATCCAAAGGCTATGCACGACCATTTGGCCCAAGGGGAGTTATTTCATCATTTTTTATTATTTATTTGAATTTTTAATCACCATTAATTCATTTAATTAAATAAAATATGGGAAAAATACTCATCCATGCTTTTCAAATCTTTGTATGCATAGAATACCTTCAAGATTTCGTGCACTATCTGATATGGAAAGAATCAAGGTGATTTGGACATGATTGGTATCAAAACACATGGAAAAAGATTGAAAAAATATGCCATTAAAATCCAATATTTGATTCATGATTGCATTGGTCTTTTGACTCAAGATTTAACCCTAATCCATCACATACATAAGCCAGAAGCTAGACCTAATGAGAAGGACCTGAATGCTGCGCCTCACATCAAGAACAAAGTTTGTATTTTTGTCCAAAATTTCAAAAACTGAAAACTGCTTTAGAGTTGGTTTCAAGGCAAAATACCAATTGCAATAGCTTGCCAAGGCTTCACTGAACCTAACTGCGTTCTTTTACAATCCTCACGCACCCAGAATTGGTACATAGCAGTCAAATTGTTCCATCTTTTTTTGCATAATCGTATTTCATCATTCATGCCATAATTTTGAGTTCTAATGCTTGTTTTGTGCTAGTCTTATCATTCTGAAGCTAACCATACTGTTTAATTGAGTTTTTCTTGCCTATACGCGAAATCACCATTGAAGCTTGCTAGGGTTTCATGACTTCAAATTTGGGGTTTCTCTTATCCAGAAAAATTAGACCCTAAGACCAGGACGGTTGGATTCAGAAGCTTCACGTGAATCGTTCCCACAGCTCGCGATCAATTTATGATCAACAGGGTGTTAATCGCTATTTTTATGCTTGCCATTTAGTGGGGGTTCAAAACCCCCGCTATTCAGTTTGTTTTTGTTTCAGGTACAGCGAACGATTGGAGAAGAAGGTGATGTGTAGGCCAACGAGTGGTGCGTTTGAATTTCGCGCGGAAATATCCCACTAACCTTTGTTTTACGTTATATTGATTATTTATTATATTATAAACAAAGCGCATTAACAGCTCAGTTGGCAGGCACGTGATTTGGTAAGCAACGGGACCTGGGTTCGATTCCCAGGTCCCCTCCCTTTCTCATATTATTTTCCTTTCTATATTCCTATGCAGCGCATATTCCAGGGGCTCATCATATGTCCACCATCCACGCTTGCCACGCGTTCAATAATCTTAATCCAAAGGTCATGGTTTGAAGGACACCATGGGCACCAGTCATTGCATACGCATGTTCCCAGGAAAGTCAACTGAAGGCCTTAAACATTGGGCCAAAAATGCTGGACAATACCTCCTGATTGGGGCAGAACCCCCCTAGTGTATTGTATTTCTTTCTCTTTTCTTTCTTCTATTTTCTTTATTATTTGTTCTAATTCAATTGTTTTCTTTTAATTCATTAAAAATTAATTTCACAAAAATAATAAAAATCAGAAAAAGACAAAAATAAATATATTTTATTTAAATGCTATTTTGTAAATAAATGTTATCAATTAATTTTGTTTTTATTCTAGTATTAATTTTAACATTTTCTTAATAAACTTAAAAAATTTGTAGAATTAGGTTTTAATCATTGTTATCTTTTTTTCTTTTTCTTTTACCATATTAATTATTAATTATTTATTTTTGTAAATAAAATTGTATTAATTAATTAGGTTAATTCTAGGTTTAACTTTAACATGTTTTTTTTAATAAATTAAAAATAGCTAGAATTAGGTTTTAAATTCCATTTAATTCTCATAAAAGTCCATAAATACAAAAACTCAAAAAATATTTTCTTTTCATTTTAACTTAATTTAATTTGTTAATTTAATTTCTTTAAGAAGGGTCCAACGCCCTCGCTTCCGATTATCATTTCGTTTCGCGCATTTATTTCCTTTTTTGTGAATATAATGTAATTCTCTCAAAGCTATGTAATAGATTAATTAGGCTTTTATATTTCTAGCACCTTATTTTATTTTCAAATCGGGTCCTGGATTAAATTTGGCGATGTGGACCCGCGCCTTTGTAATAGCGTAGGACCTTTATATTTCTCGCAACTTTTAACTGTTAACTATTGCATGAAAGAATGAATGTCAAGATAAAAGCAACGCGTAGATCACCAATACATGACAAGACAAAATATCTGAAAACGACGCACAAATCATACACCACCCCTAGGGTACGCCTCACTGTTGCCTTGCCCCTCGAAAGGTGATCGTCGAGTAGAGGAAGTTTTAGTAAGTCCTCATGATCCAGGAACCTGGCATGAGGGTAGCTTCTAAGGTGTCTTCCTATTGCTCCGGTGATCACCATGTCCCGAACCCTCGAATTGACCCGAACACCTCCAACGGTGGTGCTACCTACCTCTCAATGGTGGGATGGCACTACTTTAAGGACATTTACACAGACGAATTCCTCAGGGTAGGTAGACGACTCTAGATACTTGCTCTAATTTCAAAACAAATCAAAAAATACTTTCCACACCTACACCTTTTCAAAAAGCTTTCGAAAGCAATTTTTCAAACACTCTTGAGGACCGATACAAGAGTCGAACTGAAATTTTCAAAGAAACTTTTTTTAAAACCCACAGTTGAAAAGCAAACAAACCATTTTTGAAAACACATTGAGCAAGTATCTAAGAGCCCATGGATAACCATGGATAGAAAGGGTGCTAACACCTTCCCTTTCTATAATCTACCTCCCGAACCGAGAGAAATCTCTATAAGGAATTTTTCTGTGCTTTTGTCCTGTCCATGTTGGAGAAAATAAAAGACGGTGGCGACTCTTGCTTCCGCGATATTTCGCGAACCAGCGTTAAACAGTCAGTTCCAGATCCACCGATCACACCTACTATTAGTGAGTAGGTAGCCCTAGTCGTTGGATGTTTGAGGGACAATCAAAGGGACGTTTATAGTCACAAAGGAAACTGGGCAAGAAACCTTAGTAACTACCCCAGGGCTTTAAGATCATTTTTACCCAGGCAACATAGAGAGGGTCATTGAGGGACTTATGATCTTTAAATCCGAGGGTAGCCACAAAAGTCTCTCACGTTTCGAGAGTTGTGACTGTTTTCCGAAGGCAACCAAGGTGGGATACCCTAGAGGTGTGCATGTGCAATTGTATTGTTTTCAATTATTTATCTTTTTGCATTTAGGTTTGCTAGCGTTTTGTTTTATTCTTGTCATACAATCCTAGTTAGCATACATCTAAGCAGTTAATAATTTGCAGAAATTAAAAGTGCGGAAATATAAAATCCTAACTATTACATGGCTTCGGCAAGGGGGAATTTACAAGTTCAAAATGGGGAAAATTAAGAAAGGGCACTAAAGTAAAGTCCTAGTTAAGTCTATTACATCCCAGTAAGCAGATACAATAATATGCAAAAGTGCGAAAGTAAAGGTAAACACGCGAATTGAAAATACGTCTAAAACGCTAAGAAGAATTTTTTTTTTTTTTTGATTTTATATTATTAAGAAAATGTTTAAGTTAAAAAGTTAATTAATTAACCTAGAAAAAATATATTAATTATTGAAAAAAATGTGAAATTTAAAATAAAGAAAACAAACCTAAGCTTTTTTAGTATTTTTGTTATGAAAAGAAATTAAAGTCTAAGTCTGTTTATTTTTAATTTTAATAAAACATTAAGGTGATTAATTAATTGATTTTCAAAAAAGAAAAATAATTTAATTAAAAAAAACTAACCTAATTTTTGTGATTTTTATCTGATTTTATATTGTAATAATAAAAAAACAAATAAATAGAAAAAAGGAAAAAAGTAAATGGGTCAGGATATCAGTAGAAATATGGGGGGGTATAACTTGCAAAATGTAGGCCCAAGATAGAAGGAGTCGGACTATGCCTTGTGATCCAGTAAGGACAACCTCTGAATGCCCATGGTGATCTGCGCGCTTGGATGCATTGATCTGGATCAGATGAGATCTCATGGTGTTGACCATGTGGTGTATGGTATGCATACGCTGGCTGGATACACTGAATCTGCATGTAAAGCATTAGAAAAATGAAAATGCAAGACCTGGGTATCGAACACAGGTCCTTTCCATTGTACACATTCCCCTTCACCAACTGAGCTAGCTGTCCATTCGTTGATACAAACGAAACTATAATATTATATTAGGAAAACAAATCAGATATATTTGAAAAAAATAAAGTGCACACTGTGAAGTAGACCAGTAATAGGGTGACGTTTGGTAGCTGGAGTCAGCCCACTGAAGTTAACTCTCCGGTTGTCTTCTCCGGTGGGCTCAAATTTGAACCTGTAAAATAATAACTTTCAAGGATTCAAACCTACCCTACCCCCTAATTTGAACCCCCTAATCTCAAATTCGATCTTAGTTTGGCTTGAAACAACCTAAATCCAAAGATTCGAAGGAAATCTCAGATCGTGCCTTAGCAATGGCACGATCTCATTCTTATGTCTTAGCTTGTATGTAGCATGTTAGACCTGTACTATCAATAGTCCAATCGAAGATGTGTGGATCTGTGGCTTTGGGCGTGGAAATGCTTGCTTAAGGGCCTGAATGTCTTTCTGGGAATCTCATGAGGAAGATAGGATGATTGGTTTAGAGTGATAATGGTTGTAACTTGTTGTTTGAATTTTGACAACTTAGAGTTTTTTTTTGCAATTTTGGGAGCTTTTGCGAGGCAATGTATTGTATGTCTGGAACTTTGATAGACAATCTCTTCTTGTATTTATAGGGGTGTGGTGGTGAACAAAAATGGCATGAGTCAGCTATTAACCATGGCGTTGAAAGCAAAATCGAAAGATTTAAGAAGTTGCCATTTTGAGATATTTTCTACCATTTTGGACTTTGAGTGAACCTAGACAATATTCATTTCAACTTTCCACATCTTTGACTCATTCGAATGCTCCTAAGCTTTGTTCTTCGATGGCTCTGAGTTCCAATTCAAATGGGTTAAGGCCTCATCATCATGGCCTTTTCGATTGGGTCACTATCTGCCTTAGTTGTTTGATCTGAAAACTATCCAATCAACCCAATCAAACTCAACTCTTATTCCTTTCGATCTCTTTTCCTTCAATCAGACCAATCGAAGCATCACCTCTTCATCTTAGCCTGTCGAAGCTTCGTTTTGTTCTTTCTTTCGAACATTGTTGTGTTCGTGGTCCTTCGACTCCAACTCCCACCCTTTGCTTTTGTCTACAAGAATATCTTCATTGCTCACTAGTCCACCTTCGATTGGTGAATACAACTTGTATGCGCCAATCGAAGGATAACCTATGAGCATTAAGACTTTACTTTCGATCACCCAACTCCTTCCTTGTCTGTTCAGGCACATGCCTGAAACACATTGCTCCCAAAACTCTAAGATGAATCATATTTGGCTGTTTCGTCTCTAACTATCCTTCAATCACGCCATGTTTGAAGATTGCATGTCCTTCAAAATATTAGACTTCCACGTGCTTCTTTGGATTATCTTGTACCCCAAAATTTGCCCTCTCATTTCTCAAGGCATTTCTCACAAAGATTCTCAAAATTCAAGCTTACATAAGTACAATTGGATTTTCCAACATCAAGTTAAAGAGGAAACTGTTAAAAAGGGGAAAACATATGAAAATAATATTTTTTAACAAATTGGAGAAAAACAAGCCTTTTTTCGATTCAGCTCTTTCGGTTGGCCTTTTGGCCTCTTTCGATGCAAGCTTGGCTTGCATCCTTCGACTGGGCACTGGCCTTTGACACGTTGGATTTGATTTACAAGACAGGAGTTTCCTACATGCCATCTTCGATTGCATCTCTGGCCTCACATGGTTCACAATATAATGGTTGCCTATGTACCTACTTCGATTGGATGTTTGATGCTCGCATGACTATGTTGACTGGACAAATATTCCCCTCTATATTTTCTTTGACTCATAAAGTGATGGCTTGCTATATGCAGCCTTCGATTGAGCCACAAATTCCTTCTGGCACGTAAGAGGCGCCCACAAGGCCAGCAGGCACAAGGCAAGAGCCTTCTATAGCCTCCTTATATTTCAAGGCAAAAAGCCTCCTCTTGGCATCCTTCGATTTCATCCTTGCCTACTGCGTGCACCCTTCGTTTAGGCATATGGCCCCTTTTGCTGCAAGCTTCATTTGTACCCTTTACCTCCTGTTTACATTCTTCGTTTGAGCGTATAAAAGCTTGGGTTTACATTCTTCATTTGGGCATGTGGCCCCCTTTGTTGCAAGCTTCATTTGGGCATTTAGACCTCCTGCATGTAGGCTTAGATAATGCATTAGTTATGGATAACATTTCCCTTTAGTATGCTGCAGTGCCACCATTGACAACCTTTAACACACATGGTTGGTGCCCCTCTTCAAAGGACCTGTATTGTTGGATTTGAAGGGCATACATAAGAGTCCTTGTTGAAGGATATATTACACTATCCCATTTGAAGAATAGCATAGTCAATTCGAAGGACACATTTGGCCCTTTTCAAAGAAACATACATGACCCATTCAAGGGACATGTCTGGGCGTCCCATTCGAAGGACATGCTTGATGGTCCATTCGAAGGATTTACAAAGCCCACCTTAAGGCATGCTTTGGTGACCCATCCAAGGGGCACACATTTGGCTCATTCGAAGGATGCACAAAAGTGACCCACTCGAAGTACACTTTGTTGTACCCCAAAATTTGCCCTCCCATATTCTTCAAAGTTTGTCAAAAATCATCTTCAATTGGTTCAAGAATTGCTCAAGGGTTGCACAGTCCAAATGCCTCCTAAGCCAGCTGAAATTAGGGTTTTGGTTCCTTCAAGGAATTTTAGGTTTTCAAGGGCTCAATCAAGTCTCATAGGCCTATATACATTGTCAAGCATCTACATGTCAAGTCTCAAGGCTCACAACATCAAATTGCACAGTCAAAAGCTTCATTTGCTTCACTATCAACTACAGGGGTAAAATGGTCATTTTGCAGTCAAAAGTCAGAATTTTTGGTCAACATCTTATTTTGAGCCCACAATCATCATTTGATCAAGTCTTGATCATGATTCCACAAGCATGGCTCAAAAATCATCAAAGATGCAAAAGTTACTATTTTTGGACAGCAGAAAAGTCAATTGTATCTTGACCAAGGCATAACTTTTTCATGGTTCACCAGAAAAATCCCATCCAATGCTCATTTTAAATAGGATGACATTTCCTACAACTCATCTTCACATTCAAAGTCCAAGAAATGCTCTCACAAAAAGTTATCAATTTCTACATTATAGGTCAATTTCAAAAGTCAACAAAAGTACACCTTAAGTCAAAGACCATAACTTGAGATTGGTAAATCCAAATGACATGGGACCAAAGGCATTGATTAGAGGACTTCAAGAACTTTCCAAAATGTCCAAGAACATGTTCATATGATCAAAATTGAGCAAGATATGCATTGGAGAAGTTGGGAAATTTTTGTGAATGTGCAAAAGTCAACTTTGCTCAAAACACCTTGTTTTTGCTAATGGGCCTCAAATTTCTTCTTGAAACTTTATCCAAAGCCTATGCACGACCCATTAAGCTTAAATTGAATTATTTTCTTATTTTTAATTAATTAATTGGATTTTTAATCAATATTAATTCATTTAATTCATTTAATTGTAGGAAAATATGAAGATATGGTTTCTCAATCTTTTTGTGAAGCAAATAAGCTCAAGACAAGCTGGAAAATTCGTGTGCACATCAAGGGGACAAAAATCTCCAAGTTTGGCAAGTTTTTCCAATCAAAAAGATTGAAAAATATTTGATTTCCAATCAAATATTGAAACCATAATTCCATGGATCTTTGCCCAAGATTGTAACCTAAATTCAGTCCTCTATACATACACAACCTAACCCTATTCATGTGGACGTGAGAATTGCTGCAGAAAGCCATAGCCAATATTGAAAAAAATCAAGAAAACTTGAAAACTGTTTTCCAGGTTCCAACGTGATTCAAAGCATTTTGTGGATTCCAATACATTGCTAGGACTCCCAGAAACGTTTTGGAATCAAAACCAAGTGCTAAGGCCTAAGAAACCGCTCCACACGAACTCACGGTTTGCTTATTTTTTCCATAATCGAACTTCATGATTTGTGCATCATTAACATGATTTCTTGTATGTTTTGTGTTGCTTGAATCCACAGGAAGCTTTTGGCATAGGTTAATTGGACTGAAACACCCTGAATCACAAATCACCATGAACGAAATCTAGGGTTTCCAAGCTTCCAAATTGGGGCTTTATTATTCAGGCAAAATTAGAACCCCTAGCGCATATGGTTGTAACCCTGAGAACCAGACGAATCTAAAACCACCCTCGCGAACAATTTATATTGACCATAGGCCTGTTCGCTATTTTTCGTCCTTGCAGGTTGTGGGGGTTAAAAACCCCCGCTATTTGTTTGTGTTTTACAGGAAAAAGGAAGACGATGATGATGTGCTGACTCCTGGTTGGTTTATTCAAATAACGCGCGCTTGTTTTATTTGTACAGCATATGGGTTTATTTTCATATATTATTTTCAATTGTCACTATAATATCAAATGCAGGCGCATGGCTCAGTGGATAGTGAGGTGGCTGGTAATCATTGGGACCTGGGTTCGATTCCCAGGTCCACCCAAAACTCAATGATATTTTTTCTAACGTGTTCACGTGCAGGCTTCCAAATGGTAAACACCATGTACCTCACATCCTAGCGCGCCAAGTGGCCATAACATTGAATCTGATGGCCATGA
Source organism: Vicia faba (assembly GCA_948472305.1). Lineage (NCBI taxonomy): Eukaryota > Viridiplantae > Streptophyta > Magnoliopsida > Fabales > Fabaceae > Vicia > Vicia faba. The sequence goes on from OX451739.1 coordinate 1,451,667,715, forward strand.
GATGAGCCTCACCGTACTCCCAGTCAACCATACGCATAGGCAAGCCAGGAAGTCAAACAGGCTGGAGAGCTTCATGGGCTTGAATTTGCTAGCATACCTCCATATTGGGCCCATCACCCCCAGGGTTTTGTTTCTCATTTTTTCTCTTTTCTATTTAATTATTTTTATTAACTATAATAATAATTATTATTTAACTCACAAATTATTATTTTCATAATAAATTCAGAAACCTAAAATTTTATTATTATTATTATTATTATTATTATTAATCTCACCTTTTAATTATTTTTGTAAATAAATTCTAATTAATTATTTTAGTTGTTTTAATTAGGTAATTTTGACTTTTTTTACAATAAATAAAACAAACTTAGAATTAGGGTTTTTACAATTTTAATTCCTTTTATTTTATTTTCATTAAAACATAAAAAACACAAAAAAACTTTTTTTCTTGTAATTATTTAATTATTAGTAAATTAGGTTTAAATATAAAAAGGACCAAAATTCATGCTTTCTCAAAAAGGGTCAAAACCCTAAGGACGTCCCCGATTCAATTTCTTTTCGCGCGCATATTTATTTTTGATTATATTTATGTATCTGCTCCGAGAATGTAATAGATAATTAGGACTTTTATCGCTTTATTTACTTTTCTCGCATTTATTTTCCAAAGGGTTATGTTTTTGGCGATGTATATACTTGCGCCTTGTAATAGCGTAGATTCAGTTTCCGCAATTTATTTTCCGCACAACTATTAACTGTTAATTATGCATGACAAGACTTGTATGAAAAATAAAATCAACCCGTAGCTCACAATGATGCATGTTCAAAGACAATTAACATGAAACCTAACACACTCGCACATGCCACTCCTAGGGTACGCCTCACTTGGTTGCCTCGAGGTGGTCATTGAGTATAGGGTGTTTTAGAGGTCTCCCTCCTGTCTAAAGATCCAGTTGCCTTGAAACGGTTGCCTCGGATAAAAAGGATCTAGGACATTAGGGTTACCGCTAAGGCGTCCTACTATTGCTTTGGTGACCACACATGTCCCTATAATCGAATTGACCCGAATAACTCCAACGACGGTGCTACCTACTTCTCAATAGTGGGATAGTACTGTCTAAAGGACATTTACACAGCTTAATTCCTTAGAGTAGGTAGATTTCTCCTGGGTACTTGCTCTTTCAAAAACCAAACAAACTTTTCGCACTCACACTTTCAAACAAAAGTTTTCAAACAAATACTTCATACACTCTTGAGGACTGATACAAGAGTTACCTAGAAGTTTTCAAAGCGAAACTTTTTCAAAACCCACAAACACAAGAAAAGCAAACAATTTTTGAAAACATAGTGAGCAAGTACCTAAGAGCCCGTGGATAACCACGGATAGAAAGGATGCTAACACCTTCCCTTTCTATAATCTACCTCCCGAACCCGAGAGACATCTCGAAAAGGAATTTTGCTGTGCTTTTGTCCTTTCCTTATTGGAGAACATAAAAGACGGTGGCGACTCTTGCTTACCGCGACATACGCGAACCAACATTCCAAAACAGTCAGTTCTATTTCCACGGATCACACACTTGTTGAAGGAAAATCAAATAACATTGTTGGAAGAAGAATCTGGTCGAAGGAGGGTCAAAACGAAAGGATGAAATATTCAAAGATGCTTGTTGCCAAGTTCAGGCCTGGAACACTGGCCATAACACTCCAAAACTGCTGCACAGCAGTCCTAAAACACTGCCCCATTCTTGCACCAAAATGGTATACAAGCAATGTCCCTCAAAAGCTACAAAGAGCAGTTTACTCAAATTGTTCAAATTATTTTGTTTTCCCTCCAAAACTTCAACCAACTTTGCCTATAAATAAGATGCCCCATAACATGTATAAGGGGCTAGACATACATCCAAGGACTATGGGGAATAAATCATTAACACTCTCAAAAAACTCAAACACTTACACATTTTTAAACACAAACCCAGAATCTAAACACTTGCTTCATTTGAATCTGAAGCAACCCCCATACTTTATTTTCCTTCGAATCTAGTAGAAAGAACACCACACTTGTTCTTCTCCTTCGAATCCAGCATTAGAAACATCACCTTCATTTCTTCCCTTCGAATCCAGAAGCATCTAGGCAGCCACTCAAGGTCTAACCCACACGTCCCGGCCTCAAGCAAGATAAGTCACTCTTAACCTTGAACCTTTCTTTTCTAGCATAACATGTGAATAAACTTCCTTTTCATTTTAAACATGTACATACCATTGTTTTTCTTTTCGTTTCCACCCTTTTAATTTATTTTTGTGGCTAATCCTTTTGGGTTTTATTTATTGGTTTATTAAATATGCTTTAAAAATTAACCTGGCCATAAGACCAATGCTAGCATGGCCTCAGGCCATGTTTCTATTTAAAGTCTCAAATGAAAGAAACAGGGGGAAGGAAGTATGAAACGAAGGATTTTGCTGCCCAAATTGAAAGAGCCCATTTTTCTTTATTTTATTTTGCCTTTAAATTTTCTTGCTATTCAATATGGTTGTAATAGTGTAGGGTTTATTTTTCTACATTTTTATTACTTTTGTATAAATGTTAGTGTGATACGGTGGGAGAACTGACTTGATGTTTTGCGTTTCGATCGCATTTGTGCGGATAGCAAGAGTCGCCACCGACTTTTCTTTTATCCAAAAGGAAAGGTAAAAAAGCACAGGAAAGACCTTTCGAGATTATTTCTCGGGTTCGGGGGGTAGATTATGAAAAGGGAAGGTATTAGCACCATTTCCATCCATGGTTTTCCATGGGCTCTTAGTTACTCGTTTAGATCACTTGCTTTCATTTGACAGTGTGCTTGTGGTGTGGGCTTTGAAAGTATTTTGAAATATCTCTTTGTAATGGTTCTCGTCTCTATAAGAACGCGTACATAGTTTTGTTTAGAAAAAGTGGTTCAAATATGTGTTTGTGAATCGTGTTTCGGAAAGTGTTTTGAAAAGATGTTTTGCAATGGTTCTCGTCTCTATAAGAACGTATACAAAACGTTTTGTCTTTTTGAAAATGTTTTGAAATGAAAGTGTAGGTGTAAAAAGTTTTTATCATGAGCAAGCGAGTAACTAAGAGAGAATCTATCTACTCGAAAAGTCTTAAATTGTTCTTTTCTTCCTCCTTTTAATGGTGCCATCTTACCATTGATTTGGTAAGAAGCCCCACCGTTAGATGTGAAGGGACAGGCGCGGGTCAATTTTACAATCATCGAAACAAACTTATGAGACGCTTTAGCAATTTTGGTAAGGGACGAGATCGTTTTATCGAAGGCAACATCGAGGGTCATCGAGGGACTACGATCTTTTTTATCGAAGGGTCATCGCTAAAGCGTCTCATATTCGAGGGACATGATTGCATTTCCGAGGCAACGAGCGAGGTTACCCTAGAGGTGCGCGTGTGAAAAAGTGTGTTGGTTTCAAGTTATTTTATTCTTTTATTAGGTCATCTAGCGATTGATTTTTAAATCTTGCCACACACGCCTAATTACTATACAGTATAAGGAAAACAGTAAATTACGGGAATTGAAATTCTATGCTATTACAAAATATTCGGGAATGGGGGTACAATTTTTACAAATGGGGATGAATCAAATGCGATAGCAAAATCCAAATAGCAAATAATACAACCAAATCGAATTTTGTGTGATTTAATTAAAGCTATGATAATCCATGAAAATAAAATCAACAAAATATGGAAATGAAATGCTAGGTATTTACTTGAAAAGAGAAAAGTGAAACCTATTCTAAAAAATAAAATAATTGACTAAAAGAAAATTAAAATCGTATGCATTATCTTTTTGTGTTTTTTAATTATGTAAGTAACAAAATAAATTAAAGAAGGACAAAACTAAGTTCTATTATTATTTTTGGGGTTTTATTATATGTAAAATTAAATCTAAAACAAATTTTATTAAAGAAAGAAAAAGAAATTGATAAAAAATAATCACAAAATCTAAATCAAATTAATTATATAAAAAAAATACTTTAAGTGTTAATAGCATTTTGTAATAAAAAAAAGGAATAAGAAGAAAATAAATTAATAGACATCATGGGCTTATGGAAGATTTGAGAATGAGGCCCAAAGAAACTAAATGTTATTCTTGCTGTAACAAAGAAAACAGGCAAAGGGGGTGAATCCAGTAAAAACGAAATGGGCTTAAATGGGGCAAGGCAAGGGGTGATCCAACTCATGTCCAACAAACAAAACCCAAGCTTAAACTAAGCTTAGTTACTGATTAAGGGGGAAAAACAAAATTAGGGTTCTTGGAACTTTGTCACTCACGGCGCCGCTAGTTCATCTCCTTCGTTCATCTCTTCCATTTTTACTGAAACCTCTAAACAATCTCACTACCCGTCCCTGTTTCATTTTACAAACAAAATCGCTCTCTCCATTAACATGTTACCTCCTTATCTCACCGTGATTTGCATCTTTTTGAAACCCTAATTTCAGATTTAAACCTAAAAGAACCGAAACTAGTTCATCCTTGACCTCCCCCTAACTCTGTTGCCGGAACACAACCGTTCTCGCCTCCCTAATCAAGTTCTAACGATTTTCTTGAAAAAGGTGAGATTCTGTTATTTTCAAAAAAAGCTTACAAGTTTCCAACGATTTTCCTATCTTGTTATGTTTTTCTGTTAATTAACACTTTGCTCTCTTAGATGCAGGAAATGTGCTTATGGAAATATGGAAAAGAGGAAGAAACCATACCTGTTGAAGTTTTACAACTTTCCTCTCGCAAAATAGAAAGGGAGAGGCGAGACGGTGTTCAATGGTGGCAGAAGCTTCACGGGGGGAAGAGATGAGGATGAGCGCGTTGCTTTTCTGGTTTGTCGGTAATCTCTTCTGTTTCCTTTGAATGATGGTGATGCTGGTTATTGTTCTTCTGGTTTTAGGATTTTTGTGATAGTTATGTTACTGGTTTTGTTCTTCTGGTTTTTTTGGGATTTTTGTGATAGTTATGTTGCTGGTTTTGTTCTTCTGGTTTTTTGGGATTTTTGTGATAGTTATGTTGCTGGTTTTGGTTGTTTGATGGCTTACTGGTTTTTAGTTGTTTGATGGTTACTGGTTTTTTTTGGATTGGTGAAGCTTGTTGCAGGTTTGGAGTTTTGAGGTTTGGTTACAATTTCTTTGGTTTGATGGTGGTGATTGGTTTTTGTTGTTTGTATGGTTAACAGTTTTTAGAGATTTTGGTTTTGGATTTGTTGATGGTTAACAGGTTTTTGCTTTGATGCTTGGTTCAAGTTTTTGGGAGTTTTGATGGTTAACAGGTTTTTGTTGTGATGAGGGTTACTATGTTTGAGATTTGATTCAGGTTTTTGAGGTTTGGCTTGGTTACAGGTTTTTCGTTTGAAGCTTGTTAACTATCTTTTCAGTTTGAGACTTGTGTGTTTTTTCTATTGCCATGCTTCTGTTATATTGACCCTTTCAAAAATGTTGTGGCCTCTTGGCCTTTGGTCTCTACAACAGGTTTTGCTTACAACATGTTTTGTTTTTTTAGCAATTTTGGTGATTCTTGGGTTTGCAGCAGCTCCTCTTTTGTAGCAAGGCTTTTGCAGAATGTGCATTTTGGACAATTCCAATAGCCTAGGTGACTTCTTTCCTCTCTTATCTCTCAATGAAAATAAAAAAGCAAATTGCTCTTTTGCCTTTTTTTTCTAATTCTGAAAGGTTTGCAGTTGGAAAATGATGAATTTTTGAGCAAGCTTTGTTATTTTGTTTGATTTAGCTATTTGCTTATTTGCCATACTTGCCATACTGCTGCACTGCTGCCTGCTTTAGCTTTTGTTGATGCTGTTGTTATTTGTCCAGTTGTGATGCTGTTTGTTGTTTAGTTTGCGCTGCTGTTTGTGATACTGTTTAGACAGTTTGTGGCATTTTGTTTGGTTCAGTTTGCGCTGCTGTTTGTTTGGTTTAGCTTGCGCTGCTGTTTGGACAGTTTGTAATGCATTTGTTTGGACAGTTTGTAATGCATTTGTTTGGACAATTTGTAATGCATTTGTTTGGACAGTTTGTAGCATTTGTTTGGACAGTTTGTAATGCTTTTGTTTGGACAGTTTATAATGCTGTTTAATCTTGTAGCATGCTCGCGAATTCTTCTTCTTTTTTCTTTTTGTGAACCAAGAAGGATAACCTTCTTGTGATTTGCAAATAGGGGAAATAAATTGTGATGAATTAAACAGAATTCTGATTCCACATTGCAAACCTTAATGATGAATGCCTTTTGGAAAAATTTCTTGTTCATGCCCATAAAATTTTGTACTAATCATGTTTTCCTTTTCTTGTTTTCATGTGAGCAAAATTGGAGATGACAAAGCAAAGAACGCAAGAAATCTGTGGCAAGCATGGAAGTCTTGGAGATAAGCAAAGGAATTTGAAACGACTTCAATCTTCAAACAAACTTAGGCATAGATTGATTGTCCCAAACATTCATTTGGGTTTTCTTTGTAATTTAGAAAAATCATTCTTGTATTGTATCCAATAGTTGTACCAATTCATCTTTAAATACAATAAGTTGTAAAACATAAAGTATTTAAAAGAATAAATTGTTTTGTAACAATGTTTGAAATTGGAGAAGATCTTGAGTTGTAGTATGAAATATTCTGGTGTCACTTGAAATCCTTTATCAACAACGACTTGTAATTTCTCTTCGCATCCTAATTGATTTTTGAAATTCCCAATCAAGATATTTGAAATAAAATGTTCCAGTCTGGTAATTCCAAGTAACCCCAATAACTTTGTAACTGCATTTCAAACGAACACGCACTGTATATTCCATTTCCTAACCAAACAAAAGTTTTAAGGATGTAAATCATCTGGTCAACCTGGATTTTCACAATCATGATTGTCCTAAATGACAGTCTTAACCTCCATCTCTTGTCCCAAACAAATCATGCTCTGAGAACAAATATTATCTTTTCAGTAAACTGCATTTTAAGAAAATTCAAAATCAATCAAATGCCTTGCGATGATTTGATAATTTTAAAGTTTTCCAACTCAAATTTCTTCTGATTCTTTGAAGATAAACCCGTGAGCGACATCACATCTGACCATGAACAGACAGAATCGTCTCAAAATCTTGTAGCTTGAAGAAATCATAAGTACAACCTTGAGGAAGCATGAAGACCTGTGAAAGCCAATTGGATCTTTGAGAACTCATTTTCTTTTTGAGAATTTGCAAAAAACCCTAATTGCTGGTTTACTGCCACAGAAGAGAATCTGTCTGGTCAATTTCTGAGCCAACTTGAATATTCGAGAAACCCTAGGGTTGTGTCTTCTATGAAAAATGGGAGGGCAAATTTTGGGGTACAACAGTTAGTAATTAGGATGTATGGCAAGATAAAAACAACAAGTAGATAACCTAAAATTCAAATACAAAATGCATGCAATCAAACACACTATTCACACACATGCACTCTTAAGGTAATCTCACTTGTTACCTCGGAAAAATAGTCATGTCCCTAAAAAATGGGCGTTTTAGAAAAGACCCTCGATAAAAGATCGTAGTCCCTCGATGACCCTCAATGTTGCCTTCGGTAAACAATCTAGCCCCTAAACGACATTGCTAAAATGTCCCATAGGTTGCCTTCTATGACTATACAAACGTCTCACGCCTTTCCTTTCACATCCAATGATGGGGCTTCTTACCAAATCAATGGTAAGATAGAAACATCTAAAGGAGGAAGAAAAGAACGTTAAGACCTTTTGAGTAGGTAGGATGCTCCTAGTTGCTCACTTGCTCATAACAAAAACATTTTATACACCTACACTTTCATTTTGAAACATTTTCAAAAGACAAAGCTTTTTGTACGCGTTCTTATAGAGATGAGAACCATTACAAAAACACTTTTTAAAATCACTTTCAAAAACACATTGCACAAACACCTCTTTGAACTATTTTTAAAACAACACTTTGTACGCATTCTTATAGAAACGAGAGCCATTACAAAGACATTTTAAAAATAATTTCAAAACCCACATCACAAGCACATCTTCAAACAAAAAAGCAAGTGATCTAGCAAGCAACTAAGAGCCCGTAGATAACTACGAATGAAAAGGGTGCTAATACCTTCCCTTTTCATAACCTACCCCCCGAACTCAAGAAATAATCTCGAAAGGTATTTCCTGTTCTTTTTAACCTTTCCTTATTGGATAAAAGAAAAGTCAGTGGCGAATCTTGCTATCTGCAACAATTGCGATCAAATATAAAACACCAAAGTCAGTTCTCCCACCATGTTACAGATAAGATAAAAGATTTCGAATTCAAAATACTCTTCTATTCTAAGCGTTAATTCAACCAACATGGCAATCTAAGTATGCCTTCATTGTAATGCTTTGAATAGCTTACAAACCCTTCGATGACGCTCTTCTAATCGAAGACTTCATAAAATCCTCCTCACGCTTTCTTTCGAACCATCCTTCCTTCGATCCTGGTGCTTCATTGGGCATCAAATTAGACCTCATACTACTATCGAAGCTGCTTTGACCCAAAAGCTCTTAGGCATATTTTCAGCTTTCGACCTACACCTTGTTATGTACTCTTCTTTTCTTTCTTTCAGCTGTGCCATTATGCTAAGGCATATAGGGTGCCATGGAAATCATTTGAAGCTTCTTGAAAAATTGAGGACCTCAAGGAGCATGCCTTAAATAAAATGGGAGGGTAAATTTTGGGGTACAACAGCTGCCCCTGTTCAATCTTCTTAAACTTGAGGATTTAGGTTGGCTTGTATGCCTTTCGTAATCTGAAGGTGGAAGATGATTGAATACTAGAGTGCCCAGAAATTTGCACTCGCATGAAGTAATGTCGTTGGTTGATGATATCAGGAACGGGCTTACAAATGCCATTTGGAGAAGATGACTAAGAGTTATCGGAGATGGGCTTAAAGATGCCATCCAAAGTAGATGCTCACCTCATAAGAGGTCTCTTTGTGGGGATTCATGTTCTTGTTTTCTGAGGAGGATTCCACTGGAGAATGTTGATTTATGTTGTTCTCTTTCTTGAGGAAAACTCTATGGGGAATAAAGTCTAGGAGCTTTAGTTATCCATGGCTTTACAAAGGAGTTATCTCTGGACTAGAGAGATGAAAGTTAGCTATTTTATGGTTTAAATCCAGATTTCACAGTAACTTATTGGGGAAATGAAATTAATTGTTATCTGGAAATATATTAGAAGGAGCCTATGTAGGGATGCTTCAAGATGAGTCTGTGTTAAAATTCATCTGGAGATATATGAGAAGGAGCCTGTATAGGGATGCTTCAAGTCATATTCTACCTTCAAGTCACGAATGACAGACATGCTAATCTAACTCTTCAGGTTTAAGAAGATTGAATAGGGGCAGCTGTTGTACCCCAAAATTTTCCCTCCCACTTTCTTCAAGACATTCTCATGAGGTCCCCATTTGCTCAAAACTACTCAAGAGTTGTATGGTCAAAACCACCTTCTAAGCAAGGGTCTTCAACTAGAGTTTTGTGCTTCTCAAGGAATATTGGGTTGCAAGGTTCTAAAATGACTTTCATGGTTCATCATAGGTCCTCAATAGTGCTTATATCAAGTTTCAAGTCTTGCAGCACAAGTTTGCTCAATCAATTGCTCAGATGATTGAAAATCACCTATATTGAATAAAAAGTCAACTATGGTCAACATACAGTTAAAATTCAAGATTTTTGGTCAACATTAACATTTTGAAGTAATATTCACCATTGATCAAAGGTTGATCATGATTCCTCAAGGAAAGCCCTTAAATCATCAAAGGTCAAAAATTGCCAAATTAGGGTTTTGATTGAAGATGACTGATCATTGACTTTTGGCCTAGTGCATGACCTAATGGCTTAAAGCATGATCTCAAGGGCTCAAATACAACATGTTGACCTAATTTTATGGCTCAAGACATTTCCAAAGATACAAGTGATTGATGGTTGAAGAATTGAATCAATTGATAAAAAGTCAACAGTCACGTAAAAGTCAAACTTTGACTTTTTGGTCAACATTGGAATTCAAAAATCAAGAATCATCAAAACATTCAAAATTATCAAGTTTGATCATCAAGAATCAACAAAGTCAAGAAAATTAAGAAAAAGTCAACAAAAGTCAAAAGTTGGAAAATTTTCCAACACGTGAAAAATTTTCTAAGTGTTTTGTTCTTAATAAAGTCACTACTTTATGGCCATTTTTCACTAAGATACAAACTGATTCAAGGAAAACTTTCAACATGAAAGTTATAGGGATTAATGAATTCTACAACTTTGTCAATGAGGGTTGATCTCCAAAAAGTGCTTAAATTAAGCGATAGGAACCCATGATGTTGTGATATTTTTATCTAACACTTAGAAAAAATTTCAATAAGTTTTGATCAGTTTTTCATCTCAACTTCTTGGCAAATTTTCACCAAGTTCCCATTTGATTCAACCAAATTGGTCAACATGAAAGTTGAAGATCATGATTCAGGCTTTGCAAAATGTCCAAGAGCACAAATTTATCATGCTTGAGTTAAGAGATTCGAAGAGATGAAGTTTGACATTTTTACTTGAGTTAGATGTCATTTCTATGATAAACATAAGACCAAATCCTCATGCCATGCTTAGAGATCTCACTTTGCAGGTCTCTAAAATCCTAAATTGCAGGCCTCTAAAATCCTAAATCTTGTCATAATTAGAAGATCACAAACTCTTTTTAGGTATTATCCAAGTATTCAAGCCATTGTCCAAGTGATCATTCCATTAATGGTACAAAGGCACCATTGCCATTTTCATAAAACAAACTTTAATCACAAAGTCAACTTCTTAAGCTCCCAACTTATTACATCTGAGTACAAGCAATCTCAAAAGCAAGAAGCAAGCTCCCTGCACCCAGCAATTCCAAAGCATACTTGTACTTCTCCATTGGAACCACCATTTTCACATAAACTTGATTTTTCACTTCCAACCAAGCCATAACTTGTTATCTCAAGGATCTGATTACTTCAACCTCTCAAACCTTTTTCCTATAAATAGAGAGTTCATTTGCAAGTCAACACATGAATTGACAAGCCCTCAAACCCTCCCAATCTCTTGCAAACTCGAATTAGCCACAAAACCTCCATTATTGAGCTTTGAAATCCAAAAATTCGAAACTCATAACTACTGTAATATCTTTGCAAACCAACCACTAAAACATCATCAATACACCATATAGAAGTGATCCAAACACCCATTTCACTTCTGTAATCACTCCATCATCATCCACAATTTTCAAAATCTAACCTTGTAACTTGACTTGGGTAGAACGTTTCATCCATCCTCAAAACAAAGTAGGGGTTGGAATACACTCAGGGAGGTCCCAACAAGCTAAAGAGATCATCATCTTGCTTCTGGAAGTGCTGGAAGAAACGTTGAACTTTCTTTAACTTGGTAGATTTTTAAACTTTGAAATCCTTGTTTAAGCATCATTTGCATATACATTCTAAAGGGAAAATGTAGATATCATGTATATGAAGCTAACCATATCCTTAAATCTCATTTTAATTAAATGTGTGATGGGAATTTTGAAACTGAGTTTTCTGAAATGTTAGGGTTTCAGTTTGATACCAAACAAAATTCGTCCTAACCGTTGATTTATAGCTTTTAAAATTTATATGGTTGCATTCCTTGTAAAAAATAAAGCAAGTTTGGTTTTGGAAGTTTTCAATTTGGTTGAGAAATGGAGATTTTCAAAATCAATAATGGTGTTGTTGTTACTGCTTGCGCGCGGGGGAAGAAGAAGGGTGAGCTGACATTTTCAAATTCTCATGACTTGGCTTACAATATATTTATTGGGTGTTGTTTCATAATCGGATGAAACAGTCACCCCAGTGGCAGCGCGCGTGTGTTTAAGGCTTACCTATGCTTGGTCCTGGATTCGATCCAGGCGTGGGGCAATTTTTGTTTTCTCATGTTTTCATTGCATATTCAGTACAATTAGGTCCATCGCGTGCATGGTGTGCCTCATCCAATGACCATCAGATCTCAGAGTTTCAGATCTAAACGCCCCAAAGGCACATCCACGATACACCTCAGAGGGGTCACCTCAACTGGATCCAGCACAATAATCTGGGCTCTCTGATTTGGGCCTGGATATTTTTGCTTCTTTCTCACCCCCATCTTACCTGTTTGGAGGCCCATTTTAATTGTTCTTTATTTTGTTTTAATTAACATTTTCTTTTCTTAATTAGTTTTATTTTAATCAACAAAAATCATAAAATGATTAAAAAAAAACCAGATTTAGGTTTTAATAAATTAATTTAATTTTTTATAAATAAAAATTAATTTAATATAATCATAATTTATTTTTATTTTATTATTTAGTTTATAAATTAATTAAATAATCAAGTTTTATTTTTATTAATCACTTCAAATATTTTTCTAGACAAAAAATAACAAAAATATTTTCTTAAATACTTAAATTTTTTAGGGTTTTTGCATCTTTCCCTTTTCCATCTCCACGTATTTATTTATTTTCCGCCTTATTATCATTATATAACTGTCAATGGTATGTAATAGATAAATTATGATTTCTTTACATCCCCCCCCCCCCCCCCCTCATTTTATGGTTTGTAATTCCCCATCCCTGAAACGATGTAATAGCGTAGATTATTTTCCGCATTTTTTCTGCACTTCTATATATTTAACTGCTAGATTAATTAGGTGTGCATGGCAAAACATAAAAAAATAAACGCTAGAAAACCTAATCTCAAGACAAATACTTGAAATCAAAATACTTCACACACGCGCACCTCTAAGGTTACCCTCACTTATTGCCTTAAGATAAAACAGTCATGTTCCTCGAACGTGGGATGCTTTAGCAAAGACTCTCGGTTAAAAGATCGTAGTCCCTTGATGACCCTTCGATGCTGCCTTCGGTAAAAGATCTTAGTTCCTTATGACAATTGCTAAAGCGCCCTACAAGTTTCCTTCTATGACTGTACGATGACCCGCGCCTGTCCCTCACATCAAACGATAGGGATTTCTACTAACTAATGGTAGGGTAGCACCATCTAAAGGAGGAGAAAAAGAACAAAGACTTCTTTGAGTAGGTAGAACGCTCGTAGTCGCTTGCTCACAAACTTTTCAAAACAAAACATCTTTTCACAAAACAACACTTTCTTCCACAAATATTTTCGAAACAAACATTTTGTATACATTCCCAAAGATACGAGAATCATTACAAAATTGCCGCACTTAGGCATTTTCAAAATATTTTCAAACATACACAAGCACGAAGCATTTCCAAAAAATGAGCTAGCGATTAAGAGTCCATAGAAAACTACGGATGCAAAGAGTGTTAACACCTCCCTTTTCATAACCTACCCCCCTTATTCAGAAAATTCTCAAAAGGTCTTTCCTGTTTTTTTCACCATTTCTTTTATTAGATGAAAAAAAGTCGCTGGCGACTCTTGCTATCCGCAACATTTGCGATAAAACGCAAAACCCAAAAGTCAGTTCTCCCACCGTATTACACCCCCATCTCGCTTTCAACCCCTACTCGACGTAAGCCTTGACGACCCATTCTGCTCAGGTACAACCAGTAACATTAGAGAGAATGCAGACATATATGCTAACGGTATATATATATATATATATATATATATATATATATATATATATATATATATATATATATATATATATATATATATATATATATAGGTTGGCCATTTGTTCAATTTATATATTTTTTAAAATTTCTATTAAATAATAATTTTCATATGAATATGAATTTTTTTAAAAATTAAATTAAAATTAATAAAATTTTATTTATGTATTCAATTAATTTTTTTTCACCATTAAAAATAATGACATTACAGTGTAACACACTAATAGTCGTACGAACGCATGAATTATTATTTTTGATAAAATAAATTTGTTTTCCTTATTTACATTTTTATTATTTTAAAATAATTATATTATTGATTAAGATATATTGATATAGCGAAATATATTAAAATCAATTTATTATATTTTTAAAAATAATAAATAATTTTGGTTAAACAATTTTGTCTTTTTTCTATTTTTTTAAATTATATTATTAAATTTTGAAAACAAAAACTTCGAACTCATACGAACTCATGAATATTTCTCTAATTTTAAAAATATTAATTATTGCCGACAAAGTTTCAAAAGTTAAACCCTTTTATTTTATTTATTTTTGAGTAAAAAAACCTTTGTATTTGTAACTTCAAATTGTGTCAAAAAAGTAATAAAACAACCGTCACCGTTACAACTCTCCGCCGCATCGTCCTCACCATTCCGGTCGCTACTCTCCCGCGCGACACTCTCTCTCGTCCCTCAACCTCGCACTTGCACGGCGTAGTCACCGGTACGTCAGGCGCAACCCACTGCTTCAATTGTTCTGCATCAGATCCCTTTTCCGGTAACTCTTTCCTCCCTCTCGTTATTCGTTTTTAACTCCAAATTCAATGAACACTAGAATCGTTTTCATATTCTACCTTGTTGCTAATGGTGTTGGTTTTTGGTTTGTCAAGATTTTTACAACGGTTTGGCATAATTTTAGATTTAATTGAATATGATTGTGCTTGTTGGATGCAAAAGTACACATGGCTTAGTCAGTGATTTGCAATTCAAACCTATAAAGCACTAACACCGGAGACACTACACCCACACTGACACATCAACACCGGTAATAATATGAAAAAATGAATAAACCGTCACGTCGACACCGGTAATTGAACTACACTTTTTTGTCTTTGGATCAGATGGTTTTTTACCCCCTAAACTGATCCAAACTGGGAACACCCCCTAGAAACAAGTTGGAGTCCCAATGAACTGAACTGCCCGAAAAACAATGGCGGGGTTCGCAGTTGACAGTAGGAAACAGTGAAAAAGTCATCTAGGTGTTCCTTTTTTATTTTTATAACAATTATCAATTTTGTGGTTGCGTTTGCCACAACAGAGAATTGCATTGCAGCAGATATCTGCACAGTGATCCTTCGATTGAGCGATAAAGTGACGCGAATAATGATTCATTTTTGTTTTGATTTTATGCTTATTTGTTCATTTGATTGATTATTGTTTGATTTGATTATTGTTTGTCCTACCTCTTCTGTTTTTCCATTGAGATAAGGAACAATATTAATTTTCTTATTTGATCTGGTTGAGGACTTAGAAACTTCTTTTTATCTAGCATTCTTCTTCCAAAAATTAATAGAATTTGAGTGGTGTTTCCCAACCTTTTTGTGTATCAACAGGGATAGGTAAATATGATTTTTATTTTCATGTTAATTTCACAAGGCAACAGTGTTTCTTTTACTGTTAATTTACACCGAAAAGGACCGGTCTTTGGTGGCAAGGAGATCGAATCAGTTGTGAATTACTAGATTTGAGTTACTTTAATTCCAAAGAAAAAAGGTAGGGGGAGTATTCTTTCTCATTTCTACCTTGGAGTTTGTAGAAAAGTAATTTTTTGATATAGAATTTGTGATTGAGGTAGTGATTTTACGTATATGTATAGTAATTCTAAAGATTTAACTGAAATACTTCTACTATGATTTATGAATTTTCGAAAATATATTTTAGCTTATCACCATGTTGCATGATTTGAGTGCTATTTCTTTATTATTTTAATTTAAGAAAACTATCTGTGAGTGGAGAAAATGTTGAACTTGGTTGAATAAACATCGAAGGTTGTATATCTCATTAAAGGTGCTTGCATAAACTTGAGCTTTGGTAAATCTATGAATTTTGGGAATCTCTTTTCTTTGTCGTACTTTAGTCCTCATGCTTGATTTTTTTTCTTCTGTTCTTGACCTTGAAATATTAGAGATGTTACGGAATGTGTGCCGTTTTAAGTAGGAGTGATTGATGAATGAGCTGGTTATAGTTTGATGATAGAACTATGCTGTAAAATATTGCGGTTGTCCATAAGTTTAGGCTAGGTAAACACTTTTCTCTTGGGTGTATGTTCGGTCTTCACTTTGATGTCGATTTAAATAGTGTAAGAGTTTTAACTATGATTAATTATAGAACTGTGTCTAGCTTAGCTTGTGTACTGAATGAAAGTTGTTGGACAATGTTTTTGGACTCCTTAAAATGTTGCTTAATTAAAATAGGAAAAATCTTGCTTATGACGCATTAAGATATTATTATCATAGTTAAATAAAATAAAACAAAACTCAGATTGTTATGGCATGATTATTGTGAAAACTTCTATTATAAAGAAAAGTTTATTCTTTTACTTTTTTAGTTATTATTATCTTGTAAAAAAAATTATGTACTGTTTAGAAATTTAAATAACCGCATATAGTATTTTAACTGCATTTTTTGAAACTTTCATAGATAGTGTCACATTTAGTAATGGTAATTTTCAGATTTTTTCCTTTAGCTTTTTAAGCCAAATTTTAATATATATCATTAGAATACTACTAAAGAAATTAGTTCATTGACATTAGTTAATCTATGTGGTTCCTATTTTGCACATCCCTGATAAAATGTAGTTCGCAACTGTAATAAAATGATGTATAACTCTGTTCATGCTTTTAAGCACATATTAATTCTTCACTTTAAAACATGTTGAAGTGATTTCATTGTAATTTTAGACGTTCGATTGTGCTAAAATATTTGTTAGCTTTACTACATAAGTTTTACCGCTGAATATGAGATTATTATTTTCAGCCTGTTATTTGATTCTTGTTTCTTTCTCTGATTATGTTTGATTTATGAATTATTTGTAAAATTGTTAAAACATTACAGGAATGGGAATTAGTAAAACAGAAGTAAACTTGAAGAGATTGCTTGCAGCTGCTCCTCAGCAGCAAAACCAGGCAAAACTTGTACATGTATGTATGCAAATTAGCTTTGACGATATTTATTTTAGAGTAATTACTGTTACGTCAGAAGAGGAAGCCTGGCACAACAGTTGAAGTTTGTGCTCTGTGGTTAGGATGTCACAGGTTTGAATTATATGAAGTCAACCTTTTGCAAATATATGCAAGGTTGCCCACGATAGATTAAAAAATAGATCAGATCATTTTTTGGACCCCATTATGGCTGGAGGTTAAGGTTTTGTTTGGATGAAGGGTTTTAAGGAGGGGGGTGTTTACATTTTTGTCAATAAGTTAAGGATACTGTAAAATATTTTTAAAAATGAATTGAGTAAGAATGAAGTATTATATGATCATTTCTCATATTGTTCTTTCAATTGTTTAAAAATATCGAATACATATCAAAATATAGCTTAGCCCTCCAAAACCCGACTCCCAAACATACCCTTTTTTAGGTTTATGTTGATTTCAATTACCTATAACTTATTTGCTAATTTTATTGAAATAATGTTCTGTTGATTTGCAGTATGTTGCTACTTTGCGTGAACAACTAGAACAATTGGCTGAAGAGAAGACACCAGAAGGCTTGCCAAGGTAGTATGTTTCTTTATTTACAATCTCATATATCTAGAGAGAAATAATATTTAACACAAAAATTTAACTTCAAATTTGACAAATAATTATGTGGTTAGCGCAGTACAAATATGAGGTTAACACAATTCAATTGACGGTTAATAAATATAAAAAGGTGTTGCAGCTCATTAACCATATACTCAACAAAAAAAACCTATTCTCTTGTTCATCATTGAACCATATGCAGAAAAAGTTACAGCCAGAATAGGTTTGGAAGAGATAACCAATCTGTTAAGAATTTGAATTATAAAGGAGTGATGTAAGGGAAAAGAATTAATCTTGTTAAAATCTGAATTCAAAAAATTTGGTGCACTACAAATTCCTAAAAAACTTCAACACGCTCCTCAAATTGATCCGGAGATATCTATTATGACTTTATGCCCACATGATTGCAAGAATTTCAAAATTAGCTAGTAATAGTCCTTTGGTTAGGATATTTGCCTCTTGTTTTACAGTTGGAACAAATGGTGTACAAGTAGCTACACCATCTATCTTTTTCTTTATTAAATTTCTGCAAACTTCTGCATGTATAATAGGCATCCCTGATTTGTCAAGAATTATTTTTAGACATGACATCTTGCATACTCCATGAGCTATTTCTCTATATTCCACTCACCTTTCTGCCACATTTTGTTTTTTGCTTTTTCATTTGACTAAAACCTTGAGCAATAAGCTCACGTAGACTTCTCATCCATGATAGGTCCTGTACAGTCAGTATTTAAGTAGACCTTAATGATCTGTTGTGTGGTTTTATTTTATTAAAGAAATTATCTTTGCCATGGACACCTCAAATTTTCTAAAATTCCATATATCGGGTTAAGATGTTCACCATTGGTGAATCTATGAACTGACTAGCTAAACTCACTGCAAACAAAATACCGGGCCAATGAGGCCATGCATCTTGTTCCCTCAAAGCTTTTGATTAAGGTCATAAGAGTATTTGCCGGCCTACTAACACTCATCTTGTTAGGCGCTCAAGAATTGAATTCCAAACGAATTCCCCAAAAACTGGTTAGAAGTGATAAATCAAAAGATTAATTCCCAGATTTGCTGCTGGGGTTAGAAAAGCTTAATAGCCTAGGCTTTGTATCTAGTGAAAATTTCTCGAAGTAGTAGATACCATAAATTTGAGTAAAGGCCATGACAACCGATCAAGCTTCATGTCTTCTAAAGAGGATGAGATTTTATTTCTGAATGACCATTGTTTGGGTTTAAACATGTAAATGTTAAGAATTATTATTTAGTGAAATTTCAGGATTAGGATTAGATGGAAAGGAAAAAGAGAGAAGATCCACTAATTAGAATATAAGATTTTGAATAACTACTGGAATATAAAAACCTAATTCAGTATTTCTATATGTAATAAATCCTATTCTAAGTCAAGAACAAGTTTAGAGTTATATTTACATAAAAAATCATATTGCAACAATAGTCTTAAAATTCAAACCATACTTAAAGGTCTAGCAGACTATAGTATATCTATGGACTCTTGTATTTACAACGAGTTCTCCTGGAAATATGACTCTCGTTGAACATAAGTTGTACTATTCCTTGTTTTCAATTCTTTGAGAAGATCTTGGACTTATAATGATTACATTTCTTTAAACTGATTGGGCAGTTTATTTCCTCTTTTACCTTCTCAGATCATTGGTAATCCATGATCTAAAGCTGTTATATTCGTACTATATGTTTCTCTACTGGATATGTGCATTCCTTGATGTTTGGGTATGACCGGTCTTGCAGGCTCTCAAAGGCTACATTGAACGATTATTCAGAGAAGATTGAAGCCATTGCTTCAAAATTGGTTCATGTGGTATGTATTTGTTAGCTATTGCCTATTGTATCTTGGAAAATTGGTTCATCAACAAATAGCTTAGCTAATATTATTTCACAGCATGATTGTTTTATCCCCTATCAAAGCTTTGCTGTAAGTGTAGTATTAGTAATAAAAAAATTCTATAGCAGCCAGATATGCCCTTTTCAGCCAAAAAAAGTTGTTTTAAGTTAGTATTTATTATTTCTTTTTGCAATATATGAGTTTCAAATACATTCTAAAATAAAAACATTTTACTTAACTTGTAGGTGCGCAGATTGCATAAATTTAATGAAGAAAATTTATTAGTGCTAGTGTTAGTGCTAGGTTTTAAATTTAATGAAGAAAATCACTTAAAAATCCTACTTGGTATGACAAAAAGATTAAAAAAAACATGGAAATAGAAGGCCCCATTTATTTTGGGGGAAAGGGCAATAGAAGAGGATTCTGAATTGTTGGTACTTGGTGTTGTAAAACCAAACATTAGCTTAGTGGTAAATGTTTGGTTTCTGCAGGGATTCTTTAAACCTTTGCGAATTCGTTTTCTTTATTTATTTCTCAGCTCTTTTGTTTGTATGTTTGTAATGCCTGGCTCGAATTCATTTTAATGGCTTGAATTATTGGCACATGATTGGAATGAATCACAAGACAATGCAATTTGCTCCATTGTTTCTTATTCATATAACCATTTAAATTTCCAGTCTGACATAGAAGTATCTGAGAAGGACATTGAAAGAAATGTTAAAGAAAACCCTTCTGAAATTGAGGAAAAAAAGCCGGTGTCACCTTCTGGATTGCGAAGAAGGCCTGTGTAAGTTAATGTTAACCTTTTTTACCGCTGCTTGTATTTTGTAGGCTGTTTTGCCATTACTCATCTGATTCATTGGACAGAGCTGCCTTAAGTACTGATGATAGGGCACACGATCCTGCTGAGACCGATCACTTATCATCTGTTAAATTGGATGCCGCAGGACATGCACATATTGAAAAGCACAGGTACATTTGAAGTTTGTTTATACCCATACTCTCACAGTTGCTATTAAATTATATGCAAAAATTTATTAGATAGCCAATTGTTGTTGTCATTTGTGTTTGCTCTCTCAATGCTTGTACTTTGTTGAAATTTTTATTCAGAAAGCTTCAAGATGATTTGACAGATGAGATGGTGGTGTTGGCAAAACAACTCAAAGAGAGTAGTCTCATGATGAGCCAATCTGTTAAAAACACCGAAAAGGTCTGATTCTCATTTTCATTCTCTCCTTCATGTCTAATTGATAATTGATTGTGTCATGTATGAGTTGATTTTAAAAAATGTATCTATTCAGGGCAATGTTTCATACCAGAAAAATATATTTCTCTCAATTGAAGTTTTATTGTAATTATTTTTAACAAATATTATCTTATATGAAATATCTCTTGTGCGGTTAATGAATGATGGGTTGGTTGCAGATACTTGATTCTACTGAGCAAGCCATTGAACATAGTTTGGCGAGTACAGGCCGTGTCAATGTCAGAGCAAATACAATATACTCAGAGAGTTCCAAGACTTCTTGCTTAACATGGCTTGTGATGTTTGTGATGCTATTTGTATTTATCATGGTTATTCTTCTAATCCGCGTCACATAGCGTGCGCAGTTAACATTTCATGGGGTAAATTAAATTACTTTAAGTATAGCTTTTTCCATAGTGTAAATTAGATATTTATATATTATAGACATTATATCATGCAATTTATGTTTGATTGTTTTTTTGAAGGACATGCATTTTGTTCATACATTTAAAGTATAACAACTGTAAATCAAAAATTTTAGATAATCAAACACAATTTTTGACTTTTTAGTATTTTGTTGTGAATTGCACTTTCTCGTATTATATCATATAAATAAAGCATGTCTATGTTGGACTTGTTGTATCACATCAGTACCTATGCATTCTAAAGCAAATCAGTGAAAGTTTTCTTTTTCTTTTTCTAATCAAATGTTAGTAACATTAGATAAATTGTAGATGAAATAAAGGTGATAATGATGTTGATTTTGGAGGCAAAAAATGTGAGATAAAGTGAATTATGAGAAAGATAGAGAGAAAGTTAGAGGAATGGAAGTTAGAGGATCCAAACCCAAATGTGTTTATATGGGATATGGATTTCCTGCCTTTTTTTTCCTTTTCTTTCATACGGGATATGGATTCCATCCTCCTTTTGTTTCTTTTTTCTTCTTTTCTTTCATCCTCTTTTTGTTTCTTCTTCTTTTCTTTCGTCTTCATTATTGTGTTGCTTCAGACACCATTGGAGAAAACAAATAAATAAAATTAAAGTTTTTTTTAATGAATAAGTGATATAATAAAAAATCTACATATATGCTAATATGATAGAATATTTGGGCATGAAGATTAAAAAATAAAGTTGTAGAGTAATTGAAAACAACAAATTGGAAGAGAGAAATTCAATTGAAAATGACTTAGTGGAAAAAGGGCGAGTAATGTTTGCGTGAACTCCTGATGTTTGGACAAAGATAGAGGAAAAGGGGTGCATTTCCTTCATGTGCTTTGGCTTATAGGTATGGCAACAAACACATCAAAAATAGTTCTTCATGTAAATTGTGTAAACCAAATAAGGCAATATTCGTACTTCCAACTTTCTAAAGAGTTGTCAGAGACTTTTAAGATTATAGTGTTATAGTAAGATCACGCAGGAAAGGTGAGAAGATTCGTTCTATGGTGTTTTCAAAGACAATTGAATCTTCTCTCAACCCCAGAATTAAGGTATTTAAGGAGTCCCTTAGGCTTGAGTCTTGGGCCCCAATAAGGCAATATTCATACTTCCCACTTTCATGACTGTGAGAAGTGGGTAGTTACTTTCCCTATTTCTTGGGAGAGCGTAACTTCCCCTTTGACTCCCTCTTTAATACTGTGATGGATAAGGACGCATCACTTCCTACGTTTTCACAAATAGACGAGTAATCCAGGAAATGGGCGACATCATAAAGAAAAGGGCGTGGGTGTTCACAGTGATTTCTGGTAAACAACCGCTAGTCTTCCAAACTATCGAATAAACTTAATTACTGTTATTCAATTTCTCTGGTAACTTGCAGGATCGACTAGATTGATCCTATGGGACATAGTTGTTTGGCTAAATTTAATTGTAAAATTGGTATTCATATTTAAGACTTCTAATTAAAGTGTTTCAAAGACATCCAATCCACTTTGATTACTACACTAAATGATTCGAAGGATAATTTCTATATGATATAAGGAATGTTCATTAGAAAAATAAAAAGACTTAAGATTGGGTAAATGGCAGGATTAAGTGAGTGAATGTAAAAGTTGCTGAATGTTTAAAGGATTCGAACATAAGAAAAGTGTTTAAATGCAGAAAGAAATAAATGACTCTGAATGTAAAAGCTTTAACGTAAAGGCATGAACGTAAAATGTTTGAGGCACAAATGAAATGGAAATGAAAGACAAAACAGGAAAATATAAAAAGTTTTCATTGAATTGTAAATGTTGGTGTTATCATACGTACATCTTTCGAGCATTCGTTTCCCTATCCATGCGGTATTTTGAATGTTTACTGAATTTGTACAACAAATATGACACACTCTAAATCTTAACACTAAGACCTCTATTTATACTACTTCGACCATAACGGTCTTGCTGTCAGAATCTGCCACGTTCGAAGCATGCAAAGCATTACTTCCCTCTAGCCTCCACGCGTCCTCGAACGCTCCAACGCTTATGTATTTGAATTTCCAATATCCCGCTCACGTTTGAATTTCAAACGCCTTGGAACCTTCGTTTCGAATTCGTTTCAAAGGTTATTTTCGAAAACAACCTTCACAAATATAACCTCATCATTATTTCGAAAATTCTTTAGACTTACACTCCACAACTATCATTCGAAACCTTGAACTTTAATATTTCCATTTGAAAAAACAGTCTCTTCCATTCCAAACCATAAAACTTGCTTTATTCAAACAAAGCCCAATCATTTCATTTCAAATCACAATATCAAAATCTTCAGCCAACAAAATGCCTCTTTAAAATATGTATTTCGAACCCTTTGAGAAATACTTATTTTAAATAGATTCACAAGATTTTGATAGGTCTTTTGAAGAATCATGACATTTACTGTGCATGACTTTACCCACGTCAATCAAGACGCCTCTTTGAGTACCTAACCGTCTTGGACCAGTTACCACAGCATGGTGCGGTTTTAAAAATAATGATTACTATTAATCACACTCATTACCAACACTAGATCTTACGCCACCTCTCTCTGAATCCAACCAACGACTTCCACGTACCCCTAGTCTTATTTAGTGGGTGTTTACACTCACTCTTCCACACTCTCGATAAAACTCATCAGTTTAGTCTTTTCTTCTTTTTCTCCAAAATTCTGAAATCCCCCTCTTTTTCACTAAACCCTAAAACTTCCAGCAATTCTTAACAATGTCTTCATCGACATCATCACAATTGAAGAAATCATCAAAGAGGAAGAACAAGAACAACAACACGGAAACTGTCATGGAGAGCAAGGTGGGTATTTATCAGAATCAATCTGTGCTCAATCCTCAAGCGATTTCCAAAGAGAAAGAAATGTTGTATGCTTCTCAGGTATTAATCCCTACCGTTGTTGCTGGAAAAAGGTTTGCCCTAATGGGTCCTTTAACCGTTTTTGAAATTCTGAAAGATACTAGGAAATTTTTTCCCGTTTGCTATAAATTCAAACCCCTATTCAACAAGATGGATGCCCCTAAGGCAGGAACTGAAGACATAAGCGAATCATCTGATTCGAAAACAACTGAAACTCCAGTCTCACCTCCAAAAGATCCTTTTATTTTAGATTACATCAAAAGAAATTTCAAACCATTTTGATCCTGCCCCACTTCAGATGTAGCATATCAAAACTGGCTCACTAAAGTAGAATCTAAAAAATCCCAGCAATGGGAAGAATTAGGAATTTATAATTTAATCAAACTGTCGAAACCAGGCTTTACTTACAGTCACCCATTGCTATTTGCTTCATTGTACTTCTGGGACAGCACTTATAACATTTTCCACCTTCCGGGCGGAATGATAACACCCACCTTCTTTGATATAGCTGCCATCACTGGTCTTTCACCAGTGGGGGAACTTATATTCCTAATAACGAAGAACATTCTAGCATCATTGACTTCGATGTCAAACTAGCTAGTTTTTCAAAATTCATCATCCATTATCATACTGAAGGGGATGATGTCTCAGACGTAGAACATATCGCTTTCCTTACCTTGTGGCTATCACGATATGTGTTCTGCAGCAGATCCTTGCAAGTGGCGAGTAGGTTCATTCCCCTAGCCAGGGATTTCCATGAAAATAGGAAAGTCTGCCTGAGTGAACTGCTACTTGTCGATCTTTATGAGAGCTTAAGGTCAGCAGTTTCTGGTTTAAAATCCCATGCTCCAAAGAACATTCTTCTGGCTGGACCCTTTTGGTTGCTTCAACTATGGCTTAATGCCATGTTCGAATATTCTTTATCAACCGCTGATACTATCATCGAACAAGATCCAGAAATAGCTGACAGGATCATCGAAGGCACAAGGCTTCAAAAGCTTACTCCAAATGATGACAAGGATGATTTCAAAGTCCATTTTTCTAAATACATCATGATCTTCTCAAAAAGACACAAGTTCGAAGAGTCTATGGCACCTTTTGCTCAAAGGACTTGTGGACCATCATGGTTCACAACGTCTCTCTCAGAAGCTGTCAAGAGCAGAGAGATGCAGGACATTTGGAAAGCGTTTCTTCTTCCTAGGCTAATTTCCTCAAGAATTACTCCAACAAAGAATCAGATTTTCCTCCTGGCTTATCAACCCAATTTCGTTTCTCGACAATTTGGCCTGTGCCAATTAATTCCTGAACCTTTGTTCCAAACACAAAGTGCCATAACCTCAGGCAAAACGTTCAAAGCAAGAGAGGCCAAATTACAACAGGAGCAATATCAAGATTTTGCTCAGTTCGAGCTTTTACCTTTCGAGCCAACATACTTCACAGCAAAAGGATTTCTTGAATGGTGGACTAAGTTCTACCAGACATATATGTTTGACACACTCACCATTCAACAAAAGCTAACTGGCGCGTTCAATGTGCAGGTACACTCCAAGAAAGGTATGTTCACTCATGTCAAAGAAATTAGGGCTTTTCAAAATTATTTCGAAACCACTTATGATCCCACACACTTGGGAACCACTGTACATCGAGCGGCCGAGACCTTGAAGGAAAAATTTAAAGAAAAAACTTCTAAGTTCAAACTTCCTTCAGGGTTGTCATCTGAGGATAGGTATAGGTTGGCACTCGAAATACATCCACCTAAATTTCCTAGGTTGCCCACCTCAGAACTGGCTCTGGCTTGGTTTCCTCCATACCCTTGGTGGTTTACTTGCAAAGAAATGTTCAAATACCAATCTCGAAAGAAACTAAAGCCATCTGAGACTGTGACATGGGCTCGTTACTGGCTTCATAATTTCCCAGTACATCTTCGCTATGACCTTCCTGCCATTTCGATTACATCTAATCAAGGCACATGTGCGAATGCTTGGGAAAATTCCAATTGTATCCTAATTCCCTTATCCTTAACATTTTACCTTAATTGTTTCACTTTTCAGCCATTAGGATAAAAAACGTTACTTCGAAGCCCAAGGACGGGAACACTTCTCAACAAGCTACTGAAGTTAGCGATGATGTAACTCCAACAATACCAACAACAACAACAACTACTATAACAACAACACCGGCAACAACAGACATTTCGATTCCAAAGGTAATCAACTAACCCTGTTGTTTCGAATAAACTGAAGTTTATGATTTAGATCTAACTTATGTTTAAACCTTTTCAGACTAGCAAACTTCCACCAACTACTCCTAAGAAAAGGAAACAAGGCCCCACTGAAAAGAACCTCAAGACTGGTGAAAATTCTCCAACAACTTCTAAGAAGAAGCAAAAGAAAGAAAGCTCCAAAGGCCCTGAGCCTACTAACGTTCCTGGACTTGATTCCAAAAACGTTGCTCCCTCAACAACATCCAAAATTTCACCTTCGACCTCCAATGTAATATTGGAACATATTGACAGTAACATTTCTTCTGATAATCCACAGGTAATTCAAATTCAAATTCCTAACAAAAATAGTTATTCATACCTTGGTACATATTCTTAACTTTTCTTTGTTCATGCAGGATACTTCGAACACGAATCCTACTGCTTCAACTCCTCCAACCGGGACCATTGCTCCAATCACTTCCTCTCTCCACGGGGACTCCAGCAACTTCGTGCAAAACAAAGGGTCTTCCAACATGGTGGCCCTGACTGGGACTTCGGAGGCACACGATGATCAAGGCACCTCACCTCCTTTGAAGGAAGCAAACGAAGAATCACCCAACAAGTCTAAAGAAAATCCACCAGAAACTTCCCTTCTGAAATCTCCTCTTGGAACTCTTCAAGAGAGTCCAAAAATCACTCATGCTGAAAAGGACAAGAATGATTCTCCTCAAGAGAGTGAAGAAACTGTAGAAGAAAGATCCGGTGAAGACGAAACCCAAAGTGGTTCGGCTGATGAGACGAAGTCTGATGCTAATAGCAGCGAGACCAATATTGTCGATGTGGTGGATCTGTGCGACGAAGGAGAAAGTAATGAGCAAGGCAAGGATGGAGATAATGGTGGTAAGACTAAAGAACCTATGGAGGTCGAAATGGACGTGACTCCTTTGAACATGGAACTTTCCCCAACTTCCCAACCTCGACTAACTGAAGAGGAACTAGCTCTCCTAAAACACAATGACCCAATTGGGTACATGAAAACTAAATTGGCCCAAAAGGACATCCCTTTCACTAGGGCTGGCACTGGTTCGACTAACAACACATTGTCCCCAGATGCTAGAGCTATACTTCTTAACAAAGTCAGGAAAACAATCCTTGATGTAGACCTATTCGAAGTTCTTAAAAAGGATAGCACTGCTTGCTATACCATGAAGGAACTTCTCACTCAAGTTAACTTCACAACTTGCTCCTTACCAGTCAGCACTATACTGTTCGACCTCCAAGTATTATTGGATGATGTGACTGGATGTCTCCTACAAGATGAATTAGCTGCTGCTAAAGTTCAAGAGAAACGAAACGCCATGGATGCTGCTTATGAGCGCGCTTTGAAACTTTCTAAAGAGGCTGAAGACGAAGCAACGCGTTTTAAACAGGCGAAGGCTGACTATGAAGTTCGAGCGCGGTCTATTCTCTTTTGGGAAGGACAAATTCAAGAGCTCCAGCAAAAGGTCAAAGAAGCTCAACAAGAGCAATTGGCTTACGAAACTGACACCGCTAGTAACCAATTCGAAGAACTTCTTAGCAGGGGCCTTTCTGAAACAGAAGCAGCAGAGCGTATCAAAGGAGAAGTAACTACTCTAGAAGGAGAGAGACGTTATACCCAGCAAAGACTTGAGTCCTTTAGAAGCACCTTCGCAAGATTGAGAAACAACGTTTATTTTTAAATCTTTGCTTATTTGGTTTAATTTGAGTCTCGGTTTTGTAATATTTGAACAACGCCATTTTGGCAACGTATGGCACCATTTTGGCATCTCCTTATAATATTTCGACTACGTTGCTATTATTCGAATCTCCTGCAGGCGAGGTCTATATTTTTTCAAATATTTTCCGTTAACCTTTAAGATTCGTTTGTCATCAGTTAACTCTTAGATTTCATACGCATTGTTTGAGAATCTCTTTAGTATTAGAAAGGGTCCTTCCCAATGAGGTGACCATTTACCTAATGTTTTATTCTTCTTGTCCATGGGCAATATGACTTTCCAGACTAATTCATTAACAGTGAATGTTTTACCTTTCACCCTTTTGTTGTATGCCCTGGCTACCCTTTCCTTTTGCCTCATTAGGATTTCCAATGCATGCAATCTAACTTTGTCTAACTCAACTAACTCATTCATCATCATCTCCCAATATAATGCAGATGGGATCTCATTTTGCCTTTGAATTCGAACTGATTGCAGATGAATTTCCACTGGTAAAACTGCATCATGGCCAAATGTTAGTTGGAAAGGCGTGGTGTTAGTAGCTTCTTTAGGAGATGTTCTACAAGCCCAGAGTATTTGGTCCAAAGTCTTATGCCAATTCTTTGGCTTCTTACCAACATGTTTTTTAATTAACCCTATTATCACTTTGTTTGCTGCTTCGACCTGACCATTTGCTTGGGCATAATATGGCGTTGATGTTAATAATTTAAAACCCATCTCTTGAGCAAATTCCTGCATCTTTCTACCAGTAAACACAGAACCTTGGTCTGTGGTTATACTCTCTGGTAATCCGAACCTATAAATTATTTGTTTATGTATGAATCCAATAATAGCCTCTTGATTAGCAACTATTAATGGTATTGCTTCGATCCACTTGGTAAAATAATCAATTCTTACTAAGATATATTTCTGTCCTTTAGACGAAGCAGGATTGATCTCTCCTATTAAATCTAATGCCCATCCTCTAAAGGGCCATGGTTTAATGATCGAATGTAACTCACTTGCAGGAGCATGTTGAATTCCTGCATGTTTCTGGCATTCTTCACACCCTTTAGCAAAATCTATATAATCTTTGAGCATGCTGGGCCAATACATGCCATATCGGAATAACAACCATTTCATTTTATGGCCTGCTTGATGTGCCCCACATACCCCATTGTGGACCTCTGATAATGCTAAGTATGCCTCACCTTCTCCTAGGCACTTCAGTAATACGCCTTCCTGGGTCTTCTTGAACAATTCATTTCCCATGAGGACGTATGATAACGCTCTATATTTTATCTTCCTATCAACATTCAATGTTGGGTTTTTAAATAATTCACTATTGGACTTCGCCAATCTGTATCTGACAAGGTGTCTATGGCTAATACTTCGAATTCCTGCTTGTCAGCACAACCTAACTTTATATTTTCTAAATCTGATGGTATGAGTCTAGTAGCCATAACCCTTCCTCTTAATTCAACCAAATCTTCAAATTCTTTGGTGGAAACTCTATACCCTGAAGCCAACTATGCTAGGTCATCTGCCTCTTGATTTTCTATTCTTGGTATATGTTTAATATCCATGTATTCAAATTTTTTGAGTAGCCTATTAACTATGACGAAATACGTAATAAAATTGTCCTTTATGCATTTGTATTCCTTTGTTATTTGCTTGACCACTAGCTCCGAATCTCCTCTAATTTCGACTCTAGTTGCCCCCAATTCCAACAAAGCTTCAAGTCCAACGATAAGTGCTTCGTACTCAGCTTCGTTGTTCGAGCAACGAGGACCATCTAACTTATACTTGAATTTTGTTGGAATTCCTTCGAGAGAAATTATAAGAACTCCAACACCACTACCATCTTTATGGGTCGAACCATCAAAGTATAATTTCCAAGGTTGCATTTCAACGTAACCTATGACAGTCTCTTCGATCAGTGAATGATCAACAATGAAATCAGAAATTACTTGACCTTTCACAGCTCTTAAAGGCATGAAAGTCAAGGAATACTCTGTCAAGGCCAAAGCCCATTTACCAATTCTGCTATGCATTATTGGTTTCGAAAGCATGTGTTTGATAACATCGAAATGAGATGAAACATGAACATCAACAGGCTTTATATAATATTTAAGTTTCATACAAGAGAAATACAAACAGAGACATAGATTTTCTATGTTGCTATATCTGGTTTCCGCATCATTCAACACCCTACTTAAATAGTATACGGCTCTTTCGATGCCATTGCTATCTTCTTGTGCTAACATACTACCTATGGTAACTTCAGAGGCGGATATGTACAATCTCATGGGTTTTCCCCATGAAGGTGGAGACAAGATAGGAGGCTGAGTGAGATATCTTTTTATATTGTCAAACGCCTCCTGATGTGCTTCGTTCCATTCGAAAGCTTGTCCTTGCTTCAAACGAAGTAACAGAGAGAAAGCCTGGGTTCTTCCAATTAAATTCGAAATGAACCTTCTTAAAAAGTTAATTTTACCTAGCAAAGATTGCAACTCCTTTTTTGATGTAGGTGCTTTCGTTTCTACAATGGCTTTGGTCTTGTTTTGGTTGATTTCGATGCCTTTCTTATGAACCACAAAACCAAGGAAATCTCCAGCCTGCACGAAAAATGCACACTTAAAGGGGTTCATTTTTAAGCCATGTTTTCTCATTCTTTCGAATGATTGGCTCAAATGATGCAAATGAGTTTCTGCAGATACTGATTTAATGACTATATCATCAATGTACACCTGCATAAAAGTCTCAATGAAATCATGAAAAATCGAATTCATTGCCCTTTGATAAGTTGCTCCAGCGTTTTTTAAACCAAAAGGCATTACTACCCATTCGTAGGTGCTTAAGGCTCCTGGACAACGAAATGCTGTCTTAGCAACATCTTCTTCAGCAATAAAGATCTGGTTATACCCAGAGTATCCATCTAACATACTTAAATATTCAAATCCTGCAGCAGAATCTATTAACATTTCTTCCACAGGCATGGAATACTCATCTTTGGGGGTAGCAGTATTTAAATCTCTAAAATCTATGCAAATTCTCAGAGAGCCATTCTTCTTAATAACAGGTACTATATTTGCTAACCATTCGACATACCTTGTGGTCCTGATGAATTTGCAGCGCAACAACCTTTCAATTTCAGGTTTAATCTTCGTGAGAACTGCTGGTGCGAACCTTCTAGGGGTCTGCTTGATGGGCTTCTTGCCATCCTTGATTGGAAGTCTGTGTTCCACTAGCTCCCTCTTTAAACCAGGCATTTCATCATAGTCCCACGCGAAACAATCTTTGTTTTTTCTAAGAACTTCGATCACTTTCTGCTTGAGGCTTGAATTGAGTTTTGTGCTCACGTAAGTTATTCTTTTTGTGTTTTCATCTCCCAAGTTCACTTCTTCGAGTGGATCCTGCGCTAACATTTTAGCACCTGAGTCTGTGGGGTCCTTCTCGAAGCCTAAAGGTTCTTTATCATAAATGGCATCTAGCCTTTGATCTATTTCAACTATTTCTTGTTCTTCAAAGGGTGAGCCTTTTGAGCCATCCCCACCTGTTTTGTTTACTTCTGCAGCCATACTATCTACTTCAACTTCTAAGGCCGCCTTCCATTCGTTCTCAGCCATGTAGGCCGAAATCTTTTCGAAGAAGGAGGACTCAATCATGAGCAGGACTATCGAATTCCCAGCCTGCTGGCCGTCTTTGTGCAGCGCCTTCGACTTCTCCATCTCCCTTGATTATCCTTCGATCCTAATACATTCCATCATGGCGAAGGGTCATGTAATAATGCGCGTTCCTGGTCTCATTGATCTCGTCGTTAGGGGTACAAGGAGCAATTTTGGCTAAGTGTTTGTCATAGTTTCTCTTATCAACTAGGTTGACTGCTGTCATGAAATAGCTTTGGTCAGCTTTGATGTTTTCAACAATGCCATCCTCTCTCCATAATACTAACCTCTGATGCATCGACGAGGGGACTGCTCCAACGCCATGGATCCATTCTCTGCCCAACAGCAAATTGTAGTTGGCTTTAGCTTCGATTACCATGAACATAGTGGGTCTGCAGCTTGATCCCACTGTCAAATCCACTTGGATCACCCCCAATGTCTGGCCTACTTTACCTTCATAGTTTGATAGTACCATATTGTGTGGTTTTATGTCAACATCCTGTATCCCTAACTTCTTCAACATGAAATGAGGCATCAAGTTCACTGCAGCGCCTCCATCCACCAGGACTTTGTTTACGCCATGTGTACCAACTTTTGCTCGAATGAACAATGGCTTTAGGTGGTTTTGCATGGCTGGTTCTGGGTACTCGAAGAAGGCATTCTGCTCTTCGACAGCCCCATTATCCATCACATAATAGCATACTGGCCTATGTTTCGTCAGGTCTATTGCATCATCCTCCTCGTGTTCTCCGACTTCAGTCTCTTGCCCAAATTCGCAAGGCAACACAGATACTACATTGCAGTTGATGTTGAGTGAAGATTCCCCTTCTGATTCAAAATTGTCAGTCAGCATATCCTCATCCTGCTCTGGACCTGGCGTATATTCCTTCGATTCGTTTTGCTTTGTTTCAGAGAAAAGTTTCCTGCTAACTGGAGGTTTGCCCCCAGGTTGATTGTTTGGTGCAGGTTTGTTGGTACTCGATTCCTCTTTGTCCTTGCTCGAAGCCACTCCTTTGTCTAACATAGCTTCTCTCTCAGCTTTTCGAACTCTTTGTTGCCTGCGCCATTGTGACCTTGACATAGGGTTCTTTCCCTTGTAGTTTTCCAACCTTACTTCTTCCCTTTTCGCCATATTGAACTGCCTTCTGTACGTCATGGCATGGCGTGCATTTCGTTCATTATTCCTCCACTTGTCTTTCCCCTTGTCAGCCCTAACTTGTAGCCACTTGTCTGTTGGTACCTCAGCAGGAACTTTGAATGTTACCCTTCGAGCGCCTCTAGGATAAGGGCTGTCAGGCCTCCGTTGGGTGTAGTTGTTCTTGAAACGTTGGCCCATCTGACCAGTTTCTCTGTGGTTCCAACATGGGGAGAAAGGGATTGTTTTGAAGGTTTCAACCACTTTCTGATCATATACTGCAGAACATCTTGGACACACTAGGAATTTGGTTGCCCCCTTGTGACAACGAACTAAGAACCCCAAAAGACTTTCTCCAGCCTTAGGGTAGCATCTGAACAACTTGTTATCCTGGCGCCAGTTGACGCATGTTCGTGCCCTTTGTCTTTTTTCAAAGTCTGCAGCAATTCTCTAATTACAAATGATGCTGCATCTGGGATGTGATCGGTGGATCTGGAACTGACTGTTTAACGCTGGTTCGCGAAATGTCGCGGAAGCAAGAGTCGCCACCGTCTTTTATTTTCTCCAACATGGAAAGGACAAAAGCACAGAAAAATTACTTATGAGATTAGCTCTCGGTTCGGGAGGTAGATTTATAGAAAGGGAAGGTGTTAGCACCCTTTCTATCCATGGTTACCCATGGGCTCTTAGGTACTTGCTCATTTGTGTTTTCAAAAGTGTTTGCTTTTCAGAGTGAGTGAGTTTGAAAAAGTTTCGTTTAAAATTTCAGTTCGACTCTTGTATCGGTCCTCAAGAGTGTTTGAAAAGTTGTTTTTGAAAGCTTTTTGAAAGTGTCGGTGTGAAAAGAAGTTTTGATTTGTTTTGAATTAGAGCAAGTACCTATGAGTTGTCTACCTACCCTAAGGAATTAGTCTGTGTAAATATCCTTAAGGTAGTGCCATCCCACCATTGAGAGGTAGGTAGCACCACCGTTAGAGGTGTTCGGGTCAATTCGTTTGTAGGGACAGTGTGGTCACCAGAGCAACAGTAGGACACCTTAGAAGCTACCCCTATGCCATTGATCATGGACATAAGGACTTACTAAAACGTCCTATACTCGACGACCACTTTTCGAGGGGCAAGGCAACAGTGAGGCGTACCCTAAGAATGGTGTGTGAATTGTGTGTCGTTTTCAGTTATTATTTGTCTTGATCATGCATTGAGTGTTCTACGCATTGTTTTTATTTGGGCATACATTCTTTCATGTGATAGTTAGCAATTTAAAGGTGCGGAATTTAAAGTGCGGAAAATAAAGGTCCTACGCTATTACAAGGCGCGGGTCTACATCGCCAAATTAAACCGAGACCCGATTTGAGTGAAAGAAAAATGCGGAAAATAAATGTCCTAATTAACTATTACAAGGCTTTGGGGCAAATACATTATATCCACAAAAGAAGTAAAAATAAATGCGAAAAGAAAATATATTCGAAGGTGCGAGGGCGTTGGACCCTTTAAAGGAATTAAATATGAAATTAGAAGTGAATTAATGATTAAAGAAAAAAGAAGTTATTTTTGGTCTTTGGTATTTAATGAAAATAAAGAAAATGGATTAAAATTAAAAAAATTAAATAAAACCCTAATTCTAGTTGTTTTTAATTTATTAAAGAAAAATGTTTAAGTTTGACCTAATTTAACCTAATTATTTAATGACAAGTTTATTTACAAATTAATTAAGAATTAATAATAATGATGATGAGCTAATTTAATTATTCTGGAAAAAAATAAAATGCTACAAAACCTAATTTTTATGTGTTTTAATTTATTTAAGAAAAATGTTGAAGTTAAAAAAAAACCTAAATTAACCTAAATAGATTATTAAATTTATTTACAAAATAAAATGTTAGTGAATTAAATATTAAAACATATTTTTGTTTTATCTTTTCTGATTTTTATGTTTTATAAAAATTAATTTGGCAGAATTAAAGAAACAATTAATATGATTAAAACAAATAAAAGAAAAGAATAGAAAGAAAGAAAGAAAATGCAAACATGGGGGGTTTTCTGACCCAATTAGGAGGTATACTGGAAGCATTTTGGCCCATTGATTCAGGCCCAGGTTGACTTTCAACGCTTGGGTGAGGCAGGGTTGACTGGTGCACATGATGGAACTCACATGATGGCCCTCAGATTGAGGCATCTGGGCGCGTGGCAAGCAGGAGCTGGAGTTGCATGGTGGTCCTTGGATGAGAAACTGCATAGAAGCATGTTAATTGAAAAAGTATGAAATATATAGGGGGACCTGGGAATCGAACCCAGGTCCCAATGTTTGCAAACACTCCTTTCCACCAACTGAGCCAGCGCGTTCATTCATAAGTATAATGGAACATAATTATTATATGTGAAAAGTGCCAATATCCTGGAACCAACGAAAAAACGCGCCAATGATTTGAACGCACCACTCACGTTTCTCCACGCATCATCTTCTTCAATTGTTATTTGTTTTGCCTGAAAAAATAAGATTAGATAGCGGGGGTTTTAAACCCCCACTAAATGGTACCTACCAAAATAGCGAATAGAGCGTAGTGAAAAAGAAAAAGGGCGCGAGGTATGAGAACGAATCGTTTGGGCATCCTGGTTTCAATGGTGTAGGTTTCATGGCCTAATTTTGCCTTACACGTAAAACCCCAAATCTGGAGCTTTGAAACCATAGGCATCGTTCATGGTAAATTCCCATACGTGCAAGCATTCTTCAATTAAATTGTGCCATTAGCTTCAGAATCATTATATTAGTATAAATCGAACGCTAAAACATATGGAAAATGCATGTAAATTCAAATACGATTAAGGAAATTTTCATGAACAGGGCGACTGTGTTCTACCAATTCTGGATGTATGGGGCTTGGAAAAGTATTGAATCACGTTCAGGAAGGTCACAACAATTGTTTGGAATCCTTTTTAGGCCTTGAAAGAAGCTCTATGTATGTTTTCAGTTTTGAGAATTTTGTGAAAAAAATGCAAAGTTGTTTGATGTTCTTGGGCGCAGCCTACTTCTGTTTATGATTAGGGTTGCATTGTGTTTATGTATGTGAATGCATTAGGTCAGAAAAATCAAGCCCAAAGCCTTTGCATTGATGATTTTGAATTTTTGATTTTGCATAATCTTTTTCAATCTTTTTTCATGCCAAATATGCCAAATCATGAATGATTCTTTCCTTTTTGAATGTGCACGAAATCTTGAGCTTATAATGGACCTATTAGCTGCATAAAAAGATTTAAAATACATGCTTTAGTTATTTTTTCATATTTAATTTTAATTAAATGAATTAATAGAATTAAAAACTCAATTAATTAATTAAAAATAAGAAAATAACTCCCCTTTGGGTCAATGGGTCGTGCATAGCTTTTGGGTGATGATTCTTGGAAGAAATTGAGGCCCATTAGCAATTTTGAGGTATTTGAAGTAAAGTTGACTTTTCAAAATTCCCAAAAATTTCCCAACTTCCACAAGGCACATCTTGCTCAATTTTAAGCTTTGATCATGTTCTTGGACATTTTGGAAAGGTCTTGAAGTCCTCTAACCAATGCCTTTGGTACCATGTCATTTTGATTTACCAATCTCAAGTTATGGTCTTTGACTTAAAGTGCCTTTTTGTTGACTTTTGAAAATGACCTATAATGTTGAAATTGATAACTTCTTGTGAGAGCATTTCTTGGACTTGAAGTGTGAATATGAGTTGTAGGAAATGTCCTCCTCTTCAAAATGAGCTTTGGATGGAATTTTTCTGATAAACCATGTGGAAGTTATGCCCTGGTCAATTTGCAGTTGACTTTTACAACTGTCCAAAAATAGAAACTTTTGCATCTTGAGACTTTTTGAGCCATGCTTTGAGAATCATGATCAAGAATTGATCAAATAATGTTTGTGGCCTCAAAATAATATGTTGACAAAAAATTTGGATTTTTGACTGTCAAATGACCATTTTGCCCCTGCAGTTGACTGTGGTGCAATTAGGGTTTTTGATAGTGCAACTTGGTGCTGTGAGTCTTGAAACTTGGCATGAGGATGCTTGACAATGTTTGTAGGCATTTGGGACTTGTTTGGACCCTTGGAAATCTCAACTTCTTTGCCAGAACCAAAACCCTAATTTTTGACTGTTAGGAGGCCATTGGACAGTGCAACCCTTGGGGAGACTTTGAACCTTGATCTTGGCAAATTTTGAAGAATATGGGAGGGAAAATTTTGGGGTACAAAATGGGACATAACATCATTACAGCATTCTCTTTGTGGCATAGCATAAGGTAGTCTTTGAGACTGGCATCCCTAGCATAACTGTCTTCCATCTTGTATTTTTCTTTCTCTAAGTACCTTTCCATTTCCTTCATTTCGGAACAAGGTTGCTCCATATTTACCATGTTAACATCCACATCTTCTCCTTTGATATCAGTATCTCCCCATCCTGTAGGTTTGATGTCTTCAATTGGGGTCTTTGAGCTTTCTGGGGCGGAATACTTCACCATGTAATCGAACTTTCTGCTGGGCTCCCCCAAGGTATCCCATATTCCTTTATGAGGAAGAACTGACAGTGTGATATGTACTTTCTCCAATTTTCGCCTCAAGCTTTCAGTAGCCTGTGTCAAATTTTGTTTTTGGTTCTCCTGGCCTTCAGTAGCCTGGATCTCTTTCGAAGCAACCAAAGGAACTCCTTCGATCAAAGCTTCTTGTTCCTTATGGAAGTCCTCAGTAACTTCCTTTTCGACTTCAACTAACACGTAGTTTTCATCTTCAGTGTTTTCCTCTTCTGATGGAGTGTCACCTTCATTTTCTCCAACCATATTTATCTCTCCAATGTATGCAGGTTCAGAGTAATTGGTGTCAGCAACATCTAAAGGGTCATCATCCACTTTCATCTTTGGCTTGTCAGCGAACCTTAATCTACCATCCTTGATTGCATTTTGAATCAGATCCCTGAAAAGAAAACATTGTGAGGTTTTGTGGCCTAAGAAACTGTGATACTTACAAAACCCTGTTTTCTTTCTTTGATCTAAAGGTGGTAATTTGACATTCGATGGAACTATTAGTTGGCCATCTTTGACAAGCAAATCAAAAATTTCATCACATTTCGTTACGTCGAAGGTATACACCTTCTTTGGGAACTTGTCACTTTTCTCATTTTCAATAATTTCTTTCCCTTTTGTGGGAACTAGTAATTTACAAGAGTAAGGCGGAGCCTGTTTTAATTCAGCGAGATCAATTTCGACCTCTTCGAATTCAGGGTAGTCTTCTGCTTCCTCAGTTTCGACATATGAAACCCTTTCTTTCTTGTTATTTTTAAAAACCTGGCTTTCTCGGCCTTTAGTCTTTCGACTTGTCGAACCCTGTCCGCTAATTGGGCCATATCCCTCAAGTATTGTGTATCTAATTTCTTTCGAATGGAGTAGTCTAGGCCACCAACAGCCATTTCGACTAATTCATGTTCAGGAACTACTGTGAAACATCTAGACTTCAAGAGTCTGAACCTATTCAGATAATCATCTATGGGTTCAGTAAACTTCCTCTTGACACTGGCTAGCTCTTTCAGACTTATTTTAGATTGTCCCATGTAGAATTGTTCATGAAATAATCTCTCCAAAAGAGTCCAAGTATCTATGGATCCAGGAGGTAATGTGGTGAACCATGTGAAAGCGTTCTTAGTTAGGGAACTTGGGAAATATTTAATCCTAAGGTTCTCATTATTTGCTATGTCTCCTGCTTCGGTCAGATACCTGGCTATGTGTTCGACTGTTGACTCATTGGTGTCTCCAGCGAACTTTGTAAATTTAGGGACCTTATATCCCCTTGGTAAATCAGTGTGCATCACATAATCTACTATGGGATAGGAATAGTTTGGCCTTCTAATTCCTGTATTGAGACCGTTTTGAGCCATAATCCTTTCTATCATGGTGGTTAAATTATTTTCTGCCAAGATGTTGTCATTTCGAATTCTATGAACGACTTCATCAGCATCTTGGTGTCGACCCACCATGACAACTCCTCTAGGTTGTTCTTCTCGAAACTCTGGGACTTCTAACCTTTCGACCCTTGCCCCTGGTTCTATAACTCCCCTTTGTGGTTCCTCTCGAATCACTGGGGCATCTTGTCTTTGTGCCCTTGCCCCCAAGTTAACCCTCTCTCTGGTTGGTCTATAGGGTGGGTCATCAGCAATTTGTTCTATGATGGGTATGTTCGCTCGAACCATCGCCTGATTCTGCCTACGCCTTTCTGGCGGAGCGAAAACATTTGCTATTCGACTCATGTTGTCTGCGTTTTCTCTGTTGGTTACAATCACATTTTGTACTATTGGGGCAAAGATTTCTTGCATAGTCTGCGCTAACACTCCTATCATATTATGGTTACTATCATCCATTAATTGTCTAAAGGCCATCTGATTTTCTATGGTTAAGATAGGTAGTGTATTATGACCTACTGAACCTTGGGTATTTGTCATAAATTGGTTGGCCCCAGATCCGGACCCAAATTGTGGTGACGAATTTGATGTGGAATTGTGCAAACCCGCCATAAAAGATGTTGGCATCCCATAAGAGGGATTTCTGAGTCTATTGCCATCGAAACCGGGTGGTCTAGTTGGTTGTGGGGTGGCGAAATGGGTTTGTGTCCCTGATGGTGGGACAAATCCCGCAGGATAACTAGTGATCCCTGTATTTCCTAGGGTCGAACTGTTGGTTGTTGTGCCACTTGCTCCATTTGTGGCCACACTACTGGTAGAAGATGCAACAGACTGTGCGTTCGTAGGGATCGCGTTAGACGTCCCTGTCGAAACAGACGTATTGGTGCCTGCTCCATGTGGGGCATTTTGTTCCCCTTGTTGATTGCTTGGATTAGACATCCTACTACTACGTTTTCTTCTGGGTAAGGGTTGATTACTATTAGTTGTTTTACCACTTATGAGGTTCATATAACAGCAAAATTGATACTCAGAAAAGAACTTACACAGCGAGATTATATCCTAAAAATCTTTACTTTCGACTTTCTTAACAACGCGTCCCATTGGGCGTGCCAATTTGTTCACAGTGATTTCTGGTAAACAACCGCTAGTCTTCCAAACTATCGAATAAACTTAATTACTGTTATTCAATTTCTCTGGTAACTTGCAGGATCGACTAGATTGATCCTATGGGACATAGTTGTTTGGCTAAATCTAATTGTAAAATTGGTATTCATATTTAGGACTTCTAATTAAAGTGTTTCAAAGACATCCAATCCACTTCGATTACTACACTAAATGATTCGAAGGATAATTTCTATATGATATAAGGAATGTTCATTAGAAAAATAAAAAGACTTAAGATTGGGTAAATGGCAGGATTAAGTGAGTGAATGTAAAAGTTGCTGAATGTTTAAAGGATTCGAACATAAGAAAAGTGTTTAAATGCAGAAAGAAATAAATGACTCTGAATGTAAAAGCTTTAACGTAAAGGCATGAACGTAAAATGTTTGAGGCACAAATGAAATGGAAATGAAAGACAAAACTGAAAAATATAAAAAGTTTTCATTGAATTGTAAATGTTGGTGTTATCATACATACATCTTTCGAGCATTTGTTTCCCTGTCCATGCGGTATTTTGAATGTTTACTGAATTTGTACAACAGATATGACACACTCTAAATCTTAACACTAAGACCTCTATTTATACTACTTCGACCATAACGGTCTTGCTGTCAGAATCTGCCACGTTCGAAGCATGCAGAGCATTACTTCCCTCTAGCCTCCACGCGTCCTCGAACGCTCCAACGCTTATGTATTTGAATTTCCAATATCCCGCTCATGTTTGAATTTCAAATGCCTTAAAACCTTCATTTCGAATTCGTTTCAAAGGTTATTTTCGAAAACAACCTTCACAAATATAACCTCATCATTATTTCGAAAATTCTTTAGACTTACACTCCACAACTATCATTCGAAACCTTGAACTTTAATATTTCCATTTGAAAAAACAGTCTCTTCCATTCCAAACCATAAAACTTTCTTTATTCAAACAAAGCCCAATCATTTCATTTCGAATCACAATATCAAAATCTTCAGCCAACAGTGGGTTCCCGAAATGGGCGGTTAAGAGGCTTGATGGGATGACGTACTGCACCAATTTCCCTTAGGGAACCCTTGCATCGTCTCCTATGTGCCCTTTGTAAATATACCAATACAATAGAAGAAGTGTATCCCAAACTTATTTAACTGATAAGAATTCTACAATCACAAATTCACGTTTTAATCATCAAGGAGACTATTCAAAGGCTTAGTCTAACACAAACCTACTTCTACACAAGAAATCATTACGAAAGCAATAAATCCTAACTACCTGCAATTTCTAGGAAAGCAACAAAGCCTAAACATACCTAAGAAAATAAAAAGAGGTAAGGTTAGAGAGATAAAACACATGATTTATAGTAGTTTGACTTATTTTTCCTTGCTAGAGCTTAATTCACTCTTCAATGGTTTCACTAGTAAACATTTGTAAGGTCTTCCACTATTTTGTAAAGTTAATACATGAGTATTTTTGGTACAACAGAAAATCAACAACACTGAACACTACAAGCCAACAAATAACTTTAGCCAACATATGTATAAATTGATTTTCCCTTCTATTGTAGCATAACACTAAAACTGTCAATCTTTCAAGATCTCCACTTGATCTAGAAATCTTGCTAGCCACAAAGATCCTGCTCCAATATTCTATTCTCCATCAATCTTTACTCAGTCATACCGGTTCCTTTTCTGAGTCTTTGTTATGCTTGTTGCAGCAGCAAGCAAAAAGTAAAGTATTACTTTATCGGATGATATATGTTATATTGTATCATGTCCATAGAGATTGGTGCTACTAAATTATTGTTCGACAAAGCTCGCGTTAATGAGTTTGAGTTTAAATGGGTTGTTTGTAAGGAAAGGTAAAAGGTATTAACAGAAATTAAATGTATAAAAAGGAAAAGGAAAGACAAACTTATCTGGTACGAATGTACACTACTCTTCACAAACTTAAACCCATTGTCTAGTTATACTCAACCTACAATACTCGTCAATGTCACCACATATCACTCACAACCTAAGTCATTTCTAACCCGAATTGAGAAGCCGACTGTATGGCCTTGGTAGCGATCTCTCAACCACCTCAATAACACAGAAGTCAACCATGCTAATCTCATCGACGATCTCTCAGAGAGACACAACCAACACAGAGGCATTAATAGACACCCAAGTGAACGTCAACTCTAAATCTATCTCTAGAATCCAGAAACTAACAGACTATCATCCTAGATAAGAATCCAAGCTGTATATGTCTATAACAACCCAAACCCCAAAAACAGAAGAAAAATCCAAGATAACAATCAACAAAGATTTGTAAAGTAAATTTAATATAACTCCATGGGTGAAAAATATACATGAGATCAAAGTAAAAACATAAACAAAACCCAACAAAAGAGAAATACATAGAGAGGAGAAGAGATAAACCAAAAATCTTCCAGTTTGTCAGTGTCGGTCAATGAGAAATCCACTTCAATCATCCATAAACAAAGCCCTAGTGTTGTTTTCTAAGCTAAACCTAAGAAAAAATGAGGTTGATGGAGTTGGGAGAACAAAAATTACCCCAAAAACTATAACCCTTACAAATGAAATGAAAAGAAAATATATATAAAATCTGATCTGACGCCGTTGTCCGGCGAGCCAAATGCATCACCTGGCGACAACCTTTATTTCCTTGGCGCAACCTGCACTATGCACGCAACTGGCCACAAATATCTACCCTCGCCAGATGAAGGGAAGCTTCGCCCGGTGACACAAAGCTTCCTCTCCCAGTGAGATGCTAGCGAGCCCAAGTCAGTAGCTACTAGAAAAATGATCCTTTCCTCTCGTCCCTCCGTCGCCAGTGAAGGCTCTTCGCCTAAGCTTCGCCTAGCGAGGCACACCAGAACAACAACTTTTTGTTGCTTTCTCTGTATAAATTCAAATGGATTCTTCTTTTGCCTTATTCCTTTATTGATCAAATTTGCACCTTGGGCTTTATTCTCTTGCTCCAACAATGCTCAAATACCTACAAAATAGATACAAAACTATCAAATGATACACTATGTACACAAAAAACAAATTTATACAAACTAAACGAATTTACCAAAAAAGCGGGGAATTATTCATAAAATAATAACAAAAGCATTGATAAGTGCAACAAAAGTATATACAAAAATAACTACAATTTGCACTTATCAATGCTCAAGAATAGTTGGAAAACTCTCAACTTCGTTTCGCAACAACTTTTACACAGTTCTACCAAAGTATTCAATGGAGTATAAAGAACACTATTCTCTTTATTGAAAGTCAATCTCCAGATATCATAGACACAAAGCAATTCTTTATCATGATACACACAACAAAACTTCACAAAAAACATATTTTCCCTAATGTACCTTGGATCTACCGCTCATACTCAATCTTTAGAGTTGAGTGCCACAATAATGCTTTCTTATATCAAGGTGGAAGATAATGATGGTTATCTAAAGAGCCTCACACAACACAATGTACATCTCACAAGAAAGACATTCAATGATATTTTTCACGAGGTTGAAACAAGAAGATGATGTGTTTGTGAAAGGAAGATCACTATTTGGGTTTTCTCAAGATTTGTGAAAATACAAATTTTTTTATCTTAATTTTTCATAAAATAACTCAATAAATTTTTATGAATTAGTAAGAATTGATTCTTCTAAAACCATTATTGAGAAAATTGACAAAAAAAAGTTTATATAGGTGTTAGAGGTTAGACACCAAGTGAGAGAAAAAATGAATATAGAGGTGATTCAAATCATACGATTATGATTGAAATCGGAGGGAAATGACTTGAATCAAGGTAATAAAATCTACAAATGACAAGCTTTGATTCGAATCAAGATGTGATATTACATTATTTGAGTCAAATAATTACTTGATTTGAATCATGGTTAATTTTTTAAAGCTTATTTTCTCATGATTTGAGTCAAAGAGAATCATGATTCAAGTCATGGTGTCTTTTGATTTGAGTAAGGGAAATCCTTGATTCGAATAAGAAATACATAGCCAAAATCCTGATTTCCAAAAGAATTTTTTATTCAATCAACTTTATACTTGATTTGAATCAAGGCAAAAATATGTTGAATTTTTGAACAACTTATTCATGATAGAAAACACATTTAAATGGATCAAATCTAATTTATTGTATGTAAGTGGAAGCATAAGGTACAATCTATGTGAAAGATCAAATTACAAATGAACTAAATAAATCAATAAATCAAATTAAAATAAATTGAAAAAGTTGCAAAAACATCAAAACATTCATGAGAGAGTGCAAGAATATCGTTGTTACTGACATCACAATTTTAGTCTTCCCCTTTTTTTTTGTTTGAAAATTTTGAGATATTATTTGATTTTTGATTTGAATCCAATTATTGATCAACACACATATTTGATACATAAACTCTTGAACATCTTAATACTTAATATTGAGCTCTCAAGCTCCCCTGCATTCAATACTTAATGCACGTAAAAATTCGATATCTCATAAACTTCTTCCCCTTAAATATAAAAAAAGATAAAACACACAAGAACATACGATTGATTGTGATGTAGATGAATTAAATAAATGACAATGCACATAGATATGTTATGCATACAGAGCAATCACACTATCACACA
Source organism: Vicia faba (assembly GCA_948472305.1). Lineage (NCBI taxonomy): Eukaryota > Viridiplantae > Streptophyta > Magnoliopsida > Fabales > Fabaceae > Vicia > Vicia faba. The sequence continues at coordinate 1,451,711,998 of OX451739.1, forward strand.
TAACAAATAACAAATCACAACCACATAACGTGTCAAACAATAAAAAAACATAATAACATTAAGTATAACTAAGAAGATTAAAGAGAATGAAAAGATCATACTAATATGATGATCTAGAACTCTAACTTACTGCATAATCAAGGTTAGTAATCAACACCAAAACTTAAGAACAAAAGTACAATATGATAAAAAATATGATATGATACATCTTCCCACACTTGTCTTAATAATCCATTAAGATTATAAGAATCTCCTGTATAAGATATCAATGAATAGAAATAGGTCTCAATTGGAGTTGAGTGCTCATTGGTTAGTACTTAGCCTTCAGAGATCCAAGTGATAATACCGCTTTGAACTTTTATGTTCGTTATATGACATTGGGGCCTTATGTGATTTTTTTTACAGAAATAATGACACACAACTTTAGAAGACCAATTTCTTCTATATTTTCTAGTGACAAAGGCATTGTTTTTAACACTGTACCTTTGATGACTTGAACTATAGAACAAACACTAGATGAATAGTGACATTGTGTCAATTGCCTTTTAAAATTTTCAATCTTAATTTTCAAAGTTGGACAATTTTCATATTTAACTACCTCAACTTTTTATACTAAAGTATGAGACACACAAACTTGACCATTTAAAAGAGATACATGAACATCTTTTAATGACTCCACAACATTATTAAGCCTTAAAATTTCTTCTTGAAGATTCGAAATGATTTTCCTTTGAAGAGTAAGTTTTCTATTTGATTTTGGAGCATCTTAATACATATAATCAAATGCCTTAGATAATTGAACATAAGAACGTAAGGAATGAGAGTCGAAATCATATACGGTTGAGTATTTATGCTTATGTCTAGTCATCAAGTAAAAATTAACCATTTCTTTGCTTGAACTAGAGTTGGAAGATGGAGATTCCTCATATTATTCCCATGTGTTGTACCCCAAAATTTTCCCTCCCATTTTCACACAAGAAATACTCCTAGAGGTTCTCAATTGCTCAAGGTTGACCAAGAATTGACCAGACAAATTCTCCTCCTAGGACAATGAACCCCCCAACTAGGGTTCCAATTTTCATCAAGATGGTTGAGCTCCAAAGGTATCAAATGCTTTCCGTGGTACTTATATGTCTTCAAGATCATCCATGCCAAATTTCATGCCTTGCACAATAAGTTTGCTCAGTCAATTGCTCAAGTATTGGAAAATCAACTATGCTAGGGCAAAAGTCAACTGTGGCCCATATACAGTCAAACTTCAAGATTTTTGGTCAACATCAACATCTTGAAGTGATATACATAATTTTATCAAGGGTTGATCATGATTCCTCAAGAAATACTCCTAATCTATCAAAAGTCAAGAGTTGCTAAATTAGGGTTTCTATAAGAAAAGTCTACTGAACTTTGACCAGGCATAACTTTCACATACTTCATCCATTTCCCCCCAACCAAAGCTCATTTTGAATAGAATGTAATTCCCTACAACTTCTCTTTTGTCCTAAATTTCAAGAGATGCACCATTTGAAAGATACAAGCTCATACATTACATGTCATTTTCAAAAAGTCAACATAAGATATTTTTTGTCAAGGCAACTTACATGAAGATAATGTCTCCAAATGCAAAAATGATTAAAAGAGAAAGTGTATAGGACATCTTGATCTTTCCAAAAAGTTTAAGATCACATTCAAAAGATCAAAATTGAGCAAGTTATGAGGTGCACAAGTTGGGCAACTTTCAAGAAATACGTGAAATACAAAGTGAGCGAACTTGAAGTTTTGAACTAGTGGGCCTAACTTTTGATGTTCAAACATGTTCATAAGGTGTTAGAGGACCTATAAATCCATTCACATATTTTTTTATGATTTTTATTTCTTTTATTTGAATTTTTATTCATTTAAATGAAAATAAAATTTGAAACAATGGTATAAAGGCTTGAGCTTTTTGTTTCAATCATCTAAAGGCCCAAGACAAGTCATGACAACTCATTACAACCTTGTCAATTTCGTGGGGACTCAAGAAAGGAAGAAACATTGAAAGTTTGGAAAGTTTTAAAGTTGTTTTCTTGTTTAAACCATGGCATGATTACCTTGATTCCATTCCTTATTTGTCAGCCCGAATACAAGCCAACAACATGTCCAGATTCGTGCAAGGCATCCAAAAGACAAGAATCATGCAAAGAAGGCAAGTTTTAAATATGTTGGAATTTTAATTTTATGGGCATGATTTCCTTTTCTCTTTCCATAATTGTTGGCTTCTATTTCATTCTCGATATAAAGGCAAACAAAGGCAGAAGAAGGGCCAGAAAAACCATTGCATAACAAAGCTCTACAAAATTCTCAGAAATTTCTCAAAGTTGCAAAATTCTTAACCACACTTCCAGGTGCTCTCAAGCAAAACAAAGGATCCATTTATCTCCCCTAGGCTCCAAAGAGTTGAACTAGGCTCATAACCAAGACCTTTCACGTCTACAACTCTCACATCCAATTGTACCGATTTTGGTAAAATTTTCTTGAATCTCAAATTGTCTATTCATGTCATATAAAATATTTTTGTGCATTGATATGTGTTTGTGAGACCATTTAGAACAGGTTATGATGATTGCATGTGCAGATGAACACCCTATACACAAGATGCGATGGTTAGGGCTATAAGCCTTTTGAGATTCGGATTCTGTGATACATGGACTTTTAATCCAAATCCACGATAGGCCTCATGAGAGAGATACACATGATTCTGAAGAATTTTCTCCAGCGCATGGGCTCTCTTGCTAATGGGCCTGGGATTTTGCTTAGCGCATCCCCCCATTTTCTTTACAACATGACCCATTCTTTTGTTTTTTTTTGCTTTAATTATTTATTTTCTTTTCATTTCAATTAATTCTTTTTTATCAAAAAAATCATAAAATCATAAAATCACAAAAAATAGATTTAGTTATTTTCTTTTAATTAATTTAATTTTCATAAATAAATTTAATTTAACTTAATCATGTTTTAGTATTTATTTCATAGTTAATTTGTAATTAATTTAGACTGAGGTCTTAAATATTAAAATCAAATCACAAAAATACCAAAAATATTTTTCTTAATACTTAGGTTTTTTAGGACATTTGATTTTCTTTCTAAACAATCTCTTCCTTTTTTTTCTTCTATTTTTCTTTTGTTATTTAAATTCTAGAAAGAATGTATAGGCCGCGCATTTGATTTTGTAATAGTTAGTTTATCTTTTTGCATTTTTTTCTTCTAAATATTGTAACTGCTCATGGGATGTAATAGCGTATGATTTACAATTCCCGCACTTTAAATTTCTGCATGATATTAACTGTTAGTAATTAGGCTTGTGTAGTTGTTTAGGTATTGGCTTGCATTTTTGGTAAAACCCAAGTGTATGTGTGAATGTCATGACTGATGTCATAACATTCTAGTTTAGTTTGTACTGATTCATTAGGTACCTTTGCAGAAAAATATTGTCATTCAGGTACTGATGTTTATAAGTGTGTATCTGAGCATTTTGCAAAATGATCACATTTTCCTAAATCAGTAGACAGGTTCCTCAGATGTCATAACAGATGTTAAGACATCCTGTTCTGAACTAACAGGTTTGCAGGTTGGTTAATTCTGAGTTTTTTCAGGAAAATAACTCAGTCTTTCCAGAACAGAATCCTGCGTTTTCTGAGGGGTAACCTAGCTCAACCCTAACCTGGTTAATAAAGTCCTGTGACCTAGTCTTAAGGTCAAACGAAATTAACCCTAGGTTTTTGTGGAAACCCTAACTGAAGTTGCAGCTGCTATATATTCAACAGAGTTGCTGTTTTGCAAGTAATCCCTTTTTTGGTCAGAAGATCATTTGTAAACTGTATAGGTTTAATTATTGTACTCCAAGCAATTATCATTGTGATAAGTGACTTGGAATAGGTTTTTAATTGTAAGGGTTGTGTAGCACTCAAAGCTTTGAAGCAAGAGTGTTTGAATGTTTCTTGACTAAAGCTGTGAAGCAGAGTCAAGTTAAGTTGTGTATCACTCAAAGCTGTGAAGCAAGAGTGGTTGTGTTACTTGATTAAAAAGCTGTGAAGCTTAATCAAGTGTATGTTTTTGAAGAGTGTCTTCATCAATTCATTAGTCAAATTGTTTTATGTATCACTGCTGTGATTGAAGGGGAGTGAGTAGGAACTCAGGTTTAAGTTGTACTTAGATTGAAATTGCATTGGGTAGGTCTTAAGTGAAGGAGATAAACTGGTTGGTTTATTCCTGAATTAACATCTCTTATAGTGGATTTCCTCCCTGGCTTGGTAGCCCCCAGAGTAGGTGTTGTTGCACACTGAACTGGGTAAACAATTGACTGTGTTCTTTATTGTTTTTGTATTTACTGTCATATAGTAAGTCAGATACGGTGTCATAACATTGAACGTGACATTGAGTATCTGGAGCCAGAATTTCAATTCGCATCAGAGCAGGCACCCTGCCTGTATTACTGGGTGAGATCTAGGGATATCACTTTCTGGCACTATGGACAAAGAAGGAATCTTTGGAAATAGACCACCCATTCTGGATGGAACTAATTATGACTACTGGAAACCTCGTATGATTGCCTTCCTAAAATCTCTGGACAAAAAGGCTTGGAGAGCTGCTGACAAAGGATGGATCCATCCCACCATAACTGAGAAAGATGGGACAATCAGTCTGAAGCCTGAGGAAGATTGGAGTAAAGAAGAAGATGAGTTAGCTCTGGGAAATTCCAAAGCTTTAAATGCCTTGTTCAATGGAATTGATAGAAACATTTTCAGACTAGTACATCAATATGAACTGGCTAAGGAAGTTTGGGACACTCTCAAAACTACTCATGAGGGCACTTCCAAAGTAAAAATGTCAAGGCTTCAGATGTTGACTACCAAGTTTGAGAATCTAAAAATGATGGAAGATGAAACCATTCATGAGTTTCACATGAACATCTTGGAGATTGCCAACACCTCAGGAGCACTGGGAGAAAAGATGTCAGAAGAAAAACTGGTGAGGAAGATTCTCAGATCCTTGCCTAAAAGATTTGCAATGAAAGTAACTGCCATAGAGGAAGCCCAGGACATCAGCAAGTTGAAAGTGGATGAACTTATTGGGTCTCTTCAGACTTTTGAGATGGGGATCACTGATAATGGTGACAAGAAGAACAAAAGCATAGCACTTGTATCCAACACTGATGTTGAAAACAAGGAGGATGAAGAAGAGAATATTTCAGAAGCTATTGCCATGCTTGGAAGACAGTTCAACAAGCTCATCAAAATAATGGATCCAAAGTCAAGGTCTAATGTTCATAACATTCCCTCTGACATTGATAGTTCCAGCAGAAGACCAAGGTCAGAAGAAAAGGGAAACCAAGGTAGAGGTATTCAATGCCATGGATGTGAAGGATATGGACATATTCGAGCTGAATGTCCTACCTTTCTTAAGAAACAAAAGAAAGGAATGACTGTTACTTGGTCTGACTATGATTCAGAAAGTAATTCTGAAGAAGAATCTGCCAAACTAGTTACTGCTCTAACTAGTGTTTGTACTTCTGAAAGTGACACTAGTGATGAAGAAGTGACATTTGAAGAACTGGCTGATACCTACAAGAAATTGTGTATCAGAAGTGCTGAAGTCTGTGTACAGAATGAGAAACAATCAAAACTCATTATAAAGCTGGAGGCTAAAAAAAGGGCAGATCTTGAAACTATAAGTCACCTAGAAAGGGAAGTTCAATTACTGAACTCACAACTGAACCAAATGACAAAATCTGTCAAGATGTTGACCAATGGATCAGATAAATTGGAAGAGATCCTTCAAGTTTGACAAAATGTGGGAAACAAATCTGGTCTAGGATTTGTGGAAGCTAAGAAATCTGGTGCAGACAAGAAGATTAGGCATGTTAAACAATTGTCAAAGCAGATGTCTCAACACAACTCTCAACATCAGAAATACATGAAGAAAAAATACCAAAGATGGAGATGTCATCATTGTGGGAGGTATGGACACATAAAGCCCTTCTGCTTCAAATTGCATGGATACCCTAATCAAAACTCAGGTGCTAAACCTAAGCCAAAAAGGGTACCACATACTCCTCATTGGAAGAAAAAGGCTACTGCCCTGATAGCCCATACTTCCCTGAGAATGTCTGCAAAGGAAGGCTGGTACTTTGACAGTGGATGTTCCAAACACATGACTGGAATCAAAAATCTCCTCAATAATGTTAAGCCTCACACCACCAGTTTTGTGACTTTTGGAGATGGTGCTAAAGGTGAAGTCAAAGGAGTTGGTAATTTGGACTGCCCTGGAGTTCCAAGTCTGAATAAAGTACTGCTGGTAAAAGGGTTGACTGCTAATCTCATTAGTATCAGTCAATTATGTGATCTAGGATTCAAGGTCAACTTCTCAAAATCTGAATGTCTAGTAATTAATGAAAAACTAGAAGTTGTAATGAGAGGAATCAGATACAAAGATAACTGCTACTTGTGGCAGCCTGAGAACACTGATAACTCCACTATGTGTCCAATTACCAAAGAAGAAAAAGAGATGAAACTGTGGCAACATAAGCTTGGTCGTCTTCATCTAAGAAGAATGAAAAGAGCTACCTCTATGGAAGCAGTCAGAAGGACTCTAAAACCACAGGTTGATAATGGCTGTGATGTGGCAAATAAACTTGAAGAAGGATGTGTTGTCAGAACCATAAGTTATCTTGACAAGGATGTTGGAAATAACAAGTCTAATAAATTCTGTTTCCCTGAAGAAATGAAGCTTGAAGTCTCCTCTCCTATAACTCTCCATCAAAATGGACTGGACAAAAAGAAAATCATTCAAGAATCAACCAGAACTATGATTCATATCAAAAGAATGCCTTCCCAACTCTGTGCGGAAATAGTTGCTGCAAGGAATAACTGTTCTCAAAATATCTGGTCAAAACAGATGCTCACTGAGTATAATGTCTCACAAGATGTTGTGACATTGTGTTGTGACAATCTGAATACAATCAATATTTCCTTAAACCCTATTCAGCATAACAGGAACAAGCACATTGACTTTGTAGAGAAGAAGTCATTTAAACTAGAACATGGTACCTTTAAGCTTCAGCTGTCTGATTCTTCTATCAAGGCTGTTGTTGGAAATAAACTTGAAAACTTGAGGGGCAGGTTGGGTATTTACCAACATGAGAAATTATAGCAATTAATTTTGCTTAAAACAAGGGTTGAAGGAGTTAATTTTATTAAGTCTACTTTTAGTGGGTTAATCATATGCTTTCCCAATTCTTTCAAAATCCTTAAGAAGTTGAAAAGACTCTCTTTTGCCTCCTACCTCTCTCGTCTTTGCAACCTGTTCCCTCCTCTCAATCAAAGATTTTTCTCAAATTGCCACTGGTACTCAAAGTCAATCAAAATGTCTCAGACATCATCTTCAACCAAGGCGACTTCATCATCCTCATCATCCTCATCATCTGACCAAGACTCTAGAGCAATCACCACATGCATAGAATCTGAAGTTCTTGAGGCCACTCCTCTCAGGGAGATGGCAACTGACCCAGCCAAAGTCAAAAAGCTAAGAACCAGACATGCAGGAAGAGCTCAAGCTGCAGCCTCTGGTAATCCTTCTCATCCTTCTTCTTCTGTTCCAAATAGAGAAGGATCAGTTCAAGTTCATCAAGCTATTGCTAGGCTTGTTACTAGTATACTAAGCGGAAACAAACCTGTACCGGGGATCTCTGTCCCTTTAAATCAATCAGAAAGCCCAAATGTGGACATCTCTGAGAATGTAGATGTCTCTGAGAATGTTGTGACACAAAAAGACAACATTCAGAACTCCTCAGAAAAGACTGCTGATCCACCTATCATTGATGTGGATGAGGATTACTCAGATAATGATCTGATTGCCAATGTAAACCCTAGCATAGCTAGGAGATTGATGAAAAGAAAAGGTAATCAGAATGATAAACCTGCTGTTAAGAAATCCAAGGCTGAAGGCATGGCTGAGAAAAGTATTCAAACAAAAGGGAAGAAGGCCCAGGTGCATACTGCTAGACAACCAATTTCAAAGAAGAGAAAAGAACCTGAATCTTCTGATTCTGATGAGGAATCAGAATTTGAGATTGATGTTGAAGAAATTCCTATTAGAAGGAAGCTCCCCTCCAGCAAAATTGCTAGAGTGCCTGAAGTCCCAACAGACAACATCTCTTTTCATCATCCTGACAATGCAAACAGATGGAAGTATGTTTGCTTAAAGAGAATAGCTTTAGAAAGAGAACTCAACAATGATGCCTTGGAGTGCAAAGACATCATGGACCTGATCAAGAATGCTGGACTGATGAAGACAGTGATAAAATTTAACAAATGTTATGAAAATCTGGTCAAGGAGTTTGTAGTGAACTTGTCTAATGATTGTGCTGATGGAAGGTCAGCTGACTTTGAAAGTGTTTTTGTTAGAGGAAGAAGGGTCAAGTTCTCTCCATCAGGAATTAACAAGTTTCTTGGAAGAACAAATGAGGATTGTCCTGATCTGGAGGCCACTGACAATGAAGTTTGTCAAACCATCACAGCCAGGCAAGTGAAGTGCTGGCCCTTGAAAGGCAAGCTGAATGCCAGCAAACTCAGCATGAAATTTGCCATCCTGCATAAGATAGGTGCAACCAACTGGGTGCCTACAAATCATAAATCAACTATCTCCACAGGATTGGGGAGATTTATTTATGCTGTGGGAACCAAGACTGCTTTTGACTATGGCAAGTACATCTTTGAACAAACTTTAAAGCATGCTGGTAGTTATGCTGTCAAAGGACCAATCGCCTTTCCCTCCCTCCTTTGTGGAATTATCCTTGCACAATACCCTGATATCCTTGTGGCAAGAGATACAGCTTGCAAAAGAGCTCCTGCCCTTGGCTTGCACTACAAACTGTTTCAGGGATCTCATGCTCCAGATATTGTCATAACATCAGCTGAGACATCGTCTGTGAAGACCCAGTCCAAGACATCTGATGTCATAGCTGTTTTAAAAGAGACTTGCAAAGAGCTGGATGCTAGGAAAAAGACCCTAGAAATCCTAATTGCCAGGTTAGAAAAGGAGGAAGATGAAGGAAACAGAAGGGAAGAAGGTGTAGAAGCTGAAGGTCATCTCAACATTGAAGAAACTAGCTCCTCTGAGTCTGATGACAGTGCTTAAAGGTTGGTTGCTGTTTGGTGGTGTTGCTGGTTGGTGCTGATATCTGGTGGAGTTTGGAAGTGTGTTCAGTTTTTTTTTCTGCTGCTCTTATTATTTGTTTTGGATAACTGTATAATCTTTATGAACATGTATCTTTGTCCCATTTGTGGCTAAAGAGGGGGAGAATATTTTGGTACTTACTTAATTAGTACTTGCTCAATTAGACATTCTATTTTTCTGCAGTCATTTCTTTCTGCTGCTATCTATCTCTGATTGCTTAGGGTCTTTAGCCAAAAATCTGCCAAAGGGGGAGTTTGTAGTTGTTTAGGTATTGGCTTGCATTTTTGGTAAAACCCAAGTGTATGTGTGAATGTCATGACTGATGTCATAACATTCTAGTTTAGTTTGTACTGATTCATTAGGTACCTTTGCAGAAAAATATTGTCATTCAGGTACTGATGTTTATAAGTGTGTATCTGAGCATTTTGCAAAATGATCACATTTTCCTAAATCAGTAGACAGGTTCCTCAGATGTCATAACAGATGTTAAGACATCCTGTTCTGAACTAACAGGTTTGCAGGTTGGTTAATTCTGAGTTTTTTCAGGAAAATAACTCAGTCTTTCCAGAACAGAATCCTGCGTTTTCTGAGGGGTAACCTAGCTCAACCCTAACCTGGTTAATAAAGTCCTGTGACCTAGTCTTAAGGTCAAACGGAATTAACCCTAGGTTTTTGTGGAAACCCTAACTGAAGTTGCAGCTGCTATATATTCAACAGAGCTGCTGTTTTGCAAGTAATCCCTTTTTTGGTCAGAAGATCATTTGTAAACTGTATAGGTTTAATTATTGTACTCCAAGCAATTATCATTGTGATAAGTGACTTGGAATAGGTTTTTAATTGTAAGGGTTGTGTAGCACTCAAAGCTTTGAAGCAAGAGTGTTTGAATGTTTCTTGACTAAAGCTGTGAAGCAGAGTCAAGTTAAGTTGTGTATCACTCAAAGCTGTGAAGCAAGAGTGGTTGTGTTACTTGATTAAAAAGCTGTGAAGCTTAATCAAGTGTATGTTTTTGAAGAGTGTCTTCATCAATTCATTAGTCAAATTGTTTTATGTATCACTGCTGTGATTGAGGGGGAGTGAGTAGGAACTCAGGTTTAAGTTGTACTTAGATTGAAATTGCATTGGGTAGGTCTTAAGTGAAGGAGATAAACTGGTTGGTTTATTCCTGAATTAACATCTCTTATAGTGGATTTCCTCCCTGGCTTGGTAGCCCCCAGAGTAGGTGTTGTTGCACACTGAACTGGGTAAACAATTGACTGTGTTCTTTATTGTTTTTGTATTTACTGTCATATAGTAAGTCAGATACGGTGTCATAACATTGAACGTGACATTGAGTATCTGCAGCCAGAATTTCAGCTTGTATATAATTGCTAGTAAATTAGGTGTGCATGACAAGATTAATCAAATTAATCATTAGATCACTAACATAAGATAAATATCTGAAAACAATGGTCATGTACCTCGAATGTAGGGATATCTTAGAAAAGGCCCTCAATCTAAAAGTCATAATAAAAGATCATAGTCCCTTACTGTCCCTCGAGTTACTTACGAGAAATGATCTTATCCCTCGATGTTTCCTATATGATGACAGTCCCTTCGAATGCTAAGATATCCTTACCTGTTGCCTTTAATGACCATATCGTCCCTTACGATAGTCCCTCAACATCCAACGATAGGGATACCTACTCACTAATAGTAGGATAGCACTATCTAAAGGAGAAGAGGAAAATAACGTCCTTTTTCGAGTAGGTAGATGACTCTTAAGTACTTGCTCAAACCTGAAATTTTCACACTTACACACTTTCAAAAATCTTTTCGAAATGCTTTATCACACTCTTGAGGACTGATACAAGAGTTTCCATAAAGCAAACAAAAACTTTCAAAACACACAAACACAAACAGTTTTAAAAAAAGAGCAAGTACCTAAGAGCCCGTGGAAAACCACGGATGGAAAATGTGCTAATACCTTCCCTTTCCATAATCTACCCCCTTACTCAGAAAATATCGAAAAAGGTCTTTTTATATTCTTTTCACCATTTCCTTTATTGGATAAAAGAAAAGTCGGTGGCGACTCTTGCTTACCGCGACATTTGTGAACAAAAAACGCAAACCAGTATATAATAGTCGGTTCTGCCACCGTACCACATAACTAGCGACTCTGTTGGGGAATAATAAAAGTGGGGTTTACCTTAGGGTCTAGATCATTTTGCTTCTTTATTTGTTTGTTTGCTTTACTTTTAAGGGTATTTGTTTGGGTACTATAGATTCTACACTCGGATCTGGGGAAACCTTTTAGGTAAGTAGCAATAAATCGTGGAAACTATACAGGGTATATCGACACGGTTGAATCGATGGCTACGTTGATGCGACACTTTGGTTGGTACCGGTAGCCCTTGAGTTAATCGAGGAGAATACAGGGCCGCTACGTGGTGTCATGAAGTGTCAACTGACCTTAGAACCTTTAAATGAACAAATTGGCCATTACGACGTAGCGAGATGGCCGTCTTTGGTGTATTCCCAAAGTCGGCAGATACTCGATGCTACACTCATTGAGATTTGACTCCCGAGTTTTGTTTGGTTGTGAGTCAGTCGTCCATCAGAATGAAACTTGTGGGAAAGATCAGTGATATTGAGATCCCTTAGAACCCGATTACTATTTATAGGACAAGTTGAACCAATCCAACTTCAAGAGGGTATGACCTTAAAACCCATGCAAGCCTTAAACCTAAGGTTTTTGGTGTGATTTGCTTGTGCTTGCTATATCCGTGATTTCTTAGCATATTCATGACATCATAACATGGCATATCATACTAACCGTTTCAAGGTTTTTCTAGGGCTTATCTTTGTCTTGTTTTGTAGGACATGACATCCGCCCGCAGGAACACTATCCAAATCAACCTTGTGAAAATACCTCCTCAACTCATGGAATTAACATCAAGGATTCCTGAAAGCTCTCCCTTCACTGAAAAACATGGTCGACTTCTCAAATTGGTCACTTCAACCCCTAATGAAGAAATGTTAAAGGTGCTCTTTCAGTTCTTTGACCCGTTGCACCACTGCTTCACTTTTCTGGATTACCAGTTAGTGCCTACTATGGAGGAGTTTTCTCAGTTATTGGGGGTACCTATCCTTAATCAGCCACCATTCAACGGTATGGAAAGAGACCCAAAGCCTGAAGATATTGCTCAAGCTCTGTCTTTACAATGGTCTGATGTAGTGGCAAATTAGGAAGCCAGAAGAAGTGTCCAAGGATTTCCAGCTAAGTTTTTATTTGAGAAAGCTCGCCATTTTTGGGATAGTATGGATTTACAAGCTTTTGAAGAAGTGTTGGCCCTTCTCATCTATGGGATGGTACTATTTCCTAACACGGACCAACTCATAGATGTGAATGCGATTAATATTTTTCTGTCTCATAATCAGGTACCTACTTTACTTGGGGATATTCTACACTCTTTGCATACTCGCACTCTAAAGAGAAGATGGACCCTTCTGTGTTGCACTCCTCTATTGGCTAGGTGGTTTATTTCGCACCTACCCCAGTCTATTTTGAAGAATAAGCAGGGTATGAGATGGTCTCATAGGCTTATGTCCCTTACATATTCAGATATTCATTGGTGTTCCCGATCCTTGGAGAGTATCACTATCATTGATCACTACATGGAATTCCCTAATGTCCCTCTCTTAGGCATTAGGGGAGGAATTACTTATAATCCTTGTTTGGCGTTGCGAAAATTTGGTTATGCTAAAAGGGATGGTCCTCACGACACACTCGTCCAAGGAATCACATTTGACTATGAGAATGATGTTCAGGGTTATAGCAAGAGGTTAATCCGAGCTTGGGGCATGATAAACAGAGTTGATAGCAAGACACTGGGGCACAAGAATTCCATCCCTCTTGAGCCTTACCTCAAATGGGTGCGAGCTTGTGCTCAATGTCTTATGATGCCTTACCCCACCATCTTACCTGTGATTATGAAGCCAATTGCTGAGGGAGACACTCCTTACATTGTGTTTCATCTTGACATGCCAACTGACCTTGAGGAGTTATGGAAATCCTGGATCCAACTCAAAGAAGAACGGGATGCTTTCGAAACCCAATTCTATGCCAACGAGAAGAAGGTTTTAGAGCTCACCAGGTTACTTCACGAGGATAAGAGTATAAACGCTTACATTTCACCAAAGAGGATGCGCCGGTGGGAAGCTTGAGTTTCTTTGATTAGATAGTTATTTTTGCTTTGTTATCTCCTTTGTAAGCCCAAGAGGCATCATTGTGATCGATAAAACTTCTTAATGCAATTAATGTTTGTTCTCTTTCTGTTTAAGCAATTTTAAGTCTTAGAAATCCTTCAAAACATTGCATACATATATCATACATATCATTGCATAAGCAAGTTTCATAACAGGTTGTAGCGATAAAAAATGTAGCGGGGTAAATCGGAGATCGAACTATTAATTAATTCGTCTCACAAAAGCAAGGGTCGCCACCGCGCTTTATTATTTCCAATGGAAAAGGGAAAAGAGCGAAATAAACCCTAAAGTATGCAATGTAAAATAATACTTTTAAAAGTAATGAAAATACAAGGCGTTTTGAAAAGAGATGTAGAGTTCGGGGGTTGGTTATACAATGGGAAGGTATTAGCACCCAATGCATCTATAGTATTCTATAGGAACCTTTTGAAATATCTGTTTATTAAAAATGTTTGTTTGATTAAAAATAAATTGTTTGGCCAAAAATGGGTATTGGACGAGTTTTCGAAAATACGACGACCTAACGTCGAAGTTTTGACTTAAAAGGTGTGAGTTTTGAAAATTTGAATATTTGGGGAAAATTATCTTAAGTTTTTTAAAAAAATAATAAACGGAAGATGAATGAGGGTATTCGCGCTATGTGTTTGATGACATGAAGTCGACAAAAATTTAAACGATTCCCTTGGATTGAAACGGACGAAAGATATGCGGATTAACGATCAATTAATTAAAATTATAATTAAACAATTAACTAATGAAATTTAAATCATACTAGCATGCATTTTAACGATTAAATAAATAATCAAAAGTACATGAAGATTAAATTATGAAATCATAGATTTTAAACACGGCCAAAAGAATAAAAAAAATAGAAAAGTGACCCAACAAGGACTTGAACCCAGGACACTTAGATTACTGTAAACACACTTGCCAATTGGACCATGCTGTTTATTCATTAATTAGCATAAGTCAAATAAAAGATAAGGAAAAAATTGAAAACGAATTTGGATAAAAAAAAGGCCCAATGGGTCATCCGGGTTGTGGGTGAAAGGAAAAGAAAAAAAAATTTAGAAACCCTAATGCTAAGTAAGGCGCCGCGGCTACTGTGCATGGGGAAAGAGAAAACAAAATTATTATTATATTTTATTATAACTTGGGAAGAGAGAAAAGTATATTATTATATATTATTATAGTTTGGGAAGAGGAAAAAGACATGTTATTAATATTATTATTATTATTCCAATGAAAAGCAAACAATAAAGGAAATTTGTACAAAAAACAACACAACAACAATGCTCTAAAAAAAACGTTTCCTTTCCTTCTCTCTCTATGCGTTCAAACCTTCTTCTTCCTCTCTCTAAACATATCTGAACTCTCTTCTCTTTCTCTCATGCCATCAAACTCTCTTCTCTTTCTTCTACAGATTCGACTCTTCCTCTCTCTAATGCATACAAACCCCTTTCCTCCTTCACGCCATCAACTCGCAACAACTCTTTCTTCCTCTTGCATACCTTCATCCGAGCCAGCAACTGAAACAGCTTCGCCGTCTTCTTCTCTCTCACGCGACCGTCCTCTTCTCTCTCACGCACAACAACCTCTCTTACAGAAAAAACCCCTTTTTCCCTCCCTCTCATAAATCCGGTTTCTTGTTCTTTTTTTTGTTGTTGTTGTGAATCAAAGGGTTGTGGTGGAGATGGGTTTGTGAGTGATGCGTTTGAAAGCTGTTCAACTCTTTTCTGTTTGTTTTTTAATTCAAGAAATATAATAAATAAAAAATATGATTGAATATTTTAAGTGGATTTTGGTTTTTTTAGAACAAATGTTTTTTTTTATTTATTATTAGAACAAAAGGTTTTTTTAATTCTTTAGATTAGAACAACAAAAAATATTTTTGGATATTGATATGGAATAGCAAAATATTTTAAATATTCTAACAAAAACATATTTTTTTTTAAATATCGGAACAACAATATATTTTTTAAATAATGTAACAGCAACATATTTTTGGCTTTGTAACAACAAATATTTTTTGGCTTTGTAACAACAAATATTTTTGGCTTTGTAACAACAAATATTTTTTTGGCTTTGTAACAACAAATATTTTTTGGCTTTGTAACAACAAATATTTTTTAGCTTTGTAACAACAAATATTTTTTGGCTTTGTAACAACAAAATGGATAACAAATATTTTTGGACAGCAAAGATGTTTTTGATTTATGGGACAGCAAGCTCTAAACAAGTTGGGACAACAAGTTCTAAACAAGTTTTTGGGACAGCAAAGATGTTTTTGGGACAGTAAAAATATTTTTGGGCAGCAAAGATGTTTTTGGGACAGCAAAAATATTTTTGGGCAGCAAAGATGTTTTTGGGACAGCAAAAATATTTTGGACAGCAAAGGTATTTTGGACAGCAAGCGATAAATCGGTATTACGCGACGGAAGAAGTAAGTTTTTTATTACACTTGTTATTATTATCAATATTATGAATACTAACATGTTTAGATGGTAACAATCATGCAGCAACTCAACTCAAATACAGTACAACAAAAAAAGAATGATAAAGCAAATATTACATGGCAAAGAAAAATGGTACAACAAGTGATTCAAGCATGAACATATGCAACAGTAGATAGAGTGGAGAAAAAGAATATACCTATCGAAGCCTCTCCGATGGGGCTTCTAACAAAATGGTAAGCTTTCTTGAATTTACTATCTTTTCTCCTTGCTGGATTTTTTAGAACAACCCTCTATTTTCTGTTTTCACTCTTGCTGAAAATTTTAGAACAACACTCTATTTTTTCTGGTTTTTCTTACTTGCTGAAATTTTTCTCTCCTTCTTTGTGTTGACAAAGACTCTTATTTATAGTGGAGTATGTGGGATTTGAGGGGGAAAAACAGTAGAAATTTGAACTGTTTTGGCAAGCTGTTTCTATACTTTGTTCTCACAAATTACCTTAGCCATTTTGATACAAATTGCTGCCACTTTGATGCAGGTTGGAGCAGGTTTTTGGCAGCACTTGGAGCTGCTGCATGTTGCTGTTTTTTTACTGTTTTGTAGCATTTTACAACATTTCTCTTTGCTGTTTTTTTTCCAGGTTATTTGGGGAATTATTTGACCAATAAAAATGCAGCAAAAGTGGGCTTGAAGAAAGGTTGCAAACATGGGCTGCACTAGCACTTTGCTGAATTTTTTTATGTTGAAAATAAATCTTGTGTAAACTTGTAGCTTCTTGCAACTTTGTAATAAACTCCAATAAATTGTAACATTGAATAAATATGCATTCTTCAATATATTTCCACTCTTTGATAGTTATGAATAATCTTGAATCTTCACATAAATATGAATCTTGATATATCTTGATAAAAAATCAAGATCTTCCATTTAAATTTGGGAAATAAATGAATAATACTTGGATGAATTGTTGAGTGAAGAATAAATAATAATGCAAGTCTTGGACTTTAATCTTGCATTCTTGTAATAGAAATCCAAATAAATCACATGGATTAATTTTGTAATCAAATAAAATTCCTCATGTAATTAAATAGAATCCCCCACTAACTTCTTGAAATAATGCTTCATGTATTTAAATAACCATGACGTAGATCTTCCAAAATAATCACAAAAATAATCTTGAATAAATATTTCATGTGATAAATGAATATTCTTGGATGAAAACTCTTGAATAGCTCCTCTTTAATTATCACTTGGATTCAAATAAAGAAAATTCCAAATATTCTGAATATTCCGAATAAATTCTTCTAGAACGGTTTTGAATTTAATTATCCCATTTCGGTGAAATTCAACCCGCGTCATGAGAAAATTTGCAGATGACTTTTGGTCCAAGAAATAGAAAGTGACAGTATAACCTGTTTTTTCTTGTATTTTAGAATAATGTGAAACACACATGAACCAAAGCCGGTAGAATTTTGACTGTTCTTCTTGAAAAATATTCAGAGAAAAATGGAAACCATTTGCTGGACAGAGTATGGAAATAAATGCACAATTCTCTGAAATTCTTTGATGAACCAGTCTTTTGGAAATTAACGAACGACAACATTTCTGTTCTAAGACTCGAAATCCTGATCGACGTACAATGTCTAATGCTCTTCTTTCAGACCTATTTTCTGCACATGAAAATAAAACAGCAAAGCATACACTTCGTGCTTGATTAATGGTTATTCATTCATAAAAATGCTCACAACACTCGATAATTTCCATACAGTCAAAGCTTGACAGCGAAACGTTCGAAACCTACCGTATTCTGTAACCTTGATGTGTATGTAAAAAAAATAATGCAGATGAAGCAGGGATCTTAGGTCAAAAATTGGGGTATGACACAGGTCTCTCATGTTCTCGCTGTTTATTTCAGCAATGACTCTCAAACAAGACAATAGAGATCTCCAAATTCAAGAGGCTCAGTTCATGGAAATGTTCCTAAACCTATCCAAGGGGCAGCAAGAGTTGAAAGTACTCCTCGTTGGGAACCTGGCCAAGAAAAATCTTGAAGACAATAAGGACAAACAGTTGGAACAACTACAAGTCGAGGTTGAAGCAATAAGAACCCAGATGCTGGGGCAGATAGCTCTTATCCAAGGCCTGGCCCGGGTACAAGAAGAGATGAGAGACATTATCAACAAGCTTCATCAAGACTGATGCAACCGTGTGAAGCAAATAGTCGAGGTTGGGGACCAAGTCATTGATCAACCTCCAAGAAGACAAGAGGTTGGTTTGGTGAAGAGTGTACATTTCCAAATTTCTATCACATCACGGGTCCAACAACAAACTCGCCAAAAACAACAGGTTAATCAGAGTAAGCCAGATACACCCAAGAGGCAGTTTACCAAAATCAACATGCCGTTGTCTCAAGCTTTACAACACATGTTGAGGATGAATCTGGTTACGTTGATAGGGCCTCCTCTGAATCCCAAGACTTCTTTCCCTAACTACAATCCTGATGTAAGGTGTGCATATCACTCTAACAGTCCGGGGCATGATACTGACGATTGTTGGATGTTGAAATATAAAATTCAAAACTTGATTGATGAAAGAGTGCTGGAGTTTACACAAGATGGTCAGGCTAAGTTCTTCTGCCATCCCTACAAGGCACGCCATATGAAGTGACAAGATTAGACGAAGAAGCTTTTGTTCATTAGAATTTTCAATTTGTAATTTTCTTTTGATTGTTCGAACATTTATTCATGTCAAACTTTGTTACTTTATCAATGCATTGCATATGTCTGTTTTGAATCAATTCATTTGTATTCACTATATTTAAACTGCTTTCCTTTTTGTGATATTCAACTCTTGATCAAAAGCTATGAGCCTTTAGAGGGAGGATTTGGTTTTCCCTCTTGAGTTTATTTCTCAAAGGTTGTATTTTGGTTGACTGTTTCATTCCAGTTTATTTCTGGTTTGAATCTTTGGTTTCCCAACAAAATTATTTACTCTGGATTTTTGAAAGCTTCGAGTTTTGGTTTGTGCATTTATTTTACACAAGACTTTATCTCCTCAGCCGGAATATCGTGGCATTTCTCCAAGAAGTCATATTTCATTCCCCAGGAAGCCATACTGTTCTCCCTATAAAGTCATTTCTTTTTACAATCCTCCATGACAACAAGTGACATGTCTCTTTATTTGAGCAACTTGTGTTTCCCTGTAAAAGTCGACGTAACTTTTTTTTTCTATCTCCTCTATGAGTGGATAGTTTACAGTCTGTTGTCGGTTTACGCCAGCGGATGGCAAGACTTTCAAATTTGCAGAGACAGTTCGTTGTGAAATCTTGGTAGGTGGAAGTCTCTTTATTTGAGACAGCTTACCCTTTCGAGGCAAAGTGCCTCGATTAAAGAAGAAGTTGAGACCCGTTCTAGGCAAAATGCCAGAATTTTAGGGAAACTTGTTATCTTTTTGCTACCCTCAGTGAAAGTTGGTAGTTCATCGTTAGTGAACAGTGATGCTATGATATATTTTCTCTCTACCTTCAGTGAAAGTTGGTAGATCACCATCAGTGAAAGTTGGTGTTTGTTATCTTTTTGCTACCCTCAGTGAACGTTGGTAGTTCATTGTCAGTGAACGACGATGCTATGATATATTTTCTCTCTACCTTAAGTGAAAGTTGGTAGATCACCATCAGCGAAAGTTGGTGTTTGTTATCTTTTTGCTACCCACGTTGGTAGTTCATCGTCAGTGAACGACGATGCTATGATATATTTTCTCTCTACCTTCAGTGAAAGTTGGTAGATCACCATCAGTGAAAGTTGGTGTTTGTTATCTTTTTGCTACCCTCAGTGAATGTTTGTAGTTCATCATCCGTGAACGGCGATGCTCTGATATATTTTCTCTCTACCTTCAGTGAAAGTTGGTAGGTCATCGATAGTGAACATAGATGATTCTTTCTCTCTGCCTTCGGTAAACGTTGGTAGCTTCGCCTTCAGTGGAAGTTGGTGTATCCTTTGACCATTTTACCATCCTCTCTGATTCAGGTCTTTTAATCCACCAGTGATTTATTTTCCTGGCTGGGTTACTCTCTTGTTTCTTTATTTTGTTACATCCCCAGTGGTGTTTTGCGTCCCTTTGGAGTTGTCCACGTGCACTCATATTCATAAGAATTTCATGGCATCTTAGGGCCAAAAATAGGGTTTATTTTATATTTAAGTATCTTCGATCGCGTTGACACGAAGATTTTTAACCTTCATATCTCCGGATAGAAGAAACTTAAATAAGGGCAGCTGTTGTACCCCAATTTTTGCCCATAAGATCCCTTCATCATACCATGTTGATTCATTCATAATAAGATCACATTAGGTTTCTTGGTTCCCCTCCCTATATTTAGCTTTGCTCTTTGAGGAATTACCAAGCACCTTGACTTGTGTTCTTTTGTGATCATGAATATTTTTGTCTTGATTTCTCCTCTTAATTAATAAAATGCAATGTTGGTTTGTTTTGCTTGTTACTAATATAGGTAAAGACAATGAGATTTAACAAGTTGCTCCATGGGTTTGTGAGTTTATTTTCATGCCCTAGTTAATAAAGCTTGAGAAGTTCAAACCTCACCATTGGATTTGTTTTGGAAGGAATGGCATGGCAAGATTATTTTGGTTCACCACATTTCAAGGTTATCAAATTTGGTTCAAAAGCACAAGGGATTGATTGGAGAAGTTGTCATGCTTGGACAAGGTTTTGTTCCATTGGTCACATATGAATATTTCTATCAATTATCAAGATATGGAAGTGGTTTTGGTTTCTATGAGTTCTAATTATCATCCTCAACAACTTGTATTTACAAAGCATTTGTGTTGGTACAAGAAGTTTGTTCAAAATTGTCAAAGTTCCTCAAGGTATGTTTCTTGATCTAGGAGCTAGGGTTTTTAACTTCAAAGGAGTATATCTTGCTCACCTTTTGGTATTTTTGAGTGATTCCAAAGACATAATTCTCTTCAAAGGGTTATTAACAAATCACTTCAAAAGTTCGAAGGAGTTTTCATGTGGAAGAAACTTGATGAAGAAGAAAGATTACAAGTCCTCCAGGTGAATCCCCAATTTTCCATGTGTGACTTCAAATGATCATAACTTGGTCAATTTTTATCACCTTGAGCACATTCTTTTTCCATAATGATCTTGAGGATGTGAAATTTATGTCTTCTTTTATGTGTAAAGTTAGAAAATGGATGGGAGTTGCCTTAAGGATACAAAAGATTATAGGTCATTTTATGAAATTTTGCCAACTTCAACAAGTCATAACTCTCAATTTTTGGAGATTTTTAATGGTTCAAGTTTTAAAATGTCATTCAAGAGATCTACTTCATGCCATCTTTTTTGGTCAAGAGCAAATTCCAAGTGGAAGTCTATGTTTGGATGCAAGGCATTATAAGTCAATTTTGAAGAAAAAATTGAAATATTTCTAAGTATGGAAAGTCAACATTTTTTTCCAACTTTGACTCGTTACAACTTTCAGCTCAAGCATCCATTTGTCTCCATTCTTTTCACATTGCAAAGCTTATAGCCTCATCTTTCTAAAGCATCAAGAATCATGTCCTAAGACCCCATTGAGCTGAGAATGCCATTGGTCAGAAGTTGGCAATTTAAAACTGAATTTTTCACCAAGTCAGAAGTTTGAAATCCTTGATTTGGCTTCTAAACACTTTGTTTCTGCGCGTTTTTGCTTTTGAACATGTTTAGTGAACTTCCAGAAGTGATTAGCATAACAAAACGCGCGTTTTGGATGAGTTTTGATCAAATTAGAAGTCACACTTTTCTTGTTTGCAACTTCACACGATTTCCCTTCAAACTTCATCACTTCACACACTTGGACATTCCATTTGATTCCCTATAAATAGAGGGTCATTTCCCATTCATTTCTTCAAGCTTGGATTGCCAGAATCACCCTGCCAAACTTGTTCTATAACTCAAAATTCAGCAACTTCGAAATCCACATACAAGCCTTTTTCAATCCAATTTTTCCATCAATTCACCTTCCTTGATCTTCCCTAAAGCTAACCATATAATTACATTCAAGAATCGTGCCCTAAATTGCTCCACAGAAGTCCAGTTTTAGAGCTCTGCAACTTAACTTTAATAGGTAGATTCCTTCATCAATTCTTCAAAACTTTGATATCATTGTGATGCTCTCATTGCCCTGGTTCTAGTCGCAACACTTGCTTTTTACTGGAAACACGTTTTGACCATGAAATTTCAAATCTCTTTTCAAAACTTTTCTTCCAAATTGCTTAACCTATAATTTATATAAATTTGTCGCGAGGGTGTGGTTGTCTTCGTCTTGAAGAGACGAAACAAATGGCATAGGTCTCATGCTCTAATTTTACAGATTGAGCAACCTGGTTTTGGAATTGGCTGGAGGTTGAAGATGACCAACGTGTCATCCTTCAACCAATGAAACAACGCCATTTGGATTTTTTGAATTTCTGATTTACATTTGATTCAGTGCTTTATTCACTAATGACCATGATATGCACAGGCGCCAGATCCCTTGGATTTGATTACTAACGCGTTTTGACTCTCATCCAATTGTCCACATATTTTTGACTTTTATTTTCTTTTCTGATTTTTATATTTAATTGTTTTAAACTTCAAAAAATCATAGAAAATTCATTTTAAGTCCAAAAAATCTGAAAAAATTATGAAAATTATTTTTGATTATTCTCTTTCTGATTTTTATTTTTTCATAATTTAATTTTGTGTTTTGGGATTTTTTTAAACAAATTTTCACTTTATTTGAATTATTTTAAATGTTTAAAAATACTTTTATGCATTTTTAAATTCTGAAAAAATTATGGAATGATCCAATGATATTGTGACAAATATTGGTGACCTCACTTATTTTTCATTTCTGACTTTGATATTTTTTTATCATTTTTGGTTTATTTTACTCATTTCTTTTAATTTTAAAAATAGTTTGACTTTAAAAAATATTACCAAAAAATTTGTAAAATCATTTGAGTCATACTCTGATTTTTCTATAGACTTACTTTTTATTTCTTGACCAATTTGAACATAGTTAATATTTTTTTCTTTTATTTCTATTTTAAAACATTTTTTTAAAACCTTTTTTTGTATATATTAAATGTAATATTATTTTGTGACTATTTTCTGGCTGATCTTGGGTTAAATTTTTGATCATGAACTTTATTAACATCATTGGATCCATGGTGTTGAGTCTAACTCCACACAAATGGATGAATGATTTTAATAATAGTTTGATTAAATTTAATTCAAAAGTGGTTTGTATATTCTCTCCCACCCCTCTTCATCTCATCCCTTTTCTTATTACACTAAGTTTTATTAGAGTATGATCTCTATATCATGTCTCAAAACAAATGGTGCATAGATTGCTATTTACCGGCCTCAAAATAGGTGCGACTTCTATATAAGTCCACTTATGATTGCTTAACATAGCGCTAAATTTTGTCCCGAATCGAATAAATGATCATTTGTGGCCCAAAATCATGTTTGCAAGCCCAAGTATGTTAATTTGATCTCTTTGATCCAATAACCTTGAGATTCATTGTGTGGAGGCTTTGGTTCTACCAATCCTATAATGGATCTACAACACCTTTGGTCAACGCGGATCACTTAAACAATATTGATCATTAAATGGTACTTATGAGGATTCCAAATGGATGATATACTTGACAAAAAGCAAATGCAACTTGTTATGTAGAGGCTTTGGTTCTACCAATCCTCTAATGAGTTCCAAATGCAAGTTTCAAGATGATCATCCAACTAACCACTAATCACTAATAATTGACTTTATCCTTTATTTTTATTATATGCCCCTTTTATTTTTATGCACTATTTACTTTTAGAATTTACATTTCATGCCATTTTCATCTTTGCTCATTTGAGTATTTACTTTCTTGTCATTTTTATTTTTGCTCACTTGAGCTTTACTTTTCTTTTTTCAAAACACCTAATAATCAACATAAACCCTAAAAATCT
The DNA here is from genome assembly GCA_948472305.1 of Vicia faba. Taxonomy (NCBI): domain Eukaryota; kingdom Viridiplantae; phylum Streptophyta; class Magnoliopsida; order Fabales; family Fabaceae; genus Vicia; species Vicia faba. Next base: position 1,451,735,905 of record OX451739.1, read on the forward strand.
TTAATGATACTTGGACTATTTGGTTACTATCCTTGGCATTATGGAGCATTGGACTGTTTGGACTTAGGATTAGAAACCTTGGCCTATGATTGGAGACCTTGTGACCTTATCTGATTATTTTGTCTGGAGCTCTTGAGGTTTACCTCAAAGCATTGGGTTGTTTGTTTGTTTGTGTGCAGGTTATTGTGATTACACTCTTTGTTTGTAATCTGGAACTCACCCGTATACAACCATTACTTTGCCCAATCTTTGTGAAGACTTAATACACTTAAAGTTTTATTCTTTCAAGAGGTCTAATATCATTGCTTGTTTGGTTTCAATCCAAAGAATGAGAATTTTATCTTGGCTCATAGTGTCAAGTGTTGGCTTCTTGTTGGTTAGATGGTTCCTATCTTAGCTTTTACCTTATACTTTAGGATAGTCTCTTCTTCTCCTCCCATCTTCTTTAATTTCAAAAATCTTCTACCTACTTTTGAAAACTCTTCTTGCTTTTAAACTTGAACCACTTTCATAATAAACTTGGACTTAGGTCCATGCATTTTCAAAACATTTTCATAAATAAACTTCAATAAACTTAATAATACTTTGACATTTTTTTGCGAGAAGACTAAAAGTCAATCAATCTCATTTCAAACCATTTCACCACTTTGGCTTTTATCTTTAAACTTTTCTCAAAAAGATTGGACTCTTGTCAATCTTTGTAGTGATGCAAACAACCATACTTCTACAATATGTAGTGAAGAGAGTTATTTTCCACTTGGGTGTTGAGTGAGGCATTTTTGATTTTAAAATCCAAGCCATATCCTCCACTTTGAGATGATACAAGTTCTCCTTTCTCATGATTGTGGGTAGTAGGTATGTTTTCCACACGGACAATGACGATGATGTCTTATCTCATTAAATTAACCAACACATTTATGTTTTAAAACTTTTAAAGAGGAACTAAGTGTACCCTGATCCCCTATTGCACGAAAAGGTGGTACATAGGCACTAAAGGTTCGCAACCACAGAGGGTGCCAAAACCATAAAAATATATTTCTTTTCTCACCTCCACTATCCATTTTCTATACAACATTTTTATAGCCAAATATACAGATTTTTACAAAGAGGTTCTTGCGGAGTACCTTAGATGTTTAGGGTGCTAATACCTTCCCTTTGCATAACCAACCCTCTTACCTTGTATCTTTCCCCCCTCTTTTGGGTTATTCGATCTTTTCCCATTCCTTTGGAATTAATAAAGCGTGGTGGCAATTTTTATTTTGATCTGTATAAGTCTAGTCAATCCAATGGCTTAGTCTTAAATATTTCTACCGCTACACCCCGCCCCCGCCCCCAGTTAAACCGGGTTTTCCCTGTTAATTTCGGGGTGGGGGCGGCCAGGGCCCGGTGGGGGCGGGTTTATTTGCCATGCCTACTTTTGTTTGGTTCAGTTGAATCGATCCTAAGATTCTTCTGATTTCCATTCCACTCAAAGTTAATTAAAGACCTTCTCTGGTTCAGTCAGATCGACACTAAGATCTCTCTGATTCCTATTCCAGTTGAAGATGTTCCAAGACTTTTGTCTGGTTCAGTTGAATCGATCCTAAGATTCTTCTGATTTCCATTCCAGTCAAAGTTAATTCAAGACCTTCTCTAGTTCAGTCAGATCGCCACTAAGATCTCTCTGATTCCTATTCCAGTTGAAGATTGACCCAAGACTTTTGTATGGTTCAGTTGAATCGATCCTAAGATTCTTCTTATTTCCATTCCAGTCAAAGTTAATTAAAGACCTTCTCTGGTTTAGTCAGATCGCCACTAAGACCTCTCTAATTCCTATTCCAATTGAAGATTGACCCAAGACTTTTGTCTGGTTCTGTTGAATCGATCCTAAGATTCTTCTGATTTCTGTTCCAATCAAATTTAATTAAAGACCTTCTCTGGTTCAGTCAGATCGCCACTAAGATCTCTCTGATTCCTATTTCAGTTGAAGATATTCCAAGACTTTTCTCTGGTTCAGTTAAATCGACACTAAGATTTTTCTGATTTCTATTCCAGTTAAAGAAACTGCAAAGCCTGGAGTACGAGCAGATAACAGTTTAATCTCATTTCCCCAGTAAGTCGTTGTGAAGCCTGGAATACGACCGGATAGCAGTCAGCCTTATTATCCTCAGCAAGTCACTGTGAAGCCTGAATCCTGACCAGATAGCTGTTCACTTCCGTCTCTTCAATAAAGAGATGACTCCCCAACAGAGTAATGGACAACTAAAGCTCCTAAACTCTATTTCCCGAAAAGATACCAACATTCCTCAGCGGAGTCCTCCTCAATAACAGGAATAGGAATTCCCACAAAGGAATATCTCATGAAATCAACATTGTTCTAGATGGCATCTCTGAGCCCATCTCCGACGACTCTCCATCACATTCTCTGGATGGCATCTCTAAGACCATCTACGATGACTCTCCTTCATATCTCCTTGGATGGCATCTTTAATCCCGTCTCCGACTGTCTTCTGTCATCTTTTTCAAATGGCATCTGTAAGACCATTCCCGATATTATTCACCAACAATCTCACTTCAGACGAGTGCAATTTTCCGGGCACTCTAGTGTTCAATCATCTTGCACCTTCAGATCACGAAAGGCAAACAAGCCAATCTAAATCTTCAGGTTTAAGAAGATTGAACAGGGGCAGTTGTTGTACCCCAAAATTTTCCCTCCCATTTTCACACAAGACATGTTAGAACATAGTTTGATTCTACAACCCTTGGTTAGAGTTTTGATGATAACAAATACAAAGAATAATTAAATACAAAGAATATATATATAGAACAAATATGCTCCTTAAAAATATGTTCTATGTATACAGAAGTTCTGATGGGATCAACATCAGAAGATAAGCTAAAGTATTACACGCTGAAGCAAAATAGTTTTTACGCTGAAGATTGATGACCAGAATCTGCGCCTAAACAAGTAAACTCTGACTCTGAACAAAGACATATCAACCAAGTCATCAACACTCTGAAGTGTCATCAGCAGTTTAAGCAAAGAAGACTCTGAAGCGTTACTGATTATTCAAGATAGAATTAAATGCCAACGGCTTTCTTCAGACAAGATCTTCTACAAAAGGAAAGTGTGTTATTAACATTAAACTTGCTTTATGGACAACGTCTCTTGCTTGCCTATATAAACAAGTCTGCGTGCAAAAGAAGCACGTACGTACGCACACATCAATTTGCAGAGAATTCCAAACTACGCATATTCAAGCTCTAGCAAATTTATTCTATTCTAAGCTTAACATGTGTAATTATCACAGTTGTGATAAACTGTTTTGTTAGAAAACAACAACACATTCTTGTTCAATTATTTGTAAAAGATTTCCTTGAGATTAACCGGTTTGTGGTTGTACTCAAGAAGACTATAACAGTTGTTAAAGTAGCTGTTGTAATCTTTTGAGATTAGTGGATTAAGACCTCGTTGGAGAGAGGCGAAATCACCTTGACGGGTGGACTGGAGTAGTTTGAGATCAAACGAACCAGGATAAAAATACTGTGTCATTAAGCTGTTTTTGATCTAAGTTTTCAATTCAACCCCCCCTTCTTGTGTTTTTCACATCTTCAATTGGCATCAGAGCACCTGGTTCTGAGCTTAAACACTTAACCGTGTCAGTACAAGATCCAACGTCAAAAAAACACAATGGCAGGACCAAGTCAAAACATCAACAATGACAATAATGAAGAAAGGGACAAATTCAGTGGCAAACCTCTAGTCTTTGATGGAGAGAACTTTGAATACTGGAAAGACAGAATTGAGAGTTTATTTCTAGCCCATGATACTGATCTGTGGGACATGGTGACTGATGGATACATGCACCCAGTGGATGGACGTGGTCAGAAGATTGACAGGAAAATGATGTCTGATCAGCAAAAGCGTGAATTCAGAAATCATCACAAGGCCAGAACAAATCTTCTCAGCGCCATCTCATATTCAGAATATGAGAAAATATCAAACAGAGAAACTGCCAAGAATATGTTTGATTCTATGAGAATGACGCATGAAGGCAACATTTAAGTCAAAGAAACCAAAGCCCTTGCGCTCATTCAGAAGTATGAGGCATTCAAGATGGAAGATAGTGAATCAATAGAAACTATGTTTTCAAGATTCCAAATTCTTGTTGCTGGTCTAAAAGTTCTTGACAAAGGATATTCCACTACTGACCACGTTAAGAAGATCATCAGAAGCTTGCCAAAACAGTGGAGGCCAATGGTCACAACGCTTAAGCTAGCCAAAGATCTCAACAAAATCTCTCTGGAGGAACTTGTCAGCTCCCTCAGAAGTCACGAGATAGAGCTAGAAGAAGACGAACCTCAAAAGCAAGGTAAGCCATTAGCTTTAAAATCTAACGGAAAATCTGACTCCAAAGTTTTGCAGGCTGTAGAAGAAACCTCTGATAGATCCTCACTAGAAGAAGATGAACTGTCTCTCCTCTCCAGAAGGGTGAACCAACTGTGGAAGCAGAGGCAAAGAAATTTCAGGAATCCTAGAAGATCAGAAAATTAGAATGAATCCTCATCCAGATACAGAAGGTCAGAATCCTCCTCTGGACACAGAAGATCTGAAGGCTCTTCAGGATACAGAAAGCCAAACAACAAAGACATCATCTGCTATGAATGTAACGAGCAAGGGCACTACAAAAGTGACTGCCCAAAGCTTCAGAAAGAGAAGCCCAAAAAGAAGTTCATCAAGGAAAAGAAGAAAAGCCTCATGGCTACATGGGATGATTCTGACACATCTGAAGCTGACTCAGAATCAGATGATGAAAGAGCAAACATAGCTCTCATGGCAAACATATCTGAAGACAGTGAAGCTTCTGGTTCAGACTCAGAATCAGACACTGAAGAGGTATTCCCTGACTTTACTATAAACTTTACTAAGGCTGAGCTTGCTGAAAGCCTTAATGAAATTATGGAAAGGTATCAGCAGATCAGAGTCAAATTCAGAAACCTGAAAAGGAATCTTGCTTCTGACTCTGATAAGACTGAGAGTCTTAGATTGGAGAATTCTGAGTTAAAAGAAAAAATTTCAAAATTAGAAAACCAGTTGCAAAACTCTCAGAAGGAAACAATCCCTGAAACTCTCAGCAATGCTGATGAGATCATCAAAGAGTATGATCACAACTTTCAAAAGTTTCTTGCTAAAAACATAGACAGAAGCAAGATGGCTTCAATGATATATGGAGTTAGCAGAAATGGCAGAAAAGGGATAGGATATCAAGGTAAGGTACCTACACCAAAAAATGCCATGGATTTAGTTATAAAACGCACTCCACTTGATTCACACTTTATATATGGGCACACACATGACATAAAATACACGAGTAATGATTATCCTGTCAAACCAAAATTCAATCAGAATTTTGGTAAAACTAACAAATCAGGACCCAAGAAAATGTGGGTACCTAAGGATAAAATAATACATGTGGCAGATATATTTAGCAGCAAAGCAAAGACACCAATCATGGTACCTGGACTCTGGCTGCTCATGACACATGACGAGAAGAAGGCATATGTTCCAAAGCCTGGAACTTAAGCCTGGAGGCCACATGGGCTTTGGAGGCAATCAGAGAGGAAAGATCATTGGCTCTGGAACAGTAGGTAATGGAAATCTTCCCTCTATAAGTAATGTTTTATTAGTTGATAGATTAATGCATAACCTGTTATCCATAAGTCAATTAAGTGATAACGGTTATGATATAATCTTCAATCAAAATTCATGCAAAGCTGTTAGTCAGAAAGATGGGACTATCCTATTTAATGGAAGGAGGAAAAACAACATTTATAAAATCAAACTTTCTGAACTGGAAAGTCAGAATGTAAAATGTCTACTGTCTGTTAACAACGAGCAATGGATCTGGCACAGAAGATTTGGGCATGTTAGTATGAGAAGAATATCTCACATGAACAAACTCAATCTGGTCAGAGGACTTCCTAACTTGAAGTTCAATTCAGATGCTCTGTGCGAAGCATGTCAGAAAGGAAAGTTTGCAAAACCTGCTTTCAAATCCAAAAATGTTGTTTCCACCTCTAAGCCATTAGAACTTCTGCATATTGACTTATTTGGACCAGTAAAAGCTGCTTCAGTCAGTGGCAAGAAGTATGGGTTAGTAATCGTAGATGACTATAGCAGATGGACATGGGTAAAGTTCTTAAGACACAAGGACGAGTCACATTCTGTGTTTGTTACCTTTTGCAACCAAGTTCAGAATGAAAAGGATCTTAGAATCGTCAAAGTCAGAAGTGATCATGGTGGAGAATTTGAAAATAAAAATTTTGAATTATACTTTAATGAAAAAGGCATTCTGCATGATTTCTCTTGTCCTAAACTCCCCAGCAAAATGGAGTTGTAGAACGAAAGAACAGAACATTGCAAGAAATGGCTAGAACCATGATCAACGAGACTAACGTTGCTAAGATCTTCTGGGCAGAGGCAATAAACACAACGTGTTACATTCAGAATAGAATCTCCATAAGACCTATTCTGGAAAAGACTCCATATGAATTGTGGAAGACCAGAAAGCCCAACATTTCTTATTTTCACCCATTTGGATGTACATGTTTTATTTTGAATACAAAAAATTATTTGAACAAGTTTGACTCTAAAGCATAAAAGTGTATTATGTTAGGATACTCTGAACGCTCAAGAGGGTACAAAGTATACAATACAGAAACACAGATTGTTGAAGAGTCAATCAGTGTTCGGTTTGATGATAAGCTTGACTCTCAAATGTCAACGCAGAATGAATTCCTTGCAGGTATGGAAGTTGAACTCACAAGTACTAAAGACAACTCATCAGAGGCTCTCAATAGAGACACTCCCTCAACATCAGAAAGAGTCACTACAAGCAATCCAGCTCCTTCTGTTGATCAACTCCAGAAAAGACCATCCAGAAGCAACATTGATAATCTAGAAGAAACAATTTTAGGAAGGAAGGAAGATCCAATCAGAACAAGATCTACCTTCAGAAACTCTAAAGAATCCCTCATGGGACTGGTTTCTCTGATTGAACCAACAACTACTAATGAAGCACTTCTGGACAATGACTGGATTCTGGCAATGCAAGAGGAGCTAAATCAATTCACCAGAAATGACGTATGGGATCTGGTTCCTAAACCAAAAGGATTCAACGTCATTGGTACAAAATGGGTGTTCAGGAACAAACTGAACGAATAAGGTGAAGTCATCAGAAACAAAGCACGACTGGTAGCACAAGGTTATAGTCAGCAAGAGGGGATAGACTATGTTAGAACAAAGTTTGAATCTACTACCCTAAGTTTAAGTTTTGATGATAACAAAATGAAAAGATATATTAATTATGTGATTCATGTAAGAACTATTTTCTACCTAAAAATTACTTTCTGTTTTGCAGAAACTCTGACGGGTATCAGCAAGAGTACATCACAATCAGCATCAGAATATTGGATATCAACATCAGCATCAGAAGATGTTAATCAGATATCAGAATCAGAAGAACAACTCACGCTTATGCTGAAGCTTGATGAACAAGATCTGCGCTCAACACTCTGAACTCTGATAAAGACAACAATAGTTCATCAGCACTTAAGCAGCGTCAGAATGAGCCAAAGCCAGAATACGCGTTAGTGACAACGGTACTGTGCATTTAAGATGAGTTATTACCAACGACATCATTCCAGACAAGATCTGCTTAATAAGGAAAGATTGTTATTGGCATTGAATCAGAATTATTCCTCCAACGTTCAAGAATTCAAATGCTATATAAACAAGTCAATGAAGATTGAATCGGCTAATGCTCTACATAAATCTACACGCCTAAAAGCTATTCATCATCTTCCTCACTCTCAGTTTGCTAAAAGCTCCGAAATTACTTACTCAATTATTTTAGCAATCTAGTTTCAATAAGCTTAAGTTGTGTAGTATCACAGTTGTGATAAACAGTTTTGTAGAAAACATTCACACACCTTGATTTCAATTCTTTGTAAGAAAGTGATTCCTTGAGAAACCGGTTTGTGGTTTGCTTCAAGAAGGCTTTAGCAGTTGTTAAAGCAGATTGTATATTCAGTTGAATATAGTGGATTAAGACCTCGTTGAAGAGAGGTGAAATCACCTTGACGGGTGGACTGGAGTAGTTTGAGATCAAACGAACCAGGATAAAAATATCGTGTTCATTGCATTGATTTTCAGTTTTACAATTCAACCCCCCTTCTTGTGTTTTTCACTTCTTCAATTGGCATCAGAGCGCCTGGTTCTGAGCTAAAACACTTAACCATGTCAGTACAAGATCCAGCGTCAGAAAAACACAATGGCAGGAACTCATCAACACATCAGCAATGACAACCACGAGGACAGAGACAGATTCAGCGGTAAACCTCCAGTCTTTGATGGAGAAAATTTTGATTACTGGAAAGACAGAATTGAAAGCTTCTTTCTGGCACATGATGCTGATCTATGGGACATGGTGACAGATGGATACACGCCCCCTGTGAATGCAAGCGGTCAGAAGATTGATAGGAAAGCAATGTCTGACCAACAAAAGCGTGACTTCAAAAATCACCAAAAGGCCAGAACCATCCTTCTCAGCGCCATCTCTTACGCTGAATATGAAAAGATCTCCAACAGAGACACAACAAAGAACATATTTGACTCACTCAGAATGACGCATGAAGGCAACGTCCAAGTCAAAGAAACTAAAGCTCTTGCGCTCATTCAGAAGTATGAGGCATTCAAAATGGAAGAAAGTGAATTCATCGAAACAATGTTCTCAAGATTCCAAATTCTGGTAGCTGGTCTCAAGGTTCTGGACAAAGGATACTCTACTGCTGATCACGTCAAGAAGATCATCAGAAGCTTACCAAAGCAGTGGAGGCCAATGGTTACAGCTCTGAAGCTAGCAAAAGATCTCAACAAAATTTCTCTGGAGGAACTTATCAGCTCCCTCAGAAGTCATGAGATAGAGCTAGAAGCTGATGAACCTCAGAAGCAAGGTAAGCCTTTAGCATTAAAATCTAACAAAAAATATGCGTCTAAAGTTTTGCAGGCAGTTGAAGAAACATCTGATGGATCCTCATCAGAAGAAGACGAACTTTCTCTCCTCTCCAGAAGAGTGAATCAACCGTGGAAGCAGAGGCAAAAGAAGTTCAGGAATCCCAGAAGATCTGATCATAACAAGTCTTCTTCCAGATACAGAAGGACAGATTCTTCCTCTGGATACAGAAGATCTGAAGGCTCCTCAGGAAGCAGAAAGCCAAACACCAAGGACATCATCTGCTATGAGTGCAATGAGCAAGGACACTACAAGAGTGACTGCCCAAAGCTTCAGAGGGAAAAGCCCAAAAAGAAGTTTGGAAGAGAAAAGAAGAAAAGTCTCATGGCTACATGGGATGACTCTGACTCATCTGAAGCTGACTCAGAATCAGATGATGAGAGAGAAAACATAGCTCTCATGGCCAACATTTCAGAAGATAGCGAAGCTTCTGAATCAGACTCAGAATCAGATATTGAAGAGGTATTTCCTGACTTTGCTGTTAATTTTACCAAGGCTGAACTTGCTGAAAGCCTTAACGAAATTCTGGAAAGGTACCAGCAGATTAGAGTTAAATTCAGAAACCTGAAAAGGAATCTTGAATCTGACTCTGATAAAACTGAGAGTCTGAAATTGGAAAATTCTGAGCTAAGAAACAAAATTTCAAAATTAGAAAATACTTTACAAAACTCTCAGAAGGAACCAATTTCTGAAACTCCCAGCAGTGCTGATGAGATCATTAAGGAGTATGATCACAATTTCCAGAAGTTTCTTGCTAAAAGCATAGATAGAAGCAAAATGGCTTCAATGATCTATGGAGTTAGCAGAAATGGCAGGAAGGGAATAGGATACAAGGGTAAGGCTCCTACACCAAAGAATGCCATGGATTTAATTATTAAACGCACTCCTCTGAATTCACATTTTGTGTATGGTCACACACATGATATTAAATACACTAGTAGTAATTACTTTGTGAAACCAAAATTCAACCAGAATTTTGGTAATGCTAACCAATTAGGACCCAAGAAAATATGGGTACCTAAGGATAAAATAATACATGTTGCAGATATCTTTAGCAGCGAATCAGAAACACCAGTCATGGTACCTGGACTCTGGATGCTCGCGACACATGACGGGAAGAAGGCATATGTTCCAAAGCCTGGAACTTAAGCCTGGAGGCCACGTTGGCTTTGGAGGCAATCAGAAGGGAAAGATAATTGGCTCTGGAACTGTAGGTAATGGAAATCTTCCCTCTATAAATAATGTTCTGCTTGTAGATGGATTAATGCATAATCTGTTATCCATAAGTCAATTAAGTGATAACGGTTATGATATAATATTTAATCAAAAATCATGTAAAGCTGTTAGTCAGAAAGATGGGACTATCCATCTTTAATCAAATCTAAAAATGTTGTTTCTACCTCTAAGCCATTAGAACTTCTGCACATTGACTTATTTGGACCAGTTAAAACTGCTTCAGTCAGTGGAAAGAAGTATGGGTTAGTAATCGTAGATGACTATAGCAGATGGACATGGGTAAAGTTCTTAAGACACAAGGACGAGTCACACTCTGTGTTTGTTACCTTCTGTAACCAAGTTCAGAATGAAAAGGATCTTAGAATCGTTAAAGTCAGAAGTGATCATGGTGGAGAGTTTGAAAACAAAGATTTTGAGTCATTCTTTAATGACAGAGGCATTCTGCATGATTTCTCTTATCCTAGAACTCCCCAACAAAATGGAGTTGTAGAACGAAAGAACAGAACATTGCAAGAAATGGCCAGAACCATGATCAATGAGACAAACGTTGCTAAGATCTTCTGGGTAGAGGCAATAAACACAGCATGCTACATTCAGAATAGAATCTCAATAAGACCTATTCTGGAAAAGACTCCATATGAATTGTGGAAGAACAGAAAGCCCAACATTTCATATTTTCATCCATTTGGATGTACTTGCTTTATGTTAAATACAAAAAATTATTTGAACAAGTTTGACTCTAAAGCACAGAATAGTATCATGTTAGGATACTCTGAACGCTCAAGAGGGTACAAAGTATACAATACAGAAACACAGATTGTGGAAGAATCAATCAGTGTTCGTTTTGACGATAAGCTTGACTCTGAAAAGTCAAAGCAGAATGAAGTTTTTGCAGGTATGGAAATTGAATTTATAGGTTCTGAAGACAAGTCATCAGAAGCTCTCAACACAAACACTCCTTCAACATCTGAAAGGAGCACTGCTAGCAATCCTACAACAGCTGCTGATCAACCTCAGAAGAGACCACCCAGAAGCAGCTTGGATCACCCAGAAGAAACTATCTTAGGAAGAAAGGAAGATCCAATCAGAACCAGAGCAAGCTTCAGAAACTCTGAAGAAACCCTCATGGGACTTGTGTCTCTGATTGAACCTTCTTCTATTGATGAAGCACTTCTGGACAATAAATGGATTCTAGCAATGCAAGAAGAGCTGAATCAATTCACCAGAAATGACGTATGGGATCTGGTTCCCAGACCAAAAGGATTCAACGTCATTGGAACAAGATGGGTGTTCAGAAACAAGCTAAATGAACAAGGTGAAGTCATCAGAAACAAGGCACGACTGGTAGCACAAGGTTATAGTCAGCAAGAGGGGATAGACTATACAGAAACCTTTTCTCCAGTCGCCAGGTTAGAATCTATCAGACTTTTAATTTCATTTGCTGTTAATAGAGGCATCACTCTGTATCAGATGGATGTCAAGAGTGCATTCTTAAATGGGTATATAGAAGAAGAGGTTTATGTGCACCAACCCCCTGGTTTTGAGAATACAAAATATCCAGAACATGTTTTTAAACTAAAGAAGTCACTATATGGTCTGAAACAAGCTCCCAGAGCTTGGTATGAAAGACTAAGTAACTTTCTGTTAGAAAAAGAATTTACCAGAGGGAAGGTGGACACTACTATATTCTGTAAATCAGTTAAGAATGACATCTTAGTCTGTCAAATTTATGTTGATGATATTATTTTTGGATCTACTAATCCTTCTCTTGGAAGAAAATTTGCTAAGTGTATGCAGGCAGAATTTGAGATGAGCCTCATGGGGGAACTGAAATTCTTTCTAGGAATTCAGATCAATCAAACTCCAGAGGGAACTTACATTCATCAGAGCAAATACATCAGAGATCTTCTGAAGAAATTTGACCTCTCAGAATGTAAGCCATCAAAGACTCCAATGCATCCCACGTGCATTCTGGAAAGAGAAGAGGTAAGCAAAAAGGTAGAACAGAAGGTCTACAGAGGTATGATTGGTTCTCTCCTTTATCTGACTGCTTCAAGGCCTGATATCTTATTCAGCGTATGTATTTGTGCTAGATTCCAATCAGATCCTAGAGAATCTCACTTAACAGCTGTTAAGCGAATTTTCAAGTATCTGAAAGGTACTACTAATCTGGGTTTATTTTATAGAAAATCTAGTGATTACAGCTTAGTAGGCTACTGCGATGCTGACTTTGCTGGAGACAGAGTAGAGCGTAAAAGTACTTCTGGAAGCTGCCAGTTTCTGGGAGAAAATCTGATCTCTTGGTCTAGCAAAAGGCAATCCACAATTGCGCTATCAACAGTAGAAGCTGAGTACATAGCAGCAGCAGGATGTAGCACACAAATGCTCTGGATGAAAAGTCAGCTTGAAGACTTCCAGATTTTTGAGAGTAACATTCCTATACTCTGTGACAATACTTCTGCTATTTGCTTAAGTAAGAATCCCATTTTACATTCTAGAGCTAAACATATAGAAATAAAACATCACTTCATTAGGGACTACATTCAGAAAGGAATTTTGAACTTAAAATTTATAGATACAGACCATCAATGGGCTGATATCTTCACTAAACCCCTTTCTGAAGATAGGTTAAATTTCATTCTGAAACATCTCAGCATGAAAATTTGCCCAGAGTGAAAATGCTTTAATTCTATATATTTATCATCAGAATGTATTTGTTTTACTGTGAACTTCTGATCAATCCCTTTTCAGAAAGATAGAACATGCAGATTGTATCAGATGCTATTCTTAAAGATCTGAGTGTTTCAGCTTAAGGATAGACGTGCTGCTCACTAAATCAAAACAAGTGTCATCCAATCATCAGCAAATCTCTGAAGTAGAACGCGTGCACGCTTCTGAGAAGGCAAAACGCTGATTGGGTGCATTGAGACACATGTCTGGTAACCGTTTCAAGTATCTTTCTCAAATCCCCCAAAATCAGCAAGCATTAAATGAAAGTAATCATGTTTTTAAAACGTAATCATGATTTTTATTATTTTTGAAACCGTTTACACTTTCAAATTTTTTTAAAAAAATCTATTTAAACTCACATTAATCTTTTACCGTTTCTTTCAATCTCACAAATATTTTTCTTCATTTTTCCTTGTGTATTCATCTCTGTCAAAAGAAACCCTTTTTCAGTTTTCTCAGGAAAAACCCTAAGTGTGAACATGGCAACCTCCAGCAATGTCTCTGCAGGTTCTCAGAAGAAGGACTCCTCTGAACAGTATCAAGCCCCTTTCAGAACACTCCTTACACCAGTGAAGAATTTGGAAGTGCTGTCTGAACTGATTGTTGACTTCTCCAGTCTGGAAAAAAAATGGTTTTGACTTGACAGAAGAAGTTAGGGCACAAAAATGGGAGAGATATTTTGATAGGTTGGTTGGACCAACGTTCCCAGTTTTGGTCAAGGAGTTCTGGATTCATGCGACCTCAGCAACGCATCAAGTCACCTCCTACATAATGGGAAAAAAGATTGTGATCACTGAGGATCACATAGCAAGATTGATTGGATACAGTGGCGGTGGTGTTCGCTGTGTCGAAATGGCTGACAGATGTGCTGACATTGGTGTCATTGCAGAGCGGATTTTCATCCATGGGGTTCCCAGTAGCAAGATCAAGGACTTAAAGGATCACCACAGAGTATGGGCGAAGATTATTCTGGGGTGTTTTAATCACAGGAAGCCAACAAGCTCCCCTGATTATATAAATATAGATCAGCAGTTTCTGATCTATTTTATTAATTAGAAGGTAAAAATCAACTTGGCTCATCTTCTGTTTAATCACCTCAGGACCAGCGTCAAGGAGACAAGGGAAGAAGAAAGGACAAAGAGGGATTGGATACCCTTTGGCAGGTTAATATCAGATATTCTGACAGAGAATAGGCTGATAGAGCACCTCACAGAAGCTCAGGAATTAAGTACTCTTGAACCAACTATTGGCAAGCCTCTGAACGCCAAGAATCTGAAGAAAATGAAGCTGATAGAGAATATCAGAAAGGAGCCCAGCGTTACTCCTCTTGTTGACATCACCAGCAGAAGAGTCCCTCTGGACAACTTTCCGTTATTTTCTGAGATAGAATCTAAACCAGCGGTGGTTCTCAGATACTTGGACGCTCGCAAGGCTGATGGTACAGATCCCAAGCTGAAGATGTTGCAGAGAGCTCTCAGAAGCTTCCTGCTTCTGATGTTTCTCAAGCTTCCTTGGACAGGCAGACTCTGGAAGAGCTGAAGCTGAATGATATTCGTCTGCAGCAAAGAATGGATGAAAATGATCAGAAGATGAAAGAAAGGATGGATGTACAAGACAGCAAGATAGATACAGTAGTCAGCATGGTGCACAAGCAGACTGAAACTGCTTATCAGATTAAGGCAATGCTGGAGACTCTGTTCACACGCTTCCCAACCCAACCTTAGTTTTTTCATTCATGATATTTTCAATGTTTTCTTTGCATATCATCTGTACTGTTTTGTCTGGATCTGAATTTTAATATAACAAGTTTTTCTGCTCTGATCGTTTTAGCACATCACTTACACTTTTTGATTGCTGACAAAAAGGGGGAGAACAAGAATGATATTTTTTCAATAACGGATTACTGAGACAAAAAGTCTCAAACATTCTAACTCTGATATACTTGAATGTTTTCTGTTTTTGCATAAGTCTACAGGTACAAGAAGTTAATCACCTATGATACACTGAAGCCCAAAGCTCTGATACTCTGATCCAAAGCAAAGCTCTGAGACTCTGATGTTCAACGAAATTCAATAAAGATCTGATCCTGAAGAACTCTTGGAATTAAAAAGGGAAGTAATAAATTCAGGGGGAGTATCTCTGATCCAAACTCTGATATCTCTTTATCCCTTATCTTTGATAACTTCTTATTCAATTCTGATACAACTTATCATTTAGTTATCTCTGATACTTTTCACGCTAATTTTCAATTAAAAATATCTAGTTTTTGTCATCATCAAAAAGGGGGAGATTGTTAGAACAAAGTTTGAATCTACTACCCTAAGTTTAAGTTTTGATGATAACAAAATGAAAAGATATATTAATTATGTGATTCATGTAAGAACTATTTGCTACCTAAAAATTACTTTCTGTTTTGCAGAAACTCTGATGGGTGTCAGCAAGAGTACATCACAATCAGCATCAAAATATTGGATATCAACATCAACATCAGAAGATGTTAATCAGATATCAGAATCAGAAGAACAACTCACGCTTATGCTGAAGCTTGATGAACAAGATCTGCGCTCAACACTCTGAACTCTGATAAAGACAACAATAGTTCATCAGCACTTAAGCAGCGTCAGAATGAGCCAAAGCCAAAATACGCGTTAGTGACAACGGTACTGTGCATTTAAGATGAGTTATTACCAACGACATCATTCCAGACAAGATCTGCTTAATAAGGAAAGATTGTTATTGGCATTGAATCAGAATTATTACTCCAACGTTCAAGAATTCAAATGCTATATAAACAAGTCAATGAAGATTGAATCGGCTAATGCTCTACATCAATCTACACGCCTAAAAGCTATTCATCATCTTCCTCACTCTCAGTTTGCTAAAAGCTCCGAAATTACTTACTCAATTATTTTAGCAATCTAGTTTCAATAAGCTTAAGTTGTGTAGTATCACAGTTGTGATAAACAGCTTTGTAGAAAACATTCACACACCTAGATTTCAATTATTTGTAAGAAAGTGATTCCTTGAGAAACCGGTTTGTGGTTTGCTTCAAGAAGGCTTTAGCAGTTGTTAAAGCAGATTGTATATTCAGTTGAATATAGTGGATTAAGACCTCGTTGGAGAGAGGCGAAATCACCTTGACGGGTGGACTGGAGTAGTTTGAGATCAAACGAACCAGGATAAAAATATCGTGTTCATTGCATTGATTTTCAGTTTTACAATTCAACCCCCCCTTCTCGTGTTTTTCACTTCTTCAGACTATACAGAAACCTTTGCTCCAGTCGCCAGGTTAGAATCTATCAGACTTTTAATATCATTTGCTGTTAATAAAGGCATCACTCTGTATCAGATGGATGTCAAAAGTGAATTCTTAAATGGCTATATAGAAGAAGAGGTATATGTGAACCAACCCCCTGGTTTTGAAATTTCCAAAAATCCAGAATATGTTTTCAAACTAAAGAAGTCACTCTATGGTCTGAAACAAGCTCCCAAAACTTGGTATGAAAGACTAAGTAACTTCCTGTTAGAAAAGAAATTCACCAGAGGGAAAGTGGACACAACCTTGTTCTGTAAGACAGTTAAGAATGACATTTTAGTATGTCAAATTTATGTTGATGACATCATATTTGGATCCACTAAACCCTCTCTGGGAAGAGAGTTTGCTAAATGTATGCAGGAAAAATTTGAGATGAGCCTAATGGGGGAACTAAAATTCTTTCTGGGCATTCAAATAAATCAAACCCCAGAAGGAACTTACATTCATCAGAGCAAATATGTCAGAGAACTTCTGAAGAAATTTGATCTCTCAGAATGTAAGCCCTCAAGGATTCCAATGCATCCCACGTGCATTCTAGAAAAAGAAGAGGTAAGCAAAAAGGTAGAACAAAAGGTCTACAGAGGTATGATTGGTTCTCTTCTGTATCTGACAACTTCAAGGCCTGACATTCTATTCAGTGTTTGCATTTGTGCTAGATTCCAATCAGATCCTATAGAATCTCACTTAACAACAGTTAAACGAATTTTCAAGTATCTAAAAGGTACTGCTAATCTGGGTTTGTTTTATAGAAAATCAAATGATTACAGCTTAGTACGATACTGTGATGCTGATTTTGCTGGAGACAGAGTAGAACGTAAATGCACTTCTGGAAGCTACCAGTTTCTGGGAGAAAATCTGATCTCATGGTCCAGCAAAAGACAATCTACAATAGCGCTATCAACAGCAGAAGCTGAATACATAGCAGCAACTGGATGTAGCACGCAAATGCTCTGGATGAAAAGTCAACTTGAGGACTTCAATATATTTGAGAGTAACATCCCTATCCTCTGTGACAATACTTCTGCTATTTGTCTCAGTAAAAATCCTATTTTGCATTCTAGGGCTAAGCATATAGAAATAAAACATCATTTTATTAGGGACTATATTCAGAAAGGGATCCTTAATTTAAAATTTATTGACACAGACCATCAATGGGCTGATGTATTTACAAAACCTCTTTCTGAAGATAGATTTAACTTCATTCTGAAACATCTCAGCATGAAGCTCTGCCCATAATAAACTATTTTATTTACATATCTTAACCTTCAGAATTTTTGTTATTTTCTGTGAACTGCTGATCAACCTGCCTTCAAAATTTTAGAAGTACAGATTGCATCAGAATCTATCCAAGAAGATCTGAGCGTTTCAGTTCAAGGATAGAAGTGTGCTGTTCACGTAAGCAAAAATTTGTCAACCATTCATCAGCTACCTTCTGAGGCTGAACACTCATTCACTTTTCTGAAAGGTCAAAAGCGCCGATTGGGTGCATTGAGACACATGTCATGGGTAACCGTTCCAATATCTTTCTGAATCCCCCAAAATCAGCTGTCATTAATGCGTATAATCATTACTAATTATTTTTCTCTCTTGCAGTTTATGTTTTCAATAATCTATTTAAACACAAGTTTCACTCTTTACACTCCTTCACTTTTACTCTCACAATTCATTCTAATTGTTTTCTGCTTGTACTTTCAAAACCCTTTCATTTTCTTATCAAATTTCTTGTGTGAACATGGCTTCCTCAAGCGTCCCAAATACCAGTACTCAGAGAACTGAATCTATGGAACAATATGAAGAACTGTTCAAAACTCTTCTCACGCCCATTGACAACCTTGAAGTTCTTTCAGAACTGATTGTGGATTTTGAAAGTCTACAAGAAAATGGATTCAATCTTTCTGAAGAGGTAAAGGCTCAAGGATGGAACAGGTATTTTGACCGTCTTTTAGGTCCAACGTTTCTAATTCTTGTGAAGGAATTCTGGATTCATGATTCATCCTCCAACCATCAAGTCACTTCGTATGTAATGGGGAAGAAGATAGTAATTACTGAAGACCTAATTGCAAGACTGATAGGTTATAGTGGTGGTGGCGTAAGGTGTATAGACATGGCTGAAAGATGTGCTGATGTTGCTTCAATTGCAAGAGAAATTTTCACTCTGGGTATTCCCTCCAGCAAGATAAGGGATCTGAAGGATCATCACAGAATATGGGCTAAGATAATTCTGGGATGCATCAACCACAGGAAGCCAACCAGCTCTCCTTACTACATAAACATTGATCAACAGTTTCTGATCTACTTTATCTCCAAGAAGACTAAGGTGAATCTGGCTCACTTGCTATTCAATCATTTGAGGACCAGTGTTAAGGAGAATAGAGAATATGAGTGTACCAAAAGGGACTGGATACCCCTTGTAAGGCTCATATCAGATATCTTGACAGAGAATAGGCTGATAGAGCATCTAACAGAAGCTCAAGAAATTAGCTCTCTAGAGGCAACTGCTGGGAAGCCATTGAATGCGAAGAATCTGAAAAAGATGAAACTTATTGAGAACATAAAAAAGGAACCCAATGTTACATCCTTTGCAACCATTACTTCTAGAAGAATCCCTCTGGATGATTTCCCTATGTTCTCAGAAATTGATTCCAAGCCTGAGATTATTGTCAGATATTTGGATGCATGCAAGGCAGATGGCACTGCACCAGGGTTAAATATTCAGGACTTGCAACAGGCGGCTCCATAAGTTGTGTTGAAGAAGAACAAAAAAAGGAAGGTAGCAGCAGAAGGATCATCCCAGCGGACTCTTAAAGCTGCTAAAAGGAAAGGTAATCCTTCTTCTGTTAATGTTTTAGAATCAATATCTTTATCAACATCTCGACCCTTACCTACCCATTCAGAAATTCCTACCCCACAAACGTTTGATGATTTTGACATAGGGTTTGACCCCTCAGAAACTCTAAGTCTTAGAGAAACTCACTCCCTTCCTATAAATCCAAATACTGAAACAACTCAACCAGAACTTGCAAACGTTCTGTCAGACATTGAATCTTTTGACCAAAATATTTCTGCTCCCACACCAGAAAATACAAACCCTCTAATCTCAGAAAATCCAAACTCCGAAACCACCACAGAAGCCTCACAACCAGATATTCCCTTCTCTCCTCAACCAGAAATACCACTACCTCCATCTCCTCAACCAGACATTCATCCACCCTTTCCACAACCTGAACAATCACAACCAGAAGTTCAAACTTCTGAGATCCAACCTTCTGAATCTTGTGAAATAGAACCTCACCATCTTACACCCAACCAATCTGAAGAACCTACTTAAGATTCATATACAATTCCCATTCCAGGAATCACTGAACCTCAGGCCATCCGTATGCCCCTCACTATCCTGGACATTCCTCAAATTCCCTCTTCTCTAGAATCAACTCCACCAAACTCCCCAACCAGTCCAATAATTATACCAGACTCTCCCACTCCCTCACCAAAAAGCTATCCAGATGACAACGCTAAACTTGTCATTGACCTAACTGTTTTTGAACGTCTAGCTGCCATAACTCACAAAATAGACATTCCAAAACCAAAACCATCTGAACCTACACCAGATGTTGGTACTAGTTTATTGATGTTTGAAACAGAAATGCAGAAATGGATAACCTCCCTGAAGCAAGCTAGTCTTGAGATGACCAATCCTGCTGCCTCAGATTATCTTTGGACAAGTTTCAGAAAGTGGATAAGTTCTGAAACACATAAGATACAAGAACAGAGCTACGGACAAGTTCAACAGAATTTCAGTAATCTGCTAAAGGTATTCGAAGACCAAGTTCTGAGCCAACTACTCAAGGAAGAGGTTCTTCCTCTGGACAATGCTCCCTGGTCAGAACATCGTCCATCAGAAAATGTTCAACCAGAGTCAGAAGGTCTCACTCTGACTGCTGCTCCTGATGAGATGATTTCTACGGAGGAATTGGTTCAAAATGATCATGTTGCAGAATGCTATGAGAAGCATCCAATTTCTGAAGATTCTCCAGCTCCCTCTTATGAAAGGCAAACCCTGGAAGAACTGAAGAGAGCGGATATTGTTATTTAGGAAAGGTTGGATAAACAGGATGATACAATCAAGGAAATCAAGAGCATGTTACGCAAATAAGAGGAAACCAACACCCAGATCAAGGGCTTGTTGGTTGCCCTGTTCACACGCCTTCCTCCTCCCTCTTAGATTTTCCTTTGTTTTTATAATCTGTTTATCTGTAATATTTGTTCTACATTGCTACTGTTCTGAACTTCTTATCATTGCTTCTTATTTTTAATATAAATCCTTTATAGCTCTGATTATATGTTCTTTTTGATAACTGACAAAAAGGGGGAGAAAGAATAAGATATTTTCAATAACGGATTACTGAGACAGAAGTCTCAAACATTCTGAACTACTTAACTTCTTTCTTCTGAAAAGCTTGAACAGGTACAAAACTCTGATGAAAAGATGTAGTCAAATTCTGATGCTCAAGGACTCAAAGAATTTAAGGGAAGTAATCAACTCAGGGGGAGTTTTTCTCTTAATTCTATACTTTTTATTCTTTATTTTTTATTTGAAAAATCTGGTTTTTGTCATCATCAAAAAGGGGGAGATTGTTAGAACGTAGTTTGATTCTACAACCCTTGGTTAGAGTTTTGATGATAACAAATACAAAGAATAATTAAATACAAAGAATATATATAGAACAAATATGCTCCTTAAAAATATGTTCTATGTATACAGAAGTTCTGATGGGATCAGCATCAGAAGATAAGCTAAAGTATTACACGCTGAAGCAAAATAGTTTTTACGCTGAAGATTGATGACCAGAATCTGCGCCTAAACAAGTAAACTCTGACTCTGAACAAAGACATATCAACCAAGTCATCAACACTATGAAGTGTCATCAGCAGTTAAAGCAAAGAAGACTCTGAAGCGTTACTGATTATTCAAGACAAAATTAAATGCCAACGGCTTTCTTCAGACAAGATCTTCTACAAAAGGAAAGTGTGTTATTAACATTAAACTTGCTTTATGGACAACGTCTCTTGCTTGCCTATATAAACAAGTCTGCATGCAAAAGAAGCACATACGTACACACACATCAATTTGCAGAGAATTCCAAACCACGCATATTTAAGCTCTAGCAAATTTATTCTATTCTAAGCTTAACCTGTGTAATTATCCCAGTTGTGATAAATTGTTTTGTTAGAAAACAACAACACATTCTTGTTCAATTATTTGTAAAAGATTTCCTTGAGATTAACCGGTTTGTGGTTGTACTCAAGAAGACTTTAACAGTTGTTAAAGTAGCTGTTGTAATCTTTTGAGATTAGTGGATTAAGACCTCGTTGGAGAGAGGCGAAATCAAATTGACGGGTGGACTGGAGTAGTTTGAGATCAAACGAACCAGGATAAAAATACTGTGTCATTAAGCTGTTTTTGATCTAAGTTTTCAATTCAACCCCCCCTTCTTGTGTTTTTCACATCTTCAAGACATACTCCTAGAGGTTCTCAATTGATCAAGGTTAACCAAGAATTGACCAGACAAATTCTCCTCCTAGGGTAATGAACCCCCCAACTGGGGTTCCAATTTTCATCAAGATGGTTGAGCTCCAAATGTCTCAAATGCTTTCCATGGTCCTAATATGTCTTCATGATCATCCATGCCAAATTTCATGCCTTGCACAATAAGTTTGCTCAGTCAATTGCTCAATGTTGTACCCCAAAATTTGCCCTCTCCATTCTCAAGGCTTTTCTTACAAGGATTTCAAGGTTCAAGCTTGAACAAGTACTTTGGAATTTTCCAGTACCAAAATTAAAAGGAAACTGTCAAAAATGGAGAAAACAGATAAAAATATTATTTTGACAAAAAATTGGAGAAATACAAGTGTTCTTCGTTTCAACTCTTTCGATTGGCCTTTAGGCATCTTTCGATCAGCATCCTTCGATTGACTCTTGGCCTCCTTCGATTGCTCAAAATGGGTGCTAGCGTGCCTCTTTCGCATGGACATGTGACTTCTTGTTGCGGGCTTCGTTTGTGACTTTTGCTGCCTACATTGCTTGCCTTGAAAACCATGTTTGCTGGCCACCAGTGCCCCCTGCATGGTTGACCAGAAACCCTTGCCTAAGGAAAAAGAAAATTTTTGAGTGGTGCTTTAAGTACCTTTCGATTGGCATTCTGAAAGACCCTTCGATTGGTATTCTGAAGGAGCACTTCGATTGGCATGGATAATTCCCTTCGATTGGCATTATGGACAAGCACTTAGATTGGCATTATGGGCAAGCACTTCGATTGGCATTGTGTCAAGACCCTTCGATTGGTATTCTGAAGGAGCCTTTCGATTGGCATGGATAATTCCCTTCGATTGGCATAATGGACAAGTACCCTTTGATTGGTACATGGGCAAATACCCTTCAATTGGCATTTCAAAAGGTCTTTGGACTGGAACTTCTGAGTGTCCTTCAATTGGAACTTCAGAGTTTCCCTTAATAAGAACATCAGAACGAAATGACCTTCGAATGGCATTTCAGTGCAGAGTTTCTCTTAATCTAAGATGCTCTGATGAAGGAAGTTCTGAACACTTCGAATCAGAACTTAGACTCATCACAAGGCCAAGGGCTGGTCGAAGTTGTCTAATAGGGCATGTTCTAAGTAGATTCGAATTGGACTTTGAAGCTGGCAAAGAAGGGCCATTCGAAGAACACACAGTTGGTCCATTCGAAGGACACACAACTGGTGGAAACGAATGCAGTGGTGTCCCAGAAAGATGGATGATTCGACCCAGAAGATCTAGTTGAACATATAGACCCATAGGCTAGGCCACGTGTCTTCCCTTTTTAGGCTTGTTTGCTGTCTAAGATCACTTGCATAGCATTAGGGGTGTTCGCGGTGCGGTTTGGGCGGGTTTGAAGCAAAAAATCATCCGAACCGCAAGAGAAAAAAACATGTGGTTCGGTTTGGTTTGGTTGGCTTTTAAAAATAAATCCGAACCAAACCAAACCAAACTAATGCGGTTTGGATTGACTCGGTTGGTTCGGTTTTTTACAAAAAAAATTATTAAGTCATACAAACAAATATAGAGGAAAATATAATTTTGTGTTTAATTGTTCGTACATTACCATAAAAAAATTTATAATTGTCAAAATAAGTTTATAATTTGATACATAAAATTGCGTATTATAATTTTATCTAAATCTAAAGAATGATATAACAAAATTGCATTCTTAAATAAATATTATACAAAGAATACGATAAAATATATTTTGTGAAAATAGTATTTATAAATGAATAATATTTTATTTTTTTATGATTTGTAAATTAAAATGAATATAATACAAAGTATGATAAAATATACACATAATACATGTTTATTTCTCTAAAGAATTAAAGAAATATATATTGGTTAGTAAGATTTTATAACATAATGCGGTTTTGTTTGGTTTGGTTCGGTTTGTAAAATACAAACCGCAAACCGAACCGAACCGTGCGGTTCCGCGAGAAAATGACCCAAACACATCCGAACCAAATGTGGTTTTTTGCGGTTTCGGTTTGGTTCGGTTCGGTTTTGCGGTTTTCTATTGGGCCGGTTTGGTTTTGAACACCCCTACATAGCACAGTACCTACTTGTAGAAAAGTCTGTCTTGAGCCTTGTGCCTGTTTTCCTTCAGCATGAAGCAACCCCATCCTGAACCGTTCATCTTGCTTTTGTGGCACAAGTGGACATTTACTTTCCAGCTGGCCTTTATTTTATTATTTCTGCTCTCCAAGCTTTTCTCTATAAATAGAGAATTCATTTGCACAAAGAGGAAGGCAAAAAAAAAAGGAGAGGAGAACGTATCTTCAAAATTCCCACACACTACAAAATTCTCAAACACTTAATTTTTAAACACTTAAACACTTAAACACTTAAACACATACCCAGAATTCAAACAACAAATCCAGAACTGCATCCTCCTGCCTAACACCAGAACATTAAACCTGCATTACAAATACAAGCTTAAGGCACAACAAGCCTTGAGGCCTGCATAACCTCAAAACCTGCCTTCCTTACCAAATCCAGAAAACTCAAACCTGCCTAACTGCAACTGCAAACAAACCTGTCCAACTGTAACTACAAGCAAGCCTGTATCAAAACTAACAAAAACTCAGACTTGCCTGTATCAAATCAAAGAGCAAACACCTATCCCCTTAGAATCTGAAACATCCCTATACCTTGTTACTCTTTGAATCCAGTAGGAAGAACCTCACACTTGCTTCTTCTCTTTCGAATCCAGTATCAAGACACAACTCCTGGTTCCTCCCTTCAAATCCAGAAGCATTCAAGGAAACCACTTAAAGGCCCAGCACACATTCCAGCCACAAGCAAGGTAAGTCATTCTTAACCTTGAACCCTTCATTTCTAGTGTAACATGTAAATAAGCTTCCTTTTCGTTTCAAACATGTACATAGTGTTTGTTACCTTTTCGTTTCCACTCTTTTAGTTTGTTTTTATTGTCTCTCCTTTTGGTTTTGTTCTTTGGTTTGTTACAAATGCTCTAAGAACTAACCTGGCCCTGAGGTAATGATAGCATGGCCTTGGGCCATGTTGCTATTTAATATTTCAAACGAAATAAACAAAAGACAGGAGTATGAAACGAAGCCCCAGGCTTCCTCACTGACTCCAGACCCAATCGAAGAAGGCAACAAGGCAGAAAGGTCCAGCCAGAGGCACACTTGCACCAAGTCCAGGCTCAGACAAAAGGCACTCCCATGCTGGTGCCAACCTCCAATCGAAGTATATGACCTGACTGGTGCCAAAGCCCAATCGAAGGACAAGACTTCGCCCCTGCCAAGGCCCAATGAAATACGTGACTTTGCTGATGCCATCCCCCAATCGAAGGAGGCCAACAAAATGCCACACGAAGGGTGCTACTTCCTGGGTCGAAAGACACTCATTTTTCTCTTATTTTTTTCTTTACATTTTCTTGCATTTCAATATGGTTGTAATAGTGTAGTATTTATTTCTTGCATTTTTATTGCTTTATACAAATGCTAGTAATTAGGATATGTATGGCAAGATAAAATCAACAAGTAGATCATTAAAAATCAAAGACAAATGCATGCAATCAAACACACTTGCACACATGCACCCTTAGGGTAATTCCACTTGTTGCCTAAAAAATGATCATGTTATGCATGTGGGATGTCTTAGCACAAACAATCAAAATACAAGATCATAGTCCCTCAATGACGCTATCAAAGTTGCCTTTCAAAATGATCTTAGTCCCTAAAAGAAAAGTGCTAAGTCATCTCACAACATTGCTATCATGGTCAATACGATGACCCGCGCCTGTCCCGTTAAACATCCTAACACAAGGTTGTTCACCAAATACAATGGTGAAGCAACATTGTTAAAAGGGTTAAAAACATAAGAAAGATCTTTGATTAAAATAGGGTAGATGGCTCTTAGTTACTTGATCAAAAATCTTGCAAAACATCCTTGCTACTTTTTAAAACACACTTCACAACACAATTTCAAACCCTACTTTCAAACATTGAAAACCTTTCAAAAACAAAGACACCTTTGTATACATTCACACAAGAATCATTACAAAGGTTGCCAAAACGATGGCCTATTTTTCAAAACATCTTTCAAATCACACACAAAGCACCATTTCAAACAATTGAAAAGCAAAAGCAAGTGATCTAAGCAAGTAACTAAGAGCCCATGGATAACCATGGATAGAAAGGGTGCTAACACCTTCCATTTCTATAATCTACTCCCCGAACCCAAGAAAACATCTCGAAGGTCTTTCCTGTGCTTTTTTGACCTTTCCTTAGGATAAAATAAAAATTCGGTGGCGACTCTTGCTAAACCGAAACATTTGCAAACACAAAACGCAAAAACATCAAGTCAATTCTCCCACCGTATCACAGAACTGGCGACTCTGCTGGGGACAATATTAAAAGTGGAGTAACCTTAGGGCTTAGATCACCTTTTGCATGATTGATTATTTGCTTTGATTGCTTTACATTTTTTGTTCTCTTGTTTGGGCTTGAAAATCCTCCACCCGGATTTGGGAAACATTCATAGATAGCAATACGTTGTGGAAACTGTGTGGGGTATACCGACATGGTTGAAGCAATAGCTATATTAGTGCGACATATTTGTGAGTACCGGTAGCCTTTGAGTCAATCAAAGAGAATACGGGGACGCTGAGTGATGTCATTAAGCACTAATGAACTAGAACCTTACTTGACCATCTTGGCCTTTTATTAGGGGTAGTGAGATGACCGGCTTTGGTGCAGTTCGAAGTTGGTAGATACTCGATACTACACTCATTGAGGGTTGTTTTCTTGGAATATTTTGGTCCCTAGTTAAGTGGCTAAACCAAAACAATGAACATAAAAAACAATCCAATGATATTGAGCTCCTTAGAACCCGGTTACTATTTATAGGACAGGTTTTGAGCCAACTAAACTCAAGAGGGTACTTACCTATGAAACCTCATGCAAGCCTGAAACTAGGGTTTTTGTGTGACTTGCTTGTACATGTGTTTGTGCATACATCATGAACATCATAAAGCATCATATGCATCCACTAACCATTTCAAGGGTTTGGATCTTCATCTTTATTCTTGTTTTGTAGGTCATGGAAACTCTTCGCAGGAAAACAATTCAAGTCAACCTTGTGAGAATCCCTCCTCAACTCAAGGAGCTTACATCTAGAATTCCAGAAAATTCTCTCTTCAGTGAAAGACATGGTAGACTTCTCAGCTTAGTCAACACCAACATTGAAGAAGACATGGTTAAAGTTCTCTTCCAGTTCTTTGACCCCCTACACCACTGTTTCACATTCCCTGACTACCAATTGGTGCCTACTTTGGAGGAATTTTCTCAACTCCTGAGAATTCCTATTCTTAATCAACTACCCTACAACGGTACGGAAAAAGAACCAAAACCTGAAGATGTTGCTCGAGCATTACACTTGCAACCATCTGACATCAAGGGGCATTGGGAAACCAGAAGCGGTGTCAAAGGATTCTTGGCAAAGTTTCTGTTTGAGAAGGCCCAAGAATGTTGGAATTCTCTTGATCTACAAGCCTTTGAACATATTGTGGCACTCATTATCTATGGTTTGGCCTTGTTCCCAAACCCTGATCAGCTTATAGATGTGAATGCTGTCAAGATTTTCATATCCAGGAATCCTATACCTACATTGCTTGGGGACATCCTACACTCATTTTACACACGAACAATGAGGAAAAGAGGTGTTCTCATGTGCTGTACTCCTATCCTAGCAAGGTGGTTTATTTCTCACCTTCCACAAGCAGTTTTGAAGAATGAGCAGGGTTTAAGGTGGTCACAACGGTTGATGACCCTCACACATTCTGATGTACACTGGTGTTCTCGGTCCAGAGAAAATGTCATCATCATTAACCGTTGTGGAGAATTCCCTAATGTCCCATTACTTGGCATTAGGGGAGGCATTACCTACAACCCCTGTCTAGCTTTGAGACAATTTGGATATGCTCGGAGGGATGGCCCTCATGATATGCTGATCCCTGACCTAGTTTTTGACTTCGACAACGATGTGCAAGGACTTCGGCAAAGGTTCATCAGAGCTTGGAGGATGCCTAACAAAGTGGATAGTAAGACACTAGGGCACAAGAATTTCATCCCCCTTGAGCCTTACCTCAAGTGGGTACGAACCCGCTCTCAGAATCTTATGATGCCGTATCCTCATATTCTCCCCTTGATCAAAGAGCCTGTTAAGGAAGGAGAGGTTCCATACACCATCCTATATCCTGACATGCCAACATCATGGGAGGAAATGCAAAAGATTTGGATCCAACTCAGAGAAGAACGGGATACTTTTGAGGCCAGCTTCTATGCCAGTGAGGAGAAGGTTTTAGAGCTCACCCGCCGACTTCACGAGGAGGAAACTCTCAACACCTACATCACACCAAAGAGGATGCGCAATGTCTTTTTACATTAAGAATTTTGTAATATTTTGCCCATGGGGAATTTATGTACTAACAAATTTCTTCTTAATATGACGTGCATTCTTTTTTGTTTGCAACAAATTTGAATTTTTGAACCCTTGAATGCATTACATGAACAACATATCATTCATCATATGCATAAACAGGTCTTCAAGCCAGGTTTCCTTATCTTTCTGCTGTTTATTTCAGTAAGATGGATTTGGAGCAAACAGTGAAGGACCTACAGGCACAAAATTCACAATTTCAGCAACTCCTCATGACCTTGGCAAAGGGTCAGGATGATCTCAAAGTTCTTATAGAGAAGAGTAAAGAGAAGAAAAAGAAAAAGAGACCGGGGGTAGCTACTTTCGGAAGAAGATTTGAGGGTGATGCTAGAAGGACTCTTTAGTTTCCATCAACGTCTGACGAAGGGATTGGCAAGGGGAAAGGAGTTACTGTGCCTTCCGAATCTGAGGTAAAAGAGGAGGAAGAGGAAGCAGACGAAGACTATTCAGAACAACAGTATCCACCAGCGGATGACAAGTATAAGAACCTTGAAGACAAATTGGCAGCTATGGAGTTGTAGAGGGTGCCCGGATTGGATTTGGAGGAGCTGGGGCTTGTAGCTGGGATTGTTATCCCTCCTAAGTTCAAAGTGCCAACATTCGCCAAGTACAACGGTCTATCTTTCCCTAAGATGCACTTGAGGTCGTATGTTAGAAAGATCCAGCCACATTCATCCGACAAAAACCTCTGGGTGCACTTTTTCCAAGACAGCTTGTCTGGCACTCAGTTTGATTGGTTTTACCAGCTCGAGAGATCAGAGGTCCATAATTGGGAAGACTTGGCAGCCGCTTTCTATCGTCAGTATCAGTACAATGCTGATTTGGCGCCTACCCGTACTCAGCTGCAGAGTATGGGGATGGCTTCAAATGAAGGGTTCAAGGAGTAGGCCCAGAAGTGGCGCGACCTGGCTGGAAGGGTGCAGCCACCGCTATCAGATAGGGAATTAGTTGACATGTTTTTGGGGACCCTATCTGGCCCTTTCTTCAAACATCTAATCGGAAGCTCCTCTGCAGGATTTACTGAGTTGATTTTGACTGGCGAGAGGGTGGAAGCCAGTATCAAAAGTGGAAAGATTCAAAAGG
The DNA here is from genome assembly GCA_948472305.1 of Vicia faba. Classification (NCBI taxonomy): domain Eukaryota; kingdom Viridiplantae; phylum Streptophyta; class Magnoliopsida; order Fabales; family Fabaceae; genus Vicia; species Vicia faba. The sequence continues at coordinate 1,451,765,374 of OX451739.1, forward strand.
ATGCTTCCGCATCCACAGCTGCTAGAAAACCTTTCCCAACCAAGAAAGAGGTATCTACTGTGTACACCCAGAAAAACTGGGAAAGAGAAGAACGTCGGCCAACAGTGGGGGCCGTATTAATACAGAAGTCCGCATCAGACCAGTTTAGAAACAACCAACCGAGGAATGATCAGCCCAGAACTTATCAGCAAAGGCCACCACGGCAGTTTACTCCAGTAAACATGACACTTTCTCAAATCCTTCCACATCTCCTGAAATTGAATCTTACTAATTTAAAAGAGGCGCCAAAGAATGTAAATACCACCTCTCCATCTTACAATCCAAAAGCCAAGTGTGCTTACCATTCCGACAGTATTGGGCACGATACCAATAATTGCTGGGCACTCAAGAACAAAATTCAGGATTTAATTGACGCCAAAGAGGTCGAGTTTGACGCTCATGAGAGGCCCAATGTTATGTCCGCTCCAATGCCTAAGCACGACCATAATGTGCATGCTATTTTGGAAGACCTCCATGTTACTGATATTGCCAATTTGTTGACTCCTTTGATTGTGATCAAAGAAAATTTGTTGAGAGCCGGGATCTTTCCTGGTTGTGGTGAAGACTGTCATTCTTGTTTGAATGTTCAAGATAATTGTCCAATGTTGAAGTCGGGTGTCCAGCGCCTGATGGATACTCAAGAGATTCTTTTCCAAAAAACCCCTGTTAACACTTTCAATCCGATTACTCCTGATACTTGTGATACCTCAACCAATGATATTGCCATCATAACCATTTCCGACAATCCTCCCAAGGCTTGCAAAAGGCCTGTCAGGATTACACCCAACTCTGAATGTGCACCTCTAAAGATCACAATGCCGGGACCCGTCCCGTACCAATCAAGCAAAATGATACTGTGGAACTATGGGGGAGAAATATTCTACCACGGCATCAAACAAATCAGAACAGTCCAAGAAATTTCTGAAGAAGACCCTGACATAGGAAACATCGTGGATACTAGCAAGATCACCCGTAGTGGCCGAATCTTTTCTCCGGAGATTGCTCCTCCCCGAGCAGTCCTCGGACCCTTAAAAATTTCTGCACCTGTTGGACCCTCTGTGCAAGACCCAGTGATTGAAGAGTTAAACACTCCTGAAGAAAGACCATCCGCTGATAACACCAACAAAGGTAAGGGGATACTGAAAGAGCCTGTCAGGACGAAGGCTCATGTTGTGGTTATCCCTGAAACCACTCAGAAGGAGATGGATGAGATCCTAAAAATAATCAGAAAAAGTGACTATGACGTTGTGGAACAATTGGGGCAAACCCCTTCTAAAATCTCAATGTTAGCTCTCCTGCTCTGTTCAGAGGCCTACACTAAGGCTCTGATTAAATTCTTGAAGACAACACATGTCCCCCAAGAGACCTCGGCTGACCAATTCCAAAACTATGTGGCCAGTCTCACTGCTGACAATGGCCTGGGCTTTTCCGATGCTGACCTAACTCCCAAAGGAAGGAAGCACAATGATGCATTACATGTTTCAGTTGAGTGCCGAGGGACCACACTCGCCCATGTCTTGGTCGATACTGGTTCTTCCCTGAATGTGCTGCCAAAGAAGGCTTTAGACCGTTTGGATTGTGAAGGTTTGACCCTCAAGCCTAGCAACATTATCGCCAGAGCCTTCGATGGTTCCAAAAGAATGGTTCATGGGGAGGTTGATATTCCCATCAAGGTAGGCACTGAAGTGTTCAACTCCACCTTCTACGTGATGGACATCCGTCCGTCATACTCATGTTTGCTGGGAAGACCGTGGATTCATCATGCCGGGGCAGTTACATCCTCTTTGCACCAGATGCTGAAGTATCCTGTTAAGGGTAAAATCATAATTGTACACGGTGAGGAGGAGTACATGATCAGTCATCTTAATTCCTTTCGGTATGTGGAAGTGGATGGCGAATTCATCGAAACACCTTTTCAACATTTTGAGGAAGTTTCTCCCGAGGTAGCAGTCGCGAAGGCAGTGGTTGAGGTACCTATCATTCCCAAGCAGGTGGCTAGGATGGCTTCCCTCAAAGACGCAGAGGTTGTGATTAAGGAGGGGAAGAGCACAGTATGGGGACAGTTTCCCGACATTCCTTATAAGACAGACAAGTTTGGGTTGGGGTTTACTGCTGCAGGACAAAAGGCTGTGCGTCGCTCTAAGATCAAAAGACCACCCGTCAAGATTTCTCTCCATGGAATCAATGCTGTAGAAGATAAAGATGAGGAGAGCCACTTTGAAGATTGGATCTTTCCGACTGTCGAAGGGGGTTTGAACAATTGGGAAGCAAAGGATTTTGTCCCTATCACCTTTATCAACCAGTAATTTTATCTTTGAGAAATTTCCCATTTATGGTCTGTAATAACTAAAACAATCCGCATACTTTTTCACCTCATGCCTTGCCCGGGGCATGTAGGTCCATTTGTAAGGGCTTGATTCTCTTCATAATCATATGCCATGTTTTGATGAATCATTGGACGTTTTTCATCTATAAACTATTGTGTTCATTTTCTTTCCTTTTGCATTTTTGTTTGTTTAAGGATGGATATCCCTTACACACACCCACATTCACAAATGCAGGTACCCATCCACTCCGGATTCCATGGGTGACTATTCTGTTTTAGCCTTCGATAACTCTGAAGATCTGGTCAATCAAGCTGAGTACGAAGTTGACGAAGATTGTGAAGTGCCGGGAGAGTTAGCCAGACTTCTACAACAAGAAGAGAGGGCCATCTTGCCTCATGAAGAGTTGTTAGAAACCATCAACTTAGGGACAGAGGAGGACAGGAAAGAAGTAAAAGTGGGTGCCAACTTGGAACCAAGTGTCAAGGAACGCTTAATACAGTTGTTGAATGAATACGTTGAGATCTTCGCTTGGTCTTATGAAGACATGCCAGGTTTAGACACATATATCGTGGTTCACCGTCTCCCTACAAGAGAAGACTGTCCACCGATCAAGCAAAAGGTTTGCCGAATGAGACCTGACATGTCTGAGAAGATTAAAGCTGAAGTAATGAAGCAATTCAATGCTGGCTTTCTGGCTGTTACAACCTATCCACAATGGGTCGCCAACATTGTGCCCGTACCCAAAAAGGACGGCAAAGTCAGAATGTGTGTGGACTATCAGGATTTGAACAAGGCTAGCCCTAAAGATGATTTCCCTCTACCTCATATTGACGTCTTGGTTGATAACACCGCTCAACAATAAGTTTTCTCCTTCATGGATGGATTTTCTAGCTACAACCAAATCAAGATGGCCCCCGAGGACATGGAGAAAACTACCTTTGTTACGCAATGGGGTACCTTCTGCTACAAAGTGATGCCGTTCGGACTGAAAAACGCAGGGGCAACCTATCAACGCGCCATGGTAGCTTTGTTTCATGATATGATACATCATGAGATCGAGGTTTACGTGGACGACATGATAGCTCGATCACAGACAGAAGAAGAGAACCTTAGTCATTTGCAAAAGCTATTTGCCAGGCTGAAGGAGTATAAACTCAGACTGAATCCAAGCAAGTGCACTTTTGGAGTTAGGTCTGGTAAGCTCTTGGGATTTATTGTCAGCAACAAAGGTATTGAGGTCGATCCTGTTAAAGTGAAGGCTATACAAGAAATGCCAGCCCCCCGTACTGAAAAGGAGGTTAGAGGATTCTTGGGACGTTTGAACTATATTGCAAGGTTCATCTCTCACCTGACATCCACCTGTGAGCCGATTTTCAAGTTGTTGAAGAAGGATCAGGTAGTTGAATGGAACGACGATTGTCAAGTTGCTTTTGATAAGATCAAGGAATATTTATTGGAACCTCCTATTCTGATGCCACCCGTCGCAGGAAGGCCGTTGATCATGTATCTGACTGTTTTGGATAACTCAATAGGGTGCGTGCTGGGCCAACATGACGAGTCTGGTCGAAAAGAGCATGCCATTTATTACCTTAGTAAAAAGTTTACCGACTGTGAGACTCGCTACTCACTGCTCGAGAAAACTTGTTGCGCTTTGGTATGGGCTACTCGCCGACTAAGGCAGTACATGTTGACTCATACCACTTTGTTGATTTCCAAAATGGATCCGATCAAGTATATCTTCGAAAAGCCTGCTTTATCTGGAAGAATCGCGAGATGGCAAATGATCCTGACCGAGTATGATATCCAGTATACTACCCAAAAAGCTATAAAGGGGAGTGTACTAGCTGACCATCTAGCTCATCAAGCCGTCGAAGATTATCAATCTATGAGATTCGACTTCCCGGACGAGGACATCATGACATTGGACAATATCGAAAGTAACGGACCGTATGACGGACCTGAACAAGGATCCCGATGGACCCTGTACTTTGACGGTGCTTCAAATGCACTTAGAAACGGTATCGGTGCAGTACTCATCTCTCCGAAAGGTTGCCATACACCATTCACTGCCCGACTTTGTTTCAACTGTACCAACAACATGGCCGAATATGAAGCTTGCATCTTTGGTCTCAAGGCTGCTATAGACCTGGGGATCAAATCTTTTGTCGTATTTGGGGACTCGGCTTTGGTTATCAGTCAATTCAAAAGAGAGTGGGACACCAAACATCCTAATCTTATCCCATACAAAGAACTTGTCCTGACGTTGTTGCCTCATTTCGAGCAGATTACTTTCGAGCATTTCCTGCGAGAAGAGAATCAGCTAGCAGATGCTTTAGCCACAATGTCTTCCATGTTTAAACTCAACTGGGACAACGAGGCTCCCCAAATTACCATCGAGCGAATGGACGAACCCGCGCATTGTCATGAGAATAATACCGAAGAAGTAGTGGAACAACCCTGGTTTCATGAAATCAAAAGGTATCTCCAGACTAGAGAATATCCCGAAGGAGCTTCAGTCAATGACAAAAAGTTCTTAAGGAGATTTGCTGCCAAGTTCTTCCTAAGCAATGGCATCCTTTATAAACGCAGCCATGATTGTGTTTTACTTCGATGTGTAGACAAAGCTGAAGCAAAGTTGATCATGACTGAAATACACAATGGCACATTTGGCACCCACTTGAGCGGACATACAATGGCAAAAAAGATTCTAAGGGCATGCTACTACTGGTCCACCATGGAAGCTGATTGTCATCAACATTCCCGTACTTGCCACAAATGCCAAGTCTACACCGACAAAGTACATATTCCTCCTGTTCCTCTCAACATTCTGACAGCTCCTTGGCCATTCGCAATGTGGGGCATTGACATGATTGGAGAGATCAAGCCCACGACGTCCAATGGACATCGCTTCATCTTGGTCGCCATTGATTATTTTACCAAGTGGGTCGAAGCAGCTTCCTTTGCCTCTGTTACAAAGAATATGGTTGCCCGCTTCATCAAGCAGAACCTCATATGCCGGTATGGTGTCCCCGACAGGATCATCACAGACAACGGTACAAATCTGAACAATACCATGATCACCGCTCTATGCGAACAATTCAAGATTTATCATCACAATTCATCTCCCTATCGGCCGAAGATGAACGGTGCTGTTGAAGCTGCGAACAAAAATATCAATAAGATCATTCAAAAGATGACAGTCACCTACAAGGACTGGCACGAGATGTTACCGTTTTCTCTGTATGGATATCGTACCACGACACGTACTTCAACAGGGGCAACCCCATTTTATTTGGTGTATGGCATGGAGGCTGTCCTACCCATGGAAGTTCAGATTCCTTCTTTAAGGATCATGAAAGACGCTGGTTTGAGTGAAGACAATTGGATTCAGACCCGGCTTGATCAACTCAAGTTGATCGACGAGAAGCGACTTACGGCTGTTTGTCATGGTCAGGCGTATCAAAAACGCATGATCAAGGCTTTCAACAAGAAAGTCAGGTGTCAGATATATCAAGTCGGAGATCTTGTAATCAAGCGGATCATCTTACCGCAAAGTGATCCCAGGGGCAAGTGGACTCCTACTTACGAAGGGCCATTTGTGATCAAGAGCATCTTTTCTGGTGGGGCAATGATTTTGACCACCATGGACGGCGACGATTTGCCACACCCTGCGAACGCAGACATAGTCAAAAGATACTACGCATAAAAAAACCCGACAAGTTGAAAACCCGAAAGGGCGACTTGGGCAAAAATGGGCATCCCGGTGAACCGAAAACCTGAAAGGGCGGTTCAGGCAAAAATTAGGGATAAAACAAAAAAAAATCTGTACACCCGGCAAGTTGAAAACCCGAAAGGGCGACTTGGGCAAAAAAGGGTTTCCCGGTGGATCGAAAACTCGAAAGGGCGATTCAGGCAAAAGTTAGGGAATTAAAGCGTATGACTATGTCTCGTCGGATCACTTTAAGAACAATCTCTTCACCAATAAGCTCCAAGCTTCTGATCAATCCAGTCATCGGAGGACGAAGCAGCGAATGGACAAATATTCAGAGTCGTGAAGGCTATGGCATAATGGGAATCCCATGGAATTGTTACACATAGCCATCTTTCTTTTGTATAAGATTTTTTTCAATTCTTATGACAACATTCTCTTACTAGGATGTCTGTCTCCTTTGTACAAAGATACTCATAAAAGTTAAATACAAATGTACTTCGAAGTGCAGAAATTTGTTTGCCTTTCTTTTCTTTTTACACTTATGTTTTATTTGAAAAAACGTCCAATGTTTTGTTAAATAGGCATATGCATTTGAATATAATCACTGCTTACAAATTGAAAAAAAGGATAATTACTGATAGGTTGAAGGTGGAGGAAGATATCTTTGTGCCATTCCAGAGGAAATCCCCCACGACACGTCATTCAGATCCTTGACAAAGCTAATATTAGGAGTACATTTCCCCAACGGAGTTAAGCTTCAAGATCCGCAACAGAGCCGGTACAGTCTAGAACTTGATTCCCCAGCTGATCTGAATTTCAAAATTCCCATCAGGGTTAAGCTTCGAGATCCCCAGTGGAGCCCGAAGATCCTGAAATCCTATCCCCAGCGGAGCCAGAATAGTCTAAGCATTCTCCCCACAGAGTTATTTCCTAGCAGATTGAAGATTCTCAGTCTTATTGCTACAGCATAAGTCTCCCAGGTTTCAACTCCCCAGTAGAGATTTTTCAAAAGTCCCTTATTTCCCAAGCAGTCAACAAGGGTTTCTCCTCTCCAAGTCCTCAGCGGCAGCCAAAGATTCTTTCCCCAGTAGTGGTCCTAAGAGTCCTCAACAATCGAAGATCTTTAATCCCCAAGCAGTCAACAAGGATTTCTGATCTTCAACAGTCAAAGATCTTTGGAATCCCCAGCTTCGGTCAAAGATTTACTTTCCCCGGCAGCAGTCAAGGAATTCATTATCTCCAGCTATCAAGGATTCATTTTCCTCAGCAAGACGGCTACTCAGCCTGCATACATAACCATTACATTCATATATCATAAACATTGATGAAGCACAGTTCATTGCATCATACACATCATGCAACATAACTTTGTGTTTTAGCTAACATTTTACCCTTTCAGGATAAGATAAAAAGGCTATCGTTAACAATTATTCAGATACAATATGGATACACCCCAGACACGGCGGTCATTCTATTACTCATTTAGAATTTCAATTCAGATACAGTATGGATACACCCCAGACATGGCGGTCATTCTATTACTCATTCAGAATTTCAAGTCAGATACAGTATGGATACACCCCAGACACGACGGTCATTCTATTACTCATTCAGAATTTCAAGTCAGATACAGTATGGATACACCCCAGACACGGCGGTCATTCTATTACTCATTCAGAATTTCAAGTCAGATACAATATGGATACACCCCAGACACGACGGTCATTCTATTACTCATTCAGAATTTCAAGTCAGATACAGTACAGATACACCCCAGGTACGGCGATCATTCTACTACCCATTCAGACTTTAGCAATCCGATAGAGACTAGATACGCTCCAGACACAGCGGCCATTCTATCTCTCATTCAGATTCAATTATCAACTTCAAGTTCGGATACGCTCCAAACACGGAAGCCATTCTGGCCTTTACACCAGTAGTTTGATTCTCCCCAGTGCAATCGCCACGGAAGTCATTATTTCACTCATTCAGATCCCAGTTACAGTCTCAGATACACTCCAGACACAGAAGTCATTCTGCTACTCATACAGATCTCAACTTCAGATACAGTCCAGATACGCTCCAGACACGGTTTCCATTCTGTCACTCATTCAGATCCCAGTTACAGTCTCAGATACACTCCAGACACGGAAGTCATTCTGCTACTCATACAGATCTCAACTTCAGATACAGTCCAGATACGCTCCAGACACGGTTGCCATTCTGTCACTCATTCAGAACTTATCCTTAGCACACAGTTGCTCCATACACAGATTTTTCTCTGTTACCCATTCAGAATACAGATACACTCCAGACACGGCAGTCATTCTGATATTCATTCTAACACAGTCACAGCTCAGATACGCCCCAGACACGGACGCCATTCTTTTGCTCATGCAAATTCAGTCTCCAGATACAGTTAGAGTGCATTCCAGACACGGATACCATTTGGATACTCATTCTTTTGACCTACAACATTGTAACTCAACAAACACTCTTGGATGGCATATTTAAGCCCATCTCCAGCAAGATTCTACTATCTCCAAATGACATCTTTAAGCCTATTTCCTCTGCTATATTCTGGATGAGTGCAAATTTACGGGCACTCTAGTGTCCAATCCTCTTTTACCTTCGAGTCACGAAAGGCAAATCTGCCAATCTAACTCTTCAGGTCCAAGAAGATTGAACAGGGGCAGCTGTTGTACCCCAAAATTTTCCCTCTCCATTCTCAAGGCTTTTCTTACAAGGATTTCAAGGTTCAAGCTTGAACAAGTACTTTGGAATTTTCCAGTACCAAAATTAAAAGGAAACTGTCAAAAATGGAGAAAACAGATAAAAATATTATTTTGACAAAAATTGGAGAAATACAAGTGTTCTTCGTTTCAGCTCTTTCGATTGGCCTTTAGGCATCTTTCAATCAGCATCCTTCGATTGACTCTTGGCCTCCTTCGATTGCTCAAAATGGGTGCTAGCGTGCCTCTTTCGCATGGGCATGTGACTTCTTGTTGCAGGCTTCATTTGTGACTTTTGCTGCCTACATTGCTTGCCTTGAAAACCATGTTTGCTGGCCACCAGTGCCCCCTGCATGGTTGACCAGAAACCCTTGCCTAAGGAAAAAGAAATTTTTTGAGTGGTGCTTTAAGTACCTTTCGATTGACATTCTGAAAGACCCTTCGATTGGTATTCTGAAGGAGCACTTCGATTGGCATGGATAATTCCCTTCGATTGGCATTATGGACAAGCACTTCGATTGGCATTATGGGCAAGCACTTCGATTGGCATGGTGTCAAGACCCTTCGATTGGTATTCTGAAGGAGCCTTTCGATTGACATGGATAATTCCCTTCGATTGGCATTATGGACAAGTACCCTTTGATTGGTACATGGACAAATACCCTTCAATTGGCATTTCAAAAGGTCTTTGGACTGGAACTTCTGAGTGTCCTTCGATTGGAACTTCAGAGTTTCCCTTAATAAGAACATTAGAATGAAATGACCTTCGAATGGCATTTCAGTGCAGAGTTTCTCTTAATCTAAGATGCTCTGATGAAGGAAGTTCTGAACACTTCGAATCAGAACTTAGACTCATCACAAGGCCAAGGGCTGGTCGAAGTTGTCTAATAGGGCATGTTCTAAGTAGATTTGAATTGGACTTTGAAGCTGGCAAAGAAGGTCCATTCGAAGAACACACAGTTGGTCCATTCGAAGGACACACAACTGGTGGAAACGAATGCAGTGCTGTCCCAGAAAGATGGAGGATTCGACCCAGAAGATCAAGTTGAACATATAGACCCATAGGCTAGGCCACGTGTCTTCCCTTTTTAGGCCTGTTTGCTGTCTAAGACCACTTGCATAGCACAATACCTACTTGTAGAAAAGTCTGTCTTGAGACTTGTGCCTGTTTTCCTTCAGCATGAAGCAACCCCATCCTGAACCGTTCATCTTGCTTTTGTGGCACAAGTGGACATTTACTTTCCAGCTGGCCTTTATTTTATTATTTCTGCTCTCCAAGCTTTTCTCTATAATTAGAGAATTCATTTGCACAAAGAGGAAGGCAAAAAAAAAGGAGAGGAGAACGTATCTTCAAAATTCCCACACACTACAAAATTCTCAAACACTTAATTTTTAAACACTTAAACACTTAAACACTCAAACACATACCCAGAATTCAAACAACAAATCCAGAACTGCATCCTCTTGCCTAACACCAGAACATCAAACCTGTGTTACAAATACAAGCTTAAGGCACAACAAGCCTTGAGGCCTGCATAACCTCAAAACCTGCCTTCCTTACCAAAGCCAGAAAACTCAAACCTGCCCAACTGCAACTGCAAACAAACCTGTCCAACTGCAACTGCAAGCAAGCCTGTATCAAAACTAACAAAAACTCAGACCTGCCTGTATCAAATCAAAGAGCAAACACCTATCCCCTTAGAATCTGAAACATCCCTATACCTTGTTACTCTTTGAATCCAGTAGGAAGAACCTCACACTTGCTTCTTCTCTTTCGAATCCAGTATCAAGACACAACTCCTGGTTCCTCCCTTCGAATCCAGAAGCATTCAAGGAAACCACTTAAAGGCCCAACACACATTCCAGCCACAAGCAAGGTAAGTCATTCTTAACCTTGAACCCTTCATTTCTAGTGTAACATGTAAATAAGCTTCCTTTTCGTTTCAAACATGTACATAGTGTTTGTTACCTTTTCGTTTCCACTCTTTTAGTTTGTTTTTATTGTCTCTCCTTTTGGTTTTGTTCTTTGGTTTGTTACAAATGCTCTAAGAACTAACCTGGCCCTGAGGTAATGATAGCATGGCCTTGGGCCATGTTGCTATTTAATATTTCAAACGAAATAAACAAAAGACAGGAGTATGAAACGAAGCCCCAGGCTTCCTCACTGACTCCAGACCCAATCGAAGAAGGCAACAAGGCAGAAAGGCCCAACCAGAGGCACACTTGCACCAAGTCCAGGCTCAGACGAAAGGCACTCCTATGCTGGTGCCAACCTCCAATCGAAGTATATGACCTAACTGGTACCAAAGCCCAATCGAAGGACAGGACTTCGCCCCTGCCAAGGCCCAATCGAAATACTGACTTTGCTGATGCCAGCCCCCAATCGAAGGAGGCCAACAAAATGCCAATCGAAGGGTGCTACTGCCTGGGTCGAAAGACACTCATTTTTCTCTTATTTTTTTCTTTACATTTTCTTGCATTTCAATATGGTTGTAATAGTGTAGTATTTATTTCTTGCATTTTTATTGCTTTACACAAATGCTAGTAATTAGGATATGTATGGCAAGATAAAATCAACAAGTAGATCATTAAAAATCAAAGACAAATGCATGCAATCAAACACACTTGCACACATGCACCCTTAGGGTAATTCCACTTGTTGCCTAAAAAATGATCATATTATGCATGTGGGATGTCTTAGCACAAACAATCGAAATACAAGATCATAGTCCCTCGATGACGCTATCAAAGTTGCCTTTCAAAATGATCTTAGTCCCTAAAAGAAAAGTGCTAAGTCATCTCACAACATTGCTATCATGGTCAATACGATGACCCGCACCTGTCCCGTTAAACATCCTAACACAAGGTTGTTCACCAAATACAATGGTGAAGCAACACTGTTAAAAGGGTTAAAAACATAAGAAAGATCTTTGAGTAAAATAGGGTAGATGGCTCTTAGTTACTTGATAAAAAATCTTGCAAAACATCCTTGCTACTTTTTAAAACACACTTCACAACACAATTTCAAACCCTACTTTCAAACATTGAGAACATTTCAAAAACAAAGACACCTTTGTATACATTCACACAAGAATCATTACAAAGGTTACCACAACGATGACCTCTTTTTCAAAACATCTTTCAAATCACACACAAAGCACCATTTCAAACAATTTAAAAGCAAAAGCAAGTGATCTATGCAAGTAACTAAGAGCCCATGGATAACCATGGATAGAAAGGGTGCTAATACCTTCCCTTTCTATAATCTACTCCCCGAACCCAAGAAAACATCTCAAAGGTCTTTCCTGTGCTTTTTTGACCTTTCCTTAGGATAAAATAAAAAGTCGGTGGCGACTCTTGCTAAACCGAAACATTTGCGAACATAAAACGCAAAAACATCAAGTCAGTTCTCCCACCGTATGACACTCAAGTATTGGAAAATCAACTCTACTAGGGCAAAAGTCATTTGTGGCCCACATACAGTCAAACTTCAATATTTTTGGTCAACATCAACATTTTGAAGTGATACCCATCATTTGATCAAGGGTTGATCATGATTCCTCAAGAGTTGCTAAATTAGGGTTTCTATAGGAAAAGTCTACTGAACTTTGACCAGGCATAACTTTCACACACTTCATCCATTTTCCCCCAACCAAAGCTCATTTTGAAGAGAATATAACTCCCTACAACTTCTATTTTGTCCTCAAGTTCAAGAGATGCACCATTTCAAAGATACAAGCTCATACATTACATGTCATTTTTAGAAAGTCAACATAAGACACTTTTTGTTAAGGCAACTTACATCAAGATAATATCTCCAAATGCAAAAATGATTAAAAGATAAGTGTAAAGGACATCTTTATCTTTCCAAAAAGTTCAAGATCACATTCAAAAGATTAAAATTGAGCAAGTTATGAGGTGCACAAGTTGGGAAATTTTCAAGAAATGCGTGAAATGTAAAGTGAGCGAACTTGAAGTCTTGAACTAGTGGGCCTAAATTTTTATGTTAAAACATGTTCATAAGGTGTTAGAGGACCTATAAATCCATTCACATATTTTTTATGATTTTTATTTATTTTATTTTAATTTTTATTCATTTAAATTCAAATAAAATATGAAACAATGGTATAAAGGCTTGGGCTTTTTGTTTCAATCATCTAAAGGCCCAAGAAAACTCATTACAACCTTGTCAATTTCGTGGGGAATCAAGAAAGGAAGAAACATTGCAAATTTGGCAAGTTTTAAAGTTTTTTTCTTGTTTAAACCATGGCATGATTACCTTGATTCCATTCCTTATTTGTCAGCCCGAATACAAGCCAACAACATGTCCAGATTCATGCAAGGCATCCAAAAGACAAGAATCATGCAAAGAAGGCAATTTTTCAATATGTTGGAATATTATCTTAATGGGAATGATTACCTTGTCCCTTTCCATACTTGTTGACTCCTATTTCATTCTCTATATAAAGGCAAACAAAGGCAGAAGAAGGACCAGAAAAACCATTGCATAACAAAGCTCTACAAAATTCTCAGAAATTTCTCAAAGTTACAAAATTCTTAACCACATTTCTAGGTGCTCTCAAGCAAAACAAATGATCCATTCATCTCCACGAGGCTCCCAAGAGTTGAACTAGGCTCATAACCAAGCCCTTCCACGTCTACAACTCTCACATCCAATTGTACCAGTTTTGATAAAATTTTCTTGAATCTTAAATTGTCTATTCATGTCATATAAATTATTTTTGTGCATTGATATGTGTTTGTGAGACCATTTAGAATAGGTTAGGACGATCACATGTTCAGATGAACACCCTATGCGCAAGATGAAGGGGTAAGAAAACACTTAGAATGGGGGGTTGAATAAGTGACTCTTTTCGTTTTCAATACAAAGCTCAAACAATAATGGAATAACACAGTTATTTTTATCTTGGTTCGTTTGAACTCAAACTACTCCAGTCCACCCGCCAAGGTGATTTCGCCTTTCTCAACAAGGACTTAATCCACTATAATCAACTGATTACAATCACACAACAACTGTTGTGACTAACAATGCACAAGTAATCTTACAAGTGACTAACAACACTAAGACTTAAATCTAGTCCTAGTCTGCTTGAGAAATCTGACCAAACTTGGTCTCTCAAGGAACAAATACAGAAGTATAATCTTTACAGATAATTTAAATAGAGTTTACTTCTAATCAAGCTATATCATAACTGTGATTTTTCGCTTAGAATATAATACACAAAAATGTATGAACTATGAGTTTGTAAGCTTTTGAATCTTTCACGTAGTTTCTTGTTTGAACATTGTTGTTAGCTTGCAATAAATGTCCTTCTACTTATAGTAGGAAAAATAAGACTGTTGCTGCCTTTAGAGGAAATGGAGAGCATTAAATGCTTTGCGCGATCCTTGCAAAATTCCATTCTCCAAGAAACTAGTTGTAGGCACTTGAGTGCTTTCAGCTGTCTTTGCATTAATTAGCAAACGTCAGAATGTAAGAACGTGTTTCCTTTGCTTTTACAAGACACGTTGATTTAGACGTTGTTTCAGTATTTGCTTTAAGTCAGAACATGCTTCATTCAACTTCTGGTCAGAGTGTTGCTTGCTAAGAAATTTGAACAGCGCTTGCTTTCAAGTTATCTTCAGAATCAAGAAGCCTGCTAGAAGTTAGAAGATACATTTAAAAAGTAAAGGTTCTTACCAGAGTCAGCAGATGCGTTTGAATAAAAGGTTCTTTTATCAAATAACTTCTTCATAATCTTTGCTTAGTACTTTAGAATGTTTCTTGTCAGAACATTAACTAAGACATTCAAAACACATTCATTAGAGCATAATTTATCTTAAATATAATTTAGTTATCATCAAAACACTTGAGATATGTCAGAACTAATCTTGTTCTTTCAATCTCCCCCTTTTTGATGATGACAAAAAATTATTTTAGATAAAGAAAAGAAACAGATTAAGAGATAAGAATCTCCCCCTGAAATGAATATTTCTATGCATAAGACATCCTGAGATTATTTAGTCAGAATGATACACAGTCTTCTTGAATTTCTTCAGAACTTCTTCAAGAAGATAAATCTTAGCTGGAATATTCTTTCAGAGTTAAAATGATACCTGCAAAAAAAATCTTTTGCACAGAAGGAATTCTTGCAAATTTGTTAGAAGGTCTGAGACATAGTCCCATAACTGTTAAACAGTGATTAGTTCAAAAATGCACATTTTCTCCCCCTTTTTGGCATAATCAAAAAGTGTAATAAATGAGAAATTTTGAAAGATTTCATAAAAAGTTAAAAATAGATATCCAGAAGTACAAACAAAACAAAATAAGAAACAAAAAGAAACTAGGATTTCTTAGAGACAAGATCCATCAGAAGATTCTTGATTTCAGAGGCAAATTCACTTTGCATTGCCATCCAGTTCTTGAACTCTAGATTTGTTTGATCTTGCTTATCCATGCGTTTATTCAAGACTTCATTCTCCCTCTTTAGCTCTTTCAGAGTGTCCATAATGAGTGAGGTAGGAGCAGAAGATGATGAAGCTTCAGTAGAAACAGGGTCAGAAGCAGCAACTGATGAGTCAGACTTCACAAAGGTGGAGAGCAGAGTGCCCATATCCATTGCAAGAGTTGGCACAGGTTCAAGTCCATCCTTAACTGAAGGTTGATTCAATAGAACAATAGCCAGAGGATTTGAATCTTCAGAGGATTCTTCAGATCCATCTTCTGATATGTACATCTTATCAGCTGGTGTATCGGCAATCAATAGCGAAGACTTCTTATTCCAAGTATCAGCAACTTCTGTCTTGAAAGCATGCAGAAGTTTGGAAAAGTTGTCCAGCACCTGAGAGTGGCACAAATCCTGTAACTTCCGTGATTCAGCAACCAAAGTTCTTCTGAAAGTTTCCCATAGAAGATCTGTTGCTGCTGTGTTCACACTTCTGAGGCAATCTTCTTTCAGCGGTTGTAACCATGCTTGAGCATTTGTTATAAAATTCTGAAACAAAGTATTTACATCTGGCTGAATAGGTTTAGGGACAGTCGTTCTGTAAGTTTTGTTTTTCAAGAATTGTAGAGAATGAGAGTCCACTACAGTTCTTAAAAAGCTATTGGGTTCAGGATTATTTGTAGGTTCAGGTTCAGGTTGGTTAACACAAATAGGAGGTTCTGATATATCATGAGGTACGGATGGTTCAGCAATTTCAGTTTGTCCAAAAATTTGTTGTTCTGGAATTTGAGGAGTTGAGAGTGGTGATGTATGTTGTGGTGAGGTGGGTGGAGTGACATCAGGCGAAATTATTATTGTATAGGCAGGAGTGGGAATAGGATTTTGAGGTTGTGGTTGGTTCATAGCAAAAATATTCTCAGTTGGTAGGTTGAAAGGAGGTTTTATTGTTGCTAGAGGTTCATTTATTCCTGGAATTCTCCAAGAGCCAGCATCATACCATCCAGTGGGTCTGGGTGATAAAGGTCTGGGAGGGGGTCTTGAGAAACGTTCAACAGGAATAGGTTGGAAAACAAATGGTTCAGGAGGTTCTGATTGGCTGTCAGAATGTTCATCAGAGTTAGAATCACTTAAATCTGTTGAAAACTGATTTTTACTAGGGTTGTCAGCAAGGGGTTCAGATGGTAAGGTCAGATCAATGTCTACATCTAAGTCTCCTAAGGTTTGAGAGGGTTCAGCAGATGCAGATACATTTTCAGAATTATAAACAGGTATAGTTTCAACATGATTACCTGTCTTCTTTTTCTTCTTCTGAGGAGTGTCAGAAGGTCCTTCTACAGCTTTTCTCTTCACAGATTCTTGGAGAACAACATCAGGAGCAACTTGATTTCTTCCTTGAAGCCAAGCTGGATCAATAGGTGATCTTGTTTCTCTGCAGGTCTCAAGATAGTGCAAAACCATACGAGAATGCTCCCCTGAGTTGAACATAGGAAAGTCAGCAATAGGAATTCTTCTCTTCTTCACAATAGTTGACAGACATGGAGAGGGTTCCACCAACAGTTTGTCAATAATTTTCCTCTTCAGCAAGTTCTTTCCAGTCATAGTCTTACCACAGATAGGTTCAAGCTCCCCCTCGAAGATTTGCTTCTTTTAGGTGAGCAATCAGACCATTCTCAGTCAGAATGTCTGATAATAACCTCCCCATAGGAATCCAATTCCTCTTTGATTTGGGATTCTTCATCCTTTCAGCTTCTCTGGTTTCTTTGACATGGTTCCAGAGATGTTCAAAAAGCAAGTAGGGCAAATCAATTTTGACATTGGTTCCAAGGCAAAACAGCAGATATTGTTGATCAACGTTGATGTAATCAAGAGAACTGGTGTCTTTCCTGTGGTGAATACATCCATGAATAATCCTTGCCCAAATCTTATACTTGTCTTTCAAGTCCCTGACTTTGGAGGAACCTTGACCGTTGGTAAAAATATCTTAATATACCCTAGACATCTCCATTCTTCCAGTGGACATTCTTGTAACTCCAAGTCCTTTAAATCCCAGCAACCTTCTGATTTGATTTTCTGTAATGGATATTTCCCTGCCCATTACAAAGGAGAGAATAACCTTGGGAGTTGCAATAGCGTGAATCCAAAATTCTTTTACCAAATGAGGAAAGACTGGACCAATAAGACGATCAAAGTAGCTTTCCCAACCTTGAAACTTCACAGCAGGGAACAAGTCAAATCCATTCTCTCTGAGATTCTCAAAGTCTACCATTAGCTCACTCAAAACTTCCAAACTTTCTACCGGAATGAGAGTTGTCCTTTCAGGTATAATGTATTGCTCAGAGTGGGTAGAGGAAGAAGAAGCCATTGAAGTTCTTTAGAAAAGAGAAATTTACGAAAAGGGTTTTAAGAGAAAAGTACAATAAAAACTTGAGTTGAAAGAGACAGTAAAGAATGAAAAGGGTTTTTCAAAAAGTATTTATAGGCATTAATTTCAGAGAATAGGTTAAGAATTAAAATTAAAAGTATTTAAGACATAATTAAAATAAAGATTAAAACGGATTTAAAAACGAATCTCATCATTACTTGCATTTAATGATTTTCTAAAAATGAGGGAAAACGTGAGATTATGGCTAATCATCAACAGTTACCTAGAACGTCATCAGTAGCTTTTGCACGCTTGACCTTTCAGAAACACACCGCGTGTTCTCTCCTGAAGGATGCATGTAACAACTGTTTGTTCTAATGAATTTCTGAACTACACTTGGACATGAAGCGTTAGAATGTTTCATAACTTTTCATATAGCTTCTGTTACAACTTCTCTTCTAACTTCTGAAGAGTTGTTGATCAGAGCATTCATTTCAGAAAGTTCTGAAGTCAGTCATAGAAAATAAATATTATTTTATTCAGGACATAATTCCATACAAATATTTTTCAGAATGAAATTAAATCTATCTTCTGAAAGGGGTTTGGTAAAAATGTCAGCCCATTGATGGTCTGTTTTTACAAAAATCAAGTTTAAAATTCCCTTCTGAATATAGTCCCTTATGAAATGATATTTAATTTCTATATGTTTGGCTTTAGAATGTAAGATTGGATTTTTAGAAAGACAAATAGCAGAAGTATTGTCACAGAAGATAGGAATCTTACTTTCATAAAGGTTGAAATCTTCTAGTTGACTTTTCATCCAAATCATCTGAGAGCTACATCCAGCAGCAGATATATATTCAGCTTCTGTGGTTGATAGAGCAATTGTTGCTTGCTTCTTGCTGTACCATGAGATAAGATTGTCACCCAAAAACTGGCAGCTTCTAGAGGTGCTTTTTCTTTCAATTCTATCTCCAGCAAAGTCAGCATCACAATAACCTGCTAGTTTGTAATCTTGTGATCTTCTGTAACACAGAACAAGATTAGCAGTACCTTTCAGATACCTAAGAATTCTCTTAACAGCTGTTAAATGAGATTCTCTAGGATATGATTGGAATCTAGCACACAAGCACACGCTAAATAATATATCAGGTCTAGATGCAGTCAGATAGAGAAGGGATCCAATCACACCTCTATAGAGCTTCTGATCTACTTTCATACTTACCTCATCTTTACCTAGAATGCAGGTTGGATGCATATGTGTCTTGGCATCTTTGCTTTCTGACATTTGAAATTTCTTCAGAAGTTCTTTAACATACTCCGTCTGATGTATGAAAGTACCTTCTGGAGTCTGGTTGATTTGAATTCCAAGAAAGAATTTCAATTCACCCATCATGCTCATTTCAAATTCTGCCTGCATGGTTTTAGCAAATTCTTTTCCAAGGGAGATATTAGAGGTTCCAAAAATTATATCATCAACGTAAATTTGACAGATTAAAATATCATTTTTAAATGTTTTTCTGAAGAGAGTTGTGTCCACTTTCCCTCTGGTAAAATCTTTTTCTAATAGAAAATTACTCAGACGATCATACCAAGCTCTGGGAGCTTGTTTTAAACCGTACAAAGACTTTTTTAGTTTAAAAACATGTTCTGGATGCTTTGAATTATTAAATCCAGGAGGTTGATGGACATATACTTCTTCTTCAATATAACCATTTAGAAATGCACTTTTAACATCCATTTGATACAATGAAATGTTATTTTGTACAGCAAAAGAAATTAATAATCTTATAGATTCTAACCTGGCGACTGGGGCAAAGGTTTCATTATAATCAATTCCTTCTTGTTGACTATAACCCTGTGCAACCAGTCGTGCTTTGTTTCTGATTACTTCTCCTTGTTTGTTCAATTTGTTTCTGAAGACCCATTTGGTTCCTATAACATTGAATCCTTTGGGTCTTGGAACTAGATTCCATACATCATTCTTGGAGAATTGATTTAGTTCTTCTTGCATTGCTAAGATCCAATCATTATCTTCCAGAGCTTCATCAATGGTAGTTGGCTCAATCAGAGAGACTAAACCAAACAAAGATTCTTCATTGATTCTGAGAGATGATCTTGTTTTGATGGGATCTTCTTTTCTTCCAATGATTACGTCTTCTTTGTGAGCTGAAGATAATCTAGGAAACCTTTTCTGAGTGGGTTGGTCAGAGATTCTGAGATTGTTCAGAGAATTGTCAAGAGGATGATTTGCTACGTCTTCTTTTGCTTCTGAACTTTCAGAGTTTAAGTTATGATCTTCTGTACCTACAGAAAAATCAATTTGCTTTGGCTGTTGTTGGCCAAGCTTATCATCAAACCTGACTTTGATTGATTCTTAAATAATCAGAGTTTCTGTGTTGTATACTCTATAGCCTTTTGAGCGTTCAGAGTATCCAAGTAGGAAACACTTTTGTGCTTTGGAGTCAAACTTATTCAGAGTTTCTTTGGTGTTTAGAATAAAACAAGTACATCCAAAAGGATGGAAATAAGAAATGTTGGGCTTTCTGTTTTTCCATAATTCATAGGGAGTCTTTTCAAGAATAGGTCTTATAGAGATTCTATTCTGAATGTAACACGCTGTATTCACAGCTTCTGCCCAAAAGTGCTTAGCCATATTTGTTTCATTGATCATGGTTCTGGCCATCTCTTGTAATGTTCTATTCTTTCTTTCTACAACTCCATTTTGATGGGGAGTTCTAGGACAAGAAAAATTATGAACAATACCATTTTCTTTAAAATATTTTTCAAAATAATGATTTTCAAATTCACCACCATGATCACTTCTAACTTTTGTGATTTTAAAATCTTTTTCATTTTGCAGTTGAGTACAGAAGTCAATGAACAAAATGTGACTCATCCTTGTGTTTTAAAAACTTTACCCATGTCCATCTGCTGAAGTCATCAACGATGACCAATCCATACTTCTTGCCTCTGATGGATGCAGTTTTAACTGGCCCAAACAGATCAATATGAAGTAACTCTAATGGCTTAGAGGAAGAGACAACATTTTTAGATTTAAAGGAAGGTTTTGAAAATTTTCCTTTTTGACATGTTTCGCACAGAGCATCTGAGTTGTACTTTAGATTTGGAAGTCCTCTGACTAAATTTAATTTATTTAGTTGAGAGATTTTTCTAAGACTGACATGTCCCAATCTTCTGTGCCATACCCATTGCTCATTGCTAACAGACAAAAGAAATTTGACGTTTTGAGATTTAAGATCTGATAAATCAATTTTGTAAATGTTGTTCTTTCTCTTTCCAGAAAAGAGGATTGATCCATCCTTTTGACTTACAACTTTACAGGAGTTTTGATTGAAGATAATGTCATATCCATTGTCACTTAATTGACTTATGGACAATAGTTTATGAGCTAATCCTTCTACTAATAAAACATTAAAGATAGAAGAAAGGTTACCGTTTCCTATGGTTCCAGAACCAATAATCTTCCCTTTCTGATTACCTCCAAACTTCACATCTCTTCCAGCTTTAATTTCCAGGCTTTGGACATAGACCTTTTTCCCGTCATGTGTCGTGAGCACCCAGAGTTCAGGTACCATGACTGGTGTTTCAATTGAGCTGTTAAGGACATCTGCAACAAATATTATTTTATCCTTAGGTACCCATATCTTTTTGGGTCCTTTTGGGTTAGCATAAGAGTTTCCAGAATGTGATGTATATTTTATATCATGTGAGTGTCCAAACTTGAATTGCTTATTCAGAGGTTTGTAAGTAAAGGTCATTTTAGCAACAGGTTTTGGAATGTATGTCTCCTTCCTTTTGGGAGGTTCATATCCAATTCCTCTTCTGTTTTTCCCACTAACTCCATAGATCACTGAAGCCATTTTTCTTCTGTCTATGCTTTTAGCAAGAAAAGATTGAAAGCTATAGTCATATTCTTTCAGAATATCTTTTGAACTAGACACAGACTCTGAACTAAAATTCTTGTAAACAATTTGAATTTCCTTTTCAAGTTTAAGATTGTTTTCTAAAAGTTCATATTTTTCTGTTTCAAGCTTCTTAAAATCAGATGCAAGACTCTTCTTGAGTTTCTTGTATTTTATTTTGAGCTTACTATAGTTTTCCAGAAGTTCCAATAAACTATCAACAAGTTCTTCTCTAGAAAATTCAGAAAATACCTCTCTTTGTTCTGACTCACAGTTTGAGTCATTTTCTGTGATAGCCATTAAAGCTAGGTTGGCATTTTCATCTTCAGAACCAGATTCATCTTCAGAAGAATCTGAGTCATCCCAGGTTGCCATCATTCCTTTCTTCTTTCCAAATCTCTTCTTTGGTCTTTCTTTTTGAAGCTTTGGACAATCACTTTTGAAGTGACCAGGTTCTTTGCATTCATAACAAATGATCTCTCTTCTGTTTGAATTTTTGTGTCCAGAAGATTCTGGTTTATCTTCTGACTTCTTGAAGTTCCTGAACTTCTTTTGTCTGTGCTTCCACAGATGATTGATCTTTTTGGAAAGCAAAGATAGTTCGTCTTCTTCTGAAGCTGATTCTTCAGAGTTTTCTTCTTCAGCCTGAAAAGCGTTAGTATCAAATTTCTTAATTGATTTAAGGGCTAGAGACTTACCTTTCTTCTGAGGCTCATGCTCATCCAGTTCAATCTCATGACTTCTGAGAGCGCTGATGAGTTCCTCCAGAGACACATTGTTCAGATCTTTTGACACCTTGAAAGCAGTGACCATTGGTGCCAATCTTCTGGGTAAGCTTCTGATGATCTTTTTCACATGATCTGCTTTGGTATACCCTTTGTTCAAAACTCTCAGACCAGCGATCTGAGTTTGAAACCTAGAGAACATTGCTTCTATAGACTCACTCTCTTCAACTTTGAAGGCTTCATACTTCTGAACTAAAGCCAGAGCTTTAGACTCCTTAACTTGAGCGTTTCCTTCATGAGTCATTTTGAGAGACTCAAACATATCATGCGATGTATCTCTATTAGTGATTTTTTCATATTCTACTTTAGAGATAGCATTTAAAAAAATATTTCTAGCTCTGTGACGATTTTTAAAATCAGCTTTTTGTTGTCTATACATATTTTTTCTATCCACTTTGTTTCCTTCAGAATCTGTAGGATGTTTGTAACCATCCAAGGCTATATCCCAAAGATCACTATCATGACCTAGAAAGAAACTTTCTAGTCTATCTTTCCAGTACTCAAAATCTTCTCCATCAAACACTGGAGGTTTGTTGTAACTACTATTGTTTTGTTCAGCGGCCATTGTGTTTTCTTCTGGATCTTTTCCTGACACGGTTAAGTGTTGAGCTCAGAGTCAAGCTCTGATACCAATTGAAGGGGTAAGAAAACACTTAGAATGGGGGGTTGAATAAGTGACTCTTTTCGTTTTCAATACAAAGCTCAAACAATAATGGAATAACACAGTTATTTTTATCCTGGTTCGTTTGAACTCAAACTACTCCAGTCCACCCGCCAAGGTAATTTCTCCTTTCTCAACAAGGACTTAATCCACTATAATCAACTGATTACAATCACACAACAACTGTTGTGACTAACAATGCACAAGTAATCTTACAAGTGACTAACAACACTAAGACTTAAATCTAGTCCTAGTCTGCTTGAGAAATCTGACCAAACTTGGTCTCTCAAGGAACAAATACAGAAGTATAATCTTTACAGATAATTGAAATAGAGTTTGCTTCTAATCAAGCTATATCACAACTGTGATTTTTCACTTAGAATATAATACACAAAATTTTATGAATTATGAGTTTGTAAGCTTTTGAATCTTTCACGTAGTTTCTTGTTTGAACATTGTTGTTAGCTTGCAATAAATGTCCTTCTACTCATAGTAGGAATAATAAGACCGTTGCTGCCTTCAGAGGAAATGGAGAGCATTAAATGCTTTGCGTGTATCCTTGCAAAATTCCATTCTCCAAGAAACTAGTTGTAGGCACTTGAGTGCTTTCAACCGTCTTTCTATTAATTAGCAAACGTCAGAATGTAAGAACGTGTTTCCTTTACTTTGACAAGACACGTTGATTTAGACGTTGTTTCAGTATTTGCTTTAAGTCAGAACATGCTTCATTCAACTTCTGGTCAGAGCGTTGCTTGCTAAGAAATTTGAACAACGCTTGCTTTCAAGTTATCTTCAGAATCAAGAAGCCTGATAGAAGTTAGAAGATACATTTAAAAAGTAAAGGTTCTTACCAGAGTCAGCAGATGCGTTTGAATAAAAGGTTCTTTTATCAAAGAACTTCTTCATAATCTTTGCTTAGTACTTTAGAATGTTTCTTGTCAGAACATTAACTAAGAAATTCAAAACACATTCATTAGAGCATAATTTATCTTAAATATAATTTAGTTATCATCAAAACACTTGAGATAGGTCAGAACTAATCTTGTTCTTTCACAAGATGCCATGGTTAGGGCTATAAGCTTTTTGAGCTTCAGATTATGTGATACAAGGACTTTCAATCCAAACCCACGATAGGCCTCATGGGAGAGATACACATGATTCTGAAGACTTTTCTCCAGCGCCTGAGCTCTCTTGCTAATGGGCCTGGGATTTTGCTTAGCGCATCCCCCCATTTTCTTTACAACACGGCCCATTCTTTTGTTTTTTTTGCTTTAATTATTTATTTTCTTTTCATTTCAATTAATTCTTTTTTATCAAAAAAATCATAAAATCATAAAATCATAAAAAAATAGATTTAGTTCTTTTCTTTTAGTTAATTTAATTTTCATAAATAAATTTAATTTAACTTAATCATGTTTTAGTATTTATTTCATAGTTAATTTGTAATTAATTTAGACTTAGGTCTTAAATATTAAAATCAAATCACAAAAATATCAAAAATATTTTTCTTAATACGTAGGCTTTTTAGGACATTTGATTTTCTTTCTAAACAATCTCTTCTTTTTTTCTTCTTCTATTTTTATTTTGTTATTTAAATTCTAGAAAGAATGTATAGGTCGCACATTTGATTTTGTAATAGTTAGTTTATCTTTTCGCATTTTTTTCTTCTAAATATTGTAACTGCTCATGGGATGTAATAACGTAGGATTTACAATTCCCGCACTTTAAATTTCTGCAAGATATTAACTGTTAGTAATTAGGATTGTATATAATTGCTAGTAAATTAGGTGTGTATGACAAGATTAATCAAATTAATCATTAGATCACTAACATAAGATAAATATCTGAAAAAGGCACTATTGCACACTTACACCCTTAGGGTACTCCTTACTTGGTTTCCTCGGAAAACAATGGTCATGTCCCTCGAACGTAGGGATATATTAGCAAAGGCCCTCAATCTAAAAGTCATCATAAAAGATCGTAGTCCCTTACTGTCCCTCGAGTTGCTTACGGGAAATGATCTTGTCCCTCGATGTTGCCTATATGATGACAGTCCCTTCGAATGCTAAGATATCCTTACCTGTTGCCTTCAATGATCATAATGTCCCTTTCGATAGTCCCTCAACATCCAACGGTAGGGCTACCTACTCACTAATAGTAGGATAGCACTATCTAAAGGAAAATAGGAAAAGAACGTCCTTTTTCGAGTAGGTAGATGACTCTTAAGTACTTGCTCAAACCTGAAATTTTCACACTTACACAATTTCAAAAATCTTTTCAAAATGATTTATCACACTCTTGAGGACTAATACAAGAGTTACCATAAAGCAAACAAAAACTTTCAAAACACACAAACACAAACAGTTTTAAAAAATGAGCAAGTACCTAAGAGCCGGTGGAAAACTACGGATGGAAAGGGTGCTAACACCTTCCCTTTCCATAATCTACCCCCTTACTCAGAAAATCTCGAAAAAGGTATTTTTCTGTTCTTTTCACCCTTTCCTTTGTTGGATAAAAGAAAAGTCGATGGCGACTCTCGCTTACCGCGACATTTGCGAACAAAAAATACAAACCAGTATATAATAGTCGGTTCTGCCACCGTATCACACCATGAAATATAGGCTCTTATACCTTTAACCTTATTCTTTGATTTGTAAAAATCTTTCTTGTCCTTGTGCTTAAATAGGCTTGGACATTTTCTTCGGAAATGACCTGATTTATCATATTCAAAGTATGTATTATTTTCATAATTATGATTGTATTCCCATTTCTTTGATAGGTTGGACTTTCTAAAATTTCTCAAATTTTTCCTGGAGTGCTTAAATTAGTGTTTCTTCATATACTTGTTGTAATGGTAAACAAACAAACACACCACTTCCTCTTTTGAAGAGTCTTCATCTAAACTATAATTATTATACTTTAAGCTTGCCTTGGAAGAGGAGGCTTTCAAGGAAATGCTTTTTTTATCTTCTTTCTCTTTGTATTTCTTTTTGTGTTTAGCTTCAGATGCTTCATATATTTGTAATTAGTTTTCATGCTTGGTAAGTTTCCCAAACAAAGTAGATATGTTTAAATTACTCAAATCATGTGATTCCTTAATGATAGTAACCTTAGGTTTCCATTCCTTTGACATTGATCTCAAAAATTTGTTAGTGTAATCTTGGTTAGTCAAAGTCTTACCTAAACTATCTAACTTGTTGATGTAACTATAGAGACCTAAGAGGGGAGGAGGGGTGAATTAAGGTTTCCCTATTTTTCTCGATTTAGCGCTATATTTTTAATTTTTTTGGATAAGAAAATGATATGTTCTTAGCAATATAAAGTGCAGAAAGTTTAAGCATTGAAAAATAAATGAAAACAAGATATTTATCATATTTCTTCAACCAATGGTACATCTAGTTTCTTTACACCTTAAAGGATTTTCTACTATATTAGATCTTTGTATAAGCCTCACACCAAGACCCATCTTACAATCTTCTAACATAAAGACCAAAACTATGGTAGACTTTGGATCTCCCTGAATAAAAAAACCTTTTTCAAAATCATCAAATACTATGATGATTCTCACATAAACCAGAAAGTATGCTAATTTGTGTTTACAACACTTAGAAAGCACGTCAATTTCTATTACAATTGCTTGTCACCACACCTTGTGGAATAAGTTACAACAATATGATTAAAAGATACTTTCAGTAACAATGATTTTGGACACTTTCCAAAATTCATAAATTTGATATTTCCTTTCTAATAAACAGTTCACAATTATATAGAACTTAAGTGCTCAAAGGTTTGATGAACATTTTATATAATATATGAATATTATGCATAAAAAGTTTCCAAGACATTTGTGAATGAACATTTGAAATGTGGTTGAATTATTAGAAAACTTGAATGAAAGAGATTATTTTGAACTCTGTTGTATTTTTCCTTAAATGTATCCTATGATTCCTCTTGTTACACGCGTTGACAATATCTTAGCACAACACAACCAACACAGAGGCATTAAGCTCATAAACCGAAGTGAATAATAGCTCTAAATCTATCCCTAGAATCTAGACACTATTAGATAATCACCCCAGATAAGAATTCAAGTAGTATATGTCTATAGCAACCCAAACCCCAAGCACAGAGCAAAAATCCAGAATAATAATTGACAAAGATTTATAAAGAAAGTTTTATATAATGCCATGGGCGATAAATACACATGATTTCAAAGTAAATAATATACAAAACCCAACAAATAAAGAATACACAAAGAAGAAGAGAAATAAACCATAAATCTCCTAGTTTGTCAGTGTCGATCAATGAGAAATCCACCCCAGATCATTCGTATGCAGGCTCCATTGCTGTTTTCTAAGCTAATCTACCAAAAATGAGGTGATGGAGTTTGGAGAACAAAAACACCTCCAAAACCATAACCTAGAAATTAATGAAATTTGTTTTTATAAATCTAATCTCAGCAGACCGCGCTTAGCGGGCTCATCGCACTAAGCGGGATGCGCTTATTTATAATTGATCAGTGGTTTTTCCACCTTTATTTATAGTTGATTTTAGTTATAGTTTCTTTATTTTGTCAAATGTTTTATTTCATTCTTCTATGTTTTATGCGTTGGTTGTGTATTTTGTTGTTTTCAGGCTCAGAGTGTTGTACCCCAAAATTTTCCCTCCAATTTTTAAAGACAGTTAATTCAAGACACCTCCTCATGCTTATGAAGGTGTCAAGTACTTAAGGCTACTCAAGGGTTGACCAATCAAACCTCCTCCTAAGCAAATGACCTACAACTAGGGTTTTGTGTTTATCAAATAAAATTGAGTCTCTAATGCCTCAAGTGAGTTTCATGGTTCCTTATATGCTTCAAGGTACCCTCATGACAAGTTTCAAGCCTTGCATCACAAGTTTGCTTAGTCAGTTGCTCAGATGATTGAAAATTAACTATATTGAACAAAAAATCAATTATGGTCAACATACAATCAACCTTTAAGATTTTTGGTCAACATCAAGATTTTGAGGTCACATTCATAATTTGATCAAGGGTTGATCATGATTCATCAAGAAAACTCTCAACTCATAAAAAGTCAAAAATTATCAAATTATGGTTTTTCTTAAGGAGAAGTCAACTGAACTTTGACCAAGCATAACTTTCACATGCTTCGTCAAATTTTTCTCAACCAAATATTATTTTGAAGAAAATTCAATTCTCCATAACTTTGTCTCTCTAAGCTCAAGTCAAAAAGGCTTCATTTGAGAGATATGGGCCAAAACATTATAGGTCATTTCAAAAGTCAACAAAAAGATACTTTTTGTCAAGACAAATTACATCATGATAAAGTCTTCAAATGGAAAAATAATAAACATAGAGATTATAGGGGACATCTTGAGCTTTCCAAAAAGTCGTGTATCACCTTTCGATGATAAAAATCGAGGGAGTTATGTTTGGTGCAAGTTGAACATTTTTGAGAAATGCATAAAACTTACATTTACCAATTTTGAAATTGTGGGCTAATGGATCTAATTTTTCAAGTTCAAACATGTTCATGACATGATAAAAGACCCATAAGTCCACTCATGCCTTATCTTTTATTTTATTTTGTTTTTATTCAACTAAATATAAAGTAAATTAAATAAAATAGTAAAATAATGGACCAAGGCACATGGGCTTGGTTCTTGGCTCAAATTTGAGGCCCAAAGACTCTTGGACAGCCATGCAAAACATGGGTGACAAGTACTAAGACATGATCTTCTCAAAATGAAATGTTTGAAAACATGTTTTTTTTTGTGTTTTGGCAAGGCATTGAATACTTGGTCTTTTCCTCTTTTGTCTTGATCTACTTTTCTTCCTCTATATAAACACACCACATTTAGACACAAGGGACACGAAAAATTGGCAAGAGAATAGAGTTTCAAAGAGCAAAAATATTCAACTTTGCTTCACAATCGGTTCTCAAATTCTAAGCAACTTCAAAGCGATCCAAGGTCTACAGTCGCTTCCTGAAGGTTTGAGAAACATTTTCAGACTCATACCCAATCAATTCACCACCTTAAACGAGCCCAACCACTTGCTCCGATTGGTAAAATTTTGATTTTTTAAATCTTTCATTTCATGCGTGTTTCATAGCTACTAATCATTCAGATCTTCATATGTGAATATTTAGAACATGTTGAGGTGACCACATGTGAAGATGAACGCCCCAACGCCTGCAACCCTTTTTTCTGACTTACCCATTTTACAATTTTCTTCCTATTTTTCCTTTTCATTTTGTTTAATTATTTTTCTCTTTTCTTTTAATCAATTTTTAATCAACGAAAATCATAAAAAATAAAATAAAATCAGATTTAGACTTTTAATAGGTTAACTTAATTTTTGACAATATTTTCTTAGTTAATTAATTAGACATAGGTTTTAATATATAATTAATTAAATCTTTAATTTAAGTTTAATGTATATTTATTTTATCATTCAAATCAAACCAAAAATGCACAAAAAATTAATTTCTAATCTTTTAGATGTTAAGACTTTTAAAGATAATTTTTTGCAAATATTTTGTTTACTTTCGCCATTTATTTTATTAGAAATCATTGTATAGGTCGCATAAGTTTTTTTTGTAATAGCTTACCGTTTAAAATTCCCACAAAGTTATAAATATTATAAATCTCCCAAAGCCATGTAATAGCTGTAGGTCTTTACTTTCCCGCAATTTATTTTCTTGCGCTTATGCTTTGTATGCCTTGTATGTATATATAATTGTTAGCTAATAGGATTATATGGCGAGATAATAATCAAACGCTAGAAAACCCTAATGAAAGATAAAATAACTGAATCAACACACTTGCACACTTGCACCTCTAGGATAACCTCCCTCTGTTGCCTTCGGAAAAAACAACGATCATGTCCCTTGAATGTAGTGATGCTTTAGCAAAGACCCTCGAATAAAAGATCATAGTCCCTCGATGACCCTTCGACGCAACCTTTCGAAAAATGATCTAGTTCCTTACGAAATTGCTAAAGCATCCTTACGAGTTGCCCTCAATGACCGTACGACGACCCTCGATGTCCTTTCACATCCAACAATAGGGTTTCCTACTAACTAATGGTACGTATAACACTATCTAAAGGAGAAGGAAAAGTATAAGAAAGACCTTGAGTGGGTAGAATAATATTAGTTTCTTTCTCACACTTTTCAAAACTAAAGCATCTCACACAAACACTTTCAAAGATATTTTCAAAACACTTTGTACGCATTCTTGAGGACCGATACAAGATTCATTACAAAGTTCGCCTTACATTGACATTTTCAAAATAATTTTAAATTATACACACAAAGCAAATTTCAAAAGTGAACTAAGCAATTAAGAGCCTGTAGATAACTACAGATGAAAAGGGTGCTAACACCTTCCCTTTTCATAACTTACCCCCCGAACTCAAAAATCTTAAAAGGTCCTTCCTGTTCTTTTCACCCTTTCCTTATTGGATGAAAGAAAAGTCAGTGGCGACTCTTGCTATCCGCAACATTCATGATAAAACGCAAAAACAAGTCATTTCTCCCATCGTATTAGTTGCCATTGTTCAATCTTCTTAAACATGAAGATTTAGATTGGCATGTCTGCCATTCGTAATCTGAAGGTGGAAGAGGATTGAACACAGGAATAAAACCAAGAAAATCAATGCGAAAAGTGCAAATTCAGAGTTTTAGAGGAAGTCTAAAAAACCAAGATACATGGGGCCTGACACGGCCACCCGTGCCACCTGATACAGGCCGTGTCAGGATGGACGCTATTGCCAAAGAGGAAAATTAGGGGGCTGACACGGGTGCCTGCGTCACCTGACATGGCCTTCGTCAGGGTGCCTAAACCAAAAGTTAGAAAATAAATTATAAGAAGGCCAACACAGGCGGCCGTGTCACTTGACACGGGTGAAACAACCGGCTGAAAAATCAACGAGATGAAATCAATAAAGTCTCCATCAGACATTTTTTATCCCATGGAAAGGGAAAGGTAAACATCAAGTAAACCTAAGAAGGGTGAAATCACAATTAAACGACCGAGAGATCAGGTAAGAGAGTCTGTTACGCAAGGGGAAGGTATTAGCATCCCACACGCCCATAGTACTCTATGATATTCACTGTTGTTGTTATAATCAAATGGTGTGTTCAAGTATAAAGCTTAAGAGCTAAAAGAAAAAATGCAAAGAGGGAATGCATGTGAAAGAAAGCAGAAAATAATGTAGGGAAAATAAAGTTGAGCTCTCTTGGGCCCTAGCCCAATTCCTACGTATCCTTTTTGAGGAATCAGAGTTACCGTAGTTCGGCTCACATGCTTCTCTTGTTTTGTGTTTTTTAATGAACAATATTAATTTTTCCTTCTTCCGCAACTCGGCCTTTGGAGACTCACGCGTCAACACAAAAGTGAATTAACATGTTCTTTTGAATGTTTGAAAGAAAGGCCCAAAGGCGAAAAAGATTTTGCGTTGGTTGATATTTTTTACCTAGAAAAAGGATTTGAAAGTTGTTAGATGTTTTGTTATTTTCCAAGAAAAATAGGTTTTAGTTTTAATGCAACGATACAAAAGAAAGAAAAAAACATCTAAGGAAAACTAGCTAGAATCTAGTCCCTAATGTTATCATACAACGATTGATCCTAAGGTTGAGTTTTGAAAGGGAAATATCTACCCTACATTAGCATGCATGGATTACAATCCTAGTGTCTATCTCGAATCATCACCAAAGGATGATCAAGAACTCCTAAGGAAACATAGCAATGGTTCACAACCTAAACCGGCGTCTATCTCGAATCACCATCAAAGGGTGAATCAATAACTCCTAAGGGAACACGCCAAAGGTTCACAACCTAAGAAAACATGCACACAAGGATGGAAAGCAAGTAATACACAAGCTCAAGAGAGCACACACAAGGGAAATCCCTACCTAAGTTAGCATACCAAAAACCTAAGGGCGAGGATAAATATCCTATAGGGAACATGCAATGACACTGAAGTCGTTATCTAAATTCTAATTGAGTGACATAATCGATAATTAACAAAGGAAAACAATAAAGTCCTAAGTAGAGCATACAAAGATCGAAGTCGTTTTCTTAATTCTAATTGAGTGACATCATCGACCGTCAATAAAGGAAAATGAAAATCCTAAGAGGAGCATGCAAAAGATCGAAGTCGTTATCTCAATTCTAATTGAGTGACATCGTCGATCACCTACAAAGGAAGCAAACACAAGCACAAACACAAATAACAAATAAGTGCGGAATTCCTGCTACATGTATTTAAACATCGACTTCGAGCGTACACTCTTTATTCCCTACTTCTCATGATATCTAGAAAGAAGTAAAGTGCGGAAAAGATAAACCAGGATTAGAATGATATCAAACGAACAAAAGTTCGTAGCATAACAAGCAAAGCAGAGAATCCTGAAAAACTTCGAGTGAGCTTCACCAAGAAACATATAAGAGTCATAAATAAAATGCTCGAAATAAGTATCGAAGCATCATTGATGTGAAAATAAATCACAATCAGAATCTCAAACATATCTGCATATCACACAATAAACCTGAATAAGACTCAGATCTCAAAAGCAAAAGTGAATCATGAGTCTCAAGTAATCGGATAATCAAAAATTAATTCCTAAAAATGTCTCTTACAATCTAAATTTTTTTTGTTTTTTATTACATCAATATTTTTATTAACAAAATTGTTATCTAACCATTATGAAAAGAAAAGGCTAAAGAAAATCTAGAAAACTTCTACACAGGGGTGTGCGAGTCTAAAACAGGGAGTGTATTGTAGTAACAATGGCTCCCAGACCCAACCCAATATCTACACCCAATCTTTTATACCTCACCAAAAACCAGCTTCCAAAAAAAAAGGCCATGGGCCTCAACGGTGTATACCTCGGTCTACTAAGATCATACCAAGATCCATCCAACTTTTATTCAGCTTCGTGCATCTTCACTATTATCAATAAAAGGAATTAGAAAAAAAAGAACAAATAAATAAATGGCGTGATTTTGTGCCTAGGGTTCCTAAACCGTGTGACGGTTAGACTTCAAGAGAAACAAAGTCCTCTTCCCTCAATGTCACCGAATCATACCTCTATTATCAATCACCACCACAAGACCTTCAACATTGCCATAATTTCCATACCCTCTGCCTCCTCTGATAACACATCATCTCCAACAAATAATAACAACTGCGTCGTTGTTCACCATCGTATCCTTACCTCTATAAGCCTCTTTACCTCTATAAGTCTTTGATTCCACCTTACCTCAATGCCACCGTATGAGCATCGTATTTCTTCTTGCTTCCAAATCAGTGAAGAAAAATCAGAAACCCAGAGGTACCCTTCGTTTTCCCCGATTCTTCTAATTTCACATTCTCTTCATCTTCTAATTTCTCTCGTGATTTCGTTGTTGTTGTTGTTGTTGTATAATGAAGGTGATTGAAGTATCAATAACAGAGAATTCTTGGCGATGGTGGTGATGTCGCAGACTTGATGAAGAGTGAAGAATTGAAGAAAAGTGTTGGTGGTGAAACTTGATTGCAGAGAGAGAAAATCTCTATGAGTTTGAAGAAAGGTTTTGGAAGATTTTACTAGTGAATAATTGATGAATATGATGGGAGAACAAAACAGAGAGATGAGAAAGTGCGAAGGGATTTTTCAGAGAGAGTGAGGAGAATATTGAAGGTGTCTATGGTGATTCTTCCAGAAGGTGAAGAATGGCGAGGAAAACACAGAGAGAGAGAGAGAGAGAGATTTTCTTGGTTATTCTCCCAAAGGTGAAGAATGATGAAGATGGAGATGAGAGGAGAAGAATGAAGGTGAAGAACGAGGTTCAGAAAGGGGTGTGAGAGATGAAAATTTCAGAGAGAGATTTTTCTATGGAGGTTTTTGTGTGATTCTTCTGCAGAAATTGAAGAATGAATATCGTAAAAATGAGGTGAGAACCTCTTTTAATATTCTGTTAGTTTGTGAAAGTTAGTTACTGTGTTAGAAAAATTTAGTTAGCAAGTTAGTTGAATAGGCTTAGGCTGAGAAGTTGGTTAGTTGGTTTTCTGTTACAAACTGATTTTCTTTTCTCACGACTCGCTTTTTATTCTGCTGATATCCATATTTTCCTCAGTTTTTTATGATTTTTTCCTGTATTGCTGAGTTGTCCCATTTTGATGTTGGATATTATTTTTGTTCAATACTTTTCTCCTCTGATTTTCTGAATATATGAATGGTGAACTGGTTCTGTTTTTGGTACAAACTGACGATGATGAACATATGGGTTCCTCGCACTGAATTGAATCTTGTTGATCTAATACTGAAACAGATTGAACCATAACTTAACTTGGCCTTGATGTTTGATCATGCTTGTCGATGCAACATTTATTCTGGTTATTTAGTATGTAGCAGCTAGTTCTTAGACATACATGGCATGTTGCTGCTAATGAAATGCAGACTGATATAAAGGCTTTGGATTGATATTTATGATTTTATTAAAATGTTACAGGTACAACATTTTGCTATACAAGCATTAGAGGTTGATTGGAAAAGGAATGGTGGTGAATCATGTAATTCAAAGGATAGTCAAGAGCTTGGCATGGAGATTAGAAGATATAATTTGTATGAAGAAAGATTGGAGATTGGGTTTAAGTTTTGATAGTTTTTCCATGTAATATTTTTGTGTGTAGTTTTCTATGGTTTTGTAATGGTTTTTGAATTTAATTGAACAACAAAAAATGGTGTATAGAGTTTGAAATTGAAATGACTTATGGTGAATTTGTAAATGAATGAACTTGTTGGAATTTATGTTGAATATGGAATGAAGAGGTTTGAAATGGTTAATGTAACTTGAATTGAAATTGAATGAAGAACTTTGTTGGAAATTTTGAATAGAATTTAGTGATATGTATAAAATGAAATTGAGTGAAACTTGAACTAAGCCTTGAATTTGGCCTTGCAATTTTATTACTTTCAAATGAACCAATCTTCCCAACTTAGGATATGCATCCACTTTGTCAAACTTGTATCCTGTATGCCATATGAATGGATGTCAACCATTTAACTTGAATCAAACCTGAACATGTCTTTCCATTATAGAGTTTATGACTTGAGTTCCAACCACGTAAATACTTCTTCCTATCTTGTTTGATGTTTGCAAATGAACCATGACTGAATCGAATGTGCACCTTAACTTATGTTAGACCTTAAGTCTAAGTTAACTTGTTTTTTTTGAAGCAACCAAACCCTTATAGAGGAAATTTTAATCCATAGCCCATATCAAAGCAATTATTAATCAAAGTGACAACACAAGAAGAATGTATTGATTTGACTCCCATGCCCTAGCCTAATAGGAGAGAATACACCACTTGGTATGGATTTATAAAACAAATAATCCCTTAAGTGACGGTAAAAATTCAAGATAGTCCCGACATGTTGATAAGAATCAAAGCCTCAAATTTACAAGATCTTCTATTGAAAGCCTAGATGAAGCTTAAGCACAAAATCTCAAAAACTCTAATACCTTGATCTTGAAGAATCTTGTCAAACTTCATTACAATAATGCACAATCCTAATTGAAGAAGACTAGTGCATCAAGGCCTTTTTTATGCTGATGAGCAAACCCCAATCCCATATTTAACTCCTTGAAGAAACAAAATAATCGAAGTTTATTTAATATATACACCTCAAAACTATGGAAACCCTAACTTGTAAGCTCGTTGAAATCTCAAACCTCAGGCACTTTAAGAGGACAAATTTTGGGGTACAACAACAGGCCGTGTTGGCCATTGGCGTTGATTTTGAGTGCTTTCATGATTTTTCACTATTTGGGACCCAAAGGGGCGTTTTGGGCATTTCTGACCAAGACAAATGAATTGTTCACTATTTATACAAGTTTGGAAGATAAATTAGGGCACCTTTTGTTAGCGAAGAATTACACAAGAGAATATTGGAGAAGACAAGGGTTTCGGCGGAAGGAGATTTTCATGAATGGACATGATTGAAGATCAAATTTTTCCCCAATATTTGTAATGTTTACAATTTATCTTTTGTTTTATTTAAATAATATGAGTAGTTAAAACCCCAATGCTAGGGGGTGTCCTTGATTTGAATCTGTAAACGATTTTAATTCCTGAATTTCTTTTATACAATAGTTTTCTCTGTTCGATTTAATTGTACGATGTTTTTATGCCTTCCTGATCAGACAAATTAGGATTGATTTACGGTTAACAACCAGTTGGACCGAGGTTGTTAAGGTTTTTATATAATTAGGCTATACTAGATATCATCTACGACTAGGGATACCCTAGAGTTACCGAATTTAACCTTGATAAAATAAAGGCTTGACTCCATCAGATATCTCTAAGGACTTAGGATTTAGGGTGAATGGTCAAAGTGTTTCTCCACTAAGGACTTAGGGGAAAATAACCTAAAGGGTTGGTAATTAAATGTGATGAACTTGTTAAAGAGACCAGGGTTCAAGGTTATTAAAGGGTAGATTATACACCATCCCTAGCATGTTACTCATATCTGTCAAAATAGTCCTTCATATCTATTTATTTTATTCGCAATTATTTTATTTTAGAAAATCAAACCCTAACTCTAGTTTTTGTTTAATTGAACAACAATCCGGACTCCATATTTATACGCAGTTATTGAGATCGTAATTCAGGGAATTTTCCCTATTATTACTACATCGGTGAAAATAATACACTTGCTATTTTTCCCATCATGTTTTTGGCGCCGTTGCCGAGGACTGCCAAATTATAGAGTTCAATTTTAGTTCAATTAAAATTTTGTTGCTCGTCAACTAAAATTTTGTTTCAGGTTTTTTTAATATTTGCATTTTATTTTATTATACAAAAAAATATTTTAAAAAAAGGGTCAGATTATGTTAGCTTCATGAATTCTTCTATACTTTGCTACTAACCAAGTGTCTGAGTATTGTAGTCATGTATTATTTCAATACATTACCACCTGTATCTCCTGCATGTTGGATGCCTAATTCAGGATTAACTTTGGAAGAGGCAACTAAATTTTTTAAAGCATATAGGAAGGAGGTAAGACTGTGGCGAAAGTTACAGTTGGAAGAAGCATATGTGACTTCAGAAGAAGAATGCATAACATCAAATGACAAAGATGCAGTAAGAATAAAAGAATTTGAGGTAAACAAGAATGATGGGGAAGAAGAAATAAGGAAACTTTAAGATGATCAGGTTTTGGATGTAACTACAAAATTTCCAATATGTGAAGATGTGGACATCCAACCAAAAAATCTTCAACAAAAAGTCCCCTAATTTCTCTTCCAAACTTGGCTAAATAGTGAACAATCCATTTTTCTCGGTCGGAAATGCCCAAAACGCCCCTTTGGGTCCCAAATAGTGAAAAATGATGAAATCACTCAAACTCAACGTCAATGGCCAACATGGCCCGTGTCATTTGACACGGCCGCTCGTGTTGGGCTTTTGATAATTTATTTTTTGACTTCTGGTTCAGACACCCTCACACGGGCCGTGTCAGGTGACACAGACACCTGTGTCAGCCCCCTAATTTTCCTCTTTGGCAATAGCGTTCATCCTGACACAGCTCGTGTATGGTGACACAAGTGGCCCCCTGTATCTTGGTTTTTTAGACTTCCTCTGAAACTCCAAATTTGCACTTTTCGCACCGATTTTCCTGGTTTTATTCCTCAGAGCCTGAAAAAAACAAAATACACAACCAATGCATAAAACATAGAAGAATGAAATAAAACACTTGACAAAATAAAGAAACTATAACTAAAATTAACTACAAATAAAAGTGGAAAAACCACTGATCAAATTCCCCCAAACTTAAACCGTTGCTTGACTTGAAACGACCATTACAAGAGCTCGTGAAAATCACAGTAACCAGGTACTCATACGTGAGATATCCATTCAAATTGATCAAAAAGTAGTTCGTTCGATGTTCACATGACGCAAAGAGTTTGTGTAAAAACCTTTTAATCTCAAGCTTCCTCTTCGGATACCTCTCTAACTATGCTTTGTACTTAAGTCTTTTTTCGATTTTCCTCCTTTTTCATTCGGACAGTCAAATTAAGGCAATGAGAATTTTTGATGATCATCATACACGCAAGACTAATAAAAAAATGTTTGTTTAGGCACCAAATAAGAGCTTTTGCTCCTTTTTAATCTTAGATGAAAATTTCAAAACTTTTTCAGTTTATATATTGTCCTTTATGGACGAAGTTTGGGGATCAACCCCCTTTGGGATGAATAACCTGGTGAGGGCTACCCAACTTAGTGAGCCAGTTACCTTTTACCGCCTTTTCATCATTTGGTTCCAACTTTATTTATTTCTCAACCAATTGTACCTGCACGTGAATCTATATTA
This sequence comes from Vicia faba, assembly GCA_948472305.1. Taxonomy (NCBI): domain Eukaryota; kingdom Viridiplantae; phylum Streptophyta; class Magnoliopsida; order Fabales; family Fabaceae; genus Vicia; species Vicia faba. The sequence continues at coordinate 1,451,803,730 of OX451739.1, forward strand.
TGCCAGACTGTAAAGATAAACTACTCAAGGAGTACTTTGTTAGAACATAGTTTGATTCTACAACCCTTGATTAGAGTTTTGATGATAACAAAATACAAGAATAAATAAACAGTAAGACTTATATATAAGACATATATGCTACTTAAAATTAGGTTTGTGTTTACAGAAGTTCTGATGGAACCAACATCAGAAGATCATATCAGCATCAGAAGATCAATAACATGTGCTACACACTGAAGTTACCAGATCATACGCTGAAGCTTGATGACCAGAATCTGCACATAAACATATACACTCTGACTCTGATCAAGATCCTTACCAAGTCATCAGCACTCAGAAGCGTCAGCATAAGCTAAAGCAAAGAACACTCTGATTATCATAAAGAACACTCTGATTATCATAAAGAACACTCTGAAGCGTTACTAAGTATTCAAGACAGATTAATTGCTAACGGCTCTCTTCAAGATAATATCTTCTCAAAAAGGAAAGAACGTTATTATCATTGAAAGTGATTTATGGACAACAACGTATCTTTGCCTTGGCTATATAAACAAGTTTGTGTGAGAAAAGAAAAGGTAATAATCTACACGCACGCACTCATACAATTTGCTAAGCTTTCCAACCACGCTTACTCAAACGCTCTAGCAAATCCAGTTTCATTCTAAGCTTAAATTTGTGTATTATCACAGTTGTGGTATACTGTTTTATTAGAAAACATCAAACACATTATTGTTCAATTATTTGTAAAGAGATTTCCTTGAGATAAACCGGTTTCTGGTTATACTCAAGAAGGCTTTAACAGTTGTTAAAGTAGTTGTGTAATCCTTTGAATATAGTGGATTAAGACCTCGTTGGAGAGAGGCGAAATCACCTTGACGGGTGGACTGGAGTAGTTTGAGATCAAACGAACCAGGATAAAAATACCGTGTTGTCTAGCATTTGATTTAAGTTTTTACAATTCAACCCCCTTGTGTTTTTCACATCTTCAATTGGCATCAAAGCGCCTGGTTCTGAGCTTATAACACTTAACCGTGTCAGTACAAGATCCAGCGTCAGAAAAACACAATGGCAGGACCACATCAAAACATCAGCAATGACAACAATGAAGAAAGAGACAGATTCAGTGGCAAACCTCCAGTCTTTGATGGAGAGAACTTTGACTACTGGAAAGACAGAATTGAAAGTTTCTTTCTGGACCATGATGCTGATCTGTGGGACATGGTGACTGATGGATACACGCACCCAGTGGATGGAAGTGGTCAGAAGATTGACAGGAAAACAATGTATGATAAGCAAAAGCGTGACTTCAGAAATCATCACAAGGCCAGAACAATTCTTTTCAGTGCCATCTCTTATTCAGAGTATGAGAAGATATCAAACAGAGACACTGCAAAGAATATGTTTGACTCTCTGAGAATGACGCATGAATGCAACATTCAAGTCAAAGAAACCAAAGCCCTTGCACTCATTCAGAAGTATGAGGCATTCAAGATGGAAGAAAGTGAATCAATAGAAACTATGTTTTCAAGATTTCAGATTCTGGTTGCTGGTCTAAAAGTCCTTGACAAAGGGTATTCCACTGCTGATCACGTTAAGAAGATCATCAGAAGCTTGCCAAAACAATGGAGGCCAATGGTCACAGCACTTAAGGTCGCCAAGGATCTCAACAAAATCTCTCTGGAGGAACTTGTCAGCTCCCTCAGAAGTCACGAGATAGAGCTAGAAGCAGATGAACCTCAAAAGCAAGGTAAGCCATTAGCTTTAAAATCTAACAGAAAATCTGACTCCAAAGTTTTGCAGGCTGTGGAAGAAACCTCTGATGGGTCCTCATCAGAAGAAGATGAATTGTCCCTCCTCTCCAGAAGAGTGAACCAATTATGGAAGCAGAGGCAAAGGAAGTTCAGGAATCCCAGAAGATCAGATAATCAGAATGAATCCTTCTCCAGATACAGAAAATCTGAATCCTCCTCTGGACACTGAAGATCTGAAGGTTCCTCAGGAAACAAAAAGCCAAACAACAAAGACATCATCTGCTATGAATGTAACGAACAAGGGCACTACAAAAGCGATTGCCCAAAGATTCAGAAGGAGAAGCCCAGAAAGAAGTTTGGCAAGGAAAAGAAGAAAAGTCTCATGGCCACATGGGATAATTCTGACACATCTGAAGCTGACTCAGAATCAGATGATGAAAGAGAAAACATAGCTCTCATGGCAAACATAACAGAAGATAGTGAAGCTTTTGAGTCAGACTCTGAATCAGATACAAAAGAGGTATTCCCTGACTTTACTATAAACTTTACTAAGGCTGAACTAGCTGAAAGCCTTAATGAAATTCTGGAAAGATATCAGGAGATCAGAGTCAAATTTAGAAACCTGAAAAGGAATCTTGCTTCTGACTCTGATAAGTCTGAGAGTCTCAAATTGGAGAATTCTGAGTTAAAAGATAAAATTTCAAAATTAGAAAATCAATTGCAAAACTCTCAGAAGGAAACAATCCCTGAAACTCCCAGCAATGCTGATGAGATAATCAAGGAGTATGATCACAACTTTCAGAAGTTTCTAGCTAAAAACATAGATAGAAGCAAAATGGCTTCAATGATCTATGGAGTTAGCAGAAATGGCAGAAAAGGGATAGGATATCAAGGTAAGGTACCTACACCAAAAAATGCCATGGATTTAGTTATAAAACACACTCCACTTGATTCACACTTTATATATGGGCACACACATGACATAAAATATACTGGTAGTGATTACTCTGTCAAACCAAAATTCAACCAGAGTTTTGGTAAAACTAACAAAACAGGACCCAAGAAAATATGGGTACCTAAGGATAAAATAATACATGTGGCAGATATCTTTAGCAGCAAAGAAAAAACACCAGTCATGGTACCTGGACTCTGGCTGCTCACGACACATGACGGGAAGAAGGCATATGTTCCAAAGCCTGGAACTTAAGCCTGGAGGCCACGTAGGTTTTGGAGGCAATCAGAGAGGAAAGATCATTGGCTCTGGAACTGTAGGTAATTGAAATCTTCCCTCTATAAGTAATGTTTTATTAGTTGATGGATTAATGCATAACCTGTTATCCATAAGTGAATTAAGTGATAACGGTTATGATATAATCTTTAATCAAAATTCATGCAAAGCTGTTAGTCAGAAAGATGGGACTATCCTATTTAATGGAAAGAGGAGAAACAACATTTATAAAATAAAACTTTCTGAACTGAAAAGTCAGAATGTAAAATGTCTACTGTCTGTTAACAACGAGCAATGGATCTGGCACAGAAGATTGGGACATGTTAGTACGAGAAGAATATCTCAGATTAACAAACTCAATCTGGTCAGAGGACTTCCTAACCTGAAGTTCAATTCAGATGCTTTGTGTGAAGCATGTCAGAAAGGCAAGTTTGCCAAACTAGCTTTCAAATCAAAAAACATTGTTTCCACCTCTAAGCCATTAGAACTTCTGCACATTGACTTATTTGGACCAGTTAAAACTGCTTCAGTCAGTGGCAAGAAGTATGGGTTAGTAATCGTAGATGACTATAGCAGATGGACATGGGTAAAGTTCTTAAGACACAAGGACGAGTCACACTCTGTGTTTGTCACCTTCTGCAACCAAGTTCAGAATGAAAAGGATCTTAGAATCGTCAAAGTCAGAAGTGATCATGGTGGAGAGTTTGAAAACATAGATTTTGAGTCATTCTTTAATGACAAAGGCATTCTGCATGATTTCTCTTGTCCTAGAACTCCCCAGCAAAATGGAGTTGTAGAACGAAAGAATAGAACATTGTAAGAAATGGCCAGAACCATGATCAACGAGACTAACGTTGCTAAGATCTTCTGGGCAGAGGCAATAAATACAGCGTGTTACATTCAGAATAGAATCTCCATAAGACATATTCTGGAAAAACTCCATATGAATTGTGGAAGAACAGAAAGCCCAACATTTCTTATTTTCACCCATTTGGATGTACATGTTTTATTCTGAATACAAAAAATTATTTGAACAAGTTTGACTCTAAAGCACAAAAGTGTATCATGTTAGGATACTCTGAACACTCAAGAGGGTACAGAGTATACAATACAGAAACACAGATTGTGGAAGAGTCAATCAGTGTTCGTTTTGATGACAAGCTTGACTTTTAAAAGTCAAAGCAGAATGAATTCCTTGCAGGTATGGAAGTTGAATTCACAGGTACTGAGGACAAGTCATCAGAAGCTCTTAACAAATACACTTCCTCAACATCAGAAAGAGTAACTGCAAGCAATCCAGCACCTTCTGTTGATCAACTCCAGAAAAAACCATCCAGAAGCAACATGGATCACCCAGAAGAAACAATCTTATGAAGAAAGGAAGATCCAATCAGAACAAGAGCTAGCTTCAGAAACTCTGAAGAATCCCTCATGGGACTGGTTTCTCTAATTGAACCAACATCAATTGATGAAGCACTTCTGGACAATGACTGGATTCTAGCAATGCAAGAGGAGCTAAATCAATTCACAAGAAATGACGTATGGGATCTAGTTCCCAAACCAAAAGGATTCAACGTCATTGGTACAAAGTGGGTATTCAGAAACAAACTGAATGAACAAGGTGAAGTCATCAAAAACAAAGCACGACTGGTAGCACAAGGTTATAGTCAGCAAGAGGGGATATACTATACAGAAACCTTTGCTCCAGTCACCATGTTAGAATCTATCAGACTCTTAATCTCATTTGCTGTTAATAAAGGCATCACTCTGTATCAGATGGATGTTAAAAGTGCATTCTTAAATGTCTATATTGAAGAAGAGGTATATGTGCACCAACCCCCTGGTTTTGAAAGTTCAAAAAATCCAGAATATGTTTTCAAACTAAAGAAGTCACTATATGGTCTGAAACAAGCTCCCAGAGCTTGGTATGAAAGACTAAGTAACTTCCTATTAGAAAAGGAATTCACCAGAGGGAAAGTGGACACAACCTTATTCTGTAAGACAGTTAAGAATGACATTTTAGTATGTCATATTTATGTTGATGACATCATTTTTGGATCCACTTAACCCTCTCTGGGAAGAAAGTCTGCTAAATGTATGCAGGCAGAATTTGAGATGAGCCTAATGGGGGAACTGAAATTCTTTATAGGCATTCAGATTAATCAAACCCCAGAAGGAACTTACATTCATCAGAGCAAATATGTCAGAGAACTTCTGAAGAAATTTGATCTATCAGAATGTAAGCCATCAAAGATTCCAATGCATCCCACGTGCATTCTGGAAAGATAAGAGGTAAGTAAAAAGGTAGAACAGAAGGTCTACAAAGGTATGATCGGTTATCTTCTCTATCTGACGGCTTCAAGGCCTGACATTTTATTCAGTGTTTGCATTTGTGCTAGATTCCAATCAGATCCTAGAGAATCTCACTTAACAGCAGTTAAGCGAATTTTCAAGTATCTGAAAGGTACTACTAATCTGGGTTTGTTTTATAGAAAATCAAGTGATTACAACTTAGTAGGATACTATGATGCTGATTTTGCTGGAGACAGAGTAGAACAAAAAAGCACTTCTGGAAGCTGCCAGTTTCTGGGAGAAAATCCGATCTCTTGGTCCAGCAAAAGACAATCCACAATTGCTCTATCAACAGAAGAAGATGAATACATAGCAGCAGCTGGATGCAGCACATAAATGCTCTGGATGAAAAGTCAACTTGAGGACTTCCAGATATTTGAGAGTAACACTCCTATCCTCTGTGACAATACTTCTGCTATTTGTCTTAGTAAAAATCCAATTCTGCATTCTAGGGCTAAGCATATAGAAATAAAACATCATTTTATCAGGGACTATATTCAGAAAGGGATTTAAAATTTAAAATTTATTAACACAGACCATCAATGGGCTGATATTTTTACAAAACCTCTTTCTGAAGATAGGTTCAACTTCATTCTGAAACATCTCAGCATGAAGCTCTGCCCAGAATAAAATTGTTTTGATTCCATATCTTAACCTTCAGAACTTTGTTTATTTTACTGTGAACTACTGATCAATCTTCTTTCAGAACTTTAGAAGTACAAATTGTATCAAAATCTATCCACAAAGATCTGAGCGCTTCATTTCAAGGATAGAAGTGTGCAGTTCACTCAAGCAAACAAGTGTCATCCAGTCATCAGCTATTTTATGAGGCTGAACACGTGTTCACGTTTCTGAAAAGGCAAAAGCGCTGATTGGATGCATTGAGACACATGTCATGGGTAACCGTTCCAAATATCTTTCTGAATCCCCTAAAATCAGCTATCATTAAATAGTAATAATCATTATTAATTTCTCTCTCTTGAAGTTTATGTTTTCAAAACCTTTTTAGAAATCTATTTAAACACACTTCACACCATGTACACTCTTTTACCTTCACTATCATTTTCTCTACAAACTTGTTGTTTTCAGCTTGCATTCACAAAACCCTTTCAAATCTTTTTTTCACACGACTTCCACCTCCCTCTTAGAATTTCCTTGTTGTTTTTACTTGTTTATCTGTAACATTTTTACATTGTTCTGAACTTATCATTGCTTATGTTTTTCAATATAAATGTATTTTTTGACTCTGATTATTTGTCCTTTTTGATAACTGACAAAAAAGGGGGAGAAAGAATGATATTTTTCAATAACGGATTACTGAGACATAAGTCTCAAACATTCTGACATTCTGATCTATTTGAATTTATTTCTTCTGAAAAGCGTGAACAGGTACAAAATTCTGACGAAAGATACAGTAAAGTACAATAAAGTTCTGATGCTCAAAGACTCATGGAATTAAAGGGAAGTAATCAACTCAGGGGGAGTTTTCTCTTCCTAACTCTGATATCTTTTTATTCTTTATTTTTAATTGAAAAAATCTGGTTTTTGTCATCATAAAAAAGGGGGAGATTGTTAGAACATAGTTTGATTCTACAACCCTTGATTAGAGTTTTGATGATAACAAAATACAAGAATAAATAAACAGTAAGACTTATATATAAGACATATATGCTACTTAAAATTATGGTTTGTGTTTACAGAAGTTCTGATGGAATCAGCATCAGAAGATCATATCAGCATCAGAAGATCAATAACATGTGCTACACGCTGAAGTTACCAGATCATACGCTGAAGCTTGATGACCAGAATCTGCGCATAAACATATACACTCTGACTCTGATCAAGATCCTTACCAAGTCATCAGCACTCAGAAGCGTCAGCATAAGCTAAAGCAAAGAACACTCTGATTATCATAAAGAACACTCTGATTATCATAAAGAACACTCTGAAGCGTTACTAAGTATTCAAGACAGATTAATTGCTAACGGCTCTCTTCAAGACAAGATCTTCTCAAAAAGGAAAGAACGTTATTATCATTGAAAGTGATTTATGGACAACAACGTATCTTTGCCTTGGCTATATAAACAAGTCTGTGTGAGAAAAGAAAAGGTAATAATCTACACGCACGCACTCATACAATTTGCTAAGCTTTCCAACCATGCTTACTCAAACGCTCTAGCAAATCCAGTTTCATTCTAAGCTTAAATTTGTGTATTATCACAGTTGTGGTATACTGTTTTATTAGAAAACATCAAACACATTATTGTTCAATTATTTGTAAAGAGATTTCCTTGAGATAAAAAGGTTTATGGTTATACTCAAGAAGGCTTTAACAGTTGTTAAAGTAGTTGTGTAATCCTTTGAATATAGTGGATTAAGACCTCGCTGGAGAGAGGCGAAATCACCTTGACGGGTGGACTGGAGTAGTTTGAGATCAAACGAACCAGGATAAAAATACCGTGTTGTCTAGCATTTGATTTAAGTTTTTACAATTCAACCCCCCTTCTTGTGTTTTTCACATCTTCATACTTCTCAGAATTCAAGCACTATGGTACAAATCTACATGTTAGACTCGTATCACTGTCACGTTATTTCGAACTTTCTACCCTCGAGCAACCATCCCTTTGTCTCTCTATACTATTCTCGATTCTATGAGAAACAACAAAAATTTTCGGAAAAATTTGGGAAGGACTTTAACTCATAGATTTACACAGCAATTAGCATAGAACCAACAAATAATTTGAAATGAAAAGCAATAAAACCCCGGAAATCAATCCTAATTTGTCCGACCAGGAAGGCATGAAAACATTGTACAACTAAATCGAATATAGAAGACTATTGTATAAAAGAAATTCAAGAATCAAAATCATTTACATAGTCAAATCAGGGACACCCCATAGCATTGGGGTTTTAGCTACTCACATTATTCAAAGAAAACAAAAGATAAATTGTAAACATTACAAGTATTGGGGAGAAATTTGATCTTCAATCCTGTCCGTTCATGAAAATCTCCTTCCGCCGAAACCCTTGTCTTCTCCATTCTTCTCTTCTGTAATACTCATATATGTCAAAACAGTCCTTCGTATCTATTTATTTTATTCACAATTATTTTATTTTAGAAAACCAAACCCTAACTCTAGTTTTTGTCGGTTGTTAAGGTTTTTGTATAATTAGGCTATAGTAGATATCACCTAGGACTAGATATACCCTATAGTTACCGAATTTAACCCTTGATAAAATAAAGGTTTGACTCCATTAGACATCTCCAAGGACTTAGGATTTAGGGTGAATGGTCAAAGGTTTTCTCCACTAAGGACTTAGGGGAAAATAACCTAAAGGGCTGGTAATTGAATGTGATGAACTTGTTGAAGAGATCAAGATTCAAGGTTATTAAATGATAGATTATACAACATCCCTAGTGTGATACGGTGGCAGAACCGACTGTTTGACGCTGGTTTGCGTTTTGCGTTTTGTGTTTGCAAAAAGTCGCGGTAAGCAAGAGTCACCACCGACTTTTATTTCATCCAACCGGAAAGGAAAAAAGTACAGAAAAAAATCCTTTTTTGAGATACTCTAAGTACGGGGGGTAGATTATAGAAAGGGAATGTGTTATCACCCTTTCTATCCTTGGTTTTCCATGGGCTCTTAGGTACTTGCTCATCTTTTAAAATTGCTTGTGTATGTGCTTTGTTTTGAAAGGTTTGACTTCGTGATAACCCTTGTATCAGTCCTCAAAGGTGTGACGAAGTTATTTTGAAAGTTGTTTTGAAATGTGTAAGTATGAAAAGTTTTGATTTGAGCAAGTACCTACTAGCATCTACCTACTCGAAAAAAGATCGTTTCTATTCTAGTTTCCTTTAGACAGCACTATCCTACTATTGAGAAATAGGTAGCACCGTTGTTGGAGTTGTAAGGGTCAATTCGAAAGGGACGTACGATCATTAAAGCAATGTTAGGACACCTTAGTAGTAACCCTAGAGTCTTAAGATCATATTTGAGGCAACATTTCCGAGGCAACATTTTTGAGGCAACGTTTGATCTTTTTAGACAGGAGGGCAACCACTAAGACACCCTATACTTAATGACCATTTATCGAAGGCAACCGAAGTGTGAGTATACCCTAAGAGTGATATGTGCGAGTGATCTGTTTTCAATTATTTAGTCTTTGCACATTAGGGTTTTCCAACTGGATTAATTTGTCATGCATTCTTGTCATACAATCCTATTAGCATACATCTAGACAGTTAAATATTTACGGGAATTAAAAAAATGCGAGAAAGTAAATCTACACTATTACAAGGCTTCGGGGAGGGGAATTAATTACATAGCCAAAAACCCGGAGAAAAGCGATAAGAAAAAACCCTAAATTAACTATTACAAACCATGAACAGTTACAACAATATTGTAAAAATAATAAACGCGCGATGAATCAAATACGAAGCGACTAGGGTTTTGAACCTTGACTAGACCTATTCGCGATTGAAAAAAAATGTTTTTGCTATTTTTAAGAAAATAATGAAATAGTTAAATTAAAGGAAAATCCTAAGTCTAATTAATTTTAAACTAAGAAAAATAAATTAATTCATCTAAAAGCCTATTTTTGTGTTTTTTATCTATTTGAGAAAAAGAGAAAATAAAATTAAAAGTTAACCTAATTTTCTAATTTAATTTTAATTGTGAAAATAAAATTAAAGTTTCCCAAGGTTAAACTAAATTAAATTAAATTTGATAATAGTAAAAAAAACTAATCCTAATTTTTTTGTGGATTATTGATTTTATGATTTTATGGAAAATAAATTAATTTGTGAATTAAAATAAATAAAGGAAATTAAAAGAATAAAGAATGAAATAAAGAAAAGAAAATTAAAATAAAAAAGTAGTAAATGGGCCTAGTGATATTGCTGAAAGGGGGGGTATATTGCTAAAACTCTGAGCCCAAATGATCCAAGCCCATTTGACTTTGCTGGATCTGGTGTCCATGTTGACCTAGGGCGTATGGTGGACCTTCAGGGGGGAAGCCTTGGATCTGAGCTAGAGACATGATTGATGGTTGGATCTTGATGGCACACGGTGGACCTCCTGATATGTAGCGTGCTGGATTACCTATTGAAGAAAAATATGAACAAAGGTTGGGACCTGGGGATCGAACCCAGGTTGGCACACTGAGCTATTTGACTTATTTGTACATATAATGAAAACAAACTATAATATATGAAAAAATAATGGTAATTTAAAAAACGCGCTAAGATTCAAACCACCCAACCAGGGAGTGCCACGCATCCATCTTCTTCCTCTCAATCGTCGTTTTAGCCTAAGATATTTTTACCTACGGGCGCTGTGCTGTAGCTACAAACCCGTGTATCTCAAAAATTGTCCACAGGCAAGATAAATGACCATGGCTGGTACCAATCAACTCGTCTCATCCTCACGAGTATCATGGTACCAGAATCAATGTCCAATTTAACCTGTATTGCAAAGCCCTAAAACTAAACAAGAAACCCTAGCCATGGCAACTTTACATACAGTCATCAAAAACGCAATTGAATAGAATGATTAGCTTGCAAACTCATTAAGGAACAAGAATATGTAATCAAAACGTGCAAATGATGTATAAATCAATGAAAACAAAAACGAATTTTTTAGGCAAACCGTGACTTCTGTACCTTTGATTCAGGCGTGAGAAAGCTTACAATTGGTTGAAATCCCTTCTGGAGATGTCCAGGAATCTGTTGGTATTGTGAGAATGGCTCGAATTAGCCTCTAGGATTGAAATTGGGTCACCATTTTTTCTTGAAATTTTTTAGTTTTGCTCTTGCTCTGCACGACTGTTCAACCTCTTCTCTTGCCTTGGATACCTTCTGTATATGTAATGCAACATATTAGGTCAACAAAAACAAATTGAATCTTGCCCATTATGAAGATTTGATTTGGTCTTTCATGGCATATGATATCTTTCCAAGTTTGCTTCAATTTAATATTTTTCCACCAAATCAGTCTTGCACGAATTGATTCTTATTTGACAGCACATAAGATATTCCTTCAACGCAAAAATCATCCCTAAAACACATTATATGATTTATTTGGATTTATTTGATTTTATTTGAATTTTAAATGAATAAAAATCAAAATAAATTAAATAAATAAATAAATAAAGCATGGAGGGTCCCATAAGTCGTGGACTATGCTAGGAATAAGATTCAATCTTGAAAAGATGGGCCCATGTGGAAAAAATGCAATTTTGATCAATGTTGACTTTTGACAATTTCCCAAAAATTGCCAATTTTGACAATTCATAACTCTCTTAATTTTGACCCTAGAGAGGTGTTATTGGACTTTTTAGAAAGCTTAGGATGTCCTCTAAGCAACCCTTTTGGTCTCATCTCAATTGAGTCTTCCATGTTCATTTATGAAGCTTTGACCCAAAAGGTGTTTTTGTTGACTTTTCAAAATTACCTATAATGTCAAAATTTATATCTTTTTGTGAGTGCATATTTTGAACTTGGGAGATGAAGATGAATTGTAGGGAATTGCATCCTCTTCAAAATGAGCTTTGGATGGGAGATTTCTGATAAAGTATGAGAAAGTTATGCTTGGTCAAAATTGAGTTGACTTTTCCTACAAAACCCTAATTTGGCAACTTTTGGGTTTTGATGAATTGTGAGCAATCCTTGATGAATCATGATCAACCCTTGATCAAATGATTAATGATACTTTAAAATGAGGATTTTGACCAAAAATCTTGAAGTTTGACTGTATGTGGGCAACAACTGACTTTTGACCTAGCACAATCGATTTTCAGGCCTTTGGGCAATTGACTGAGCAAACTTCTTCTGTAAGGCTTGAAAATTGACATGGATAATCTTGATAACATATTAGGACAATGGTGAGCATTTGGGATCCTTTAGATTCAAGCATCTTGATGAAAAATGAAACCCTAATTTGAGGTAGACTGCCTTAGGAGAGAGTTTGTCTGGTCAACTCTTAGACCTCTTTGAGAAATTTGAGGACCCCACTTGCCATGTGTTGAGAAATATGGGAGGGAAAATTTTGGGGGTACAACAGCTGCCCCTGTTCAATCTTCTTAAGCTTGAAGATGTAGATTGGCTCGTCTGCCTTTCGTGATCGGAAGGTGGAAGATGATTGAACACTAGAGTGCCCAGAAATTTGCACTCGTATGAAGTGACATTTGATTTGCGATATCGAGAATGGGCTTGTAGATGACATTTGGAAGTTTCTAGAGAACTATCGGAGATAGGCTTAAATATGCCATTTGGAAGTTGCTAGAGAACTATCGGAGATGGGCTTAAAGATGCCATCCGAAGATGTGTTGATCGCATAAGAGATTACTTTACGAGGAACCGTATACCTGTTGTTGAGGAGGACTTCGCTGGGGAATGCTGGTCTCTGTCTTGGGAGAAATAAAGTTTTAGGAGCTTTAGTTGTCTGTTACTCTACTGGGGAATAACTCAGGTTTGAGGAGCGGAAGTGAACTGCGTACTTGGTCGGGGTATATGCTGCACCGTGACTTTCTGGGGAAATGTGAAACCAATTATGTTTGATCGGATCCCGACCTTACAGTGTTGTGGGCTGCTGTCTGGGGATAAGAGAGGAAGAACTCGGATAGTAAGGTTATGAGAAGGAATTTGGATAGTAGGGCCGTGGGAAGGAACCTGGATAGTAGGGCTACTTCGGTACAAAAGCCTGGATAGTAGGGCTGTGAGAAGGAACCTGGATAGTAAGGTTACATCGATATGAAAGCCTGGATAGTAGGGCTGTGAGAAGGAACCTGGATAGTAGGGTTACTTCGATATGAAAGCCTGGATAGTAGGGCTGTGAGAAGGGACCTGGATAGTAGGGTTACTTCGATATGAAATCCTGGATAGTAGGGCTGTGAGAAGGAACCTGGATAGTAGGGTTACTTCGATATGAAAGCCTGGATAGTAGGGCTGTGAGAAGGAACCTGGATAGTAGGGTTACTTCGATATGAAAGCCTGGATAGTAGGGCTGTGAGAAGGAACCTGGATAGTAGGGTTACTTCGATATGAAAGCCTGAATAGTAGGGCTGTGAGAAGGAACCTGGATAGTATGGTTACTTTGATATGAAAGCCTAGATAATAGGGCTGCTGAGAAGCCCGCATAAGGTTACATTTGTCGCACCGATGATTACTCTGTTCAGCTTCGAGTGTTGATCATGTACCTGCTGGAAATTGTTGATAATAACTGTCTTTCCTGAAAGAAATGCAGGGTTAGTTATGTGCGATGTATGAGATGCATTGTGATGAGGTTCTCAAAATAAATGAGACTATGTTATATGTAATGTATGAACATGCCATAATGTATGAACATGAAATGCTGACGTGATAATCCGAGTCCGGGGAAAATAAGTCCTTGACTGCTGTTTGGAGAGTATGAGAAGTGGTATTCTAGACTGCTGTAAAAACCATAGCTCCTATACTCCTGTTGGGGATGGTGAACAAAGATGACTATGCTGGGGATTTGCCCCTTGTTTACGGATATTCTGCCGAGTAGAGACTCTATTTGAGAACAACTCTTTGGGAAAATAACTCTGTTGGAGAGGAGATGCTCTGTTGATAGATCTGCTGGTTTGGAGAAATAACCTCAGTTGGAGAGGAGATGCTCTGTTGATAGATCTGCTGATTTGGAGAAATAACCTCAGTTGGGGATGAACTTCCGTTGCTGGTGATAATGAATTCTGTTGGAGATTGAATTTCCGCTTATGAGAGAAATAAACTCTGCTTAGGGAATAATTTACTGACTCACTCGCGATTGTGAACCTAAATTGGGGAGATTTATGTCCTGTTCGGGAAAGCTAACATCACTGTCTTTGGATACCTTTTTCCCTGTTCCTGGAATTATGAGTAATCGTCTTTTGCTTCTTATGTAAATATTTGTGAGCAACAATTATTTTCAAATGCATATATCAAAAATGAATCATTGGATGTTCTTGCAAAAAAAAACAGAAAAAGAAAAACAAATTGAAATTTCTTGTGAAAATGAATTGTATTGATTTTTTCAACTGGCCCGTAATAGGCATTTTGTACAAAGAGGCTGACGTCCTAGTAAGAGAACGCCGCCGAAAGTCAGAAATTATACAATTTGTGTAAAAGAAAGAAAAACAGCTATGTGAAACGACCCCATTGGGTTCCAACTCTGCTATTAGGATGTCCTCTAAGCAACCCTTTTGGTCTCATCTCAATTGAGTCTTCCATGTTCATGTATGAAGCTTTGACCCAAAAGGTGTTTTTGTTGACTTTTCAAAATGACCTATACTGTCAAAATTCATATCTTTTTGTGAGTGAATATTTTGAACTTGGGAACTGAAGATGAATTGTAGGGAATTTCATCCTATTCAAAATGCGCTTTGGATGGGTCATTTCTAATAAAGTATGAGAAAGTTATGCTTGGTCAAAGTTGAGTTGACTTTTCTTGCAAAACCCTAATTTGGCAACTTTTGGGTTTTGATGAATTGTGAGCAATCCTTGATGAATCATGATCAACCCTTGATCAATTGATGAATGATACTTTAAAATCTGGATGTTGACCAAAAATCTTGAAGTTTGACTGTATGTGGGCCACAATTGACTTTTGACCTAGCACATTCGATTTTCAGACCTTTGGGCAATTGACTGAGCAAACTTCTCCTGTAAGGCTTAAAACTTGACATGGATGATCTTGAGAACATATTAGGACAATGGTGAGAATTTGGGATCCTTTGGATTCAAGCATCTTGATGAAAAATGAAACCCTAATTTGAGGTAGACTGCCTTAGGAGAGAGTTTGTCTGGTTAACTCTTAGACCTCTTTGAGCAATTTGAGGACCCCACTTACCATGTGTTGAGAAATATGGGATGGAAAATTTTGGGGTACAACACCTAGCATGTTACTCATATATGTCAAAACAATCCTTCGTATCAATTTATTTTATTCGCAATTATTTTATTTTAGAAAACCAAACCCTAACTCTAGTTTTTATTTAATTGAACAACAATCTGAACTCCATATTTATACGCAGTCCTTGAGATCGACATTCAGGGAATTTTTCCTATTATTACTACATTGATAAAAATAGTACACTTGCTATTTTTCCCATCAAGTTTTTGGCGCCGTTTCCCGGGACTGCCAAATTATAGAGTTCAATTTTAGTTCAATTGAAATTTTGTTGCTCGTCAACTAGAACTTTGTTTCAGTTTTTTTATTATTTGAATTATATTTTATTATACAAAAAATAATATTTCAAAAAAGGGTCTGATTATGTTTGCTTCATGAATTCTTCTATACTTTGATACTAACCAAGTGTCTGAGTAATGTAGTCATGTATTATTTCGATGCATTGCCACCCGTATCTCCTGCATGTTGGACGCCTGATTTGGGATTAACTTTGGAAGAGGCGACTGGAATTTTTAAAGCATATAGGAGGGAGGTAAGACTGTGGAGAAAGTTACAGTTGGAAGAAGCAGATGTAACACCAAAAGAATAATGCATAACATCAAATGACAAAGATGCAATAAGAATAGAAGAATTTGAGGTAAACAAGAATGATGGGGAAGAAGAAATAAGTAAACTTGAAGATGATCGAGTTTTGGATGAAACTACAAAATTACTAATATGTGAAGATCTGGACATCCAACCAGAAAATCTTCGACAAAATAGTCCCCCTAAAAACTATTTTCACAACAAGGCAGACGAAAGACAAAAGATTGACAATGTATTGTATGCCATTTATGCCTTGTTCAATGAAATCAACCTGACAATGATTTGGAAGCAACATCATCAGTACTTTAAGTTCATGGGGTTGCTACCAAACAAAATAAACAAAAAAGATGATGTGTTCTTTGTGTCATATATGCCACCCTAACAAGGGGAATGAACCATCGAGCCATGTGACGTTAAACGAAGCGCTTCGTGAGAGGCAACCCACGCTGTTAATAACTTAGTTTTTCTTTTTGTGTTTGTTTCATTGTGTCTGAAGGTAATAAAAGGGAGTATTACTGGTGAAAGCTAGGAGGTAGAAGCATGTGTTGCATTTCCTTCTGTGAGTCACCTTTCTCGAGGTTGTTCTGAAACATTGAGGTCAATGTTTAGTTCAAGTTTAGGTGGGTTTATTGCTTTTAGTTTCAAATTATTTATTGGTTCTATGCTAATTGCTATGTAAATCCACGAGTTGAAGTCCTTCCCAAATTTTGCAAATTTTTGTTGTTGTTTCTCATAGAGTCGGGAATAGTATAGAGAGACAAAGGGATGGTTACCCATGGGTAGGAAGTTCAGAATAACGTGACAGTGATACAAGTCTAACATGTAGATTTGTACAATAGTTCTTGAATCTTGAGAAGTACTCATTGAGTAGGTTATCATTACAGTCTCGCATGATACAGATTCACATGCAGATATGATTGGTTGAGAAATAAATAAAGCTGGCACAAAATGATGAAAAGGCAGTAAAAGGAAACTTGCTTACTAAGTTGGGTAGCCCTCACCAGGTTATTCAGCCCAAAGGGGGTTGATCCCTAAACGTCATCCATAAATGACAATATATGAACTAAAAAGTTTTGAAAATTTCATATGAGATTAAAAAGAAGCAAAAGCTCTTATTTGGTGCTTGAACAAAATTTTTCTTGATTAGACTTGTGCGTGTGATGATCATAAAAAATTCTCATTGCCTTAATTTGACTGTTCGAATGAAATAGGAGGAAAATCGTAAAAAGACTTAAGTACAAAGCTTAGTTAGAGAGGTATCAGAAGATGAAGCTCGAGATTCAAAGGTTTTTACAAAAACTCTTTGCATCATGTGAACATCGAACGAACTACTTTTTGATCAATTTGAACGAATGTCTCACATACGAGTATCGGGCTGCTGTGATTTTCACGAGTTCTTGTAATGGTCGCTTGAGGTCAAGAAACAATTTAAGTTTGGGGAGTTTGATAAGTGGGTTTTCCATATTTATTTATAGTTGATTTTAGTTATAATTTCTTTATTTTATCAAGTGTTTTATTTCATTCTTCAATGTTTTATGCGTTGGTTGTGTATTTTGTTATTTTGAGGCTTATAGGAATAAAACCAGGAAAATTGGTACGAATATTGCAAATTCGTAGTTTCGGAGGAAGTAAAAAAAACCAAGATACAGAGGGCCTGACACGGCCACCCGTGTCACCTGACACGGGCCGTGTCAGGATGAACGCTATTTCCAAAAAGGAAAATCAGGAGGCTGACATGGGTGCCCGTGTCACCTGACACGGCCCGTGTCAAGGTGCCCAAACCAGAAGTCAGAAAATAAATTATCAAAAGACCAACATGGGCGGCTGTGTCACCTGACACGAGCCGTGTTGGACATTGACGCTAATTTTGAGTGCTTTCATGATTTTTCACTATTTGGGACCCAAAGGGGGCGTTTTGGGCATTCTTGACCAAGACAAATGGATTGTTCACTATTTAGCCAAGTTTGGAAGAGAAATCAGGGGACTTTTTACCAACGAAGAATTACACAAGAGAAGATTGGAGAAGACAAGAGTTTCAGTGGAAGGAGATTTTCATGAACGGACAGGATTGAAGGTCAAATTTCTCCCTAATACTTGTAATGTTTAAAATTTATCTTTTGATTTCTTTGAATAATATGAGTAGCTAAAACCTTGCTATAGGGTGTCCCTGATTTGACTTTGTAAACAATTTTGATTCCTGAATTTCTTTTATACAATAGTCTTCTCTATTTGATTTAATTGTACAATGTTTTTATGCCTTCCTGATCGGACAAATTAGGATTGGGTTACGGTTAATAACCAGTTGGACCGCGGTTGTTAAGGTTTTTGTATAATTAGGCTATAATAGATATCACCTAGGACTAGGGATACCCTATAGTTACCAGATTTAGCCCTTGATAAAATAAAGGCTTGACTCCATCAGATATCTCTAAGGGCTTAGGATTTAGGGTGAATGGTCAAAGGTTTTCTCACTAAAGACTTAGGGGAAAATAACCTAAAGGGCTAGTAATTGAATGTGATGAACTTGTTGAAGAGATCAGGATTCAAGGTTATTAAAGGGTAGATTATACACCATACCTAGCATGTTACTCATATCTATCAAAACAGTCTTTCATATTTATTTATTTTATTCGCAATTATTTTATTTTAGAAAATCAAACCCTAACTCTAGTTTTTGTTTAATTGAACAAAAATCTGAACTCCATATTTATATGCAGTCCTTGAGATCGACATTTGGGGAATTTTACCTATTATTACCACATCAGTGAAAATAGTACACTTGCTATTTTTCCCATCAAACACATCAAACAGCCTAAAATCCCACTAAGCTGGCTCCAAAACTATGGTTCTGCCAATCTGTCAAAACTGATGCAGCGCGCTAGAGAATGTGCTTAGCGGGATCACCGCTCTAAGCGAGCTCCACTGGAAAAATCTTCCTAAAACTGCATCTTTTATTCCGAAAAAGCACATCTGGAGCCGTTCCTTCGACACCTTATTCCTCGATGCTCCAAATATGCGACAAATACCTACAAAATGAAGTAAAATCTATTAAACGGAACACTATGTACATAAAAACACAAATATTCGCAAAGTAAACGTATTTGAAAACAAAGCGGGGAGTTATTTAAAGAATATTAACAAAAGTTCTGATTAGTGCCACAAAAAATATATACAAAATAACTACACTTTGGCACTTATCAAACTCTCCCCAACTCGAACTTGTTTATCCTCAAACAAGGCCAAAATACTCAAAGAACAAAAGTAACTAACCAAAGAATGAATCAACATGTTTTAAAAACATGAAACAAACGTATGGTTCAAACAAAAACTCATAAGCGATGTAAATACTTACCACAATCCTACAACGACATCATGAGAACGAAACGAATCCTAAGTACAAAATCATACTAAACATTCTAAAACAAAACAAACTTAATCATGAATCAAACCTAGAAAAAGTTCATCAAGGGATGAAAAACAAACAAAGGTGAAGATTTGACACTCATCCAACAATCTTTCAAATAAAAGACTAAATTATGCATTCATCCAAAAATTCACATTGAACATACAAAGGGAAGAATCACAAGGGTTTTTCAAGGTTTTAATGTGGGTTGGTTAATAAACAAGGGATAATTCCTAAAGCTAACCGGAACAAAAACTTGCCTAAACCAAAGGGAGTGATCAACTCACAAAAGCTTAAACACAAAATTTCAATCAAACTTCTTCTTTCATCCCAAGTGTTACACCAAACACACCTTACTTATTAGCCCAATTATTTGACTCTTTTTGTTTTTCTTTTTCAAAACTTTTCTCTTTTTTCCTTTATTTTTCTTTTCTTTCTTTTTCCATTTTTTTATTTTTCTTTTCTTTCTCTTTTTCACAATCACATAGCAGCCAACAACGTATGTGAGCAAACATTGGTCTTCCTAACTTGAATTCAACCAACATCAATGTGTGAATACTCCCTAATTTATAAGGCAGGGCAACAATTCAAACAAAAACACAAGGTTGAGGGTTCAAGAAAGAAAGAATCAACATCCATTCAAATAGGAAAACTAAACACTCATGGACAAGCATTAAGTTCAAAAACAACATGGACATTGACAAAAAGGCTCAAAGGGGGATAATAAATGTGTACAAACTCACAAGGTGAATTGACTATTTGGCTAGGTAGTTGTGCTCAAAATGAAACAAAATGCCGATCATTTTCATGCTTTCATACAATCAATATAAATGAAAGATTAACCATAGTAAAATCCTGTTAAAACAAGAATTGTGGCCTCCAGCATATATGAAAAATGGAAAGCTTCCTCAAATTTGGGGGTAAAAATGAACTAAAGTGATTCAATCAAAACACAAGTAATGTAAAAGAATGAATGGCATGACATGGTAATTGTACAAATGAAATGTTTCTTAAACATGTTATGCTATATAAAGCGATAAACGAGAGCCAGGCGTGTACCATCTTCAAAATAATATCATTACCATACATCCTCAAGTTGAATCAATCAAAATCAGAAAACCACCTAAAAGTTCTTCAAGTTACCGGACCAAAATTGAGTCCAAACTACAACAAAAGAATTAAAAAAATATAATAGTAATGTTATTTACTACTACAAAGCCTTGGTGAAAGTGAGAAAAAGAAGGGCCAAGTTAAACAAAAAGAGATCACTGGCACAACACAACAGAGCATGCTAAACGCCTAAACCCGCGCTAAGCACTCTACCCCAGATGCAGAAAAATAGGATAGTAAACTGCAATTTTAATGCAACCTCCACTTTCGCATGCACATCTCAATTACACAACTAAACATAATTTACACACTTACACGTTTCCTTAAGCTAATAAAAGCAAGATCGATGAAGTATACACAAAGAAGAAGATAAATAAACTACAAATCTCCCAGTTTTTCAGCGTCGATCAATGAAAATCTTCCAGTATGTAAGCTACATTGTTGTTTTCTAACCTAATCTACTAAAAAATGAGGTGATGCATTTGGGAGAACAAAAACACCCCCAAAACCATAACCTAAAAATGAATGAAATCTGTTTTTATAAAATTAATCTCAGCAGACCGCGCTTAGCGGGCTCATCGCTCTAAGAAGGATGCACTTATTTAACACATCAAACCGTCTAAAATCCCACTAAGCGGGATATTCACGCTTAGCGGGCTCCAAAATATGGTTCTGCAAATCTATCAAAACTGATGCACACGCTAGAGAATGCACTTAGCGGGATCACCGTGCTAAGCGAGCTCCACTGGATAAATCTTCCTAAAACTGTATCTTTTATTCTGAAAACGCGCATTTGGAGCCGTGCCTTTGACACCTTATTCCTCGATGCTCCAAATACGCGACAAACACCTACTAAAAGAAGTAAAATCTATCAAATGGTACACTACGTACATAAAAACACAAATACTCGCAAAGTAAATGTATTTACAAACAAAGCAGGGAATTATTCAAAGAATACTAACAAAAGAACTGATAAGTGCCACAAAACATATGTACAAAATAACTACACTTTGCAACTTATCATATACCTTATTTCATGATCAATTTCTTATGCATTCTTGATTCTTGATTCCAAACATTTTCTTCTTTGATAAGATTTTGTCTTCATCAAAATTAGACTAAGATAGATGATCAACATTGACACACCACAAATATACGATAATGAGAAGCAGTAAAATAGGTTGTTGAACCTCGGAGACCAATTATTTGAATACCAATTTCTATCCTATCGGTGTAAAGCTAAAACGATCAAAATTTGAGTGTTTTCAGTTTTAACAAATAAAAATAACAGGTAAAGACTTATAACAACAAACAAGACTTAGGGTACATGACTAAGTTATAGAAATCAGATAAAAATGGACAACACCTACTTTTGTCAGCATATTATCTTGTCCAAGATGAAGATTTCATCCATTTTCGTAGGCCCGAATTATTCACCTGAGAGCGATTTTTGCACAGCTATATAAATTGGCACTTTCTCAACTGATTCCATGACAATTTCTTCTTATCATACTCAATTGTCTTGAAATCCGCTATCAAATACTGAAACATGCCCTTTTAGTGTATGATGAGTTACCCCTACTTTCATAAATGGTATATGTTTAAAATCACAGACTCTAAATAACATATGTATCTAATTTCTCATAATCTAACAATTGAGGTTTCAAATAGGACATGTCATGAGACAAGTCTCACGACCTTTTGTCTCTAATTGACTACTCATTCATGATAAAATATAATACAACTAAAATAGTCATAACAAAAGCATACATCATCAAAATATAATAATAAGCAATCAAAATAAAGAAACCTGGATTAAAGACAAAAATAACTTATTTAAATAAAAATCTCCAATTAATGCTTGAGTTCTATAACACTTGAATGGAAAATAACTTGTAGAAAAAAGAGCTTGATGAAAAATAAACTTTACTACTACAAATAAAAAATTTCACGACAAAGCTTTCAGCTCACCAAAAAAAAAAGGAGGTATAATGCCAAGACATGTTTAATTTTTTGTATAAAACAAATACCACATATTTCCTCGATTTCTGATTAAAGCCGAGGGGAAAAATAATTCAGGACATGCTTCAAATCCTAGCAAATGTTGTTTATGTTTTTATTTGTAAATTAAATGATCCATTTATTCAGTTTCTATAATAACCGAGGTGTTAAATAATTATATTTTACTATAAAAGCACTCATTAAACATATTTTATCCTAAACCTAACTTATATGTAGCCGTTCCAAACTCGTACGCATCATTCTTTGGGATGGATTGCAAGATAGAAAAATCTTGAATGTTCTATGTTCTTCTGTCTTGAACATAATATTTTTGCTGCCCTTGCAATCTATCTCACATAACGGTGTTGATGTTGTTGTTGTATTTTTGGAATAACTTTCCTATGTTGTCAATCAAAGAAGATAACATTGTTTTTCTCGATTGACAACATTGAGAAATTTATTCCTAAACATGTTGTATATTGCAAGCAATTGCAGCACAAAAAAAGGCTATTCAATAAAACCGAGTGATTTCCTTATTTTATTTTACTTTTTTAACTAAAAAAGAAAAACCTTTCCCATTAGTTTTAAAACATAACCGATGGTTTTTTTTACACAAGGTTTATGCCCTACATTCATAAAGTAACAACACTCAAGATATTGCCAAGATATCAATCCACAACAAATCTATGCCCTATATATATTGTTCTGTTTCTTATGAAAGCATTTGCCATAAAAATATTTTCTCAAGATAATGAAATATTGGAACTTAAAGAAGCTTGGAAACGTTCTACGGAATGGATTGCAAGTGCAGAAAAAACATTTTACAATTGTTGGAACAAATAACTTATTAGAAGTTGGATGCATACAATCCATTAAACTTTAAAAGAATGTGCATAAAGGATATGCAACAAAATCTGGATAACAATAAATATTTATTGTTCTCCAAGAATAAAAGTTATGATGATGAATCAAATTTGTCAAAATCGAGATTTGTTGTAAACAATGTATTTTAACACTCCGTGTAAACAATGTAATTTTTTTAATAAAAAAAGCTTACCCCCCCCCCCCCCCCCCCCCCCCCCCCCCCCCCCCGGTTTTTAACAGAAACCGAGAAGTAAAGCTCACTGTATTTTTTAATTTAAAATGAAACACATTTTACCTCGATTTATACTCAAAACTGATGGGATATATTAAGTGTGTTTATTGAGTTTTTTTTCTCTATCCTTAAACATATATTTGTCGTTCATTTAATGAGTATCAACACTCAAGATATTGCGATAGTGATATGCGTGAAACATAAAAGACATCCATTATAAAAGCATTATAAATATAAAAAATTGATAATGAAACAGCTGACATGAAAACTTTGAAACATAAAGAAGCTTTGCAAAGTTTTCTATGATGGATTGCAAGAGCATACAATTATTTGGATTCAAGATTTGTGTTCTTCAATAATCATATAACTGAATATTCATTTTATTTATCTAACACTTTTTGGTTTTATATCAGAAACAAATGAATGCAAAATCCATAGAGAATATATTGCATCCAACATTTGATTTTCCCTAACATTTGTTCTTTCCTATGATCCTGCATTTGTTCTTCACTGACAATGATGACGATGAATCAGATTAAAAATTTTATTTTAATATTTTGTGTAAACAATGTAGTTTCGAAACAAATTTAATTTATTGATATTTTGTGTAAATAATGTACTGAGTATTTTAAAAAATATATTTTTCTCGGTTTTGGTCATAAACTGAGAGGTATATGACTAGTTTTGAAAATGTAAAAAGCTATTGTCAGTGATCAAACCCATGACCATTTGACCTATTCCCTCGATTATTAAAAAATCGAGGGGTTAAGTGAAAAGTTATTATTACGCCATTTATTACCTCACCTCTACAACTGAGGTTAAATCAAATTCACGTCCGAGGTTAAATGTGCATTTTGTAGTAGTGCTTGAAATTTAAATTAGGATATCTGGTAAGATGTTTTTATTCAAGGAATTATCAGCTACTTATATTAAAATATTACTATAAAAAGCCTTAAATTTGCATAAGTGACAACAAAGAGCATTCAACCATGCATTATAACAGTTTGGAATCACCAAAGGTTAGAAAACATTACAAAACAACAAAAGTTTGCAACTGGAATTGAGCCTGGCACATGTGTGCTATCTGACACCGGGAAGGGGGAGGGGGGAGGTGTAATACGGTGGGAGAACTGCCTTGGAATGTTTTGCGTTTGATCGCAATTGTTGCAATTAGCAAGAGTCGCCACCGACTT
The DNA here is from genome assembly GCA_948472305.1 of Vicia faba. Taxonomy (NCBI): domain Eukaryota; kingdom Viridiplantae; phylum Streptophyta; class Magnoliopsida; order Fabales; family Fabaceae; genus Vicia; species Vicia faba. Next base: position 1,451,828,358 of record OX451739.1, read on the forward strand.
TTCTTTTATCCAAAAGGAAAGGTTGAAAAGAACAGGAAAGACCTTTGAGATTGTTTCTTGAGTTCAGGGGGTAGATTATGAAAAGGAAAGGTGTTAGAACCCTTTTCATCCATAGTTATATATGGGCTCTTAGTTGCTTGCTAGATCACTTGCTTTTGTTTGAAAATGTGCTTTGTGGTGGTTTTTGAAAGTATTTTGAAAAGGCGCCTTCGTTTAGGCAAACTTTGTAATGGTTCTCGTTCATAAGAACGTATACAAAGTGTTGGACTTTTGAAAATATTTCATGTTTTGAAAGTATTTGGTGTTTGTTTTGAAAATGAGCAAGGATGTTTGTTTTGAAAGTGAGCAAGCAACTAAGAACGTTTCCACCTACTCAAAAGTCTTTTGTTCATTTCTCCTTTCCTTTGATATTGCTATCTTAGCATTGATTGGTAAGAAGCCTTATCTTTGGATGTAAAAGGGACGGACATGAGTCATCGTATAGTCATGATAGCAATGTTATGAGATATCTTAGCATTTTTCTTTGAGGGACTAAGATCATTTTGATAGGCAACATTTGTAGCGTCATCAAGGGACTATGATCTTCAATTTTTTGATTGTTTTTGCTAAGACATCCCACATGCGTAACATCACTATATTTGTAAGGCAACAAGTGGAATTACCCTAATGGTGCATGTGTGAATGGTGTGTTTGATTTGCATGCATTTAATCTTTGATTAGGGTTATCTACTTGTTGATTTTATCTTTCCATACAAATCATAATTACTAGCATTTATATGAAAGCGATAAATTGCGGAAAGTAAATTTACTACGCTATTACATCATTGGAGGGATGGGGTATGCAAATTTACAAATGGGGATTGCAAGAATTTAAACCTAATTATCTATTACAACCATATTGAATAATGAATAATGTATAAGAAATGAAAATATAATATACAAGGATATAAATGGAAAAGAAAAGGATTTTTGTTTGGTTTTTTTAGGAAAGGGTTTTAACCTAATTATCTAAAAGAAAATGATTAATTAAATTAAACCTAAACTAATTAAGAAAATAAATTAAGTTAGAAAGCATTTTTAAGGGTTTTTTAGAAAAGGGTTTAAGTTTAATCAAAATAATATGGAAATTAATTAATTAAAAGAAACCTAAATTTCAAGTTAATTTTAAATAAAAAGAAAATAACAAAACCTAAATCTAATCATTAATTTATTAAGAAAAAGAACTAAATTTGTTTAAGAAAATATTTTGTCTTTTTGTTTTTTTAAAGGAGTAAAAATATGAGTGAATATAAATATATTAGATATATATAAATAAATAAACTATTTTTTTGAATTTTTATTAATAAAATTAATAATAATAATAATAATAATAAAAATAATAAATAAAATAAAATAAAAATAAAATATAAAAATAAAAGTCAGGGGGGGTTTGAAATGGGATTTGGGAGTTTGTTAGAAAAATAGTTTTTTGAAGCCTGACCCAAATGGTGGTTTTTGTGATCAGAAAAATAAAATAAAAAAAGGTTGGGCCTGTGTGTGATAAGGGTACAGGGGGTGTGGTGCAGCAAAAATGGAAAGGCCCAGTACTGGAGGCCCAACGCGCTTGGTTTGTAACAAAAAGGAAGAAAAATGCTGGAAAATATAGGAAAAGGCAGCACTGGGGTGGCTGTACATCAGTTAATATAACTGAAACAATAAATATATAATACAAAACAAGTTCCAGAAATGAACTTCATCTTCAACCTCCAGCCATGGTTCCTGTAACTCACTCATTTCTCATTCATTCACGAAACTTCCAGCATCAAACTTGTTAGAAATTTCATCACGATTCTGAATATGTAAATAACTTAAACTAATTCTCAAAGATGAGCATGAATTTCTAAAAGTACCAAATCCTGACCTAACTTTTTTCAGAGATTCAAACCTAAAATTCTCTAAGCTCATACAATATAAATGAAAACTATGGACATGTACATCTTCAGGGTAATGATATCTACATTTTATCTTCACAAATCAGAATCAAATGATGCTTGTATGAAGAGATAGAAATTCAGAAAAAATACCTAAAAACTGGAAATCGTGAAATGAGTTTGAGTTACTTTCAAGGAGTAGTGATGACCAGGTTAGCTTTCTTAAGTTCCTAGGAAGCTAATGCAATGCTTAGCTTGAGCAATGGATGGCTGGAATGGTCTGGAGAAGTCAACTTGCAGACTCTATTTTTTTGGTTATGGAGGTTGATGAAAATGGTGTTACAGTTCTGGAACAAGGACATGGATGGATTATATTTGAGGAATAGAAACTTTGCAAATGAATTTGAGGGAAAACGTACGAGGGAAATGAGAGATACAAGTTCAAGGTCAGAACTGTGTATCAATGGTGTTTTTGAGCAGTTTTCTGGTTTGTGAGTGTTTGAGAGAGTTTCGGGGCATTAGAATTCGTGTGTTAGATTTCAAATAGTGTCTCTATTTATAAGCAAATGGTTTTGAGATTTGAAACCATTCAGAATTTAAATTCACATGTTTAAGCTCAACATGTGATTTTTTGACAAAACAAGTTTCAATGCCTTTTGTTATTGCTATTGTAGAGTGGTTACACTTTAAACAAGCTTGCTTCTAACTTTGTGGATGGATTGTACTTAAAGAGAACAAGTTAGGAGCTCAAGAAGTTGACTTTGTGCATAAAGCTTGCTTTACAAGAATGGAAATGGTGACTTTCTCCCTAAAATGGCAAAATGCTTTGGACAATGCTTGAATCAATTGGACAATTGATCAATCAGTTGTGTAAACATTAAATTAAGGAGTGACAAACAAGTTTGAGGCCTGAAAAGTGAGGATTATACAACATGGCTATGGATTTGATTAAATGTTCATCATGAAAATGACTTGAAAAACAAGTTTGAAACCCTAACTTCTTGCCTTCGATTCTCTTAGCTCAAGTATGATCTCAATGAGTTCTTGGACATTTTGGAAATCTTGTAACATCCTCTACAACCTTTATGTTTGTCATTTTGGAAGATTCATCTTGGAACTAGGTGAAAAGTTGCCATGAAGTTGGTACCAAAAATCTGCCTAACTAGGACAAAATTTCACTAAGTGTTTTAAGTTCATGAGCATGTCTTCACAAATTCATAACTTGAGATCCAAACATTTCTAGAAAAAGTTCTTGCCTACAATGTTTTAGATATCATTTATATCTACAACTTTCATGTTGGAAGTTTCCCTTGAATCATCTTGCATCATGGTGGAAATTTGGCACAAAGTTATGAAAAAATATGAACTTTCTAACACTTAGAAAAATTCTAAGTCTTAGAAATTTTGACTTTTCAAAGATGAATTTTGAATTTTTAGTTCCTTGATGAACAAGCTTCATATTTTGACATGTCTTTTTGAATTGTAATCTTTGAAACTTGATTTTGATCAAAAAGTCAAAGTTTGACTTTTCAGTGTACAATTGACTTTTCATTAGTTAACTGAAGTTCATCTGTCAATCAATTGATCTTGAGACATGTTTTGAGTCATGCCATTAGGTCAAAATGATGTATTTGAATCCTTGAGATCATGTCTTAAACCAATAAGTAATTTTAAGGTCAAAAGTAAAAAATTGAACCTCCTCAGTCAAAACCCTAATTTTGACCATTTTGCCCATTTGATGATCTGATCAAATTTCTTGAGAAATTGTGATCCAAACTTGATCAAATGACATATATGAGTTCATAATGTTGACATGGATAAAAAATTATAAAGTTTGACTGCAAATTGACCACAATTGACTTTTTCCCCAATTCAACTGATTTTAGGTCAACTAATCAATTGGCTGAGCAAAAGTGTGATCCAAGACATGAAACTTGTCATGAGCAATATTGAGGGCTCTAAATGATCAATGAATTTCATTTGAGGTCTTGAAAGTCCAATTATCCTTTTAAAAACTCAAACCCTAATTTTGAGTTGTCAGTGTTGAGGAAGTGTCTTGAGCTGATCAAACCTTGTGTAGCCTTGAATCAATGGAGATCTTATGAAAGATTTATTGAGAGATGAGAGGGAAAATTTTGGGGTACAATATCTGCCCCTGTTAAATCTTCTTAAACCTGAAGAGTTAGATTGGAGGATCCGCCATTCGCGACTTGAAGGTGGAAGATGATTGGACACTAGAGTGCCCAGAAATTTGCACTCGAAGATGTATCGGGAATGGGCTTATAGATGCCATTTGGAGGAATGATGGTAAATACTGGAAGAAGTATCATCATAAATCTTCGGTCAATTTATACTAAAACTTAATGTTTTACCTGTGGGAAAAAGGGTTAGTTAAATGCAGATGTATGCATGATGTTCACAAGATGAATGAGATTGTGCTAAATGAATTTCGTATGTATATGCTATGATGTATGAATGTGAGATGCATATTTGTCCGGGAAAATAAATCCCTGACTACTGCTAAGGAGTTCTGAATCCTGGATTGCTGTTGGGGAGGAAGAATATACATATCTTCATATTTTGTTGAAAAATGCTTCCGCCGGGGATCATCTCTTGAATGTTAGCTGTTATCTGGTCGGGTCCAGGCTTCACAACTTGTTGAGGATGAGGAAGTCAACTGCTATCTGGTCGGATTCCAAGTTTCACAATAACCTACCGGGGAAGAATAAATTAACTGTTATCTGGTCGGATTCTAGGCTTCACGGAAAATTTCTTGAAATTAACTGTTATCTGGTCGGATCCAAGCTTCACAGTAACTTGAAATGGTAACTACTATCTGGTCGGGTCCAGGTTTCATAGTTTTTCTTTGAAAAGTTATACTATTATTTGGTCGGGTCCAAGCTTCATAGTGACTCGCTGGGGATTATAGGTAGTTATTATCTGGTCGGACTCCAGGCTTCACAATAAGCTTGTCTGAAGAGATGAAGTTGAGCTGATATCTAGTCGGGTCCAGGCTTTACAGTAACTTGCTTGAAATTAATTAATATATGGTCGGATTCCAGGCTTCACAACAAACTTCTGAGGGGAATTGCTATCTGGTCGGATTCTAGGCTTCACCATAACTTGTGTGAAAAGATAAAGTTAAACTGATATCTGGTCGGGTCCAGGCTTCACAGTAACTTGCTGGGGTAGAGGAAAACTCTACCGGGGAAGAGAAGTTAAACCCTTGTCTGGTTGAGTTCAGGTTCTTTAATATCTCCAAGAGTTAAACTATTATCTGGTCCGGTCCAGGCTTCATAGTGTCTTGAGAAGTTAGCTATCATTTGGTCGGGTCCAGGCTTCATAGTATTTGAAAGGTTTTCACTATTATCTGGTCAGGTCCAGGCTCTATAGTGACTTGAGAAGTTGTCTATTATCTGGTCGGGTCTAGGCTTCATAGTAGCTTGAAAATTGTACTATCATTTGGTCGAGTCCAGACTTTATAGTATCTTTTGGAGATAGAAAAGGCTTTGTTGACGACTTTACTGGGGATTAGGGGTTATGGCCCTCTGATTTGTAATAGTCTAAAAAGAAAACTCAAGCTGGAGAGGATAGACTATGTCGGGGAATTTTGCTATTCGTTGTTTGTTGTATGTTGTTTGTTGGGGAAATAAACCCTGTTGGGGAAATGAACCCGGTTGGTGAATACTTGACGAACTGCTGACGAGGTGAGTTCTTTGAGGAAGAGATCTGTAAGGCTTCTTCTTTTAGGACCAACTTAGCTGGAGAGAGAGCTGTCAAGAGATTGAGACTCTGGTTGGGTATCAACCTATGCAAAGAGATTTTTTGGGCAACTCCATTGGGGAAAGGTTTATTGTAGCCGCCCTTGGGGATAATGCTAATGAAATAACTCTATGGGGATAATCCATATACATTAAAGAGATGCTTGTTATTGCTTAGCAGGACACATGTGACAACTAGTTTTAATTATGTTCACATGCATATGTTCGTTTAATTTTAGTCACTGGACATTTTTGCATTAAAAACAAAAACAGAAAGTTTGCACTTCAAAGTATATTTGTATTGATATTTTGTCCACGAATAGGTTTTTGTACAAAGATACGGAGATCCTAGTAAGAGGAACTTGTCGAAAGAAAAACAAAATTGAAAACAAAGATAATAGCCATGTGGAAGTGATCTCATTGCATTCCAACTCTACTATTGCCCTTATGTCTCCGAATGCCCCTTGTCATTGACAGAAGTCGATTGGATTGATCTTGGACCATTTGAACTCGGACCTTGGTAATAAATTCTACTGTGGTGATTCCACGAGACATAGTCATACGCTTTCAATCCTTAATTTTTGCCTGGACTGCCCTTTCTGGTTTTCAGCCCACCAGGATACCCATTTTTGCCCAAGTCTCTCTTTCGGGTTTTCAACTTGCCGGGTGTACAATCTTTTTCATATATCCTTAATTTTTGCCCAAACCTTTTGGTTTACCGGGATGCCCTTATCTTGCCTAGGTGTGTCTACCTAGTGGGTCTTTTATGCGTAGTATTTTTTATCTATGTTCGTGTTCACAGGATGTGGGAAGTCTTCACCATCCATGGTAGTCAGCATCATGGCACCACCAGAGAACACTCTTTTGAAAATAAATGGCCCTTCGTAAGTGGGAGTCCATTTTCCTCTGAGGTCGCCTTGTGGCAGAATGATGCGCTTTATTACCAAGTCACCAGCTTGATATACTCGCGGCCTGATCTTTTTGTTGAAAGCCTTGATCATGCATTTTTGGTACATCTGACCATGACAAACAGCAGCCAGTCGTTTTTCATCGGTCAAGTTCAACTGATCCAATCTTGCCCGAATCCACTCGTCTTCGCCTAGGCCTGCCTCATTCATAATCCTTAGTGAGGGAATCTAAAGTTCGACTGGCAAAACAGCTTCCATGCCATTGACTAAAGAAAAAGGAGTTTCCCCAGTTGATGTTCTAGCTCAAGTACGGTAGCCATGGAGAACAAACGGTAACATCTCATGCCAGGCCTTGTAGGTTACTACCATCTTCTGCACAATCTTCTTAATGTTTTTGTTGGCCGCTTCCACTGCGCCATTCATTTTAGGTCCATAAGGAGAAGAATTGTGATGCTTGATTTTGAACTGAGTGCAAAGTTTGGTGATCATAGCATTGTTGAGGTTAGTCCCATTGTCAGTGATGATCCTTTCGGGGATACCATAGTGGAAAATGAGGTTATGTTTGATGAATCTGGATACCACATTCTTTGTGGCTGAGGCAAATGAGGCGGCTTTGACCCATTTGGTGAAATAATCGATAGCGACAAGAATGAAGCGATGTCCATTGGAAGCAGTGGGTTTGATTTCTCCAATCATGCCAATGCCCCACATTGCAAATGGCCACGGAGCGGTCATGACGTTCAGAGGGATATGAGGCACATGGACCTTGTCAGCATAGATTTGGCATTTGTGACAAGTTCTTGAGTGTTGATGACAATTAGTCTCCATCGTTTACCAATAGTAACCAGCTCTCAGGATTTTCTTGGCCATAGTATGTCCGCTAGAGTGAGTCCCAAAGAGAGCATCATGCATGTCTTCCATAAATTCCTTTGCCTCCTTCTTGTCCATACATCGGAGTAGAGTAGATTCATGGTTGCGTTTATACAAGATTTCATTACTTAGGAAGAATTTGGCTGCAAATCTTCGTAAGAACTTTCTATCATTGATGGATGCTCCTTTAGGGTACTCTTGTGCTTCAAGGTATATCTTCACCTCATGGTACCATGGCTTTTCTGTGTCAGTTTCAAGCTCACAGCAGTGTGCATGTTCGTCGAATCTCTCAATTGTAATCATAAGAACTTCGTTGTCCCATCTGACCTTAAACATAGAAGACATGGTGGCCAAAGCATCGGCTAACTGATTTTCTCCCCTAGGGAAGTGCTCAAAGGTGATCTCTTCGAAGTAAGGATTCAGAGATAGCACAAGCTCCTTGTAAGGAATGAGATTAGGGTGTTTAGTATCCCAATCTCATTTTACTTGGCTAACCACTAGAGCAGAGTCCCCAAACACATTCAAATGCTTGATCCTCAAATCAATGGCAGCCTTCAGACCCAAAATGCATGCTTCATATTCAACCATGTTGTTCGTACAATCGAAGCATAGTCTAGAAGTGAAAGGAGTGTGGAAACCTTCAGGGGAGATGATCACAACACCAATTTCGTTACCCAAAGCATTGGAAGCCCCATCGAAGACCATAGTCCATCGGGATCCTTGTTCAGGTCCGTCATACAGTCCAAGTTTTGCACAGTCTGTCACTAGCATGATATTCTCATCCGGGAAGTCAAAGTTCATAGACTGATAATCATCAACAGCTTGATGGGCCAAATGATCTGCTAGTACGCTTCCTTTAATGGCCTTTTGCATTGTGTATTGAATATCGTACTCAATTAAGATCATTTGCCATCTGGCTATCTGTCCGAAAATAGCAGGTTTCTCGAAGATGTACTTGATTGGGTCCATCTTAGAAATCAACAGAGTGGTATGAGTCAACATATACTGTCTTAGCCGGTGAGCAGCCCATGCCAGAGCGCAACAAGTTTTCTCGAGCAGTGAATATCTGGTTTCACAGTCGATAAACCTTTTGCTCAGGTAGTAAATAGCATGCTCTTTTCGGCCAGACTCATCATGTTGGCCCAAAACACACCCCATATAATTCTCTAGTACCGTCAATTACATGATCAAGGGTATTACTTCAACCGAAGTCATGAGAATAGGAGGTTCTTGTAGATATTCTTTGATTTTGTCGAAGGCAGCTTGGCATTCATCATTCCATCTGACTACTTGATCTTTCTTTAAGAGTTTGAAGATTGGATCACAAGTAGCAGTTATGTGAGATATGAAGCGAGCAATATAGTTATGACGACCCAAGAATCCTCTAACTTCCTTTTCAAAGTGGGGGACTGGCATTTCTTGGATGGCCTTTACTTTGGAAAGATCTACTTTGATGCCTTTACCACTGACAACAAAACCTAGAAGCTTTCCAGACCGTACTCCGAATATGCACTTATTAGGGTTCAACCTCAATTGTACTTTTTCAGCCTCTCGAATAGCTTGTATAGGTGATTGAGGTGTTCCTCTTCCGTTTGTGATCTTACAATCATATCATCCACATATACCTCTATTTCATGATGAATCATATCATGAAACAAAGCTACCATATCCCTTTGATATGTTTCCCCTGCATTCTTTAACCCGAATGGCATGACCTTGTAACAAAAGGTACCCCATTGCGTAATGAAAGTGTTCTTCTCCATGTCTTCGGGAGCCATCCTAATTTGATTATAGCCGGAGAAACCATCCATGAAAGAGAAGACTTTATGATGAGCAATGTTATTGACCAAGACATCAATATGAGGTAGAGGGAAGTCATCCTTGGGGCTTGCCCTATTCAGATCCCTATAATCTACGCACATGCGAACTTTTCTGTCTTTCTTCGGTACTGGAACCACATTTGAAACCCATTGGGGATAAGACGTTACAACTAGGAATCATGCATCAAATTATTTCATCACTTTATTTTTTATCTTTTCAGACATGTCAGGCCTCATGCGACAAACTTTTTGTTTCACCAGAGGACAATCTTCCTTTGTTGGCAGACGATGAACTACAATGTCGATATCCAACCCTGGCATATCTTCATACGACCGAGCAAAAACTTCCACATAATCATGCAACATCTGAACCAATATGCTTTTGACATTGCTTTCTAGGTTAGCGCCAATCTTGACCTCTTTCTTGTCTGTCTCAGTACCTAGATTGATGACTTCAACCGACTCTTCGTGCGACTGAATAGATTTTTCCTCTTGTAGTAAAAGTCTGGCTAGTTCTCTCGGTATTTCACAATCTTCCTCGCCTTTGTCTTCAGCTTGGTTAATTGGATGTTCGAAATCATAGTCAACAATAGTAGAGTCATTGGCAATAAAATCTAGAGTGGATGAGGACCTGCAAGAGTGTGTGTGTGCATGTAAGATACATGGCTATTTTGAAAAACATATTTGAAGAAAAAGAAAGACAATAAGCACAAAGATTTGAATGCAAAAGAGTCCAATGGTTTGTATTGAATGATCATATGATAATATGAACATAAATAAAACCCTTGACAAATGGACCAAAGTGCCCCGGGCCAGACACATGGCTTAAAAGTCATTGTTTAATATTACAGACAAAATGTTATTGAATTAAAAGAAAACAATAAACAAGTAATTACTCCTCAATGAAGGAGATGGGAACGAAGTCCTTTGCGTGCCAATGTTGAGCTCTGTTGTAGTAGGATACACCCAATCTTCAAATGCAATCTCATCATCAGAATCACCTACAACGTTAACTCCATGACTTCCAATACGGAGAGGGGGCTTCCCTGCGCAAGCGCGCCTCACTTTTTTCTGAGCCTTGATAGTGAAACCCAAACCACAGTTGTCTACTTTGAATGGGATCTCGAGGAGTTGCCCCAAGTATCACAACTTCCTTCTTTGACTGCAGCGCGAGCATCTTTAAACGAAACCATCTTTGGCTCAACCTTAGCAGTTTTTGTCACATCAGAGGAACATTTGGCAGTAGCAATAATTGGTGGCACAACTTCAAAATCCTGACACGGGGTTTCTATAAATTCGCCATCCATCTCCACATATTTGAAAGATTTGAGGTGGCTTACCATGAACTCCTTCTCACCACTGACAGTGACAATCTTTCCTTTGACCGAATACTTGAGTTTTTGATGAAGGGTTGAGGTTACTGCCCCAGCTCCATGGATCCAAGGGCGACCCAACAAACAGGAGTAGGCAGTACGGATATCCATGATGTAGAAAGTAGAGTTGAAAATCTGGGAGCCCACCTTGATCGGGAGATCCACCTCTCCATGAACTGTCCTTTTGGACCTATCAAAAGCCCTCACAATAATATCACTTGGTTTCAAAACTAGTCCTTCACAATCTAAACGGTCCAAAGCCCCCTTGGGTAGCACGTTCAAAGAAGAGCCAGTGTCGACCAGAACGTGCGCAAGGGTTGTCCCCTTACATTCGACAGAAACATGAAGAGCTATGTTATGGTTTTTTCCAAGCGGTGTCAGATCAGCATCCGAGAACCCTAAACCATTATCGATCGTCAAGCTTGCCGCACAATTTTCAAACTGGTCAGTTGTGGTCTCATGAGGGACATGAGCATTCTTCAAGAATTTGATTAACGCCCGAGTATGAGCATCGAAACAAAGTAGCAAAGATAACATGGAAATATTGGAAGGGGTTTGCCCCAACTGCTCCACAATCTTGAAATCACTCCTTTTTATAATTTTCAAGATCTCATCCATTTCTCGAGCGGAAGGTTCTCCATCAACAATTTCTTTTGCGGGTATTTCTGTCTCAATAGGCTCAACTACCTTCTCTTTTCCCTTTGTATCAGTGCTAGGCTTAGTAGTGGTGATGCGGACAGGTGCCTTTGTAACAGTTGGTGGTGAGATGTTGGGTGAAAAGATTCTCCCAATTCTGATCACCTTACTAGAGCAGGTAATGTTACCAATGTCATCAGCTTTGCTTTCTTCAATCCAAGCGTCTTGCTTTATTTCATGGTAAAACACTTCAGCACCATAGTTCCATGGCATTGCTTTGTTGGAAGAGTGTGGAATTGGCCCGGGGGAAGTAATTATAATAGGAGCAACAATTGGTTCATCTGAAATCCTGATAGGACCCTTGGAGGAGATCCTAAGAGGCTTGTTTGATATGGTTATAATGGAGAGGTCTTCACACTTATTGATCAAACTTTTAGCGGACGGAGTCTTCTCAAATAGGATCTCATGGCTATTCATCAGGCGTTGAATGCCTTCCTTCAACCCTTTGCATCCATTGAGTTGTCTAGCACATCAATCGCAATCCTTCAAACAACCAGGGAAAATCTCGACTTTCAACATATTCTTTTTGATAGTGGTTAATGGAGTAGTCAAGTCTTCGACGGACGAAACAAAAATGGTATCTTCAACAGCATTGACACCCTTGCCATGATTTGGCATAGGCGCGGTGATTACATTCAGAGTTGGAGGAGGATCAAATTCAATGGTCTTGTTGTCTATTAAGTCTTGAATTTTATTTTTCAGTGCCCAACATTGGCCAGTCTCATGCTTGGTACTATTAGAGTGATATGCACATTTTGCGTTTGAATTGTATTCGGGTGAAGAGGTATCGGGATAGTGACATGCCCATCCTTGTGAATTGTTTTGGTAGAGCCTAAAATCATTGATGATTTGAAGATGGTCTTTGAGAAGGAGTTGGATTGGAAATCCGGACAGCATTAACAGACTAACGATCATCCTTCTTGGTACGAGCCCTTGCCCCATACACAACATTAATTTATTTCCTTGCGGTAAAAGGTTTCTTTACGGGATTGGAAGTGGAGGAAGATTCCATGGGAATCTTCCCGCTTTTGATGCCACTTTCAACCCTTTCACCATTTAAGATCAACTCGGTGAAACCAGAAGAAGAACAACCAACCAATAAGTTAAAGAATGGACCAGATAAAGTGCCCATAAACATGTCAATATGCTCCCTATCAGTCAAAGGTGGTTGAACCCTACTGGCAAGGTCTTTCCACTTTTGAGCGTATTCTTTGAAACCTTTATTCTTCCCCATTGTCATGTCTTGCAACTGAACTCTTGTTGGCGCCAAGTCGGTATTATACTGGTATTGGTGGTAGAAAGCGGTGGCTAAGTCTTCCCATGTATGGATACGGGAACCATCCAATTGGTAAAACCACTCTAGTTGCGTCCCAACCAAGGTTTCTTGAAAGAAGTGAACCCAAAGTTTCTTATCGGTGCTGTGCGATTGAATTTTGCACACATAAGACTTCAGGTGAAGTTTTGGACAGGAAACCCCATCGTATTTTGCGAAGACTGGTATCTTGAATTTGTGGGGAATGACAACCCCAGATATTAAACCCAAATCATCAAAATCCAAACCGGGGACGGCTTGAATCTCAACGACCTTCAATTTTTCTTCTAACTGCTTGTACTTAACATCGGCAGGAGGATACTGTTCATCAAAATAATCTTCATCATCAGATGCTTGATCATTAATACACCTATCCTGGGTACTCCTAGCTTCTCCAATCTGGTTCCCATTTTCCTCAGATGAGTCTTCCACTACCGGGATCTGACAGACCGACTCTTTGAATCTTCTACCCATGTTAACTAGGGATTTCCTCTTTGGTTTCTTTTTGGCTGCTAGAAACGCCATTAGATCTTGTTTCCCCTTGGCTAGGGTCAGCAGAGTCTCTTGAAACTGAGAGTTTTGTGCTTGTGGGTCTTTTATTGTTTTCTCGATATCCATCTTGCTGAAATAAACAACAGAAAGATAAGGAAACCTGTCATGGAAAACCTGTTATGTTATGATGCATGGAAGATGTGTATGCAAATGATTTCAAGGATTTATGAAATTTAAATTTGTATAAACAAAGAAATGAACAAACATCAATTTTCATTAATTAGTTCAAAATGATTACAAAATGCCTCTTGGGCTTACAAAATAAATCCCTAAGATAAAAAGGTCGAACGCATCCTCTTTGGTGCAAGATAGGCGTTCAAGCTCCGTTCTTCATGTAGTTGCTTTTTAAGCTCCAAAACCCCTTTCTCACTCGTATAACACTGAGCTTCGAAAGTGTCTCGTTCTTCCTTTAGCTGAATCCAACCCTTTTGCAAGTCTTCAAGAGAAGTGGGCATGTCGGGATGGAGAGTAGTGTACGGGACATCTCCTTCAACCATAATGTGATACGGTGGGAGAACTGACTTGGGTGTTTTGCGTTTTATTGCAAATGTTGCGGTTAGCAAGAGTCGCCACCGACTTTTCTTTTATCCAAAAGGAAAGGCTGAAAAGAACAGGAAAGACCTTTGAGATTGTTTCTTGAGTTCGGGGGGTAGATTATGAAAAGGGAAGGTGTTAGCACCCTTTTCATCCATAGTTATCTATGGGCTCTTAGTTGCTTGCTAGATCACTTGCTTTTGTTTGAAAGTATGCTTTGTATGGTTTTGAAAGTATTTTGAAAAGGCGCCATCGTTTAGGCAAACATTGTAATAGTTCTCGTTCGTAAGAACGTATACAAAGTGTTGAGCTTTTGAAAATGTTTCAAGTTTGGAAAATGTTTTGAAAGTGTTGGTGTTTGTTTTGAAAATATGCAAGAGTGTTTGATTTGAAATTAAGACAACAACTAGGAAAAATCTACCTACTCAAAAGTATTAGTTCATTTCTTCCTTTCCTTTGATATTGATATCTTACCATTGATTTGGTAAGAAGCCTTATCTTTGGATGTAAAGAGACGGACGTGGGTCATCGTATAGCCATGATAGCAATATTGTGAAATATCTTAGCAATTCTCTTTGAGGGACTAAGATCATTTTGAAAGACAATATTTGATAGCGTCATCAAGGGAATATGATCTTGTATTTTTTATTGCTTTTGCTAAGATACCCCACATGCATAACATGGCCATTTTTGTAAGACAAAAAAGTGGAATTACCCTAAGGGTGCAAGTGTGCAAGTGTGTTGGATTTACATGCTTGTTTATCTTGAATTAGGGTTTGCTACTTGTTGATTTTAGTCTTTCTATACAAACCCTAATTTACTAGCATTTATATAAAGCGATAAATTGCGGAAAATAAAAATACTAAGCTATTACATCATTAACGGGTATACAAATTTACAAATGGGGATTTTGCAAGAAAATTAAATCTAATTAACTATTACAACCATATTGAATAAATATACAATAATTGAAAAATAATGTACAAATGCAAAATAGAAAAAAAAAATGATTTTGTTTGGTTTTCATGAAAGGGTTTTAACCTAATTAAAGAAAATGATTAGTTAAAATAAAAAAAAAAATAAATTTAAACTAATTAAGAAAAGAATTGAGTTAAAAAATGATTTTTAGGGTTTTTGTTAAAGGTCTTAACTTAATGAAAATAAAATGAAGATTAATTAATAAAAAAGAAAATTAAGTTCTAAGTTAATTTTAGTTTATAATAGAATACTATAATAATTAAAACTAATTATCTAAATATTAATTATTAAAAAAAGAAATTAATTTTATAAAAAAAAGTTTTTTAGTCTTTTGTTTTATGAAGAAAAAAAAATATAAGTGTAAATAATAAAATAAAAATATTTTTATATTTTTTTAGTAAAATAATAATAATAATAATAATAATAATAATAATAATAGTAATAATAATTATAATAATAATAGTAATAATAAGAATAATAAAAATAATGAAGAAAATATGAAATAAAAATAAAAATAAAGGGAAAATAAATAAAAATGGAAAATAGAATAATGGGCCAGGGGTGTAAACATAGTCAGGGGGGTTAGAAGAATAAAAAAAAATGAAAATCCCAACCAAAAGGCCCAGGCGCTGCAACTGAACAAAAAAAAGAGTGAAAAATATGAAAAATGAACAAAAGGGTACCACTAGGGCTCGAACCCAGGTCCCAAAGGTTAACAGGCGGGCGCTTTACCACTGGGGTGGCTATACATATGTTCATATAAATAAAACAACAAATATATAATATAAATCAAGTCCTGAATGAACTTCATCTTCAACCTCCATCCAAATAACCTGTAACTCATTCATTTCTCATCCATTCACAAAACTTCCAACATCAAACTTGTTAGAAGTTTCCTCACGATTCTGAATATGTAAATAACCTAAGCTAATTCTCAAAGATGTGCATGAATTTCTAACAATACCAAATTCCGATCTAAATATTTTCAGAGGTTCAAACTCAAAATTCTCCCTACTCAAGCAACATAAATGAAATCTATGGACATGTATAGTTTCATGGCAATGATGTCTACATTTTATCTTCACAAATACAAGCCTAACAATGCCTAAATGAGAAGATAGAAGGTCAAGAAAAATACCTCAAAATTGGAAATCGTGAAATGAGTTTGAGCCTTATTCAAGGTGCTGCAATGATTAGGTTAACTTCCTTGAGTCTATAGGAAGCTAATGCAATGCTTAGCTTGAGTTGAGAGTGGATGAAATGGCCTGGAGAAGTCCAATTGCAGACCCCTGTTTTTAAGCTTGGACAATGGTGAAAATGGTGTTACAGTTTAGGAACAGGGATTGGGATGAGTTATATTTGAAGTTAGGAAGCTTTTGAGATGATTTGGAGAAGAAACGCACGAGTGGTTTGACAGATGGGAGTTTTTTGGTCAGGTTCTGAACAACAATGGAGTTTTTGTGCAATCTTAGTTTTCAGGGAGTTTGGGAGTGTTTCAAATCATGCCTTTGCTTGCAATAGACTTGTGTATATATATGGAAAAGATTTTAGATTAAATGCACTCAAGACTTCTGAGTTTTAGCCTTTTGGCTCTATAACTTGCTTTTGAAGAAAAGTGAAAAGACAAATCTCCAAGTATTGTACAAGCATGTTTTGAGTTCCAAGAGGCCTTAGACACATTGCTTTTAGTTTATAGGGCGTGATACGTGGCCAGAACCGGGACATGTTTCCCCCTTTTTAAGGAATTTACTGGTTTGCGTTTTGCGTTTGTGTTCGCAAAATGTCGCAGTAAGTAAGAGTCGCCACCGTCTTTTATTTTATCCAACAAGGAAAGGAAAAAATCATAGAAAAATTCCTTTTTTCGAGATATTTCTGAGTACGGGGGGGGGGGGGGGGGGGGTAGATTATATAAAGGGAAGGTATTAGCACCCTTTCTATACGTAGTTATCTACGGGCTCTTAGGTACTTGCTCATCATTTTCAAAATTGTTTTCTTTGTGTTTGTGTGATTTGAAAAGCTTTTGTTTTGACTTCGATTTAACTCTTGCTTCTGTCTTCAAGAATGTAATGAAGTGTTTTGAAACTTTGTTTGTAAAGAAGTATAAGTGTGAAAAGTTTGTTTTTTGTTTGAGCAAGTATTTAAGAGCTAATCTACCTACTCGAAAAAAGAATCATTCTATGTTCGTTTCCTTTAGACAATGCTATCCCACTATTAGTGAGTAGGTAGCACCATCGTTGGAGTTTTTGAGGGTCAATTCGAAAGGGACGTATGGTCACTAAAGCAATGTTAGGACGTCTTAGTAATAAACCTAATGTCTTAGTTCAATTTATCCGAGGCAACAATAACCGAGGCAACCTTTCCGAAGCAACTATGATCTTTAGACAAAAGGACGACCACTAAAGCATCCTATATTCAATGACCGTTTACCGGAGGCAACCAAGTGGGAGTGTACCCTAGGAGTGCGCATGTGCGAGTGATTCAGTTTCATATTTATTATCTTTGCACATTTAGTGTTGTCTAACTGTTTTAAAATTACATACATTCTTGTCATGCATCCTAATGTCATACATCTAACAGTTTAATATTTCACGGAATTTAAAGTGCGGAAATTAAACTACGCTATTACAAGGCTTCAGATATTTTCATAGCCAAAAACAAACCCTTTGAAATTAAAGCGATAAATGTAAATAAACGTCCTAATTAAACTATTACAAACTGTAGGCAGTTACATCAATATGATAAATAATAAAAATAAGGCGCGCGAGAAAAATTAAGATCGGGAAGAAATTAGGGTTTTGACCCTTCTATCCTAATGAAAAGAGAAAATGTTTTTGTTGTTTTTAATATTTTTTAAAGAAAAGAATTTAGGTTTTAAAATTAAATATACAAATAATTAGCTAATTTAAATTAATTAATGAAAATAAATAAAATGACCTATTTTTGGTTTTTTGGTTATTTTTTAGGAAAAAAGAAAATGTAATTAAATTAGAGATAAAACCTAATTGTTCTAATTAGTTTTAATTAAAAAAGAAATTAAAGTTTTACCTAAAATTAAAATCTAATTAAATTAATAAATTTATTGATAAAAAATATACCTAAATCTAATTGGTGAAAAATATTTTTATGATTTTTTGATAAAAGAAAATAATTAATTTGTTAGTAAAGTAAATTAAATAAATAAATTAAAATAAAATGTAAAAAGAAAAAAAGGGATAAGAAATTGGGTCTGCAAAAGCAAATTGGAGGGTGCAAAAATCAGAATTCTGGGCCCAAAGATAGAAGTCCACGTTGACTTCCTGGATTCAGTGTACTGTGTTGACTAGGCTTCATGATGCACCTTCAGATGATGGCCATCAGATTTGGCCATCTGGAGATCTAAGGGCCAGATCTTGAGAGTCTATGGTAATCATTAGCTTCATGTGCGCGCTGGAACCTGGAAAGCAAAATAATATAGAAAAATTGGGGGGACCTGGGATTCGAACCCAGGTCCTAATGCACTATCCAACCACTCCACTACCACTGTGCCACTTGCTTCTGTTTGTACATAAAACATATAACAAAGATAATATATGAAAAGTGAAAATACTGAGTCAGAAACGCGCGAAATTCAAACACGCCTATGGAAGGTTGCCACGTTGGTTGTCTTCTTCCTTGGATCTATTGGTAAAAGTTTCAAACTTTTACCTACGGACGTTTGTCCGTAGCTACAAGTCCTGCAAATTCAAAAACTCAACACAAGCGTTATAAATAAAAACGAAGGCCATGGATGGCTTCGTCTGGCCTTGCTGAACACAAAGGTGGCCCTTTCATGGCCCAATTTTCCTGCAAACGAAGATCCTAAATTGAACCCTAAAACCCTAGCTATGGTGAAATCCAGTACAAGCCATGAAAATGCAATCAAATATTACAGGAAGCTTGCAAACATGATGGTGATCAAGAATATACAACTATTTTATGCTATAAGTACAAGAATAATGCTATTCGATTTCAAAAAAGGATCTATGCCGTGGGTGACTTACAGTGCAACATGAGGCCTGGAAACGCTTGCTTTGGATTGCTTTTGCTTGCTAGGGATCCCAGGAATCAATTGGAATGGGTAAAGAGTCTTGAATTAGCCTGGAACAATGAAATCGTGTTTGCACTTTTTCTTGATTTTTTCAAGTTCTGTTCTTGATGTTGCGCCTCCTTCTCTCCTTGTTTTGGGTTTGTACACGTTCTATATGTATCAAGGAATATATTAGTGTTCCAAAACTGATCTCAATCTTCCTCCATCAATGAATTTGATTTTGATTTGATTCTCTTGAATATCATTCCAAAATTAGCCTAAAATCAATCTTTTTGTCCACCCTAATGCCTTGCACAATTTCAAATACTTGCCAACTGAATTTGTGACCTGAAACAAGTATAAAATCTTGAGTTTTCAATGCTTTAGATTTTCTCATGATTTATTTTGATTAAAATAGATTTAATTCAAATAAAAATCAAAATAAATAATAAAAACATGATAATGACAAGTGGAAAGGGCTAGGGCTCGTGGGATATGTTTCCAACTCAAAACAAGTGAAAAAGATTGGGCCCATTTGGCAAAATTTGAAGTTTTAGGCATAGTTGACTTTTGGCAATTTTGCAAAAAGGGTCAACTTCACCAATGCATAACTTCCTCAATTTTGACTCTTTAAAGGTTTTCTTGGACTTTCTAGAAAGCTTAATATGTCCTCTAAGCAAAACTTTCGGTATCATCTCAATTTGATATTCCATGCTCATGTATGAAGCTTTGACAAAAAAGGTGTTTTTGTTGACTTTTCAAAATGACCTATAATGTCCAAATTCATAACTTCTTGTGAGTGCATATTTTGAACTTGGGATATGAAGATGGATTGTATATAATTTCATCCTCTTAAAAATGAGATTTGGATGGGTCATTTCTCATAAAGTATGAGAAAGTTATGCTTGGTCAAATTTGAGTTGACTTTTCCTACAAAACCCTAATTTAGCAACTTTTGGTTCTTGATGAATTATGAGCAATACTTGATGAATCATGATCAACCCTTGATAAAATGATGAAATATACTTCAAAATGAGTATGTTGACCAAAAATCTTAAAGTTTGATTGTATGTGGGTCACATTTGACTTTTTCCCTAACATAGTCGATTTTCAAGCCTTTGAGCAATTGACTGAGCAAACTTCCTCTGAAAGACTTGAAACTTGACATGGATGATCTTGATAACATATTAAGACATTGGTGAGAATTTTGGATACCTTGGAATCAAGTATCTTGATGCAACATGAAACCCTAATTTGAGGTAGACTGTCTTAGGAGAGAGCTTGTCTGGCCAACCCTTGGACTACCTTGAGCAACTTGGGGATCTTTCTTGAAATGTTTTGAGAAATATGGGAGGGAAAATTTTGGGGTACAACAGCTTCCCCTGTTCAATTTTCTTAAACCTGAAGATTTAGATTGGCTTGTCTGCCTTTCGTGATCTGAAGGTGGAAGATGATTGAACACTAGAGTGCCTAGAAATTTGCACTCGCATGAAGTGGTAATTGTCTTGTGATGTCGGGAATGGGTTTAATGATTCCATTTGGAGACTGATGACAGGAGATGGGCTTAAAGATGCCATCCGAAGGAGTGTCGATCGCATAAGAGATTCCTTAGTGAGAGCTTGTATACCTGTCGTTGAGGAAGATTCCGCTGGGGAAGGCTGATCTTTGTTGAGAGGAGTAGAATTTTAGGAGCTTCGGTCGTCCGTTATTCTGCTGGTGAGTCGTCTCTGTTTGAATTTTAGGAACTTTGGCCGTCCGTATTCTACTAAGGAATCATCTCTGTTGAATTTTAGGAACTTCGGTCGTCCGTATCCTACTGAGGAATCATCTCTGTTGAATTTTAGGAACTTCGATCGTCCGTATTGTACCGAGGAATCATCTCTGTTGAATTTTAGGAACTTCGTTCGTCCGTATTCTACTGAGGAATCATCTCTGTTGAATTTTAGGAACTTCGGTCGTCCGTATTCTACTGAGGAAACATCTCTGTTGAATTTTAGGAACTTCGGTCGTCCGTATTCTACTGAGGAAACATCTCTGTTGAATTTTAGGAACTTCGGTCGTCCGTATTCTACTGAGGAATCATCTCTGTTGAATTTTAGGAACTTCTGTCGTCTGTATTCTACTGAGGAATCATCTCTGTTGAATTTTAGGAACTTCGGTCATCCGTATTCTACTGAGGAAACATCTCTGATGAATTTTAGGAACTTTGGTCGTATGTATTCTACTGAGGAAACATATCTGTTGAATTTTAGGAACTTCGGTCGTCGGTATTCTACTGAGGAAACATCTCTGTTGAATTTTAGGAACTTCGGTCGTCCGTATTCTACTGAGGAAACATCTCTGTTGAATTTTAGGAACTTCGGTCGTCCGTATTCTACTAAGGAATCATCTCTGTTGAATTTTAGGAACTTCGGTCGTCCGTATTCTACTGAGGAAACATCTCTGTTGAATTTTAGGAACTTCGGTCGTCCGTATTCTATTGAGGAATCATCTCTGTTGAATTTTAGGAACTTCGGTCGTCCGTATTCTACTGAGGAAACATCTCTGTTGAATTTTAGGAACTTCAGTCATCCGTATTCTACTGAGGAATCATCTCTGTTGAATTTCAGGAACTTCGTTCGTCCGTATTCTACTGAGGAATCATCTCTATTAAAGAGGAAAGTTGAGAATGAACTACTATCTGGTCATGGTCCAGGCTTCATAGTGAAAAGACTGACTGCTATCTGGTCGTAATCCAGGCTTTACAGTGACTTACTGGGGATTAAACTATTATCCAGTCGTACCCGGGCTTCACAACTTGAATTTTGTGAGAATTTAATTGTATCCTTCCTGAAAGGTAAAGGTTAGCTGTATGTAATGTGTTTTACCCCAAAATTTTCCCTCTCATTTTATCAAGATTTCCCCTCACAAAACTCTTTGGACTCAAGACCAAGTTAGGGTTTGCTCTGCTCAAGACATCTCCTTGCACTGATGGCCTAAACTAGGGTTTGAGTTTGCACAGGGATTTTTGGACTTTCAATGCTCAAAGTGGCTTTCATACTTCATGTTGGACTTATAAGATTGCCTCTACCAAGTTTCAAGCTTTGAATCAAATTTTTGCCCAGTCAATTGGACAGTTGACCTAGAAATCAACTGTATTGGGGAAAAAGTCAACTGTGGCCAATTTACAGTCAAACCTCACAATTTTTGATCCACGTTAACATTATAGGCTCATATGAACCATTTGATCAAGTTTGGACCACAACTCCTCAAGAAATTTGATCAGATCATCAAAAGGGCAAAATGGTCATTTTTAGGGTTTTGACTGTATAAGGGCAATTTCTGATTTTTCACCTAGCCAATGGCAAATTGGGTTCAAGCATGGATTCAAGAACTCAATGGCATCATCTTGAACTATTCAAAAGGTTCAAATGATCTCAAATGCATTGGATTGACAGATGAATTTTTTCAGTCAACTGATCAGAATTTGACTGTACACTGAAAAGTCAAACTTTGACTTTTTGGTCAAAATCAAGTGCCAAGGGTCATTTTTCATCAAGATGTGTCAAAACATGAAACTTGTTCATCAAGAAACCTAATTTCGCAAATTAGGGTTTAAGATTGAAAATTTTCATAACTTAGAATTTTTCTAAGTTATGAAATTTTCTTATTTTTTCCCAACTTTGCCCAACATTTTCACCATGATGCATTTGGATTCAAACAAAACTTCCAACATGAAAGTTGTAGTCCTCCACGAAATCTACAACTTTTATACACAAAGTTTTCTCAAAAGAAGTTTGGATCTCAAGTTATGATTTTTGGAACAAGGGTCCATGAAACTTTTAACTTAGTGAAATTTTGCCCTAGTTTAGGCAGGATTTTGACCTATCTTCATGGAAATTTTTCACCTAGTTCCATTTGGAATCTAAAAATTCATTTCAAAGATTGATTGTATATAATGTTACAAGCTTTCCAAAATGTCAAGGAACTCTCCAAAATCATTTGTGATTAGGGAGAATCGAATGTTTGAATTTGGCAAAAACTCACTTTGATCCATGGCATGTTTCATATTGACACAAATTGCAAACTCTATTTTAGCCTCACTTGTACTTGCTCATAAGTCTCTAAACCCTTACATACTCAATAATTAAATGCAAATCCAATGGTTTGGATCTTTGTTCTGATCATTAGAGGATTACACAAGAGATTAATCCAAAAATAGCAAAAAAGGCAACATTGCCATTTTTGTCAAAACTTGCTTTATGTCAAATTACATATCTTGAGCCTTGAACCAAATCTTAGACAGAAAACTAAATCCAGAAACTTGGGGCCAAGCTCACCAAATGTATGCAGGGTTAGAGCTAGCCTGTACAGGCCTGCTCTTGGTCACTTCCCACCCTTTACTTCATAACCAAGAAATGTGCAAAAGTCTAGACAACTTGAGCATATGTTATAATCAACTCTTGCTAGCATTTGAAACAAGTTTTACACATTGCCTTGAGCCAGAAACACGAGCCATTGATCCCTCAAACACTCTTGAACATCAAAACACATTCCTCTTGCAAAACAGGGCAGCTTCTGCACTTTGAGTTCCAAAACACAAACCACTCGTGCGTTTTGTCCCAAACCAGTTCCAATACCTTCCATATAACCCACCTGAACTATCCCAACCATTGGCCATTGACTGTAACTCCATTTGCAAGCTTCACCATTTCTGTTTTCAGCTTGTGTAGGTTGACTTCTACAAGCTTGTTCAAGCACATCCAAAGCAAACTAAGCATTGGTGAAGGTCAGAGGAAGTTCAAGCAAGCTCCCAAGCATCCCAGGCCTCACTGAAAAGCTCCACATTGCCATACACGAGTTCATCTGAAACAGGTATTTGCCAACTTTCTATCTCTCTATTTAGGAATCATTAGGCTTAGGTTTGTGAATAAAAAATGTAGTGCTCATAGCCCTGAAGCTGTACATATGCATAGATTTCATTTAAGTTAAGTGTGCTGAGAGAATTTGAGTGATGAACTTCCTGAAAAAGTTAGGTTAAAAATTAGGGCCAGAGAAATTATCTCTGGTCTTTGAGAGTTAGATTAAGTTCTTTATATGGTTGGAATCGTCTTGAAAAATGCTATGACTTTGGTGTTATGAGTTTTTGCTTTAGAGCACGTATGCAGGTTTTCCAGATGTTGTACACAGGCGCGCGTTTTCTGAGTTTCAAAGGTTGAAGATGAAGCTGATCTGGGCTGGGCTTGGTTTTGGCTTGTTTTTGACACCCTGTGATCGGTGGATCTGGAACTGACTGTTTAACGCTGGTTCGCGAAATGTCGCGGAAGCAAGAGTCGCCACCGTCTTTTATTTTCTCCAATATGGACAAGACAAAAGCACAGAAAAATTCCTTATGAGATAGTTTCTCGGTTCGGGAGGTAGATTTATAGAAAGGGAAGGTGTTAGCACCCTTTCTATCCATGGTTATCCATGGGCTCTTAGATACTTGCTCATTGTGTTTTCAAAAGGTTTGTTTGCTTTTCAAATGTGAGTGGGTTTGAAAAAGTTTCTTTGAAAACTTCAATTCGACTCTTGTATCAGTCCTCAAGAGTGTTGTGAAGTATTTGTTTTGAAATCTTTTAGAAAATGTCAGTGTGAAAAGAGTTTTGATTTGTTTTTGAAAAGAGCAAGTATCTATGAGTCATCTACCTACCCTAAGGAATTAGGCTGTGTAAATGTCCTTAAGGTAGTGTCATCCCACCATTGAGAGGTAGGCAGCACCATCGTTGGAGGTGTTCGGGTCAATTCGTTTGTAGGGACAGTGTGGTCACCGAGCAATAGTAAGATACCTTAGAAGCTACCCTTATGCCATTGATCTTTTTATTCCGAGGCAACTATTCTGAGGCAACTTGTTTCGAGGCAACTTGTTCCGAGGCAACCATTCGAGGCAACTAGATCAATGGAACATAAGGACTCACTAAGACATCCTATACTCGACGACCACGTTTCGAGGGGCAAGGCAACAGTGTGATCACCAGAGCAACAGTAGGACACCTTAGAAGCTACCCTTATGCCATGTTCATGGACATAAGGACTTACTAAGACGTCCTGTACTCAACGACCACGTTTCGAGGGGCAAGGCAACAGTGAGGCGTACCCTAGGAGTGGTGTGTGAATTGTGTGTCATTTTCAGTTATTATTTGTCTTGTCATGCATTAGGTGAGCTACGCTTTGATTTTATTTGGGCATGCATTCTTTCATGTGATAATTAACAGTTAAAAGGTGCGGAAATTAAAATGCGGAAAGATAAAGGTCCTACGCTATTACAAGGCGCGAGTCTACATCGCCAAATTAAACCAAGACCCGATTTGAATAAAAATACGGAAAGTAAATGTCCTAATTATCTATTACAAGGCTTTGGGGCAAATACATTATATTCACAAAAGGAGATAAAAATAAACGCGCGAAAAGAAATAAAAAATCGAGAATGCGAGGGCGTTGGACCCTTTAAGGAATTGAATTGAAATTATTAAATTTAATTAAATTAAATAAAGAAAAGAACTTATTTTTGATGTTTTTTTAGTTATTTATGAAATTTAATGAGAAAATTGGAATTTGAAATTAAATAAAAAAAACCTAGTTCTAAATTGTTTTTAATTTATTAAAGAAAAGTGTTTAAATTTAACCTAATTTAACCCCAATTAATTAAATGCCATATTTATTTACAAAATTAATTAATAATAATAATAAGGAGAAAAAGTTATTTATTGAGAAAAGAATAAAGATACTAATAACCTAATTTTTATGTTTTTTTATAATTATTTTAGAAAAAGACATTAAAGTTAAAAACCTAAATTTAAACTAATTGTTTTATTGGAATTTATTTACAAAAACTATTCAAAGAATTAAAAAAAATTAAATAAAACATATTTTTATTTTTTAATTATTTCTGATTTTTTGGTTTTGTGTTATTATTAAGATTAATTTTGGTGAATTAAATAAAACAAAAGAAAAACAATTAAAATAAAAAGAAGAAAAGAAAAATGGAAAAATGAAAAGTGATGCAAACCATGGGGGTGTTGACCCAATTTAGGAGGGAGCACGAAGTCGCGGCAGAAGCGGATCTGGAAGCGGCGGTTGAGTCTGCGGTTGCGCGGCGGAACTGCGATTTTGACGCTTCTCGTTCTTCTGTTTCTGATTCAGAGAGCCAAATTTCAGTCCTGATCTTCACAAAGAATTTTATGGATAAAGTTCAAACAATCAAAAAGAAAATTAAATAGAATAAATGAAATTGAAAATGTTAGAATTTTGTGTTGCTTTATCATGACTCAATGATGTTGTTGTGGTGCTGTCAAGAGGATGATGATTTGTGGTTGCATCAGTTTTGAGCTTGTGTCAACGGTATGAACATGAGCTTGTGTAAGGTTTATGTTTTGGTTGATGAGATTTTTGTTAAAGTTGGTTCATGGGAAATTGCACGTGAAAAGTGAATTTACAGTGCAACAAGAAGAAAAGTGGGGGTTTTCATCGAGTGGCCTCCGTACAGGATTTTGTATAAGAGAATATGAGGTTTTTTTTTTGTGGAATTTTTCGTTTTAGAGAGTTCTCTAGGTTGTCTTCCCTTTTTTTTTTGATCACTTGCATATGCATTATGTAATGTATTTCAATTGGAATTAAGGGCCTTGAAGCCTTGCATTCATACATAAGATTTTGCCATAAACCTCCATTAACAAACTTTCCATCTTTGTACCAATTTTAAATTCTTGCTTGATTAGGCCTTGAAACAAATTTGGGATGTTGTATAATTATGATTCAAAGCTAATCAAGACCAAATATGCCCCTTAATTAACCTTCTTGATTTTTATTTGATTTTAAAGGATTTAAAATGAATTAAATCCAATAAAATCAAATAAAAATGAAAAAATTAATTTTAAAATTTGAAATAAAATGTGGGACACGTGGGAAGCATGTCCAAGCTGATTCAAATGGAAAAAGTGGGCCCCTTTTGTCAAAAATGAAATTTCAAGGATAAATGATTTTGGCCATTTCACAAAAATTTCCCAACTTCTCCAATGCATATCTTGCTCAATTTTGAAGTTATGAACATGTTCTTGGACATTTTGGAAAGGTCTTGAAGTCCTCTAACCAATGTCTTTGGTCCCATGTCATTTTGATTTACCAATCTCAAGTTATGGTCTTTGACTTAAAGTGCCTTTTTGTTGACTTTTGAAAATGACCTATAATGTTGAAATTGATAACTTTTTGTGAGAGCATTTCTTGGACTTGGAATGTGAAGATGAGTTGTAGGAAATGTCTTCCCCTTCAAGATGAGCATTGGATGGAATTTTTCTGATGAACCATGAAAAAGGTATGCCTTGGTCAAGTTACAGTTGACTTTTCAGCTGTCCAAAAATGGAAACTTTTGCATCTTGAGTCTTTTTTGAGCCATACTTTGAGAATCATGATCAAGAATTGATCAAATGATGTTTGTGGCTTCAAAATAAGATGTTGACCAATTTTTTTGACTTTTGACTGCCAAATGACCATTTTGCCCCTGCAGTTGACTGTTGAGCAATTAGGGTTTTTGACTGTGCAACTTGACCTTGTGAGCCTTGAAATTTGACATGTAGGTACTTGACAATGTGAATGAGCATGGGAGACTTGATTGAGCCCTTGAAAACCTCAGCTTCCTTGTGAGAACCAAAACCCTAGTTTGACTGGCTTAGGAGGGGGGGTTGACTGTGTAGCCCTTGAGCAATTATTGAGCCATTTGAGGTGATGCTTGGCAAAACTTTGAAGATTATGGGAGGGCAAATTTTGGAGTACAACACACCCCCTCTTTACTGATTGCACCCCTTGGCCCATTTCTTTATATTTTTGTATTTTTGTATTTTTGTCTTTATTTTTCATTTCTGATTTTATTCTATTTTTTCTAAACATAAAAACTTACCAAAAATATTTTTATAAATTTTCACATTTATTTTTGTATTTTATTTTATTTTTCTAACATGAAAGTAATTATTAATTAGTATATACTTTTATTTTCTTTAATAAAAACTTGAAAATAATACATAAAAATGTTATATGCTCATTTTTATTATTTACATACTTAAATAATATTTTTCTAATATATTTTCATTTTTTGACATTTGTACATATTTCATTTATTTTATTTTATTGTACATAAATATTATAATTAACATATATACTTTTCTTAAAGAAAATTAGGGTTTACCATTGACAAAAATAATCTTTTATTTCTATTTTTTTAATACATTAAATATTATATTTTTACACATAAAAATAAACAAAAACATTTTTACATATTCATAATATTTTGCATATTCATATTTTATTGTTTATTTAAATAATGCTTATTTATTATTTGATGCAAAGAGTTCAATTTGGATGTTATAGTAAATATTAGGGTTTTATTTTCTTGCAAATATTCCCCATTCAAAATTGTATCCCCCTCCCCATATCAATGTTGTAATAGCCTAGATTATCGCACTTATGCTTTCAAATATGCCATGATAGAGATTAGGGTTTGTATGCAAAAGTCTAAAATCATAACAAATAACTAAACCTAAAACAAGACAAAAATGCATGAAAATGACAACACAATGCACACATGCACCCCTAGGGTTTCATCCACTTGTTGCCTTTAAAATGGCCATGGTATGCATGTTGAATATCTTGGAAAAACAAAAACAAAACAAAAGATAATAGTCCCTCGATGACGCTATCTTGGTTGCCTATACAAAAGTGATCTAGTCCCTCAAAAAATTTGCTAAGATACTTGGCAATGTTGCTATCATGGTCAATACGATGACCCACGTCTGTCCCGTTTAAACATCCAAATACAAGGTTGTTTACCAAATGCAATGGTAAAACAACAATGTAAAAGGGTTAAAAATATAGGAAAGATCTTTGAGTAGATAGGGTAGACAACTCTTAGTTACTTGATCAAAACTTGCAAAAACATCCTTGCTATTTTCTAACACACCTCACAACACAATTTCAAAACATTTACCAAAATAAACTTTCAAACTTTCAAACATTGAAACATCTTTTCAAAAGACAATCCACCTTTGTATACATTCAAACAAGAATCATTACAAAGGTTGCCACAACGATGGCCTCTTTTCAAAACATTTCTCAAAACCACACACAAAGCACCATTTCAAACAATTGAAAAGCAAAAGCAAGTGATCTAAACAAGTAACTAAGAGCCCATGGATAACCATGGATGAAAAGGGTGCTTGCACCTTACCTTTTCATAATCTACCCCCCAAACCCAAGAAAACATCTCAAAGGTCTTTCCTGTGCTTTTTGACCTTTCCTTTGGATAAAATAAAAAGTCGGTGGCGACTCTTGCTAAACTGAAACATTTGCGAACACAAACTCAAAACCTCAAGTCAGTTCTCCCACCGTATCATAGAACTGGCGACTCTACTGGGGATCAAACTAAAAGTGGGGTTACCTTAGGGTTTAGATCACCTTTACATGCTTATCTTACTTGACTTGATTACTTTACATTTGGTTCTATTGTTTGGGTTTGAATCCTCTACCCGGATTTGGGAAACATTCATAGGCAAATAGAAATACGTTGTGGAAACTGTGCGGGGTATACCGACATGGTTGAAGCAATAGCTATATTAGTGCGACATATTTGTGGGTACCGGTAGCCTTTGAGTTAATCAAAGAGAATACGGGGCCGCTGAGTGATGTCATGAAGCACTAATGGACTTTTAGAACCTTTACTTGACCATCTTTGCCTTTTTAGGGGTAGTGAGATGACCGGCTTTGGTGCAGTCCGAAGTTGGTAGATACTCGATACTACACTCATTGAGGGTTATTTTCTTGGAATATTTCGGTCCCCAGTTAAGTGGCTAAACTGAAACAATGAACACAGAAAATAATCCAGTGATATTGAGCTCCTTAGAACCCGGCTACTATTTATAGGACAGGTTGAGCCAACTAACTTCAAGAGGGTACTTACCTATGAAACCCCATGCAAGCCTGAAACTAGGAACTTGTGTGACTTGCTTGTATATATACCTGTGCATATATCATGAACATCATAAAGCATCATATGCATCCACTAACCATTTCAAGGGTTTGGATCTTCATCTTTGTTCTTATTTTGTAGGTAATGGAATCTCTTTGCAGGAAAACAATTCAAGTCAACCTTGTGAGAATCCCTCCTCAACTCAAGGAGCTTGCTTCCAAGATTCCAGAGAATTCTCCCTTTAGTGAAAGACATGGTAGACTTCTCAACTTGGTCAACTCCAACATTGAAGAAGACATGGTGAAAGTTCTCTTCCAGTTCTTTGACCCCCTACACCATTGCTTTACATTTCCTGATTACCAACTAGTGCCTACCTTGGAGGAATTTTCTCAACTCCTGAGGATTCCTATTCTCCATCAACTACCCTACAACGGTACAGAAAGAGAACCAAAGTCTGAAGATGTTGCTCAACCCTTACACTTGCAACCATCTGATATCAAAGTTCATTGGGAAACCAGAAGTGGTGTCAAGGGTTTCTTGGCAAATTTTCTATTTGAGAAGGCACAAGACTGCTGGAATTCTCTAGATCTGCAAGCTTTTGAGGAGATTGTAGCACTTCTCATCTATGGGTTGGTCTTGTTCTCAAACCCTGATCAGCTTATAGATGAGAATGCTGTCAAAATTTTCATATCTCGTAATCCTGTGCCTAAATTGCTTGGGGACATCCTACACTCATTTTACACACGAACAATGAGGAAAAGAGGTGTTCTCATGTGTTGTACTCCTCTTCTAGCAAGGTGGTTTATTTCTCACCTTCCCCAGTCAGTCTTGAAGAATGAACAAGGCTTGAGGTGGTCACAACAATTGATGACTCTTACACATTCTGATGTTCATTGGTGTTCTCGGTCCAGAGAAAATGTCATCATCATTGATCATTATGGGGAATTCCCTAATGTTCCACTACTTGGCATTAGGGAAGGCATTACCTACAACCCCTGCTTGGCTTTGAGACAATTTGGGTATGCCCGAAGGGATGACCCTCATGACATGCTGATTCCTGACTTGGTTTTTGACTTCGATAACGACGCTCAAGGACTTCGACAAAGGTTTATCCGAGCTTGGAGGATGCCCAACAAAGTGGACAGTAAGACACTGGGGCATAATAATTCCATCCCCCTTGAGCCTTACCTCAAGTGGGTACGAACCCGCGCCCATAGTCTTATGATGCCTTACCCCTACATTCTTCCCATGATCAAAGAGCCTGTTATGGAAGGAGAGGTTCCATACACCCTCCTACATCCTGACATGCCAACATCATTGGAAGATTTGCAAAAGAGTTGGATACAGCTCAAGGAAGAACAAAACACTTTTGAAGCCAGCTTCTACGCCAGTGAGAAGAAGGTTTTGGAACTTACTCGTCAACTCCATAAAGATCAGACTCTCAACACCTACATTGTGCCAAAGAGGATGCGCAACGTCTTTTTACATTAGAATTTTGTATTATTTTTGCCCATGGGGCACTTATGTACTAACAAATTCTATCTTATTAATATGACGTGCGTTCTTTTTTGTTTGCAACAAATTTGAATTTCTGAATCCTTGAATGCATTACATGAATACATATCATTCATCATATGCATAAGCAGGTCTTCACACCAGGTTTCCTTATCTCTCTGCTATTTATTTCAGCAAGATGGATATAGAGAAAACGGTCAAAGACCTACAAGCGTAGAATTCGCAGTTCCAACAGCTACTCATGACCTTGGAAAAGGGTCAGGAGGAGCTCAAAGGTCTACTGGAAAAAGAAAAGGAGGAAAAGAAAAAGAAAAGAGTTGGCGTGGCCACTATGGGAAGAATATTTAAGAACCAAGCTAGAAGGGTCATGGATTTCCCCTCGACGTCTGATGAAGGGGTTGGCAAAGGAAAGGGAGCTGCAGGGCCTTCCGAGTCGGAGGCTGAAGAAGAAGAAGAAGAGGAGGATGAAGATTACTCTGAGCAGCAGTATCCTCCTGCAGACGACAAGTATAAGAATCTGGAAGAGCGTTTGGCAGCCATGGAGGTACAAAGAGTGCCTGGGTTAGATTTCGAAGAGCTAGGGTTGGTTGCTGGAATTGTGATTCCCCCTAAATTCAAGGTGCCTACATTTGCTAAATATGATGGTTTGTCTTGTCCGAAGATGCATCTGCAGTCTTACGTCAGAAAGATCCAACCTCATTCTTCTGATAAGGATCTGTGGGTCCACTTTTTTCAAGATAGTTTGTCGGGTACACAATTGGATTGGTTCTATCAGCTTGAGAGATCTGATGTACATAACTGGGAGGATTTGGCTGCTGCCTTCTACAGACAATATCAATATAATGCAGATTTAGCACCTACTCGTACACAATTACAGAGTATGGGTATGGTCTCTAATGAAGGCTTTAAGGAGTATGCCCAGAAGTGGCGGGATTTGGCTAGAAGGGTGCAGCCACCTTTGTTTGAGAGAGAGCTGGTGGATATGTTTTTGGGGACCCTGTCAGGTCCATTCTTTAATCACTTGATCGGGAGCTCATCTGCAGGGTTCACCGAGTTAATTCTGACCTGTGAAAGGGTCGAAGCTGACATTAAGAGCGGTAAAATTCAGAAGGATGCATCTGCTTCCGCTGCTATCAAGAAAACCTTTCCAGCCAAGAAAGAGGTCTCAGTTGTTTACTCCCAGAGAAATCAAGGAAGAATGGAGCGCCGACCAGCGGTAGGGGCTGTGATGATTCAGAATTCCGCAGATGATCAACCTCGAAGTAGTCAACCCATAACCAACTAGGCAAGGGTGGAAAGGCCTGCACGACAATTCACCCGGATCAATATGACACCTGCTCAGGTTCTCCCTCATCTGTTGAAGTTAAACCTTACAAACTTGAAAGAGGCGCCAAAGAATCCAAATACCTCTTCTCTCTACTACCATTCAAATGCAAAGTGTGCCTATCATTCAGACAGTGTGGGGAACGACACCAACAACTGTTGGGCCCTCAAAAATAAGATCCAGGATTTAATCAATGCCAAAGAGGTGGAGTTTGACGCACCTGAAAAACCTAATGTGATATCCGCTCCAATGCCAAAACATGGTCACAATGTCCATGCTATTGTAGAATATCTTTATGTTACTGCTGTTGATGACTTAATGACTCCGTTGCCAATGATCAAGATGAATCTGTTGAAAGCCGGGATTTTCCCGGGCTGTGAAAAAGATTGTTACCTTTGTTCGACCTTGCAATCCGACTGTCCGCTATTGAAGTCAGGCATCCAACGCCTGATGGATAATCAAGAAATCCTCTTCAAGAAAACTCCTGTTACTCCTGTTACTCCTGTTACTCCAATCAATGATGTTGCTATAATCACCATTTCCGACAATATTTCCAAGGTCTCCAAAAGACCTGTTAAGATTACACCCGATCCAAAGTTTGTACCTATGAAGATAACAATGCCGGGGCCTATCCCATACAAGTCCAACAAGACAATACCATGGAATTATGGAGGAGAGATCTTCTACCATGGTGTTAAGCAGATCGAATCAGTGGAAGAAAGTTCTGATGAAGAGACTCCTGACATATGAAATATTGCGGGGACAAGTAAGATCACCCGCAACGGAAGAATCTTCTCTCCGGAGATTGCTCCTCCAAGGGCAACCTTCAGACCCTCAAAAGCTCCTAAAATTACTCCTGTGCCAGTCAACATATCCGTGCGAACTACAGTGATTGAAGAAATTGTTACTCCCGAAGTTGAACCCTCTACTATTGCTGATGATAAAGGTAAGGGGATCCAAGAAGCGCCCGTCAGGACGAGGGCTCAGCCTTTGGTCATCCCCGAGACCACTTAAAAGGAAATGGAGGAGATTTTAAAAATAATTAAGAAAAGCGACTATGATGTCGTAGAACAACTGGGGCAAACCCCTTCAAAAATATCTATGCTAGCCCTATTGCTCTGTTCCGAAGCCCATGCCAAAGCCTTGATCAAATTCCTGAAGACGACACATGTGCCTCAAGAAACCTCTGCGGACCAGTTCCAGGAGTGTGTAGCCAGCCTAACCGCCGACAATGGTCTTGGCTTCTCCGATGCCGATCTAACATCTAAGGGGAGAAAGCATAATGATGCGTTGCATGTCTCGGTGGAGTGCAGAGGGACCACTCTTGCTCATGATCTGGTTGATACCGGGTCATCTTTAAATGTCTTTCCTAAGAAAGCATTGGAAAGATTGGACTGTGAAGGTTTGACCTTAAAGCCCAACAATATCATTGCAAGAGCCTTTGATGGTTCTAAGCGGATGGTCCACGGGGAGGTGGACATCCCAATTAAAGTGGGTACGGAAACTTTCAACTCTACATTTTATGTCATGGATATTCGTCCCTCCTACTATTGCTTGTTAGGAAGACCATGGATTCATCATGCTGGGGCCGTTACGTCCACTCTGCATCAGAAGCTCAAGTACCCAGTCCAGGGGAAAATTGTGACAGTTCGTGGCGAGGAGGAGTATATGATAAGCCATCTGAATTCATTCTGCTATGTTGAATTAGATAGTGAATTCATCGAGACCCTCTTTCATCACTTTGAAGAGGTTTCTCCTGAAGTTGCGGTAGCCAAGACAATGACTTCTGTGCCCATCATTACCAAACCTGTGTCCCGGATGTCATCCCTTAAAGATGCGGAGGCTGTGATCAAGGAAGGAGGAAGCACAATATGGGGTCAACTGCCAGATTTTCCTTACAAGATAGATAAGTTCAGCTTGGGTTTCACTGCTGTTAGTCAGAAGTCTGTGCGTCGCTCCTGGGCTGGAGGACCGCCATTGAAAATCACTCATCATGGAGTTCATGCTTTAGAGGATGATGAAGAAGAAAGCAATTTTGAAGACTGGATCTTTCCAACTATTGAAGGAGGACTGAATAACTGGGAGGCGAAAGACTTTTTTCCCATTACTTTCATCAATCAGTAATTTATCTTTTGAACATTTTCTATTGGTCTGTAATAATTTTTAAACAATTCGTACACTTTTTGCCTTATGCCTTACCCGGGGCATATAGGTCCATTTGTAAGGGCTTGATTTTTCATCTTCATATGCCATTTTTAATTAATCATGGACGTTTTCATATATAAACTTTTGTGTTCATTTTCTTTCTTTTTACATTTTATTTGTTTAAAGGTGGCTATCCCTTACACACACCCACACTCACAAAATGCAGGTACCCATCCACTCCGGATTCTATGGGTAACAATTCTGCTATGGCCTTCAGTGACTCTGAAGATCTGGTCAATCATGCCGAATACGAAGGTGATGAAGACTGTGAAGTTCCTGGAGAGTTGGCCAAACTTTTACAACAAGAAGAAAGGGCTATTATACCTCACGAGGAGTTGTTAGAGACTATCAACTTGGGAACGGAGGAAGACAGAAAAGAGGTTAAAGTGGGTGCCAACCTGGAGCCAAGTGTCAAAGAGCGCTTAGTTCAGCTGTTGAATGAATATGTTGAGATATTTGCCTGGTCCTATGAAGACATGCCGGGACTGGATACAGATATTGTGGTTCACCGTCTCCCTACAAGAGAAGACTGTCCACCAATCAAACAGAAAGTCCGCCGAATGAGGCCCGACATGTCCGAATAGATCAAAGCTGAAGTGATGAAGCAGTTCAATGCTGGTTTTCTGGCAGTTACATCCTATCCTAAATGGGTTGCTAACATTATGCCCGTGCCTAAAAAGGACGGCAAAGTAAGAATGTGCATGGATTACAGAGACTTAAACAGGGCTAGCCCTAAAGATGACTTTCCATACCGCACATTGACATCTTGGTTGACAATACAGCTCAGCATAAGGTATTCTCTTTAATGGATGGATTTTCAGGGTACAACCAGATCAAAATGGCCCCTCAAGACATGGAGAAGACTACTTTTGTTACACATTGGGGTACCTTCTGCTATAAAGTGATGCCATTCGGACTGAAGAATGCCGGGGCAACCTATCAACGAGCCATGGTAGCGTTGTTTCATGACATGATACATCATGAGATTGAAGTCTACGTAGACGACATGATAGCCCGTTCACAGACAGAAGAAGAACACCTCGACCATCTGCAAAAGATTTTTGTCAGATTGAAAGAGTACAAGCTCAGACTGAACCCTAACAAGTGCACTTTTGGAGTCAGGT
Organism: Vicia faba; assembly: GCA_948472305.1. Lineage (NCBI taxonomy): Eukaryota > Viridiplantae > Streptophyta > Magnoliopsida > Fabales > Fabaceae > Vicia > Vicia faba. Next base: position 1,451,864,254 of record OX451739.1, read on the forward strand.
CCGGTAAACTTTTGGGATTCATCGTCAGTAACAAAGGCATCGAGGTTGATCCTGCCAAAGTCAAATCTATACAAGAAATGCCTGCCCCTCGCACTGAAAAAGAGGTCAGAGGTTTCTTGGGATGCCTAAACTACATTGCAAGGTTCATTTCTCACCTAACATCTACCTGTGGACCAATCTTCAAGCTGTTGAAGAAAGATCAGGTGGTTAAATGGAATGATGACTGCCAAGTTGCTTTCGATAAAATCAAAGAGTATTTGCTGGAACCTCCTATCTTGATGCCACCCGTCGAAGGAAGGCCGCTAATCATGTATCTGACTGTCCTGGAGAATTCAATGGGGTGCGTACTGGGCCAACATGACGAGTCTGGCCGAAAAGAGCATGCCATTTATTACCTTAGCAAAAAGTTTACCGACTGTGAGACTCGCTACTCACTGCTCGAGAAAACTTGCCGCGCTTTGGTATGGGCTGCTCGCCGGCTAAGGCAGTATATGTTGACACATACCACTTTACTGATCTCTAAGATGGATCCGATCAAGTACATCTTCGAAAAGCCTGCTCTATCCGGAAGAATCTCTAGATGGCAGATGATCCTCACCGAATATGATATACAGTACACGACCCAAAAAGATATAAATGGGAGTGTGCTAGCCAATCATCTGGCCTATCAAGCTGTCGAAGATTACCAATCCATGAGGTTCGACTTTCCCGACGAGGATATCATGACTTTGAGCAACATTGAAAAAAACAGACCGTATGACGGACCTGAACAAGGATCCCGATGGACTCTGTACTTTGATGGTGCCTCCAACGCACTTGGAAACGGTATCGGCGCGGTACTTATCTCTCCAGAAGGTTGCCATACACTTTTCACTGCTAGACTCTGCTTCAACTGCACCAATAACATGGTCGAGTATGAAGCTTGTATCTTTGGTCTCAAGGTCGCTATTGACTTGGGAATCAAATCTTTGATTGTATTTGGGGACTCCGCTTTGGTTATCAGTCAAATCAAAGGAGAGTGGGATACTAAACATCCAAACCTCATCCCTTACAAAGAACATGTCCTGACATTGTTACCACACTTCAAGCAGATTACCTTCGAGCACTTCCCGCGAGAAGAGAATTAGCTAGCAGATACGCTAGCTACAATGTCATCCATGTTTAAACTTAACTGGGATAATGAGGCACCTCAAATCACCATTGAACGAATGGACAAACCTGCACATTTTCACGAGATTAATACCTAAGAAGTGGTGGACCGACCATGGTTTCATGACGTCAAAAGGTATCTCGAAGCACAAGAATACCTTGAAGGAGTTTCAGTCAACGACAAAAAGTTCTTAAGGAGGTTCGCGGCCAAGTTCTTTCTGAGCAATGGTATCCTATACAAACGCAATCTTGATTGTGTCCTGCTCCGTTGTGTGGACAAGGTTGAAGCTGAGCAGATCATGGCTGAACTACACAATGGCACTTTTGGCACCCACTCAAGCGGTCATACGATGGCTAAAAAGATTCTACGGGCAGGCTACTACTGGTCTACCATGGAAGCTGATTATCATCAACATTCCCGTACTTGTCACAAATGCCAAGTCTATGCTGACAAAGTACATATACCTCCAGTTCCTCTCAATGTCTTAACAACTCCTTGGCCATTCGCAATGTGGGGAATCAACATGATTGGAGAGATCAAGCCTACAACATCCAATGGACACTGTTTCATCCTGATGGCCATTGATTACTTTACCAAGTGGGTCGAGGCAGCTTCCTCCGCCTCCGTTACAAAGAATGTGGTTGCCCGCTTCATTAAGCAGAACCTCATATGCCGGTATGGTATCCCCGACAGGATCATCACTAACAACGGTACAAATTTGAACAATACTATGATCCCCGCTCTGTGCGAGCAGTTCAAGATTCAACATCACAATTCATCTCCCTATCGGCCTAAGATGAACGGTGTTGTCGAAGCTGCGAACAAAAATATCAAAAAGATCATTCAAAAGATGACACTCACCTACAAGGACTGGCATGAGATGTTACCATTTGCCCTGCACGGGTACCGTACCACGACACACACTTCAACTGGGGCAACATCCTATTCTTTGGTATACGGCATGGAAGTTGTTTTACCTATCGAGGTTCATATTCCCTCCTTAAGAATCATGAAAGATGCTGGTTTGAGTGAAGACGATTGGATTCAGACCCGGCTTGCTCAACTTAACTTGATTGACGAAAAGCGACTTACTGCTGTTTTCCATGGTCGGGCGTATCAGAAACGTATGATCAAGGCCTTCAACAAGAAAGTCAGAAGACAAGTATATCAAGTCGGGGACCTTATAATCAAGCGGATCATCTTGCCGCAAAGTGATCCCAGGGGCAAATGGACTCCTACTTACGAAGGACCATTTGTGATAAAAAACATCTTTTCTGGTGGGACAATGATCCTGACCACCATGGACGGTGATGACCTACCGTACCCTGCAAACGCAGACATAGTCAAAAGATACTACGCATAAACAACCCGGCAAGTTGAAAACCCGAAAGGGCGACTTGGGCAAAAATGGGCATCCCGGTGAATCAAAAACCCGAAAGGGCGGTTCAGGCAAAAATTAGGGATAAATAAAAAAAATCTGTACACCCGGCAAGTTGAAAACCTGAAAGGGCGACTTGGGCAAAAAAATGGTTTCCCGGTGGAATGAAAACCCGAAAGGGCGGTCCAGGCAAAAGTTAGGGAATTAAAGCGTATGACTATGTCTCGTCGGATCACTTTAAGGAAAATCTGTTCACCAGACAAACTCCATACTTCTGATCAATCTAATCATCGTCGAACGAAGCAACGAACGGACAAGATACTCAGAGTTACGAAGGCTATAGCAGAATGGGAACCCCATGGAATTGTTACACATAGCCATCTTTCTTTGTATAAATTTTTCTCAATGTTATGGCAACATTCTCTTACTAGGATGTCTGTCTCCTTTGTACAAAATACTTACACAAAGTTAATACAAATATACTTCAAAGTTCAGAAATTTATTTGCCGTTTATTCTTCTTTACACTTATGTTTTATTTGGAAACGTCCAATGATTTATTAAATGAGCATATGCATTTGAATATAATCACTGCTTAGAACGTAATGAGAAAGAATAATTACTGACAGATTGAAAGTATGGGAAAACGTCTTTGGGCTATTCCAGGAGAAATCCTCAGCCGAGCTATAGCTTTGAAATACATATCCCCAGCGGAGTTAAGTTTCAAAATCCCCATCAGAACTAAGTTTCCAAACTCCCAATCCCCAGCGGAGCCAGAAAACTTTGAACTGCAAACCCTTAGTGAAGATAAAACTTTCTTCCCCAACGGAGTTTAAAACTTCAACCCTTAAACCCCGGTGGAAGACCATCCAGTTTCCTCCAATTCCCCAGAGATTTGTCTTAAAATCAAAAGATTCCCCTACAAGTTATCTTAGAAACCAGACAACAGCTTCAGATAATTCCTCAGAAGATTGGCATACAACCCAAGCCCTTGAGAACTCTTCAACAGAATAAACATTCTCCCCACAGAGTTTATTTCCCAGCAGATCGAAGATTCTCATTCTCATTTCTCCAGTAGAAGCCTCAAAGGTTTCAATTCCCCAGTAGAGATCGTCAGAGTTTTCTTTATTCCCCAACCTTAGTCATCAAAACTCTCTGGATTCCTCAAGCAGGTTTCCCAAGCAGACTTGAAGGATCCCTATATCCCCAGGAAAGTCATGAAGGATTCTCACCTCCCCACAGAAGTTGTCAAAGTTCGTGTTAGTCCCCACAAGTCGCCAAGGATTTTCTATCTCCAACAGCGGTCAAGGATTTATTTTCCCCGACAGCAGTCAAAGATTTCATTATCTCCAGCTATCAAGGATTTATTTTCTTCAGCAAGACAACTAATCAGCTTACATGCACATCCATTACATTCATATATCATAAACATTGATAGAACACATTTTATTGCATCATACATGTCATGCAACATAACTTTGTGTTTCAACTAACATTTTACCTTTTCCAGGATGAGATTAAAAGCTATCGTTAACAACTATTCAAAGATTTCAGATACAGTATAGATACACCCCAGACACGGCGGTCATTCTACTAATCATTCAGACTTCAGCAATCAGATACAGACTAGATACGCTCCAGACCCGGAAGCCATTCTACTTCTCATTCAGATTCAACTATCAACCTCAAGTTCAGATACACTCCAAACGCGGACGTCATTCTGTCACTCGTCCAGATCCCAATTACAGTACGGATACACTCCAGACACGGAAGTCATTCTGCTACTCATACAAATCTCAACTTCAGATACAGTCCAGATACGCACCAGACACGGTTGCCATTCTGTCACTCATTCGGAATTTATCCCCAGCCCAGAGATGCTCCATACACGGATGTTTTTCTGTCGCCCATTCAGAATTCAGATACAATATAGATACACTCCCGACACGGCAGTCATTCTGATTTTCATTCAAGAATCAAATACAGTTACAACTCGGATACGCTCCAGACATGGACGCCATTCCTTTGCTCATACGAATCCAGTCTCCAGATACAACTCAGATACGTTCCAGATACGAATACCATTCTGATGTTCATTCTCCTGATTTTCAACAAACATTCTTGGATGGAATCTTTAAGCCCATCTCCAGCAAGATTCTACCATCTCCAAATGGCATCTGTAAGCCCATTCCCTCAACTATATTCTGACGAGTGCAAATTTACGGGCACTTTAGTGTCCAATCCTCTTTTACCTTCGAGTCACGAAAGGCAAACTCGCCAACCTAACTCTTCAGGTTCAAGAAGATTGAACAGGGGCAGCTGTTGTACCCCAAAATTTTCCCTCTCATTTTATCAAGATTTCCCCTCACAAGACTCTTTGGACTCAAGACCAAGTTAGGGTTTGCTCTGCTCAAGACATCTCCTTGCACTGATGACCTAAACTAGGGTTTGAGTTTGCACAGGGATTTTTGGACTTTCAATGCTCAAAGTGGCTTTCATACTTCATGTTGGACTTATAAGATTTCCTCTACCATGTTTCAAGCTTTGAATCAAATTTTTGCCCAGTCAATTAGACAGTTGACCTAGAAATCAACTGTATTGGGGAAAAAGTCAACTGTGGCCAATTTACAGTCAAACCTCACAATTTTTGATCCACATCAACATTATAGGCTCATATGAACCATTTGATCAAGTTTGGACCACAACTCCTCAAGAAATTTGATCAGATCATCAAAAGGGCAAAATGGTCATTTTTAGGGTTTTGACTGTATAAGGGAAATTTCTGATTTTTCACCTAGCCAATGGAAAATTGGGTTCAAGTATGGATTCAAGAACTCAATGGCATCATCTTGACCTATTCACAAGGTTCAAAAAATCTCAAATGCATTGGATTGACAGATGAATTTTTTCAGTCAACTGATCAAAATTTGACTATACACTGAAAAGTCAAACTTTGACTTTTTGGTCAAAATCAAGTGCCAAGGGTCATTTTTCATCAAGATGTGTCAAAACATGAAACTTGTTCATCAAGAAACCTAATTTTGCAAATTAGGGTTTAAGATTGAAAAATTTCATAACTTAGAATTTTTCTAAGTTATGAAATTTTCTTATTTTTTACCAACTTTTCCCTACATTTTCATCATGATGCATTTGGATTCAAACAAAACTTCCAACATTAAAGTTGTATTCCTCCACAAAATCTACAACTTTGATTCACAAAGTTTTCTCAAAAGAAGCTTGGATCTCAAGTTATGATTTTTGGAACAAGGGTCCATGAAACTTTTAACTTAGTGAAATTTTGTCCTAGTTTAGGCAGAATTTTGACCTATCTTCATGGAAACTTTTCACCTAGTTCCACTTGGAATCTAAAAATGCATTTTAAATATGGATTGTAGAGCATGTTACAAGATTTCCAAAATGTCCAAGAACTCTCCAAAATCATTTGTGGTTAGGGAGAATCGAAAGTTTGAATTTGGCAAAAACTCACTTTGATCCATGGCATGTTTCATATTGACACAAATTGAAAACTCTATTTCAGCCTCACTTGTACTTGCTCACATGTCTCTAAACCCTTCCATACTCAATAATTAAATGCAAATACAATGGTTTGAAGCTTTGTTCTGATCATTAGAGGATTACACAAGAGATTAATCCAAAAATAGCAAAAAAGGCAACATTGCCATTTTTGTCAAAACTTGCTTTATGTCAAATTACATCTCTTGAGCCTTGAACCAAATCTTAGACAGCAAACCAAATCCACAAACTTGGGTCTAAGCTCACCAAATGTATGCAGGGTTAGAGCTAGCCTGTACAGGCCTGCTCTTGGTCACTTCCCACCTTTTGCTTCATAACCAAGAAATGTGCAAAAGTCTAGACAACTTGAGCATCTGTTATAATCAACTCTTGCTAGCATTTGAAACAATTTTTCCACATTTCCTTGAGCCAGAAACACGAGCCATTGATTCCTCAAACACTCTTGAACATCAAAACACATTCTTCTTGCAAAACAGGGCAACTTCTGCACTTTGAGTTCCAAAACACAAACCACTCGTGCGTTTTGTCCCAAACCAGTTCCAATACCTTCCATATAACCCACCTGAACTATCCCAACCATTAGCCATTGATTGTAACTCCATTTGCAAGCTTTACCATTTCTGTTTTCAGCTTGTGCAGGTTGACTTCTACAAGCTTGTTCAAGCACATCCAAAGCAAACTAAGCATTGGGGAAGGTTAGAGGAAGTTCAAGCAAGCTCCCAAACATCCCAGGCCTCACTGAAAAGCTACACATTGCCATACACGAGTTCATCTGAAACAGGTATTTGTCTACTTTCTATCTCTCTATTTAGGAATCATTAGGCTTAGGTTTGTGAATAAAAAATGTAGTGCTCATAGCCCTGAAGCTGTACATATGCATAAATTTCATTTAAGTTAAGTGTGCTGAGAGAATTTGAGTGATGAACTTCCTGAAAAAGTTAGGTTAAAAATTAGGGCCAGAGAAATTCTCTCTGGTCTTTGAGAGTTAGATTAAGTTCTTTATATGGTTGGAATCGTCTTGAAAAATGCTATGACTTTGGTGTTATGAGTTTTTGCTTTAGAGCACGTATGCAGGTTTTCCAGATTTTGTATACAGGCGCGCGTTTTCTGAGTTTCAAAGGTTGAAGATGAAGCTGATCTGGGCTGGGCTTTGTTTTGGCTTGTTTTTGACACCCCATCTTTACTGATTGCACCCCCTGGCCCATTTCTTTATATTTTTGTATTTTTGTATTTATTTTTCATTTCTGATCTTATTCTATTTTTTCTAAACATAAAAACTTACCAACAATATTTTTATAAATTTTCACATTTATTTTTGTATTTTATTTTATTTTTCTAACATGAAAGTAATTATTAATTAGGATATACTTTTATTTTCTTTAATAAAAACTTGAAAATAATACATAAAAATGTTATATGCTCATTTTTATTATTTACATACTTAAACAATATTTTTCTAATATATTTTCATTTTTTGACATTTGTACATATTTCATTATTTTATTTTATTGTACATAAATATTATAATTAACATATATAGTTTTCTTAAAGAAAATTAGGGTTTACCCTTGACAAAAATAATCTTTTATTTCTATTTTTTTAATACATTAAATATTATATTTTTACACATAAAAATAAACAAAAACATTTTTACATATTCATAATATTTTGCATATTCATATTTTATTGTTTATTTAAATAATGCTTATTTATTATTTGATGCAAAGAGTTCAATTTGGATGTAATAGTAAATATTAGAGTTTTATTTTCTTGCAAATATTCCCCATTCAAAATTGTATCCCCCTCCCCATATCAATGTTGTAATAGCCTAGATTATTTTTACGCACTTATGCTTTCAAATATGCCATGATAGAGATTAGGGTTTGTATGCAAAAGTCTAAAATCAAAACAAATAACTAGACCTAAAACAAGACAAAAATGCATGAAAATGACAACACAATGCACACATGCACCCCTAGGGTTTCATCCACTTGTTGCCTTTAAAATGGCCATGGTATGCATGTTGAATATCTTGGCAAAACAAAAACAAACAAAAGATCATAGTCCCTCGATGACGCTATCTTGGTTGCCTATACAAAAGTGATCTAGTCCCTTAAAAAATTTGCTAAGATACTTGGCAATGTTGCTATCATGGTCAATACGATGGCCCGCGCCTGTCCCGTTTAAACATCCAAATACAAGGTTGTTTACCAAATGCAATGGTAAAATAACAATGTAAAAGGGTTAAAAATATAGGAAAGATCTTTGAGTAGATAGGGTAGACAACTCTTAGTTACTTGATCAAAACTTGCAAAAACATCCTTGCTATTTTCAAACACACCTCACAACACAATTTCAAAACATTTCCCAAAACAAACGTTCAAACTTTCAAGCATTTAAACATCTTTTCAAAAGACAATACACCTTTGTATACATTCAAACAAGAATCATTACAAAGGTTGCCACAACGATGGCCTCTTTTCAAAACATTTCTCAAAACCACACACAAAGCACCATTTCAAACAATTGAAAAGCAAAAGCAAGTGATCTAAACAAGTAACTAAGAGCCCATGGATAACCATGGATGAAAAGGGTGCTTGCACCTTACCTTTTCATAATCTACCCCCCGAACCCAAGAAAACATCTCAAAGGTCTTTCCTATGCTTTTTGACCTTTCCTTTGGATAAAATAAAAAGTCGGTGGCGACTCTTGCTAAACTGAAACATTTGCGAACACAAACGCAAAACCTCAAGTCAGTTCTCCCACCGTATCACATAATGCATGATATGTATCAAGCAATGATGTTCTCAAAATAAATGAGATTGTGTTTGTATGATGCGTATATGCATGTGTCATGATGTATGGAAATGTGATGTTTTTAGCTAGGGAAAATAAATCCCGGATTGTTGCTGGAGAAAAGAGTTGAATTCTTTGTTTCCGCTGGGGATAGTGAATGAAGATGATTGTGAGAATAAACCCGCGGGAGAGGATAACTCCGCTGGGGAATGGACTGACAAGGAAATGACTCTGTAGGGAGGATATACTCTGTCGGAGGATCTGTTAATTTGGAAGAATAACCTCAACCGAGGATGAATTACCGTTGTTGGCGATAATGAAACTTTGTTGGGAATTGAGTTTCTGTTTGTAAAAGGAATGAACTCCGCTGGGGATAATTTTCCAGTTGCGACTTCACTGGGAATAATCTTTTAAACTCTATTGGGGACAATCTTCCAGACTCCACTGGGGATGATTCTCCCAACTCCACTGGGGATAATTTTCCAATGCTGATGATAGATAAACTCTGCTTGGGGAGAATTTTACCGACTCATTCACGGTTGTGAGCCTTAGCTGGGGAGAATTAACACCATTGTCTTTCTCTTACTCTGCGGGGAGTGAATGTTACTGGGACGCATGCTGAGGATATGACAATGACTTCATATCGAGACTTTTCTGCCCCTGTATCTGCTGGAGAAGGTGCTTGTGGAGGCCTTGTGGATCGAGTGTTATCCCAACTTATGAGGCGCTTGGTAAATTTCGATCGAAATGATTAGTCTCCTTCTGGTAGGCAAGTGACAAAATGACGGGACATAGTCGTACGCTTTGATCCCTAATTTTTGCCTAGACTGTCTTTTCAGATTTTTAGTCCACCAAGATACCCTTTCTTGCCCAAGCCTCCCTTTCGGGTTTTCGACTTGCCGGGTGTACAGATTTTTTCATTTTTTATCCCAAATTTATTTCCGAACCCTTTTGGTTCGTCGGGATGCCCTTATTTTTTCCTAGGCCAGTCAACCTAGTGGGTCTTTATTCATGCGCAGTATTTTCTGACTATGTCCACGCTCTCAGAGTGTAGGGAGTTGTCACTGTCGATAGTGTTGTGTTGCCATACTACCAGAAGATGTTTATTTGATTATACTAGCTTCGTTGCTGGAATTCATGTCCAATTCCCCAAGTGATTCAGATAGAGATTTGCCCCTGGCTGTTTGACATCTTTGAGAGATTCCTTGAATCTTGATTTGGCTGCCCCAGATAATGAACAATGATCATGCCGTGCCCTTTGGTTGGGAGCGTTTTTTCCACTTGAGGTGATCCTTTTTATTGAGAAGGTTTTTGTTCACTAGATATTCGTCGTGCAAATTTCTCTGCTGTTGAACAAATAGTCATATGCAAACAATGTTATTTTAAGAATGCAAAGCTTATGTCTGTCTTGAAATTTTTGAAAATGCATTTTTCAGTAAAACAGACCAATTTTGTAAAATGTGATGTCAACCCAGGATTCACAGCAAGTCCTACAGGAGTCAGAATACCTTTTGTAACAGTATGCTTTCAAACTATCCCATGCTTCAGCTAGGACTTTTAAGGGTTATAACGTGGCCTGGTTCACGGTTTAAGAAACAAAGGATAAAGGCTCAAATTTTATTTGTACCCGCCCGCTCTTCGTGATGTTCTTCGATCCTAAACTCAGCTAATTGTGCATTTAGATCCCGTTTGAGTCTTTGCTCTGATATTCCAGTGATGGTTCGGATACTGACAATTTATTTAAAACATGCAGTCATTTCCTTTTTGTTGAGGGTTTGCAAGACCTCTTTCTTTTTGATTTTATTATCCCTGTCTTTTGCCTGAACTGTTTCTTTTTGTGATTACAGTCAGCGGGATGCCCCAGTTTTTCTTAAGTCTCCTTCATAGGTTTTGACTTATTGGGCTTTTATTCTGAGAGATAATGACTGCCTGTCTTGACGATTATAGGGAACCATCACCGTCTCTTGTTTTGGAAGGACGTCTTTGATGTCATTCATTGTGCACCCGAATTAACTGAGAAAACTACCCTGCCCCCAGGTTATGATTAAGGGTTTTAATTTGTGTGAAAAGAAAAACTCCTACTTCTTTGGCTCGAAGGGGTTGACGAGGGATTATCTTCCTTATAACTCCACTATTTAGGATTTGAAACAACGACTGTACATCGTCAGCGGGGTCTGTTCAAAAGCATACTTTAGAGATTATGGTATCGTTTTCGTCATCCTCCCTCTAAAGGCTTAGAGTTTTTTAATCGAGAGTTGAACATCACAAAAAGGAAAGCAATTTAAATATAGTGAATACGAATGGATTGATTCAAAACAGACATATGCAATGCATTGATAAAGTAACAAAGTTTGACATGAATAAATATTCGAACAATCAAAAGAAAATTACAAATTGAAAATTCTAATGAACAAAAAGCCCTCTCTTGTTAGAACTTGTCACTTTAAATGGTGAGCCTTGGAGGGATGGTAAAAGAACTCCATCTGACCGTCTTGTGTGAGTTCCAATGCTCCTTCATCAATCAGGTCTTGAATTTTTTTTCTCAACGCCCAACAGCTGTTGGTGTCATATCCAGGGCTGTTGGAATGGTATGCACACCTTGCATCAGGATTGTAGTTTGGGGAGGCTATGCTGGGATTCGGAGGAGGGTCCCTTAACATAACCAACTTGGCCTTCAACATGCGTTGCAATTCTTGAGCCAATGACATGTTGATTTCGGTGAAGCATCTTTCAGATGTATTCTTCTTATGCTGATTTCCCCGTTGTTTTTGGCGAGGTTGTTGTTGGACCCGTGAGGTAGTAGCAACTTGGAGAGGTCCATTCTTCACCAAACCAAACCCTTGTCTTCTTGAAGGCTGATCAGTGACTTGGCCCCCGGCCTCGACCGTTTGCTTCATACTGTTGTATCTATCTTGATGAAGCTGGTTGATAATGGTTCTCAGCTCTTCTTGTTCTCGGGCTAAGCCTTAGATAAGAGCCATCTGCCCCAACATCTGGGTTCTTATTGCATCTACTTCAGCTTGCAGTTGTTTCAGCCGCTCGTCCTTATTGTCTTCAGGACTTTCCTTGACCAAGTTCCCAATGAGGAGTGTTTTCAACTCTTCCTGCCCCTTGTATAGGTTTAGGAATATTTCCCTGAACTGAGGTTCTTGAGTTTAGAGATCTCTGTTGTCTTGTTGGAGAGCCATTGCTGAAATAAATAGCGAGAACACGAGAGACCTGTCCTGGGAGACCTGTTATGCAATGATATGTATGATATATGTATGCAATGTTTTCAAGGATCTCGCGGGGTAAACAAGAAACTGTTAGAATTTGAATTTTAGCTTGATTGAAGAAACTTCGTGTCGTTGAGAGTCCTTCTTCAAGAGTCAAGCTCACCATATCGAGTGGGTCATAGCCACTGACTCAAGTTGTCATGTTTTGATCTCTAGACGATATTGGCTAGAGGAAAATAAATCCCCTTTGCCCCTTGCTAGATGTTTGATTTACCATAACCTGCATCACAAACCCTTGAGATCCTTGAAATGGTTAAGGAAATGTTAAGGCATGATGTTATGATGTGTATGCTATGCGTTTAAGAAAAAGTGTGAGGTGATGTAAACAAGTAAATCCGGCAAGAAATCCAAGTTATAGGATAAGGAGTGTAAACAAAACCTGCAAGGAACTCATGTTGTTAGATAACAAAAGTGTGCAAGTAGTTCAAGTTAAAAGCACACAAGTCACACAAGCAGCCTTAGGTTTAGGCTTGCATGAGGTCTAGGTATTACCCTCTTGAAGTTCAGTTTGTTCAGCCTATCCTAATAGTAGTAACCAGGTTCTAGAGGTTCTCAATATCACTGAGCATCCTCCATCGGTCATAATTCAAGTCACGCAATCTTTTCTTGCAGCCGGAACCATCTCAAGAGTATGGTCTCAATCACTGTAGCATACTGCTACTTTCTATGGCCAAGTTGGTCAATTATAGGTTCTAAGGTCAGTTGATGCTTAATGACCCATATAGCAGCCCCATACTCTCCTTGTTCCTCCACAAGGGATATCGGTACCAAATAATGTGTCACACCAACGTAGCTACTTCTTCAACCGTATCGGTCTATGCCGTACAGTTCCCTTACAGTCTATTACTACTTACCTAAAAGGTGTCCCCAGATCCGGGTTAAGATCTATAATAACTCCTATACAAAGCCCACAAAGATAAAGCAAACAGATCAAACAATTGAAAACAATATGATGAACTAATCCTAAGGTACACCCCACTTATTAATATCCCCAGCAGACTCGTCAGTTCTGTGATACGGTGGCCAGAACCAGGACGTGTTTCCCCTTTTTTAAGGAATTTGCTGGTTTTTGTTTTGCGTTTGTGTTCGCAAAATGTCGCGGTAAGCAAGAGTCGCCACCGTCTTTTATTTTATCCAACAAGGAAAGGAAAAAAGAACAGAAAAATTCCTTTTTTCAAGATATTTCTGAGTACGGGGGGTAGATTATAGAAAGGGAAGGTATTAGCACCCTTTCTATCCGTAGTTATCTACGGGCTCTTAGGTACTTGCTCATGATTTTCAAAATTGTTTTCTTTGTGTTTGTGTGATTTGAAAAGCTTTTGTTTTGACTTCGATTTAACTCTTGCTTCTGTCTTCAAGAGTGTAATGAAGTATTTTGAAACTTTGTTTGTAAAGAAGTGTAAGTGTGAAAAAGTTTGTTTTTTGTTTGAGCAAGTATTTAAGAGCTAATCTACCTACTCGAAAAAAGAATCGTTCTATGTTCGTTTCCTTTAGACAATGCTATCCCACTATTAGTGAGTAGGTAGCACCGTCGTTGTAGTTTTTGAGGGTCAATTCGAAAGGGACGTATGGTCACTAAAGCAATGTTAGGACGTCTTAGTAATAACCCTAATGTCTTATATTAATTTATCCGAGGCAACAATATCCGAGGCAACCTTTCCGAAGCAACTATGATCTTTAGACAAAAGGACGACCACTAAAGCATCCTATACTCAATGACCGTTTACCGAAGGCAACCAAGTAGGAGTGTACCCTAGGAGTACGCATGTGCGAGTGATTCAGTTTCAGATTTATTATCTTTGCACATTTAGGGTTGTCTAACTGTTTTAAAATTACATACACTCTTGTCATGCATCCTAATGTCATGCATCTAACAGTTTAATATTTCGCGGAATTTAAAGTGAGGAAATTAAACTACGCTATTACAAGGCTTCAAGTATTTACATAGCCAAAAACAAACCCTTTGAAATTAAAGCGATAAATGTAAATAAATGTCCTAATTAAACTATTACAAACTGTAGGCAGTTACATCAATATGATAAATAATAAAAATAAGGCACGCGAGAAAAATTAAGATCGGGAAGAAATTAGGGTTTTGACCCTTCTATCCTAATGAAAAGAGAAAATGTTTTTGTTGTTTTTAATATGTTTTAAAGAAAATAATTTAGGTTTTAAAATTAAATATACAAATAATTAGCTAATTTAAATTAATTAATGAAAATAAATAAAATGACCTATTTTTGGTTTTTTGGTTATTTTTTAGGAAAAAAGAAAATGTAATTAAATTAGAGATAAAACCTAATTGTTCTAATTAGTTTTAATTAAAAAAGAAATTAAAGTTTTACCTAAAATTAAAATCTAATTAAATTAATAAATTTATTGATAAAAAATATACCTAAATCTAATTGGTGAAAAACATTTTTATGATTTTTTGATAAAAGAAAATAATTAATTTGTTATTAAAGTAAATTAAATAAATAAATTAAAATAAAATGTAAAAAGAAAAAAGGATAAGAAATTGGGCCTGCAAAAGCAAATTGGAGGGTGCAAAAATCAGAATTCTGGGCCCAAAGATAGAAGTCCATGTTGACTTCCTGGATTCAGTGTGCTGTGTTGACTAGGCTTCTTGATGCACCTTCAGATGATGGCCATCAGATTTGGCCATCTGGAGATCTAAGGGCTAGATCTTGAGAGTCTATGGTAATCATTAGCTTCATGTGCGCGCTGGAACCTGGAAAGCAAAATAATATAGAGAAATTGGGGGGACCTGGGATTCGAACCCAGATCCTAATGCACTATCCAACCACTCCACTACCACTGCGCCACTTGCTTCTGTTTGTACATAAAAAATATAACAAATATAATATATGAAAAGTGAAAATACTGAGTCAGAAACGCGCGAAATTCAAACACGCATATGGGAGGTTGCCACGTTGGTTGTCTTCTTCCTTGGATCTGTTGGTAAAAGTTTCAAACTTTTACCTACGGACGTTTGTCCGTAGCTACAAGTCCTGCAAATTCCAAAACTCAACACAAGCGTTATAAATAAAAACGAAGGCCATGGATGGCTTCGTCTGGCCATGCTGAACACAAAGGTGGCCCTTTCATGGCCCAATTTTTCCTGCAAACGAAGATCCTAAATTGAACCCTAAAACCCTAGCTATGGTGAAATCCAGTACAAGCCATGAAAATGCAATCAAATATTACAGGAAGCTTGCAAACATGATGGTGATCAAGAATATACAACTATTTTATGCTATAAGTACAAGAATAATGCTATTCGATTTCAAAAAAGGAGTTATGCCGTGGGTGACTTATAGTGCGATATGAGGCCTGGAAACGCTTGCTTTGGATTGCTTTTGCTTGCTAGGGATCCCAGGAATCAATTGGAATGGGTAAAGAGTCTTGAATTGGCCTGGAACAATGAAATCGAGTTTGCACTTTTTCTTGATTTTTTCAAGTTATGTTCTTGATGTTGCGCCTCCTTCTCTCCTTGTTTTGGGTCTGTACACGTTCTATATGTATCAAGGAATAAATTAGGGTTCCAAAACTGATCTCAATCTTCCTCCATCAATGAATTTGATTTTGATTTGATTCTCTTGAATATCATTCCAAAATTGGCCTAAAATCAATCCTTTTGTCCACCCTAATGCCTTGCACGATTTCAAATACTTTCCAACTGGATTTGTGACCTGAAACAAGTATAAAATCTTGAGTTTTCAATGCTTTAGATTTTCTAATGATTTATTTTGATTAAAATAGATTTAATTCAAATAAAAATCAAAATAAATAATAAAAACATGATAATGACAAGTGGAAAGGGCTAGGGCTCGTGGGCTATGTTGCCAACTCAAAACAAGTGAAAAATATTGGGCCCATTTGGCAAAATTTGAAGTTTTAGGCATAGTTGACTTTTGGCAATTTTGCAAAAAGGGGTCAACTTCACCAATGCATAACTTCCTCAATTTTGACTCTTTGAAGGTGTTATTGGACTTTTTAGAAATCTTGAGATGTCCTCTAAGCAACCCTTTTGGTCTCATATCAATTTTATATTTCATGCTCATGTATGAAGCTTTGACAAAAAAAGGTGTTTTTGTTGACTTTTCAAAATGACCTATAATGTCCAAATTCATAACTTCTTGTGAGTGCATATTTTGAACTTGGGAGATGAAGATGGATTGTAGATAATTGCATCCTATTAAAAATTAGCTTTGGATGGGTCATTTCTCATAAATTATGAGAAAGTTATGCTTGGTCAAAGTTGAGTTGACTTTTCCTACAAAACCCTAATTTAGCAACTTTTGGTTCTTGATGAATTATGAGCAATCCTTGATGAATCATGATCAACCATTGATCAAATGATGAAATGTACTTCAAAATGAGGATGTTGACCAAAAATATTGAAGTTTGACTGTATGTGGGCCACAATTGACTTTTGCCCTAGCACAGTCGATTTTCAGGCCTTTGAGCAATTGATTGAGCAAACTTCCTCTACAAGACTTGAAACTTGACATGGATGATCTTGATAACATATTAAGACATTGGTGAGAATTTGGGATCCCTTGGACTCAAGTATCTTGATGCAACATGAAACCCTAATTTGAGGTAGACTGTCTTAGGAGAGAGCTTGTCTGGCCAACCCTTGGACTACCTTGAGCAACTTGGGGATCTTTCTTGAAATGTTTTGAGAAATATGGGAGGGAAAATTTTGGGGTACAACATAGGGGTTGTGTGTGCAGAAATAACAAGTTAAAAGCTCAACACAAGTTGACTTTGTTATTAAAGCAACTTTTCAAGAATGGAATGGTAACTTTGTGCCATAAATGGAAATACAACTTGGATAATGGCTCAAATGCTTGGATCAAAGCTCTGACAACTGTGTAAACATTTAATTATGGAGTCACAAACAAGTTTGAGGCCTGAAAAGCAAAGATTATGCAGCCTAGCATGGATTTGGTTCATGTATTCTTCATAAAATGGCTTGTAATTCAAGTTTGAAAACCCTAACTTCTTGCCTTCGATTCTCCTTGCTCAAACATGATCTCAATGAGTTCTTGGATATTTTGGAAAGCTTGTAACATCCTATACAACCTTTATGTTGGAAATTCTTAAAAATTCATCTTGGAACTATGTGAAATATTTCCATGAAGTTAGTTCAAAATCCTGCCTAAACTAGGGCAAAATTTCACTAAGTTTCCAAGTTTCATGAACATGTATTCACAAAATCATAACTTGAAATCCATTCATTTCTAGGAGAAGTTGTGTTATACTATGTTTTATATCTCATTGAGATATACAACTTTCATGTTAGAAGTTTCCTTTGAATCATATTGCATCATGGTGTAAATTTGGCTCAAAGTTATGAAAAAATATGAATTTTCCAACACTTAGAAAAATTTCTAAGTTTAGAAATTTTGACTTTTCAAAATGAAATCTTGAATTTTTTATTTATTGATGAATAAGTTTAATATTTTGACATGTTTTGATGAATTGTAATCTTTGACACTTGATTTTGACTAAAAAGTCAAAGTTTTACTTTTTAGTGTACTGTTGACTTTTGATCAGTTGATTGAAAATTCATCTGTCAATCAATCAATCTTGAGAGATGTTTTGAGCCATTCCATTAGGTTAAAATGATGAATTTGAACCCTTTAGATCATAACTTAAACCAATCAATCATTTGCTAGGTCAAAAATCAGAAATTGCACCTTCTCTGTCAAAACCCTAATTTTGACCATTTTGCCCTTTTGATGATCCAATCAAATTTCTTGAGGAATTGCAGTCCAAATTTGATCAATTGACATATGTGAGTTCATAATGTTGATATGGATAAAAAATTATGAAGTTTGACTGTAAATTGACCACAGTTGACTTTTCCCCCCATACAATTGATTTTAGGTCAACTGATCAATTGACTGAGCAAAAATGTGATCCAAGACTTGAAATTTGACATGAGCAATCTTGAAAGTCCAAAATGATCCATGAAAGTCATATGGGGTATTAAAAATCCATTTGTTCTTGTGAAATCTCAAACCCTAATTTTCCGTCATCATTGCTTAAGGAGGTGTCTTGAGCTGATCAAACCTTGTGCAGTCTTGAACCAAAGGAGATATTGTGAGAGATTACTTTGAGAAATGAGAGGGCAAATTTTGGGGTACAACAGCTGCCCCTGTTCAATCTTCTTAAACCTGAAGAGTTAGATTGGCGGATCCGCCATTCGTGACTTCAAGGTGGAAGATGATTGAACACTAGAGTGTCCAGAAATTTGCACTCGAAGATGTATTGTGAATGGAATTATAGATGCCATTTGGAGGAATGTTGGTAAACATTGAAAGAAGTATCAACATAAATCTTTGGTCGATTTAAACTAAAACTTGATGTTTCACCTGTGGGACAAAAGGTTAGTAAAATGCAGATGTGTGCATGATGTTCACAAGATGAATGAGATCATGCTAAATGCATTTTGTATGTATATGTCATGCTGTATGAATGTGAGATGCATATTTTTGTCCAGGAAAATAAATCTCTGACTCCTGCTGAGGAGTTCCTGGGAAGTTGGATCCCGGATCGCTGTTGGGGGTGAAGAGTATACATATCTTCAAACTTTGTTGAAAGGATGCTTCCGTTGGGGAATATCTCTTGAATGTCAGCTGTTATCTGGTCGGATCCAGGCTTCACAACTTGTTGAGAATGAGGAAGTCAACTGCTATCTGGTCGGGTTCCAGGCTTCATGATAACTTACTGGGGAAGATATAAATTAATTTTTATCTGGTCGATTCCAGGCTTTGCATAAAATATCTTGAAATTGAATTGTTATCTGGTAGGATCCAGGCTTCACAACGACTTGCTGGGGATAAGGAAGTTAACTATTATCTGATCGGATTCCAGGCTTTGCAGTAACTTGCTTGAACAGATGAATTTAAACTGAATATCTGGTCGGGTCTAGGCTTCATAGTAACTTGAAATGGTAACTACTATCTGGTCGGGTCCAGGGTTCATAGCTTTTGAAGAGTTATACTATTATCTGGTCGGGTCCAGGCTTTATAGCATCTTGCTGTCATTGTAGCTAGTTGTTATCTGGTCAGGCTCCAGGATTCATGATAACTTGCTTGAAAAGACGAAGTTGAGCTGATATCTGGTCGGGTCCAGGCTTTACAGTAACTTAATGATATTGAAACGCTATCTGGTCAGATTCCAGGCTTTGCAGATTTCTGAGGTGGATGGGGTTAATTGTTATCTAGTCGGGTCCAGGTTCCACAATAAATTACCTGGGGATTTAGTTGTTATCTGGTCAGATTCCAGGTTTCACAACAAATTTCTGAAGGGAATTGCTATCTGGTCAGATCCAGGCTTCACAATAACTTGTTGGGGTAAAGGAAAACTCTACTGGGGAAAAGAAGTTAAACCTTGGTCTGGTTGAGTCCAGGTTCTTCTATATCTTGAAGAGTTAAACTATTATCTGGTCAGGTCCAGGTTTCATAGTATCTTGTGAAGTTAACTATTATCTGGTCGGATCCAGTCTTCATAGTTTGAAAGAAAGTTGTACTAATATATGGTCGAGTCCAGGCTTCATAGTTTTTTTTAAGAGATATTAAAGGTTTTGTTGACAATTTTACTGAGGATTAGGGGTTGTGGCCCTATGATTTGTAATAGTCTGAAAGGTAAACTTAAGCTGGAGAGTGTGGACTCATTCAGGGAAGACATGCTCAACTTGGGGAGGATACACTTATCTGGGGAGGATATATTCAACTGGGGATAACAGATTCAGCTGGAAAGATAGACTATGCCAGAGGAATTTGAGCTCGGCTGGGGAGTTATGCTATTCGTTGTTTGTTGGGGAAATAAACCCTGTTGGGGAAATAAACCATGTTGATGAATGTTTGATGAACTGCTGATAAGGTGAGTTCTTTGAGGAAGAGATCCACAAGGCTTCTACTGGTAGTATCGACTTAGCTTGGGAGAGAGCTGCCAAGAGATTGAGACTCTGGTTGGATATTAGCCTATGCAAAGAGACTTTATGGGTAACTTTGTTGAGGAATGGTTTATTGTAACCGTCCTGTGGGGATAATGCTAATGAAATAACTCTGTGGGGAATATTCCATATACATTAAAGAGATGCTTGTTGCTGTCTAGCAAGACACACGTGCCAAACAATTTTAATTATGTTCATATGCATATGTTCGTTCAATTTTAGTCATTGGACAAATTTGCATTCAAAACAAAAACAGAAAGTTTGCACTTCAAAGCATATTTGTATTGATATTTTGCCCATGAATGGGCGTTTTTTGTACAAAGAGATGGAGATCCTAGTAAGAGGAAATCGTAGAAAGGAAAACAAAGATTGAAAACAAAAACAAATAGCCATGCGAAATGATCTCATTGCATTCCAACTCTACTATTTCCCCAATGTCTTCGAATGCCCCTTGTCGTTGACAGAAGTTGATTCGATTGATCTTGGATCGTTTGAACCCCAGGGGGAAGTTAATTGGTTGACTTTGTTTTCTGCTCATATCAACGCAGTGCCCGCTAAGGACCTAGATTCGCGGGAAGGCGAGGAGTTTCCTCGAGTACGCGTCTTTGATAAACCCGTATGTAAGGCAATGTAATGATATAGAGCGTTTGCCCGCCATCGAGAGTGGAATGACGCAGGCACGTGATTTTGCGTGTGACTGTTATGGGAGACATGTCCTCTCGCGGGCCCCATGTGGTAACTATTTTGGGTCGCCATCATTACATAGGGCAGTCTAAGATCCCAAGTAATGGTGACTTTTCACATGCTACCACGTGAGGTGGGGGATATCTATAAAAGGGGAATCATGAGGCTCATTTGTCATTTTCAAGCTCTCTCTTTTCCTCTCTCATACGTTTACGAGTGGATCCGCCGCTCCAATCGCCACCGTAGAGATCTTCAATGATAATCTTCTCCAAGTAAGTGATTTCATCTTGATCGTGTTTTTTTTAGATTTTTTAGATTAAATACTTGAGTTTTTCCATGAACGGATGAATCTCTGGATGAAGATTCATGGCTTTTGAAATGAATCTCCAAGGATGTTCATCAAAGTTCATGGATGTGGGTGAAGATTCATAGATCTAGAATTTAATTCTGACTCGCGTCGGGATCGTCTTTGTAACACCCCGAATTTTAGATTAATTATTTAATTAATTAATTAATTTAGTGTGATTATATGAGTCTATGTGAAGTAGATGGTGTTTTGATGTTTTGATGCTTATTTATGATGTTTTGGTGTCTTGTGTGAGTCCTTGTGACGGTATATGATGTGTATTCGTGATGCAACTATGATGCAAATAGCAATGACTTGATGAATAAGATGTTTAAGATGATGAGTTGTGTGGTGTAAGATGAGATAGTAAGAAGGTTTAGAATTTAAATAATTAGTTTGGAATTATTTAGATTTAATAATGATTTATTAGAATTATTTGGATTTAAATATTTAGAATAATAGAATAATACAAGTGTAGAGAAAATAAGGACAAGATGGTAATTAATAGAAAGAGTGAGGGTATGATGGTAAATGGTATAATGCTAAGTGAGGGTAATTGAGGAAGAAGTTAAGGGTCCTTTGTTATAACAGAGAATTAGAGAAAGTTATACGATCATTCAGTACGATCGAGATATTGGGAGAAGAGCAAGAGAAGAGGCTAGGGCACAAAAGTTTGGAGAATCACTATAAGAGGCAAGAAGGGAATAATCAATCACTCAAAACAATAAGATATGGGGTGTTTATCTTATTATTATATTTGATTTAAGTGGTAGATAACTGTAGGATTTACCTTAGGTTTTGGTTAGTGAGAAATTGGTGTTGGTTAATGAATAAATGAATGAATATTTGATGAGTGTATGAGGATAGGATCTCTAGATAATTGTCATAGGCTGGTATAAATATTCTATAATCATAGGATTTCAAATTCTGAAACTGGGACTTTTTACGGAATTGAATTCGGAGTTCCGGAAGGGCTCCAATGGTGGAAAATTGTAGGAAGGAGAAGTGTTGTCTTCGACGCAAACAAGGGGCGGTCAATGCAAACTGCCAGCGAGCAGTCGACACAAGGGTCGACGCGAGCTAACCCGAGGGAAGCCCAATTTTTGACACTTTTGTAACGGCCATAACTTTTGAACCGTAACTCTGTTTGATGCGCCGTTCGAAGCGTTGCATAGCTAATGCGATGAACTATATTTAAAAGGATTAAAATGAAGGATAAGAAAGATAATTATAGTATCCAAGTTAAGATAGAGTTAGTTTCCATGCGTTATATTGCTATGATGTTTTGTGGTGATATATATATATATATATATATAATGCTTGTTGATTATGATGTTATGATGATATTATTATGATGATGTGATAATATGATGATGATGTTTTGCTTATATGAGGTTTATATGATGATGTTGATGAATACATGAATGATGATGTGTATGACTAGTTGTGGTCGTTATGTTTGTTGTTGCGCATTGATTGAACAACTTTGGTCCATTTTGATGATTTAGGACGTTGGTCCAGTGATTTGGTCTAAATCCCATTGTGTGGATTTGGGATGTCTATGATTGGGATGTCTATTACTCTGATATTATTTTAAATAATTATGAATATTCTATGGGGTTTAGAAGGGTGTTACAGTCTCAGGATTTGGACAAATTGCTCGTTCGACAAAATGTCCCCGCGTAGGGAGTCAACCCATTTTGGTGTTGGCTATCGAGGGCTTGGGCTGAGGTCCATTCCTTGACGCATTTATCACCCTTTCACTTGATTTGCGATGTAAGGGTGAATTTTATAATGTCGAACTCACTATTTTCCGCTGCTTTTCAGGTATGATGGCAAACCAAGTCGAGGAAGACATCATGCCCGATATCAACGAGGGTGATACTATGGTCGCAGATGATCCTTTGGCTTAGGTCGCGCCCGAGCCTCAGAGTAAAAGGTCGTGTTTTTTGCAGGATGCTTCTGACGCGTTCAATGTCCCCGAGGACCGAGCAGAGGGTGCCCCTGCCAACTGGGTTCTTCAAATCGCTCATTGAAGTCAGAGGATATGCTCGGCATTCCTGGTCAAACGCTTTCCTATGTATGAGTTTTCTTTTAAAGAAGCAGAGATGCGTTTTCTCTTCAACAATTTCCAAGTGGGGGTCTTATAATGGTTGCAACTGGCACCTTCACAGCTTCATTTGAATGCGCTCGCGTTCATGCGAGCGTTCGAGCTACTATGCCAATATCTTTAGATTGGTGCCACTTTGACCCTCTTCTTTCGTAACTTTCACCTGCAATGGTAGACCATTGGAGGGCGACAAGCCTGGGTGTCGTTCAAACAGTTCGAAAAACTTTCGGCCATACCTTGAATCTGTGTGCAACTTCAAAGAGAGGTTTTTCATCGTGAAACCTCTTACTGATGCGGCCATGGATTCTTTGTATAATCACTTGGAAGATATCGAGGGTGGTAGGATAGTGGCTCGCTAGGTGACGGGGTTTCCTCTTGAGTGGCAGTGGAAACACTTTGAGCAGAAGCTTGAGTATTACACGGTGAAGCCCGAGGACTTAGACGCCCAAGATTAACTTTCATACAACAAACTGGAAGCTTATGTCAAGAGCTTCTCCTTGGAAAAGTGTGTGGACATGGACAATAACTTCCTTTTTAACGATCAAGGGGAGCATCTCCTCGTTCACAGACTGATTAACACGAAAGCTCTCCCCGAGTGCTCCTATGACGAGGAGGCTTTGAGACTTTTAGGTAGGGGATGTGCCCGTGATTTTATGTTTGTACGTTTGGCTTATGACTGACATTTTATTTTTTATTGCAGATCAGATGGCGACTGTAACACCCCAATTCTACCTGACAATTATATATGCAAATCAGAGTAATAAAATTCATGCAATTGAATCACGATGCCACAAATTCAACTTTAAAACACATTGCATTCAACGTGGATACATAACACTTTAAAACTTCGGATGAACCATCAGCACAATAATTTAATCTCTTAATTCAACAACTTGAACATCTACGCAGCGGAATCATAATAACATCTTTGTCCAACAACTTCAAAATAATGCATAATTATCCACAAACAAAATTAAAGTTCAACAACTTAAATAATCAATAACTAAAAGCAACAAGCGTTCACCCCCCCCCCCCCCCTGAGTGTTACGTATCAGAGAAATGACACTGACTCGAACTACTGAAGGTATACCGCCTTCACTCTGGGTTACCTGCACGTTACCAACGTAAGGGTAACATTCAAATAGAAGGGATGAGATATATAAAAATATAATAAAACGTATGATAAATAATATATTAAATTAGATCACATAACATCACCATTTCTCATATTATAAACAAAATAATCGCAATAGAATACCAACGATAATACATATTCACCACATCAATACATAACTTCTTTATGGAATCATATAATGCGACTCAATACTATGCGAATGCATGTGGTACCATTGGAGCAGAACTCCCATCTCAAAAATAATTGCCAATAAATAGAGGCATCAACAAGGCATAACCCTTCATCTTAATATTCGCCAATACATGCCATCTTAACGAGCATCCGCTCCATCTTGAAATGCAATATATGTGACACAATCATGAATGCATTAACAACAACCATAATTATCAACATCTCAATCACAACATCATCGTTGGCCAGAAGCCTACATCTTAATAGCTGCCAATTATTAGAGGCATCTCCATATCATTCATCAACATCATTTATCAATATAAATCATCAACATAATTTATCAACATCATTCATCAACGTCATTCATCAACATCATTTATTAATATAATTCACAGCAACTCAACCATACAACAATACAACGGCAGATCGACAATCCTTCAACGTTGGCCATATGCCTACAACATGACATTGCCTATAATTAATTAATCATCTAAGGCTTACCTCTAAATTACCAAACCTCTACATATTATTAATTCCGTAATAATACATCATTATCATCATTAATCTTACTATTATAAACCAAACAATAATCCATAATTATCTTATCCTCATCATTCTTCACAAAATCATCACAACGATTAACGCGGGAAGCTAACTCTAATGCTAAATTGGGTTACTAGGATCATTCTTCTTATCCTTCATTTTAATCATTAATAATGAAGTTCATCGCGTTAGCTATCCAACGCTTCGAACGACACCTCAAACGGAGTCCGGAAACTCAAGTTACAGCCTTCAGAAACAAATTTGTCAAAAATTAGGCTACATGAGTCGACGTGTAATCTCTTGCGTCAACGTGTACTGGGCTTAACACGCTGCATGAGTCGAAGCGTAATCCTCTTGGGTCGACTCATACTAAGTCTGCAACACTGCATGTATCGATACATAGTCCTATGTATCGACTCATCCTGAGTCTAAAAGCCTTCATGTATCGACGCATGGCTTCTTCGTATCGACTCATACTGAGTTTAAAAGCCTTCATGCATCGATGCATGGCTTTTGGGGTCGACACATACTGTTCTGTCATGAATATTTTATGCGATTTCACTGTGTTTTCACTGCGGTTTCCATGCTTTAGGCCCTAAAAACATCCTCTAATCATAGGTAATCATCAATTATAATTATCCTATGTTTCTACATCAATTATACATCATTAGGGCATCATTATTCATCCTTAAATCATCGATTCTCATCAAACAAAAATGTATATAATTCAATCATAAACCAAACAATATTTCACATAAAATCCCACATACTAATAATCATAAACCCTATTATAGAGTCAGAACCCCACCCTTACCTTGGATTGAAGGTTGCTCTACAACTTTTCCAATTGAATTTCGTTCTGCCTCTTTTCCTTCTTTTCTGCAACTATCACGTTCTCTTCCAACCTTTATTTATTTCTCTTCTTACTGCTTCTTATTTTCTTATTATTAATTCTAAAACTAACATAATAACCCTATAGTTCTCATTATGCCTTAATGGACTTAAAACTCCTACACCCCCTTCTACTAATTCTATTCTTTAAAACAAGCCCACATCAAATAATAATATTATTCTAATTTTATTCCACAACTTAATAGAATAAATAAATCCAATAACAACAAAACATCAACTATCATAATAACACAACTTCACAAATATTTCAAAAATAATTTAATTAAATAATTAATTAAATTACGAGCGTTACAACTCTCCCCCACTTAGAATATTTTCGTCCTCAAAAATTTACCTTAATCAAACAACTAAAGATATGAGTCTCGCATCTTGCTCTCCAACTCCCAAGTCATGCTTTCTCTGGCAACTCCTAGCAAAACCATTTTAACCAAAGCAATCTCTTTGCCCCTCAGATTCTTTATTTCATGATCCACGATCCGTACAGGCATCGTCTCCACCGTAAGATTATCCCGTACTTGCACATCATCCATATGAATCACATGAGATGGATCTGAAATATACTTCCGGAGTTGTGACACATGAAACACATCATGCAAATTAAAAATATTAGGCGGTAAAGCCACTCTATAAGCAACGTTCCCAACTCTCTCTGAAATCTGATATGGTCCAATAAAACGAGAAGTGAGCTTCTTAGACTTCAAAGCTCTCCCAACACCAGTCACAAGTGTAACTCTCACAAACACATGGTCACCCGCTTGAAATCCTAAATATTTCCTTCGTTTGTCATGATAACTCTTCTGTCTATTTTGGGAAGCTTTCATCTTTTCTCGAATCAACTTCACCTTCTCAATAGTCTCACAAACAAATTCAGGTCCAAGTACTACACTTTCACCATATTCATGCCAACATAAAGGAGTTCTACATCTTCGACCATATAACGCTTCAAAAGGTGCCATCCCAATACTGGAATGGTAAATGTTATTATAAGTGAACTCTATCAATGGAAGATAAGTATCCCACGAACCTCCCTGCTCAAGAACACATGCCCTCAGAAAATATTCCAACGATTGAATAGTTCGTTCAGTCTTACCATCTGTCTGAGGATGATACGCCGAACTCAACCTCAACTTAGAACCCAACTCTTCTTGAAAACTCTTCCAAAAATCAGAAGTAAACCTCGGAACTCTATCTGACACAATGCACAAAGGAACACCCTGTAGCTTCACAATCACACTAGTGTAAATCTCAGCCAACTTTGACACTGGAAAACTGATGTTAATAGGAATAAAATGAGCCGACTTAGTAAGCCTATCAACAATCACCCAAATTGAATCATGTCCTCTTATAGTATTAGGTAACCCCGTCACAAAGTCCATCGAAATGCTATCCCATTTCCATTCTGGAACTTCTAACGGTTGCATCAACCCTGCAGGCTTCTAATGTTCAACTTTCTACTTCTGACAAGTCAAACATGCATACACAAACCGAGCCACATCACTCTTCATTCCAGGCCACCAAAACAAACCTTTTAAATCTTTATATATCTTTGTATCTCCTGGATGAATACTCAACTTACTTCTATGACTCTCTTCAAGTATCACTTTCTTCATCTCAGCATCATCAGGAATACAAATCCTGTTAGGAAATCTCAACACACCTTACGCATCTAGCTTAAAATCATTATTCCCAGACTGATCGATTCCAACCATCGAATCTACCAGTTTCACATCCAACTTCTGAGCGTCTCTGATACTGTCTAGATATTCATTATTAATCTTCAACATACCCAACATAACACTCTGTGGTGTCACTTCGCAAACTAAGTTCATATCTCTGAATTGTTCAATTAATTCCAACTCTTTAACCATCATTGTCGACATATGTAAAGTCTTTCGACTCAATGCATCAGCTACCACATTCGCTTTTCCTGGATGATAATTCAAACCGAAATCATAATCCTTTAACAATTCCAACCATCTTCGTTGCCTCATATTCAGCTCTTTTTTATCAAATAAATACTTTAAGCTCTTATGGTCACTAAACACTTCAAATCTAGAACCATAAAGATAATGCCTCCGAATCTTCAACACAAAGACAACTGCAGCAAGCTCCAAATCATGCGTAGGATAATTCTTCTCATGATTCCTCAACTGCCTTGACACATAAGCAACTACCTTATCATTATGCATAAGCACACCTCCTAAACCCATCTTAGAAGCATCACAATATACCACAAAAGGCTCTCCTGGATTAGGCAACGTTAAAATCGGAGTCGACGTCAATCTCTTCTTGAATTCTGTAAAACTTTCTTCGCACTGAACATCCCAAACAAAAGCTCTACCTTTACAAGTCAATTTAGTCAACGGAAGTGCCAACTTAGAAAAACCTTCGATAAACCTTCTATAGTAACCAGCTAATCCCAAAAAGCTTCTAATCTCAGTAGCTGACCTTGGAGTTTCCCATTGCAACACAATATCAACCTTCGATGGATCTACATCAATGCCACTACCTGAGATCACATGACCAAGAAAACTAACCTCCTTTAACCAGAACTCACACTTGGACAACTTTGCATACAACTTCTTCTCTCAAAACTTGCAATACTACTCTTAAGTGTTCTGCATGCTCTTCTTCTGACTTAGAGTAAATCAAAATATCATCAATGAACACCACCACAAACCGATCCAAATAAGTATGAAATATACGATTCATGTATTCCATGAATACTCCTGGCGGATTAGTAACACCGAAAGGCATCACTGAATACTCATAATGTCCATAACGCGTTCTGAAAGCCGTCTTACGGATATCTTCATCCTTCACTTTAATCTGATGGTAACCCGACCTCAAATCAATCTTACTAAACACAAGAGCATCCACCAATTGATCCATCAAGTCATCTATTCTTGGAAGCGGATACTTGTTCTTAATCGTGTTGGCTCCCAAATTCGACACTTACTATATTTGGCCTTTTAGACCAAATAACTGGAATGAACCAAGCCAAGAAGAATGATTCGACACATGAAATAACTTAGGGAAAAGATATAAGTTATATTTGAATCTTCGACCAAGGGCTCATCTTCAGGTTCGTTCGACTGAAGAAGACTTATGTCACTCGACTAAGAGAAAGTATCCCCGCTTTGACACATGATACGAGGACTATTTGAATTTTGAATTATTGGAGGGAAAGGAAGTTTTCGCCAGCATTTAAGATGAGGCAACGTGGCTGAAAGCCATAGGTCGAGGGACATGCAGAAGACACTTGTCTTCATCCTAGCGCAGAATGTTCCCTCGACGGTTACTTATTTTTAGTATAAATTAAGAAACTTGTGTAATTTTCAAGGGTGTTCAACCTATTGTACTAAGTCACTCAAACATTATCCAAGTAACTGCTGCGTGAGAAAGGATAACGACTGAGAAATGTACGTTGGAAACACCTTTTTTCCTTAATGAAAGTCCTTTACATTAATTTACTATTTTCCTGCAAAGTTATCTTTTTTACTTCTTTTACTTGCATTTCTATACTTATGTTTACTTTTCCAAAATCTTAAACATCCTTTCTCTGGGTCGAACGTGCGTTCTTCCTGCTTATCCATTTTTACATAAAAATTAGCATATGTCCTGGGATTAATTTGATCGATCACGTAAGTAAACCAAAAAGAACTTACCTTTTTGGAGATCAGCGGTTGTTTACCAAAAACAACGGTAAACAAATTGGCACGCCCAGTGGGACGTTGCTAATTTTCTATGTTATTGTGTTTCTTTCCTGTACAGTTATAACATTGCATGTTATTAAGAAGTGGTAGAGTAACCAACAAATATACTGTTAGGAAGGAAAATAGAGAGAGTAGTATGGCTAACGAGCCAAACCATGGAGAAATACCTCCACCAATCACAGGAACAGTGGTTACTACTGCTGTCGAAGGGAATATCCCAACTTCTGTTGGATCAATGCCAGCGTTAACCACAAATCAAACTGGACCCTTACTTTCGTATGTGGGTCCAAGAGGTCCTTTAGGAACGCCTCCACCAAGGATAAATCTAGGATATCGATCAATTGTACCCCCAGGCTTTTCGACAACCTGGATGGGTCGAGAACAACCATATGGCATGCCAACTACTGAAATGGCTAGCCTTATGAATGCTGCTTCCACTTTTTCAGAACCTTTGGTGAATGCAACATCACCATTACAAGGGTCTGGAGCCAATAGAAACTAATTTTTGGGAGGGCCATCTCACATGATACCAGGCCTCACAAATGTTTCAACAACAATTTTGAGGCAACAAATGGACGAAAGTAATCATGAAATGGTACAAATGCTAGCACAAACTCTAAGTACAGTGCTAAATCCCCTTATTCAGACTGCTACACAGTCAAATCAACAGATGACAGCGTAAATGACGTGCATGGCTGAATTCTTTGGGGTACCTCAAGTTGTTCGACAACCCCAGAGGGTACCAATAAGAGTAAATCAAGGGGTAATTATGGAAGAGGATTTGAGTGTTAATCCAAACCCCCAGATTCCTAGGGTAGAAGTAGAACAACCAAGGATTGAGATACCAAGAAACCTTCGAGAAATCGATCAAGGCGTTATTATGGCTAATAGAAACCAAAACGCTGACGAATTAATGCAGCAAGTTCGACAACAAAACTATGGGACGGACAATAATCTAACCGCCATGATCAAGAGGATCATGCTTCAAAACGGGATGAATGTTGGTTTTCCCAGACCAAACTTTACATCCCCATTGTCAGAATATATTCTGCAAAAAGACTTACCACCTAGGGGAAAAGTCCCAAAGTTCACTAAATTTTCAGGGGATACGATAGAGTCGACCGTCGAACATGTGACTAGATATTTGATAGAGGCTGAAGAAATAGAAAACAACGAAAACCTTAGAATCAAATATTTCCCAAGTTCCCTGACAAAGAATGCTTTCACTTGGTTCACTACCCTCCCAGCCAATTTGATCCACAACTGGAACCAATTGGAAAGATTGTTCCATGAACAATTTTACATGGGTCAAACCAAGATAGGTCTAAAAGAATTGGCTAGTGTGAATAGAAGGTTTACAGAGCCAATTGATGAATATTTAAATAGATTTCGATTACTCAAAGCCAAATGCTTTACCCAAGTGCCTGAGCATGAATTAGTTGAAATAGCAGCGGGGGGCCTGGATTATTCGATCAGGAAAAAGTTAGATACACAATACCTAAGAGATATGGCCCAACTTGCTGATAGAGTTCGACAAGTAGAACGACTTAAAGCTGAAAAAGCTAAAACTGTCAAAAGTCATCGACGAGAAAGGGTAGCTTATGTCGAGATGGATGATAATGATCTGGAGACATACAGTGATCCTATAGATGTCGAAGAAGGCGAAATTGATTT
Organism: Vicia faba; assembly: GCA_948472305.1. Lineage (NCBI taxonomy): Eukaryota > Viridiplantae > Streptophyta > Magnoliopsida > Fabales > Fabaceae > Vicia > Vicia faba. Next base: position 1,451,895,648 of record OX451739.1, read on the forward strand.
AGCGGAATTAAAACAAGGACCACCATATTCTTGTAAATTGCTAGTGCCATCAAATGGGAAAAATCCTGTAGAAGCTGAGAAAAACAGTGATAAATTTCCTAAGAAAACTTATAGCTTCGACATATCCAAGTGTGACGAATTATTTGATCTATTAGTTAAAGATGGCCAGATGATAGTGCCCCAAGGGGCAAAATTGCCTCCCTTAGAACAGAGAAAGAAAAGAGGTTTTTGTAAATACCATAATTTTTTGGGACATAAAACCTCACAATGTTTCCTTTTCAGGGATCTCGTTCAACAAGCGCTGAAGGAAGGAAGGCTGAAATTTGCTGATAAACCAGCAATGAAAATCGACACAAACCCACTGCAGACATAGGCGCATTATGCCGAACCAGTTGGCATTCATATGGTGGAAGTGTCTGAAGATTTCATCACAAAACCCATCTTTGGAAGTTTCACTGGAAACATCTCCAGAAAAACTATTGAAGGGGTGAGAAAGGCCACTAAAGGCCTGGATTTGAAAAAGGAAGTTGCCCAAGGTTCGAACAAGAAGGCTGCTGGAAGCCTGAAACTGATCAAACGGGTTACTGAAGACCCAAACAAAATCAAAGGAGTTGCTGAAAGCTCCAGCAAAGGAACCACCACAGGTTCTTATTTGGCTGCTGCAAAGGGTTCGACAGAGGACTTAGAGGCCAAAATGCAGAATATGAACCTTGTTGCCAAAAGCAACATGCAGGTTAACGTGGTTGAAGTCTCTGGCGCCAAAGCCTCAGAGGAAGCCATTCGACAAGAAGAAGTAAACAAAACTGCATTTCCAAAGGAGGATGAAGACTTGGCAGATTTTCTGCATAGGTTCCAGAAGAAGAAATCGGAAGTAATGCTATGCCCTAGATGTAGCTCTATTTTCGATAAGAAAGCCGCTGAACAAGTACAAGGTATGCGGATTGTGAAAGCAAAACAGGGCACCAATGCCCAACAAAGAATGGGTTCAGAAATCCGATTTGACCCCAGAAGGGGGCATCAACAAAGACCCATGAATCAGGTAAGGAGGCCACCAACTTTTAGGCCTCCAACTAATGTACCTACAGATACTTGGCTAAATACCATGGGAAGAAAGAGGCCAAATGAAGAGAGATGGCAGGCATTCGACGTACCAAGAGGTTCTTCTCTAGATTACAGAAAGGAGTACCATGCTTCTGCGTCGAACAAAATGACCCATGTGTCGAGAAATTACAAAGGAAAAAATCCTATGTCTCGTTCGCAGTGGAGAAGGTTCCAAAGATGGCGAAAGGCCGAGAAAGAGGCAGCTGGACCTCATCCAAAAGTTAGAACTAATGTGCAGAAGAAACAAAGGAAGTCTCTAGAGAGAAATCATATGCCCTGGGCGGAGGAATGTGGGTCGAATGATGAAGACGACTCCGACTCCAGTGACAGTTTAGACATCATGGTGAATGTCATATCCGTGTTGCCTAAAGAATACATCTGTGAGGTCGAAGTCGAAGAAACTGACCTAATGGTTAAACAAGAATTGGCTAGACACAAGCCAGTATGTTACTATATAATGAACAATGGATGCGTAGAAGAACAAAACGCATTTTTTAAACCACCAACAAAGGCAATGAAGAGCCATCTGAAACCCCTGTTCATTAGAGCAAAGGTAGGGGAGGTAACCATAAACAAAATTCTGGTTGATTATGGGGAAACCATCAATATCATACCACAATTCATGCTGGAAAAGTTAGGAAAAGGAGATGCTGACATAAAGCCACATAACATGGTCTTATCCAACTATGAAGGGGGCATTGGCACCACAATGGGTGTCATTCAACTAGACCTCAAAGTGGGCTCAATCCTTCGACCCACCATGTTCATGGTTATTTCAGCAAAACCCAACTACAATCTACTCCTTGGTCGGGAGTGGATACATGGCATTGGAGCAGTGCCATCTTTGATGCACCAAAGGGTCACAATATGGCGCCCCGACGGCATTGTGGAGAACATTGAAGCAGATCAGAGTTATTACTTAGGTGAAATCAACAGTGTCGGAAAGAATAGTTTTGACAGAAATTTGGCTCACATAGGGCCATGTAACCCACCTGAGTTTGATTTAACCCCAACTCCTAATGCATGATGATCCTTATACCTACACTCCGATTACGGATTTCAGTGGGATAGAGAAGACTTATCCAACATCGACTTTGGAGGAGTTAGTGATATACGGCCAATAGGCTGGGGAAGCGAGTTTGGTGATGATGACTGAGTCACCAACTCTCCAAAAGATTTCGGCGTATGTGGCCGAAAACAGAATTATAGCGAACTTAGATGCTGAAGTTAAATATGTGGCTTTCGAAGCCAATGAACAAGTCCTTTCAAAGACAGGGCCTGAGAAAGATTTCGACCCATAGCCTCCCGACTTAGGAACGAAAGACTTTCGAGACCAGAGGTTAGACGCCATCTATGACGATGAACCTCTAGGTTTCGAAAAGGACCCGCTGGCGAACAATGTCAGAATGTTGGCACAAGATCCTCTAGAAGAGGTAAATCTAGGCGAAGGTCCTGTGAACAAGCCCACATACATAAGCACAAAAAAGGATCCAGGACTCAGGGTCGAAATGATCAAATTACTAAAAGAGTTCAAGGATTGCTTTGCGTGGGACTATGACGAGATGCCTGGTCTCGACAGTAGATTGGTAGAACTGCAGTTACCAATAAAGCCTGGAAAGAAGCCCGTTAAGAAGACTCCAAGACGGTTTGCACCAGAGATTTTATCAAAAATCAAAACGGAAGTCGAAAGGTTGCTGAGATGAAAGTTCATAAGAATGACCAGGTACGTCAAATGGATTGTGAATATTGTGCCTGTTATAAAGAAAAACGGTACCTTGAGGGTGTGCATCGATTTCAGAGATCTAAACGCTGCAACACCCAAAGATGAATATCCAATGCCAGTGGCGGAAATGCTTGTAGATTCTGCCGCTGGTTTCGAGTACATGAGTATGCTTGATGGCTACTCTGGATATAATCAAACCTTCATTGCTGAAGAGGATGTGTCGAAAACGGAATTTTGTTGCCCTGGGGCTTTAGGCACTTATGAATGGGTAGTAATGCCCTTTGGCCTAAAGAATGCAGGGGCAACGTACCAAAGAGCCATGGATTCGATCTTCCATGATTTAATTAACACTTTCATGCAGATTTATATTGATGATATTGTTGTCAAATCTGTTTCAAGGAAGACTCACATGGATAATCTTCGACAATCCTTTGAGAGGATGAAACATTACGGCCTGAAGATGAATCCTCTAAAATGTGCTTTTGGTGTAAAAGCAGGAGATTTCTTAGGTTTTGTGGTCCATAAAAAGGGCATTGAGATAAACCAAAACAAGACCAAGGCTATCTTGCAAGCCAAAGCACCAACTAACAAAAAGGAATTGCAATCCTTACTTGGGAAGATAAATTTCCTAAGGAGATTTATATCCAACCTCAGTGGGAAGATGCAAGCCTTTTCTCCATTACTTCGACTCAACAAAGGAGGATTTGAATGGAGGGAAGAACATCAAGAAGCCTTCGATAAAATCAAAGAGTACCTCATTAAACCACCTATTTTGGTGCCTCCTTGTCGAAGTAGAAGTATGAGACTGTACATAGTTGCGTCTGATAAAACTTTAGGGAGCATGCTGGCTCAGGAGGATGCACATGGTGTCGAAAGGCCCATATACTACCTCAGTAGAGTTTTAAACGATGCAGAAACTGGATATAATGAGGTTGAAAAACTATGTTTATGTCTATATTTTTCATGTACAAAACTTAAGTAATATATAAAGCCAGTTAATGTTTATGTTTCGTCTCATTTTGACGTTTTCCAATATATGTTGTCGAAACCCATTTTGCACAATAGAATTGGCAAATGGGCACTTGCATTACTCATTAACCTTTATGCCTCTCAAGGCTATAAAAGGTCAAGTGGTCGCAGACTTTATAGTCGACCACTCTATACAAGAAAGATCACTGAATGATTTGGAGATCGAATCGTGGAAACTTTACTTTGATGGCTCTAGTTATAAAGATGGAGTTGGAGTCAGAGTCCTTATTATTTCTCCAAATAAAATTCCAACAACATTTAAGTACAAAATAGACGGGGATTGCTCCAATAATGAGGCTGAATACGAAGCGTTAATCGTAGGCCTTGAAATCCTGTTGGAATTGGGGGCAACTCAAGTTGAAATAATGGGAGACTCAGAGTTAGTCCTAAAACAAATTACGAAAGAATACAAATGCATAAAAGAAAACCTTATCATGTATTTCGTAATAGCCAGACGGTTATTGAAGAACTTTGAAGCAGTTAACATTCGACACATACCCAGATTGGAAAATCAAGCAGCCAACGACTTGGCACAAATTGCTTCTGGGTATAAAGTTTCGAAAGATAGGCTACAACAAGCAATCGAAGTTAGAGGGAGAGTAACTGCCACTAAGTTATCTCCATCGGATTTAAGGACCACAATGTTAGGATACACTGATCATGAAAATTTTGAAATTTCGTTCATAGACAATCTAACAGAGCAAGATTGGAGAAAGCCTGTAGTGGACTATTTACAAAATCCAGCGGCTTTGACAGAACGAAAGATAAAGTAAAGAGCGCTGAGTTATGTGTTGATGGGAAATGAACTATTTAAGAAAACACCAGAAGGCATGCTTTTGAAATGCTTAAGTGAAACAGAAGCATATATAGCTCTTTCCACCACACACGCTGGGGCATGTGGAGCACACCAAAAGGGCCAAAAGATGAAATTGTTATTTGTTTCGACCAGGCTTATATTGGCCCACTATGTTAAAGGATTATGTTGAGTTTGCAAAAGGATGCCAAGAATGTCAAAAACATAGAGGCATTCAACATGTGCCAGCAAATGAACTTCACTCGATTGTGAAACCTTGGCCTTTTAGAGGATGGGCTTTGGATCTCATTGGAGAAATTCGACCAACATCTTCTAAAGGTAAGAAGTATATATTGGTGGGCATTGATTATTTTACTAAGTGTATTGAAGCGATTCCTTTAGTCAATGTAGACCAGGAGAATGTCATTGAATTCATTCGAAAGTACATTATATATAGATTTGGAATCCCTGAAACAATAACTACAGACCAAGGGTCGGTCTTTACTGGTCGAAAAATGCAAGACTTTGTTGCGGAAATGGGGTTTAAACTGTTAACGTCTACGCCTTATTATGCGCAAGCTAATGGCCAGGTCGAAGCAGCAAATAAAGTGGTGATCAGTTTAATAAAGAAACATGTGGGAAAGAAACCCAGAAACTGGCACAAGACGCTAGATCAAGTCCTGTGGGCGTGTCGAACTTGTCCGAAAGAAGCCACAGGAACAACACCATTTCGCCTAACCTATGGTCATGATGCAGTGTTACCAGTGGAAATCCACTTGCAGGCGACAAGGATTCAGATACATCATGAGATCCATTCTGAAGTCTATTGGAGTATGATGTTGGATGAACTAGTAAACTTAGACGAATAAAGGTTGAAAGCTCTGAATCTTTTGAGTCTGCAGAAGAAGCGAGTTGAGAAATCCTACAATCGTATGGTGAAGTCCAATACGTTTCAGCCTGAAGATCTAGTTTGGAAAGTAATACTCCCAATGGATCGAAGAGACATAAATTTGGGAAAATGGTCCCGTAAGTGGGAAGGACCTTTTAGGATTGTTCAAGCATTCTCGGGCGGAGCTTATGAGATCGGAGAATTAAGAGAAGATCAAAGACTCTTGAAGGTGAATGGTAAATACTTGAAAACGTATAGACCTATGCTTCAAGAGGTAAAAATAAATAATATATAGTCACTGTTAATAGAGAATGCCAAAATGGAAACTTAAAAATTTCATTAAAAGTGCCAAAATGGCTCTGAAATCGTTACAAAAAGTCATTACATAAATGAGAGAAACAAGATTTAAAAGGGAAGATTAGCTTTAATCTAGAGATACTTGATTCTTTGCAATTCTAGTCGTCGATCACATAGAGCTTTCGATTGATGAAGGGTCTCGAGCTTAGCATCCAGAGATTGAGCTCGATCGGCATGTCTTAACCCTTCAGCCAATTCTTCTTGGCTCTCTGATTCAGTGTTCACAGCAAGAAGTTCCTCTTTCATTTTGTCGTTGGCAATAATTTTAGCTTCCAACTCTGCAATCTGCACCCTCAGTTGAGCATTATCTCGATCTATCTCCTCGACCTCTTTTTGTCTAGCCTCCTGGGCCTTCGACAAATCCTTTACCCTAGAAGCTGATGCAGTAGCAGCATGCCAAGCAGCAGCCACTTGACCATTGGCTTCTTCAATCTCACGATTGAGAGTTCTCTGGCGGTTATAATCCGTTGATGCCTGGTCAACAATGGAGAGTAAATCCAAGATTACATTGGCCACATCCGGAGGAGAACCAAGGAGATCGACAACCCTAAGGATAGTCTTCAGAAAGGAAGGAGCCGCTGGTTCCCCCTATAAAGTTAACATCAAATCTCTTTTAAAGATTTGTGCTTTAACTTTCTGAAGAGCCTCGTCGAGAGGAGAAGTCGAAGTAGATCTTCCAGATGCAGTTGAGGCGCTGTGATCAGAGGAACTTTCTCGACCTTCTAGAATTGCAGTCAGATAATCTAACGAATTTTGTTGTTTTAGCAAGGCCAAATCCTCCTTGGTTCTGGATCCCGTCGAAGGGACTCTTTCGTTGGCAGTAACAAACACGTTGGCCACTTAATTTGGAATTGCTTCAGTGCCTGGAGGATTTTGGTTTCCTTCAGCAAAACCTTCTTCACCGTCAACCTTTGGGATCTCTACATTCTCCATCTCTATTTCAGTTTCAACGCCAGGGATACCTTCCTCCTCATTCTCTTGCACATCAACCAGCGGAACCCTAGTCTCCTCTTGGTTTCTTGCAGCTTCTTCTTCATCGGCTTCTTCTATGGTTTCGTGCTGAGGTTCAGAAGTCTGATTTACTTTGTCAGCTGAACTCATGAAAGAGCCTTTCGCTGAAGAAGGCCTATAGGTAGGATCCCCTTCACTATTCAAGAGAGTGACAGAGTCCTCGACATGAGTAGGAATTCGTTTGGAAGTGCCAGCAGTGTCCTAGAAAATAAAAGGAATTCGTTTCTTTCAGAATCCTCATAAAGCAAAAGGGAGTGGAGAAATAAATGATGAGCAGTCGAAGTAAATACCTGGACAGGGATTTCAGCACCAGGACTGGAGTTATCACTTTCGCTGGGATTGTTTAGCCTAGCAATCACCTCCTGTTCGGTAGGCTCATTGATGACTACAGGAGGAGGCCTCGCAGCTGTAGTCTTAATCCTGATTTTGGGACGAGGTTCGATGACAGGAATTGGTTTCTTCAATCTTCGTCTCTGCAAAGGAACAAGAGGAGATTCCTCTTCTTAATCGCTAGAGATTTGGATCTCCTGAACCTTCTGTTTTTTTGGGGTAGGTTTCTGAATATCCAAAAAACCAAGTCGAAGGGATCCGTACCTATGTCAGATAAAAATAAGGGTATGAAAGAAAGTAAATACCTTGGGAGAGGGGTTGACGGGGGAATCTCCCCCTTTTGTACTCTCAGCAGTTTTCTTCGAGCTGGTTCTCTTGACAGCTAAATAGAAGACAAGATAACTATAGTTAACCGAGTGTCGAAAGACAAATCTAAGGCGAAGAGATGGAAAAAGAATAATACCTTTCTTGACCCTGTCAAGAACCAGCTTAAACGCCTCACGTAGATGGTGGGCGAAGTCCTTCTCATCGAAGAACTCTTCGTCATAATATTGTTTCACCACTCCTCAAAAGTAATGGAACTCAGAAAATTGAGGTTAAAGTCGAATAGGGTCAGTATAGTTCGACCAGAGTACCTACCAATATGCTTGGTAGCGGCATCTTATGAGTAGTCTGCATTATAAGAAAGTAGCAGCTTCTCTCGAGGATAAATAGGTGAGGGAAGTGATTGAGAAATACCAAATTGTCGAGGGACAAGATTTGGTTGATAAGCGATTAAGCTCAATTGATTTTTTGAGCTCTTGAGTCTCAAGGGCATGATCCTGGGGCGAAGAAATGATTCCCACATGCTCACAAACTCATCAGTCACGTCATCCTCCTCATTCGAAGGATATGGTCTGGTGAACCATTCTGGACCAACTTTTCGACTGGAAAAGGGAGCCATGGTCGAAACAAAGCGCTTTCGCTCCGCAAACATCATTACGAAGCTTGTGAAAGCCTTCTGAAACTGTTGGCCTTCATCAGTGGGAGTTAGCAATGCAAGCCTGGTGCCTTCGACCCTCATGTTCAGGATTTCAGGGGCCTCTTCGTTAATCTTGTTCTTCTGAGGAAGGAAAGATTCAAAGGTGGCATTGAGCCAAAGTTGGAGAAGCCAAAAAGGACCAGATAGCAGCAGGCTCCCCCTGTCCCCTATAACCTTAAGTTGAATCACACCATTACTGATGGACTCATATAGGTTGGCCAAAATCAATTCGGCCAAGCAAAGGGGGTATTTATGGTGAAGCTGCATCGCGAACGTCAACATCTTTTTCGTCACCTGAAGTGACTTAGTACAAAAAACAAATCGAGACAACCACATAGCCAAGAAGGCTATATGCTCCACCTCTGACACAATACTAGAGGTTTTGTCATGGAAGTGGTTAATAAAGGTGGTGTAAGTGGGTTTTGTAGCAGCAAACCCAATAGCATCCTCAGACAAGTCTTCAGGGTCGAAATAGTCACCAGTCGGTCGAAGACCAGTGATGGCAGCTATGTCGAATAAAGTGGGGGTCATCATCCCACAAGGAAGATGAAAAGTGAAATGTGCGCTATCCAAAAAATACAATGAAGATACCAGCATAAGGGGGCAGTAAGGCAATCCTGTCTTCGACAGCATCACCAAGTCATAAATGCCCATCTCCTTCCAGGAAGAAGCTTGCGCCTTCTCCATTTTATTCAACCAGTCTGAATACTCAGAGGAGAGGTTAGGGCTTGATCAAAAGATTCGGTTCCCTTTGTTCATGAACTGAAGGTTGATATCCTCTGTAGTCTGAGGATGCTGCTGGTTAGCCGGAGTAGCGTCTTCAGGGTCTTCCCTAGGCTTCTTCGTGCAACCTATGGGTCTAAGCCTTGGGTGAGTAGGGAAGAAGGCGCGGTTCTTCAAGGGATTTTCGACGCATGAAGATAACGGACCAGACATAGCATACATGTTTCCACCGTATCTAATGGGAATGAGGAGCTGAGAATCATATTCTTCTCGCCATTCTTTCGTCATGGGTTCAGCAACATACCTATCAATCGAGGAAGAAGGAGGGTTAGTGGAAAAGACATATGGTGGTTTCTGGACATCATCAGTGTTTTTGGGTTGAGGATTGTTTGGTGCATTGGAGAGGAAAGCCATTGTTAAGGATTTGAGAGAAAAACGAAGTTGACAGTACAATGTTGTGAGAAAGCAAGAGATTTGGAAATGCTGGAAATGGTAAAAGTTCCAAATAGAAAGGCTCAGAAGTATTTATAGCCATCAGAAGAGGGATATGTCTCGTCAAGGCCATTTAATGTTTCCCAGGTAGTGGGACACATGGCGAAGTGCGAAACGGTTACTGTGCAGGCATTGGGAAACGTTTTGACATGCTTGCCTAGGTTATAGGAATATGGTCATCATGGCAAGCGTGGTAACAGAAGTTTGAAGAGACATCTTGGAGAAAGAGTAATGATGGTTTTTTCGAGTGCAGCAGCTGTTGGAAGGCGAAAAGCACACGTCAAGACCTGGTGGACAACTGGGAAGACAGGTGTCGAATGGGAAGTTCAAAGAATGGCTATTTCTTTGAGCATCGAAATAGACATTCTTGGGGGGCAATTTGTTGGCTCCCAAATTCGAAACTTACTATATTTGGTCTTTTAGACCAAATAAATGGAATGAACCAAGCCAAGAAGAATGATTGGACACATGAAATAACTTAGGGAAAAGATCTAAGTTATATTTGAATCTTCGACCAAGGGCTCATCTTCAGGTTCGTTCGACTGAAGAAGACTTATGTCACTCGACTAAGAGAAAGTATCCTCGCTTTGACACATGATACGAGGACTATTTGAATTTTGAATTATTGGAGGGAAATGCAGTTTTCGCCAGCATTTAAGAAGAGGCAACGTGGCTGAAAGCCATAGGTTGAGGGACATGCAGAAGACACTTGTCTTCATCCTAGCGTAGAATGTTCCCTCGACAGTTACTTATTTTTAGTATAAATTAAGAAACTTGTGTAATTTTCAAGGGTTTTCAACCTATTGTACTAAGTCACTCAAACATTATCCAAGTAACTGCTGCGTGAGAAAGGATAACGACTGAGAAATGTACGTTGGAAACACCTTTTTTCCTTAATGAAAGTCCTTTACATTACTTTACTATTATCCTGCAAAGTTATCTTTTTACTTCTTTTACTTGCATTTCTATACTTCTGTTTACTTTTCCAAAATCTTAAACATCCTTTCTCTGGGTCGAACGTGCGTTCTTCCTACTTATCCATTTTTACATAAAAATTAGCATATGTCCTGGGATTAATCTGATCGATCCCATAAGTAAACCAAAAAGAACTTACCTTTTTGGAGATCAACGGTTGTTTACTAAAAACAACGGTAAACAAATCGTCACTTTATTCAGCTGTCTATAATCAACACAAAGCCTCATACTTCCATCTTTCTTCTTTACTAACAACACTGGAGCTCCCCACGGCGATACACTTGGTCTTACAAACTTCTTTTCAAGTAACTCTTCCAATTGCTTCTTTAACTCTGACAATTCAGATGCAGACATCTTGTATGGTGCCATAGATACAGGTCTGGTACCAGGTACAAGATCAATTGCAAATTCAACTTCCCTCTCCGGCGGTACATCAGGAATCTCATCGGGGAAAACTTCAGGAAATTCACACACCACCTGCAATTCCTCAATTATAGCTTGAGTCTCTACAGATAGCAACGCCATCAACGAGAACATCTGTGCTTCCTCTTGCATCAACTTCCTCAACTGTCTAGTAGACAACAGATTATCTTCCTCTTCTTCAGGAGTAGAAAACCTCACAGACTTGTCATAACAGTTAATATAAACATAGTTATGCTCTAACTAGTTCATACCCAAAATTACATCCAACCCTCTTAACGGTAAACAAACCAAATCAGCAGCAAAGTCTTTGTCGAAGATCAATAAGGGACACTTTAAACACACAAAAGAAGTAGTAATCAACCCCTTAGATAGAGTATCGACGACCATTTCTCCATTCATAGAAGATAACATAAGACCTAATCTTTCAACATAATCAGCAGCAGTAAAACAATGAGTAACACGAATATCAATAATAGTAATTAAATGAGTACTATTAATGAAACATGTACCTCTGATAAGTCTGTCCTCAACAGCTGTCTGATCCTCCACCAAAGCGAACACCTTGCCACTTGTCTGCACCCTCTTTAGTTTCTGACACTGAATACCAATGTGCCATTTTTCACTACAATTGAAACAAATCACATCCTTATGTTTGCACTCAGATACAACATGTCTGTTCTTACCACAACGAAAACACCTCTTTACTTCAGTAGTACACACATTAATCGTATGCCCAGGTTTTCCACATTTAAAACAAACCACACCAGCATGAGCATCTCCCCCACTAGTCCTCTGACCCTGAGAAGCTTTCTGTTTACCTTTACCTGCTGGGGTATTATAAGGCTTACCACGATTCTGTTGGTGCTTACCCCTCTTCTCACTGATAATCTTGTAATGAGCATTATTATCCTCCTCATAAATCCTGCAATTAATAATCAAATCGGCAAAGACACAGATCTTCTGGTATCCAACTTCCTTCTTAATCTCTGGGCGCAACCCGTTCTCAAACTTGATGCACTTCGAAAACTCAGCATCTGCCTCACCGTAGTGCAGATAAAACTTAGCAAACTCAGCAAACTTTGCAGCATACTCAACAACTGACATATTCCCTTGCTTCAACTCAAGGAACTCAATTTCCTTCTTACCACTGACGTCTTCAGGAAATTACTTCCTCAGAAATTCCCTACGAAACACAGCCCAAGTGACATTTTCACCTGCAGCTTCCAATTTCTGACAAGTCTCTAGCCACCAGTCATCATCCTCGACTGCTAGCATATGAGTACCATATCAAACCTTCTGGGCTGGAATGCAGTCCATCACATGGAAGATTCTCTCAATCTCTTTCAACCAATCCAATGCTACGTCAGGATCATAATTTCCCTTGAAGGTAGGCGGATTCTCTCTCTGGAAAGTCGCCAAACTACGAGATCCAGCATTCCCGTCAGCATTCAGCTGATTCTCCATCACATGCGCCATTGCTTCTAAAGAAGCAACAAGTGCAACATCATTCCTTCCAGCCATCTCAACTTATCACTACATCATAAACAACGGTTAGAACTCAAATTAACAATACTCGATTGTTAGACAACTACGACTCGACAACAAGGTCGGACGAACCAACCTTTACTGTGATACCAACTTTGTAATACCCCAATTCTACCCGACAATTATATATGCAAATCAGAGTCATAAAATTCATGCAACTGAATCAAGATGCCACAAATTCAACTTTAAAAACACATTGCATTCAACGTGGATACATAACACTTTAAAACTTCGGATGAACCATCAGCACAATAATTTAATCTCTTAATTCAACAACTTGAACATCTACGCAGCGAAATCATAATAACATCTTTGTCCAACAACTTCAAAATAATGCATAATTAGACACAAACAAAATTAAAGTTCAACAACTTAAATAATCAATAACTAAAAGCAACAAGCATTCATCCCCCCCCCTCCCCCCGAGTGTTACGTATCAGAGCAATGACACCGACTCGAACTACTGAAGGTATACCTCCTTCACTCCGGGTTACCTGCACGTTAACAATGTAAGGGTAACATTAAAACAGAAGGGGTGAGATATCTAACAATATAATAAAATGTATGATAAATAATATATTAAATTAGATCGTATAACATCACCACTTCTCATCTTATAAACAACAATAATCGCAATAGAATACCAACGATAATACACATTCACCACATCAATACATAACTTCTTTATGCAATCATATAATGCGACTAAATACTATGCAAATGCATGTGGTACCATTGGAGCAGAACTCCCATCTCAAAAATAATTTCCAATAAATAGAGGCATCAACAAGGCATAAGCCTTCATCTTAATATTCGCCAATACATGTCATCTTAACGAGCATCAACTCCATCTTGAAATGCAATGTATGCGACACAATCATGAATGCTATAACAACAACCATAATTATCAACATCTCAAACACAACACCATCGTTGGCCAGAAGCCTACATCTTAATAGCTTCCAATTATTAGAGGCATCTCTACATCATTCATCAACATCATGTATCAACATAAATCATCAACGTCATTTATCAACATCATTCACGAACGTCATTCATCAACATCATTTATCAACATAATTCACAGCAACTCAGCCATACAACAATACAACGGCAGATCGACAATCCTTCAACATTTGCCATAGGCCTACAACATGATATTGCCTTTAATTAATTAATCATCTAAGGCTTACCTCTAAATTATCAAACCTCTACATATTATTAATTCTGTAATACTACATCATTATCATCATTAATCTTACTGTTATAAACCGAACAATAATCCATAATCATCTTATCCATATCATTCTTCACAAAATCATCATAACGATTAACACGGGAAGCTAACTCTAATCCTAAATTGGGTTACTAGGATCATTCTTCTTATCCTTCATTTTAATCCTTAAGAATGAAGTTCATCGCGTTAGCTATTATAACACCCCTTCTAATAAACCCCGAATTAAACAATATAATTAAAATCAGAGAAAATAAAATTGCACGGAAGGAGTGTCACAACATCAATTCACCTATTCGAGAAAAAAATACATGACATATTCGTCACTTTAATCATTTAATCACATAATACATTCATGGCATATACTTTGTTTTTGGTGCAAACGCAACGAAATCATATAAACTTCATCTCCAAAGGAGGAATCCAAAATATAAAATTCAAGGCATTAAGCCATATGGTTCATACACCAAACATGTTATTAAGTCCCATAATACATACATCAAAATATGATCAAAATAAAGGATTATATACAAGTATAATCCATCCACAAAATAAGAGTTCGAATGCGGACACTAAACCCCCAAGTGTTACAATCAGAGCATCGACTCAATAACCAAAACATAACAGACTACAAGCCTAAATGCATCCGCTAATCCTTGTGCCTCGCACTACCATCTTCGGTACCTGAGCGATGCCATATCAAGCATCATTCCAACAGAAGGGTGAGAATTCTAATAATCATGAAATATATAATTTAAAACAATGGAAAGCAATAAATAAAAGGAATTATCCATACTTGAATATACGTGTATATCACTAACATAAACACATTCATATATTCCATATTCCGCTATATTCAAGAATTATCTCTTTAACCATTTATCATCCTAACCATGTAATCAAACTCATTCACACATCATAACCAATTTCACAAACTCAATAATCTTCACATAAATTCATAATATACATCATTATGCATGTGACTCACAACTCGATGCAACCAATGCAAATGCGGTACCGAATTGTGGACCCAAAGTTCCACCGCTTATTTTTCCACATGGGATCAAAGCCACTGCGTCTATTTCCACTATAGGATCAACGTCTATTTTTGTGAACTCAAGTTTCACCGCCTATGTTCCCTTTCTGGGTCAAAGCCACTACATCTATTTCCATTCAAGGATCAACGTCTATAAAATGTGAACCCATCGTTTCACCGTCTCTATTTCAAGACCAACCATGCCATGCAATGTACAATCAACAACTCGTATGCAATTAAGACCACTTCCGACCTTAACATACACATACCACATATTCCAACATAATGAAATACCAACAATTGTACATGCATTATAAATATAATTCACTAATCAAGTAACATACAAGTTTAAACAATGTTACTTCCATGATTTATTCAAATCAAACACAATTCCGGTTAGCCCTTGAAAACGTCGAAATCTCAAAAAATAACTCAACCATAATTACCTACGTATTTAAATTAGTTACCCCGTCAAATTTCATTAATTTCCGAATAACTAATTTTTACCGTCTATACTGGCAAATTAGAAACAAACACAATTCTGATTAGCCCTTGAAAACGTCGAAATCTCAAAAAATAACTCAACCATAATTACCTACGCATTTAACTTAGTTACCCCGTCAAATTTCATTAATTTCTGGATAACTAATTTTTACCGCCTATACCGGCAAATTAGAAACAAACACAATTCCGATTAGCCCTTGAAAACGTCGAAATCTCAATAAATAACTCAACTATAATTACCTACGCATTTAACTTAGTTACCCCATCAAGTTTCATTAATTTCCGGATAACTAATTTTACCGCCTAAAGTGGAAAAAAAACGAAATCAAATGCAATAAAAACATACTAGATGTTTAGAAGAAGTCTAACCCTTATCTGTTGTAGCTTGATCTTGCAAGATGATTGATTTTCTTTTACAACAACCTTCTTCTTCTTTCCAAACCCTAATTTTCCCTTCTTTTCTATTCTCTCTACTTCCATCTGTTTTCTCTCTTTTCTATTCTTCTATTTCTTACTGTCTTTTAACTTCTAATTTAATAAAACTAATTTATATTATTTAATTAAATTAACTTAATATAATTAAATGAATACTTTAATGATTAAATTATCACTAATTAATCAATTAACACACATATTAATATATACACATCAAAAATACGGTATTACCCTATAAAATTAATCATTTTCCGATAAACCCGAATAAACCAATTTAATCCACTACCGGACCGGATAATCGACTAAATAATTATCAAATTACCAAAATAAATATCAATCGGTCATTTCTAGAAAATAATAATATAAATACTATTAATTTAATCGGGATGTTACAACTCTCCACCACTTAAAAGATTTTCGGCCTCGAAAATTACCTCTAAACGAACAACTCGGGATATGATTCCATCATCTGGCTCTCTAGCTCCCAAGTGATGTTTCCGTTAGCCGAACCACCCCACACCACCTTTACCAAAACAATCTCTTTTCCTCTAAGTTTCTTCACTCTCCAATCTTCGATCCTTGTCGGCAAAGTATCAATGGTTAAGTCATCTCTAACCTCCACATCGTCCACTTGAACTACATGAGACGGGTCCGTAATATACTTTCTCAATTGCGACACATGAAACACATCATGTAAATTTGAAAGTTATGGTGGTAATGAAATCCTATAAGCCATATTACCAACCCTCTCCGAAATTTGATACGGACCAATAAATCGAGGTGTCAACTTCCGCAATTTAAGTGTCCGACTAACACCTGTCGTAGGATTCACTCTCAAAAATACATGGTCATCCTTCTTGAACTCAAGAGGCTTCCTCCTCTTATCATGGTAGCTATTTTGACGGCTTTGAGAAATCTTCATCTTCTCTCTAATCAACTTAATCTTATCCGTAGTTTGTTGCACAATTTCCGATCCAACCACCGCACTCTCTCCCGACTCGTACCAACATAAAGGTGTTCTACAACGCCTTCCATACAATTCCTCAAAAGGAGCCATACCTATACTAGAATGAAAACTATTGTTATAGGTAAAATCAATCAAAGGTAAGTAACTCTCCCATGAACCTCCTTGTTCCAACACACATGCCCGCAAAAGATCTTCGAGTGATTGAATCGTCCTTTCCGTTTGACCATTCGTCTGTGGATGATAAGCGGAACTCAAATGCAATTTAGTATCCAAAGCTCTTTGCAAACCTTCCCAAAATCTAGAAGTAAATCTAGGATCTCTATCCGAAACAATACACGTCGGAATACCATCCAAACACACAATCCTTTCCACATACAACTTCGCAAGTCTCTCCATCGAGTAATCCATTCTAATTGGAATAAAATGAGCAGATTTAGTCAATCTATCCATTATAACCCAAATAGCCTCATAGTTACTCAGAGTCCTTGGTAAACCTGAAACAAAATCCATAGAGATAGTGTCCCATTTCCATTCCGGGATAGGCAAAGGTTGCAACAATCCGGATGGCTTCTGATGCTCTATCTTGGACTTTTGACAAACCAAACATGAATACACAAACTCCGCTATCTCCTTTTTCATACCAGGACACCAAAACAATTTTCTCAAATCTTGATACATCTTAGTGGCACCCGGATGAATGCTCAATCCACTTCGGTGTCCTTCCTCAAGGATCCTCTTTTTCACATCACCAACATCAGGAACACAAACTCGATCACGACATCTCAGAATGCCGTTATCATCAATTCTAAACTCTCCACCTTGACTTTGGTTAACTAAAGTCAACTTGTCAACCAAAACCAAGTCCGATTTCTGTCCTTCTTTTATCTCATCCAAGATTCCACTTGTAAGCTTCAACATACCAAGTTTCACACCAAAATAAGTTTCTTCACAAACCAAACTCAAGTCTCGAAAATGTTCAAGCAATTCCCATTCTCTCACCATTAACATAGACATATGTAATGATTTACTACTCAACGCGTCGGCAACCATGTTCACCTTTCCAGGATGGTAATTCAAGCTAAAATCATAATCCTTCAAGAACTCCAACCACCTTCTTTGTCTCATATTCAACTGTTTCTGATCAAACAAATATTTCAAGCTTTTATGATCACTGAAAACATTGAATCTCGATCCAAATAAGTAATGTCTCAAGATCTTCAACATAAAAACCATAGCTGCCAACTCCAAGTCATGAGTCGGATAATTCCTCTCATGCACTTGAAGTTGCCTCGAAGCATAAGCCACCACTTACCCATTTTGCATTAACACACCACCTAACCCCATCAATGAAGCATCACAATGCACAACAAACGGCTCGAATGGATTAGGTAAAATCAATACAGGAGCAGTAGTCAACCTCATCTTAAGCTCTTGGAAGTTATCCTCACACCGAGTAGTCCACACGAACGCTTTACCTTTTCTCGTCAATTGCGTCAAAGGTAAAGCTAACTTGGAAAAACCTTCAATGAACTTACGGTAGTAACCAGCTAAGCAAAGAAAACTTCGTATCTCAAAAATAGACTTAGGAGATTCCCACTCTGACACAGCTTCAATCTTTGTTGGATCCACGATAATACCTCCACGAGATATCACATGACCAAGAAAGCTTACTTGCTCCAACCAACATTCACACTTAGAGAGTTTAGCAAACAACTGATTCTCTTTCAAAATAGACAACACCACTCCTATGTGCCCGGCATGCTCTGCTTCATTCTTAGAATAGATAAGAATGTCATCAATAAAGACCACCACAAACTTATCAAGGAACTCATGAAATATTCTGTTCATATACTCCATAAACACACCAAGTGCATTCGTAACACCAAAAGGAATCACCAAATACTCATAGTGTCCATACCTCGTCCTAAATGCCGTCTTCTGAATATCACTAGCCTTCACATGGATTTGATGATAACCAGATCTCAAGTCAATTTTGCTGAACACACAAGCACCGACCAACTGGTCCATCAAGTCATTAATTATAGGTAACAGATACTTGTTCTTGATAGTAACCTTGTTCAACTGCCTATAGTCCACACACAACCTCATTGTACCTTCTTTCTTCTTTACTAACAACACCGGTGCACCCTAATACACTCGGACGAATGAACTTCTTATCAAGTAACTCTTCAAGTTGGCTTTTTAGTTCTCACAATTTCGATGGTGACATCCGATACGGAGCCATCGAAATAGGAATAGCACCAGGAACTAGATCAATAGCAAACTCTACTTCATGTTCTAGAGGTAAATCGGTAACTTCTTCTGGAAACACTTCAGGAAAGTCTCGTACAACTGGCAATTCTTTTCCCACTCTACTTTCACTAATATCCATGCTCGCCATCAACACAAACAATTCAGCTCCATCTCTAACACACCTCTTCATCTGTTGCATAGATAAAAATGAACCACCTTCTTTCTCGGACTCGAGAAAAAGAATCGCTTTAGCAAAACAATTAATATAGACATGGTTGGATCTCAACCAGTCCATACCCAGAATGACATCTAGCTGACTCAACGGAAGACATATAAGATCCACCTCAAAATATCTACCACACATACGTAAAGGACACTTTAAACATATAGCTGAAGTATAAATTGAACCCATCGCAGGCGTATCTACCACCATACTCCTACTCATATCAGATAACACAAGGCCCAATCTCGTAACACAATCCAATGAAATAAAATAATGAGTCGCACCCGTATCAACAATAGAAATCAAAGGCACATTATGAATAAAGAACGTACCTCTGATCAATCTCTCATCTGCTGAAGTCTTGGCACCAGACAATGCGAACACCTTTCTGGTCTCTTTCTTTGGCTTTGTGCATTTGGTACTAATGTGACCTTGCTCACCACAGTTGTAGCAAGTCACAACAGAACCAACCCGATAATCCATAGCTTTGTGACCTACTTTGTCATACTTAAAACACTTCACAATTCCTTGGCGACATTCTAGAGCACGATGTCCCTCTTTTCCACACTTGAAACATTGATCGGAGTAATCACTCCCCCACTTGGATTCTTTCCTCCACCTATTGGTTGCTTCCCCTTTCCTTCATAAGGCTTAAGACGCATTTTCCCCTTACCTTTCCTCTCATGCAAGTTCTTATAATAAGCACTACTTTCTCAATTATCCTCATCATAGATACAACTCTTGTTCACCAATTCAGAAAGCGGGTGATTTTTTGATAAGAAATCGCCTTCTTCACATCCGGCCTCAAGCCATTAACAAATTTAAGACATTTGGATCTTTCAGCATTTGCAGTATTGTAGTGAGGACAATACTTAATCAAATCTTGAAACTTAGCAGCATATTCAGCAATAGTACCATTTCCTTATTTCAATTCAAGAAACTCCACCTCTTTCTTCCCACAGACATCCTCGGGAAAGAAGTTCTCCAAGAATGCATCTTAGAAAATAGCCCAAGTAACCACGGTGTTCTCTTCATCATATCTCTGACTCGTGTTAATCCACCAATCCTCAGCTTCTTTCACCAACATGTGAGTTCCGAATTGCACCTTCTGAGCATCGGTACAACTCATCACTCGGAAAATCTTTTCTATAGCCTTCAACCACTCTTGAGCTTCTTCAGGTGCATGCTCTCCCTTGAAGGTAGGCGGACTGTTTTTCTGAAACTTTCCGAGAGCACGAAAACCATTATCACCTCCCTCTAGATGAACAAGATTAGCTTGCGGCCTCTGATTCAAGGATCCCGCGAGCAATCGCAAAGCCTTAGCAAGTGAGATATCATTCCTTCCAGCAACCATCTTCATCTATATAACATAAACGTATCGATCGCGTCAGACACACAATCAAATACAATGGGATTAGAAAAGTTAAGACTTGACAACTGACCGACTATGCTCTGATACCACTATTGTAAAACCCCTTCTAATAAACCCAAAATTAAACAATATAATTAAAATAAGAGAAAATAAAATTGCACAGAAGGAGTGTCACAACATCAATTCACCTATTCGAGAAAAAAAGACATGACATATTCGTCACTTTAATCATTTAATCACATAATACATTCATGGCATATACTTTCTTTTTCGTGCAAACGCAACAGAATCATATAAACTTCATCTCCAAAGGAGGAATCCAAAATATAAAATTCAAGGCATTAAGGCATATGGTTCATACACCAAACATGTTATCAAGTCTCATAATACATACATCAAAATATGATCAAAATAAAGGATTATATACAAGTATAATCCATCCACAAAATAAGAGTTCGAATGCGGATACTAAACCCCCAAGTGTTACAATCAGAGCATCGACTCAATAACCAAAACATAACGGATTACAAGCCTAAATGCATCCGCTAAACCTTGTGCCTCGCACTACCATCTTCGGTACCTGAGCGATGCCGTATCAAACATCATTCCAACAGAAGGGTGAGAATTTCAATAATCATGAAATATATAATTTAAAACAATGGAAAGCAATAAATAAAAGGAATTATCCATACTTGAATATACGTGTATATCACTAACATAAACACATTCATATATTCCATGTTCCGCTATATTCAAGAATTATCTCTTTAGCCATTTATCATTCTAACCATGTAATCACACTCATTCACACATCATAACCAATTTCACAAACTCAATCATCTTCACATAAATTCATAATATATAGCATTATGCATGTGACTCACAATTTGATGCAACCAATGCAAATGCGGTGGACCCAAAGTTCCACCGCTTATTTTTCCATATAGGATCAAAGCCACTACGTCTATTTCCACTATAGGATCAACGTCTATTTTTGTGAACTCAAGTTTCACTGCCTATGTTCCCTTTCTTGGTCAAAGCCACTACGTCTATTTCCATTCAAGGATCAACGTCTATAAAATGTGAACCCATCGTTTCACCGTCTCTATTTCAAGACCAACCATGCCATGCAATATACAATCAACAACTCGTATGCAATTAAGACCACTTCCGACCTTAACATACACATACCACATATTCCAACACAATGAAATACCAACAATTGTACATGCATTGCAAATATAATTCACAAATCAAGTAACATACAAGTTTAAACAATGTTACTTCCATGATTTATTCAAATCAAACACAATTCCGGTTAGCCATTGAAAACGTCGAAATCTCAAAAAATAACTCAACCATAATTACCTACGCATTTAAATTAGTTACCCCGTCACATTTCATTAATTTCCGGATAACTAATTTTTACCGCCTATACCGGCAAATTAGAAACAAACACAACTCCGATTAGCCCTTGAAAACGTCGCAGTCTCAAAAAATAACTCAACCATAATTACCTACGCATTTAACTTAGTTACCCCGTCAAATTTCATTAATTTCTGGATAACTAATTTTTACCGCCTATATCGGCAAATTAGAAACAAACACAATTCCGATTAGCCCTTGAAAACATCGAAATCTCAAAAAATAACTCAACCCTAATTACCTATGCATTTAACTTAGTTACCCCGTTAAATTTCATTAATTTCCGGATAACTAATTTTTACCGCCTATACCGGCAAATTAGAAACAAACACAATTCCGATTAGCCCTTGAAAATGTTGAAATCTCAAAAAATAACTCAACCATAATTACCTACGCATTTAACTTAGTTACCCCGTCAAGTTTCATTAATTTCCGGATAACTAATTTTACCGCCTAAATCGAAAAAAACGAAATCAAATGCAATAAAAATATACTAGATGTTTAGAAGAAGTCTAACCCTTACCTGTTGTAGCTTGATATTGCAAGATGGTTGATTTTCTTTTACAACAACCTTCCTCTTCTTTCCAAACCCTAATTTTCCCTTCTTTTCTATTCTCTCTACTTCCCTCTGTTTTCTCTCTTTTCTATTCTTCTGTTTCTTACTGTCTTTTAACTTCTAACTTAACATATATATATATATATATATATATATATATATATATATATTTATATATATATATATATATATATATATATATATATATATATATATATATATATATATATATATATATATATATATATATATATATATATATATTATTTTATTTAATAAAACTAATTTATATTATTTAATTAAACTAACTTAATATAATTAAATAAATACTTTAATAATTTAATTATCACTAATTAATCAATTAACACACATATTAATATATACATATCAAAAATACGGTATTACCCTATAAAATTAATCATTTTTCGATAAACCCGAATAAACCAATTTAATCCACTACCGGACCGAATAATCGACTAAATAATTATCAAATTATCAAAATAAATATCAACCGGTCATTTCTATAAAATAATAATATAAATACTATTAATTAAATTGGGATGTTACAGCTATCCAACGCTTCGAACGATACCTCAAGCACCTCAAACGGAGTCCAGAAACTCAAGTTACAGCCTTCGAAAACAAATCTGTCAAAAATCAGGCTACATGAGTCGACGCATAATCTCTTGAGTCGACGCGTACTGAGCTTAACACGCCGCATGAGTCGACGCGTAATCCTCTTGGGTCGACTCATACTAAGTCTGCAACACTGCATGTATCGATACATAGTCCTATGTATCGACTCATCCTGAGTCTAAAAGCCTTCATTTATCGATGCATGGCTTCTTCGTATCGACACATACTGAGTTTAAAAGCCTTCATGCATCGACGCATGGCTTTTGGGGTCGACACATACTATTCTGTCATGAATATTTTCTGCGATTTCACTGTGTTTTCACTGCGGTTTCCATACTTTAGGCCCTAAAAACATCCTCTAATCATAGGTAATCATCAATTATAATTATCCTATGTTTCTACATCAATTATACAACATTAGGGCATCATTATTCATCCTTAAATCATCGATTCTCATCAAACAACAATGTATATAATTCAATCATAAACCAAACAATCTTTCACATCAAATCCACATACTAATCATCATAAATCATATTATAGAGTCAGAACCCCACTCTTACCTTGGATTGAAGGTTGCTCTACAACTTTTCCAATTGAATTTCGTTCTGCCTCTTTTCCTTCTTTTCTTTAACTTTCACGTTCTCTTCCAACCCTTATTTCTTTCTCTTCTTACTGCTTCTTCTTTTCTTATTATTAATTCTAAAACTAACATAATAACCCTATAATTCTGATTATGCCTTAATGTGCTTAAAACTCCTACACCCCCCTTCTACTACTTTTATTCTTTAAAACAAACCCACATCAAATAATATTATTATTCTAATTTTATTCCACAACTTAATAGAATAAATGAATCCAATAACAACAAAACATCAACTATCATAATATAATAACTTCATAAATATTCAAAAAATAATTTAATTAAATAATTAATTAAATTACGGGCGTTACAGCAACCCTCTCTGAACTTTTGCTCAAGTTGAGGCCCAAGAATTTATCTCACTTGGGGCCTAAAAATTGGGTTTCTCAGCTTCAGAAATAGGCCAAAACTTCTGCCCGTCCAAGTGGTTCATCTTCCCCTTCAAGGACCCAAGCCCCCCCCTCCCGAACAACTGGTGAAAAGGAAACGTGTGGAGGACCCCGAGCATGTAGCGCCTGTCGAATGGGACAAGGGTGCCGGGTAGTTTTCGTGTTGCCTCCCTGCTATCTCAATCGAGGTATCTTCAGCGGGGAGAGTTCCTTTGGTCTTCCTGAGGAGGAGAGGGAAGCCATACTATCTAAGGACAAATAAACCCTACGGAAGAACCTGTCGGAAGATGTGGCAGCCGTGATGAGGGTTCTTGAAATTGCTTTGATGCTGAACGATGAGGTTGTGGGCTCTCAAACTGCTATGAATAAAGCGTATGGCTGAATCCATAATTTGAAGGGAATTAATGAAAAGCTGAAGGGTTATATCCTCAACCATGAGACGAAGTAAGAGGCACGTGTCCAGCTCCTTAAAGATTTGAACGAGCTACGGCCTCAACTGGAAGTTATGACTAAGGAGAATAGGCAACTAGCCGCAAAGATAAAGTAGTTGGAGTAGATCATGGTGCCTGCCAATGAAGAGACTGACACGGTGAAAGCCTTTGTGACTAGGAAAAATTTGATCGCTTAGAGTCGTGTGCTCGAGTAATACATTGTTGACACTCTAAGTTATGGCTTTAACACAATCGTGGAACAACTCAAGATCCTTAACCAAGGGGTCGAGCTGGTGGGTGAAGGTGCGGGGCCATTTAACCAGGTCGTTAACGGGAAGATATTTTATCCCCCTGAGGATAATCCTAGGGAGGAGAGTGATGGCGAGGATGAAAGCTGAGATTAAGTTTTCGGGCTTGCATGCCAGCTTTTGTTTTCACTCGGAATTGGGGTCTGGTGCCGATATTTTTGTAAAATTTTGACAAGGGTTTCTCCCGATTTTCTTTTGTTTATGTATGCGTGCCCATGTTTTGTAATATTTGTATGTTAGATATTTGCCCTTTGTTGTGCTTGACTTGTTTATTTCGTGAAATGTGGATTTTCGATAAGTGGAGGTTTGTCCTTGACCTTATTTGTGGTCAACACATGTTGGGATGTGTCGAGGAAGCGGAGTAGGAGTCTGTAGGGACAAGGTTAAGATCGCGGTCAGGGTCTTGACTTCGTGGCGTGAACTTCCCTTCGCGAGCTAGGTGTTCTGCCTTTTGGGTACTTCGACGATTGATCTCGGTCGAGGTATCCCTGTCGGGATAAGGCTCCGCTCGACCAATGAGCAAGAAACCCTCCTTTCATTATTGGTTGGAGGCTATGTTTGTACCTCAACATGCTTCCATGGTCGAGTGAACCCTTTCGTTTGTCGGAGAGGGTACGTTTACTTCTTGGCCCCAGTGTTTATCAGAGGCCTAACTATAATATTGTTTCAGCTTTGTAGTGTTCCATGGTCGAGGTAGTGGTTCTCCACTTAGGCGTTCTAGGCGGTAGGCTCCAGTTCCCTTTGCTTCCCGAATGTGGTACCTTCCTTTCCAGCTGGCGACCAGCTTTCCTTTACAGGTATCTTTCATATTTCTCTGTAAGACTAGGCTACCGACCTGGAATTCGCGTTTTATGACTTTGGGGTCATGATGCAGGGCTATCTACTATTTCAGTGTGGCTTTGCAAAGAGCCGATCCTGATCGGATTTCTTCGACCATGTAATTCATCGTCTAAAGGGACTTCAGTTAGCCTGGATGGCTCCATGATCTCCACGGGGATTACGGGTTCGGTGACATAGGTTAGTCGAACGGGGTCTCGCCGGTCGTCGAGTGTGGTGTCACTCGATAAGCCCACAGAACATTGTGAAACTCTTCGACCCACCCCTTGCTGGCTTTTCCCAACTTTCACTTGAGTCCTCGTAAGATGACTCTATTCACGGCCTCAGCTTGCCCGTTGGTTTGAGGATGTTCGACAGACGTGAAGTGCTATTTGGTGCCGAGCTTAGCGACAAACTCTTGGAAGCTTTAGTCAGTGAACTGCTGTTTACTGTGGGAAATGATAAACAACCGCTACTCCTCCCAAATCCTAAAACTAAGGGTTACTCGCAGGATCAACTAGTTATCCCTAAGATATGCGCTAATAGAATGAAATGGGGCTTGTTCTGTCGACACAACGCCTTACTTTGTGAGAAACAATTTTTCTCTATATAATGGAACAAATAAAAATTTTCCATAAATATGCTATGAATTAACCGACTAAAGGTTACTCGTGACTGACACAAGACTAGGACTTGTCCTAAAAGAAGTAAATGTTGAGTGAACTCTCAGTGAATTCCAGTATCGTAATGGAACGAGATTCAATAATGTAAATGACAATATAAAAATATTTTTCAAAAGTAAATAAGATGAAAGCAAAAGATTTAAAGGGCACAATTGAAAAGAAAGGAGTCTGCATTGAAATAAATGTGGTGATTCACGTACATTAACACTCTTGAACTCTTGCTCCTTACTCTTGGAAATATGGAGTTTTACAAGTGATTTTAGTACAAAATGAACACCCTTGAATCCTAAATTAAACCCTCTTAGTTATAGTAGTTATATAATAACTGAACATTCACTTTAACGTAATACTAATCTGACACGTATGTGGCTTAATAAAACAGCTTCCTCAGATTTAGCCACATAGTTTGCGCCTTGATCAAGAAACTTCTTGCAACCGCTGTCATATTCAAATTTCAAAATCTATCCCGCCTATAAGTTTTGCTTCAACATCAACCATTTTGTTAGACAAATAACCCAAATTCTCTAAGTCTTGGATTCTATTCTTGTCGACGAAACTAAAATCGGCTGTCTTGTTATTGTCTCTGTCGACTAGTTGCTCTTTTGTTCATCGATCTCCCTTTAATTCTTTATAAGAACTTTTAAGCTATCATTTTCTTGACTCTAATCTTCTTAAAGTCCCTACTCCTGGAAGGAACTTTCCTTTCAGTTTACAGTGTTTCCCTACTAACAATGCAATAAATGCCTTAAAGAAATTTTAAGGTAACAAAATGCCCCCCAGAGATGCCATTTTCAAATTCAACAAATATGAGGTAATGGCATCTCTGAAATGTCGACTACCTTCAATCAAACTTACTTGTTTTCATTTCTTGCTTAATTGACGTTACTATTTTCCCTTCCTTATGACGTCATGTCATCATGATAACGTATCTCACATTTTCCTCGAGATGTGCACCTATCAACTCACTTATTATTTATTTTAAATGGGAGACGTGGCCCACTATCTTCCACCATACTTCACCACGTGTCCTCAGATGTGGCAAACGAATTTGAGAAGTTGAAAAAAAGAAACTCAAACGTTCTTTTTTTCTCTTTTAACTTAGGGTTTCCCTCTCATTTTTTCTCTTTTTCTGCAACCAAACCTTCAACGAATCTTCTTATCAAAAGAAGAAACCCTATTTCTTATTTCAATCTTCATCTTCTCCAACATTTTGTTCCTCTCTAATGGCAAGCTCATCCAAATGCGTCCCTCATTCTTCAAAACTACAACATCCACTTTCTATTGATGGAAGAGAGTACGCTCCTGAACTTCCCTACGCTGAAGAAAAAGCTAAAATCTGGAAATCTCAGGTATTGATTCCCTTTTCCCTTGCTGATAAACCTTTAGCCTTCCTAGGTCCTCTTCTTAAAAAAGGTGAAACAGTTTTCTCCACAGACGAACATGCATGTTTTCCGTGCAGTAACGTTACTAGACCCTTAGTCTCCCTTGAACAACCTTTATCACTTCACTTTGTTAATAGAAATTTTAGAATCTCTCCTCCCAGAAACTGCCCTAAATTTCGTGCTTGGATAGAACATTTAGAAGTAGAGAAAGGTGACAAATGAAAAGATTTAGGTATCTATACCCTTATTAAAATCTCTCGTGTGGTCCTCCTTATTCCTGTGTTATGTTACTTGTTGCATTAAAATTTTGGGAAGGATCGATAAATACCTTCCAGACCAAATGTAGCATGATAACTCCAACACTTTTAGATATTGCTGCTATCATAGGTTTGAAGCCGACTGGTCGCGTTTTTAATTATGAGGATTTAGCCCCTATGACTTTGAGATTTGACGTGGGCGAAACCAGAAAACCGACATACAATAATTTTATCGACCGTCATGCTAAAACAACAGGCCCCATTACTCCTGAAGAGCATGTAGCCTTCCTGACTCTGCGGCTACCTCGTTTTGTATTTTGCTCCAGATCCATGCAGATAGCCAAACAATACTTATACTTAGCCACCCAGTTACATCATGGTCATGTCGTTGCTCTAGGCCAATTAATACTAGCTTCACTGTATGAATCTCTGACGGAGGAAGTTTCCCAAATAAATACCTTCGATCCCACTAACTCCAGAAAAAAGAATGTTTTGACCCAGGGCCCTTTTTAGTTCCTGCAATTGTAGCTTAATGCCACTTTTTCCAAAGATATCAAGCCCTATGGGATGAAAAGAGTGGCTTGTCCTCCGGCAGAGCACCGTATTATTTGGAAACGTATGATCCCAATGACTCTTAGTGACAAAACTTTTCCCAATATTGAGGTGTTTTGAATCCTTTTCAACATCATCTTAACTCGTGTCAAATTTGAGCCTTCCATGGCGCTTTTTTGCACTAGATTGCACGGGCTTGAGTGGTTCATCGTATTTTTCCCTCCTCCTAACGATGAAGACAATAACAACTCCCTAATCATCCGGAGGCATTTTTTAGCTCCCAAATTTTTGTCTGTTGTTGTTGTTGGTAGCGCACCAGGATTGGTAGCTTACCAACCAAATTTAGTGGCTCGATAATTTATTCTTTGTCAGCTTACCCCTAAATCTCTATATCCTTCATTAGAGCTGATTTTAAATATCGCCACTGACCAACCTTATGCCGTCTTCAAAAAAGATGTCGAGAACTTTTGGGAAAAAAGGCCTAGACTTGCTCCCATTCCTTATCAAATTGCTTTTTATTTCACAAAAGAATTTGAAACTTGGTGGCAGTCATATGTCAATACATATTTTGGTGCTCATGAAGTTAAAATGGCTGAGCTGACTAATGCTCTCGATTGTTTGTAGGCAAAGTTCACCAAAAGCAAGATTACTAATTCCAAAAAAATTCAAGCTTTCCAAAAGTATTTTGCAGTTGTTTATCGACCTAATGATCTTCGTCGGACCATTGTTGAGGTAGCCAAAGAATTAAAGGAGAAGGTAACCGACAGGATCCCAAAACATAAAATTCCTGGTTACGCGAAAGATAAATATCTTTAAGCACTTCATTTTGGGAAAATTAATTTACCTCCTTTTCCATCTAGCCCAATGTCTTTGTCCTTTGGCCCACCTATTCCAGACTGGTGGTATTGCCCTTGGTCAGACATATAAAACGCTTATAAGAAAAAGTCCGAGAGAGTGGTACCGATGAAGCATTATCTACACAACTACTCAGGTCCTCTGCATATTGATCCTTAATATGTTAGAGTACTCTCTATCATACAAACTGGTAATAGTTTTTTTGGAAAGATTGGCTTTTTTTACCATATCGACTTTATCACTATTTTGATCTTCTACTTCTTTTTTACAGCTATTCCCATAGATCAAGATGAGGATGCTCATTTCGACCAAACTAGTCTTTCGACAAAAGAGGTTTAGACTTGAATATTGTTGTTTTTTCTTTGTTTAGCACATTTGATTTAGCTAATTTTCAAAATTTGTAGATCATGCCAGACAAAACTCCATCTGACGATGAAACCATTTCGACTGCTATTAAAAAACCTAGTTCTTCAGCATGTGTGCTTTTCTTCCTTACTTCTTTTATGATTTTGGACTGTTTCTAATAATTTGGCTTTCTGTAGAGTTAAAAACGCTCGACGGATTTGACTGCTCCCTCTAAAACATCCAAAAAATTCAAGAAGGATATGCACCATTCCACCAAAGGAAAAGAGGTACTTTTGTTGGTTTATATACTTTTAACTAAATCACCAACTTATACTTTATTTTTCATATTTATCCATCTCCCGAGGCTCATTCTCCATAGTATTCCCACAAATCCAAAAGTCATAAAAGAAAGAAATATTCCCACGCTAAGAGTGACGGGAAAAAAGAGAAGAAAACCAAGGTGTCTGCAGCAAAAGTTGATGAGCCTACTCCTCAGGCAAGCACTGCTACTGTGGTAGTAGAGGCGACAAATGTCGATCCATCTCTTGATTAAAATATCCTTAGTACATCAAAGCCAACTGAAACCACTGCTGGAGTTATGTTGAAGGATACCTCGACATCATTCATGATATGTCGGCACAGGTAAATATCTATTTTACAATTTTAATTCTTTCATCAATCTTGTCGAACTGACTTTATTATTTTTCAACCAGGATGAAACTTCCCATCAACAGAAACAAAGTATGCCTGAATATATCCCTACTTCAGAGGCTTCTTCTCCACACACTGATGAAAATCCTGTCTACAATGCTTGTGAGTTCATTGATCTGGCTACTCAGGCTACTCATAATGATTCTGACTCAATCACTAGTCCTATCACGTATAGGGATTCTAGTTCGACTAGTTCTTACTCTAGTATTTCAGATTCCTTGCAGGGTTCAGGGGAAAAAGGAAATGCAACCACCTCTGAAACTGTACCTCCTCCGGAAGGCGTGCCTCAAAAATCTATTGAGCGAGAGAACATAGATTCATCGACACTGTCAAGAAAGCTGATTATAAAGCCTTTTTCTGCCTTAGAAGTAATGGCTAGATTATGCAGCCTGAGAAGCTTTCATGAACTTTCCTCCTCTAACTCCATCACTCTCAAATTCATAATGATAAATTGGGCCCTGAGGTAACTAAAATAAAGATCTGACGAATAAAATTCATTCTTACACGCTGAATCCAGATTTGCCTCATTTGCTTCTTTCTGAACCTATCATTGGTTAGGAAATTTTGGATGCGCTTGTCCAGCTAAAAGAACTCAACATTTCTTAAATTGCTCGAACTATGATGACCGCATTTGAGAATTTTGTTGTTCCCATGTTCCGTAACAGTGAATATATCAACAAGAATGAACAATTGGTCTGTAATCTCAAGCCTCAACTCAACTTTAGTTTTGATGAAAGACAAACAAGTTAGTTTGATGAAAGACAAACAAGCACTATGGCAAGAAGGAAAAGAAGTGGAATTAGCTTAAACCATCATTCACTCAAAGCTTCAAGGATCATGGCAAGCAAACAAATATATCAATTCTCATTTGAACTACATTGATTAGAAATGCTCAAAAATGATATACACACTTGCCACAACACTTCACTTAAAGTTTAAAACAAATTCTAAGTTTTTCACTGATGTAAATCGATTAACATATCATGTAAATCGATTTACACATGTTTTCTCAAAAACTGATTGCCCCTGGCAGCAATCGATTTACATGGAGTGTAAATCGATTGATTACTAAACTGAGTTGAATTTTTAACACTTGTAAATCGATTTACACATCATGCTAATCGATTTACACTTCAAATTTTTTGAAAACAAGAACGTTACAAACCCGTGCAATCGATTTACATCTAATGCTAATCGATTTACACGTTGTAATTTTTGAAAAATCTGAACTGGTTTCAAGATATCCTTCACACCTTTTCTCCAATAGATGCATGGTCATACATTGCATCTTCTCAAGTTTTACAAACAGAAAAGTATCCTTTTGGAAAAGTATCTTGATTACTTTAAATACTAAATCTTTCAAATTATAAAACAACTCTTCTCTCATGCAATAATTCTGAACTTTGTAAAATATTCAAACTTCATATTTCTTAATTTTTAAGAACAAAGATTTTCTGCACTTTCACACATATAAGAACAGAAATCTTTGAGCATTTTCTGACCATTGTGTTACAGTTTAAATTTCTTACAAGAGAAGAAAGAAGAAACTTCATTGAAGTCACTCTATGTGATCAACATCTTTCAAGAAATCATATTTTACAGAATTATACAAAGTGTAACTTATTTCCAGGATTGTTGGAATTAAGAATTAGAATACTTTTGTTCCTTGTTGTTCATTGTTGGAAACAAGAGGTGTCTTTTGAGAGGATTGTTCTCAAGAGACTTATTGGAAATCAAAGAGGGTGTTCTTGGTATTTGTTAGTGTCTTTAGTTGATAAGACTAGGAAGAGTCTTGTAAAAGTTTTAACAAAATAGTGAAATCTCTTGCGTGTTTGCAAGGGAACTGGACGTACTTCCTGGGTGTGGAAGGAACCAGGATAAATCTCCGTGTCTCTTTACTTTATGCACTTTACCATTTTCCAAAGCACTAAAACAAAACCAGAAAGTATAAAATAAGTCAAAAATCGACCACCACCTAATTCACCCCCCCTCTTAGGCGCAATCTTAAACTTACATTTGGTATCAGAGCAGGTTATAGGTAACCTGCTCCTAGAGATCCTGAATGGCTTCCGCAAATCAACAACCCATTTTCAGAGATGGTGGTAGTAACAACACGCCTCCTCTATTCTGTGGTGAATATTTTGACTTCTGGAAAATACGCATGAAGGCGCATCTAGAATCACAAGGAGAAGAAATCTGGGATGCTGTAGAAAATGGTCCATTCATTCCTATAACAGTTATCAACGGTGTCGGCACGGCTAAACCCAAAACTGCATGGGATGATGACGACAAGAAAAAAGTCCTCTATGATAAAAAGGCCGTAAATCTACTTCAAGGTGCACTAAGCATGGATGAGTTCTTTCGTGTATCTGCATGCAAATCGGCGAAAGAAATATGGGACACCTTGGTACAAACACATGAAGGAACCGTTGAAGTTAAGAGCTCAAGGCTGAATACCTTAAGTCAAGAATACGAGTTATTCCGAATGCAGCCCGGAGAAACCATTCTCGACTTATAAAATAGATTTGTCCACTTGACAAATCACTTAAGTTCTCTTGGTAAAACCTTGACAAATGATGAACTCAACTTGAAAGTCCTTAGATCATTGACTAGGGAATGGAAACCAAAGGTAACAACAATCTCGGAAAAGAAGAGTCTCTCCGCAATGACTTCCGCTACATTATTTGGCAAACTTCAAGAATATGAAACGGAACTCGGTAGACTTGAAAAACATGAGAACCTAGAAAAGAAATCCAAAAACATTGCTTTAAAAATTGATTCAAAGGAAGTAGTAAAAGAAGACAATCCGAAAGAAGATGAAAATTTCATGCTTCTTGTTAAAAGACTTGAGAAGTTTTTTGGCAGAAATGACAAGGGAGGATCTCATGAAAATAAGAGAAAGCACTTCAAGAAAAGAGAAGCCTCCACATCAACACAAGATGTCTCATGTTATGAATGTGGAAAGCAAGGACATATCAAGCCAAACTGTCTAAATCTCCCAAAGAAAAACGGATTCAAAGGAAAGGACTCAAAACTCAAGAAAGCCTACATAGCATGGGAAGATAATGATATGAGTAGTTCATCGGAATCAGAAAGCGACAAATGTGCAAATTTAGCCTTAATGGCATCGCATCACTCCGACGACGAAGAAGAGGTATGCTTGAAATCCACATCAAATCTTTGGTATCTTGACAGTGGATGTTCAAAGCATATGACAGGAGATGTACACCAATTTTCATATCTAGTACATAAAGCCAAAGGGTATGTCACCTATGGAGACAACACCAAAGGAAAGATTCTTGGCGTTGGAATAGTTGGCACACCTCCATCCATTCAAATTGAGGATGTTCTCTATGTTGAAGGATTAAAGCACAACCTTCTTAGCATAAGTCAACTTTGCGATAGAGGGTTCAAAATCAAATTCAACAAAGAAGAATGCCTAATTATGGATGAGGCAACCAATGAGGTAAAACTCAAAGGTATAAGATCTAACAATATTTTTTTGATTACTTTAGATGATTTGTCTATGAAGGTACAATGTATCATGGTAAACAACAATGACGCTTGGTTATGGCACAAGAGGATTGCTCACATACACATGGAGCACTTGAACAAATTGGTTAAGCATGACTTAGTTATTGGTCTACCAAAGATGAAATTCATCAAAGACAAATTATGCAGTGCATGCCAAAAGGGAAAACAAACAAAATCAACTTTCAAACCAAAGAATGTGGTTTCAACAACAAGACCACTTCAATTGTTGCACATGGATCTTTTTGGTCCATCTAGAACAAGAAGCTTCAGAGGTAACATTTATGCTTTAGTTATTGTAGATTATTTTTCCCGTTTTACTTGGACTTTGTTTTTAGTGCACAAAAATGACGCATTCAAGGCATTCAAGATATATGCAAGACAAGTTCAAAATGAGAATTCATCAAAGATAACATCAATCCGAAGTGATCATGGTGGAGAGTTCCAAAACAGTCTGTTTGAAGAATTTTGTGAAGAAAATGGGATCTTCCACAATTTTTCAGCACCAAGTACTCCGAAACAAAATGGAGTAGTTGAAAGGAAAAATAGGTCTTTGGTAGAGCTTGCAAGAACCATGCTAAGTGACTCAAGTTTGCCTAAATATTTTTGGGCGGATGCGGTAAGCACGACATGTTACGTAAGCAATCGCGTAATCATAAGACCTATACTAAAGAAAACTCCATATGAGATTTTCAAAGGAAGAAAACCAAATATCTCTCACTTTCACATTTTCGGGTGCAAATGTTTTGTCCTTAACAACGACAAAGACAATCTCGGTAAGTTCGATGAAAAATAGGATGAAGGTATTTTTCTTGGTTACTCCCTTTCTAGCAAAGCTTTTAGAATTTACAATAAAAGAACTTTAACTATAGAAGAATCAATGCATGTTTCTTTTGATGATTCTAACACCACCAAGGAGGAAGTTGTTATTTGTGATGATGATGATTCTATAGATTTACCTCATGAGAATTCTTGCGAAGGTGGCAAAATTGTCAACCCGGAACAAACACATGAACTTTCACATCAAAATGGAAATGATGATGGTCTTCCTCAAGAATGGAGAACTCATCGTGATCATCCAATTGACAACATAATTGGAGATATTAGCAAAGGGGTATCTACTCGGCTAAATCTTAAGGATGCATGCTTAAATATGGCTTTTGTATCTCAAGTTGAACCTACCAAAGTGGCTCAAGCACTAGAAGATGATCAATGGATCCTTGCCATGCAAGAGGAGCTAAACTAATTCGAGCAGAATGAAGTTTGGGAACTTGTTCCTAATCCAGGAAATAAACGTATCATTGGAACCAAATGGGTATTCAAAAACAAGATGGATGAAAATGGCATAATCACTCGAAACAAGGCAAGACTAGTTGCTCAAGGATACAACCAAGAGGAAGGAATTGATTTTGAAGAAACTTTTGCTTCGGTAGCACGTTTGGAAGCAATAAGACTATTACTTGCATATGCATGCTCATTGGACTTTGAACTTTTTCAAATGGATGTAAAAAGCGCATTTCTCAACGGATTCATCAATGAAGAAGTCTATGTAAAGCAACCTCCCGGACTTGAAGACTTCAAACATCCTAATCATGTCTTCAAATTGAAGAAAGCTCTCTATGGGATGAAGCAAGCACCAAGGGCATGGTATGATAGACTAAGCGCATTCCTATGTGAAAAAGGGTTTGTAAAGGGTAAAGTTGATACCACTCTCTTCATAAAAAATGTTAATCATCATACTTTACTTGTACAAATCAATGTAGATGATATTATTTTCGGTTCAACTAACCAAAATATGTGCAAGGAATTTTCATCTATGATGCAAGGAGAGTTTGAGATGTCTATGATAGGAAGATTGAATTTTTTTCTCGGTCTTCAAATTAAGCAACTCAAACACGGTATCTTCATAAACCAATCAAAATATTGCAAATACCTTATAAAGAAGTTTGAGATGGAATGTAGCAAAGAAAGTGAAATTCATATGGGATCCGACACCTATCTTGATCCAGATGAATCAGGGAACTCTATTGACATAACTAAGTATCATGGAATGATTGGCTCTCTTCTCGATTTAACAACAAGTAGACCTGACATCATGTTCAGCGTTTGCCTATGTGCAAGATATCAAGCCAATCCTAAAGAGTCTCACCTTGCAGCAGTCAAGCGCATAATAAAATATCTCAAAGGAACAACCAACGTCGGATTATGGTATCCAAAAAGTAGTATGTGCAATCTAGTTGGTTATTCTGATGCTGACTATGCAGGTTGTAAGACTGATCGCAAAAGTACAAGTGGAACATGTCACATTCTCGGAAATGCCTTGGTTTCATGGTCATGCAAAAAGCAATCAAGCGTCGCTCTCAGCACTGACGAAGCAGAATACATTGCGGCTGGAAGTGGATGCGCTCAAATTCTTTGGCTAAAACAACAGTTACTTGACTATGGAGTAAACCTTGGATGCATACTGCTTTGATGTGATAACACAAGCGCGATCAATATTACAAAAAATCCAGTTATGCATTCCCGGACAAAACACATTGACATCAGACACCATTTCATCAGTCACGTACTCAAAGGAGATGTCGAGATTACTTTTGTGGACACTCAAAATCAACTCGCGGACATCTTCACAAAACCACTTGCAAAGGATGCTTTCTTCAAAATTCGTCGTGAACTCGGAATTCTAGATGAACAAGATGTATAAGGTGCACTCTATCCTTAACTATACATAAATATACATATATATGGGCTTAGAACCTGTTTCAAATGCTAAAAATACTGTTTTAAAATTTTTTCTTTTAAGTAAATCGATTTACTTAATGTGTAAATCGATTTACCACTTAAGCAAAAATCAATTTTAATAATTTTTTTTGTGTAAATCGATTTACCAAGTATGTAAATCGATTTACCACTGAAACTGAAGCGTTTTTATTTAATTTTTCACAGTGCAAATCGATTGATCCTTCACTTCAATCGATTTACACCTGTTCAACATGTGATATTTTTATGAGTCTTTAATATATTGGTCAACCTTACCTTGCCTCTCAACCTCCCACCTTATTTATGACAAATCTTGGAATCTTGACCACTCCACTCAATTAAATCTCATAAAGACCTCACTATCTCATAACACCAAAACTCCCTCACTATCTCATAACAACACAAAAATACTCTATCTTCCTTACTCAAAACCCTAACCATCTCCATGGCTCCCAAAAGAAAAGCAACAGCCTCAGAAAAAGGAAAGAAGAAAACCGTTGCAGCCTCTGAAAACTTATTCCTCGAGTACCTCTCGGATACACAACGTGAAAGATTCATCAAGCATTTTCAAAAGAAAATAATCTCAGCTCCCAAATTCGGTATGTTATCTACCTTTCCAGATGAATGCTTCACTTTTCAAAAGGATTTGATTGCTTATGGGTTAGAACCGTTAATATCATCACATGGTTACTATTATCCAGATCTAGTTCGAGTATTTTACAGCAACATGCATTATGATAACAACAAATGCTATACCTATGTGCTCGGAACAAGAATTCCTCTGCATTCCAAAACAATAGGCAGAATTTTGAACATCCCATATACTGGAAGTACCCTCTATGACCCAGAGGATGCTGACTGGGAAAATTATAGGAAGAGAGAATTCTTCTACAGCATTGGCCGGTTGTCAGAAGCTGAATACCGTGCAAAGCGGATTCGTAGTCTTGGCGGTATTATTCCGGCTCGGGACACTTGGAGTGCTGGTAATTTTCATATTGATGATAGATTGTTTCACTATTTTCTGGTCTATATTTTGTTTCCTAGAGCAGGAAATCACTGCACCGTGACCGATCTAGAATTGCAAATACTCTATGCAAGGAAAAATGGCATTTCGGTAAACTGGGCTAAACTGATTGTGGTGCATATGTTAAGAGTTGCCACAAGGGCTACTTTTCTGCCATATGCATACTTTATCACAAGGATCTTAGAAGCTTTTGATATTGATTTTACTGGGTTTGAGAGGGTTGAAATGGATCCAATCAGCAATAGGATCTCCATCAAAAATGTTGATTCTCGGATGGGTGTTCATTTCGATTCTGAAGCAAAAACCATCACATATATTGGAGAGGATGTTGTAGGTGATGAAGGCAATAATGCGGATGAAGAAGAAAATGATGTTCCTCCTCCTGCTGCCTCTTCTGGTCCAACCAACCAAGATGTTATGGATTTCATGACTCAACAGTTTGCATCTCTCAACTCTAACATCAATGCTCAATGGATCGCGATAAATGATTCTACCTCCTCTCGCATCAATGCTTTTCAGAATGATGTGAATCAACAGTTTTCATACCTATACTCACATCTTCATATTCCTCCATACGATCCAAACAATCCAGCACATCCGCCTCCTCAATACACCGAACCACCTCTACAACAACAATTTCCATATCAAGGACCCTTCTAAAATTTTCCTGACCAATATTATTAAATTCTTGTTATTTATCATTATGTTTTTGTTTTGTATTACTTCAAGTGTTAGTATTTGTATTATGTATCTTTGAAATTCGTTCACTATATTTAGAAATTTGTGTTTTAGTTTATGTTCATATTTGTTTCAAATTGTTATAAGTATCATCTTATGTTGCATCTTTCCATTCTTTTTGATAATGTCAAAGGGGGAGAAGGATGTGATAGCACTTTATGGTTGTTTGTTTCAATTTTCCTTACAGGGAAAGCTTTCAAAACTTTTTCTCCATAGGGGGAGAAATCTAACTTAGGGGGAGAAAACTCCTCTTGCTCCAATTCTGAACAACTCATAAAGAAAGATGGTTTGTCATCATAAAAAAGGGGGAGAATGTAATCTCAAGCCTAAACTCAACTTTAGTTTTGATGAAAGACAAACAAGTTAGTTTGATAAAAGACAAACAAGCACTATGGCAAGAAGGAAAAGAAGTGGAATTAGCTTAAAGCATCATTCACTCAAAGCTTCAAGGATCATGGCAAGCAAACAAGTATATCAATTCTCATTTGAACTACATTGATTATAAATGCTCAAAAATGATATACACACTTGCCACAAAACTTCACTTAAAGTTTAAAACAAATTCTAAGTTTTTCACTGATGTAAATCGATTAACATATCATGTAAATCGATTTACATATGTTTTCTCAAAAACTGATTGCCCCTGGCAGCAATCGATTTACATGGAGTGTAAATCGATTGATTACTGAACTGAGTTGAATTTTTAACACTTGTAAATCGATTTACACATCATGCTAATCGATTTACACTTCAATTTTTTTGAAAACAAGAACGTTACAAACCCGTGCAATCGATTTACATCTAATGCTAATCGATTTACACGTTGTAATTTTTGAAAAATCTGAACTGGTTTCAAGATATCCTTCACACCTTTTCTCCAATAGATGCATGGTCATACATTGCATCTTCGCAAGTTTTACAAACAGAAAAGTATCCTTTTGGAAAGGTATCTTGATTACTTTAAATACTAAATCTTTCAAATTATAAAACAAATCTTCTCTCATGCAATAATTCTGAACTTTGTAAAATATTCAAACTTCATATTTCTTAATTTTTAAGAACAAAGATTTTCTGCACTTTCACACATATAAGACCAGAAATCTTTGAGAATTTTCTAACCATTGTGTTACAGTTTGAATTGCTTACAAGAGAAGAAAGAAGAACCTTCATTGAAGTCACTCTATGTGATCAACATCTTTCAAGAAATCATATTTTACAGAATTATACAAAGTGTAACTTATTTCCAGGATTGTTGGAATGAAGAATTAGAATACTTTTGTTCCTTGTTGTCCATTGTTGGAAACAAGAGGTATCTTTTGAGAGGATTGTTCTCAAGAGACTTATTGGAAATCCAAGAGGGTGTTCTTGGTATTTGTTAGTGTCTTTAGTTGATAAGACTAGGAAGAGTCTTGTAAAAGTTCTAACAAAATAGTGAAATCTCTTGCGTGTTTGCAAGGGGACTGGACGTACTTCTGGGGTGTGGAAGGAACCAGGATAAATCTCTGTGTCTCTTTACTTTCTGCACTTTACCATTTTCCAAAGCACTAAAACAAAACCAGAAAGTATAAAATAAGTCAAAAATCGACCACCACCTAATTCACCCCCCTCTTAGGCGCAATCTTAAACTTACATGGTCGAGTCTAAGGAGACTTTTATGAAGGAGAGTTGGGAGGAGGTTGTAAAAGCCAACAAAGAGGCTACTAAGATGTTGGCCATGATTAAAAAGAAGAAGGAGGACCCGGTCCCCAAATAGAAAAGGGCCACTAAAGTACGCCTTCAAATTGATGCTTTGAATAAGGAACTGGAAACACTTGCAGAAGAAGAAGAAGAAGAAGAAATAATCGACAAGGTCATCAATCCCACTTAAGAAAAGGTCAAAAATTGTCTTGGATGCTGTAGCTAAAGGCGAAGAGATATCTTTTGTCTAAACTTAGATCAAGCAACTCAAAATTCAAACAGAAGATTTCAAACTCAAGCCTATCACTTTAATGATCAACTATGTGTATTCCAAGATTTATACAAACATTTCTAATTGCTTGTACTTTGTATTTTCTGGTTTGTACTTTTTGAACAATGGCCTTAGGCCACCTTTAAATGAAGTATTTTCCCTTTAATGCCTAATATATTAATGCTTAATATATTTTAATCATTGCACGTACTTATGTATGCTTGTAGTTGTTTTCACACAGTTTTTTCCAACATAGCAACTCGACGACTACTTATTTTGTCGAAATTTTGACTTCTTGAAGATTAGGCCTATACCTCTTCAAATACTTTCCATTTACTCTCAAAATTCGTCGATCTAAGGCCAATTCTTCAATTTCACATGCATTGTTGGAAAAAATCCGTACTATCTTAAAAGGTCCTTCCCAATTTAGGGACCATTTTCCCAAAACTCTATCATTCATGTCCATAGGAAATATAACTTTCCAAACCAAATCATCAACAAAAAATAATTTATCTTTTACCTTCTTATTGTAGGCTCTGGCAACTCTCTCTTTTTGTCTTCTAAGCGAATCTAAAGCTGACATCCTTTCTTCATCCAAGTCGACAAGCTCATCTATCATCATGCTCCAGTAATCTTCAGATGGTAATTCATTTTTCCTCTGATCCCTAACTGACTGTACACAAATCTCTATTGGTAATACTGCATCATGTCCATATGTGAGTCAAAATGGAGTAGTCCCTGCTGCTTCTTTTGGTGAACTTCTACATGCCCATAAAGCTTTATCTAGTGTTTTATGCCAATTCTTTGGTTTCTTTCCTACATGCTTCTTGATCAGGCTAATTATAACTTTATTGGCCGCTTCGACACAAATTACATGATTAAAGTTTCCTTGACACACCTATATTCCCTCAACACTTGTTTAATCACCAGTTCTGAATCTCCCATAATTTCGACATTCCTTGCCCCCAATTATAGCAGAAGTTCAAGTCTTGTTATCAAAGACTCATATTCTGCTTCATTATTTGTACATACACCTTCAATTTTGTACTTGAAATCTGCTATAGTTCCACTTGGAGAAATAATAACTCCTCCTATACCAATTCCATTTTTATGACTAGAACCGTCAAAATATAACTTCCATGGCACCACGTCCATGATTTTTGGGGCATACCGACCATTGAATGGTCAACAAGGAAGCCAGCCATAATTTTCCCATTTATTGCTTTCAATGGAATATAAGTCAGAGAATATTCAGTTAATGCTAAATCCCATTTACCAATTTGACTATGCATAATTGGTTTAGAAAACATGTGCTTAATGATATCAAAATGAGAAGACACATACACATCAACTGGCTTGATATATTGCTTCAATTTAATACAAGATAACTACAAACAAAAGCATAGTTTTTCTATATCACTATTGTTGTACCCCAAAATTTTCCCTCCCATTTTTACTCAAAACATGTTCCTAGAGGTCCTCAATTGCTCAAGGTTGACCAAGAATTGACCAGACAAATTCTCCTCCTAAGCAATGAACCTCTAACTAGGGTTTCACTTATCATCAATATGGGTGAGCTCTAAAGGTCTCAAATATTTTACATTATGCTAATATGCCTTCAAGATTGTCCATGAAAAGTTTCATGCCTTGCACTACAAGTTTGCTCAGTCAATTGCTCAAATGCTTGGAAATCAACTGTACTAGGTCAAAAGTCAACTATGGCCCATGTACAGTGAAACTTCAAGATTTTTGGTCAACATCAACATTTTGAATTTATATCCATCATTTGATCAAGGGTTGATCATGATTCCTCAAAGAAATGTCCCTAATTTATCAAAAGCCAAGAATTGCTAAATTAGGATTTCTATAGGAAAAGTCAACTGAACTTTGACCAGGCATAACTTTCACACACTTCATCCATTTTCCCCCAACCAAAGCTCATATTGAATACAATATCTTTCCCTACAACTTCTCTTCATCCCTCAAGTGCAAGAAATGCACCATTTGAAAGATACAAGCTCATACATTACAAGTTTTTTTTAGAAAGTCAACAAAAGGCACTTTTTGTCAAGACCATTTACATCAAGATAAATTCTTCAAATGCAAAATTTATCAAAAGATGGAATGAAGTAGACATCTTGGGATTTCCAAAAAGTCTAAGATCATCATCATGAGATCAAAATTGAGCAAGTTATGGCTTTCCAAATTTGGGAAAATTTGGGAAATTTCAAGAAAAGTGCTTTGAGCAAATTTGAAGTTTTAAGGCAAGGGCTCCAAAAACACTCTTACCATGCCTTGCATTTTTTAATTATTTTTTACACATTTATTTTAATTTATTTCAAGTAAATATAAAATAAAATTTATAAAATAATTAGAGATGGGCTTGGAGCTTTGGGTTGATGTTTTGGTTTGCCTTGAAGCCCATGATTTCGTGCAGCATGTCCAAACTCATTCAAATTTCAAAAAAAGGACAAGTTTCCATGTTTTTGGCCAAAGTTACAAATATTTATTCATGGATTTAAAACACATGATCATGGCTGTTTAATTCCTTGCTCTCTTGTCCCTTCCTTATACTCTATATAAGCATCATGCTTGCAAGCCAATAAGATGCAGACACATCCCCAAAAAGTCACACAAAATTGCAAATTTGTCAAAGTTGTTAAAATTCAAAAACATAATTACATCCTCCCTCATCCCAAACAAAGGATCTTAGAACATTCCTGGAGATTCCTTGAAGCTGTTCCAGCCATTACCAAGCCCTGAAGCATCATAAAATGTCGCAACTAGCCTTGACGGTTTGCATTCATTTTTCAAATTTGTTTATTCAATTCATGTAATTTAAATCCATTTTGACCATGCATTTTTGTTCATTTGAGTATTTGCAAGCTACCTGCATGGTTGGATTGAAGTTTTGATGCAGGAATCACATTTGGCCA
Source organism: Vicia faba (assembly GCA_948472305.1). Classification (NCBI taxonomy): domain Eukaryota; kingdom Viridiplantae; phylum Streptophyta; class Magnoliopsida; order Fabales; family Fabaceae; genus Vicia; species Vicia faba. The sequence continues at coordinate 1,451,939,010 of OX451739.1, forward strand.
TGGTTAGGGTTTGAACCTTCGAAATGGGGTATTTCAAATCGGCCAAAATTGGACCCAACCATTGGTACCATTGTGCTCAGGAGGTTGAGGACAATCGACCCATGGCCACAAAGTTAATTTTTGTTACGTATTATGGATGTTGTAAAACGCGGGTGCTATAGTGATAAGCAAAAAATGTCAGTATAGGTCCAATCTCTAACACGGCGGAGGGAGGAAGGGAATGATGTGTGGCAGCCTTCCATTAGTCAGTTCAAATCCTCACGCGTTTTTTTAAGTTTTTAATATAACTGACCAATTTTCTTATATTATATTTTTGTTTTGTTTTATGTAAGATTGAGTTGGCAGCACAGTTAGTAAAGCAGTGCGCATGTGAGGGAGAGGACCTGGGTTCGGGTCCTAGGTCCAACATTTTTCAATTTTTTCACAATATCTCATGCAGAATCCAATACTCCGCAGGGCCTATTGCCCATCATGCACCATCAGATTTGGCCATCAGATCACAATCAATTTGGATCCAAGAGTCTTGATTGGAGATCCATCATGCGCCCTCAAAGTTTTCACCTCACTTGATCCAGCGATTGGCCTGGGCTTAGCTTTCAGCCATAAAGCCCAATTTCTAATTCTTTTTGCTTTATTTAATTATTTCATTTCTTAATCATTTTTAATTATAATCATAAAAACAAATCATAAAAAAATTAAAAAAAATTAAAAAATAGATTTAGGTTTCCTAAAATTATTTTAATTAATTAGTTAATTATTTTAATTTTATTTTATTAACTTTAAAATCAATTAGACTTAGGTTATTTCATTCAAATATTTTCTTAAATAAAAAATGCAAAAAAATTTAGGTTTTTGTTTAGAATTTAATTTTGATCAATAACTTTCTTTTATTTTAATTAATTAAATTTAGGTTTAATTTAATTTATTATTTTCCTAAATAAACAAAAACAACAAAAAAGATTTTTACTTAGCAATTCCCTAGGTTTCTTTTAGACATAATATTCGTTTCGCGCGCATTATTTTGTTCTCGCATTTTTTTAATAATAATGTAACTGTATACTGGTATGTAATAGACTAAGTAGGACTTTTTTTCGCTTCCTTTATTTTCACTTTCCCCCAATTTTGCATATTTTAAATACCCCCCCCCCCCCCCCCCCCGAAGCCATTTAATAATGTAGGTTTATACTTTCACACTTTATTTCCTGCAAAATATTACTGCTAGTAACTAGGCATGCATGGCAAGACTGAATTAAAATGTTAGCAAACCCTAAATGTGCAAATATAAATAACATGAATCAAACACAATTGCACATGCGCACCTCTAGGGTATCCCACTTCGGTTGCCTTCGGAAAACGGTCACAATTCTTGAAACGTGAGAAGTTTTAGTGGCTATCCTCTAGTTTGAAAGATCACAAGTCCCTCGATGACCCTCTTGATGTTGCCTCGGTTATAAGTGATCTTAGAACTTTAGGATAGTTACTAAAATTCCTCGCCAAGTTGCCTTCGTGACCGTAACATTCCTTTGATTGTCCCTCAAACATCCAATGATAGGGCTACCTACTCACTAATAGTAGGATAATGCTGTCTAAAGGATGGGAGGAAAAGAACGCCTTTTTCGAGTATAAAAGTAGATAGCTATTAGAAGTTTGCTCAAAACATTTTGCACTTACACAAATACTACTTTTCAAAAAACAAATTTTCAAAAAAACATTTGCCTTGTCAACACTCTTGAGGACTGATACAAGAGTTAGCACAAAGCAAATCTCTGCACTAAGGCATTTTCCAAATATTTTCAAACACACAAAGCACAAAGTACTTTCAAAATGAGCTAACCACTAAGAGACCGTAGAAAACTACGGATGGAAAGGGTGCTAACACCTTCCCTTTCCATAATCTACCCTCTTACTCAAAATCTCGAAAAGGTCTTTTTCTGTTCTTTTCACCCTTTCCTTAATTTGAATAAAAGAAAAGTCGATGGCGACTCTTGCTTACCATAATATTTGCGAATACAAAATGCAAAACCAGTATTAAACCGTCGGTTCTGCCACCGTATCACAGAACTAGCGACTCTGCTGGGGAAAATAAAAAGTGGGGTTACCTTAGAGCTTAGTTCATTTTAAAATTGCTTTCATTGTGTGTTTCTACGCTTTACTTTTGAGGGTTTGTTTGGGTTGTTACTATAGATCCTACACCCAGATCTGGGGCATCTTATTAGGTAAGTAGCAATAAATCATGGAAGTTGTATGATGTAGACCGATATGGAAAAAGTGATAGCTACGTTAGTGTGATACTTTGGTGTTTACTAATGTTCCTTGAGTCAGTCAAGGATAACATTAGGCTTCCTTAGTGTCATTAAGCACTAACTGACCTTTAGAACCTTTAATTGACTCATCCTAAGCCATTAGAAAGTAGTGAGATGGCCGGCTATGGTTCTGACCGAAGATTGGTTGATACTCGATACTACACTCATTGAGACTAGACTTTTGGGATATTTTGGCTGCAATACTCCGGTGCTTGAGCTAGAACAATGCCTAAAATAAAGGTCAGTGATATGAGACTCCTTAGAACCCGATTACTATTAATAGGACATGTTGAGCCAACTAAAACTTCAAGAGGGTACTAACCTTTAAAACTAATGCAAGCCTTTAAACCTAAGGTCTCTGTGTGACTTGTTTGTGTTTGATATACTTGTGATTTCAAAGCATAATCGTAACATCATAAACAACAAAACATGTCATGTACACTAACCGTTTCAAGGGTCTGTGGATTTATCTCTTATCTATTTTGTAGGTCATGGATTCAGCTCGCAGAAAAACAATCTGAATCAATTTTGTAGAGATCCCTCCCAAGCTCAAAGAATTGGTTTCAAAGGTTCCTGAGAGTTCCTCATTTAACAAGAGATATGGCTACTTGCTCAGTTTGGTTGTTACCGGTTTTGACGAAGGTTTGATGAGTGTCTTATTCCAATTCTTCGACCCTAAGCACCACTGCTTCACATTTCTAGACTATCAGTTGGGGCCTACGTTGGAAGAATTCTCCAAAATACTCGGTTTGCCTATATTGGAGCAGATACCCCTTACCAGTTTAGAACAAGATCCAACTGCTAAAAATGTTTCGATAGCTTTGCATTTGAAGCCACCTGACATTGAGTCCAATTGGGAAAGAAGGAGTGGAGTTAAGGGCCTCCTCACAAGTTTCCTAATGAAGAAAGCCCATGTATTCCTAGACGCTATAATTTACCATGCCTTTGAATGTGTTTTAGCTCTTTTGATCTACGGTTTGGTTATGTTCCCCAATTCAGACCAGTTTGTAGATGTCAGTGCCATCAACATTTTCTTTGCTCATAATCCAGTGCCTACGTTGCTCGGAGATATTCTGCACTCACTCCATACACGCACCATGAAGAAGCGAGGGACTCTTATGTGTTGTGTACCTCTAGTCTATAGGTGGTTTATTCACACCTTCCTCGGCCAGTAATTAAGAACAAATTAGGCTTAAAATGGAACCAGAGATTAATGTCTCTTTCTCACTCGGACATCTATTGGTGCCCTCGCTCCCAAGAAGACATCTCTTTTATTGATCGCTGTGGAGAATTTCCCAATGTACCACTCCTTGGCATTAAAGGAGGCATCACCTACAACCCCTCTTTAGGTCTACGTCAGTTCGGTTACATCCGGAGGGATGGTCCTCATGATATGCTCATTCAAAGTATTGTATTCGACTATTCAAATGACCTACAAGGTTATCATCAGAGGTTAATCTGCTCTTGGGGAATGGTTAAAAAGACTAATAGAAGGACTCTAGGGCACAATAACTCCATCCCTTTGGAGCCATACCTCAAATGGGTGCAAATTCGTGCTCAAAATCTCATGATTCCGTATGCTACTATCCTACCAGTGATTTCAGAGCCTATTGTTCAAGGGGTCGAGTCTCACATCATTCTTCATCCTTATATGCCAACAAACTTTGAAGAATAACAAAAATCTTGGATACAACTCAAAGAAGAACGAGATACCTTTGAGTCCCAATTCTATGCCAGTGAGAAAAAGGTGTTAGAACCGACAAAGCGGCTTCATAAAGAGCAGAATTTGAATGCCTACATTATCACCAAAAGGAAGCGTCCTAGGGAGACTTAGAAATTTTAGAAGTTTCTTATTTTTTATTCCTTTTTAAACTTTGATTTCATTTGAGATTACTAAAAAAAAGTCTTTGTTTTTGTTTTGGTTAAAAGAGTTTAAATCCTATAACGCCCTTGAAAACATTGCATACATATATTATACATATCATTGCATAAACATGTTTCAGGACAAGTTTCTTATCTTCTTCACTGCTTATTTCACACAAGAAGAAATGGCTCTTGATCAGACAGTAAAGGATCTCAAAAACCAATATGCTCAATTTAAAGAAATATTCCTGAGTCTAGCGAAGGGGCAAGAAGAATTGAAAACATTCCTCGCCAGGAATCTGACCAAGAAATATCCTGACAACGACAAGGATGAACAGTTGGAACAACTGCAAGCTGAGGTAGAAGCAATGAGAATCCAGATGCTGGGGAAAATGGATCTTATCCAAGGCCTAGCCCGGGGACAAGAAGATCTAAGAGGCATTGTCAACAATCTTCATCAAGAAGGATGCAACCGTATGAGGCAAATGGTCGAGGATGGGGATCAAGTCATTCATCAACCCCTGATGGGACAAAAAGTTAGCTTGGAGAGTAGGCCTTTCCAGATGGTTGTTACGCCAATGGTCCAACAATGACCTCGCCAACCACAACAGGGTAATAAGCAAAATCAAGACAAGCCCGAGAGGAAATTCACCAAAATTAACATGTCCTTGATTCAAGCATTGCATCAGGTATTGGAGGCCAAGCTGGTTACGTTAAAGGATCCTCCTCAGAATCCCAACACTTCCTCCCCAATGTACAATCCAAATGCAAGGTGTGCGTACCACTCCAACAGTTCTGGACATGACACTAATAGCTATTGGGCGTTGAAGAACAAAATTCAAGACCTGATTGATGAAGGAGTGCTGGAGTTCACATAAGGTGATCAGACTAAAGTCTTCTGCCATCCCTCAAAGGCACACCATCTGAAGTGACAAGTTCAGACAAATGGGCTTTTTGTTCATTTGAATTTTTCAAATTGTAATTTTCTTTTTGTTCGAACACTTATTCATGTCAAACTTTGTTATTTCATCACTGCATCACATATGTTTGTCTTGAATCAATTCATTTGTATTCATTATTTAAAAATGCATTCTTACTTCCTTTTTGTGATATTCAACTCTTAATTAAAAACTGTAAGCCTTTAGAGGGAGGATGACGAAAAAGATACCATAATCACTATAGTATGCTTAGGAACAGACCTTGCTGACGATGTACAGGCATTATTTCAAATCCTAAACAATGGAGTAATAAGGAATATAATCCCTAGTCAACCCCTTTGAGCCTAAGAGGTAGGAGTTTTTCTTTTCGCACAAATTAAAACCCTTAATCATAACCCGGGGCAGGGTAGTTTTCTCAGTTAATTCAGATGTGTATTCAATCGCAAGCTTTCCCTTCATACACGATAAATAGTGTAGAAGATGATCTCCAAAAAATAATGATGGTTCCACATATTCATCAAAAGCAGGCAGTCATTATCTCTCAAAAGAAAATCCCGTTGAGTCAAAACCTATGAAGGAGACTTAAAAAATTGGGGCATCCCGCTGACTGTTATCACAAAAAAAAACAGTTCAGGCAAAAAGTAGGGATAATAGAATAAAATAAAAAAATAGGTCGCTACAAATCCACTACAAACAGAAAAGGTTACCAAAATGTCTTCCTTCTTAAACAAACGTTCAATTTCTGAACCATCACCAAGTATCTGAGCAAAGATTCCAAACTCAATTGGGATCTAAATGCATAATTAACTGAGCATAGGACTAAAGAACATCACGAAGAGTAGGTTGAGTACAAATAAAATTTAAGCCTTTATCCTTTGTTTCTTGAACCGTGAACCAGGCCACGTTATAACCCTTAAAAGTCCTAGCTGAAGCATGGGTTAGTTCGGAAGCATACTGTTACAAAAGGTATCCTGACTCCTGTAAGGTTTACTATTAAATCCTGAGTTGATATCACACTTTTAAAAAATTTGTTTGTTTTACTAAAAAATGAATTTTCAAGCTTTAAGACAGACATAAGCTTTGCATTCTTAAAATACCATTGTTTGCATATGACTATTTGTTCAACAACAGAGAAATTCACATAACGAATATTCAGTGAACGGAGATCCTCTCAATGGACTGAATCACCTCAGACGGAAAAATTCCAGTAACAGGCCTTTCATAATTAAGGGGCATAGCACGGTGTCTAGCTGATCTGGGGCAGTCAAATCAAGGTTTAAGGAATCCCTCAAAAATTCCAAATAACCAGGGGCATATCTCCATCTGAATCACTTGGGGCATTGGACATGAATTCCAACAATAAATCATGTATGATCAATCAAACACCTTCTGGCAAGTGTGACAACACTTACTACTATGGACAGTGACAATTCTCCGTACCCGATGAACGTGGACATAGTCGGAAAATACTACGCATGAACAAAGACCCGCTAGGTTGACTATCCTAGGCAAAAAATAAGGGCATCCCGTCGAACCAAAAGGGTTCGGGAAAAAATTAGAGATATACATAAAAAAAATCTGTACACCCGGCAAGTCGAAAACCTAAAAAGAAGGGTTGGGAAAAAAAGGGTATCCCGGTGAACTAAAAACCTGAAAGGGCAAAAAGTTAGGGATTAAAACATACGACTACTGTAGCGATAGAGAAGTTCAAGACTAAGCCATTGGATTGACTAAACTTTATACAAATCAAAATAAAAATCGCCACCGCGCTTTATTGTTTCCAAATGAATGGGAAAAGAGCGAATAACCCAAAAAAAGGGGGAAAGATTCAAGGTAAGGGGGTTGGTTATGCAAAGGGAAGGTATTATCACCCTAAACATCTACGGTACTCCGCAAAAGCCTCTTTGTAAAATATGTATATTTTGGCTATAAAAAAAGTTGAATATAAAAAATGGATGGGGGAGGTGAGAAAAGAAATATATTTATTTTATAATTTTTGCACCCTCCGCGATTGCGAATCTTTAGTGCCTACATACCACCTTTTTGTGTAATATGGGATCAGGGTACACGTAGTTCCTCTTTTAGAAAATTTAAGACACAAATGTGTTGGTTAATTTTATGAGATAAACATCATCGTCATTGTCCGTGTGGAAAACATACTTACTACCCACAATTATGGGAAAGGAGAATTTGCATCATCTCAAAGTGGAGGATATGGCTTGGATTTTAAAATCAACAATGCCTCACTCAACACCCAAGTGGAAAATATCTCTCTTCACTACATATTGTGGAAGTATAGTTGTTTGCATCATTACAAGGATTGACAAGAGTTCAACCATTTTGAGAAAAGTTTAAAGATAAAAGCCAAAGCGGAAAAATGATTTGAAATGAGATTGATTGACTTTTAGTCTTCTCACAAAAAAATGTCAAGGTATTATTAATTTGATTGGAGCTTATTTATGAAAGATGTTTTGAAAATGCAGGGATATTGGCGATGTCCAAACTCATATACCACTTTAGCGCAGCACCGGTCAAACTATCTTGAAAGAAGTGAATCAGCAGACGCTGATCATCAGTATGGGTAGACATTCTCCTCACGTACATTACCAGATGAGCACGAGGGAAAGTGTTGCCCTTATACTTCTCAAACTCCGGGACCTTAAACTTAGCAGGTATCTTAACATTCGGGACCAAACATAGCTCATTCACATTCTGCCTAAATAGCTCTTTTCCCCTGAGGGCCTTCATCTCCCTTGGCATCTTGTCAAACTGCTCTTGAAAATCATCCATTCTGTCATAAAGATCCAAGTCTTCACTCGGTGGAGGGAAATGACGACACCCATCATCATTAACAAACAGAACCATATTTACCGAAGGAGGTGCAGCAGGAACAACATGCACCACAGGAGGTGCAGAAGTAACAGTAGTTTAAACAATCGGAGTATCTTGAGGACCATGATTGAAACCTTCAGGTGAAAAATTCTCTTGCATTCCCTATGGATAACCTTGATGCATGAGATTAACAGCAGGAGTAGCAGACACGGGAACAGTCAGAGCTTCAGTAGTTTCCCTTGTTAGTTGAGGTTGAACACTCGGTGGCTGATTCTGAGCAGCCACCAGAGCTTCCATCAGAGTAGTCAGATTGGCCATGCCGGCCTTCAAAGCAGAAACTTCCTCGCACAGATTGCGATTCTCTTGTTCTAAGTTGTCCATCTTCTTTTTGAAATTAGCCCGAGTGTTGTAGTGATGAGTCAGCTTGCTATTGAAGTAAAGAAGATTGGTAAGACACCTGGATATGCATATCAAATGTAATAAATATGTGCAATATGATGCATGATATGCAATGCACATGATTATTTTTACTTTGTTTTTTAATATTTCAAGGGATTTAAAGTTTATAGACATATTGCAAAACATCAAAGTAATAACGCATTTGAAATACTGAAATTTTTTATTATAATAACTTCAAAATGGATTACAAGTTTCAATGATCCCAAGTACAAGATGAAAATAAAATCTGAAACCCTGAGAAATAGAACTGATGGAGATCACTCTGTGCGCTGGCGCTTCCCCGTGAGCCTGGCAATCTGAGCCTTCAACCTCTGGTTTTCTTCCGCATGTCTGATGGCAACCTCCTTCTAATCATCTGAATCAGGAAGTGAGCAATCAACACCTGATTGAGGCTTAGGAGAAAATAAATCCCCTTGCCTCTCCATAGATTCTACCGCTCGACTCTAAAGGATCTCAATTAAGTCGTCTTTCTCCTTCAGGTTTGCTATGTAGGAACTCTCTAAAGTTTGGAACTTGTTCTTCCAAGCATCCCTTTCCTGTTGCATCTTAACCAAAGCAAGTTGCATCTCTTCTAGATCATCTAATAAGGGAGGAGTGGTCTTCACAAATAGACCAGGCATGGGTGTCTCCCGGGTATACGGCATCTTTAACTGAATGGCTCTCAATCGGATCCATTGAAGATATGGCTCCAGAGAAACAACACCCCTAGGTCCCAAATCCTTCCTACTCTTATAATGAATGTGTCGCCAGGCCTTCGTAATCTTCTCCCTAGCTTCCCTATGGTCTTCTCCTTCCTTCATAAAGAAACTACTCAAATGAATACTATTTGGTTTATCCCTCATCGGATAACCGAGCTGTCGCCGTACAAGAACAGGGTTATAGTAAATTCCTCCCTTTGTACCAAGAAGAGGTACATTAGGGAAACTACCACAACGGTCAATAATCTCTATATCCTGGTAAGCTCGATGATACCAATCAATATCCGAGTGAGTAAGTGCCATGATCTTAGGAGCCCAACGGGGTTCCTTCTTGACATCCCTAAAAACATCAGACTGAGGCATATGAGAGATAAACCACCATTACAACAGGGGCGTGCAACAAATAATCATCCTCCATGGTAAGAATTTCGAAGATGGATAGAGTAATAAGCATCACCCAACAATGTAGGAATTGGGTTTCCAATCATGAAAATCCTGATAGCGTTAATGTCAACAAACTTGTCCACATTAGGAAATAAAAACAACCCGTAAGCAAGTAGAGCAAAGATGGCCTCAAAAGCAATTGTACTCTTCATTCTGGAAAAGTAACGACCTTTCTCCAATAAGAACTGAGATGGTAATCCTCTAATCCCTCCTTTAGTAGTCATATGGGCTTCCACCTCAGACTTCCCCAGATGAATCAAGGTAGCAATCTCATGTGGTTTTGGCTCCCTCTCCAAACCAGTAAAAGGAACACGATCGGTAACAGGTACATCTAATAAATAAGAATACTCCTCCAGTGTGGGCATCAACAGATAGTCGGGAAAAGTAAAGCAATGATACATCAGATCATAGAACTGGACCAAGGTCGAGAGAATACCCTCCTTCATCTTCAGCTTCATGAGTAGAATAATGGATCCATACTTCTTCCAAAAGACTACAGAATACTCGATCTCGGGAATTAGACAGATTAACTCATCTATCTTGGGATCCTTGAAACTGTATTTCCCGGTCTTCCTCTTTCCATAATCCATGGTTATAAAGTACGAGATATTCACAAATGGTCAACCTTTAAATCCCTCGAAATATGGTTTCTTCAAAAGATGCTTATGAGTACATGGATGCATGATGCAACAATCACACACAAGATCACACATATAGGGTTCATAGGTTCAACGTCACGAGCATGAGGTCGAAGGTACTACCCATAAGGTATTGGTCTAAAAGTTATCACCTTCTGAACAAGGTTCTAGAGGTTCCCAGAGTCTACATCCTTCCTTCGGATATTACCAACTTCCCGATTAACTCGGTAATTAGTAATATTCTCAAGAAAGACTTGTCCGAGTGTAGTATCGTGTGACAACTATTTTCGGATTACTCCGTCATAGCTTCCGCACTACATCTAAAAGGCCAAGATGGGTTTGGTATTCTACGGTCCTCAGTTTCAGCAGGCTCCCTGGTCGAAAGCAGTACGTCTTCCCGACTACTCGGTAAATGACACTACAGTCAAAGGGGCCTCCACTAAGTGGGGGATCTCATGTCTCCATTTTTGGGATTACTCCCTCAAAGTTAACATGACTATACCTCCCATCCTATCTTAAAGTTTGCCCAAGTCCGGGTATAGGACTTATGAGTAATCACCAAGCACCCTGAAAACTAGGAAAATCCAGACAAACATATATACAACATATAACAAAAAAAACCAGTAATGTCACATATACAGATATAAACAAAGATAGGCTTAACCCACTTAGGGATGGACCAACGAGAGGTCAATCTTTCCCTAGTGAAGTCGCCATTTTTCTGTAGCGGTAGAAATGTTCAAGACTAAGCCATTGGGTTGACTAGACTTTATACAAATCAAAATAAAAATTGCCACCGCGCTTTACTGTTTCCAAAGGAATGGGAAAAGAGCGAATAACCCAAAAAGAGGGGGAAAGATTTAAGGTAAGGGGGTTGGTTATGCAAAGGGAAGGTATTAGTACCCTAAACATCTACGGTACTCCGCAAGAGCCTATTTGTAAAATCTGTATATTTTGGCTATAAAAAATGGATGGGGGAGGTGAGAAAAGAAATATATTTATTTTATAATTTTTGCACCCGCCGCGGTTGCGAACCTTTAGTGCCTACGTACCAGCTTTTCGTGCAATAGGGGATCAGGGTACACATAGTTCCTCTTTTAGAAAATTTAAGACACAAATGTGTTGGTTAATTTTATGAGAAAAACATCATCGTCATTGTGCGTGTAGAAAACATACTTACTACCCACAATTATGAGAAAGGAGAATTTGCATCATCTCAAAGTGGAGGATATGGCTTGGATTTTAAAATCAACAATGCCTCACTCAACACCCAAGTGGAAAATATCTCTCTTCACTACATATTGTAGAAGTATATTTGTTTGCATCACTATAAGGATTGACAAGAGTTCAACCTTTTTGAGAAAAGTTTAAAGATAAAAGCCAAAGTGGCAAAAATGATTTGAAATGAGATTGATTGATTTTTAGTCTTCTCACAAAAAATGTCAAGGTATTATTAAGTTGATTGAACTTATTTATGAAAGATGTTTTGAAAATGCATGGACATGAGTCCAAGTTTATTATGAAAGTGGTTCAAGTTCAAAAACAAGAAGAGTTTTCAAAAGGGGGAAGAAGATTTTTTGAAATTAAAGAATATAGGAGGAGAAGAAGGGACTATCCAAAAGCATAACGTAAAAGCTAGGGATAAGAACCATCTAACCAACAAGATGCCAATACTTGACATTATGAGCCAAGATAGAATTCCCATTCCTTGGATTGAAACCAATCAAACAAAAAAAGTAGACTGCTTGAGAGAACCAAACTTCAAGTGTATTAAGTCTTCACAAAAATTGGGCAGAGTAACGGTTGTATACGGGTGAATTCTATATTACAAACTGTTGTACCCCAAAATTTGCCCTCCCATATTCTTCAAAGTTTTGACAAGCATCATCTCAGTTTGCTCAAGTCTACTCAAGGATTGCACAGTCAAACCATCCTCCTAAGCCAGTCAAAATTAGGGTTTTGTTCCTCTCAAGGAAGTTGAGGTTTTCAAGGGCTCAATCAAGTCTCATGTGCCTATATACATTGTCAAGCATCTACATGCCAAGTTGCAAGTCTCACAGCATCAAGTTGCACAGTCAAAAGCCCTATTTGGTTCACAATCAACTGCAGGGGCAAAATGTTCATTTGGCAGTCAAAAGTCAAAAATTTTGGTCAACATCTCATTTTGAAGCCACAATCATCATTTGATCAAGTCTTGATCATGATTCCACAAGCATGGCTCAAAATTCATCAAGATGCAAAAGTTTCCATTTTTGGACAGCTGAAAAGTCAACTGTAACTTGACCAAGGCATAACTTTTTCATGGTTCATCATAAAAATCCCATCCAATGCTCATTTTGAAGGGGAGGACATTTCCTACAACTCATATTCACATTCCAAGTCCAAGAAATGCTCTCACAAAAAGTTATCAATTTCAACATTATAGGTCATTTTCAAAAGTCAACAAAAAGGCATTTTAAGTCAAAGACCATAACTTGAGATTGGTAAATCCAAATGACATGGGACAAAAGGCATTGGTTAGAGGACTTCAAGACCTTTCCAAAATGTCCAGGAACATGTTCATATGATCAAAATTGAGCAAGATATGCATTGGAGAAGTTGGGAAATTTTCATGAAATGGCAAAAGTCAACTATCCTTAAAACTTCAATTTTTGACAAAAGGGCCCACTTCCTTCCACTTAATTCAGCCTTGTCATGCCATACACGTGTCCCATGATTAATCTCAAGACCAAACATTTATTTTTCCATTTTATTTAATTTTTATTGATTTAATACATTTTAAATCCATAAAAATTCAAATAAAATCAAAAAATTAATTAGATGGCATCTTTTTGATTTGGACAACTTTCATACAGCATATGCCAATTGCCAAATTCGTGTCAAGCCATTTTGAGCATAAAATTCAAGTTTGGCTTCAAAGATGGAATGGTCCTTTAATGGTGGTCAACAAGAATCCAAAACATAATTGCACAAGGTTAAGGCTCATCATAACACTTAATTCTCATTGATACATACATTTGCAAGCCTTCCCAACCTCATTCACGACCTAGAGATCACGGAAACGGCCAGAACAAAAACTCAAAATTTGTCAAAAAGTGGGAGATCTAAAACTGTGTTGCAGACACTTTGAGATCAAAAGAAGCACGTAGTCTTCCTTATTTCCATACCCTGAAGCTAAAGAGACCTTTACCACGCCCTAAGACCCACTGAAAAGCACTGTAAGTTCTTCCAAAGTCACCCCTGTACACGAAACATGAACTCCATATTCTTGCATTGTTTCTCAAAAATATTGACATAATCATGTTCATTGTTTGATTTCTAACATAACTACATTATTTAATTTAATTTTTGGGCTTTGTATGATGATACCCGCGTCTAGGGTTTATTTGTGTATTTTTTAGGCATTTTGTGTTCAGGTGAAATCAGAGAAAATAATGAGCATGGATGGATTCAGGAGGTGGAGACGAGATCAACCATGATCTTGGAATGGGTTTTCATGGCCTAGGGACGATTCTAGGACAAGCCTACGAAACTACCTGTGGATAAAAATCCGCAGGTAAATAACCAGGAATTGTGAGGAAGAAGATGATGATACGTCACAACGTGATTGGCCCGTTTAAAAGTCACGCGCGTTTTTTTTTATTTTTTAGGCATAGGCGTTGATTTAAAAATATATTAACCATTTCTTATTATTATGTCAAATGAAACACACAGCTCAGCTGGCTAAGGTGTATAGGCATTGTCCCTTGGGACCTGGGTTCGAATCCCAGATCCCCCATAATTTCCATATTGTTTTTCTCTACATACTCGTGTGCAGGTTCCCAAGGAAGGTGTACCATGCACCTCACATCCAAGCGCGCCAAGTGGCCTTTCTCATAGATCTGAAGGCCAGGAAGTGATCCTCACCATGCGCCCAGTCAACCAACAAACACCAGATCCAGAAGTCAACGCAGGCTTGGCTTAATGGGCTGGAATTTCTCCTTCACCCCCATAAGCTGGTCCAAACCCCCTTGGTTTTGTCATTTTTTATATTTTCTTTTCTTTCATAATTTCTTTTTATTAGTATTACTATTATTAATTTATAAATTAATTGTTTTTTCATAATAAATTCAGAAAATAAAAATGTAAATATTTTATTATTATTATTATTAATTACACCATTAATTATTTTTGTAAATAAATTCATTAATTAATTTAGTATTAATTAGGTTTGAATTTTAATCCTTTTATAATAAAAACAAATTTAGACTTAGGCTTTTCTTTCAACTTTTAATTCCTTTTATTTTATTTTCATTAAAAATATAAAAAAACACAAAAACATTTTTTTCTTTTATAATTAATTAGTTAATTAGGTTTAATGTTTAATTTAATTGCAAAAAGGGTCAAAACCCTCAGGACGTTCTCGATTTAATTCCTTCGCGCGCATTTCATTTTAATTCAGTATTTTATATTTATGTATCTGCTCAGAGATGTAATAGTTAATTAGGATTTTTATCGCCTTATTTAAATTCTCGCACTTTATTTTCAAAACGGGTTTTTGTTTTTGGCGATGTATAGACCCGCGCCTTGTAATAGTTAGATTTACATTTCTGCAATTTATTTTCCGCACTCTTAACTGTTAAAAAATGCATGAAAGAATGTATGACAAATAAAACCAATCCGTAGCTCACAAATAACATGCCAAGACAACTTAACTGAAAAACAACACATATGCACATGCCACTCCTAGGGTACGCCTCACTGGTTGCCTCGAACGTGGTCGTCAAGTATAGGGTATTTTAGAGGTCGCCCTTATGTCTAAAAGATCCAGTTGCCTAGAAACGGTTGCCTCGGATAAAAAAGGATATAGGACATTAGGGTTACGTCTAAGGTGTCCTACTATTGCTTCGGTGACCACATTGTCCCTATAATCGAATTGACCCGAATACCTCCAACGACGGTGCTTCCTACCTCTCAATGGTGGGATATCACTATCTAAAGGACTCTTACACAGCCTAATTCCTTAGGGTAGGTAGATTTCTCATGGGTACTTGCTCTCTCAAAAACAAACAAAATACTTTTCGCACTCACACTTTCAAAAGTTTTCAAACAAATTTTTCATACACTCTTGAGGACAGATACAAGAGTTACTTAGAAATTTTTCAAACGAAACTTTTTCAAAACCCACGCACACTTGAAAAGCAAACAAATTTTTGAAAACATAGAGTGAGCAAGTACCTAAGAGCCCATGGATAACCATGGATAGAAAGGGTGCTAACACCTTCCCTTTCTATAAATCTACCTCCCGAACCGAGAAACATTCTCAAAGAAGGAATTTTGCTGTGCTTTTGTCCTTTCCATGTTGGAGAACATAAAAGACGGTGGCGACTCTTGCTTACCGCGACATTTCGCGAACCAGCTTAAAAAACAGTCAGTTCTATTCCCACCGATCACAGAACTGGCGACTCTGCTGGGGATTAATCTTAAAAGTGAGGTGTACCTTAGGATTAGACCACTCTTATGTTTTCAATTGTATTCCTTGTTTACTTTAATATTGTGGGCTTTGCATCGGAGTTTCATAGATCCTAACCCGGATCTGGGGAATACCCTTCTTTAGGTAGCATAAGCTGTGAGGGACCTGTCCGGCGTAGACCGACACGGGTGAAGCAGTGGCTACATTGGTGTGACACCTTGGTCTGTACCGATATCCCTTGTGTTGCAACGAGGAGAATATGGGTCTTCTGAGGAGTCATTAAGCACCAACCGACCTTAGAACCCTAAATTGACCCAACTTGGCCAATAGAACAGTAGCAGTATGCTACACTCATTGAGGCTAAACTCTCGCGATGGTTCTGGCCGCAAGAAAAGATTGCGACGCTGGAGTTATAACCGATTAAGGGTAGTCGATGATATTGAGATCCTCTAGAACCCGATTACTTTTGATAGGACAGGTCTTAACCAACAAACTGAAAAAGGGTAGTACCTAGACCTCATGATGGCCTAAACTCTAAGGGCTGTCTTGTGTGGCTTGTGTGCTTTATCATGTTTGCCTTTGTGAATACTTGTGGTGTGCTTTATCATAACATCATACCATCATAAACATTGCATACATCCTGTATAAGGACTGACCCATTTCAAAGACAAGAGGGTTTCATCTTTGCTACTGTTTTGTAGGACATCATGATGCCTGTGCGAAGGAATACTATCCGGCTCAACTTTGTTCACCCACCAGAGTTGCTTAAAGAATTGGTTGACAGGATTCCAAATACTACTTCCTTCATCCAGAGGCATGGTTCTCTTCTCGGTTTAGTCACTTCAAAGTGGGACCAACAGCTGATGAGTGTCCTGACCCAGTTTTATGATCCCTTGTACCATTGCTTCACCTTTCAAGACTTCCAGCTGGTCCCTACCCTGGAAGAATTCTCTGATTTGCTTGGTATCCCTGTTTTGGAGCAGACTCCTTTTACTGGTTGGGAAAAGACTCTTAGGCTTGAGGAGATTGCTGCAGCCCTTCCCTTGACCACCAAAGAGGTAATGGATAACTGGGTGACTAGAAGCGGAGTTAAGGGCTTTTTGGCTAAATTTATGGTTGGTAAAGCTAACAGTTTCTGGAATGACTTAGACTTCAGGGCGTACGAAGACATTTTGGCTCTCCTAATCTATGGTCTAGTACTGTTTCCAAATCCTGATAACTTTGTCAATATCAATGCCATAAGGATCTTCATGTCTCGGAACCCTGTACCCACTCTCTTGGGTGACATCCTGCAGCAACTCTATGCTCGTACTGCCCGAAGACGGGGAACTCTATGGTGTTGTGCTCCTTTGTTAGTGAGGTGGTTTATTTCGCACCTCCCTAAGTGCGTGCTGAAGGACAAAGAAGGAAGGGGTTGGGCTCATAGGTTAATGTCTCTCACTGATAATGACATCACTTGGACGCTCAGAGGTTTGGATGAGGTAGCTGTTATTGATCGTTGCGGAGAATATCCTAATGTTCCATTGATCGGTACCCAGGGAGGAATCTCTTATAATCCATGTTTAGCTCTCTGTCAGTTTGGAAGAGCCAGAAGAGCAGGACCTCATGAGATGTTGGTACCTCACATTAGTTTTGAGTTTCAGGTAGATAGTGACGAGCTACGCCGTAGATTCATCAAGGCTTGGGACAGAATTCACAAAGCTGACCCACATGAGTTGGGACCGAAGACTTCTATGCCTATGGAATCCTACTACAAATGGGTCCGCATCCGTGCTCAGAAGTTAGGTATGCCATACGATGCTGTCAGGCCTGTTATTCTTGAAGTTCCTGATAGAGACGGGGTTCCTCCAACTGTACTCCCTCCTCAGATACCCACTGATGTTGATACACTAAAGAGGTCTTGGGAGCAACTACAGGAAGAACGGGATTCTTATCGGGAAAGGTTCAACGAGCAGGAACAAAAGATCCAAAAGCTGACAAAGAAATTGGAGAGCGAGCGGGTCCTGAATGACTATATCCGTACTGAGAAGAGGAGGCCATGGGAGCACTGATGAGCTTTGGATGTTTTCTTTTACAGTTTTTATTTCCTTTTGAGTATTTTCATTCTTGTAACGCCTAAGGGCAATTTGTTGAACAATTTAAATTCTAAAGTTGAATCTAATAAAGTGTGTTTCCTTTTTGTCTACAAAGTTGAATCCCGATTGTCTTTGAAAACATAAATCATACGCATTCCATTCATCATGTGCATAACAGGTACCCTTTTTCTACAGGTTGCTTAATCTTCTTCGCTGTTTATTTCAGCGCTCAATCATCATGTCTTCTGAACCTACTACCGAACAAGCTATCAAGGCCCTCCAGGCCCAGAATGCACAGTTCCAGGAGCTGGTCATGAGCTTAGCCCAAGGGCAACAGGAGTTGAAGACTCTGCTCTTGAAGGAAAAGAAGAAGAAGAAGAAGAGGATTGTGCTGTTTAACAATGGACGGAGGTTTGGGAATACACTGCAGAATGAAGCTGAGCTGACTACTCCATCTGTTGGGGAAGGCAGTCACCAAGAGAGAGAGGTTCCTAGTCCTGTGGTCTCCGACAGCGAGACAGATTTCAATGATGAACAATACCCTCCTGCTGAGAACAAGTACAAACAGCTGGAGGACCGGTTAAATGCTATGGAGGTTCAACGTGTGCCCGGGTTGGAATTTGGAGACTTAGGCTTATCTTCTGGGGTGGTGATCCCACACAAGTTCAAGGCGCCTGCCTTTGCGAAGTACGACGGAGCTTCGTGCCCTAAGCTGCATCTCAGATCATATGTAAGGAAGATCCAACCTTACACTGCAGACAAGAATCTATGGATCCATTTCTTCCAGGATAGCCTTTCAGGGGCTCAACTCGAGTGGTTCTATCAGCTGGATGGAGCCAGTATTCGAAACTGGGAGGACTTGGCTACTGCATTTTATAAGAAGTATCAGTATAATTCCGACCTCACTCCCACGCGTAACCAACTTCAGGGTATGTCACTGGGAACGGGTGAAGGTTTTAAGGAGTACGCGCAAAAGTGGAGAGACCTGGCTGGCATGGTGCAGCCACCGTTGACTGACTGTGAACTCGTGGACATGTTCTTGGGGACCCTGTCTGGTCCATTCTTCAACCACCTGATCGGTAATTCTTCTGCAGGGTTTACAGACCTCATTCTGACTGGTGAAAGGAAAGAAGCTGGTATCAAGTCAGGGAATATACAGAAGGGTGCCTCCTCGAGTACTGAAAAGAAGCCCTTCAAGAAGGAAGCTAGTGCTGTTTATGGTCCAAGGAGACAGAACAAACCGGAACGCCGCCAAGCTGTCAACGCGGTGGTAATTTCAAAGCCCGCTGCTGCTCCTCAGCAATACAACCAGCCAAGAGGTGAGAGGCCCAAAAAGAAGTACACTCGGCTCAGTATGACCCTTTCTCAGATATTGCCGCAACTGCTATCAACCAATCTGGTAACTGTCAAGGAAGCTTCGAAGGTTGTGAACACCACCTCTCCGAAGTACAATCCCAACGCCCGCTGCGCTTATCACTCTGATAGCCCGGGGCATACTACCGATGATTGTTGGGCTCTAAGGAATAAGGTTCAGGACCTTATTGATGCTAAGGAGATACAGTTCGAGGCGCCCGAAAGGCCCAATGTTGTGACTGCTCCCATGCCCCAGCATGGAGTGAATGTTGTTGAGGAAGACCGGTATGTAGCCTCCGTGGATGATATTGTTACTCCGTTGTTAACCGTCAAAAGGAACTTGTTGCTAGCCGGTTTATTTCCGGGATGTAGTAAAGGTTGCCTTCTATGTGCTGTTTCATCTGCTGGTTGTCCTTTATTGAAGTCAGGCATCCAAAACCTGATGGATAACAAAGAGATCTTGTTCGAGAAAATTGTTGTTCCTGCTACCCCTACCGAAGAAGTGTCCATTGTCACCATTTTCAACAATCCTACCAAGGCTCCCCCGAGGAAGCCTGTCAAAATCATGCCTGTTCACAAGATTGCGCCCATAACCATTACTGTTCCGGGGCCCCTCCCCTATACATCTGACAAGGCTGTCCCGTGGCACTATGGGGAAGATGTTTATGTTCTTGGAGTAAAACAAGAGTTTGATACTGCTACTAGCGTCAGCAACATCACTGGGCCTGCCAAGGTCACTCGTAGTGGTAGACTGTTCTCACCAGATATTGCGCCACCAGCCATCCAGAGACCTCTTGTCATCACACCTGCAAGTGTGCCTACTTCTCCTCCTGACCAAGTTCCTGTTTCTACCCCTGCTGCCGCGTGATCTGACACCCAGGGCAAAGGGATTGCTACTGATATGCCTGCCCGGACGGAGGCACCAAAGACAACCAATGTTGAAGCTTCCCAACAAGAGATGGAAGAGATTCTTAAGATCATCAAGAAGAGCGATTTCAATGTGGTTGAGCAGCTGGGGCACACCCCATCGAAGATTTCCATGCTATCACTGTTACTGTGTTCAGAGGCCCATGCCAAGGCCCTGATTGCTTTCCTGAAGACGGCTCACGTGCCACAAGAGACGTCTGCTGATCAATTCACCGACTGTGTGGCCAACTTAACCGCTGACAATGGCTTGGGTTTCTCTGACGCTGATCTGACGGCTAAGGGGAAGAATCACAACGATGCCCTGCATGTCTCCATTGAATGCAGGGGCACTACTCTTGCCCATGTGCTGGTTGACACTGGTTCTTCATTGAACGTATTACCCAAGAAGGCTCTAGACAGGCTGGATTGTGAGGGTTTAGAGCTCAAGCCAAGTAACATTGTTGTCCGGGCCTTTGACGGGTCCAAAAGGATGGTACATGGTGAAGTTGATATTCCGATCAGGGTTGGTTCGCAGGTCTTTGATTGAAGTGATGGACATCCGCCCATCCTATTATTGTTTGCTGGGTCGTCCATGGATCCACAAAGCTGGAGCTGTGACCTCTACATTACATCAGAAGCTGAACTACCCAGTCAAAGGGAAGATTGTGACAGTTCAGGGGGAGGAAGAATACATGGTCAGCCACCTTAACTCGTTCCGGTACATAGAGATGGATGGGGAGTTCATTGAAACTCCCTTTCATCATTTTGAAGAGGTTCCTCAGACATTGGCAGCAGCAGAAATAGTGATTGAAGACCCTCCTTTAAAGATGGCTTCCTTAAAGGATGCACGGGCTGTGATTGAAAAGGGTGAGTGCGCAAACTGGGGCCGACTTCCTGATTTTACTCCAAAGACTGACAAGTTTGGTTTGGGTTTCACCGTAGAAGCTCAGAAGGCTGTGCGTAAGGCAAGGATTGGAAGACCTCCTGTGTTCATCACCAACCCAGGAGTGAATGCTATTGAAGACGACGTGGAGGAATCTGAATTCAACAGCTGGATCTACCCAACGACCAACGGTGGACCAAACAACTGGACTGCAAAAGACTTTACACCTATTACTTTTGTCACTCAGTAATGAACTCTTTTGTTTTGGATTTGTAACAGACAATAATTTGAAAACTTTATGGCCCAGTGTCTTACCCGGGGTACCGTGGTTTCATTTGTGAGGGCTTATTATTTGTCACTTTCATATATCATGAATAAAAGCATTGGACGTTTTTTACATTTCAAATCTTGCGCTCCCTTTATTTCTTTATATATTGCAAAACAGCTATATTTACACACACTCACCTTTACAGGTTCCAATCCACTCTGGATCTCACTGGTAACGACTCTGCTACTGCCAGTTATGACTTTGAAAATCCGATCAACTTAGCCGAAGACGAAGGTGAAGATGATTGTGAAGTGCCTGGTGAGCTTGAAAGACTGTTACTCCAGGAAGAGAGGGCCATTCAGCCACATGAAGAGCCAGTGGAAACGGTAAATCTGGGTACTGAGACAGACAGAAAGGAAGTCAAGATGGATGCCAATCTAGAGGCTAGTGTGAAACAACGGTTGATTCAGATGTTGCGTGATTATGTGGAAATCTTTGCCTGGTCTTACGAAGATATGCCTGGGTTGGATACCGACATTGTGGTTCATCACTTGCCTACCAAGGAATACTGTCCTCCGGTAAAACAAAAGGTCCGCCGTATGCGTCCAGAGATGTCTGAGAAAATCAAGGCTGAGGTTATGAAACAGTTTGACGCCGGTTTTCTAGCAGTGACTTCTTACCCTCAGTGGGTTGCCAACGTGGTTCCAGTACCGAAGAAAGATGGTAAGGTCAGAATGTGTGTTGATTACAGGGATTTGAACAGGGCGAGCCCTAAGGATGACTTCCCTCTACCTCATATCGACGTTCTGGTTGATAACACTGCTTAGCACAAGGTATTCTCCTTCATGGACGGGTTCTCCGGTTATAATCAGATCAAGATGGCTCCTGAAGACATGGAGAAGACCACTTTTGTTACTCAGTGGGGCACCTTCTGCTACAAGGTCATTCCATTTGGGTTGAAAAATGCTGGGGCAACCTACCAACGTGCCATGGTTGCTTTATTTCATGACATGATCCACCATGAGATTGAAGTATACGTCGATGACATGATTGCAAGATCTCAAACTGAGGAGGAACACCTTGACCATCTACAGAAGCTGTTTTACCGTCTGAAGTTATACAAGCTGAGGTTGAACCCAAACAAGTGCACCTTTGGGGTGAGATCTGGAAAATTGCTAGGTTTCGTCGTAAGCGACAAAGGTATTCAGGTGGACCCTGCCAAGGTGAAAGCCATACAAGAGATGCCAGTTCCCAAGACAGAGAAAGAAGTCAGAGGCTTCCTAGGACAGCTGAACTACATTGCCCGATTCATCTCACACCTAACTGCTACTTGTGAACCACTCTTCAAGCTGCTGAAGAAAGACCAGGTAGTACATTGGAACGATGAATGTCAGGCTGCTTTCGAAAGAATCAAAGAGTATCTCCAAGAGCCACCTATTCTTATGCCACAGGTTGAAGGGAGACCTCTAATCTTATACTTGACAGTACTTGACAGCTCAATAGGGTGTGTGCTGGGGCAGCATGACGAGTCTGGCCGAAAAGAGCACGCCATTTATTACCTTAGCAAAAAGTTTACCGACTGTGAGACCCGATACTCGCTGCTCGAGAAAACTTGCTACGCTTTGGTATGGGCTGCTCGCTGGCTGAGACAATATATGTTGACTCACACTACTCTGTTGATTTCAAAGATGGATCCAATCAAGTACATCTTCGAAAAGCCCGCCTTATCCGGAAGAATAGCAAGATGGCAGATGATCTTGACAGAATACGACATCCAGTACACGACTCAAAAAGCAATCAAGGGAAGTGTATTGGCAGACCATTTGGCACACCAGGCAGTGGACGACTACCAGTCAATGAACTTTGAATTTCCAGACGAGAATATCATGGTAATAACTGATTGTGAAGTACCTGGACCGGATGAAGGACCCGAGGAAGGATCCCGATGGTCTATGTACTTTGATGGAGCCTCAAACGCTTTGGGTAATTGCATCGGCGCTGTGATCACATCTCCTAATGGCTCTCATATTCCGTTCACCGCCCTGTTATGTTTCAACTGCACCAACAACATGGCGGAGTATGAGGCATGCATTATGGGTCTTCAAGCTGCAATTGACCTAAGGATCAAGTTTCTGAGTGTCTTCGGAGATTCCGCTCTCGTGATCAATCAGATCAAAGGTGAGTGGGATACGAAACACCCAAATATTATTCCCTACAAGGAGTATGTGTTGACGTTGCTTCCACACTTCGAAGAGATAACCTTTGAACACTTCCCAAGAGAGGAGAATCAGTTGGCGGACGCGCTGGCTACGATGTCTTCTATGTTCAAAGTCAAATGGGACAACGAAGCTCCCCGGATCATTATTTGGAAACTGTATGAACCTGCATATTGTTGTGATCTTGAGACGGAAGAGGTAACAGAAAAACCATGGTATCATGAAGTGAAGAGGTACTTGGAAGCTCAAGAATACCCCGAGGGTGCATCTGTTAACGACAAGAAGTTTCTGAGAAGGTTCGCAGCGAAGTTCTTCCTCAGCAATGACATTCTCTATAAACGAAGCCATGATTCAACCTTACTGCGTTGTGTGGATAAGACTGAAGCAGAAAGGATCATGACAGAGCTGCATGAAGGTACCTTCGGAACGCATTCCAGTGGACATACTATGGCAAAGAAAATCCTTCGGGCAGGATACTACTGGTCCACAATGGAAGCCGACTGTTACCAACATTCTCGGACATGTCACAAATGCCAGATCTACGCTGATAAGGTGCACGTCCCTCCGGTTCCTCTAAACGTCTTGACAACACCTTGGCCTTTTGTAATGTGGGGCATTGATATGATCGGCGAGATCAGACCTACGACATCCAACGGGCATCGCTTCATCCTGGTGGCAATTGATTACTTTACAAAGTGGGTTGAAGCAGCTTCCTATGCTACCGTAACCAAGAATGTCGTGGCACGGTTCATTTGGCACAACCTAATCTGTCGATACGGTGTACCTGAGAGGATCATTACGGATAATGGTATCAATCTTAACAACAAGATGATCACTGAGCTCTGCGAGCAATTCAAGATACAGCACCACAACTCTTCTCCTTACCGACCGAAGATGAATGGGGCTGTAGAAGCAGCTAATAAGAATATCAAGAAGATTGTGCAGAAGATGACAGTGACCTACAAAGATTGGCACGAAATGTTACCGTTTGCTCTTCATGGGTACCGTACCTCAGCACAGACGTCAACAGGGGCAACACCTTTTTCCTTGGTCTATGGCATGGAGGTAGTCTTGCCCATAGAAGTTCAGATACCCTCTCTCCGGATAATGAAGGATGCATGCTTGAGCGAAGATGACTGGATCCAGACTCGGCTTGATCAACTAAACTTGATTGACGAAAAGAGACTCACTGCTATTTGTCATGGTCAAACGTACCAAAAACAGATGATCAGGGCATTTAACAAGAAAGTCAGACGACAAGAGTATCAAGTTGGGGACCTGGTAATCAAGCGCATTATCTTACCTCAAGGTGATCCAAGGGGCAAATGGACCCCTACGTACGAAGGGCCATTTGTGGTTAAGAATATCTTCTCAGGAGGAGCTATGATTCTAACCACCATGGATGGTGACGACCTTCCTCATCCCGCCAATGCAGACATAGTAAAAAGATACTACGCATGAATTAAAGACCCGCTAGGTTGACAAACCTAGGCAAAAATAAGGGCTTCCCGGAGAACCAAAAGGGTTCGGGCAAAAATAAGGGATGAAATGAAAAAATCTGTACACCCGGCAAGTCAAAAACCTGAAAAGGCGGCTTGGGCAAAAATGGGTATCCCGGTGGACTGAAAACCCGAAAGGGCGGTCCAGGCAAAAGTTAGGGATAAAGCGTAATACTATGTCTCATTGGATCACCTGGCATCCAGAATCCGGTATCAACTATCAAGCTCAGACGACATCAATCAATCAACTTCATCTTCAACTAAGCAGCGAAGTGATGAGACGCTTGAAGACATAAAGGCGATAGCAGAGTTGGAACCCAGTGGGATTTTTCACATAAGTTGTTTTGTGTTTCTTTTCAAAATTGTAAATTCTATTTGCTCGGCGGCGTTCTCTTACTAGGACGTCAGCCTCTTGTACATAAACGCCTATTTTCAGGCAAATCTCAAAATCAATACAAATCCATTTTTCAGACAAATTGCCAATTGTTTTTCCTTTATCTGTTTTGTTTTGCAAAGAACGTCCAATGTTCAATTTTTGATATATGCATTTGACATTAATTGCTAACTCATAAAAAACTTGCATACGAAACAAAGGGCTAATTACAGGTGATATTAGAAACAGGGGCAATAAAGAATTGTCTAAACGATCTAGTTGCTATGTCCACCAAGGTACCAAGGTAAGTTCAGTTGAAGAATGTAACCAAGATACCTTCACTCCCCGCAGAGTAGGACAAGACTCAGCAATACTCCCCCCCGAGCAGAGTTGGTCTCCCGTCAGCCCTGAAAAGGCACAGTGTCTCCAGCAAGTCAGCGACACTCTCCCCAAACAGAGTTAGTCTACTGTCAGCCTTAAGGAAGTTGGGTATCCCCAGAAAACCTCAACATTCCCCAGCGGAGTATGCAGATGTTCCTAAATAAGCATCCCCGGCAGTCTTAGTATAAGATTGTTCCCCGACGGAATACCGACACCCCAGTGGAGCCATTTCCCTCAGTGCAGTCCAAAGGTTTCCCCAAGAGAGTTGGATCATCCTCCCCAGTAGATTCTGGAAGCTTATCCCCAGTACATTCTGGAAGCTTATCCCCTGCAGAGTGCAAACGTCTCTCCCCGACCATATTCAAAGGTTATTCCCCACCATAGCTTATAAATGGGTTATCCTCGGCTAATTACAACGGAAGGATCGTCCTCGGCGAAGTTCTTCCTATCCCCAGCGGAATTCATCAAAATCTTCCAACAAAGCTTATCAACGGTATCCCCAGTGGAGTTATCATCAAAACCTCAACGAAGCATCTCTTCCCACAGAGTAGAATCCCCGCAGAGTAATCTCTTCACCAAGTTTATCCCCCAACAGAGTCATCTTCTCCTACCGGTTTATTCTTACAAACATCTTTGTTCATCATCCCCAGCGGAAACAAAGAATTCCACTCTTCAACATCAACCCAGGATTTAGCTCCCGGCATTCGGCAAGGATTTATTCTCCTAGACAAGAATACATTTGCAAACATCACATTTTAATACATCGTGATACATGCATATACGCATTATATCACACAATCATATTCATTTTGAGAACATCATGATATCATGCATTTCATACATCATGACATTGCATACAACTGATGTTTTGCCTTTTCAGGAAAAAGGTCAATCCAAATATAATTACCATCAACTGTGGAAATTCCAGATTCGATTCCTATATCTAGCCAGGGCATATCTGAAGAGTTTGAAGATTCGATACCTGTATCCAGCCAGGGCATATCTGTAGACGACTAATTCCAGATTCGACTCCTGTATCTAGCCAGGGCATATCTGAAGAGTTTTAAGATTCGATACCTGTATCCAGCCAGGGCATATCTGTAGACGAATAATTCCAGATTCGATTCCTGTATCTAGCCAGGGCATATCTGAAGAGTTTGAAGATTCGATACTTGTATCCAGCCAGGGCACGTCTGTAAAAAACCTTTTGAAGTTCCAGATTCGATTCCTGTATCTAGCCAGGGCACGTCTGTGAATGATTGTTTGTAGATTCGATACCTGTATCCAGCCAGGGCACGTTTGTAAGCAACCTTTTGAAGTTCCAGATTCGATTCCTGTATCTAGCCAGGGCACGTCTGTGAGCAATTGTTTGTAGATTCGATACCTGTATCCAGCCAGGGCACGTCTGTAAGCAACCTTTTGAAGTTCCAGATTCGATTCCTGTATCTAGCCAGGGCACGTATGTGAGCAATTGTTTGTAGATTCGATACTTGTATCCAGCCAGGGCACGTCTGTAAGCAACCTTTTGAAGTTCCGGATTCGATTCCTGTATCTAGCCAGGGCATGTCTGTGAGCGACTGTTTGAAGATCAACACCTGTAACAGGCCAGGAAATTACCTTTCTTTCTCAGGTACGCAAGTTCTCGCTAAGGATTCTCTTACGCGATCGACACCTTCGGATGGCATCTATAAGCCCATCTCCACAACCATCCATTACAGTTCCAAATGGCATCTATAAGCCCATTCCTGACAAGGTTCTGTCACATCTCCAGATGGCATCTATAAGCCCATCCTCCTATCCACCATCTCTCCAAATGGCATTTGTAAGCCCATTCCCTACCTCACATTGTTGATATTCTACTATGTGAGTGCAAATTTCTGGGCACTATAGTATTCAATCATCTTCCACCTTCGGATCACGAAAGGCACGCAAGCCAATCTACATCCTCAAGTTTAAGAAGATTGAACAGGGGAAACTGTTGTACCCCAAAATTTTCCCTCCCATATTCTTCAAAGTTTTGACAAGCATCATCTCAGTTTGCTCAAGTCTACTCAAGGATTGCACAGTCAAACCATCCTCTTAAGCCAGTCAAAATTAGGGTTTTGTTCCTCTCAAGGAAGTTGAGGTTTTCAAGGGCTCAATCAAGTCTCATGTGCCTATATACATTGTCAATCATCTACATGCCAAGTTGCAAGTCTCACAGCATCAAGTTGCACAGTCAAAAGCCCTATTTGGTTCACAATCAACTGTAGGGGCAAAATGGTCATTTGGCAGTCAAAAGTCAAAATTTTTGGTCAACATCTCATTTTGAAGCCACAATCATCATTTGATCAAGTCTTGATCATGATTCCACAAGCATGGCTCAAAATTCATCAAGATGCAAAAGTTTCCATTTTTGGGCAGCTGAAAAGTCAACTGTAACTTGACCAAGGCATAACTTTTTCATGGTTCATCAGAAAAATCCCATCCAATGCTCATTTTGAAGGGGAGGACATTTCCTACAACTCATCTTCACATTCCAAGTCCAATAAATGCTCTCACAAAAAGTTATCAATTTCAACATTATAGGTCATTTTCAAAAGTCAACAAAAAGGCATTTTAAGTCAAAGACCATAACTTGAGATTGGTAAATCCAAATGACATGGGACCAAAGGCATTGGTTAGAGGACTTCAAGACCTTTCCAAAATGTCCAAGAACATGTTCATATGATCAAAATTGAGCAAGATATGCATTGGAGAAGTTGGGAAATTTTCATAAAATGGCAAAAGTCAACTATCCTTAAAACTTCAATTTTTGACAAAAGGGCCCACTTTCTTCCACTTGATTCAGCCTTGTCATGCCATACACGTGTCCCATGATTAATCTCAAGACCAAACATTTATTTTTCCATTTTATTTAATTTTTATTGATTTAATACATTTTAAATCCATAAAAATTCAAATAAAATCAAAAAATTAATTAGATGGCATCTTTTTTATTTGGACAACTTTCATACAGCATATGCCAATTTCCAAATTCGTGTCAAGCCATTTTGAACATAAAATTCAAGTTTTGCTTCAAAGATGGAATGGTCCTATAATGGTGGTCAACAAGAATCCAAAACATAATTGCACAAGGTTAAGGCTCATCATATCACTTAATTCTCATTGATACATACATATGCAAGCCTTCCCAACCTCATTCACGACCTAGAGATCACGGAAACGGCCAGAACAAAAACTCAAAATTTGTCAAAAAGTGGGAGATCTAAAACTGTGTTGCAGACACTTTGAGATCAAAAGAAGCACGTAGTCTTCCTCATTGCCATACCCTGAAGCTAAAGAGACCTTTACCACGCCCTAAGACCCACTGAAAAGCACTGTAAGTTCTTCCAAAGTCACCCCTGTACACGAAACATGAACTCCCTATTCTTGCATTGTTTCTCAAAAATATTGACATAATCATGTTCCTTGTTTGATTTCTAACATAACTAAATTATTTAATTTCATTTTTGGGCTTTGTATGATGATACCCGCGTCTAGGGTTTGTTTGTGTATTTTTTAGGCATTTTGTGTTCAGGTGAAATCAGAGAAAATAATGAGCATGGATGGATTCAGGAGGTGGAGACGAGATCAACCATGATCTTGGAATGGGTTTTCATGGCCTAGGGACGATTCTAGGACAAGCCTATGAAACTACATGCGGATAAAAATCCGCAGGTAAATAACCAGGAATTGTGAGGAAGAAGATGATGATACGTCACAACGTGATTGGCCCGTTTAAAAGTCACGCGCGTTTTTTTTTATTTTTTAGGCATAGGCGTTGATTTACAAATATATTAACCATTTCTTATTATTATGTCAAATGAAACACACAGCTCAGCTGGCTAAGGCGTACATGCATTGTCCCTTGGGACCTGGGTTCGAATCCCAGGTCCCCCATAATATCCATATTGTTTTTCTCTACATACTCGTGTGCAGGTTCCCAAGGAAGGTGTACCATGCACCTCACATCCAAGCGCGCCAAGTGGCCTTTCTCATAGATCTGAAGGCCAGGAAGTGATCCTCACTATGCACCCAGTCAACCAACAAACACCAGATCCAGAAGTCAACGCAGGCTTGGCTTAATGGGCTGGAATTTCTCCTTCACCCCCATAAGCTGGCCCAAACCCCCTTGGTTTTGTCATTTTTTTTTTCTTTCTTTTCTTTCATAATTTCTTTTTATTAATATTACTATTATTAATTTATAAATTAATTGTTTTTTCATAATAAATTCAGAAAATAAAAATGTAAATATTTTATTATTATTATTATTATTAATTACACCATTAATTATTTTTGTAAATAAGTTCATTAATTAATTTAGTATTAATTAGGTTTGAATTTTAATCCTTTTATAATAAAAACAAATTTAGACTTAGGCTTTTCTTTCAACTTTTAATTCCTTTTATTTTATTTTCATTAAAAATATAAAAAAACACAAAAACATTTTTTTTTCTTTTATAATTAATTAGTTAATTAGGTTTAATGTTTAATTTAATTTCAAAAAGGGTCAAAACCCTCAGGACGTTCTCGATTTAATTCCTTCGCGCGCATTTCATTTTAATTCAGTATTTTATATTTATGTATCTGCTCAGAGATGTAATAGTTAATTAGGATTTTTATCGCCTTATTTAAATTCTCGCACTTTATTTTCAAAACAGGTTTTTGTTTTTGGCGATGTATAGACCCGCGCCTTGTAATAGTTAGATTTACATTTCTGCAATTTATTTTCCGCACTCTTAACTGTTAAAAAATGCATGAAAGAATGTATGACAAATAAAACCAATTCGTAGCTCACAAATAACATGCCAAGACAACTTAACTGAAAAAAAACACATATGCACATGCCACTCCTAGGGTACGCCTCACTGGTTGCCTCAAACGTGGTCGTCAAGTATAGGGTATTTTAGAGGTCGCCCTTCTGTCTAAAAGATCCAGTTGCCTCGAAACGGTTGCCTCGGATAAAAAAGGATCTAGGACATTAGGGTTACTTCTAAGGTGTCCTATTATTGCTTCGGTGACCACATTGTCCCTATAATCGAATTGACCCGAATACCTCCAACGACGGTGCTACCTACCTCTCAATGGTGGGATAGCACTATCTAAAGGACTCTTACACAGCCTAATTCCTTAGGGTAGGTAGATTTCTCATGGGTACTTGCTCTCTCAAAAACAAACAAAATACTTTTCGCACTCACACTTTCAAAAGTTTTCAAACAAATTTTTCATACACTCTTGAGGACAGATACAAGAGTTACTTAGAAATTTTTCAAACGAAACTTTTTCAAAACCCACGCACACTTGAAAAGAAAACAAATTTTTGAAAACATAGAGTGAGCAAGTACCTAAGAGCCCATGGATAACCATGGATAGAAAGGGTGCTAACACCTTCCCTTTCTATAAATCTACCTCCCGAACCAAGAAACATTCTCAAAGAAGGAATTTTGTTGTGCTTTTGTCCTTTCCATGTTGGAGAACATAAAAGACGGTGGCGACTCTTGCTTACCGTGACATTTCGCGAACCAGCTTAAAAAACAGTCAGTTCTATTCCCACCGATCACACAAACAAAGGGTGTAATCACAAAAACTTGCACACAAAAATAAACAAACAACCCAATATCTTGAGGTAAACCTCAAGAACTCCAGACAAAACAATCAGACAAGATCACAAGGTCTCCAAGATAGGCCAAGGTTTCTAATCCTAAGTCCAAGAAAAGTCCCATACTCCATAATGCCAACGATAGTAACCAAATAGTCCAAATACCATTAAATATTTTTTAGGGTTTATGTTGATTATTAAGTATCTTAAGAGAGGAAAAGAAAATCTCAAGTGAGAAAAGTAAAAATGGCAAGAAAGTAAATGCTCAAATGAGCAAAGATGAAAATGGCATGAAATATAAATGCTAAAAGTAAATGGTACATAAAGCATAGAAAAATAAAAGCATAAAGTAAACAAGTCAATAATTAGTGGTTAGTTGGATGACCATCTTAAAGCTTGCATTTGGAACTGATTAGAGGATTGGTAGAACCAAAGCCTCCACACAACAAGTTGCATTTGCTTTTTGTCAAGTATATCATCCATTTGGAATTCTCACAAGTGCCATTTAAAGATCAACGATGTTTAAGTGATCCGCGTTGACCAAATGTGTTGTAGATCCATTAGAGGATTAGTAGAACCAAAGCCTCCACACAATTAATCTCAAGGTTATTGGATCGAAGAGATCAAATTAACATACTTGGGCTTGCAATCATAAGTTTGGGCCACGAATGATCATTTATTCGAATCGGGACAAAATTTAGCGTTGTGTTAAGCAATCGTAAGTGGACTTATATAGAAGTCACACCTATTTTGAGGTCGGTCAATAGAAATCTATGCACCATTTGTTTTGAGACATGATATAGAGATCATGCTCCAACAACATTTAGTGCAATAAGAAAGGGATGAGATGAAAAGGGATGGGGAGAAAATATACAAACCACATTTGAATTAAATTTTAATCAAACTATTATTAAAATCATTCATCCATTTTTGTGGAGTTAAACTCAACACCATGGATCCAATGATGTTAATAAAGTTTATGATCCAAAATTTAACCCAAGATCAGCCAAAAAATAGTCACAAAATAATATCACATTTTAATATATACAAAAGAGTTAAAAAAATGTTTAAAAATAAAAAATAAAGATGAAAATATCAACTATGTTCAAATTAATCAAGAAATAAAAAGTAAGACCATAGAAAAATCGTAAAAGAGATCAAATAATTTTACAATTTTTTTGGTAATTTTTTAAAATCTGAAACTATTTTTAAAATTAAAATAAATGGGTAAAATGAACAAAAATTGTTAAAAAATAGTAAAGTCAGAAACAAAAATAAAATAAGGTCACCAATATTTGTCCCAATATCATTGGATCATTCCATGATTTTTTCAGAATTTAAAAATGTATAAAAGTATTTTTAAACATTTAAAACAAATCAAATAAAGTGTAAATTTATAAAAAATACCAAAACACAAAATTAAATTGTGAAAAAATAAAAATCAGGAAGAGAATAATCAAAAAAAATTTTAATAATTTTTTCAGATTTTTTGGACTAAAAATGTATTTTCTATGATTTTTTTGAAATTTAAAATAATTAAAATATAAAAATCATAAAATAAAATAAAATAAAAAATATGTGGACCATTGGATGAGAGTCAAAACGCGTTAGTAATCAAATCCAAGGGATCTGACGCACTGTTTATATCATGGTCATTAGTGAATAATGTACAAAATCATAAATTAAATCAGAATTTGAAAAAAATAGATGGCGCACCTTCATTGGTTGGAAGATGACACGTTGGTCATCTTCAACCTCCAGTCATCACGAATTATAGGTCTCTCAAACTGTAAAATCAGAAGCTCAGACCTATGCCATTCGCTTCGTCTCTTCAAGACGAAAACAACCACACCCTCGCACCAAATTTATATAAACTGTAGCTCAAGCAATTTGGAAGGAATGTTTTAAAAAGGGATTTGAAATTTCATGGTCAAAACGTGTTTCCAGTAAAAGGTAAGTGTTACGACTAGAACCAGGGCAATGAGAGCAACACAATGACATCCGATTTTTGAAGAATTGATGAAGGAATCTACCTATTGAAGTTGAGTTGTAGAGCTCTGGAACTGGACTTCTATGGAGCAGCATAGGGCATGATTCTCAAATGTAATTATGTGGTTAGCTTCAGGGAAGATCAAGGAAGGTGAATTGATGGAAAAATTGGATTGAAAAAGGCTCGAGAATGGATTTTAAAGTTACTGAATTCTGAATTGTGAAATAAGTTTGGCAGGGTGATTCTGGCTATCCAAGCTTGAGAAAATGAATGGGATAGTTCATGTATTTATAGGAGAAGAAAATGGGATCAAAAGGAAGAGTGAATGATGCGTTTTGGAGGGAATTCGTGCAAACCCGATGCACGAGTGAAGTGTGATTCAAACTTCATCAAAACTCATCCAATTCTTGCGTTTTGATGCGCTAATCCACTTGGGAAAGTTGGCTAATCATGTTTAGACTCAAAATGAATGCTAATTTGAGGTTTAGAGGTTGTAGCATGAAATTCAAATTCTGACTTGCAATGAAACTTCAATTCCAAGTTACCACTTTTGAAACAATGGTATTCTCAGCTCAAGGGGTCTTAAGGAATGATTCTTGATGATTTTAGAAAGATGAGGTTACAAGCTTTGCAATGGAAAAAGAATGGAATCAAATGGATTCTTGAGCTAAAAGTTGTGTTGAGTCAAAGTTGAAGAAAAAAAGTCGACTTTCCATACTTAGAAATATTTCAAATTCTTCTTCAAAAATGACCTATAATGTCTTGCATCCAAACATGGTCTTCCACTTGGAATTTGCTCTTGACCAAACACGATGGCATGAAGTAATCTCTTGAATGACATTTTGAAACTTGAATCATTCGAAATCTCCAAAATTTGAGAGATTTATGAATTGTTGAAGTCGGCAAAAACTCATGAGATGACCTATAATCTTTTGCATTTTTAAGGAAATTTACATCCATTTTCTCACTTTACACATAAAAGAAGGCATAAAGTTCACACCTTCAAGATCATTATGGAAAAATAATGGGCTTAAGGTGATTAAAATTGACCAATTTATGGCCTTTTGAAGTCACACATGGAAAATTGGGGATTCATCTAGAGGACTTGTAATCTTTCTTCCTCATCAAGTATCTTTCTCATGAAAACTCCTTGGAACTTTTGAATTTATTTGTTGATAACCCTTTGAAGAGAAGGATGTCTTTGGAATCACTCAAAAATAACAAAAGATGAGCAAGATATATTCCTTTGAAGTTCACAACCCTAGCTCCTTATATCAAGAGAATGCTTTGAGGAACTTTGATAAGCTTGAACAAACTTCTTGAGCCAATCATTCTTGATTTGTGAATAGAAGTTGTTGAGGATGATAATGAGAAATATTAACCACCAAAACCACTTCCATGTCTTGAAAATTGATAGAAATATGCTCTTGTGACCAATAGAAACAAGACCTTGTCCAAACATGACAACTTCTTCAATCAATCCCTTGTGCTTTTGAGTGAAATCTAATAACCTTGAAATGTGATGAACCAAAACAACCTTTCCATACCAAATATTCAAAAACCAATCCAATGGTGAAGTTTAAAATTCTCAAGCTTTATTGACTTGGGCATGGAAATAAACTCATGAGCCCATGGGGTAACTTGTTACATCTTATTGCCTTTACCTACATGGATAACAAGCAAGACAAACCAACATTTGCATTTTATTAGTTAAAAGAAAAAATCAAGACTAACACAATATTCATGATCACAAAAGGAACATAAGTCAAGGTGTTTGGTAATCCCTCAAAAGGGCAAGACTAAATGTAGGGAGGGGAACCAAGAATCTTAGTGTGATCTTGTTGTGAATGAATCAACATGGTATGATGAAGGGATATTAGGGGCAAAAATTGGGGTACAACAGCTTCCCTTATTTAAGTTTCTTCTATCCGGAGATATGAAGGTTAAAAATCTTCGTGTCGACGCGATCGAAGATACTTAAATATAAAACAAACCCTATTTTTGGACCTATGATGCCATGCAAATGTTTATGATCATGAATGCATATAAACATGACCAAAGAGACGCAAAACACCACTAGGGATGTAACAATAATAAAGAAACAAGGGAGCAACCCCACCAGGAAAATAAATCACTGGTGGATCAAAAGACCTGAATCAAAGAGGATGGTAGAATTGTCAAAGAATACACCTACTTCTACCGAAGGCAAAGCTACCGACATTTACTGAAGGCAGAGAGAAAGATAACAAACATCAACATTCACTGCTGATGGTCTACCAACTTTCAGTGAAGGTAGAAAGAGAATATCATATCACCGCCATTCACTGACGATGAACTACCAACATTCACTGAGGGTAGAAAAAAGATAACAAACATCGACGTTTACTGCCGATGGTCTACCAATATTCATTGAAGGTAGAAAGAGAATATCATAGCACCACCATTCACTGACGATGAACTACCAACATTCACTGAGGGTAGAAAAAATATAATAAACATCGACGTTTACTGCCGATGGTCTCCCAACTTTCACTGAAGGTAGAAAGAGAATATCATATCACCGATGTTCTCTGACGATGAACTACCAACATTCACTGAGGGTAGCAAAAAGATAACAAACATCTACGTTTACTGCTGATGGTCTACCAACTTTCACTGAAGGTAGAAAGAGAATATCATAGCACCTCCGTTCACTGACGATGAACTACCAACATTCACTGAGGGTAGAGAAAAGATAATAAACATCGACGTTTACTACCGATGGTCTACCAACTTTCACTGAAGGTAGAAAGAGAATATCATATCACCGCCGTTCACTGACGATGAACTACCAACGTTCACTGAGGGTAGCAAAAAGATAACAAACATCAAAGTTTACTGCCGATGGTCTACCAACATTCACTGAAGGTAGAAAGAGAATATCATATCACCGCCATTCACTGACGATGAACTACCAACGTTCATTGAGGGTAGAAAAAAGATAAAAAACATCGACATTTACTGTCGATGGTCTACCAACTTTCACTGAAGGTAGAAAGAGAATATCATATCAGTGTCGTTCACTGATGATGAACTACCAACGTTCACTGAGGGTAGAAAAAAGATAACAAGTTTCCCCAAGATTCTGGAGTTTCACCTAGAACAGGTCTCAACTTCTTATTTAACCAAGGCACTCTGCCTGGAAAGGGAAATATATAAGTTGTCTCAAATAAAGAGACTTCCACTTGCAAAGATTTCTCAACGAGCTGTTTCTGTGATATTGAAAGTCTTGCCATCCGTTGGCGTGATCTGACGACAAACTGTGAACTATTCACTCATAGAGGAGATAGTAAAAAGAGTTACGTCTACCTTTACAGGGAAGCACAAGTTGCTCAAATAAAGGGTCTTGTTACTTCTTGTTATCATGGAGGATTGCAAAAAGAAATGACTTTATGGGGATGGAAATACGGCTTCCTGGGGAAAGAGGTATGACTTCCTGGGGAGATGCCATGATATTCTTGCTGAGGAGATAAAGTTTTATTTGTGAAAAATAAATGCACCAACCAAAGTTTGGAGTTTTCAGAAATCCAAAGTAAATAATATTGCCGTGGAACCACAGATTCAAACCAGAAATAAACTGGAATGAAATAGTCAACCAGAATATATCCTTTGAGAAATAAACTCAAGAGGGAAAACCAAATCCATCCAAACAAGGAGTTGTGCCGGAAGGCTAAAGCAAAAATATTCCATGAGGGACAAACTCAGTGGGGAAATTGAAAGAATATACGCTTTCTGCTTAAGGCCAACACTCTATTGAAAAGAGGACAACATAACTATGCAAAACAGGGTAATATGTCAACAAAAATATTAACACACGTCAATGAACAATGATTTTCCAATTTTAGCTATGCATGATGTATGTATGAATATTTGAGTGTTATCGTGTGTATGCTGACAAAACAGATACACAACATGGGGAACAACCAGGCAAAGCCGCCTCACGGACTAACAACACTCGGCTAAACTTCATCCAAGATGATCATTCCGAGAAAAGTAAATTCCAGCTGAGGAAACCAAACCTACTGTCTGCTTTAACCTTACTGGGGAGAAACATAATCCGGAGGTAGACAAATAAAAGTGATAAAATAGCACGGATACAGGGATAGAACATCCTTCTTCAGGCTCCACCAGGGAAACAAGTGTTTTTCAAAAGTAACATTCCTACTGAAGATTGCATGACCAGTCTCAAGTAAAGCAGACTGACACCGAAACATCCAAACATTCACTGGGGAATTCAAGCCTACTTCATTGGCGAGGTTAACACCACATTCACAATATGTCCTTCACTTAGAGAAACCAGGGACCAGCGTTCTTCAAGAGCGGGTATGATACCAACTTCTCTGGAAAAAGAACTTATATTAGGCCAAACGAAAACTTCACTGGAGAAAATGCGGACTGAAACTTCGCATCATGAAAAAAATCAGAAAAGAGGAGGAATGAGTCCAAACTTAACCGAGGATACTGGAATCATTAACCCTTCCCGAGTAAACCTTCCCGAGGGGAACAAAAACTTCTCAAAACGACTGGAGTTTGTCCATTCTTGGGATCACCATTTTTGTTGTCATTGTTTCATCATAAATCTCAAAGTAAAAGTTAATTGTAAAATCCTTTTTTTGAAAAATCAATTTTTGTTTTTTTTTAAATCTTTTTTGCTTTGAAAGTTATTATCAATAATAAATGGAGTCTTTGCAAGCTAAATAAAATAAGAAATACAAAGAATTGGGTAAAAGCTCAAATTTCATTAATAGGATGGTAGTATGCGAATGGCGAGACTCCATATATGATTACAAAGTTAGGAAAATGGTATTATATAATGGGAAAGATACATTGAGATACAATGACCACTATCCCCTCTAACAACTTTTGAAATCCTGAGCAGCAACTTCTGTTGAAGTATGGTGAGGATCCGATAAGATTGTTGCTTCAACGATCAAGTCTTATCTGATGTAGTTACTTGCCAAGAAAGTCCCTAACTTTTGCCTAAGCTGCCCTTGCAGGTTTTCAACTTAGCGGTAAATTTATTCTGTTTAGGTCTCTAATTTTTGCCTAGACCGCCCTTTCGGGTTTTCGGCCTACCGAGACGCTCCTTTTTTGCCTAAGCCTCCCTTTCGGGTTTTCAACTTAGCGAGCTGTTCTTTTATTTCTTTAGGAGAAGTATTTCTTGACTGCGTCAGCGTTCATGGCACGTGGGAACTCCTCGCCATCCATAGTTTTAAGAATTAATGCACCGCCAGAGAAGGCTTTCTTGACAACATATGGGCCTTTAAAATTGGGAGTCCACTTGCCCTTAGAATCAGCGTTGAAAGACATGATCTTCCTGAGCACGAGGCCGCCTTCTCTGAATTCCTGAGGATTGACCTTTTTATCAAAAGCTTTCTTCATTCTTCTCTGATATAACTGGCCATGACACAAAGCTGTCATCCTCTTCTCCTCAATCAAATTCAATTGGTCAAACCTGTTCTGGACCCATTCAGCCTCTGTCAACTTGGTTTCCATTATCACACACAATGAGGGAATCTTTACCTCGACAGGGAGTATAGCTTCCACTCCATACACCAGGGAGAACGGGGTTGCTCCTATTGAAGTGCGGACAAATGTTCAATATCCATGCATAGCAAAAGGGAGCATTTCATGCCAATCCTTATAAGTAACAACCATTTTCTGGATAATTCTCTTGATATTCTTATTAGCAGCTTTAATAACCCCATTCATCTTTGCCCTGTATGGAGATGAATTGTGATGGAAAATCTTGAATTCTTCACACAGTTCTGTCATCATCTTGTTGTTCAAATTCGAGCCATTGTCAGTGACGATTCTGCTCGGCACACCATACCGACATATAAGGTTATTCTTAATGAAGCGCACAACCACTTGCTTAGTAACATTGTAATATGAAGCAGCCTCCACCCACTTGGTGAAGTAGTCAATTGCTACTAAGATAAAACGGTGTCCATTCGAAGCTTTGGGTTCTATCATCCCAATCATGTCAATACCCCACATAGAGAAAGGACATGGGGAGGAAATCACATTGAGAAGTGTCGGAGGTACATGGACCTTGTCAACATAGATTTGGCATTTATGGAACTTCTTTGCAAATTTGTAACAGTCAGACTCCATTGTCAGCCAATAATAACCTGCCCTTAGAAACTTTTTAGCCATCAAATGTCCATTGGCATGAGTGCCAAATAAACCTTCATGAATCTCATACACCAACATGTCTGCTTCGTGTCTATCCACGCATCTGAGCAAGACCATGTCATAATTTCTCTTGTGTAACACACTTTCACTGAGGAAGAAACTGCCCGCCAATATTCTCAATGTCTTTCTATCTTTCTTTGCCGCACCAATCGGGTATTCCCGAGTCTGAAGAAAATGCTTGATACCATAATACCACAGTTTTTCATCTGCTACCTCCTCTTCTGTAAACACATGAGCGGGCTTATCTAGTCGTCGAACCGTAATTCGGGGTACATCATTCCAAGTATTCACTTGGTACATAGAAGCCAAAGTTTCTAGAGCATCCATTTGATTTTCATATATAGGGATGTGATGAAATTCAACTTTATTGAAGAATGGTAATAATCTTCTAGCATAATCTTTGTAAGGGATCAAGCCGGGGTGACGAGTATCCCATTCTCCTTTAATCTTATTTATTACCAAAGCTGAATCACCATACACATCTAGAATTTTAATTTTGAGATCAATAGCTTCCTCGAAACCCATGATGCAAGCCTCGTATTCTGCCATATTATTAGTACAATCAAATGTTAACCTTGCAGTAAAAGGAATGTGCGATCCATGAGGAGTCATAATCACAACACCAATTTCTTTACAATAAGCATTCACAGCTCCATCAAATATCACACTCCAATGAGATTCAGGGCCAGGACCTTCCTCAGGCAATGGTTCATCACAATCCTTCACTTCTAGGAACATCACATCCTCATTGGGGAATTCATATTCTACAGACTGGTGATCCTCCACTTGTTGGTGAGCAATATAATCTGCCAACACACTACTTTTAATAGCCTTTTGAGTGCGGTATTCAATATCATATTCAGATAACAACATCTTCCAGCGGGAAATTCTCCCAGTAAGAGCAGGCTTTTCAAAAATGTACTTGATTGGATCCATTTTGGAGATCAACCAAGTAGTGTGATTCAACACATACTGCCGCAACCGCTTTGCCTCCCAGGCCAAAGCACAACATGTCTTTTCTAGAATGGAATACCGTGACTCACAATCAATGAATTTTTTACTGAGATAATAAATAGCGAACTCTTTCTTCCCTGTTTCATCCTGTTGTCCCAAAATACAACCCATGGATTTATCTAACACTGTCAGATACTTAATCAACGGTCTTCCGTCGACAAGAGGGAGCAAGATAGGCGGTTCAAGCAGATATTCTTTAATACTTTCAAATGCCCTTTGGCAGTCATCCGTCCACATACAACCTTGATCTTTCTTCAACAACTTAAAGATCGGTTCACATGTTGCAGTCATGTGGGAAATGAATATGGAAATATAATTCAAACGCCCGAGGAAACCTCTGACTTGCTTTTTAGTTCTTGGTGCTGACATTTCTTGAATTGTTTTGACTTTATCAGGGTCAACTTCAATTCCTTTCTGGCTAACAATGAAACCCAACAATTTCCATGATCGAACATCGAAGGTGCATTTATTTGGATTCAAGCGGAGATGATACTTTCTTGTGATACAGTGGGAGAACTGACTTGAGGTTTTGCGTTTTGTCGCAAATGTCGCGGTTAGCAAGAGTCGCCACCGACTTTTATTTTATTCAAAAGGAAAGGTAAAAAGCACAGGAAAGACCTTTGAGATGTTTTCTTGAGTTCGGGGGGTAGATTATGAAAAGGGAAGGTAATAGCACCCTTTTCATCCATGGTTTTCCATGCGCTCTTAGTTACTTGCTTAGATCACTTGCTTTGCTTGAAATTGTTTGAAATGGTGCTTGGTGTTTGGTGTGATTTTGGAATTATTTTGAAAATAGGTCATTCGTTTAGGCAATCTTTTTAATGACTCTCGTTCGTAAGAATGTATACAAAGATGTTTGTCTTTTGAAAAATGTTTCAATGTTTTGAAAGATGTTTGGAAATGTGTGTGTGTTTGTTTTTGAAAATAGCAAGGATTTTTTTGAAATGGAGCAAGTAACTTAGAAGCTATCTACCTACTCAAATGTCTTTCTTGTGCATTTTCATTCCTTTGACATTGTTGACTTACCATTGATTTGGTAAACAACCCTATCTTTGGATGTAAACGGGACGGGTGTGGGTTATCGTATGACCATGATAGCAATATTGCCAAGTATATTAGCATGTTTGAGGGACCAAGATCATCTTTGTTTAGGCAACCTTTGTATAGCGTCATCGGGGGACTATGATCTTATTTTTGTTTTGTTTTGCCAAGATACTTCGCGTGCGTAATATGGCCATTTTATTTTAGGCAACCAAATGGATGAAACCCTAAGGGTGCTTGTGTGCAAAGTGTGTCATTTTTCATGCTTTTGTCTTGCATTAGGTTTTTTTCTATTTGTTTGGTTTTTGTTCTTGTCATGCAAACCCTAATTTACTAAGCATAGTATAAAAACAATAAATTGCGTAAAATAAACTAAGCTATTACAACAATTATTATGGGAGGGGGATACACGTTTTGAATGGGGATTTTGCACAAATATAAACCTAAAAATATTATTACAACCCAATCGAATATTGTGCGCATTAAATAAATATACAAATATTTAAAATGCAATGCAAATGTATTTATGTAAAAAAATGTTTTGTATTTGTTTAATGTATGAGAAAATAAATTAATTAAACCCTAGAAAAAGAGAAAAAATATTATTTATTTTTTGGAAAGGTGAAACCCTAGTTTTTTTTAATTAAAAAGAAAATAATGTTTCCTATTATTATTTTGCCCATTTTTTGTACAAGAAAATAATAAATAATATTATATGTAAATATTAAAAATTAAATATGTATAAAAATAAATATTTTATGTGTATAAATAACATAATAAAAATGTGTAATATTTTTAAACGTATTTACCAATTTTTTAAGAAAATAAGTTCTATAAACTATTTTTTTATGTGAAAAAAAATAATAAAAAAATAATAAAATTGCAAAAAATTATTTAATTATTTTTTGGATTTTTTAATGTTCAAAAAAATAATCAAAAGCCATAAATGTGAAAATATGAGAAGAAAAATATGAAAAATAACAAATAAGTCAGGGGGGTGCAAAAGTAAGTCAGGGGGTGTGAATGGTAAAAGCAAAATGGCCAAAACTGCCAAAAAAGCCCAGAACACTGCTTCGTCCCTGTCCTTCAGCTTCTGCGCGCGTTCTTTGTTCAAACATGCAACTTGCTAATGCTTGCACAAAAACAAAAACTTATAACATGAAACTTGTGGCATTTGAGCTCACGATTCCAACAATATAAATTTTGTAACCTAACTCTCAAAGATCAGAGAGAATTTTGATGGCCCTAATTCGTGACCTAACTTTTTCAGCATTTTCAAACTTCAAATTCTCTCAGCTCAGTTAATATAAATGAAAAGTATGCATATGTACAACTTCACCATAATAAGGGCTACATTTTTTTCTTCACAAATCGTGGCTTGAGGATGCCTATCCAGAGAGATAGAATTTTGAAAAATACCTCCTTCAGTTGGATTTGGATAGAGCAATGTAGGGGCTTTGATGGAGGCCTGAGGATTGTGTGAGCTTCCTTGAACTTCCTTCAAGCTATTCCAATGCCTAGCTTGCTTTGTGGATGGCTAGAACTTCCTGCACAAGTCAAGTTGCAAGCTTCCAAAATGAAAATGGTGGATGCTGAAATAGCGGTTACAGAACCAGGGTAAGGGCTTGGCTTGATTTGGTATGATGTGTGTGAGATGTTTCAAGTGTTGAAACACAAAACGCACGAGCCAAGAATGAGTTTGCTATGGTTTTGCAGAAATCTGTCTGTTTGGCAGAAATTTGGAGTTTTTCAGTTTGAGAGAGTTTTAGATGTTAAGCAATCGTGTTTTGCCTTGTGACAAGTTTGTATACTTGTATAGAATGGATACAAAGTCAGCTTCTCAACAGATGTGCAAGCTTTTTTCTTTTCACCAACTTTCTTGCTTTTTAAGTAAAGTGAGGTGACCAATGCTAACATGCTTGTACTGGCTAGTTTGAGGGATGCAAAGGGCTTGTACAAATTTCTTAAGACCTGTGGAAGTTTCTTGCACCAAAGGGACAGGTCCAAGGCTCAAGATTGATAAAGTTACAAAAGCTCACTTTATGAAAATGGCATTGTAACCTTTATGCTTAAAATGGAATTATCTCTTGTACAATGATTCAAAAGCAAAGATAATGCCTTTGTCAACTGAGTTTTCATTTAATTATGGAGTGTAGAACGAGTTTAGGACCTGTAAAGCAAGATTCAGACATCAAAGATATGATTTGCAACTTGATGCTTTGTAAAAATGGCTTGATCAAAAGTGATAAAATTCCAACTTCCCTTCTTCGATTCTCCCTAACCAAAAATGATCTTGGGGAGTTCTTGGACATTTAGGAAAGCTTGAAATGTGATCTATAATCCATATTTGAAATGAATTTTGAGATACCTCTTGGAACTAGGTGAAAAATGTCCACGAAGTTGGGTCAAAAACCTGCCTAAATTAGGGCAAATTTTCACTAAGTTAAGAAGTTCATGGACCTATATTCACAAATTCATAACTTGAGATCCAAGAATCTTTTGGAAAACGTTTGTGAATCAAAGTTGTATATTTCATGTAGGAATAAAACTTTCATGTTGGAAGTTTTCTTTGAATCAAATTGCATCATGGTGAAAAAGTGGTGGAAAGTTGGGGAAAAATAAGAAAATTTGCATACTTAGAAAAATTCTAAGATGAAAATTTTCAAATTCAAAACCCTAATTTTCAAAATTGGTTTTCTTGGTCACCAAGTTTCACATTTTGACATATCTTGATGAATTATGACCCTTGCCATTTGATTTTGACCAAAAAGTCAAAGTTTGACTTTTCAGTGTACAGTTGACTTTTGATCAGCTGACTGGAAAATTCATCTGTCAATTCAATGAACTTGAGATCTTTTGAACTATGTGATTAGGTCAATATGATGCCATTTAACCCTTGAAATCATGCTTGAACTCAATTGGTCATTGGCTAGGTTAAAAATCAGAAATTGCCCTTTCTCAGTCAAAACCCTAATTTTGACCATTTTGCCCTTTTGATGATTTGATCAAATTTCTTGAGGAGTTGTGATCCAAACTTGACCAAATGGTACATATGAGTCTAAAATGTTGACGTGGATCAAAAATCATGAAGTTGGACTGTAAATTGGCCATAGTTGACTTTTTCCCCAATACAGCTGATTTTTAGGTCAACTGTCCAATTGACTGATCAAAAATGTGGTTCAAGGCTTGAAACTTATCATGAGCAATCTTAAGGTCCAAGATGGTGTATGAAAGTCACATGAAGCATTGGTGGTCCAAAAATCCTTGTGCAAACTCAAACCCTAATTTTAGGTTATCAGTGCAAGGTGATGTCTTGAGCCGACCAAACCCTAATCTTGTCTTGAGTCCAAGAAGTCTTGTGAGAAAAATCT
Organism: Vicia faba; assembly: GCA_948472305.1. NCBI lineage: Eukaryota > Viridiplantae > Streptophyta > Magnoliopsida > Fabales > Fabaceae > Vicia > Vicia faba. Next base: position 1,451,983,864 of record OX451739.1, read on the forward strand.
TGATAAATGAGAGGGCAAATTTTGGGGTACAACATTCCTCAAACGCTGAAACAACTTCAATAAATCTTCTATATTCCCTTCTTCAGTCTGGGATTTGGTGATCATATCATCAACATATACTTTAATTTCCTTGTGCATCAGATCATGGAATAGGGTTGTCATAGTCCTCTGGTATGTTGCACCAGCGTTCTTCAACCTGAAGGGCATCACTTTATAACAGAATGTTCCCTAGGGTGTGATAAACGTTGTTTTTTCCATGTCCTCTGGAGCCATTCTTATTTGATTATACCCGGAAAATCCGTCCATGAACGAGAATACTTTGAATTTTGTTGTGCTATCCATTAACATGTCGATGTGTGGTAATGGAAAATCATATTTTGGACTAACTTTATTTAGATCTCTGTAATCTATACAATAGCAGGCTTTTCCATCTTTTTTCGGTACTGGGACAATATTGGCAAACCATTGATGATACACCGACGTCACAAGAAACCAGCATTAATCTTCTTTAGAACCTCCTCTTTGATTTTTACTGCCATATCTGGGTGAGTTCTTCTCAACTTTTATTTGATTGGCGGACATTCTAGCTTCAACGGCAACCGGTGCTCTATGATATTTGTGTCTAGACCAGGCATATCTTGGTAAGACCAAGCAAAAATATCCACATACTCTTTCAACAACTCAATCAACCTTCTCTTCACATCGGGGTGCAATAATGCTCCAATCTTGACTTTCGTTGGATCTTCTTCTGGACCCAAATTGATCACTTTGAATGGCTCCTTATATGTCTGAATGGTATTTTCCTCATGCTCAAACAACCGTGAGACCTCTTCTGGAATCTCATCATAATCTTCTTCTTCAGCCCCATACACAAGACATTTAAAGTTGGGAGAGGGTGCAGGGTCATTGTATTCAACATATTTTTTAATTAATCTGCACATATGATTTGTGATTGCATTTAGAAACTGACACATTTAACAAGTGATCATGCAGATTAAATTTCAGTTATTATTTATTTTGAAAGGTTTTTTCTGATTACCATTTTCCAAGAAAAGGCATAAAATAAAGACATAATTCGGAGAGCAAATACAACTTTTATTATTGATCTTAAAAGTCACAACAAACAGATAAGCCCTACAACATTAATACTTCCACCTTGGGCAGAGTGAAAGCTTTTTCAATTAAAAGATTAACAAATCAAATTACTTTGAAACATGTATGCAAGAGGGAACATCAATGCTGATCCAATTCTGAACCCTAACTCCGTGCGTCACATAATTCGGCATTTCCTGCCCTGCTTCATCTTCTACAATGGCATTAATTCTAGAAACAATCGGATAAAGATAGCTCCCGCTATGTAAAATGTCTTGATACCTTCCTGTAGCAGACTTCAGCTTCATGCCCTTCCCTTTGTCATTCTTCGAAGAGAACCCCAAGCCAGTTCTGTTCTTGTTCACAGGTGGATCCACAATTCATCCCCAAATTTCATTATGACCATTACGCACAACCTGTTGCGCATCCTTCAGCGAAACCCTGTAATTCTCATTTACTCTTATGTTATCAATGGATAAGGCTTGGAACTGGGTTCCAACAGCAGCTTCATCCGCTTCTACAATGCTGAAAGAGGACAAATGAGATATCAACAATGCCTGCTCCCCATTTATGATCACTACTTTCCCTTCACGTACAAATTTTAGCTTCTGGTGTAAAGTTGAAGTGACAGCCCCTGCCTCATGTATCCATAGTCGTCCTAGCAAACAACTATAAGCGGGAACAATGTCCATGACATGGAAATTTATCTTAAACAAGTGTGGTCCTATATGGATAGGTAAGTCCACTTCACCGATGACATATTTCCTCGACCCATCAAACACTTTCATAATGATGCCACTCTGGCGCATAGGTGTTCCTTGATATTTTAATTTGATAAGCGTACTCCTTGGTATAACATTCAACGCGGATCCATTATCAATCAGCACATTGGATAGTGAATCGTTCTTGCAGTTCATAGAGATGTGGAGGGCCAGGTTGTGATTCCTCCCTTCATCTGGTAATTCATCATCACAGAAACTCAAGTTATTACATGAATTAATGTTTCCTATTACGCTGCTGAATTGATCTATTGGCATATCACTCTCCATAAAAGCTTGGTCCAGTACCCTCATCAAGGATTCTCTATGAGCAGAGGAGTTCATCAATAAAGCTAAGATAGATATTTTTGAAGGAGTCTGCAGTAGATGATCTACAATTCTGTAGTCACTCATCTTAATTATCTTCAAAATATCATCCACTTATTTCTCTAATGTAGCTCCACTAGTCTCACTCGTAGCCTTCTTAGGTTCATCATTCTCAACAATTTGCTTTCCAGCATCAACATCTCTTCGGACAACTGGCACAAACACACGAGCGTTACGGGTCACCCTGCTATTTTCAACTATATTTCCAACATAAGGCATTGGCTAGATGGGAACTTCCACTCCATCTTCTAAGATTGTAGCGTTGTATTTGTAAGGCACAGCCTTATCTGATTTATAAGGGATAGGACCTGGCAAAATTATCACCAATGGGGTGATAGCTGGCTTGCTGTGAAACTCAACTTCAAAATGGGCGGGTGCACCAAACCAAGGCACAATGACGTTTACCCCTTCTTCAACACAATCAGTCATTAATAAGTCATTTCTGGAAAACAAATCTTCGTCTGAAGAGAAATACTCATCTGCGGAGGCATACTATTCTTCCGACTCTTCTTCCGTTAAACAAACCTCAACCATATCAACTTCATGGTAAACATCCCTCTGACCTGTGATCTTGATAGTTCCATTGTCTAACAACAACTGAACACCCTTCTTCACGATTGAACATCCTCGGGGGTCTTGACAGTAAACTAGGCAAGATCCATATTGGTGTTCCACCTGACCAGCCGTATGGCAGAAGGTAGCATGCAACTGCACGAGGTCCTCATTCATATACTCCACATTAAAAATTCTAAATTCACCAGGACATCCAGAAACCATGTTCACTTCCTCTTAATACTGTTCCGTTGGCCTGATTATGTGGATGAGGCCCTCATCCATCATCTCCTGTAAATCAGCCTTTATCTTATCGCAACCGTGTATGTTTATACTGCAAATAGCACAACTGGAACGGTCATGCGTATAGTAGCTAAATTCACATAGGTCTGCATGAATTTTCATGAAATCTCCTCTAACCAGATTAATATCAAAAATCCTGAAGTCGCCTGGACAACCAGCCACCATATTCACAGCATTTACTCCCCCGTGCTTAGGTAGGGGATTATCTTTCACGTTAGGTCCCACGTCTTTGAAAGATAGAACACCAGACTTTACCAATTTTTGTACCTCATACTTCAAAGGATAACAATTCTCAACATTATTCCCTAGTGCTCCCTGATGAAAAGAACATGTTCGGTCTACCTTGTAATACCAAGGCAACGGTGACAGTATGGCGGGAGGTGGTCGGGTTTGAACCAACTTCTTCTGAATCAATGCTGGTAGTAGCTCTGTATAGCTCATGGGAATAGGGTCATAACTCTCCCTTCTCTGATTATACCCTTGATTCCCCTGTTGGGACGGTCTCTGATAAGCAACAATAGTTGGAGCGACATTCATAACAGGAGTAACTGAGGCAACTTGCTGATGACGCTGATAATTCCTTCTAGGGGAGTTTACCCTCCTCTCTTGTATGACATCATTTGCATCTCCTTCTTTCTTCTTGGTAAACCCATAAGATGGCTTCTTCACCCCTCTGGATCCTTCACTCTTCGTCAAACAACCTTCTCTTACAACCTCTTCTAAGCGGATACCCATTCCTACCTATGATACGGTGGGAGAGAACTGACTATTTTTTGGAATGATGGTTTGCGTTTTGCGTTTGTTTTCGCAAAATGTCGCGGTAAGTAAAACTCGCCACCGTCTTTTATTTTATCCAACAAGGAAAGGAAAAAAGCACAGAAAAATTCCTTTTTCGAGATATTTCTCGGGTTCGGGGGGTAGATTATAGAAAGGGAATGTATTAGCACCCTTTCTATCCGTAGTTATCTACGAGCTCTTAGGTACTTGCTCATCATTTTCAAAATGTTTTCTTTGTGCTTGTGGGTTTGAAAAGTTTTTGCTTTTAACTTCGATTTAACTCTTGCTTCTGTCCTCAAGAGTGTAATGAAGTGTTTTTGAAAACTTTGTTTTGTAAAGTGTAAGTGTGAAAAGTTTTGTTTTGAATGAGCAAGTATCTAAGAACCATGTACCTACTCGAAAAAGGAATCGTTCTATGCTATTTTCCTTTAGACAATGCTATCCCACTATTAATGGGTAGGTAGCACTGTCGTTGGAGTTTAAGGGTCAATTCGAATGAGGGACATACGGTCACTAAAGCAATGTTAGGATGTCTTAGTAATAACCCTAATGTCTTAGATCAATTATCCAAGGCAACAATATTCGAGGCAACCTTTCTGAGGTAACTTTGATCTTTGGACAAAAGGACGACCAATAAAGCATCCTATACTCAATGACCGTGTTCGAAGGCAACCAAGTGAAGTGTACCCTAAGAGTGCGCATGTGCGAGTGTGTTGTTTTCAGTTAATTTTGTCTTTGTACATGTCAATGGTTATCTATGTTGATTTTAGGTTAAACATTCGATCTTGTCATGCATTCCTTATTATCAAACATCTAACAATTTATAAGTTGCGGAAAGTAAACTAACTATTACAAGGCGTCAGGTATTTACATCGCCAAAAGCAACCCTTGAAATTAAAATGCGGAAAATAAATAAGGCGGTAAAAATAGTTAAAGTCCTATTAAACTATTACATTCCAGGAAACAGATACAATATTGAATAAAATGGACCGCGTGCGGGAAATTAAATTAGGCACAAGTTTTAGGGTTTTGACCCTTTAATTTAAAGAAAAGATTTTTTTGGTTTGTTTTTGAATTAAAAGAAATTAAACTAGGCTAATTATTAAATTAATAAATAAATTAATTAATTAATGAAAATAATATTTTTTGGAGTTTTTGGTATTTAAAGAAATAAAAATAATTTGATCAATGTTAATAAACCTAATTATCTAAGTTGATTTTAATTATTACAAAAAGATATCAAAGTTATACCTAATTAAAACTAAATTAATTAAATTAATATTTATTAACAAAAATAAAATACTGAAAATAAATTTAATAAACAAAATATTTTTTTGGTTTTTAATTTTAATAAAGAAAAAGATTTAATTGGTTAGTTAGTAATAAAATAAATAATAAATAATTAAAGGAAATAATAAAAAGAAAATAGAAAGAGTTAGGGTTTGGGCCTGATTAGGGGGTGAGAATGGCAATTTTGTGGCCCATTAATCCTCTGGCCTGGCTGACTTTTTGGAATGCAGCGTGGCACATTGACTAGGGCATATGGTGGACATCACATCTGGACCACCAGATCTGGCCTGGGGCCATCTGGCGCTTTGAGATTTGAGGACACGTGATAGGCTTCCAGCTTTTGGTTTGTACCTGATTGCATGATAAAATAAGGGAAAATGTAAAGCGCTGGAGGCAGGGATCGAACCCCTGACCTCCAGCCAATAACGCCTTGAGAGCACTCCCCCTGACCACTGGATCACTTTGCTTCAATTGTTAACTAAATACAAACAGAACATAATATATAAAACGCGTTAAAATTCCAGAAAAAAAAAGCGCGAATTATGAATCATCCACTAGGGGAGGGCCACGTCTTCATCTTCTTCGTTCAACCCTGAACATTTACCTGCGGATTTATATCCGCAGCTAAATTCGCAGGACATTCCAAAATTTAAATATAGGCCATGAAAACGACCCCCAAGACCATGGTTGTGTTCCTCTGGGCATCCTGAGCAAACCTACACCATTCTTGGACCTTGATTTCCCCTAAAAAAGAAAACCCTAAAATCTAATGCAAAACCCTAGTGTGATCGGTGGAAATAGAACTGACTGTTTTTAATGCTGGTTCGCGAAATGTCGCGGTAAGCAAGAGTCGCCACCGTCTTTTATTTTCTCCAACAAGGAAATGACAAAAGAACAGTAAAATTCCTTTTCGAGATGTTTCTCGGTTCGGGAGGTAGATTATAGAAAGGGAAGGTGTTAGCACCCTTTCTATCCGTGGTTATCCACGGGCTCTTAGGTACTTGCTCACTATGTTTTCAAAATGTTTTGCTTTTCTTGTGTTTGTGGGTTTTGAAAGACTTTCGTTTGAAAACTTCGTTTTGACTCTTGTATCTGTCCTCAAGAGTGTATGAAGTGTTTGTTTGAAAACTTTGTTTGAAAGAGTGTAGGTGCGAAAAATTTGTTTTGTTTTGAAAGAGCAAGTATCTAAGAACCTCTACCTACTCAAAAGAAATTAAGCTGTGTAAATGTCCTTTAGACAGTACCATCCCACTATTGAGAAGTAGGTAGCACCGTCGTTGGAGTTTGTCGGGTCAATTCGATTATAGGGACATGTTGTCACCAAAGCAATAGTAGGACGCCTTAGCGGTAACCCTAATGTCTTAGATCCTTTTTATCCGAGACAACCGTTTCGAGGCAACTTGGATCTTTAGACAAGAGGGCAACCTCTAAAACACCCTATACTCAATGACCACGTCGAGGCAACCAAGTGAGGCGTACCCTAAGAGTGGCATGTGCACGTGTGTCAGGTTTCAATTTATGTTATCTTTGTACAAGTTATGGTGAGCTACGTTTTGATTTTATTTTGAGATAAGTCTTGTCATGCATAGCCTAGTTAACATACATCTAACAGTTAATTGTTGCGGAAAGTAAATCTACGCTATTACAAGGCGTCGGATATTTACATCGCCAAAAGCAAACCCTTGAAAAGTAAATTGCGAGAAATTAAATGAAAGCAATAAAAGGTCCTAAGTTAGCTATTACATCCTTGGAGCAATTACATAAATATGGATCAAAATTAATATGCGCGCGAGAGAAATTGAATTGGAAAAGTCCTTAGGGTTTTGACCCTTTTTGAAAAAGAAATAAGTTTTGGTTGTTTATGAATTGAATTAAATTAAACCTAAAACTAATTAATTAAATAAAAGAAATGTTTTTTGGTTTTTTATGTTTTAAGGAAATAAATAAAAAATAGTCAAAAAGTTGGTAAAACCCTAATTCTATGTTGATTTTAGATTTATTGTGAAAAATATTAAAATTAACCCTAATTAAACTAAATTAATGATGTTAGTATTTATTTACAAAAATAATAAAGGGTGAAATTAATAAATAATAATAAAAAATATTATGTTTTAGTTTTCTGATTTTATTATTAAAAATTAATTTGTTAATTAAATAATAATAATAATAATTAATAGTAAAATAATTAAAAGAAAAAATATAAAAGAAGAAAAGAAATAATGAAACCAGGGGGTGATGGGCCAGGTTAGGAAGTGAGAAAGCAATTTGAAGCCCAATATGCTGCAGGCCTTGTTGACTTTCCTAATCATCCATGGCGCGTGTTGACTGGGAGTATGGTGATCATCATCTCATGGCCATTAGATCTGCACCTGTAGCCACATGACGCATGGATGTTTGAGGTGTATGATGGACATCACCTGGGAAGCTGCATGTGAATATGTAAATAAAAATAATATAAGCATTTTGGGGGACCTGGGACTCGAACCCAGGTCCCAACGTTTCCAAGCCAATGCCTTAACCACTCCAACCACCTGCTTTAGTCATTAGTGGAATAACAAATAATCATTATATTAAGAAATTAATCCATATGTTGTAAAAACAAAAAACACGCGCGCTTATTCAAATCAGCCAACCACACGTTAACACCTCATCATCTTCTTCATTGTTCCTGCAAAAAACACAAACAGATAGCGGGGATTTTTAACCCCCACAATATGCCATGAGGAAAAATAGCGATTAGAGCTATGGTTTATATAAATATTTCGTGATTTTGTTCGTCTTGTTCTGACGAATTCAGTCATGGGTCTCACAAGTCTCAATTTTTCCTGGTTTGCAAAGCCCCAAATTCACAGCTTAAGAATCCTAGAAATTGATCATGGCAACTTTTGATTTATGGCGTTTCAATGCAATTAAACTATACCATTAGCTTTGTACAGTCCCTAGCAACACAAAACGATCATGAAAACATATTAAAGATGCATGAATCACGATATACGATTGTGAATAAAAGCTGCAAACCGTGACTCTGTATAGGGTGATTCTTTGAGCTTCAAGGCTTGAATTTGATTGCCACACACTCCTAGGAACTCCTGCAAGATATTAGAATCAACAAAAAGCTTTGAATCGCCCTGGAATATAGAAATCAGTTTTGAGTTTTTCTTGGAATTTTTCAATATGCTATGGCCTTTTTCTGCAGCTTTCTCACGTCCCCTTAGGTTAGGATTTGCTTGCATATATATAGAGCAACTGAATTAGGTCAAGAGCTTGAACAAAAATCCATTGAATTGATGATTGAATCTTTGATTGGAAATCAAATCTTTTTGATTTTTCATGATTGGAAAAGGTTGCCAAATTTGGAGATTTTGTATCTTTGACTTGGTGCACGAAATTGCCAGCATATATTGACCATATTTGCTTCACAAAAAGATTGAAAAATCAAATCTTGCATTTTCCTACAATTTAAATTAATTAAATGAATTAATATTAATTAAAAATCCAATTAATCAATAAAAATAAGAAAATAAATTCAATTAAGCTTGATGGGTCGTGCATAGGTCATGGATGGAGTTTCAAGAAGAGATTTGAGGCCCATTAGCAAAAATAAGGTGTTTTGGGCAAAGTTGACTTTTGCAAATTCATGAAAATTTCCCAACTTCTCCAATGCACAACTTGCTCAATTTTGATCATATGACCATGTTCTTGGACATTTTGGAAAGCTCTTGAAGTACTCTAACCAATGCCTTTGGTCCCATGTCATTTGGATTTACCAATCCCAAGTTATGGCCTTTGACTTAAAGTGCACTTTTGTTGACTTTTGAAATTGACCTATAATGTAGAAATTGATAACTTCTTGTGAGAGCATTTCTTGGACTTGGAGCGTGAAGATGGATTATAGGAAATTGCATCCCCTTCAAAATGAGCATTGGATGGGATTTTTCTGACAAACCATGAAAAAGTTATGCCCTGGTCAAGATACAATTGACTTTTCTGCTGTCCAAAAATAGTAACTTCTTGCATCTTGAGGATCCTTGAGCTATCCTTGTGGAATCATGATCAAGACTTGATCAAATGATGATTGTGAGCTCAAAATGAGATGTTGACCAAAAATTCTGACTTTTGACTGCAAAATGACCATTTTGCCCTTGTAGTTGACTATGGATCAAAGGGAGCTTTTGACTGTGCAAATTGGCACCGTGAGTCTTGAAACTTGGCATGTAGATGCTTGAGAATGTATAGAGGACTATGAGACTTGATTGAACCATTGAAAACCCCAAATTCCTTGAAAGAACCAAAACCCTAATTTCAGCTGTTTTAGGAGGTGATTTGAATGTATAACCCTTGAGCTAATTTTGAGCAATTTGAGGATCATATCTTGAGGAATATGGGAGGGAAAATTTTGGGGTACAACAGTTGCCCCTGTTCAATCTTCTTAAACCTGAGGATGTAGATTGGCTTGCGTGCCTTTCGTGATCCGAAGGTGGAAGATGATTGAACACTAAAGTGCCCAGAAATTTGCACTCGCATGGTGTAGTATCAGCAATGTGATATCGGGAATGGGCTTACAGATGCCATTTGGAGATTGTTGGATAGGAGGATGGGCTTAAAGATGCCATCTGGAGATTGTTGGTAGGTAGTTTTGTCTTCGTTGACAGGTTGTCTTCATTGACGGGTTGTCTTCATTGACGAGTTGTCTTTATTGACGGGTTGTCTTTATTGACGGGTTGTCTTCATTGACGGGTTGTCTTCATTGACGGGTTGTCTCAGAAAAATCTTTAGGAATCGATTTAACTGGTTTTGTCTCCATTGACCGGATTAGCATCAGAAAAATCTTTAGGAATCGATTTAACTGGTTTTGTCTCTATTGACATAATTTGGCTTCAGCAAAATCTTTAGGAATCGATTTAACTGGACCAGAGAAGGTCTTGGAATCTTCAACTGGGTCTGCATCAGGAAACTCTTTGGGAATCGATTTAACTGGACCAGAGAAGGCCTTTGACTGGATCGACATCAGAAAAATCTTTAGGAATCGATTTAACTGGACCAGACAAGGTCTTGGTATCTTCAATTGGGTCTGCATCAGAAAAATATTTAGGAATCGATTTAACTGGACCAGAGAAGGCCTTTGACTCGATCGGTATCAGAAAAATCTTTAGGAATCGATTTAACTGGACCAGGCAAGGTCTTGGAATCTTCCACTGGATCGGCATCAGGAAAATCTTTAGGAATCGATTTCACTGGACCAGAGAAGGCCTTTGACTGGATCGGCGTCAGAAAAATCTTTAGGAATCGATTTAACTGGACCAGGCAAGGTCTTGGAATCTTCAACTGGATCGGCATTAGGAAAATCTTTAGGAATCAATTTAACTGGACCAGAGAAGGCCTTTGACTGGATCGGCATCAGAAAAATCTTTAGGAATCGATTTAACTGGACCAGGCAAGGTCTTGGAATCTTCAACTGGATCGGCATCAGGAAAATCTTAAGGAATCGATTTAACTGGACCAGAGAAGGCCTTTGACTGGATCGGCATCAGAAAAATCTTTAGGAATCGATTTAACTGGACCAGGCAAGGTCTTGGAATCTTCAACTGGATCGGCATCAGGAAAATCTTTAGGAATCGATTTAACTGGACCAGAGAAGGCCTTTGACTGGATCGGCATCAGAAAAATCTTTAGGATTCGATTTAACTGGACCAGGCAAGGTCTTGGAATCTTCAACTGGATCGGCATCAGGAAAATCTTTAGGAATCGATTTAACTGGACCAGAGAAGGCCTTTGACTGGATCGACATCAGAAAAATCTTTAGGAATCGATTTAACTGGACCAGGCAAGGTCTTGGAATCTTCAACTTGATCGGCATCAGGAAAATCTTTAGGAATCGATTTAACTGGACCAGAGAAGGCCTTTGACTGGATCGGCATCAGAAAAATCTTTAGGATTCGATTTAACTAGACCAGGCAAGGTCTTGGAATCTTCAACTGGATCGGCATCAGAAAAATCTTTAGGAATCGATTTAACTGGACCAGAGAAGGCCTTTGACTGGATCGGCATCAGAAAAATCTTTAGGAATCGATTTAACTGGACCAGGAAAGGTCTTGGAATCTTCAACTGGATCGGCATCAGGATAATCTTAAGGAATCGATTTAACTGGACCAGAGAAGGCCTTTGACTGGATCGACATCAAAAAAATCTTTAGGAATCGATTTAACTGGACCAGGCAAGGTCTTGGAATCTTCAACTGGATCGGCATCAGGAAAATCTTTAGGAATCGATTTAACTGGACCAGAGAAGGCCTTTGACTGGATCGGCATCAGAAAAATCTTTAGGATTCGATTTAACTGGACCAGGCAAGGTCTTGGAATCTTCAACTGGATGCGCATCAGGAAAATCTTTAGGAATCGATTTAACTGGACCAGAGAAGGCCTTTGACTGGATCGGCATCAGAAAAATCTTTAGGAATCGATTTAACTGGACCAGGCAAGGTCTTGGAATCTTCAACTGGATCGGCATCAGGAAAATCTTAAGGAATCTATTTAACTGGACCAGAGAAGGCCTTTGACTGGATCAGCATCAAAAAAATCTTTAGGAATCGATTTAACTGGACTAGGCATGGTCTTGGAATCTTCAACTGGATCGGCATCAGGAAAATCTTTAGGAATCGATTTAACTGGACCAGAGAAGGCCTTTTACTGGATCGGCATCAGAAAAATCTTTAGGATTCGATTTAACTGGACCAGGCAAGGTCTTGGAATCTTCAACTGGATCCGCATCAGGAAAATCTTTAGGAATCGATTTAACTGGACCAGAGAAGGCCTTTGACTGGATCGACATCAGAAAAATCTTTAGGAATCGATTTAACTGGACCAGGCAAGGTCTTGGAATCTTCAACTTGATCGGCATCAGGAAAATCTTTAGGAATCGATTTAACTAGACCAGAGAAGGCCTTTGACTGGATCGGCATCAGAAAAATCTTTAGGATTCGATTTAACTGGACCAGGCAAGGTCTTGGATTCTTCAACTGGATCGGCATCAGGAAAATCTTTAGGAATCGATTTAACTAGACCAGAGAAGGCCTTTGACTGGATCGGCATCAGAAAAATCTTTAGGATTCGATTTAACTGGACCAGGAAAGGTCTTGGAATCTTCAACTGGATCGGCATCAGGAAAATCTTTAGGAATCGATTTAACTGGACCAGAGAAGGCCTTTGACGGGACCGGCATCAGAAAAATCTTTAGGATTTGATTTAACTGGACCAGGCAAGGTCTTGGAATCTTCAACTGGATCGGCATCAGGAAAATCTTTAGGAGTCGATTTAACTGGACCAGAGAAGGCCTTTGACTGGACCGGCATCAGAAAAATCTTTAGGAATCGATTTAACTGGACCAGGCAAGGTCTTGGAATCTTCAACTGGATCGGCATCAGGAAAATCTTTAGGAATCGATTTAACTGGACCAGAGAAGGCCTTTGACTGGATCGGCATCAGAAAAATCTTTAGGATTCGATTTAACTGGACCAGGCAAGGTCTTGGAATCTTCAACTGGATCGGCATCAGGAAAATCTTTAGGAATCAATTTAACTGGACCAGAGAAGGCCTTTGACTGGATCGGCATCAGAAAAATCTTTAGGATTAGATTTAACTGGGCCAGACATGGTCTTGGAATCTTCAACTGGATCGGCATCAGGAAAATCTTTAGGAGTCGATTTAACTGGACCAGAGAAGGCCTTTGACTGGATCGGCATCAGAAAAATCTTTAGGAATCGATTTAACTGGACCAGGCAAGGTCTTGGAATCTTCAACTGGGTCTTCATCAGGAAAATCTTTAGGAATCGATTTCACTGGACCAGAGAAGGCCTTTTGATATGGCTGAGAATTTAACTGCATCCTTCCTGAAAGGTAAAGGTCATTCATATGCAATGCATGATATGGATCAAGCAATGATGTTCTCAACATAAATGAGATTGTATGATATGATGCGTGTATGCATGCATCATGATGTATGAAGATGTGATATTTTTAGCTGGGGAAAATAAATCCCGGAGCTGCTGGAGAATAGAGTTGAATTCTTCGTTTCCGCTGGGGATGGTGAACGAAGATGTCTGCAAGAATAAACTTGTATGAGAATATGACTCCGTTGGGGAATAAACTGGTGAAGATATTACTCTGCGGGGAATTACTCTGTGGGAAGAGATGCTTTGCTGAGATTTTAATGATAACTCCGCTGGGGATTCCGTTGATAATCTCTGTTGAGGATTTTGATGATGAACTCCGCTGGGGGTAGAAAGAACTTTGCTAGGGATGATCTTTCAGTTGCGACTTGCTGAGGATAACCCAATTAGAATCTTATGGGGATAACCTTCTGAATATGGCTGGGGAGATACATTTGTATTCTGCAAGGAGACAAGCTTCCAGAATCTACTGGGGAAGATGATTCAATTCTGGCGGGGAAGCTTTTTTAGACTTTGCTGGGAAATGGCTCCACTGGGGGTATCTTGCATTCCGTTGGGGAACATTCTTATATTTCGTTGACGAATATTGATACTGCCGGGGATACTCCTATGCTTGCTGGAGAATATCTTTATACTCTGTTGGGGAATACTAAGACCTTCTGGGGATATCCAACCTCTTTAGGGCTGATGGTAGACAAACTCTGCTTGGGGGAGAGTATTGCTGATTCGTCCATGGTTGCAGGTCTCAGTGGGGAGAGTGAACATTACTGTCTTATTCCGCGGGTAGTGAAGGTATCTTGGTCATATTCTTCAGCTGAATCTACCTTGTACCTGGTGGACAGAGCAACTGTACAGTTCGGACAATTCCTATTGCCCCAGTTTCTGCGGGAGAAGAAGGCCTGTGAGGTGCTTGATAACTGCCGATTGACAAATCTTCTTCTGGTAGGTAAGCGACAAAATGACGGGACATAGTCGTACGCTTTGATCCCTAACTTTTGCCTGGACCGCCCTTTCGGGTTTTCAGTCCATCGGGATACCCTTTTTTGCCCAAGCCGCCTTTTCAGGTTTTCGACTTGCCGGGTGTACAAATTTTTTCATTTTCATCCCTTACTTTTGCCCGAACCCTTTTGGTTCGCCGGGAAGCCCTTATTTTTGCCTAGGCCAGTCGACCTAGCGGGTCTTTGATTATGCGTAGTATTTTTTCGACTATGTCCACACTCTAAGGATGTAAGGAGTTGTCACTGTCAGTAGTGTCGTGTTGCCATACTACCAGAAGATCTTCGTTTGATCATGCAAGATTCATTGCTGGAATTTATGTCCAATGCCCCAAGTGACTCAGGCGGAGATTTACCCCTGGCAATTTGGCATCTTTGAGAGACTCCTTGAATCTTGACTTGACTGCCCCAGATGATGGACAATGATCATGCCGTGCCCCTTGGTTGGAAGTGTTTTTTCCACTTGAGATGACTCTCTTTATTGAGAAGGTTTTTGTTCACTAGATATTCGCCGTGCGAATTTCTCTGCTGTTTGAACAAATAGTCATATGCAAACAATGTTGTTTTAAGAATGCAAAACTTATGTCTGTCTTGAAGTTTTTGAAAATGCAGTTTTCAATAAAGCAAGTGAATTTTTGTAAAATGTGATGTCAACTCAGGATTTGTAACAGACCTTCAGGAGTCAGGATACCTTTTGTAACAGTATGCTTTCGAACTAACCCATGCTTCAGCTAGGACTTTTTGAGGGTTATAACGTGGCCTGGTTCATGGTTTAAGAAACAAAGGATAAAGGCTCAAATTTTATTTGTACCCACCCGTTCTTCGTGATGTTCTTCAATCCTAAGCTCAGCTAATCGTGCATTAGATCTTGTTTGAGTCTTTGCTCTGATATTCTGGTGATGGTTTGGATACTGACAGTTTATTTTGAATAGGCAGTCATTTCTTTTTTTTGTTGAGGGTTTGTAGGACCTCTTTCTTTTTGATTTTGTTATCCCTATCTTTTTGCCTGAACTGTTTCTTTTGTGATTACAGTCAGCGGGATGCCCCAGTTTTGTAAGTCTCCTTCATAGGTTTTGACTTTATTGGGCTTTTATTTTTTTGAGATAATGACTGCCTGTCCTTTCGATTATAGGGAACCATCACTGTCTTTTGTTTTTGGAAGGACTCTTTTGATGCCATTCATTGTGCATTTGGATCAGCTGAGAAAACTACCCTGCCCCAAGTTATAATTAAGGGTTTTAATTTTTGAAAAAAAAAACTCCAACTTCTTTGGCTCAAGGGGGTTGACTAGGGATTATCTTCCTTATAACTCCACTATTTAGGATTTGAAACAATGCCTGTACCTCATCAGCGGGGTCTATTCAAAAGCATACTGTAAAGATCGTGGTATCGTTTTCGTCATCCTCCCTCAAAAGGTTTAGAATTTTTTCGAGAGTTGAACATCACAAAAATGAAAGCAATTTGAATATAGTGAATACGAATGGATTGATTCAAAACAGACATATGTGATGCATTGATAAAGTAATAAAGTTTGACATGAATAAATGTTTGAACAATCAAAAGAAAATTACAAATTGAAAATTCTAATGAACAAAAAGTCTTCTCGTCTCAGGACTTGTCACTTCCAATGGTGAACCTTGGAGGGATGGTAGAAGAACTCAGCCTGATCATCTTGGATGAATTCCAATGCTCCTTTATTAATCAAGTCTTGGATCTTGTTCATCAGAGCCCAACAGTCGTCGGTGTCATGCCCAGGACTGTCAGAGTGGTATGTATACCTTTCATCAGGGTTGTACCTTGAGGAGGCTGTGTTGGGATTCTTAGGAGGGTCCTTTAACGTCACCAGATTCAATCTCAACAGGTGTTGTAAAGCTTGAGACAGCAACACGTTGAGCTTGGTAAATTGCCTCCTGGGCTTGTTTGGCTTACTCTGATCAACCCGTTGTTCTTGGCAAGGTTGTTGTTAGACCTGTGGAGTAGTAGCAACTTGGAGAGGTCTATTCTTCACCATACCAAACTCTTGTCTTCTTGGAGGACGGTTAATGATTTGATCCCCAGCCTTGACCATTTGCTTCATGTTTTTGTATCTGTCTTGATGAAGCTGATTGATCATGGTTCTCAACTCTTCTTGCTCCCGAGCTAAGCCTTGGATAAGAGCCATCTGCCCCAGCATCTGGGTTCTCATTGCGTCTACCTCGGTTTGCAGATGTCTCAGCTGTTCGTCCTTATTGTCTTCAGGACTTTTCTTGGCCGAATTCCCCATGAGGAGTGTTCTCAACTCTTCCTGCCACCTGGATAGGTTTAGGAATATTTCCCTGAACTAAGTCTCTTGAGTATGAAGATCCTGGTTGTCTTGTTGGAGAGCCATTGCTGAAATAAACAGCGAGAACATGAGAAACCTGTAAAGGGTGACCTGTTATGCAATGATATGTATGATATATGTATACAATGCTTTCAAGGATCTCGTGGGGTAAACAAGAAAATTGTTAGAATTTGAATTTTGTAGCTTGATTGAAGGAGCTTCATGTTGCTGAGAGTCCTTCTTCAAGAGTCAAGGCTCACCATATCGAGTGGGTCATAGCCCCTGACTCAAGTTATCATGTTTTGATCTCCAAACAACCTTGGCTAGAGGAAAATAAATCCCCTTTGCCCCTTGCTAGACATTTGGTTCATCCTGACCTGCATCACAAACCCTTGAGATCCTTGAAATGGTTAAGGAAATGCTATGGTATGATGTTATGATGTGTATGCTATGCATGGGGTGATGTAAGTAAACCCTGCAATGAGTCCAAATTATTGGATAAGGGCTGTAAACAAAACCTGCAAGGCACTCATGTTGTCAGATAACAAGAATGTACAAGTAGTTCAAGTTTGAAGGCACACAAGTCACACATATAGCCTTAAGTTTAGGCTGGCATGGGGTTTTAGGTATTACCCTCTTGAAGTTAGTTGGCTCAAAACCTGTCCTATGAATAGTAACCGGGTTCTAAGGAGCTCAATATCATTGGATTGTTTTCTATGTTCATTGTTTTGATTTAGCCACTTAATTGGCGACCAAAATATTCCAAGAAAACAACCCTCAATGAGTTTAGTATTGAGTATCTACCAACTTCAGACTGCACCAAAGTCGGTCATCTCACTACCCCTAAAAAGGCCAGGATGGTCAAGTAAGGTTCTAAGGTCAGTTGATGCTTCACGACACCACGCGGCGGCCCCGTACTCTCCTTGACTTGACTCAAGGGTTACCGGTACTCACCAAAGTGCCACATCAACGTAGCAACTGCTTCAACCATGTCGGTATACCCCGCACAGTTCCCTCACAGTTTGTTGCTACTTCTAAAGGTGCCCCCAAATCCGGGTTAGGATCTATAAAACTCCGATACAAGCCCCCAAAGTTTAAAACATACAAAGCATACAATTGAAAACACAAGTGATCTAATCCTAAGGTACACCTCACTTATTTAGTAGTCCCCAGCTGAGTCGCCAGTTCTGTGATCGGTGGAAATAGAACTGACTGTTTTTAATGCTGGTTCGTGAAATGTCGCGGTAAGCAAGAGTCGCCACCGTCTTTTATTTTCTCCAACAAGGAAAGGACAAAAGAACAGCAAAATTCCTTTTCGAGATGTTTCTCGGTTCGGGAGGTAGATTATAGAAAGGGAAGGTGTTAACACCCTTTTTATCCGTGGTTATCCACGGGCTCTTAGGTACTTGCTCACTATGTTTTCAAAATGTTTTGCTTTTCTTGTGTTTGTGGGTTTTGAAAGAGTTTCGTTTGAAAACTTCGTTTTGACTCTTGTATCTGTCCTCAAGAGTGTATGAAGTGTTTGTTTGAAAACTTTGTTTGAAAGAGTGTAGGTGCGAAAAATTTGTTTTGTTTTGAAAGAGCAAGTATCTAAGAACCTCTACCTACTCAAAAGAAATTAAGCTGTGTAAATGTCCTTTAGACAGTACTATCCCACTATTGAGAAGTAGGTAGCACCGTCGTTGGAGTTTGTCGGGTCAATTCGATTATAGGGACATGTGGTCACCAAAGCAATAGTAGGACGCCTTAGCGGTAACCCTAATGTCTTAGATCCTTTTTATCTGAGGCAACCGTTTCGAGGCAACTTGGATCTTTAGACAGGAGGGCGACCTCTAAAACACCCTATACTCAATGACCACGTCGAGGAAACCAAGTGAGGCGTACCCTAAGAGTGGCATGTGCACGTGTGTCAGGTTTCAATTTATGTTATCTTTGTACAAGTTATGGTGAGCTACATTTTGATTTTATTTTGAGATAAGTCTTGTCATGCATAGCCTAGTTAACATACATCTAACAGTTAATTGTTGCGGAAAGTAAATCTACGCTATTACAAGGCGTCGGGTATTTACATCGCCAAAAGCAAACCCTTGAAAAGTAAATTGCGAGAAATTAAATGAAAGCAATAAAAGGTCCTAAGTTAGCTATTACATCCTCGGAGCAATTACATAAATATGGATCAAAATTAATATGCGCGCGAGAGAAATTGAATTGGAAAAGTCCTTAGGGTTTTGACCCTTTTTGAAAAAGAAAGAAGTTTTGGTTGTTTATGAATTGAATTAAATTAAACCTAAAACTAATTAATTAAATAAAAGAAATATTTTTTGGTTTTTTATGTTTTAAGGAAATAAATAAAAAATAGTCAAAAAGTTGGTAAAACCCTAATTCTATGTTGATTTTAGATTTATTGTGAAAAATATTAAAATTAACCCTAATTAAACTAAATTAATGATGTTAGTATTTATTTACAAAAATAATAAAGGGTGAAATTAATAAATAATAATAAAAAATATTATGTTTTAGTTTTCTGATTTTATTATAAAAAATTAATTTGTTAATTAAATAATAATAATAATAATTAATAGTAAAATAATTAAAAGAAAAAAATATAAAAGAAGAAAAGAAATAATGAAACCAGGGGGTGATGGGCCAGGTTAGGAGGTGAGAAAGAAATTTGAAGCCCAATATGCTGCAGGCCTTGTTGACTTTCCTAATCATCCATGGCGCGTGTTGACTGGGAGTATGGTGATCATCATCTCATGGCCATTAGATCTGCACCTATAGCCACATGGCGCATGGATGTTTGAGGTGTATGATGGACATCACCTGGGAAGCTGCATGTGAATATGTAAATAAAAATAATATAAGCGTTTTGGGGGACCTGGGACTCGAACCCAGGTCCCAACGTTTCCAAGCCAATGCCTTAACCACTAAAACCACCTGCTTTAGTCATTAGTGGAATAACAAATAATCATTATATTAAGAAATTAATCCATATGCTGTAAAAACAAAAAACACGCGCGCTTATTCAAATCAGCCAACCACACGTTAACACCTCATCATCTTCTTCATTGTTCCTGCAAAAAACACAAACAGATAGCGGGGGTTTTTAACCCCCACAATATGCCATGAGGAAAAATAGCGATTAGAGCTATGGTTTATATAAATATTTCGCGATTTTGTTTGTCTTGTTCTGACGAATTCAGTCATGGGTCTCACAAGTCTCAATTTTTCCTGGTTTGCAAAGCCCCAAATTCACAGCTTAAGAACCCTAGAAATTGATCATGGCAACTTTTGATTTATGGCATTTCAATGCAATTAAACTATACCATTAGCTTTGTACAGTCCCTAGCAACACAAAACGATCATGAAAACATATTAAAGATGCATGAATCACGATATACGATTGTGAATAAAAGCTGCAAACCGTGACTCTGTATAGGGTGATTCTTTGAGCTTCAAGGCTTGAATTTGATTGCCACACACTCCTGGGAACTCCTGCAAGATATTAGAATCAACAAAAAGCTTTGAATCGCCCTGGAATATAGAAATCAGTTTTGAGTTTTTCTTGGAATTTTTCAATATTCTATGGCCTTTGTCTGCAGCTTTCTCACGTCCCCTTAGGTTAGGATTTGCTTGCATATATATAGAGCAACTGAATTAGGTCAAGAGCTTGAACAAAAATCCATTGAATTGATGATTGAATATTTGATTGGAAATTAAATCTTTTTGATTTTTCATGATTGGAAAAGGTTGCCAAATTTGGAGATTTTGTATCTTTGACTTGGTGCACGAAATTGCCAGCATATATTGACCATATTTGCTTCACAAAAAGATTGAAAAATCAAATCTTGCATTTTCCTACAATTTAAATTAATTAAATGAATTAATATTAATTAAAAATCCAATTAATCAATAAAAATAAGAAAATAAATTCAATTAAGCTTGATGGGTCGTGCATAGGTCATGGATGGAGTTTCAAGAAGAGATTTGAGGCCCATTAGCAAAAATAAGGTGTTTTGGGCAAAGTTGACTTTTGCAAATTCATGAAAATTTCCCAACTTCTCCAATGCACAACTTGCTCAATTTTGATCATATGACCATGTTCTTGGACATTTTGGAAAGCTCTTGAAGTCCTCTAACCAATGCCTTTGGTCCCATGTCATTTGGATTTACCAATCCAAAGTTATGGCCTTTGACTTAAAGTGCACTTTTGTTGATCTTTGAAATTGACCTATAATGTAGAAATTGATAACTTCTTGTGAGAGAATTTATTGGACTTGGAGTGTGAAGATGGATTATAGGAAATTGCATCCCCTTCAAAATTAGAATTGGATGAGATTTTTCTGACAAACCATGAAAAAGTTATGCCCTGGTCAAGATACAGTTGACTTTTCTGCTGTCCAAAAATAGTAACTTCTTGCATCTTGAGGATCCTTGAGCTATCCTTGTGGAATCATGATCAATACTTGATCAAATGATAATTGTGAGCTCAAAATGAGATGTTGACCAAAAATTCTGACTTTTGACTGCAAAATGACCATTTTGCCCTTGTAGTTGACTGTGGATCAAAGGGAGCTTTTGACTGTGCAAATTGGCACTGTGAGTCTTGAAACTTGGCATGTAGATGCTTGAGAATGTATAGAAGCCTATGAGACTTGATTGAACCATTGAAAACCCCAAATTCCTTGAAAGAACTAAAACCCTAATTTCAGCTGTTTTAAGAGGTGATTTGACTGTATAACCCTTGAGCTAATTTTGAGCAATTTGAGGATCATATCTTGAGGAATATGGGAGGGAAAATTTTGGGGTACCACACCTAGCCATACGGTTATGGGGTTAGATTCCATATTAATACAATCAAATAATGCCAAAAGTCTAGAAATCTCATAAGCATCATGAATATGTCAACGATTTGCCAAAAAAAAATGCAAGAATATAGGGTTAAGATTTCGAATACAGGGCGGTATTTTGAGAGACTTACAGAGCTTTAGCACGTGTATGGGAGCTTGCTTTTGATTGCAGGAGGTTCAGTGGTTGTCCAGCAATGGATTAGTGTTGAGTTTTGCTCCTGAATTTGTCTCTAAGCTCGATTTCAGTTTTGGACTTTTTTGCAATTTTTCAAGTTTGGTTCTTGATTATTCTGCAGCCTCTAGCCCTTGATCTCGTGTGCTTTGGATTGTATAAGTAATGTGCAATGCATTAGGTCAACAAATGTGGGCTGAATCCTTCCAAATCAATGCCTTCAGATTGGATTTGATCCTCCATTGAAAGCTTGCCTATTTTGTCCAAAATCCAATCTTTTTACACATGGAATGCTTGATACGAGTTTGATCATGTCATTGATGATGATTAGGTCCTGAAAATATAAAAAGATCACATGTAATCAAGTTTTGGGATTTTATTTGATTTAAATTGATTTAAAATGAAATAATTCAATAAAAAATCAAATAAAATAGAAAAATTGATAAATGGGCACAAGGCTGAAGCTAGGACACGTGTGTAGTGTGACAAGATCAAATCAAGTGGAAAATAATGGACCCATTTGACAAAATTTGAA
Source organism: Vicia faba (assembly GCA_948472305.1). Lineage (NCBI taxonomy): Eukaryota > Viridiplantae > Streptophyta > Magnoliopsida > Fabales > Fabaceae > Vicia > Vicia faba. The sequence continues at coordinate 1,452,005,822 of OX451739.1, forward strand.
GTTTTGGGGATAGTTGACTTTTGGCAATTTTGCAAAAATACCCAACTTCAACAATCATAACTTCTTCAATTTTGAACTTTTGGAAGTGTTCTTGGACTTTTTAGAAAACTTGAGATGTCCTCTAACCAACCCATTTCGTATCATCTCATTTTGATATTCCATGCTCAAGTTATAAGCTTTGGAAAAAAGGTGTTTTTGTTGACTTTCAAAAATGACCTATAATTTCCAAATTTATAACTTCTTGTGAGTGCATTTTCTGATATTGGGGTATGAAGATGTATTGTAGGAAATTGCATCCTCTTAAAAATGAGCTTTGGATGGGTCATTTCTCATAAAGTATGAGAAAGTTATGCTTGGTCAAAGTTGAGTTGACTTTTCCTACAAAACCCTAATTTAGCAACTTTTGAGTCTTGATGAATTTTAAGAAATCCTTGATGAATCATGATCAACCCTTGATCAAATTATGAAATATCCTTCAAAATGATAATATTGACAAAAAATATTGAAGTTTGACTGTATTTGGGTCATAGTTGACTTTTGCCCTAGCACAATCGATTTTTGGACCCTTTGAGCAATTGACTGAGCAAACTTCCTCTGCAAGGCTTGAAATTTGGCATGGATGATCTTGAGAACATATTAGGACATTTGGAAGCACTTGAGGTCATTTGGATGCAAGTACCTTGATGCAACACAAAACCCTAATTTGGGATTAACTGCCTTAGGAGATAGCTTGACTGTCCAATTCTTGAGCAATCTTGAGCCACTTGGAGATTTTTCTTGCAATGTTTTGAGAAATATGAGAGGGAAAATTTTGGGGTACAACATCTGCCCCTGTTCAATCTTCTTAAACCTGAGGATATAGATTGGCTTTCGGGCCTTTCATGATCCGAAGGTGGAAGATGATTGAACACTAGAGAGCCCAGAAATTTGCACTCGCATGAAGTGGTATCAGCCTGGTGATGTCGGGAATGGGCTTACAAATGTCATTTGGAGACTGTTGATAGGTGGTCCGGACTTCGGATGGAATATGAATCAGGGAGATCTTATCGTCGATCTGACTGAACCAGGGAAGGTCTTGGATTAACTTTGACTGGATCAGAATCAGAAAAATCTTAGGATCGATTTAACTGACCCAGAAAAAAGTCTTGGAATATCTTCGACTGGAATACGAATCAGGGAGATCTTAGGGTCGATCTGACTGAACCAGAGAAGGTCTTGGATTAACTTTGACTGGATCGGCATCAGAAAAATCTTAGGAACCCATTTAACTGGACCAGACAAAAGTCTTGGAATATCTTCAACTGGAATACGAATCAGGGAGATCTTAGGGTCGATCCGACTGAACCAGAGAAGGTCTTAGATTAACTTTGACTGGATCAGCATCAGAAAAATCTTAGGATCGATTTAACTGGACCAGACAAAACTCTTGGAATATCCTCAACTGGAATACGAATGAGGGAGATCTTAGGGTCGATCTGACTGAACTAGAGAAGGTCTTGGATTAACTTTGACTGGATCGTAATCAGAAAAATCTTAGGATCGATTTAACTGGACCAAACAAAAGTCTTGGAATATCTTCAACTGGAATACGAATCAGGGAGATCTTAGGGTCGATCTGACTGAACCAGAGAAGGTCTTGGATTAACTTTGACTGGATCGGCATCAGAAAATATTAGGATCGGTTTAACTGGACCAGACAAAAGTCTTGGAATATCTTCAACTGGAATACGAATCAGGGAGATCTTAGGGTCGATCTTACTGAACCAGAGAAGGTCTTGGATTAACTTTGACTGGATTGGCATCAGAAAAATCTTAGGATCGATTTAACTGGACCAGACAAAAGTCTTGGAATATCTTCAACTGGAATACGAATCAGGGAGATCTTATGGTCGATCTGACTGAACCAGAGAAGGTATTGGATTAACTTTGACTGGATCGGCATCAGAAAAATCTTAGGATCGATTTAACTGGACCAGACAAAAGTCTTGGAATATCTTCAACTGGAATACGAATCAGGGAGATCTTAGGGTCGATCTGACTGAACCAGAGAAGGTCTTGGATTAACTTTAACTGGATCAGCATTAGAAAAATCTTAGGATCGATTTAACTGGACCAGACAAAAGTCTTGGAATACCTTCAACTGAAATACGAATCAGGGAGATCTTAGGGTCGATCTGACTGAACCAGAGAAGGTCTTGGATTAACTTTGACTGGATCGGCATCAAAAAAATCTTAGGATCGATTTAACTGGACCAGACAAAAGTCTTGGATTATCTTCAACTGGAATACGAATCAGGGAGATCTTAGGGTCGATCGGACTGAACCAGAGAAGGTCTTGGATTAACTTTGGCTGGATAAGAATCAGAAAAATCTTCGAATCGATTTAACTAAACCATACGAAAGTCTTGGAATAACATCAACTGGAATACAAATCAGGGAGATCTTATTGTCGATCTAACTGAACCAGAGAAGGTCTTGGATTAACTTTGACTGGATCGGCATCAGAAAAATTTTAGGATATATTTAACTGGACCAGACAAAAGTCTTCCATAGATGTAGTTTTTTTAGGGGACTACCAGGTCATATGAGTAGTCAACGGTGTTCACTGATTTGTATTTCCCTGAAAAGGTAAAGAGTTGGTCATATGCAATGTTATGATGCATGATATATATCAAGCAATGATGCTCTCAAAAGAAATGAGATTGTGTGGTATGATGCGTATATGCCTGTATCATGATGTATGGAAATGTAATGTTTTAGCTGGGGAAAATAAATCTCGGATAGCTACTGGAGACAAGAGTTGAATTCTTCGCTTCCGCTGGGGATGGTGAACGAAGGTGATTGCAAGAATAAGCCTGTAGGAGAAGATAACTCCGTTGGGGAATAAACTGATGAGGAGAATACTCTGCGGGGAAGGGATGCTCAGCTGAGGATTCCACTGATAAATTCCATCGGGATGAATTATCGTTGCTGGTGATATTGAATCCTGTTGAGGATTGAATTCCTGTTTGTGAAAGGAAAGGACTCCGCTGGGGATAATCTTTCAGTTGCAACTTGCTGGGGATAAACCTGTTAGACTTTTGTGGGGATAATCCTTTGAATTCTGCTGGGAATGATCCTTTGAACTCGGCTGGGGAGATTTATTTTTGTACTCCGCTGAGGATAAACTTCTAGAGTCTACTGGGGATGATGCTTCAACTCCATTGGGGAAGCTTTTTTCAGACTGCGCTGGGAGAATTTAATTCCACTAGGGGGGATCTTGTATTCTACCGGGGAACATTCTTATACTCTGCCAGGGAATATTAAGACTGCCGGAGATATCAAGCCTTTTTAGTGCTGATGGTAGATCAACTCTGCTTGGGGAGAGCATTGCTGATTCGTTCATAGTTGCAAGTCTCAGCTGGGGAGAGCTACCATTACGGTCTTACTCTGCGGGGAGTGAAAGTACTTTGGTCATATTCTTCATATGAATTTACCTTGTACCTGGTGGACAAAGCAACTATACAGTTCGGACAATTCTTATTGCCCCTATTTCTGATATTACCGGTAATTCGTCTTTTGTTTCGCATGTAAATATTTATGAGCAACAATTAATGTCAAATGCATATATAAAAAATGAACATTGGACGTTCTTTGCAAAACAAAACAGATAAAGAAAAAACAGTTTGAAATTTCTTTGAAAATGAATTGTATTGATTTTGAAGTTTGGCCTGAAAATAGGCGTTTTTGTACAGGAGGCTGGCGTCCCAGTAAGAGAACGCCGCCGAATAATAGAATTTACACAATTCGTGAAAAACTAAACAAAACAGCTATGTGAATAACCCCACTAGGTTCCAACTCTGCTATTGCCTTTATGTCCTCGAGCATCTCATCACTTTGCTACTTGGTTGAAGGTGATCCAATGAGACATAGTGTTATGCTTTGATCCCTAACTTTTGCCTGGACCGCCCTTTCGGGTTTTCAGTCCACCGGGATACCCTTTTTTGCCCAAGCCTCCTTTTCAGGTTTTCGACTTGCCAGGTGTACAGATTTTTTCATTTTCATCCCTTATTTTTTCCCGAACCCTTTTGGTTTGCCAGGAAGCCCTTATTTTTGCCTAGCCCAGTCAACCTAGCGGATCTTTGATCATGCGTAGTATCTTTTCACTATGTCTGCATTGACGGGGTGAGGAAGGTCGTCACCATCCATGGTGGTTAGAATCATAGCTCCTCCTGAGAAAATGTTCTTAACCACAAATGGCCCTTCGTAAGTAGGGGTCCATTTTCCCCTGGGATCACCTTGAGGTAGTATGATGCGCTTGATTACCAGATCCCCAACTTGATACTCTTGTCATCTAACTTTCTTGTTAAATGCCTTGATCATCCGTTTTTGGTACGTCTGACCATGACAAATAGTAGTAAGTCTCTTTTTGTCAATTAAGTTCAGCTGATCAAGCCGAGTCTGAATCCAGTCATCTTCACTCAAACCTGCATCCTTCATGATCCGAAGAGAGGGTATCTGAACTTCAATGGGCAAGACTGCCTCCATGCCATATACCAAGGAGTAGGGTGTTTCCCCTGTTGACGTCCGGGCTGAGGTACGGTACCCATGGAGAACAAATGGTAACATCTCGTGCCAGTCTTTGTATGTCACTGTCATCTTCTGCACGATCTTCTTAATGTTCTTATTAGCCGCTTCAACAACCCCATTCATCTTCGGCCGGTAGGGAGAAGAGTTATGATGCTGTATCTTGAATTGCCCGCAGAGCTCGGTGATCATCTTGTTGTTGAGATTGGTACCATTATCCGTAATGATCCTCTATGGTACACCATATTGACAGATCAGACTGTGCCGAATGAACCGTGCCACAACGTTCTTGGTTACGGTAGCAAAGGAAGCTGCTTTAACCCACTTTGTAAAATAATCAATAGCTACCAGGATGAAACGATGCCCGTTGGATGCCGTAGGTCTGATCTCGCCGATCATATCAATGCCCCACATTGCAAAAGGCCAAGGAGCTGTCAAGATGTTCAGGGGTACTGGAGGTATGTTCACCTTATCAGCATAGACCTGGCACTTGTGACATGTCCAATAATGCTGATAACAGTCGGCTTCCATTGTGGACCAATGATATCCTGCCCGAAGGATTTTCTTTGCCATGGTGTGTCCACTGGAGTGAGTTCCGAAAGTACCTTCATGTAACTCTGCCATGATCCTTTCTGCTTCATTCTTATCCACACATCGCAGTAAGGTAGAATCATGGTTACGCTTGTAAACAATGCCATTGCTGATGAAGAACTTCATTGCGAACCTCCTCAGAAACTTCTTGTCATTAACAGATGCACCCTCGGGGTATTCCTGAGCTTCAAGATACCTCTTTACCTCACGAAACCAAGGTTTTTCTGTTACCTCTTCAGTCTCAATGTCACAGCAATGCGCGGGTTCGTCTAATCTTTCAATGATAATATGGGGAGCCTCGTTGTCCCAATTGACTTTGAACATAGAAGACATCGTAGCTAGCGCGTCCGCCAACTGATTCTCCTCTCTAGGGAAGTGTTCAAAGGTTATCTCTTCGAAGTGGGGAAGCAAAGTCAACACATACTCCTTGTAAGGAATAAGATTTGGGTGTTTCGTATCCCACTCGCCTTTGATCTGACTGATCACGAGAGCGGAATCTCCGAAGACACTTAGAAACTTAATCCTTAGGTCGATTTCTGCTCGAAGACCCATAATGCATGTTTCATACTCCGCCATGTTGTTGGTGCAGTTGAAACATAGTCGGGCGGTGAACGGAGTATGAGAGCCTTTAGGAGATATGATCACGGCGCCAATGCCATTACCCAAAGCGTTCGAAGCTCCATCAAAGTACATAGACCATCGGGATCCCTCCTCAGGTCCTTCATCCGGTCCAGGTGTCTCACAATCAGTCACTATCATGATATTCTCTTCCGGGAATTCAAAGTTCATAGACTGGTAATCATCCACTGCCTGATGTGCCAAATGGTCTGCCAACACACTTCCTTTGATTGCCTTTTGGGTCGTATATTGGATGTCATACTCAGTCAAGATCATCTGCCATCTCGCTATTCTTCCGGACAAGGCAGGCTTTTCGAAGATATACTTGATTGGATCCATCTTTGATATCAACAGAGTAGTGTGAGTCAACATATACTGTCTCAGCCGGCGAGCAGCCCATGCCAAAGCGCAGCAAGTTTTCTCGAGCAGTGAGTATCGGGTCTCACAGTCGGTAAACTTTTTGCTAAGGTAATAAATAGCATGCTCTTTTTGGCCAGACTCATCATGCTGCCCCAACACACACCCCATTGAGTTGTCGAGTACTGTCAAGTATAAGATCAAAGGTCTTCCTTCAACTGGAGGCATCAGAATGGGTGGCTCTTGGAGATACTCTTTGATTCTTTCGAAAGCGGCCTGGCATTCATCGTTCCAACGTGCCACTTGATCTTTCTTCAGTAGCTTGAAGATTGGCTCACAAGTAGCAGTTAGGTGCGAGATGAATCGGGCAATGTAGTTCAGACGTCCCAGAAAGCCTCTGACTTCTTTCACTGTTCTGGGAGTTGGCATTTCCTATATAGCTTTCACCTTTGCAGGATCCACTTGAATACCTTTATCGCTTACGACGAAACCCAGCAGCTTACCAGATCTCACCCCGAAAGTGCACTTTTTCGGGTTTAACCTCAGCTTGTACAACTTCAGCCTGTCAAATAGCTTCTGCAGATGGTCAAGGTGTTCCTCCTCAATTTGGGACCTTGAAATCATGTCGTCGACGTATACCTCAATATCGTGATGGATCATGTCATGAAAAAAAGCAACCATGGCACGTTGATACGTTACCCCAACATTCTCCAATCCAAAAGGCATGACCTTGTAGCAAAAGGTACCCCATTAAGTAACAAAGGTTGTCTTCTCCATGTCTTCAGGAGCCATCTTAATCTGATTATAACCGGAGAAACCATCCATAAAGGAGAAGACTTTATGCTGAGCGGTGTTGTCAACCAGAACATCGATATGAGGTAGAGGGAAATCATCTTTGGGGCTCGCCCTGTTCAGATCCCTATAGTCAACACACATTTGAACCTTACCATCCTTCTTCGGTACAGGAACCACGTTGGCCACCCACTGAGGGTAAGAATTAACTGCTAGAAAACTAGCGTCAAACTGTTTCATAACTTCAGCCTTGATCTTCTCAGACATCTCTGGGCGCATTCGGCGGACCTTCTGTTTCACGGGAGGACAGTCTTCCTTGGTAGGCAGGCGGTGAACCACAATATCGGTATCCAACCCAGGCATATCTTCATAAGACCAGGCGGAGATCTCAACATAGTCATGCAGCATCTGAATCAACCGTTGCTTCACACTAAGCTCCAGATTTGCCCCGATCTTGACTTCCTTCTTGTCTATCTCAGTACCCAGATTCACTGATTCCACCGGCTCTTCGTGCGGCTGAATAGCCCTCTCTTCCTTACGTAACAGTCTTGCAAGTTCACCGGGCACTTCGCAATCATCTTCACCTTCGTCTTCGGCTAAGTTGATTGGATTTTCGAAGTTATAACTGGCAGTAGCAGAGTCGTTACCAGTGAGATCCTGAGTGGATGTAGACCTGTATATGTGAGTGTGTGTAAAATAGTTGTTTTGCAATATATAATAAAAGAAAGACAAGGAGCGCAAGATTTGAAATGCAAGAAACGCCTAATGCTTTTATTAATGATATATGAAAATGACACACATAGAGCCCTCACAAATGAAGCCACGGTGCCCCGGGTAAGACATCGGGCCATAGAGTTTAAAACATTGTCTGTTACAAATTCAAAACAAAAAGTCTCATTACTGGGTGATAACAGAAACGGGCATAGAATCCTTCGCTGTCCAGTTGCTTAGTCCACCATCGGTAGTAGGATAGATCCAATTGTCAATGTCAAACTCTTCATCATCATCATCCCTGATAGCATTCACCCCTGTGTCTTGTTTAGGCTTTTCTGGTGCTCCGAACTCGATCTCCTTAGCATCAATTAAGTCCTGTATTTTGTTCTTTAAAGCCCAACAATTATCTGTATTATGTCCCGGGCTATCAGAGTGAAAAGCACAGCAGGGATTAGGGTTATACTTCGGTGATGTAGTGTTGGGATTCTTTGGGGCCTCCCTTGGAATCACTAGATTGGTTTTCAGTAACTGTGGCAGAATCTGAGACAGAGTCATGTTGAGATGGGTGAATTTCCTTCGTGATCTCTCGGCCTTTTGTTGATTGATGTGATGAGGAGCACCAGCAAGTCTTGAAATAACAACCGCATTAACAGCTTGGCGGCATTCAGGTCTATTCTGGCTTTTCGAACTGTAAACAGCACTGGACTCCTTCTTAAAAGGCTTTTTCTCGGTGCTCGATGAAGCACCCTTTTGTATCTTACCAGCCTTAATACGCTGTCCTCTCATCGGTCATAATTAGCTCTGTAAACCCAGACGAAGAGCTTCAAATCAGGTGGTTGAAAAATGGACCAGACAAGGTCCCCAGAAACATATCCACAAGCTCCCGATCAGCCAAGGGTGGTTGCACTCTTTCGGCGAGGTCCCTCCACTTCTGAGCATAATCTTTGAAACCTTCGTCCATTCCCATTGACATACCCTGGAGTTGGGTACGCGTGGGAGCGAGGTCGGAATTGTATTGGTATTGCCTGTAGAAGGCAGTAGCCAAATCCTCCCAACTGCGGATACTGGCTCCGTCCAACTGGTAAAACCATTCAAGCTGAGTCCCTGAGAGACTGTCTTGAAAGAAGTGGATCCATAGGTTCTTATCAACGGTGTATGGCTGAATCTTCCTTACACATGACCGGAGGTGCAACTTCGGACAAGAAACTCTGTCATACTTAGCAAAGGCTGGTGCTTTGAATTTGTGGGGGATTACCACCTCAGATGATAGACCCAGATCACCAAAGTCCAAACCAGGCACTTTCTGAACTTCCATCGCACTCAACCGGTCTTCCAATTGCTTGTATTTATCCTCAGCCGGAGGATACTGGTCTTCGTCGAAGTACGTCTCGTTGTCTGAGACCACAGGGCTATGAGCCCTTCTTTCTTCCTGACTATCTTTCCCTCCAGTTGAGGTGGTCAAATCAACTTCATCCCGTAGCCTATTTCCAAACCTGTGTTAAACAGGACTGTCCTCTTTTTCTTCTTCTTCTTCTCTTTTAGAATCAGGGTCTTCAGATCTTTCTGACCCTTAGCTAGATTCATGAACAACTCTTGGAATTGGGCATTCTGGGCCTGTAGGGCCTTGATTGCTTGCTTAGTTGATGTTTCAGCAGACATGATGAGTGCTGAAATAAACAGTGAAGAATATAAGAGACCTGTAACGGGTACCTGTTATGAAGTGCATGGGATGAAATGCGTATGATATGATTTCAAAGACAATCGAGAGATTCAAATTTGTAAACAAGAAATGAAACACACTTTTATTAGATAAACTTTGAAATTCAAATTGTTCAACAAATTGCCCTTAAGGCGTTACAAGAAAGGAAATACTGAAAAAGATATAAAAACTGGAAATAATCAAAGGACAATCAGTGCTCCCATGGTCGCTTCTTGTCGGTGCGGACATAGTCATTGAGAATCCGCTCGTTCTCTAGCTGCCTAGTCAACTTCTGGATCTTCTATTCTTGCTCGTTAAACTTTTCTCGGTAAGCATCCCATTTTTCTCTCAGCTTCATCCAAGACCTTTTCAGTGCCCCAATGTCAGTGGGCATGTAAGGGTGGAGGATGGTAAGAAGAACCCCCTCTTCATTAGCAACTTCAACAATGATAGGCAGGACGGCTTCATACGGCATACCCAGCTTTTGGGCACGGATATGAACCCATATGAGATATGGCTCCATTGGAAGAGAAGTCTTTGGACCCAGCTCATGTGGATCAGATCTGTGAACTCTATCCCAAGCCCTTATGAACCTGCGGCGTTGCTCGTCACTATCCCCTTGAAAATAAAATATGATACTAGGCATTAGCAGCTCATGAGGTCCTTCTCTTCTGGCTCTCCCAAACTGACGTAAGGCCAAGCACGGGTTGTAAGTAATCCCTCCATGGGATTCTATCAGTGGAACATTGGGGTATTCCCCACATCGATCAATAATAGCCACCTCGTCCATACCCTTGATAGTCCAGATGATGTCATTATGAGAGAGAGACATAACCCTATAAGCCCATCCCATGCCTTCTTTGTTCTTAACCACTGATTTGGGGAGGTGCGAAATAAACCACCTCGCCAATAATGGAGCACGGCACATCAAGGTTCCCCGCTTTCGAGTAGTACGGGCATAAAGCTGATGAAGAATGCCACCCAAGAGAGTGGGTACAGGATTACGAGAGATGAATATTTTCACCGCATTCACATCAACAAAGGAGTCAGGGTTCGGAAACAATACCAAGCCATATATCAGAAGAGCCAGAATATCTTCGAATGCCTTGAAGTCTAGACTACCCCATAAATAATTAGCCTTGCCAACCAAGAACTTAGTCAGAAAGCTCTTTTCTCCACTTCTAGTCTCCCAATTAGCCATTACCTCATCCTTTGTCAAATGAAGGGCTGCAACAATCTCTTCTGGTCTAAGGATCTTCTCCCAACCAGTAAATGGGGTCTGCTCCAAAATAGATATATCGAGCAGATCAGAAAACTCTTCTAAGGTGGGAACCAACTGGTAGTCTTGAAAAGTAAAGCAATGGTACAGCGGATCATAGAACTGGACCAAAACACTCATCATCTGCTCGTCCAATTTGGAGGTAACCAAACTGAGAAGATACCCATGTCTTCTAATGAAAGAGGTAGTATCAGGCATCTTTGCAATCAATTCTTTAAGCATGGTGGGAACCTGGACAAAGTTGATCTGGATGGTACTCCTACGCATGGGCATCATGACCTACAAAACAAAACAAAGATGAATCCCTCAGGTATTTGAAATAGGTTAGTCCAATGCAAGATGTATGCAATGTTATGATGTCATGATGTCATAATAGAAAGCACACCATAAGTATCCACAAGTAGCAAACATGGTAAAGGCACACAAGTCACACAGAGAGCCCTTAGTTTTCAAGCTGGCAAGGAGCTTAGGTACTACCCTCTTTCAGTTCAGTTGGTTCAAACTTGTCCTAAAAAATAGTAACCGGGTTCTAGAGGATCTCAATATCACTGACTACCCTCGATCGGTCATAATTCCAGTTTAGCAACCTTTTCTTGCGGCCGAAATCATCGCGAGAGTTTAGTCTCAATGAGTGTAGCATACTGCTACTGTTCTATGGCCAAGTTGGTCAATTTAAAGGTTCTAAGGTTAGTTGGTGCTTAATGACCCCTTAGATGACCCATATTCTCCTCGTTCCAACACAAGGGATATCGGTACAATCTAAAGTGCCACACCAACGTAGCCACTACTTCAACCGTATTGGTCTACGCCGTACAGTCCCGTCACAGTTTATTACTACTTACCTAAAGGGTATCCCCCAGATCCGGGTTAGGATCTATAGTAACTCCGATACAAGCCCACAAATATAAAGAATACAAAGCAAACAATTGAAACACACAATGATCTAATCCTAAGGTACACCCCACTTATTAAGCGTCCCCAGCAGAGTCGCCAGTTCTGTGATACGGTGGGAGGGAACTGACTGTTTTTTGGAATGCTGGTTTGCGTTTTGCGTTTTTTTCCGCAAAATGTCGCGGTAAGCAAGAGTCGCCACCATCTTTTATTTTATCCAACAAGGAAAGGAAAAAAGCACAGAAAAATTCCTTTTTCGAGATATTTCTCGGGTTCGGGGGGTAGATTATAGAAAGGGAAGGTATTAGCACCCTTTTTATCCGTAGTTATCTACGGGCTCTTAGGTACTTGCTCATCATTTTCAAAATGTTTTCTTTGTGCTTGTGGGTTTGAAATTTTTTTGCTTTTAACTTCGATTTAACTCTTGCTCCTGTCCTCAAGAGTGTAATGAAGTGTTTTTGAAAACTTTGTTTTGTAAAGTGTAAGTGTGAAAAGTTTTGTTTTGAATGAGCAAGTATCTAAGAACCATCTACCTACTCGAAAAAGGAATCGTTCTATGCTATTTTCCTTTAGACAATGTTATCCCACTATTAATGGGTAGGTAGCACTGTCGTTGGAGTTTAAGGGTCAATTCGAATGAGGGACATACGGTCACTAAAGCAATGTTAGGACGTCTTAGTAATAACCCTAATGTCTTAGATCAATTATCCGAGGCAACAATATCCGAGGCAACCTTTCTGAGGCAACTTTGATCTTTGGACAAAAGGACGACCACTAAAGCATCCTATACTCAATGACCGTGTTCGAAGGCAACCAAGTGAGGTGTACCCTAAGAGTGCGCATGTGCAAGTGTGTTGTTTTCAGTTAATTTTGTCTTTGTACATGTCAATGGTTATCTATGTTGATTTTAGGTTAAACATTCGATCTTGTCATGCATTCCTTATTATCAAACATCTAACAATTTATAAGTTGCGGAAATTAAACTAACTATTACAAGGCGTCGGGTATTTACATCGCCAAAAGCAACCCTTGAAATTAAAATGCGGAAAATAAATAAGGCGGTAAAAATAGTTAAAGTCCTATTAAACTATTACATTCCAGGAAACAGATACAATATTGAATAAAATGGACCGCGTGCGGGAAATTAAATTAGGCGCAAGTTTTAAGGTTTTGACCCTTTAATTTAAAGAAAAGATTTTTTTGGTTTGTTTTTGAATTAAAAGAAATTAAGCTAGGCTAATTATTAAATTAATAAATAAATAAATTAATTAATGAAAATAATATTTTTTGGAGTTTTTGGTATTTAAAGAAATAAAAATAATTTGATCAATGTTAATAAACCTAATTATCTAAGTTGATTTTAATTATTACAAAAAGATATCAAAGTTATACCTAATTAAAACTAAATTAATTAAATTAATATTTATTAACAAAAATAAAATACTGAAAATAAATTTAATAAACAAAATATTTTTTTGGTTTTTAATTTTAATAAAGAAAAAGATTTAATTGGTTAGTTAGTAATAAAATAAATAATTAATAATTAAAGGAAATAATAAAAAGAAAATATAAAGAGTTAGGGTTTGGGCCTGATTAGGGGGTGAGAATGGAAATTTTGTGGCCCATTAATCCACTGGCCTGGCTGACTTTTTGGAATCCAGCGTGGCACTTTGACTAGGGCATATGGTGGACATCACATCTGGACCACCAGATCTGGCCTGGGGCCATCTGGCGCTTTGAGATTTGAGGACACATGATAGGCTTCCAGCTTTTGGTTTGTACCTGATTGCATGATAAAATAAGGGAAAATGTAAAGCGCTGGAGGCAGGGATCGGACCCCTGACCTCCAACCAACAACGCCTTGAGAGCACTACCCCTGACCACTGGATCACTTTGCTTCAATTGTTAACTAAATACAAACAGAACATAATATATAAAACGCGTTAAAATTCTAGAAAATAAAAAAACAAAGCGCGCGAATTATGAATCATCCACTAGGGGAGGACCACGTCTTCATCTTCTTCGTTCAACCCTAAACATTTACCTGCGGATTTATATCTGCAGCTAAATTCGCAGGATATTCCAAAAATTAAATCTAGGCCATGAAAACGACCCCCAAGACCATGGTTGTGTTCCTCTGGGCATCCTGAGCAAACCTATACCATTCTTGGACCTTGATTTCCCATAAAAAAGAAAACCCTACAATCTAATGCAAAACCCTAGCCATACGATTATGGGGTTAGAGTCCATATTAATGCAATCAAATAATGCCAAAAGTCCAGAAATCTCATAAGCATCATGAATATGTCAACGATTTGCCAAAAAATGTAAGAATATGGGGTTACGATTTCGATTACAGGGCGGTATTTTGAGATACTTACAGAGCTTTAGCATGTGTATGGGAGCTTGCTTTTGATTGCAGGAGGTTCAGTGGTTGTCTAGCAATGGATTAGTGTTGAGTTTTGCTCCTGAATTTGCCTCTAAGCTCGATTTCAGTTTTGCACTTTTTTGCAATTTTTCAAGTTTGGTTCTTGATGATTCTGCAGCCTCTAGCCCTTGATCTCGTGTGCTTTGGCTTGTATAAGTAATGTGCAATGCATTAGGTCAACAAATGTGGGTTGAATCCTTCCAAAACAATGCCTCGAGATTGGATTTGATCCTCCTTGAAAGCTTGCCTATTTTGTCCAAAATCCAATCTTTTTGCACATGGAATTCTTGATACGAGTTTGATCATGTCATTGATGATGATTAGGTCCTGAAAATATAAAAAGATCACATGTAATCAAGTTTTGGGATTTTATTTGATTTAAATTGATTTAAAATGAAATAATTCAATAAAAAATCAAATAAAATAGAACAATTGATAAATGGGCACAAGGCTGAAGCTAAGACACGTGTGTAGTGTGAGAAGATCAAATCAAGTGGAAACGAATGGCCCATTTGACAAAATTTGATGTTTTGGGGATAGTTGACTTTTAGCAATTTTGCAAAAATGCCCAACTTCAACAATGCATTACTTCTTCAATTTTGAACTTTTGGAAGTGTTCTATGACTTTTTAGAAAGCTTGAGATGTCCTCTAACCATCCCTTTTGGTCTCATCTCATTTTGATAATCCATGCTCAAGTTATAAGCTTTGGAAAAAAGGTGTTTTTGTTGACTTTCAAAAATGACCTATAATGTCCAAATTTATAACTTCTTGTGAGTGCATTTTCTGATCTTGGGGTATGAAGATGGATTGTAGGAAATTGCACCCTCTTCAAAATGAGCTTTGGATGGGTCATTTCTCATAAATTATGAGAAAGTTATGTTTGGTCAAAATTGAGTTGACTTTTCCTACAAAACCCTAATTTAGCAACTTTTGAGTCTTGATGAATTTTGAGCAATCCTTGATGAATCATGATCAACCCTTGATCAAATGATGAAATATACTTCAAAATTAGAATATTGACAAAAAATATTGAAGTTTGACTGTATTTGGGTCACAGTTGACTTTTGCCTTAGCATGGTCGATTTTTGGACCCTTTGAGCAATTGACTGAGCAAACTTCCTCTGCAAGGCTTGAAATTTGGCATGGATGATCTTGAGAACATATTAGGACATTGGGAAGCACTTGATGTCATTTGGATGCAAGGACCTTGATGCAACACAAAACCCTAATTTGGGATTGACTGCCTTTGGAGATAGCTTGAATGTCCAATTCTTGAGCAATCTTGAGCCACTTGGAGATTTTTCTTGCAATGTTTTGAGTAATATGAGAGGGAAAATTATAGGGTACAACACTACCATCTCAGTAAAGTCACTTGGCGCACTTGCTACCATCCTCTTGTAGTAGAAAGAACCCAGTGTCTTCAAGAAAATCTTAGTCATCTCCTTCTCTTCCATGGGAGGAATCACTTGGGCGGCTACCTCACGCCACCTCTGTGCACACTATTTGAATGATTCCATGTCTTTGTGAACCATGTCCCTGAGTTGATCATGGTCAGGCGCCATGTCCACGTTGTACTTGTATTGTTTGATTAATGCTTCTCCCAAATCATTAAAAGTATGGATATTAGCACTATCCAAACTCATATACCACTTCAGTGCAGCACCGGTAAAACTATCTTGAAAGAAGTGAATCAGCAGACGCTGATCATCAGTATGGGTAGACATTCTCCTCATGTACATTACCAGATGAGCACGAGGGCAAGTGTTGCCCTTATACTTCTCAAACTCTGGGACCTTAAACTTAGCAGGTATCTTAACATTTGGGACCAAACATAGCTCATTCACATTCTGCCCAAATAGCTCTTTTCCCCTGAGGGCCTTCATCTCCATTTGCATCTTGTCAAATTGCTCTTGAAAATCATCCATTATGTCATAAAGATCCAAGTCTTCACTCGGTGGAGGGAAAGGACGACACCCATCATCATTAACAAACAGAACCATATTTACCGAAGGAGGTTCAACAGGAACAACATGCACCACAAGAGGTGCAGGAGTAACAATAGTCTGAACAATCAGAGTATCTTAAGTACCAAGATTGAAACCTTCAGGTGAAAAATTTTCTTTTATTCCCCATGGATAACCTTGAGGCATGCGATTAACAGCATGAGTAGCAGATACGGGAACAGTCGGAGCTTCAGTAGTTGCCCTAATTGGTTGAGGTTGAACACTCGGTGGCTGATTTTGAGCAGCCACCAGAGCTTCCATCAGAGTAGTCAGATTGGCCATGCCGGCCTTCAAAGCAGAAACTTCCTCGCGCAGCTCGCGATTCTCTTGTTCTAAGTTGTCTATCTTCTTTTTGAAATTATCCCGAGTGTTGTAGTGATGAGTCAACTTGCTATTGAAGTAAGTAAACTTGGTAAGACACCTGGATATACATATCAAATGCAAGAAATATGTGCAATATGATGCATGATATGCAATGCACATGATTATTTTTACTTTGTTTTTTAATATTTCAAGGGATTTAAAGTTTATAGACATATTGCAAACATCAAAGTAATAACGCATTTGAAATACTGAAATTTATTATAATAACTTCAAAATGGATTACAAGTTTCAATGATCCCAAGTACAAGATGAAAATAAAATCTGAAACCCTGAGAAATAAAACAGATGGAGATCACTCTGTACGCTGGCGCTTCCCCGTGAG
Organism: Vicia faba; assembly: GCA_948472305.1. Taxonomy (NCBI): domain Eukaryota; kingdom Viridiplantae; phylum Streptophyta; class Magnoliopsida; order Fabales; family Fabaceae; genus Vicia; species Vicia faba. The sequence continues at coordinate 1,452,022,467 of OX451739.1, forward strand.
CCTGGAAATCTGAGCCTTCAACCTCTGGTTTTCTTCTGCATGTCTGATAACCTCCTTCCAATAATCTGAATCAGGAAGTGAGTAATCAGCACCTGATTGAGGCTTAGGAGAAAATAAATCCCCTTGCCTCTCTATAGACTCTACCGCTCGACTCTCAAGGATCTCAATCAAGTCGTCTTTCTCCTTCAGGTCTACTCTGTAGGAACTCTCTAAAGTTTGGAACTTGTTCTTCCAAGCATCCCTTTCCTGTTGCATCCTAACCAAATCAAGTTGCAGCTCTTCTAGATCATCTAATAAGGGAGGAGTGGTCTTCACAAATAGATCAGGCATGGGTGTCTCTCGGGTATACGACATCTTTAACTGAATGGCTCTCGATCGGATCCATTGAAGATATGGCTCCAGAGAAACAACACCCCTAGGTCCCAAATCCTTCCTACTCTTCTTATGAATGTGTTGCCAAGCTTTGGTAATCTGCTCCCTAGCTTCCCTATGGTCTTCTCCTTCCTTTAGAAAGAAACTACTCAAATGAATACTATTTGATTTATCCCTCATCGGATAACCGAGCTGTCGCCGTGCAAGAACAGGGTTATAGTTAATTCCTCCCTTTCTACCAAGAATAGGTGCATTGGGGAAACTACCACAACTGTCAATAATCTCTATATCCTGGTAAGCTCGATGATACAAATCAATATCCGAGTGAGTAAGTTCTATGATCTTATGAGCCCAACGAACTTCCTTCTTGACATCCCAAAAAGCATCAGACTGAGGCATATGAGAGATAAACCACCGGTACAGCAGGGGCGTGCAACAAATAATCACCCCCCCCCCCCCCATGGTAAGAATTATGAAGATGAATAGAGTAATAAGCATCACCCAACAATGTAGGAACTGGGTTTCCAATCATGAAGATCCTGATAGTTTTAATGTCAACAAACTTGTCCACATTAGGAAATAAAAATAACCCGTAAGCAAGTAGAGTAAAGATGGCGTCAAAAGCAACTGTACTCTTCATTCTGGAAAAGTAACGAGCTTTCTCCAATAAGAACTGAGCTGATAATCCTCTAATCCCTCCTTTATTAGTCATATGGGCTTCCACCTCAGACTTCCCAAGATGAATCAAGGCAGCAATCTCATGTGGTTTTGGCTCCCCCTCCAAACCAGTAAAAGGAACATGATCGGTAACAGGTAAATCCAATAGATAAGAATACTCCTCCAGTGTGGGAATCAACTGATAGTCGGGAAAAGTAAAGCAATGATACATCGGATCATAGAACTGGACCAAGGTTGAGAGAATACCCTCCTTCATCTTCAACTTCATGAGAGGAATAATGGATCCATACTTCTTCTGAAAGTCTGCAGAACACTCAATCTCGGGAATTAGACTGATCAACTCATCTATCTTGGGATCCTTGAAACTATATTTCCAGGACTTCCTCTTTCCAGAATCCATGGTTAGAAAGTACTTGAGATATTCATAAATGGTCAACCTTTAAATCCCTCGAAATATGGTTTCTTCAAAAGATGCTTATGAGTGCATGGATGCATGATGCAACAATCACACACAAGATCACACATATAGGGTTCATAGGTTCAACGTCATGAGCATGAGGTCGAAGGTACTACCCATAAGGTATTGGTCTAAAAGTTATCACCTGCCAGACAAGGTTCTAAAGGTTCCTAGAGTCTATATCCTTCCTTCGGATATTACCAACTTCCCGATTAACTCGGTAATTAGTAATATTCTCAAGAAAGACTCGTCCGAGTGTAGTATCGCGTGACAACTATTTTCGGATTACTCCGTCATAGCTTCCTCACTACACTCAAAAGGCTAATATTGGTTTGGTATTCTACGGCCCTCAGTTTCAGCAGGCTCCCAGGTCAAAAGCAGTACGTCTTCTCGATTACTCGGTAAACGACACTACAATCAAAGGGGCCTCCACTGAGTGGGGGATCTCATGTCTCCTTTTTTGGGATTACTCCCTCAAAGTTAACATGACTATACCGCCCTTCCTATCTTAAAGTTTTCCCAAGTCCGGGTATAGGACTTATTAGTAATCACCAAGCACCCTGAAAACCAGGAAAATCCAGACAAACATATATACAACATATAACACAAAAAAGTAATATCACATATACAGATATAAACAAAGATAGGCTTAACCCACTTAGGGATGGACCAACGAGAGGTCATTCTTTCCCTAGTGAAGTCGCCATTTTTCTGTAGCGGTAGAAATTTTCAAGACTAAGCCATTGGATTGACTAGACTTTATACAAATCAAAATAAAAATAGCCACCACGCTTTATTGTTTCCAAAGGAATGGGAAAAGAGCGAATAACCCAAAAAGAGGGGGAAAGATTTAAGGTAAGGGGGTTGGTTATACAAAGGGAAGTTATTAGCACCCTAAACATCTACGGTACTCTGCAGGAGCCTCTTTGTAAAATCTGTATATTTTGGCTATTAAATATGATGTATATAAAAATGGATGGGGGAGGTGAGAAAAGAAATATATTTATTTTATAATTTTTGCACCCACTGCGGTTGCGAACTTTAGTGCCTACGTACCACCTTTTCGTGCAATAGCGGATCAGGGTACGTGTAGTTCCTCTTTTAAAAAATTTAAGACACAAATGTGTTGGTTAATTTTATGAGATAAACATCATCGTCATTGTCCGTGTGGAAAACATACTTACTACCCACAATTATGAGAAAGGAGAATTTGCATCATCTCAAAGTGGAGGATATGGCTTGGATTTTAAAATCAACAATGCCTCACTCAACACCCAAGTGGAAAATATCTCTCTTCACTATATATTGTAGAAGTATAGTTGTTTGCTTCACTACAAGGATTGACAAGAGTTCAACCTTTTTGAGAAAAGTTTAAAGATAAAAGCCAAAGTGGCAAAATGATTTGAAATGAGATTGATTGACTTTTAATCTTCTCACAAAAAAATGTCAAGGTATTATTAAGTTGATTGGAGCTTATTTATGAAAGATGTTTTGAAAATGCATGGACATGAGTCCAAGTTTATTATGAAAGTGGTTCAAGTTCAAAAACAAGAAGAGTTTTCAAAAGGGGGAAGAAGATTTTTTGAAATTAAAGAATATGGGAGGAGAAGAAGGGACTATCCTAAAGCATAAGGTAAAAGCTAGGGATAAGAACCATCTAACCAACAAGATGCCAATACTTGAAATTATGAGCCAAGATAGAATTCCCATTCCTTGGATTGAAACCAATCAAGTGAAAAAACTAGACCTCTTGAGATAACCAAACTTGAAGTGTATTAAGTCTTCACAAAAATTGGGCAGAGTAACGACTGTATACGGGTGAATTCCAGATTACAAACAAAGGGTGTAATCACAAAAACCTGCACACAAAAACAAACAAACAACCCAATGTCTTAAGGTAAACCTCAAGAACTCCAGACAAATCAATCATATAAGATCACAAGGTCTCCAAGATAGGCCAAGATTTCTAATCCTAAGTCCAAGAAAAGTCCCATACTCCATAATGACAAGGATAGTAACCAAATAGTCCAAATACCATTAAGGATTTTTTAGGGTTTAGGTTGATTATTAAGTATCTTAAGAGAGGAAATGGCAAAAAAGTAAATGCTCAAATGAGTAAAGATGAAAATGGCATGAAATGTAAATGCTAAAAGTAAATGGTACATAAAGCATAAAAAAAATAAAAGCATAAAGTAAAGAAGTCAATAATTAGTGGTTAGTTGGATGACCATCTTGAAGCTTTCATTTGGAACTCATTAGAGGATTGGTAGAACCAAAGCCTCCACACAATAAGTTGCATTTTCTTTTTGTCAAATATATCATCTATTTGGAATTCTCACAAGTGCCATTTAATGATCAACGATGTTTAAGTGATTCACGTTGACCAAAGGTGTTGTAGATCCATTAGAGGATTGGTAGAACCAAAGCCTCCACACAATGAATCTCAAGGTTATTGGATCAAAGAGATCAAATTAACATACTTGGGCTTGCAATCATAAGTTTGGGCCACGAATGATCATTTATTCGAATCAGAACAAAATTTAGCGCTATGTTAAGCAATTGTAAGTGGACTTATATAGAAGTCGCACCTATTTTGAGGCCGGTCAATAGCAATCTATGCACCATTTGTTTTGAGACATGATATAGAGACCATGCTTAAACAACATTTAGTGCAATAAGAAAGGGATGAGATGAAAAGGGATGGGGAGAAAATATACAAACCACATTTGAATTAAATTTTAATGAAACTATTATTAAAATCATTCATCCATTATTGTGGAGTTAAACTCAACACCATGGATACAATGATGTTAATAAAGTTTATGATCCAAAATTTAACCCAAGATCAGCCAGAAAATAGTCACAAAATAATATCACAATTTAATATATACAAAAGAGTTAAAAATGTTTAAAAATAAAAAATAAAGATAAAAATATCAACTATGTTCAAGTTAATCAAGAAATAAAAAGTAAGACCATAGAAAAATCAGAAAAGAGCTCAAATAATTTTACAATTTTTTTGGTAATTTTTTAAAGTCAGAAACTATTTTTAAAATTAAAATAAATAGGTAAAATGAACAAAAAATGATAGTAAATTCAGAAACAAAATTAAAATAAGGTCACCAATATTTGTCACAATATCATTGGGTCATTCCATGATTTTTTCAGAATTTAAAAATGTATAAAAGTATTTTTAAACATTTAAAACAAATCAAATAAAGTGTAAATTTATAAAAATACCAAAACACAAAATTAAATTGTGAAAAAATAAAATCAGGAAGAGAATAATCAAAAATATTTTTCATAATTTTTTTAGATTTTTTGGACTAAAAATGAATTTTCCATGATTTTTTGAAATTTAAAACAATTAAAATATTAAAATCAGAAAAGAAAATAAAAGTAAAAAATATGTGGACCATTGGATGAGAGTCAAAACGCGTTAGTAATCAAATCCAAGGGATCTGGCGCGATGTGCATATCATGGTCATTAGTGAATAATGTACAAAATCATAAATTAAATCAGAATTTGAAAAAAAAAACAGATGGCGCGCCTTCATTGTTTGGAAGATGACACGTTGGTCATCTTCAACCTCCAGCCATCACGAATTGCAGGTCTCTCAAACTGTAATATCAGAAGCTAGGACATATGCCATTCGCTTCGTCTCTTCAAGACGAAAACAACCACACCCTCGCGCCAAATTTATATAAACTGTAGCTCAAGCAATTTGGAAGGAAAGTTTTGAAAAGGGATTTTAAATTTCATGGTCAAAACGTGTTTCCAGTAAAAGGTTAGTGTTGCGACTAGAACCAGGGCAATGAGAGCAACATAATGATATCAGTTTTGAAGAATTGATAAAGGAATCTACCTATTGAAGTTGAGTTGCAGAGCTCTGAAACTGGACTTCTATGGAGAAGTATAGGACACGATTCTCAAATGTAATTATGTGGTTAGCTTCATGGAAGATCAAGGAAGGTGAATTGATGGAAAAATTGGATTGAAAAAGGCTTGAGAGTGGATTTTGAAGTTACTGAATTCTGAGTTGTGAAACAAGTTTGGCAGGGTGATTTTGGCTATCCAAGCTTGAGAAAATCAATGGGATAGTTCATGTATTTATAGGAGAAGCAAATGGGATCAAAAGGAAGAGTGAATGATGCTTTTGGAGGGAATTCGTGCAAACCTGATGCACGAGTGAAGTGTGATCCAAACTTCATTAAAACTCAGTCAATTCTTGCATTTTGATGCGCTAATCCACTTGGGAGAGTTGGCTAATCATGTTTAGACTCAAAACACGTGCTAATTTGAGGTTTAGAGGTTGTAGCATGAAATTCAAATTCTGACTTGCAATGAAAGTTCAATTCCAAGTTACCACTTTTGAAACAATGGCATTCTCAACTCAAGGGATCTTAAGCCATGATTCTTGATGCTTTAGAAAGATGAGGTTACAAGCTTTGCAATGGAAAAATAATGGAATCAAATGGATGCTTGAGCTAAAAGTGGTGTTGAGTCAAAGTTGAAGAAAAAAGGTTGACTTTCCATACTTAGAAATATTTCAAATTCTTCTTCAAAAATGACCTATAATGTCTTGCATCCAAACATGGCCTTCCACTTGGAATTTGCTCTTGACCAAAAAAGATGGCATGAAGTAGATCTCTTGAATGACATTTTGAAACTTTAATCATTCAAAATATCCAAAATTTGAGAGAGTTATGAATAGTTGAAGTTGGAAAAAAAAGCATGAGATGACCTATAATCTTTTGCATTTTTAAGGAATCTTCCATCCATTTTCTCACTTTGCACATAAAAGAAGGCATAAATTACACACATTCGAGATCATTATGGAAAAAGAATGGGCTTAAGGTGATAAAAATTGACCAAGTTATGGCCTTTTGAAGTCACACATGGAAAATTGGGGATTCATCTGGAGGACTTGTAATCTTTCTTCCTCATCAAGTCTCTTTCTCATGAAAACTCCTTGGAACTTTTGAAGTGATTTGTTGATAACCCTTTGAAGAGAAGGATGTCTTTGGAATCACTCAAAAATAACAAAAGATGAGCAAGATATATTCCTTTGAAGTTCAAAACCCTAGCTCCTTAGATCAAGAGAATGCTTTGAGGAACTTTGACAAGCTTGAACAAACTTCTTGAGCCAATCATTCTTGCTTTGTGAATAGAAGTTGTCTAGGATGATAATGAGAAATCTTAACCACCAAAACCACTTCCATATCTTGAAAATTGAGAGAAATATGATCTTGTGACCAATAGGAATAAGGCCTTGTCCAAACATGACAACTTCTTCAATCAATGCCTTGTACTTTTGAGTCAAATCTAATAAACTTGAAATGTGATGAACCAAAACAACCTTGCCATACCAAATCTTCCAAAACCAATCCAATGGCTAGGTTTAAACTCATGAACCCATGGGGTAACTTGTTACATTTCATTGCCTTTACCTATATGGATAACAAGCAAGACAAACCAACATTTGCATTTTATTAGTTAAAAGAAGAAATCAAGACAAAAACAATATTCATGATAACAAAAGAACATAAGTCAAGGTGTTTGGTAATCCCTCAAAAGGGCAAGACTAAATGTAAGGAGGGGAACCAAGAATCCCATTGCGATCTTGTTGTGAATGAATCAACATGGTATGATGAAGGGATCTTAGGGGGAAAATTGGGGTACAAAAACTATGTCTCGTCATATTGTCACATGTCTATCAGTAGAAGGTTTATTATCCTGATCAACATACACCAAGGACTCCAGAAGTTGGGATTATACTCAAACCATCCACAAAACCTCCACAAATACTTCCTCCAACAGGTACAGAGGCAGGGGCATCCTACTAAAAGGTCACTGCTACATCCTCAACTTACAACATTGTGATGTCAGGTGTTCTTGTATCCCCGGCAGAGCAAGAATCTCCAATCACTGATCCGGCATCTTAAAAATTCCCCAGCCTAGTTCGTCTAGCTTTTCATGTTCCCAAACGAATTTCCTCTCAAAACAACAAAACAGGAACTCCCAGTGGAAACATTCTAAAACAGATTCTCATCTAGAAAAGGTTTAGGTATGATCCAGAGACGGATGTCATCCTGACACTTACCCCAGATTTTCTTCTAGAAACAGTTCAGATACGCTCCAAATACGGAAGCCATTCTCATACTCATTCATATTCAACTTTCAGATATCGTTCAGATACGCTCCGGATACAGACGCCATTCTAATACGCATTCAGACTCAGCTTTCAGATACATTTCAGATATGCTCCAAATACGGATGCCATTCTGATACTCATTCAGATTCAACTTTTAGATATAATTCAGATACGTTCCATATACTGATGCCATTCTGATACTCATTCAGATTTAGCTTTCAGATACAGTTCAGATACGCTCCAGATACGGATGCCATTCTGATACTCATTCAGATTCATCTTTCAGATACAGTTTAGATATGCTCCAGATACGGATGCCATTCTGATACTCATTCAATACATCCTTCAGATACAGTTTAGATACGCTCCAGATACTGATGCCATTCTGATACTCATTCAGGTTCAGCTTTCAGATACAGTTTAGACACGCTTCAGATACAGATGCCGTTCTGATACTCATTCAGATTTAGCTTTCAGATACAGTTCAGATACGCTCCAGATAAGGATGCCATTCTGATACTCATTCGGATTCAGCTTTCAGATACAGTTCGGATACACTCTAGATACGAATTCCATTCTGATACTCATTCAATACAGCCTTCAGATACAGTTCAGATACGCTCCAGATACGGATGCCATTATGATACTCATTCAGGTTCAACTTTCAGATACAGTTCAGATACGCTCCAGATATGGATGCCATTATGATACTCATTCATATTCAGCTTTCAGATACAGTTCAAATACGCTCCAGATACGGATGCCATTATGATACTCATTCAATACAACCTTCTGATACATTTTAGATGCGCTCCAGATACGGATGCCGTTCTGATACTTTGTTAGATTCAGCTTTCAAATACAATTAAGATACACTCTAGATACAGATGCCATTATGATACTCATTCAATACAACCTTCAGATACAGTTCAGATATGCTCCAGATACAAATGCCATTCTGATACTCATTCCAGTTCAACTTTTAGATACAGTTCAGACACACTCCAAATACAGATGCCATTCTGATACTCACTCATATTCATCTTTCAGATACAGTTCAGATACGCTCCAGATACGGATGCCATTCTGATACTCATTCAGACTCAACTTTCAGATACAGTTCACATACGCTCCAAATACAGATGCCATTATGATACTCATTCAGATTCAGCTTTAAGATACATTTTAGATACGCTTCAGATACAGATGCCATTCTGATACTCATTCAGATTCAGCTTTCAGATATAGTTTAGATATGCCTCAGCTGCAGATGCCATTCTGATACTCATTCAGTTCATCTTTCCGTTCAGATACAATCACAACATAGATTCATTCTGACACTCCCTCACGCAGCTGCTAGATACATTCAGACACGAGTTCATTCTAGTATACTTCTCATTCCATGAGGTACAAAAACAAGGGCTTCTTCTTGTCACATCCTCAAGCAGAAGTTGAAGATCCCCAACAGAGTTTTTTTTTAAATCTCAAGCAAATTATAAAGCCTCATCCATGGCAAAGCAAAAATCTTCAATTGTTGCTCTAAAATTCCCCATTGAAGTCGTCGAGCTTCTCAAGGTTCCCATATAGGATTTCAACAAAATCCCCAAGCAGTTTATAGAGGTCACCTTCCGTAACAGAGTTTTATAAGTCTCAAAGTAATTTATAATGCCTTATCCCCAGTAGAGTTTATTTCTCTAGCTACGGATGTTCATCCCCCAACGGAGTTTTTTTCTCCAAATTGGTGAAATCTTCTAACAGAACTCTTCCTCTCGGCAAAATCATTCTCAAACAGAAGTCGAAGATCCTCGGCAGAGAAAGGGAATTGCCAATAAAACTATCTCCATTCATTATCCCCAGCGGAAATTGAAGAATCACTTTCTTCACTCACCAACAGTAGTCCAGGATTCAGCTTCGTGGTACTCTTCAGTAGCAGTCAGGGATTTATTTTCCCAGACAAAGATACTTCACAACAGCATTACATGTTCATACATCATTACACATGCATACAAAATACCTATAACACAACCTCATTTATTTAGAGAACATCATTACACAAAGTGTGTCATGCATCATGACATTGCATACAACTAACTCATTACCTTTTCAGGAAAAGACCAACAGACAAACATCATTACATTGTTTCAACAGTCCCAGATTAATTCCTGAAACCAGACAGGGAAACTATATGTGAACAAATGATTATGGATCAATTCCCGAAACCAGAAGGGGAACTATCTATGTGACCAACATTCTCAAGTTCCAGATTAATACCTGAAACCAGACATGACAACTATCTGTGAACATATTGCAGATCAAATCCCGAAACAAAACGGGCTGACTAGCTACACGAGGAACACTTCCTTCAAGACCTCTGATTCCGTTCCGGTAGACACTTTCTCTAGTTCAGATAAATTGCTCCAAATATTTATTTTGATTCTTTTCCAGTTAAAGTTTAGTCAAGACCTCTGCTGGTTCAGCTTAAACCGATCAATGGTTTATTCAGATTCCCTTCCAGTAGACACTTTATCTGGTTCAGATAAATCGCTCCAAATATTTACTCTGATTCTTTTCTAGTTAAAGATTTTCCAAGATCTCTGCTGGTTCAGTTTAAATCAATTCTGATTCCATTCCGGTAGACATTTCTCCTGGTTTAGTTTAAATCAATCAAAGATTTATTCTGATTCTTTTCCAGTTGAAATCAAGCTTAGACTTAATCTAATTTTTGTCAACGTCTTCTTTAGATGGCATCTTTAATCCCATCTCCGATGAATCTCTGTCATCCTCTCCAAATGGCATCTGTAAGCCTATTCCCGACAGCATCAACCATCGGTGTTACTTCAAGCGAGTGCAAATTTCTGGGCACTCTAGTGTTCAATCATCTTCCACCTTCAGATCACGAAAGGCAGACAAGCCAATCTAAATCCTCAAGTATAAGAAGATTGAACAGGGGAAGTTGTTTTACCCCAAAATTTACCCTCCAATTTTTACTCAAAACATGTTCCTAGAGGTCCTCAATTACTCAAGGTTGACCAAGAATTGACCAGACAAATTCTCCTCCTAAGCAATGAACCTCTAACTAGAGTTTCACTTCTCATCAAGATGGGTGAGATCCAAAGGTGTCAAATGTTTTCCATTGTCCTAATATGCCTTCAAGATTGTCCATGACAAGTTTCATGCCTTGAACTACAAGTTTGCTCAGTCAATTGCTCAAATGCTTGGAAATCAACTGTACTAGGTCAAAAGTCAACTATGACCCATGTACAGTCAAACTTCAAGATTTATGGTCAACATCAACATTTTTAATTGATATCCATCATTTGATCAAGGGTTGATCATGATTCCTCAAAGAAATGTCCCTAATTCATCAAAAGCTAAGAATTGCTAAATTAGGGTTTCCATAGACAAAGTCAACTAAAATTTGACCAGGCATAACTTTCACATACTTCATCCATTTTCCCCCAACCAAAGCTCATATTGAATAGAATCTATTTCCCTACAACTTCTCTCCATCCCTAAAGTCCAAGAAATGCACCATTTTAAAGATATAAGCTCATACATTACAGGTTATTTTTAGAAAGTCAACAAAAGGCACTTTTTGTCAAGACCATTTACACCAAGATAAACTACTCAAATGCAAAATTTATCAAAAGAGGGATTGAAGTAGACATCTTGGGATTTCCCAAAAGTCAAAGATCATCATAATGAGATCAAAATTAAGAATGTTATGTATTACCCTAGTTGGGAAAATTTGGGAAATTTCAAGAAAAGTGCTTTGAGAAAATTTGAAGTTTTAAGGCAAGGGCTCAATTTCTTGGACTTCAAACATCTTCCTAAGATTATAGAGGACCTCTAAAAACAATATTACCATGCCTCTAATTTTTTACAAATTTATTTTAATTTATTTCAAGTAAATATAAAATAAAATGTATAAAATAATTAGAGAGGGGCTTGGAGCTTTGGGATGATGTTTTGGTTTGCCTTGAAGCCCATGATTTCGTGCAGCATGTCCAAATTCATTCAAATTTCAAAAAAAGGACAAGTTTCCATGTTTTGGCCAAAGTTACAAATCTTTACTCGTGGCTTTAAAACACATGATCATGGCTGTTTAATTCCTTGCTCTCTTGTCCCTTCCTTCTACTCTATATAAGCAGCATGCTTGCAAGCCAATAAGACACAGACACAACCCCAAAAAGTAATACGAAATTGCAAAATTTTCAAAGTTGTTAAAATTCAAAAACGTAATTACAGCCTCCCCCAGCCCAAACAAAGGATCCAAGAACATTCCTAGAGATTCCCTGAAGCTGTTCCAGCCATTACCAAGCCCAGAAGCATCATAAAACGTCACAACTAGCCTTTACGATTTGCATCCATTTTTCAAATTCTTTTATTCAATTCATGTAATTTAAATCCATTTTGACCATGCATTTCTGTTTATTTCAATATTTGCAAGCTACCTGCATGGTTGGATTGAAGTTTTGATGCAGGAATCACATTTGGCCATGGTTAGGGTTTGAACCGTCGAAATGAGGTTTTTCAAATCATCCGAAATTGGACCCAACCAGTGGTACCATTGTGCTAAGGAGGTTGAGGACAATTGACCCATGGCCACAAAGATAATTTTTGTTACATATTATGGATGTTGTAAAACACAGGTGCTATAGTGACAAGCAAAAACAGTCACTATAGGTCCAATGTCTAAGACCACAGAGGGAGGAAGGGGATGATGCGTGGTAGCCTTCCATTAGCCAGTTCAAATCCTCACGCTTTTTTTTAAAAATTTTTAATATATCTGACCAATTTTCTTATATTATATTTTTGTTTTGTTTTATGTAACGATTGAGTTGGCAGCACAGTTGGTAAAGCACCGCACATGTGAGGGAGAGAACCTGGGTTCAGGTCCCAGGTCCAGCATTTTCCTATTTTTTCACAATATCTCATGTAGAATCCAATACTCCTCAGGGCATATTGCCCATCATGCACCATCAGATTTGTCCATCAGATCACAATCAATCTGGATCCAAGAGTCTTGATTGGAGATCCACCATGCGCCCTCAAAGTTCTCATTTCACCTGATCCAGCGATTGGCCTGGGCTTAGCTTTCATTTGGGCCTAACCCTTTTCCAAATTTCACCCCATTCTACTTCAGCCATCAAGCCCAATTTCTAATTCTTTTTGCTTTATTTAATTATTTCATTTCTTAATCATTTTTAATTATAATCATAAAAACAAATCATAAAAAAATAAAAAAATAAAAAAATAGATTTAGGTTTTCTAAATTTATTTTAATTAATTAGTTAATTATTTTAATTTTATTTTATTAACTTTAAAATCAATTAGACTTAGGTGATTTTATTCAAATATTTTCTTAAATAAAAATTGCAAAAATGTTAGGTTTTTGTTTAGAATTTAATTTTTATCAATAACTTTATTTTATTTTAATTAATTAAATTTAAGTTTAATTTAATTTAGTATTTTCCTAAATAAACAAACAATCAAAAAGATTTTTACTTAGCAATTCCCTAGGTTTCTTTTAGACATAATATTCGTTTCGCGCGCATTATTTTGTTCTCGCATTTTTTATAATAATGTAATTGTATACTGGTATGTAATAGACTAAGTAGGACTTTTTTTCGCTTCCTTTATTTTACCTTTCCCCCAGTTTTGCATATTGTAAATACCCCCCCCCCCCCCCTAAGCCATGTAATGGTGTAGGTTTATACTTCCACACTTTATTTCCTTTAAAATATTACTGCTAGTAACTAGGCATGTATGGTAAGACTGAATTAAAACATTAGCAAACCCTAAGATAAATAACATGAATCAAACACAATTGCATATGCGCACCTCTAGGGTATCCCACTTCGGTTTCCTTCGGAAAACGGTAACAATTTTCAAAACGTGAGAAGTTTGAGTGACTATTCTCTAGTTTGAAAGATCACAAGTCCCTCGACGACCCTCTCGATGTTTCCTCGGTTAAAAGTGATCTTAGAACTTTAGGATAGTTACTAAAATCCTCGCCAAGTTGCCTTCGTGACCGTAACATCCCTTCGATTGACCCTCAAACATCCAACGTTAGGGCTACCTACTTACTAATAGTAGGATAGCGTTGTCTAAAGGATAGGAGGAAAATAACGCCCTTTTCGTGTATAAAAGTAGATAGATGTTAGAATTTTTCTTAAAACATTTTGCACTTACACAAATACTACTTTTCAAAAACAAATTTTCAAAAAAACATTTGCCTTGTCAACACTCTTGAGGACTGATACAAGAGTTAGCGCAAAGCAAATCGCTGCACTACGACACTTTCCAAATATTTTCAAACACACAAAGCATAAAGTACTTTCAAAATGAGCAAACCTCTAAGAGCCCATAGAAAACTACGGATGGAAAGAATGCTAAGACCTTCCCTTTCCATAATCTACCCCCTTACTAAGAAAATCTCGAAAAAGGTCTTTTTCTATTCTTTTCACCCTTTCCTTAATTTGGATAAAAGAAAAGTCGGTGGAGACTCTTGCTTACCGCAACATTTGTGAATACAAAATGCAAAACCAGTATTAAACCGTCAGTTTTGCCATCGTATCACAACTATACCTAGTTTCAGGGTCATTAAGTACTCGACTAAGGTAATATAAAGGTCTTTCGACTCCTTTTTCATCTTCTTGGACTAACATACTCCCTATAGTCGATTCTGACGCTGAGATATACAACCTCATTGGCCTATTTCTAACATGAGGCGCTAATATTGGAGGTTTCATCAAGTAATCTTTGATCTTGTCCAAAGCGTCTTGATGTTCTTCTCTCCAGGAAAAATCTTCGTTTTTCAGTCGAAGTAAAGGGAAAAACGATTTAGTTTTACCACTTAAATTGGATATAAATCTCCTTAAGAAATTTATTTTACCTAACAAAGACTGGAGCTCCTTTTTAGTCGACGGAGGTTTTACATCCATAATGGCTTTGGTCTTGCTATGATTCACTTCAATTCCTTATTTATGTACCACAAAGCCAAAGAAGTCACCTGCCTGCACACAAAAAGCACATTTTAATGGATTCATTTTTAAGCCATATTTTCTCATTCTTTCAAAGGACTTTCGAAGATGTTCCAAGTGATTTGGGTTACTATTAGACTTTATGACAATATCATGAATATATACTTGCGTGAAATCTTCAATAAAGTCATGAAAAATTGAATTCATTACCCTCTGGCATGTCGCTCTAGAATTCTTTAGGCCAAATGGCATAACAAACCATTCATAGGTGCCTAAGGCCCCTGGCCAATGGAATTCCGTTTTAGGCACATCTTCGTTAGCAATAAAAATTTGGTTATATCCAGAATACCCATCAAGCATACTTAAATATTCAAAACTAGCTGAAGAGTCGACTAACATTTCTACCACTGGCATGGCATATTCATATTTAAGGGTAGCAACATTTAAATCTCTGAAATCAATGCATACTCTTAAAGTTCCATTCTTCTTAATTACTGGAACTATATTTCCCAGCTAGTCAACATACTTTACAGTTCGTATGAACTTGCTTCTAAGGAGTCTTTCTATATCCTCGTTAATCTTAGACATTATAGCTAGAGTGAAACGTCTAGGAGTTTTCTTTACTGGATTTTCCCCAACTTTTATTGGCAGTTTCAACTCTACCAAATCCCTACTTAAACCTGACATTTCATTATAGTCCCAAGCAAAATAATCTTTAAATTTTTTAAGTAAAGATACTACCTCATCTTTTAGCTCCTTGTCGATATTGGCGCTAATATATGTCGGTCATTTATATTTTTATTTGCCAAGATTTACTTCTTCTAAAGGGTCTTGTGGCTGCATATTTTTTGGCGCCATGTGATCTTTCTCAAAACCTAGGGGTTCATCATTGTTGATGCAGTCCATACGTTGCTTGTCGATTTTATCTCCATCCATTTTTGGCTTATCTGGTGGTTTTGGTTCCATAACCAAAATGGTCCCTTCTCCTTAGATTTCAGAATTATTGGCTTCGATAGCCATGTTTTCTATTTCAGTCTCTATAGTCGAATTTAACTTGTTTTTGGCTATGTATGTTGAAATCCTTTTTAGAGCTTCTAGCTCAGGTATCATCATCAAAAATATCACCCCCGCCTGTCAGCCAGATTCCTTTATAAAATGTTTCTTCTAAAGGCTCAACATCCCAAGTAATCCCATGGGTCTCATGCAGCTTCAAGGATACAAATGCCTCATCCAAGTTTTGGTAGACATCTTCAGCAGGATAGTAAGGAGAAAGATGGGCTAACTTTCTCTCAAATTGTTTCTTACCAACATTATTGACGTCGACTATGAAATATCCTTGATCAACCTCAATATTTTCTACTATACCATCTTCTCTCCAAATCACCAAACGTCAATGCATGGAAGATGGCACAACTCCCACACCATGTAGCCATTCTCTTCCTACTAAAAGATTATAACTTGGCTTGGCATTAATAACCATGAATATGGTTGGCCTTGGATCACTCCCATGGTGCTTCAGAACTGGTGATTAAACAACTGTCGAGGGAATATAGGTGTGTCAAGGAAAACTTAATCATGTACTTTGTGATTTATATTAGATTGCTTAGGCAATTTGAACAAGTGACTATTCGACACATACCCCGACAGGAGAATCAAGAAGTTAATGATTTAGCACAAGAAGCTTTAGGGTATAAAGTCTTGAAGGATCAAGATAAAGAATCAATCCAAGAAAGGGAGAAGGTTCAGGCTACCTTATTGTCACCTTCAGATTTGTCGATTATAAAGTTAAGGGCTGTAGATGCTGAAAATTTTGAAATTTTGACCATTGATAATCTGTCGAAAAATGACTGGAGAAAACCATTGGTTGATTATCTGCGGCACCCTACAGGTTCGACTGACCGTAAGGTCAAGTATCATACACTTAGTTATGTATTGATGGAAGATGAGTTATTTAAAAAGACAGTTGAAGGGGTGATGCTAAAATTCCTTGGAGAAAGTGAGGCATATATAGATGTGTCAAATATGTATAGTGGAGCTTGTGGTGCACATCAGGCTGGACATAAAATGAAATGGCTTTTGGTGCGACTTTGTGTCTATTAGACTTCAATGTTGAAAGATTGCATTGAATTTACTAAAGGTTTCCAAGAGTTCCAGTTGTATGGGGGCATACAACATGTCCTACGAGTGAATTGCATGCAATTATAAAACCTTGGCCTTTTAGGGGATGTGCATTAGATATAATTGGAGAAATAAGGCCAGGTTTATAAAAACAACAAAGATATATTCTAGTTGGAATTGATTATTTCACAAAATGGGTTGAAGCAATATCATTAGTAAATGTCGACCAAGAAGCTGTCATAGATTTTATCCAAAAACACATTATGTGTAGGTTTGGAGTTCCAGAGACAATTACAACCGACCAAGGATCAGTCTTTACTGGTAGAAAAATGCAAGAGTTTTCAAATGAAGTTGGAATTAAGTTGCTAACTTCTCCCTTACTATGCCCAGGAAAATGGCCAAGTCGAATCCCTCCGCTGGATCCTTGTCATAGGGTTTTTACCCATATAATTCTCAGAGACATGACTTTTCTTATCAGACTTAAACTCTCGTTGATAGTTTATGGCCGACTTTCCCTTGTCTCTTGCAGTGGAAACACCCTTTGGTGTCTCCATCTTTTCCTAAGGCTTTATCCAGGTGCCTTTAGGAACATTGGCTGACAGAACGAAATTCCTTGGCCTGGACTGACAGTTTCCCATCACCTTTCTTGGAGCTCCTTCTTTACGTGGGTGGAAATTTTGATTAAAGAACCCGCCTTTGGCTTTCTCCAACTGTAATCTCTGAAATTTTCAGCAGTAATTTTGTCAGTTAGAGCACAACATCTAGGAAATAAACAAGCTTGTGAGCCCTTATTCTTGCACCGATACAAGAAGTCTAGCAAATTCTCTTAAGGCTTAGGGTAGACGTCAGCCAAGTCCATATCAGGACTTTCATCAGTTCCCTCTACCATGTCTACATCAACAAACTCAGTAATTTCCACCATGTTTATCTCGATTGGATCAACAAACAACGCTTCTTCTTGCTGAAGAGGGTCGACATCGATTTTCATCTTTCTATTGACAAATTTCAGCCTTCCTTCCTGAAGTGATTTTTGCACAAGATCCCTGAAAAGAAAACATTGTGAGGTTGTGTGACCAAGATAATTATGATATTTACAAAAACCTCTTTTCTGTCGTTGTTCCAATGGTGGTAATTTAGCACCTAGAGGCACCAAAATCTGACCATCTTTAACCAGCAAATCAAAAATTTCTTCACACTCAGTGACATCAAAAGTATAAGTCTTTTATGGAAATTTTGGACTGTTTTCAACAAGGTTTTTTCCTTTGGAAGGAAATAATAATTTACATTCATATGAAGGCTCTGGCTTCATCTTAGCCATGTAAACCTCTACATCTATAATTGAGATATAATCAGCCTCATAAATAGGATATGTGTCATCAAAATTTACTAAGGCTACTTTTTCTTTTTTGGCCTTTATATATCTGACTTTCTCTAGTATTAGACGCTCAAGCTATCAAACTTTATCAACTAACTGCGACATACTTTTCACATAGGTTAGATCTATTTTCTTCCTAATGGAGTAATCCAAACCTCCTACAGCCATTTGAAAAAGTTCATGTTCAGGCACCTGAGGGAAGCACCTTGCTTTCAACAAACGGAACCTATTTAAGTAATCATCAATACTCTTTGCAAAACTTCTTTTTATATTTGATAATTCTACCAAACTAATTTTCGAATGTCCCTCATAAAATTTTTCATGAAAAAGCTTTTCCATCTTAGTCCATGAATTAATTGTATTTGGGGCAGGGTAGTAAACCATGTGAAGGCTGCCTTAGTAAGGGATGTAGGAAAAAATTTTACCCACAGGTTTTCATTATTCGCCATATTCCCTGACTCAGTTAAATATCTAGCAATGTGTTCTACTGTCGACTCACCAGATTCACCCTCAAACTTTGTGTATTTATGGATTTCCATCCCCTAGGTAATTCAGTCTACAAGATGTATTCAGACAAAGGGGAGGAATATGTTGGCCTCTGCAGTATGGTATTCATACCATTCTTGGCCATGATTCTTTCGACAATGGTGGTTAAGTTATTTTCTATTGCTAAATCTTTTTGTCGATATTGATCAACAATCTGATCAACATCTTATTGTCAGTTAACGAATACCACTAGAGAGCATTCTATCACCCTCGGTGGGTCGACCACAAGATTTTGTTGTACTTAGGGCTTTATTACTTGCCCATGGTAAACAATATCATCATCTATACCCCCAAATTCTATTTGAACAGGGACGACTGGTTGAACAACAAGTGGCACTTGTCGAACAGGCGCTAGAGGAGCACCCAAAAAATTACACAAGCGAGTTAATTGAGCAATTACCTACCTATTTGTCTCAGCGGACTGTCTATTCGTCTCAACCGATTCCTACATTATAGGGTTAAACACAATACCTATTTAATTGGTTAACATGTTAACTAACTCATGGTTACTATCGTCCGTTTGTTGCCTTTAAACTGCTACTGAAGTGTTAGTTAGAGGCGACACTGGCTGAGGAGGCACCACTCTACTTTGGTTATTTCTATTTAGAGAATTTCCTTCTGGTGCAAACCCTTGTAACTGGGAATTCAAATTCTGAGCATTATCTGAAAATAACGATGGGCTTGATGTCGATTGATACCCTAGCATTAAAGAATACGACATTTCATAAATAGGATCAACAGTACTAAAAAGAGGCACATTAGGCCTTAAGTTCGTAGTTACCACATGCCTTGGACTCGCCGATGGAGCCTAGGGGATAATGACTACACCTGCAATTGACACTGGCATAGTTGTATTTACCAACGAAGGAAAAGGTGCAACTAGAGAAACTACTGCATCCATGGTAGTTATTATTCGTGGTGGTACTATATTTTCATTAGTGTTGATAGGATTAGTTATCCTTTGTGTACGCTGCTTAACTTATGGCCTAATATAATCTTTGGTTAAATTTCTACTTGAGTCTCATACACTTACAAACACTCAAGAGTTTTTAGATATATTCCGCTAGAACTTGTCCCACCAGGTGTGCCAATTTGTTTACTGTTGAAAATGGTAAACAACCGCTAGTCCTCCCAAGCCTAAAATTAAGGGTTACTCGCAGGATCGACTATTTAATCCTAAGACATGTACTAATAGAATGAAATGGGGCTTGTTCTGTCGATGAAATGCCTTACTTTGTGAGAAATAGTTTTTGACTAAATAAGGGAACAAGTAACAATTTTCCATAAATATGCTATGAATTTACTAACTGAAGGTGACTCGTGATCGACAGAAGACTAGAACTTGTCCTAAATGAAGTAAATTCTGAGTGAACTCTTAATGAATTCCAATATCATAATGGAACGAGATTCAATAACATAAATGAAAATATAAAAAGATTGTTCAAAAGTAAATAAGATGCAAGCAAAATATTTAAAGGTCAATACTGAAAAGAAAGGAGTCCGCATTGAAATAAATGTGGTGATTCACGTACATTAACACTCTTGAACTCTTTGTTTCTTACGCTTGGAAATATGGAGTATTACAACTGATTTTAGTACAAAACAAACACCCTTGAATCCTATATTAGACCCTCTTGTTTATAACTAAACATACACTTCAATGTAATACTAATCGGACGCGTATGTGGCTTAATAAAACTGCTTCCTTAGATTAAGCC
This sequence comes from Vicia faba, assembly GCA_948472305.1. NCBI lineage: Eukaryota > Viridiplantae > Streptophyta > Magnoliopsida > Fabales > Fabaceae > Vicia > Vicia faba. The sequence continues at coordinate 1,452,042,872 of OX451739.1, forward strand.
ATGTAGTTGGCGCCTTGATAAGGAAACTTCTTGCAACCAGTGTCATATTAAAATTTCAAAATATATCCCTCCTATAAGTTTTGCTTCGACATCAACCATTTCGGTAGACAAATAACCCAAATTCTCTAAGTCTTTGATTCTATTCTTGTTGAAGGAACTAAAATCGACAGGCTTGTTATTGTCTATATCGACTACTTGCTCTTTTGTTCGTCGATCTCCCTTTAATTCTTTATAAGAACTTTCTAGCTATCATTTTCTTGACTCTAATCTTCTTAAAGTCCCTACTCCTGGAAGGAACTTTCCTTTCAGCTCACAGGGTTGCCCTACTAACAATGTAATAAATGCCTTAAAGAGATTTTGAGGTAACAACTGCGTCCCGTTGTCGATGACGATCGCTTGTGGTATGCCGAATCGGGAAAGCATGTTTCGTGTTTAGAAACGAAGGATGTTATGTGATGTGATTCTATCCAGGGCTTCAGCCTCTATCCACTTCATAAAATAATCGACGACCATGATCAAGAATTTATTTTAGTATGATCCTTGTACGAACGGTCCGAGGATGTCCATCCCCCACCAGGCGAACGACCACGAGTTTGATAATTTTTTAAGTTCATATGGGGGTGCAAGGTTCATGTCCGTGTGTCTTTGACATTTGTCGCATTTTTGGACGTGCTCATTCGTGTCTTGCTACATGGTGGGCCAGTAATACCCTACTCGTAGCGCCTTTCATGCCAGAGATCTTCTTCCCAAGTGTTGGGTGTAGCGGTAGAAATGTTCAAGACTAAGCCATTGGATTGACTAGTCTTTATACAAATCAAAATAAAAATCGCCACCGCGCTTTATTGTTTCCAAAGGAATGGGAAAAGAGCGAATAACCCAAAAAGAGGGGGAAAGATTCAGGGTAAGGGGGTTGGTTATGCAAAGGGAAGGTATTAGCACCCTAAACATCTACGGTACTCCGCAGGAACCTCTTTGTAAAATCTGTAAATTTTGGCTATAAAAATGTGTTGTATAGAAAATGGATAGTGGAGGTGAGAAGAGAAATATTTTTTATGATTTTTGCACCCGCCGCGGTTGCGAACCGTTAGTGCCTACGTACTACCTTTCATGCAATAGGGGATCAGGGTACACGTAGTTCCTCTTTTTAAAAAAATTGAAACACAAGTGTGTTGGTTATTTTTATGAGATAAGACATCATCGTCATTGTCCGTGTGGAAAAACATACTTACTACCCACAATCATGAAAAAGGAGAATTTTCATCATCTCAAAGTGGAGGATATGGCTTGGATTTTAAAATCAACAATGCCTCACTCAACACCCAAGTGGAAAATATCTCACTTCACTAGATATTGTAGAAGTTTAGTTGTTTGAATCACTACAAGGATTGACAAGAGTCTAATCTTTTGAGAAAAGTTTAAAGATGAAAGAAAAAGTGGCAAAAATGATTTGAAAAGAGATTGATTGACTTTTAGTCTTCTCACAAAAACATGTCAAGGTATTATTAAATTGATTGAAGTTTATTTATGAAGTTTTTTTGAAAATGCATGGACATAAGCCCAAGTTAATTATGAAAGTGTTTCAAGTTTAGAAACAAGAAGAGTTTTCAAAAGGAGGGAGAAGATTTTTGAAATTAAAGAAAATGGGAGGAGAAGAAGAGACTATCCTAAAGCATAAGGTAAAAGTTGAGGATAAGGACCATCTAACCAACAAGAAGCCAAAACTTGACATTATGAGCCAAGATAGAATTCCCATTCTTTGGATTGGAACCAAGCAAGCAAAGATACTAGACCTCTTGAGAGAACCAAACTTCAAGTGTATTAAGTCTTTACAAAAATTTGGCAGAGTAACGGCTGTATACGAGTGAATTCCAGATTACAAACAAAGAGTGTAATCACAAAAACCTGCACACAAATACAAACAAGCAACCCAATGTCTTGAGGTAAACCTCAAGAACTCCAGACAAAATAATCAGATAAGATCAAAGGTCTCCAGGATAGGCCAAGGTTTCTAATCTTAATTCCAAGAAAAAGTCCCATGCTCCATAATGCCAAGGATAGTAACCAAATAGTCCAAGTGCCATTAAAAGTTTTTTTTAGGGTTTATGTTGATTATTAAGTATCTTAAGAAAAGAACAGAAAAACTCAAGCGAGCAAAATATAAATGGCAAGAAAATAAATACTCAAATGAGCAAAGATGAAAATGGCATGAAATGTAAATGCTAAAAAAATAAATAGTACATAGAGCATAAAAGATAATAAAAACATAAGATAAAATAAGTCAATAATTAGTGGTTAGTTGGATGACCATCTTGAAACTTGCATTTGGAACTCATTAGAGGATTGGTAGAACTAAAGCCTCCACACAACAAGTTGCATTTGCTTTTTGTCAAGTATATGATCTATTTGGAATTCTCACAAGTACCATTTAATGATCAACGATGTTTAAGTGATCCGCGTTGATTAAATGTGTTGTAGATCCATTAGAGGATTGGTAGAACCAAAGCCTCCACACAATGAATATCAAGGTTATTGGATCAAAGAGATCAAATTAACATGCTTGGGCTTGCAATCATAAGTTTGGGCCACGAATGATCATTTATTCGAATCGAGACAAAATTTAGCGCTATGTTAAGCAATCGTAAGTGGACTTATATAGAAGTCGAACCTATTTTGAGGCCGGTAAATAGCAATCTATGCACCATTTGTTGTGACATGATATAGAGATCATGCTCCAACAACATTTAGTGTAATAAGAAGGGGATGAGATGAAGAGGATTAGGGCAAAAAGATGAATAAACCACTTTTGAATTAAAAATTTAATCAAACTATTATTAAAATAATTCATCCATTTTGGTGGAGTTGAACTCAATACCCAAGATCCAATGATGTTAATAAAGTCATGATCAAAAAACAACTTAAGACAGCCAGAAAATAATCACAAAATAATATTATATTTAATATATATACATTAAAAGGGTTAAAAAATGCTTAAAAATAGAAAATAATGAGGAAAATATCAATTATGTTCAAATTAATCAAGAAATGAAAAATAAGGCCATAGAAAAATAAAAAATGGATCCAAATATTTTTATAAAAAATTTGGTAACTTTTAAAAGTCAGAAACTATTTTTAAACTATTTAAAATTGTTCAAACAAACATAAAATAGGTCAAAATATAGTAAACCTCAACATAAAATTCCATAAAATTTCCAGAAAGTCAAAAATATGCAAAATAATATTTATGAATTTTTCCAGAATTAAAAAATGTCAGAAAATATTTTTTAGGTAATTAAAAGAAAGCAAATAATACAAAAAATATAAAAAATACCAAATATCAAAATAAAAATGTGAAAAAATAGTCATGAGATCAAAAATAATTCAAAGTATTTTTGTGAATTTTTTCATAATTTTTGGATAAAAAATAAAAGAGTTTTGAATTTTTGAAAATTTAATCAAATAAAATATAAAATCAGAAAATAAAATAAAACCAAAAAGATGTGGATCATCAGATCATAGTCAAAACGCGTTAGTAAGCTAATCCAATGGACCGGACGCGCTGTGCTTGATATGGACCTTAGTGAAACACACATGTGATCAGAAAAAGGGCAACCAATGAAACTAAAACGCTTGGCACGCTATCATTGGCTGAGACGAGACATGTCATCATCGTCTTCAACCTCCAGACACCCTTCAATGGGGATTTTGTGAGATCCTTCAAATGGAAAAATTAGGAACCCGGGCTAGCATCATTGAACTCGTCTCTTCAAGACGATTCTAACACAACCATCGCGCCAAATTTATATAAGGTATGGAGAGAGATATGAATCAAAAACTCAGAAAATAGCGAGCACCTTCAATTTGAGATTTCTCTCTCAATTCTCAATGGATTTAAAAATTGTAAGCAACATTAGAATCTGACAAAGGAGTAGAATAGATTAGTACTTGATTTGGATCCAAATGATGGAGAATTCTACCTTTTCGAAGTTCAAGTAAGAAGCTCTGAAACTGGACTTTTGTAGCTTGAATTATGGCTCGTTTTGATTGGTTTAAGTGCTGGAGAGTTTGTGTGATGCTCAAGTATGATGAATGCGCAAAGAATTTTGGAAAAGGAAGCTTAAATTTCAAAAACTGAAATAAAAAAAAGTGGGATCGTGTGAGGTTTTGGCAGGGTTTTCTTAGTTCTCTAAGCTTGGGAAAATGGATGGGGGATGACCCTCTATTTATCGGGAAGTGAATGGGAATGAAAATATGAAGAAACAAGGAAGTTTGGAGGGAAGTTGAGCAAGGGTCGAGCACGAGTGAAGTGTGACTTCATTTCCATCAAAACTCAGCCAAACCTTACGTTTTGGTGTGCTAATCACTTTTGTCAAGTTTGCTAATCATGTTTAGATAAAAAACACGCATAAATCTTGTGTTTAGAAGTCAAATTATGGATTTCAAAATTCTGACTTTGTGAAAAATTCAGTTTCAAGTTACCAAATTCAAATCCATGGCATTTCAAACTCAAGGGGTCTTAGGGCATAATTCCTGATGATTTGGAAAGATGTGGTTACAAGCTTTTCAATGGAAAAAGAATGGAATAAAATGGATGCTTGAGCTGAAAGTTACATGGAGTCAAAGTTGAAGAAAAAGAGTTGACTTTCCATACTTAGAAATATTTCAAATTCTTCTTCAAAAATGACCTATAATCTTTTGTATCCAAACATGGCCTTCCTCTTAGAATTAGCTCTTGACCAAAAAAGATGGAATAAAGTAGATATCTTTAGTGACATTTTGAAATTTGAACCACTCAAAATATACAAAAAATGAGCAAGTTATGACTTGTTGAAGTTGGCCAAAAATCATGAAATGACCTATAATCTTTTGCATTCTTAAGGAAACTTCCATCCATTTTCTCACTTTTTGCATAAAAGAAGGCATAAAGTACACATATTTAAGATCGTTATGGAAAAAGAATGGAATCAAGGTGATAAAAAGTGACCAAGTTATGACCATTTGAAGTCACATATGGAAAATTGGAGATTCATCTGGATGACTTGTAATATTTCTTTTTCACCAAGTTCCTTCCACATGAAAAATCCTTGGAACTTTTGAAGGGATTTGTTGGTAACTCTTTGAAGAGAAAGATGTCTTTGGAATCACTAAAAAATACCAAAAGGTGAGCAAGATATGCTCCTTTGAAGTTCAAAACCCTAGCCTCTAGATCAAGAGAATGCTTTGAGGAACTTTGACAAGTTTGAACAAACTTCTTGTGCCAATATTCTTTATTTGTGAATAGAAGTTGTTGAGGATGATTATGAGGACTCATAGCCACCAAAACCACTTACATATATTGAAATTTGAAAGAAATGTGCTCTTGTGACCAATAGGAACAAGGCATTGTCCAATCATGACAACTTCTCTAGTCAACCCCTTGTACTTTTGAATCAATTTTGATAACTTTGAAATATGTTGAACAAAAATAAGCCTTGTCATGCAATTTCTTCCAAAACAACTTCAATGGTGAGGTTTGAATTTCTCAAGATTTATTGACCAGGGCATGGAAATAAACTCATGGACCCATGAAGCAACTTGCTAAACCTCATTGCCTTTACCTACATTATTAACAAGTAAGACAAACCAACATTGCATTTTATTAATTAGAAAGAAAATCAAAGCAAAATATTCATGATCACAAAAAAAAACAAGTCAAGGTGCTTTGGGATTCCTCAAAGAGTAAAGCTAAATATATGGAGAGGAACCAAAAGCCCTAATATGATCTTGTTGTGATTGAATAAACATGGTATGATGAAGGGATCTTAGGGGCAAAAATTGGAGTACAACAGCTGCCCTTATTTAAGTTTCTTATATCCAGAGATACGAAGGTTGAAAATCTTCGTGTCGACGTGATCGAATATACTTAAATATAAAACAAACCCTATTTTTGGCCTTAAGATGCCATGCAAATGCTTATGCATATGAATGCATATGAACAATACCAAAAAGACACGAAGTATCACTGAGGATGCAACAAAAATAAAGAAACAAAGGAGCAACTCCACCAGAAAAATAAATCATTGGTAGACCAAAAGAACTGAATTAGAGAGGAAGATAACAAGCACCGACGTTCACTGTCGATGGTCTGCCAACTTTCATTAAAGGTAGAGAGAGAATATCATATCACTGCCATTCACTGACGATAGCAAAAAGATAATAAACACCGACTTTCACTGCCGATGTCCTACCAACATTCACTGAAGGTAGAAATATAATAAACACCGGCGTTCACTGTCGATGTCCTACCAACGTTCACTGAAGGTAGAAAGAGAAAATATATCATATCATTGTCGTTCACTGACGATAGCAAAAAGATAATAAACACCGACGTTCACTTCCGATGTCCTACCAATGTTCACTAAAGATAGCAAAAATATAAAAAACACCGACGTTCACTGCCGATGTTCTACCAACGTTCACTGAAGGTAGAAAGAGAAAATATATCATATCACTGCCGTTCACTGAAAATGAACTATCAACGTTCACTGAAGATAGCAAAAATATAACAAACACTGACGTTCACTGCCGATGTCCTACCAACGTTCACAGAAGGTAGAAAGATAAAATATATCATATCACCGTCGTTCACTGACGATGAACTATCAACGTTCACTGAAGATAGAAAAAAGATAACAAACATCGACGTTCACTGCCGATGTCCTACCAACGTTCACTGAAGGTAGAAAGAGAAAAAATATCATATCACCTCCGTTCACTGACGATGAAATATCAACATTCACTGAAGATAACAAAAAGATAATAAACACCGACGTTCACTGCCGATGTCTTACCAACGTTCACCGATGGTAGAAAGAGAAAATATATCATATCACCGTCGTTCACTGACGATGAACTATCAACATTCACTGAAGATAGCAAAAAGATAATAAACACCGACGTTCACTGCCGATGTCCTACCAACGTTCACTGAAGGTAGAAAGAGAAAATATATCAAGTTTTCCCCAAAATTCTGGTGTTTCACCTAGAACGAGTCTCAACTTCTTCTTTAACCAAGGAAATCTGCCTGGAAAAGATCAAACATAAGCTGTCTCAAATAAAGAGACTTGTTACTTGTTGTCATGGAGAATTGCAAAAAGAAATGACTTTTCTGGGGATAGAAATATGACTTCCCGGGGAAATGCCACGATATTCCTGCTGGGGAGATAAAGTCTTCTCGTGCAAAATAAATGCACAAACCAAAACTCAAAGTTTTCAGAAATCCAAAGTAACTAATATTGTCATGCAACCACAGATCCAAATCAGAAACAAACTGGAGTAAGACAGTCAACGAAGATACATCCTTTGAGAAATAAACTCAAGAGGGAAAACTGGATCTATCTAAGCAAGGAGTGTTGCAGGAAGGCCAGAGCAAAATGTCAATGAATAATGATTTATCAATTTTAGCCATGCATGATGTATGTATAAATGTATGAGTGCTATCGTGCATATGCTGGTAGAACAGATATACAATTAGTAGGAACAAACAAACAAAACCACCTCAGGTACTAACAACACCTGGCTAAACTTCAACCAGAAAGATCATTCCAATAAAGGTAAAGGCCAACTGCGGAAACCAAACCTATTGCCTGCCTTTAACTTTACTAGAGAGAAACATAATTCAGAGGTAGACAAATTAAACAGATACCGAGATAGAACATCCTCCTTCCGGCTTCATCGGAGAAACCAGTTTTATCAAAAGTAACACACCTACTGGAGATTGCAAGACCAGCCTCAAATAAAGAAGACTAACGTTGAAACAATCAAACCTCACCGGGGAATTCAAGCCTACCTCCCTGGAGAAAGATGCGGATTGAAACTTTACATCATGAACACTTATTCCAACAAAAGATGCCCTGGGATAACCTTCCCGGGGAATTAAGAAGTCAAAATTATAGAAAGAGGTCAAACTCATGGGTATTTTAAATCAAACCCTGCACATGGTGGGTGAAAATCGAAAGGTTGATAATAATTTCAACACTTCTCAGAAAAGATATTTCCCTGGTCTAGTTTCTTGGGAAATAAATACCAACAATAATGCCAATACTGCAGAAAGAGCGACATCTCAGCACACCAAGGGAATAAAACCTTTCATCATATGAGGGAAGACTTCGCTGGGGAATCTGGGACAGAGGCTTCTGACCATGCAAACCCAAAATCAAACGTGAACCAAGACCTGACTGGGGACAATGGAATCACAAACCCAATACTGCACCTCACACTGATTGGTATCGTCTTTAACTATCTGAGAAACATACAAAGATCATGCACATACCAGCAAAATGAACTAAAAGAACCTTCATGAAGGAAGTAAATCTTCTCAAAACAACCGGAGTTTGTTCATTCCTAGGATCACCACTTTTGTTGTCATCACAAATCTCAAAGTAAAATTATATTGTAAAAATCTCTTTTTTTTTGAAAAAAATCAATTTTGCTTTTTAATCTTTTTGCTTTGAAAGTTATCATCAGTAATAAATGGAGTCTTTGCAAGCTAAATAAAATAAGAACATAAAGAATTGGGTAAGAGATCGAATTTCATTAATAGAATGGTAGTCTGCGAATGGCGAGACTCCATGGATGATTACAAAGTTTGGGAAATGGTAATACATAATGGAAAAGATACATTGAGATACAATGACCACTATTCCCCCTAATAACTTTTGAAATCTTGAGCAGCAGGTTTTGTTGAAGTATGGTGAGGATCCGAGAAGATTTTAGCTTCAACGATCAAGTCTTGTCTGACGTAGTTACTTGCCAAGAAAAATCCCTAACTTTTTCCTAAGATACCCTTGCGGGTTTTCAACTTAGCGGGAAATTTATTCTATTTATGTCTCTAATTTTTGCCTAGACCGCTCTTTCGGGTTTTCAGCCTACCGAGACGCTCCCTTTTGCCTAAGTCGCCCTTTCGGGTTTTCAACTTAGCGAACCGTTCTTTTATTTCTTTAGGCGAAGTATTTCTTGAATGCGTCAACATTCATAGGACGTGGGAACTCCTCGCCATCCATAGTTTCAAGAATTAATGCACCACCAGAGAAGGATTTCTTGACAACATACGGGCCTTCAAAATAGGGAGTCCACTTGCCCCTAGAATCAGTGTTGAAAGACATGATCTTCCTGAGCACGAGGTCGCCTTCTCTGAATTCACGAGGTTTGACCTTTTTATCAAATGCTTTCTTCATTCTTCTCTGATATAACTGCCCATGACATAAAGCTGTCATTCTCTTTTCCTCAATCAAATTCAATTTGTCAAACCTGTTCTAGACCCATTCAGCCTCTGTCAATTTGGTTTCCATTATCACACGCAACGAGGGAATCTCTACCTCGACAGGGAGTATAGCTTCCATTCCATACACCAGGAAGAACGGGGTTGCTCTTGTTGAAGTGTGAACAAATGTTCAATATCCATGCAGAGCAAAAGGGATCATTTCATGCCAATCCTTATAAGTAACAACCATTTTCTGGATAATTCTCTTGATATTCTTATTAGCAGCTTCAACAACCCCATTCATCTTTGGCCTGTATGGAGATGAATTGTGATGGATAATCTTGAATTCTTCACATAGTTCTGTCATCATCTTGTTGTTCAAATTCGAGCCATTGTCGGTGATGATTCTGCTCGGCACACCATACCGGAATATAAGATTATTTTTAATAAAACGCACAACCACCTGTTTGGTAACATTGGCATATGAAGCGGCCTCTACCCATTTGGTGAAGTAGTCAATTGCTACCAAGATAAAATGGTGCCCATTCGAAGCTTTGGGTTCTATCATCCCGATCATGTCAATACCCCGCATAGAGAAAGGCCATGGGGAGGAAATCACATTTAGAAGTGTCGGAGGCACATGGACCTTATCTGCATAAACCTGGCATTTATAGCACTTCTTTTCAAATTTGTAACAATCAGATTCCATTGTTAGCCAATAATAACCTGCCCTTAGCATCTTTTTAGCCATCGAATATCCATTAGCATGAGTGCCAAATGAACCTTCATGAATCTCATGCATCAACATGTCTGCTTCGTGTCTATCCACGCATATGAGAAAGACCATGTCATAATTTCTCTTGTATAACACATTTTCACTAAGGAAGAAACTGCCTGCCAATCATCTCAGTGTCTTTCTATCTTTCCTCGACGCACCAATCGGGTATTCCTGAGTCTGAAGAAAATGCTTGATATCATAATACCAAGGTTTTTCATCTGCTACCTCCTCTGTCGTAAACACATGAGCGGGCTTATCCATCCGTCGAACTGTAATTCAGGGTATATCATTCCAAGTATTCACTTGGTACATGGAAGCCAGAGTTTCCAGAGCATCCGCCATTTGATTTTCATCTCTGGGGATGTGATGGAATTCAACTTTATTGAAGAAGGGTAACAATCTTCTAGCATAATCTTTGTATGGGATCAAGCTAGGGTGACGAGTGTCCCATTCTCCTTTAATCTGATTTATTACCAAAGCTGAATCACCATATATATCTAGAATTTTGATTCTGAGATCAATAGCTTCCTCAAGACCTATGATGCAAGCCTCAAATTCTGCCATATTATTAGTGCAATCGAATGTTAACCTTGCAGTAAAAGGAATGTGCGATCCATGAGGAGTGACAATCACAACACCAATTCCTTTACCATAAGCATTCACCGCTCCATCAAAAATCATACTCCAACGAGATTCAGGGTCACGGCCTTCCTCAAGCAATGGTTTATCACAATCTTTCACTTTTAGAAACATCACATCCTCGTCGAGGAATTCATATTCTGCAGACTGATGATCTTCCACCGGTTGGTGAGCAAGGTAATCTTCCAACACACTACTTTTAATAGCCTTTTGAGTGCGGTACTCGATATCATATTCAGATAACAACATCTGCCAGCGGGAAATTCTCCCAGTAAGAGCAAGCTTTTCAAAAATATACTTGATTGGATCCATTTTGGAGATCAACCAAGTGGTATGATTCAACATATACTTCCACAAACGCTTTGCCGCCCAAGCCAAAGCACAACATGTCTTTTCTAGCGTGGAATACTGCGACTCACAATCAGTGAATTTTTTGCTAAGATAATAAATGGCGAACTCCTTCTTCCCTGTTTCACCCTGTTGTCCCAGAATACAACCCATGGCTTTATCTAACACTGTTAGATACATAATCAACGGTCTTCCTTCTACAGGAGGGAGAAAGATAGGAGGTTCAAGCTGATATTCTTTAATACTCTCAAATTCCCTTTGGCAGTCATCCGTCCACACATAACCTTGATCTTTCTTTAACAACTTAATGATCGGTTCACATGTTGCAGTCATGTGGGAAATAAATCTGGAAGTATAATTCAAATGCCCGAGGAAACCTCTGACTTGCTTTTCAGTTCTTGGTGGTGGCATTTCTTGAATTTCTTTGACTTTATCAGGGTCAACTTCAATTCCTTTCTGGATAACAATGAAACCCAACAATTTCCCTGATCGAACACCGAAGGTGCATTTATTTGGATTCAAGCGAAGACGATACTTCCTCAAATGCTGAAACAACTTCAACAAATCTTCTATATGCCATTCTTCAGTTCGGGATTTGGCAATCATCATCAACATATACTGCGATTTCTTTGTGCATCAGATCATGGAATAGGGTTGTCATAACCCTCTGGTATGTTGCACCAACTTTCTTCAACCCGAAGGGCATCACTCTGTAACAGAATGTTCCCCAGGGTGTGATAAACGTTATTTTTTTCCATGTCCTCTGGAGCCATTCTTATTTGATTATACCCAGAAAATCTGTCCATGAACGAAAATACTTTGAATTTTGCAGTGCTATCCACTAACATGTCGATGTGAGGCAATGGAAAATCATCTTTCGGACTAGCTTTATTTAGATCTCTGTAATATACGCACATGCAGACTTTTCCGTCTTTTTTCGGTACTGGGAAAATATTGGCAATCCATTGAGGATACACTGACGTCATAAGAAAACCAGCATTAATCTGCTTTAGGACCTCCTCTTTGATCTTTACTTCCATATCTGGGTGGGTTCTTCTCAATTTTTGTTTAACTGGCGGACACTCTGGCTTTAACGACAAACGATGCTCGACAATATCTGTATCTAGACCAGGCATATCTTGATAAGACCAAGCAAAAATATCCACATACTCTTTCAAAAACTAAATCAACCCACTCTTTACATCAGGATGCAACGATGCTCCAATCTTGACTTCCTTCGGATCCTCTTCTGAACCCAAATTAATCACTTCCAAAGGCTCCTTATATGGCTGAATGGTATTTTCCTCGTGCTCAAGCAACCGTGAGACCTCTTCTGGAATCCCATCATAATCTTCTTCTTCAGCCCCAAACACAGGACATTCAAAGTTGGGAGAGGGTGCAGGGTCATTGTATTCAACAGGTTTTTTAATTAATCTGCACATTTGATTTATGATTACTTTTAGAAACTGACACATATAACAAGTGATCATGTAGATTAATTTTCAGTTATTATTCATTTTGAAATGTTTTTTTTTCTTTTTTTTTCTGATTACCATTTTCCAAGAAAAAGCAAAAAATAAAGACATAATTTGGTAAACAAAGACAACTTTTATTAATGATCTTAAGAGTCACAGCAAACAGATAAGCCCTACAACATTAATACTTCCACCTTGGGCAGAGTGAAAGCTTTTCAAAAGAAAGAAACAAATTAACAAAACAAATTACTTTGAAACATGTATGCAAGAAGGAACATCAATGGTGACCCAGTTCTGAACTCTGACTCCATGTGTCATATAATTCAGTACTTCCTGCTCTGCTTCATCCTCTTTGACAGCATTAATTCCAGAACCAATTGGATGGAGGTAGCCTCCGCTGCGGAAAACATCCTGATAACTGCTCACAGTAGACTTTGACTTCAAACTTTCTCCTTTGCCAATCTTCGAAAAGAAACCCAAACCAGTTATGTTCTTGTTCACGGGTGGATCCACAAGTCGTCCCCAAACTGTATTATGACCATTGCGCATAACCTGTTGCGCGTCCTTCAACGAAACCACATAATTCTCATTTCTCCTTATGTTGTCAACGGATAGGGCTTGGAACTGGGTTCCAACTGCAGCCTCGTCCGCTTCTACAATACTGAAAGAGGATAGTAGGGATATCAACAATGCCTGCTCCCCATTTATGATCACTACCTTCCCTTCACGCACAAATTTTAGCTTTTGATGCAGATTTGAAGTGACAGCCCCTGCTTCGTGTATCCATGTCCGTCCAAGAAAACAACTATATGCGGGAATAATGTCCACGACCTGGAAAGTTATTAGGAACAAATGTTGTCCTATATGGATGGGTAAGTCCACTTCCCTGATGACAGATTTCCTCGACCCATCAAATGCCTTCACAATGATGCCACTCGGCCGCATAGGTGCGCCTTGATACTTTAACTTCATGAGAGTACTCCTCGCTATAACATTCAACGCAGATCCATTATCAATTAGCACATTGGATAGCAAATCATTCTTGCAGTTCATAGATATGTGGAGGGCCAGGCTGTGATTCCTCCCTTCATCTGGTAATTCATCATCGCAGAAACTCAAGTTGTTACATGATGTAATGTTTCCAATTATGCTGCTGAATTAATCTAATGGCATGTCACTCTCCACAGAAGCTTGGTCTATTACTCTCATCAATGATTCTCTATGAGCAGAGGAGTTCATCAATAAAGCTAGGATAGATATCTTTGAAGGAGTCTGCAGTAGCTGATCTACAATTCTGTAGTCGCTCATCTTAATTATCTTCAAAATATCATCCACTTCTTTCTCTAATGTAGCCCCGCTAGTCTCTCTTGTAGCCTTCTTAGGCTAATCATTCTCAGCAATTTTCTTTCCAGCAACAACATCTCTTTGTACAACTGGCGCAAACACACGACCGCTACGGGTCACCCTGTTATTTTCAGCTATATTTCCAACATCGGGCATTGGCTGGATGGGAACTTCCAACCCATCTTCTATGATTGTAGCGTTGTATTTGTAAGGAACAACCTTATCTGATTTGTAGGGAATAGGACCTGGCAAACTAATTACCAATGGGGTAACAACTGGTTTGCTATGGTACTCCACTTCAAGATGAGAGGGTGCACCAAAACAAGGCACAATGACGTTTACCCCTTCCTCAACACAATCAGTCATCAAAAAGTCATTTCTGGGAAACAAATCTTCGTCTGAAGAGAAATACTCATCCGCAGAAACATACTCTTCTTGTGACTCTTCTTCCATTAAACAAACTTCAACCATATCAATCTCATGATAATCATCCCTCTGACCTGTGATCTTTATAGTTCTATTGTCTAACAGCAACTGAACACCCTCCCTCATAATAGAACATCCTCGGGGGTCTCGACAACAAACTATGCAAGACCCATATTGGTGTTCCACCTGACCAGCAGTATGGCAGAAGGTAGCATGCAACTGCACGAGATCCTCATTCAAATACTCCACATCAAAAATTCTGAATTCACTAGGACATCCAGAAACCATATTCACTTCCTCTTCATACTCTGCCCTAGGCCTGATTATATGGATTAAACCCTCATCCATCATCTCTTGTAAATCAGCCTTTATCTTCTCGCAACCATGTATGTCTGTACTGCAAATAGCACAACCGACATGGTCATGCGTATAGTAGCTGAATTCACAGAGGTCTATGTGCATTTTCACCAAATCTCCTCTAACCAGATTAATTTCAAAAATCCGAAAGTCACCTGGACAACCGGCCACCATATTTACAGCATTCACTCCCCCATGCTTAGGTAGAGGATTATCTTTCACATTAGGTCCCATGTCCTTGAAAGATAGAATTCCAGACTTCACCAACCTTTGCACTTCAGTCCTCAAAGGATAACAATTCTCAACACTATTCCCTGGTGATCCATGATGAAAAGCACATGTTTTGTCTGCTTTGTAATACCAAGGCAATGGTGATGGTACGGCGAGAGGTGGTCGTGTCTGGACCAACTTCTTCTGAATCAATGCCGGTAGTAGTTATGCATAGCTCATGGGAATAGGGTCATAGTTCTCCCTTCTCTGATTATTCCCTTGGTTCCCCTACTGGGACGGTCTTTGATAAGCAACGGTAGTCGGAGCGGCACTCATCATAGGAGTAACTGAGGCGACTTGCTGGTGACGCTGATAATTCCTTCTAGGAGCGTTTACCCTCCTCTCTTGTATAACAACATTTGCGTCCCCTTCTTTCTTCTTGGTAAACCCATAAGATGGCTTCTTCACACCTCTAAATCCTTCACTCTTCGTCAAACGGCCTTCTCTTACTGCCTCTTCTAGGCGGACACCCATTCCTACCATCTCTGTAAAATCACTTGGTGCACTTGCTACCATCCTTTCGTAGTAGAAAGCACCCAGCGTCTTCAGAAAAATCTTAGTCATTTCCTTCTCTTCCATGGGAGGAATCACTTGGGCGACTACCTTGCGCCATCTCTGTGCATACTCTTTGAATGATTCCCTGTCTTTCTGAACCATGGCCCTAAGTTGGTCACGGTCGGGCGCCATGTCCACATTGTACTTGTATTGTTTGATGAATGCTTCTCCCAAATCATTAAAAGTATGGATGTTAGCGCTGTCTAAACTCATATACCATTTCAACACTGCGTCGGTCAAACTATCCTGAAAAAAGTGAATCAACAGACACTGATCATCGGTGTGGGTATACATTCTCCTTACGTACATCACCAAGTGAGCACGAGGGCAAGTGTTTCCCTTATACTTCTCAAATTCTGGGACCTTGAACTTAGCAGGTATTTTAACATTTGGGACCAAACATAGGTCATTCACATTCTTCCCAAATAGATCTTTTCCCCTAAGAGCCTTCATCTCTCTTTGCATTCTATCAAACTGCTCTTGAAAATCATCCATTATGTCATAGAGACGCAAGTCTTCACTCGGCGAAGGGAAAGGACGACACACATCTTCATTAACAAACGAAACCAAATTCACCGAAGGAGGTGTAGCAGGAACAGTATGCACCACAAGAGGTGCCAGAGTAACAACAGTCTGAACCATTGGAGCATCTTGAGGGCCAAGATTGAAACCTTCGGGTGCAAAATTCTCTAGCATTCCCTATGGATAACCGTGAGGCATACGGTTTTGAACAGCAGCCGGAGTAGCGGATACAGGAACAGTCGGAACTTCAGTATTTGCCCTTGTTGGTTGAGGTTGAACACTCGGTGGCTGATTCTGAGCAACCACCAGAGCTTCCATCAGAGTATTCAAATTGGGAAAGCCGACCTTCAAAGCAGAAACTTCTTCGCGTAGCTCGCGATTCTCCTGTTCTAAGTTGTCCATCTTCTTTTTGAAATTAGCCTGAGTGTTGTAGTGATGAGTCAGCTTGCTGAATGAAGTAAAAAGCTGGGTAAGGCACATGGATATGCATAATTAATGCAAGAAATATGTGCAATATGATGCATGACATGCAATGAACATGATTATTTTTACTTCATTATTTAATATTTCAAGGGATTTAAGATTTATAGGCATATTGCAAACATCAAAGTAACAAAGCTTTTTAAATACTGAAAATTTTTAGTATAATAACTTCAAAATGGATTACAAGTTTCAATGATCCCAAGTACAATATGAAAATACAATCTAAAATCCTGAGAAAAAGAACTGATGGAGATCAATCCGTACGCTGGCGCTTCCCTGTGAGCCTGACAATCTGAGCCCTCAACCTCTGGTTTTCTTCCACATGTCTGATGGTAACCTCCTTCCAATCATCTGAATTAGGAAGTGAGTAATCAGCACCTGTTTGAGGCTTAGGAGAAAATAAATCCCCTTGCCTCTCCATAGACTCCACCGCTCGACTCTCAAGGATCTCAATCAAATCGTCTTTCTCCATCAGGTCTGCTCTGTAGGAATTCTCTAAAGTCTGGAACTTGTTCTTCCAAGCATCCCTTTCCTGTTGCATCCTAACCAAAGCGACTTGCAGCTCTTCTAGATCATCTAATAAGGGAGGAGTGGTCTTCACAAATAAGTCAGGCATGAGTGTCTCCCTAGTATACGGCATCTTCAACTGAATGGCTCTCGATCGGACCCACTGAAGATATGGCTCCAAAGAAACAGCACCCCTAGGTCCCAAATCCTTCCTACTCTTCTTATGAATGTGACGTCAGGCCTTCTCAATCTGCTCCCTAGCTTCCCAATAGTCTTCTCCTTCCTTCAGAAAGAAACTAACCAAATGAATACTGTTTGGTTTATCCCTCATCGGATAACCAAGCGGTCGCCGTGCAAGAACAGGGTTATAGTTAATTCCTCCCTTTGTACTAAGAAGAGGCACATTGGGGAAACTACCACAACTGTCAATAATCTCCACATCCTGATAAGCTCGATGATACCAATCCATATCCGAGTGAGTAAGTGCCATGATCTTAGGAGACCAACAGGGTTCCTTCTTGACATCCCAAAAAGCATCAGACTGAGGCATATGAGAGATGAACCACCGGTACAACAAAGGCGTGCAACAGATAATCATTCCCCCATGATAAGAAATCCGAAGATAAACAGAGTAATAAGCATCACCCAACAGTGTAGGAACCAGGTTTCCAATCATGAAGATCCTGATAGCATTAATGTCGACAAACTTGTCCACATTAGGAAATAAGAACAATCCGTAAACAAGTAGAGCAAAGATGGCCTCAAAAGCAACCGTACTCTTCATTCTGGCAAAGTAATGAGCTTTCTCCAATAATAACTAAGCTGGTAATCCTCTAATCCCTCCTTTAGTAGTCATATGGGCTTCCACCTTAGACTTCCCCAGATGAATCAAAGCAGCAATCTCATGTGGTTTTGGCTCACCCTCTAAACCAGTAAAAGGAACACGATCGGTAACAGGTAAATCTAATAGATAAGAATACTCCTCCAGTGTAGGCATCAACTGATAATCAGGAAAAGTAAAGCAGTGATCCACCGGATCATAGAACTGGATCAAGGTCGAGAGAATACCTTCCTTCATCTTCAGCTTCATGAGAGGAATAATGGATCCATACTTTTTCCAAAAGTCTGCAGAACACTCGGTCTCTGGAATTAGACTGACCAACTCATCTATCTTAGGATCCTTGAAACTGTATTTCCCAGTCTTTCTTTTTCCAGAATCCATGGTTAAAAGTAACTGAGATATTCACAAATAGTCAACCTTTAAATCCCTTGAAATATTGTTTTCGTCAAAATATGCTTATGAGTGCATGGATGCATGATGCAACATTGAAGATGTGAAAAACACAAGAATGAGGGTTGAATTGTAAAACTTTAAATCAAATGCTAGACAACACTGTATTTTTATCCTGGTTCGTTTAATCTCAAACTACTCCAGTCCACCCGTCAAGGTGATTTCGCCTCTCTCCAACGAGGTCTTAATCCACTATAATCAAAGGATTACACAACTACTTTAATAACTGTTAAGCCTTCTTGAGTATAACCACAAACCGGTTTATCTCAAGGAAATCTCTTTACAAATAATTGAACAATAATGTGTTTGATGTTTTCTAATAAAACAGTATACCATAACTGTGATAATACACAAATTTAAGCTTAGAATAAAACTGGATTTGCTAGAGCGTTTGAGTAAGCGTGGTTGGAAAGCTTAGCAAATTGTATGAGTGCGTGCATAGAGTATTAGCCTTTTCTTTTCTCACACAGACTTGTTTTTATAGCCAAGGAAAAGATACGTTGTTGTCCATAACTCACTTTCAATGATAATAACGTTCTTTCCTTTTTGAGAAGATCTTGTCTTGAATAAATCCGTTGGTAATTAATCTGTCTTGAATGCTTAGTAACGCTTCAGAGTGTTCTCTGCTTTAACTGATGCTGACGCTTCTGAATGCTGATGACTTGGTAAAGATCTTGATCAGAGTCAGAGTGTTTTATACGCAGATTCTGGTCATCAGGCTTCAGTGTATGATCTGGTAGGTTCAGCGTGTAGCATATATGATTGATCTTCTGATGCTGATATGTTGCTGATCTTCTGATGCTGATTCCATCAGAACTTCTGTATACCTGTATACACAAAGCATAATTTTAAGCATCATATTTGTTCTATATAAATATATCTTTGAATTTATTTTATTCTTTGTATTTTGTTATCATCAAAACTCTAATTGAGGGTTGTAGAATCAAACTATGTTCTAACAATCTCCCCCTTTTTGATGATGACAAAACCATATTTTTTCAATTAAGAATAAATAATAAAAGGTATCATAGATTAAGAGTAAAGAATAAAAGGTATCAGAGTTAGGAAGAGAAAACTCCCCCTGAATTGATTACTTCCCTTTATTTCCATGAGTCTTTTGAGCATCAGAACCTTTACTGTATTTCTCATCAGAGGCTTGTACCTGTAAGCTTTTCATAAGAGAAACATTCAAATAGATCAGAATGTCAGAATGTTTGAGACTTATGTCTCAGTAATCCGTTATTGAAAAATATCATTCTTTCTCCCCCTTTTTGTCAGTTATTAAAAAGGATAAATAATCAGAGATAAAAATGCATTTATATTAGAAAACATAAGCAATGTAAAGTTCAGAACATTAAAAATATTATAGATAAATATGTTTAAAAGGAATGATAAAAATTCTAAGAAGGAGGAGGGAGACGTGTGAACAGAGCTTCTAGCATGCCCTTGATCTGATCGTTGGTTTCCTTCTGCTGAGATACCATGTTGGCTATTGCATCAATTTTGCTGTCCTGCTTGTCCATTCTTTCCTTCATCAGAATATCATTTCTCTTCAAATCTTCTAGAGTCTGCCTGTCCAAGGAAGCTTGAGAATCTTCGGAAACAGGATGCTTCTCAGAGCTTTCTGCAGTATCTTCTTTCTGACCTAGATCTTCAATAGGAATCATTTGTTCTTCAGCATCAGGTTGAACTTTGGAAGTTGGACGATGTTCAGACCAGGGAGCAGAGTCCAAAGTGAGAACTTCTTCCTTAAGCAATTGGCTCAGAACTGGACCTTCAATCTCCTTTAGCAGATTGCTGAAGTTCTGCTGAGCTTGTCCGTAGCTCTGTTCCTGCAGCTTAAAGGTTTCAGAGCATACCCATCTTCTGAACTTTGTCCAAAGGTAGTCTGATGCAGCAGGATCAACCAGCTCCAGACTTGCTTGTTTCAAAGAAGTGATCCACTTCTGTACTTCTGTTTCAAAGTTCAATATGCTGGTACCAACATCAGGATGTTTTGGCTTTGGGATAGCAGTTTTTTCGTTGATGGCAGCAAGGCGTTCAAAGACTGTTAAATCAATGACAGTCTTGATGTGGTCTTCTGAATTGTCTTTAGGTGAGGGAGTGGGAGAGTCAGGAATTATGATTGGACTTGATGGGGAATTTGGTGGAGTTAGTTCTGGTGATGAGGGAAGTTGGGGAATATTCACAAGTGTACCAAGGGGCAAAAGAATGGCCAGAGGTACTAGTTCAGGGGATTCAGAGGGTTGAGCCTCATAGGTTTATATCTCAGGTTGTGGAGATTGTTCATGTTGAGGAGAGGGTGGATTAATTTCTGGTTGAGGAAATGGAGGTGTTTCTGGTATTGGAGAAAGGGGAATTTCTGGTTGTGATGAGAGAGGGATTTGTGGTTGTGATTCTGTGTTTGGATTTTCTGGAGTGGGAGCTGAAGTATGTTGGTCTATATCAGATAGAACTTTTGCAAGTTCTTGTTCTGGTATGGCTTCAGTATTTGGATTTTGTGGTTGGGAGCGAGATCTTCTGAGATTTAATGACTCAGAAGGGTCAAAGTCAAGGTCAAAATCATCGAAAGTTTGAGGTGTTGGGTTTTCAGATGGAGTTGGAATAGGAATAAATGTTGATACAACAGTTGAATCTAAAACAGTTACAGAAGAAAGATTACCTCTCTTCTTAGGAGTCTGCTGAGATGATCCTTCTGTCACAGCTTTCCTCTTCTTGGTCTTCTTCAGAACAACTTCTGGAGCCTTCTGGTGAAGATCTTGAATATTCAGATTTGGTGCTGTACCATCAGCTTTGCAAGCATCCAGATATCTGAGTACGATAACGGGTTTTGAGTCAATTTCTGAGAATAGTGGGAAGTCATCCAGAGGGATTCTTCTGCTGGAGATTTCAGCAAAAGGAGTGACGCTGGGCTCCTTCTTGATGTTCTCTATCAACTTCATTTTCTTCAGATTTTTGGCATTCAGCTGCTTGCCAACAGTTGCTTCCAAGGAGCTGATCTCCTGAGCCTCAGTCAGATGATCAATCAACTTATTCTCTGCCAGAATATCTGATATAAGTCTTCCTAAGGGTATCCAATCCATTTTTGTTCGCTCCTCTTCTCTTGTTTCTTTGACACTTGTCCTGAGATGGTTGAACATCAGATGAGCCAGATTTATGTTGACCTTCTGAGAGATGAAATAGATCAGAAATTGCTGATCAATATTAATGTAATCATGAGAGATGGTAGGCTTCCTGTGGTTGATGCACCCCAGAATGATCTTGGCCCAAATTCTGTGTTTATCTTTTAAATCCTTTATCTTGCTGGAGGGAAGCCCCAGAGTAAAGATTTCCCTTGCAATTAGGGCAGCATCTGCACACCTTTCTACTATATCAATGCAACGAACACCACCACCATTGTACCCTATTAAACGTGCAATGAGGTCTTCAGTGATAACAATATTCTTCCCCATGATGTAAGACGTAACTTGATGGTTTGAAGAAGAAGCGTGAATCCAAAATTCCTTAACCAGAATAGGGAATGTTGGACCCACCAGTCTGTCAAAGTACCTTTCCCAGCCTTGAGCTTTAACTTCTTCAGAGAGATCAAACCCATTCTCTTGAAGACTGTTGAAATCCATGATCAATTCTGACAGAACTTCCAGATTTTTGATTGGTGTGAGAAGCGTTCTGTGAGGTTCTTCATATTGTTCAGATGAAACAGTTTTCTGGGAACCTAAAGTGGGAATGCTGGAAGAAGCCATGTTCACACGAAGTTTTTTGTGAAAAAGATTTGAAAGTTTTTTTTTTGAGAAAGTAAGAACGCTGAAATCAGTAAGTTTGAGAGAAAATGATAGTGAAGGTAAAAGAGTGTAAGTGGTGTGAAGTGTGTTTAAATATATTTCTAAAAAGTTTTGAAAACATAAACGGTAAGAGAGAGAAATTAATAATAATGATTATTAGCATTTAATGATAGCTGATTTTAGGGGATTCAGAAAGATATTTGGAACGGTTACCCATGACATCTGTCTCAATGCATCCAATAAGCGCTTTTGCCTTTTCAGAAACGTGAACGTGTGTTCAGCCTCAGAAAATAACTGATGACTGGATGACACTTGTTTGCTTGAGTGATATGTACACTTCTATCCTTGAAATGAAGCGCTCAGATCTTTGTGGATAGATTCTGATACAATCTGCACTTCTAAAGTTCTGAAAGAAGATTGATCAGTAGTTCACAGTAAAATAAACAAAGTTCTGAAGGTTAAAGATATGGAATTAAAACAGTTTTATTCTGGGCAGAGCTTCATGCTGAGATGTTTCAGAATGAAGTTGAACCTATCTTCAGAAAGAGGTTTTGTAAAAATATCAGCCCATTGATGGTCTGTGTTAATAAATTCTAAGTTTAAAATCCCTTTCTGAATATAGTCCCTAATAAAATGATGTTTTATTTCTATGTGCTTAGCCCTAGAATGCAGAATTGGATTTTTACTGAGAAAAATAGCAGAAGTATTGTCACAGAGGATATGAATGTTACTCTCAAATATCTGGAAGTCCTCAAGTTGACTTTTCATCCAGAGCATTTGTGTGCTGCATCCAGCTTCTGCTGTTGATAGAGCAATTGTGGATTGTCTTTTGCTGGACCAAGGGATCATATTTTCTCCAAGAAACTGGCAGCTTCCAGAAGTGCTTTTTCGTTCTACTCTGTCTCCAGCAAAGTCAGCATCACAGTATCCTACTAAGCTGTAATCACTTGATTTTCTATAAAACAAACCCAGATTAGTAGTACCTTTCAGATACTTGAAAATTCGCTTAACTGCTGTTAAGTGAGATTCTCTAGGATCTGATTGGAATCTAGCACAAATTCAAACACTGAATAAAATGTCAGGCCTTGAAGCCGTCAGATATAGAAGAGAACCAATCATACCTCTGTAGACCTTCTGTTCTACCTTTTTACTTACCTCTTCTCTTTCCAGAATGCACGTGGGATGCATTGGAATCTTTGATGGCTTACATTCTGAGAGATCAAATTTCTTCAGAAGTTCTCTGACATATTTGCTCTGATGAATGTAAGTTCCTTCTGGGGTTTGATTAATCTGAATGCCCAGAAAGAATTTCAGTTCCCCCATTAGGCTTATCTCAAATTCTGCCTGCATACATTTAGCAAACTTTCTTCCCAGAGAAGGTTTAGTAGATCCAAATATGATGTCATCAACATAAATCTGACATACTAAAATGTCATTCTTAACTGTCTTACAGAATAAGGTTGTGTCCACTTTCCCTCTGGTGAATTCCTTTTCTAATAGGAAGTTACTTAGTCTTTCATACCAAGCTCTGGGAGCTTGTTTCAGACCATACAGTGACTTCTTTAGTTTGAAAACATATTCTGGATTTTTGGAACTTTCAAAACCAGAGGGTTGGTCCACATATACCTCTTCTTCTATATAGCCATTTAAGAATGCACTCTTAACATCCATCTGATACAGAGTGATGCCTTTATTAACAGCAAATGAGATTAAGAGTCTGATAGATTCTAACCTGGAGACTGGAGCAAAGGTTTATGTATAGTCTACCCCCTCTTGCTGACTATAACCTTGTGCTATTAGTCGTGCTTTGTTTCTGATGACTTCACCTTGTTCATTCAGTTTGTTTCTGAACACCTATTTTGTTCCAATGACGTTGAATCCTTTTGGTTTAGGAACTAGACCCCATACGTCATTTCTTGTGAATTGATTTAGCTCCTCTTGAATTGCTAGAATCCAGTCATTGTCCAGAAGTGCTTCATTAATTGATGTTGGTTCAATTAGAGAAACTAGTCCCATGAGGGATTCTTCAGAGTTTCTGAACCTAGCTCTTGTTCTGATTGAATCTTCCTTTCTACCTAAGATTGTTTCTTTTGGGTGATCCATGCTGCTTCTGGATGGTCTTTTCTGGAGTTGATCAACAGAAGGTGCTGGATTACTTGCAGTTACTCTTTCTGATGTTGAGGAAGTGTCTTTGTTAAGAGCTTCTGATGACTTGTCTTCAGTACCTGTGAATTCAACTTCCATACCTGGAAGGAATTCATTCTGCTTTGACTTTTGAGAGTCAAGCTTATCATCAAAACGAACACTGATTGATTCTTCCACAATTTGTGTTTCTGTATTGTATACTCTGTACCCTCTTGAGCGTTCAAAGTATCCTAACATAATACACTTTTGTGCTTTAGAGTCAAACTTGTTCAAATAATTTTTTGTATTCAAAATAAAGCATGTGCATCCAAATGGATGAAAATAAGAAATGTTGGGCTTTCTGTTCTTCCACAATTCATATGGAGTCTTTTCCAGAATATGTCTTATGGAGATTCTATTCTGAATGTAACACGCCGTGTTTATTTCCTCTGCCCAGAAGATCTTAGCAACGTTAGTCTCCTTGATCATGGTTCTGGCCATTTCTTGCAATGTTCTGTTCTTTTGTTCTACAACTCCATTTTGCTGGGGAGTTCTAGGACAAGAGAAATCATGCAGAATGCCTTTGTCATTAAAGAATGACTCAAAATCTTTGTTTTCAAACTCTCCACCATGATCACTTCTGACTTTGACGATTCTAAGATCCTTTTCATTCTGAACTTGGTTGCAGAAGGTGACAAACACAGAGTGTGACTCGTCCTTGTGTCTTAAGAACTTTACCCATGTCCATCTGCTATAGTCATCTACGATTACTAACCCATACTTCTTGCCACTGACTGAAGCAGTTTTAACTGGTCCAAATAAGTCAATGTGCAGAAGTTCTAATGGCTTAGAGGTGGAAACAACGTTTTTTGATTTGAAAGTTGGTTTGGCAAACTTGCCTTTCTGACATGCTTCACACAGAGCATCTGAATTGAACTTCGGTTAGGAATTCCTCTGACCAGATTGAGTTTGTTAATCTGAGATATTCTTCTCATACTAACATGTCCCAATATTCTGTGCCAGATCCATTGCTCGTTGTTAACAGACAGTAGACATTTTACATTCTGACTTTTCAGTTCAGAAAGTTTTATTTTATAAATGTTGTTTCTCCTCTTTCCATTAAATAGGATAGTCCCATCTTTCTGACTAACAGCTTTGCATGAATTTTGATTGAAGATTATATCATAACCGTTATCACTTAATTGACTTATGGATAACAAATTATGCATTAATCCATCTACTAATAAAACATTACTTATAGAGGGAAGATTTCCATTACCTACAGTTCCAGAGCCAATGATCTTTCCTCTCTGATTGCCTCCAAAGCCTACGTGGCCTCCAGGCTTAAGTTCTAGGCTTTGGAACATATGCCTTCTTCCCGTCATGTGTCGTGAGCAGCCAGAGTCCAGGTACCATGACTGGTGTTTTTGCTTTACTACTAAAGATATCTGCCACATGTATTATTTTATCCTTAGGTACCCATATTTTCTTGGGTCCTGTTTTGTTAGTTTTACCAAAACTCTGGTTGAATTTTGGTTTGACAGAATAATCACTACTTGTGTATTTTATGTCATGTGTGTGCCCATATATAAAGTGTGAATCAAGTGGAGTATGTTTTATAACTAAATCCATGGCATTTTTTTTTGTAGGTACCTTACCTTGATATCCTATCCCTTTTCTGCCATTTCTGCTAACTCCATAGATCATTGAAGCCATTTTGCTTCTATCTATGTTTTTATCTAGAAACTTCTGAAAGTTGTGATCATACTCCTTGATGATCTCATCAGCACTGCTGGGAGTTTCAGGGATTGTTTCCTTCTGAGAGTTTTGCAATAGATTTTCTAATTTTGAAATTTTATCTTTTAACTCAGAATTCTCCAATTTGAGACTCTCAGTCTTATCAGAGTCAGAAGCAAGATTCCTTTTCAGGTTTCTGAATTTGACTCTGATCTGCTGATATCTTTCCAGAATTTCATTAAGGCTTTCAGCTAGTTCAACCTTAGTAAAGTTTATAGCAAAGTCAGGGAATACCTATTCTGTATCTGATTCAGAGTCTGACTCAGAAGCTTCACTGTCTTCTGTTATGTTTGCCATGAGAGCTATGTTTGCTCTTTCATCATCTGATTCAGAGTCGGCTTCAGATGTGTCAGAATCATCCCATGTAGCCATGAGACTTTTCTTCTTTTCCTTGCCAAACTTCTTTTTGGGCTTCTCCTTCTGAAGCTTTGGGCAATCACTTTTGTAGTGCCCTTGTTCGTTACATTCATAGCAGATGATGTCTTTGTTGTTTGGCTTTCTGTTCCCCGAGGAACCTTCAGATCTTCTTTGTCCAGAGGAGGATTCTGACCTTCTGTATCTGGAGAAAGATTCATTCTGATTCTCTGATCTTCTAGGATTCCTGAACTTTCTTTGCCTCTGCTTCCATAGTTGGTTCACCCTTTTGGAGAGGAGAGACAGTTCATCTTCTTCTTATGAGGACCCATCAGAGGTTTCTTCTACAGCCTGCAAAACTTTGGAGTCAGATTTTCTGTTAGATTTTAAAGCTAATGGCTTACCTTGCTTTTGAGGTTCATCTGCTTCTAGCTCTATCTCGTGACTTCTGAGGGAGCTGACAAGTTCCTCCAGAGAGATTTTGTTGAGATCCTTGGCTAGCTTAAGCGCTGTGACCATTGGCCTCCACTGTTTTGGCAAGCTTCTGATGATCTTCTTAACATGATCAGCAGTGGAATATCCTTTGTCAAGAACTTTTAGACCAACAACCAGAATCTGAAATCTTGAAAACATGGTTTCTGTTGATTCACTTTCTTCCATCTTGAATGCCTCATACTTCTGAATGAGCGCAAGAGCTTTGGTTTCTTTGACTTGAATGTTGCCTTCATGCGTCATTCTCAGAGAGTCAAACATATTCTTTGCAGTGTCTCTGTTTGATATCTTCTCATACTCAGAGTAAGAGATGGCGCTGAGAAGAATTGTTCTTGCCTTGTGATGATTTCTGAAGTCACGCTTTTGCTGATCAGTCATTGTTTTCCTGTCAATCTTCTGACCACTTCCATCCACTGGGTGCGTGTATCCATCAGTCACCATGTCCCACAAATCAGCATCATGGGCCAGAAATAAACTTTCAATTTTGTCTTTCCAGTAGTCAAAGTTCTCTCCATCAAAGACTGGAGGTTTGCCACTGAATCTGTCTCTTTCTTCATTGTTGTCATTGTTGATGTTTTGATGTGGTCCTGCCATTGTGTTTTTCTGACGCTGGATCTTGTACTGACACAGTTAAGTGTTATAAGCCCAGAACCAGGCGCTCTGATGCCAATTGAAGATGTGAAAAACACAAGAAGGGGGGTTGAATGGTAAAACTTTAAATTAAATGCTAGAAAACACTGTATTTTTATCCTGGTTCGTTTGATCTCAAACTACTCCAGTCCACCCGTCAAGGTGATTTCGCCTCTCTCCAACGAGGTCTTAATCCACTATAATCAAAGGATTACACAACTACTTTAACAACTGTTAAAGCCTTCTTGAGTATAACCACAAACCGGTTTATCTCAAGGAAATCTCTTTACAAATAATTGAACAATAATGTGTTTGATGTTTTCTAATAAAACAGTATACCACAACTGTGATAATACACAAATTTAAGCTTAGAATAAAACTGGATTTTCTAGAGCGTTTGAGTAAGCGTGGTTGGAAAGCTTAGCAAATTGTATGAGTGCGTGCGTAGAGTATTAGCCTTTTCTTTTCTCACACAGACTTGTTTTTATATCCAAGGAAAAGATACGTTGTTGTCCATAACTCACTTTCAATGATAATAACGTTCTTTCCTTTTTGAGAAGATCTTGTCTTGAATAAAGCCGTTGGTAATTAATCTGTCTTGAATGCTTAGTAACGCTTCAGAGTGTTCTCTGCTTTAACTGATGCTGACGCTTCGGAATGCTGATGACTTGGTAAAGATCTTGATCAGAGTTAGAGTGTTTTATGTGCAGATTCTGGTCATCAGGCTTCAGCGTGTGATCTGGTAGGTTCAGCGTGTAGCATATATGATTGATCTTCTGATGCTGATATGTTGTTGATCTTCTGATGATGATTCCATCAGAACTTTTGTATACCTGTATACACAAAGCATAATTTTAAGCAGCATATTTGTTCTATATAAATATATCTTTGAATTTATTTTATTCTTTGTATTTTGTTATCATCAAAACTCTAATTGAGGGTTGTAGAATCAAACTATGTTCTAACTATCTCCCCCTTTTTGATGATGACAAAACCATATTTTTTCAATTAAGATTAAATAATAAAAGGTATCAGAGATTAAGAGTAAAGAATAAAAGGTATCAGAGTTAGGAAGAGAAAACTCCCCCTGAGTTGATTACTTCCCTTTATTTCCATGAGTCTTTTGAGCATCAGAACCTTTACTGTATTTCTCATCAGAGGCTTGTACCTGTAAGCTTTTCATAAGAGAAACATTCAAATAGATCATAATGTCAGAATGTTTGAGACTTATGTCTCAGTAATCCGTTATTGAAAAATATCATTCTTTCTCCCCCTTTTTGTCAGTTATCAAAAAGAATAAATAATCAGAGATAAAAATGCATTTATATTAGAAAACATAAGCAATGTAAAGTTCAGAACATTAAAAATATTACAGATAAATATGTTTAAAAGGAATGAGAAAAATTCTAAGAAGGAGGAGGGAGACGTGTGAACAGAGATTTTAGCATGCCCTTGATCTGATCGTTGGTTTCCTTCTGCTGAGATACCATGCTGGCTATTGCATCAATTTTGCTGTCCTGCTTATCCATTCTTTCCTTCATCAGAATATTATTTCTCTTCAGATCTTCTAGAGTCTGCCTGTCCAAGGAAGCTTGAGAATCTTCGAAAACAGGATGCTTCTCAGAGCTTTCTGCAGTATCTTCTTTCTGACCCAGATCTTCAATAGGAATCATCTGTTCTTTAGCATCAGGTTGAACTTTGGAAGTTGGACGATGTTCAGACCAGGGAGCAGAGTCCAGAGTGAGAACTTCTTCCTTAAGCAACTGGCTCAGAACTGGACCTTCAATCTCCTTCAGCAGATTGCTGAAGTTCTGCTGAGCTTGTCCGTAGCTCTGTTCCTGCAGCTTAAAGGTTTCAGAGCATACCCATCTTCTGAACTTTGTCCAAAGGTAGTCTGATGCAGCAGGATCAACCAGCTCCAGACTTGCTTGTTTCAAAGAAGTGATCCACTTCTGTACTTCTGTTTCAAAGTTCAATATGCTGGTACCAACATCAGGATGTTTTGGCTTTGGGATAGTAGTTTTGTGGTTGATGACAGCAAGGCATTCAAATACTGTTAAATCAATGTCAGTCTTGTTGTGGTCTTCTGAATTGTCTTTAGGTGAGGGAGTGGGAGAGTCAGGAATTATGATTGGACTTGATGGGGAATTTGGTGGAGTTAGTTCTGGTGATGAGGGAAGTTGGGGAATATTCACAAGTGTACCAAGGGGCAAAAGAATGGCCAGAGGTACTAGTTCAGGGGATTCAGAGGGTTGAGCCTCATAGGTTTGTATCTCAGGTTGTGGAGATTGTTCATGTTGAGGAGAGGGTGGATTAATTTCTGTTTGAGGAGATGGAGGTGTTTCTGGTATTGGAGAAAGGGGAATTTCTGGTTGTGATGAGAGAGGGACTTCTGGTTGTGATTATGTGTTTGGATTTTCTGTAGTGGGAGCGGAAGTATGTTGGTCTATATCAGATAGAACTTTTGCAAGTTCTTGTTCTGGTATGGCTTCAGTATTTGGATTTTGTGGTTGGGAGCGAGATCTTCTGAGAGTTAATGACTCAGAAGGGTCAAAGTCAAGGTCAAAATCATCGAAAGTTTGAGGTGTTGGGTTTTCAGATGGAGTTGGAATGGGAATAGATGTTGATACAGCAGTTGAATCTAAAACAGTTACAGAAGAAAGATTACCTCTCTTCTTAGGAGTCTGCTGAGATGATCCTTCTGTCACAACTTTCCTCTTCTTGGTCTTCTTCAGAACAACTTCTGGAGCCTTCTGGTGAAGATCTTGAATATTCAGATTTGGTGCTGTACCATCAGCTTTGCAAGCATCCAGATATCTGAGTACGATAACAGGTTTTGAGTCAATTTCTGAGAATAGTGGGAAGTCATCCAGAGGGACTCTTCTGCTGGAGATTTCAGCAAAAGGAGTGACGCTGGGCTCCTTCTTGATGTTCTCTATCAACTTCATTTTCTTCAGATTTTTGGCATTCAGCTGCTTGCCAACAGTTGCTTCCAAGGAGCTGATCTCCTGAGCCTCAGTCAGATGATTAATCAACTTATTCTCTGTCAGAATATATGATATAAGTCTTCCTAAGGGTATCCAATCCCTTTTTGTTCGCTCCTCTTCTCTTGTTTCTTTGACACTTGTCTTGAGATGGTTGAACAGCAGATGAGCCAGATTTATGTTGACCTTTTGAGAGATGAAATAGATCAGAAATTGCTGATCAATATTAATGTAATCATGAGAGCTGGTAGGCTTCCTATGGTTGATGCACCCGAGAATGATCTTGGCCCAAATTCTGTGTTTATCTTTTAAATCCTGTATCTTGCTGGAGGGAACCCCCAGAGTAAAGATTTCCCTTGCAATTAAGGAAGCATCTGCACACCTTTCTGCTATATCAATGCAACGAACACCACCACCATTGTACCCTATTAAACGTGCAATGAGGTCTTCAGTGATAACAATCTTCTTCCCCATGATGTAAGACGTAACTTGATGGTTTGAAGAAGAAGCGTGAATCCAAAATTCCTTAACCAGAATAGGGAATGTTGGACCCACCAGTCTGTCAAAGTACCTTTCCCAGCCTTGAGCTTTAACTTCTTCAGAGAGATCAAACCCATTCTCTTGAAGACTGTTGAAATCCACGATCAATTCTGACAGAACTTCCAGATTTTTGATTGGTGTGAGAAGCATTCTGTGAGGTTCTTCATATTGTTCAGATGAAACAGTTTTCTGGGAACCTGAAGTGGGAATGCTGGAAGAAGCCATGTTCACACGAAGGTTTTTCTGAAAAAGATTTGAAAGGGTTTTTTTTTTGAGAAAGTAAGAACGCTGAAATCAGTAAGTTTGAGAGAAAATGATAGTGAAGGTAAAAGAGTGTAAGTGGTGTGAAGTGTGTTTAAATAGATTTCTAAAAAGTTTTGAAAACATAAACGGTAAGAGAGAGAAATTAATAATAATGATTATTAGCATTTAATGATAGCTGATTTTAGGGGGATTCAGAAAGATATTTGGAACGGTTACCCATGACATGTGTCTCAATGCATCCAATCAGCGCTTTTGCCTTTTCAGAAACGTGAACGCGTGTTCAGCCTCAGAAAATAGCTGATGACTGGATGGCACTTGTTTGCTTGAGTGAACTGTACACTTCTATCCTTGAAATGAAGCACTCAGATCTTTGTGGATAGATTCTGATACAATCTGCACTTCTAAAGTTTTGAAAGAAGATTGATCATTAGTTCACAGTAAAATAAACAAAGTTCTGAAGGTTAAAGATATGGAATTAAAATAGTTTTATTCTGGGCAGAGCTTCATGCTGAGATGTTTCAGAATAAAGTTGAACCTATCTTCAGAAAGAGGTTTTGTAAAAATATCAGCCCATTGATGGTCTGCGTTAATAAATTTTAAGTTTAAAATCCCTTTCTGAATATAGTCCCTAATAAAATGATGTTTTATTTCTATATGCTTAGCCCTAGAATGCAGAATTGGATTTTTACTGAGAAAAATAGCAGAAGTATTGTCACAGAGGATAGGAATGTTACTCTCAAATATCTGGAAGTCCTCAAGTTGACTTTTCATCCAGAGCATTTGTGTGCTGCATCCAGCTTCTGTTGTTGATAGAGCAATTGTGGATTGTCTTTTGCTGGACCAAGGGATCAGATTTTCTCCCAGAAACTGGCAGCTTCCAGAAGTGCTTTTTCCGTTCTACTCTGTCTCCAGCAAAGTCAGCATCACAGTATCCTACTAAGTTGTAATCACTTGAATTTCTATAAAAAAAACCCAGATTAGTAGTACCTTTCAGATACTTGAAAATTCGCTTAACTGCTGTTAAGTGAGATTCTCTAGGATCTGATTGGAATCTAGCACAAATGCAAACACTGAATAAAATGTCAGGCCTTGAAGTCGTCAGATATAGAAGAGAACCAATCATACCTCTGTAGACCTTCTGTTCTACCTTTTTACTTACCTCCTCTCTTTCCAGAATGCACGTGGGATGCATTGGAATCTTTGATGGCTTACATTCTGAGAGATCAAATTTCTTCAGAAGTTCTCTGACATATTTGCTCTGATGAATGTAAGTTCCTTCTGGGGTTTGATTAATCTGAATGCCCAGAAAGAATTTCAGTTCCCCCATTAGGATCATCTCAAATTCTGCCTGCATACATTTAGCAAACTTTCTTCCCAGAGAAGGTTTAGTAGATCCAAATATGATGTCATCAACATAAATCTGACATACTAAAATGTCATTCTTAACTGTCTTACAGAATAAGGTTGTGTGCACTTTCCCTCTGGTGAATTCCTTTTCTAACAGGAAGTTACTTAGTCTTTCATACCAAGCTCTGGGAGCTTGTTTCAGACCATACAGTGACTTCTTTAGTTTGAAAACATATTCTGGATTTTTGGAACTTTCAAAACCAGAGGGTTGGTGCACATATACCTCTTCTTCTATATAGCCATTTAAGAATGCACTCTTAACATCCATCTGATACAGAGTGATGCCTTTATTAACAACAAATGAGATTAAGAGTCTGATAGATTCTAACCTGGCGACTGGAGCAAAGGTTTCTGTATAGTCTACCCCCTCTTGCTGACTATAACCTTGTGCTACCAGTCGTGCTTTGTTTCTGATGACTTCACCTTGTTCATTCAGTTTGTTTCTGAACACCCATTTTGTTCCAATGACGTTGAATCCTTTTGGTTTAGGAACTAGATCCCATACGTCATTTCTTGTGAATTGATTTAGCTCCTCTTGAATTGCTAGAATCCAGTCATTGTCCAGAAGTGCTTCATTAATTGATGTTGGTTCAATTAGAGAAACTAGTCCCATGAGGGATTCTTCAGAGTTTCTGAAGCTAGCTCTTATTCTGATTGGATCTTCCTTTCTACCTAAGATTGTTTCTTCTGGGTGATCCATGCTGCTTCTGGATGGTCTTTTCTGGAGTTGATCAACAAAAGGTGCTGGATTGCTTGCAGTTACTCTTTCTGATGTTGAGGAAGTGTCTTTGTTAAGAGCTTCTGATGACTTGTCTTCAGTACCTGTGAATTCAACTTCCATACCTGGAAGGAATTCATTCTGCTTTGACTTTTGAGAGTCAAGCTTATCATCAAAACGAACACTGATTGATTCTTCCACAATCTGTGTTTCTGTATTGTATACTCTGTACCCTCTTGAGCGTTCAGAGTATCCTAACATAATACACTTTTGTGCTTTAGAGTCAAACTTGTTCAAATAATTTTTTGTATTCAAAATAAAGCATGTACATCCAAATGGATGAAAATAAGAAATGTTGGGCTTTCTGTTCTTCCTTAATTCATATGGAGTCTTTTCCAGAATAGGTCTTATGGAGATTCTATTCTGAATGTAACACGCTGTGTTTATTGCCTCTGCCCAGAAGATCTTAGCAACGTTAGTTTCGTTGATCATGGTTCTGGCCATTTCTTGCAATGTTCTGTTCTTTTGTTCTACAACTCCATTTTGCTGGGGAGTTCTAGGACAAGAGAAATCATGCAGAATGCCTTTGTCATTAAAGAATGACTCAAAATCTTTGTTTTCAAACTCTCCACCATGATCACTTCTGACTTTGACGATTCTAAGATCCTTTTCATTCTGAACTTGGTTGCAGAAGGTGACAAACACAGAGTGTGACTCGTCCTTGTGTCTTAAGAACTTTACCCATGTCCATCTGCTATAGTCATCTACGATTACTAACCCATACTTCATGCCACTGACTGAAGCAGTTTTAACTGGTCCAAATAAGTCAATGTGCAGAAGTTCTAATGGCTTAGAGGTGGAAACAACGTTTTTTGATTTGAAAGTTGGTTTGGCAAACTTGCCTTCTGACATGCTTCACACAGAGCATCTGAATTGAACTTCGGTTAGGAAGTCCTCTGACCAGATTGAGTTTGTTAATCTGAGATATTCTTCTCATACTAACATGTCCCAATATTCTGTGCCAGATCCATTGCTCGTTGTTAACAGACAGTAGACATTTTACATTCTGACTTTTCAGTTCAGAAAGTTTTATTTTATAAATGTTGTTTCTCCTCTTTCCATTAAATAGGATAGTCCCATCTTTCTGACTAACAACTTTGCATGAATTTTGATTGAAGATTATATCATAACCGTTATCACTTAATTGACTTATGGATAACAGGTTATGCATTAATCCATCTACTAATAGAACATTACTTATAGAGGGAAGATTTCCATTACCTACAGTTCCAGAGCCAATGATCTTTCCTCTCTGATTGCCTCAAAAGCCTACGTGGCCTCCAGGCTTAAGTTCTAGGCTTTGGAACATATGCCTTCTTCCCGTCATGTGTCGTGAGCAGCCAGAGTCCAGGTACCATGACTGGTGTTTTTGCTTTACTGCTAAAGATATCTGCCACATGTATTATTTTATCCTCAGGTACCCATATTTTCTTGGGTCCTGTTTTGTTAGTTTTACCAAAACTCTGGTTGAATTTTGGTTTGACAGAATAATCACTACTTGTGTATTTTATGTCATGTGTGTGCCCATATATAAAGTGTGAATCAAGTGGAGTATGTTTTATAACTAAATCCATGGCATTTTTTGGTGTAGGTACCTTACCTTGATATCCTATCCCTTTTCTGCCATTTCTGCTAACTCCATAGATCATTGAAGCCATTTTGCTTCTATCTATGTTTTTATCTAGAAACTTCTGAAAGTTGTGATCATACTCCTTGATGATCTCATCAGCACTGCTGGGAGTTTCAGGGATTGTTTCCTTCTGAAAGTTTTGCAATAGATTTTCTAATTTTGAAATTTTATCTTTTAACTCAGAACTCTCCAATTTGAGACTCTCAGTCTTATCAGAGTCAGAAGCAAGATTCCTTTTCAGGTTTCTGAATTTGACTCTGATCTGCTGATATCTTTCCAGAATTTCATTAAGGCTTTCAGCTAGTTCAGCCTTAGTAAAGTTTATAGCAAAGTCAGAGAATACCTCTTCTGTATCTGATTCAGAGTCTGACTCAGAAGCTTCACTGTCTTCTGTTATGTTTGCCATGAGAGCTATGTTTGCTCTTTCATCATCTGATTCAGAGTCGGCTTCAGATGTGTCAGAATCATCCCATGTAGCCATGAGACTTTTCTTCTTTTCCTTGCCAAACTTCTTTTTGGGCTTCTCCTTCTGAAGCTTTGGGCAATCACTTTTGTAGTGCCCTTGTTCGTTACATTCATAGCAGATGATGTCTTTGTTGTTTGGCTTTCTGTTCCCTGAGAAACCTTCAGATCTTCTTTGTCCAGAGGAGGATTCTGACCTTCTGTATCTGGAGAAAGATTCATTCTGATTCTCTGATCTTCTGGGATTCCTGAACTTTCTTTGCCTCTGCTTCCATAGTTGGTTCACCCTTTTGGAGAGGAGAGACAGTTCATCTTCTTCTGATGAGGACCCATCAGAGGTTTCTTCTACAGCCTGCAAAACTTTTGAGTCAGATTTTCTGTTAGATTTTAAAGCTAATGGCTTACCTTGCTTTTGAGGTTCATCTGCTTCTAGCTCTATCTCGTGACTTCTGAGGGAGCTGACAAGTTCCTCCAGAGAGATTTTGTTGATATCCTTGGCTAGCTTAAGCGCTGTGACCATTGGCCTCCACTGTTTTGGCAAGCTTCTGATGATCTTCTTAACATGATCAGCAGTTGAATATCCTTTGTCAAGAACTTTTAGACCAGCAACCAGAATCTGAAATCTTGAAAACATGGTTCCTATTGATTCACTTTCTTCCATCTTGAATGCCTCATACTTCTGAATGAGCGCAAGAGCTTTGGTTTCTTTGACTTGAATGTTGCCTTCATGCGTCATTCTCAGAGAGTCAAACATATTCTTTGCAGTGTCTCTGTTTGATATCTTCTCATACTCTGAGTAAGAGATGGCGCAAAGAAGAATTGTTCTGGCCTTGTGATGATTTCTGAAGTCACGCTTTTGCTGATCAGTCATTGTTTTCCTGTCAATCTTCTGACCACTTCCATCCACTGGGTGCGTGTATCCATCAGTCACCATGTCCCAGAGATCAGCATCATGGGCCAGAAAGAAACTTTCAATTCTGTCTTTCTAGTAGTCAAAGTTCTCTCCATCAAAGACTGGAGGTTTGCCACTGAATATGTCTCTTTCTTCATTGTTGTCATTTGTGATGTTTTGATGTGGTCCTGCCATTGTGTTTTTCTGACGCTGGATCTTGTACTGACACGGTTAAGTGTTATAAGCTCAGAACCAGGCGCTCTGATGCCAATTGAAGATGTGAAAAACACAATAAGGGGGGTCGAATTGTAAAACTTTAAATCAAATGCTAGAAAACACTGTATTTTTATCCTGGTTCGTTTGATCTCAAACTACTCTAGTCCACCCGTCAAGGTGATTTCGCCTCTCTCCAACGAGGTCTTAATCCACTATAATCAAATGATTACACAACTACTTTAACAACTGTTAAAGCCTTCTTGAGTATAACCACAAATCGGTTTATCTCAAGGAAATCTCTTTACAAATAATTGAACAATAATGTGTTTGATGTTTTCTAATAAAACAGTATAGCACAACTGTAATAATACACAAATTTAAGCTTAGAATAAAACTGGATTTGCTAGAGCGTTTGAGTAAGCGTGGTTGGAAAGCTTAACAAATTGTATGAGTGCGTGCGTAGAGTATTAGCCTTTTCTTTTCTCACACAGACTTGTTTTTATAGCAAAGGAAAAGATACGTTGTTGTCCATAACTCACTTTCAATGATAATAACGTTCTTTCCTTTTTGAGAAGATCTTGTCTTGAATAAAGCCGTTGGTAATTAATCTGTCTTGAATTCTTAGTAACGCTTCAGAGTGTTCTCTGCTTTAACTGATGCTGACGCTTCTGAATGCTGATGACTTGGTAAAGATCTTGACCAGAGTCAGGGTGTTTTATGTGCAGATTCTGGTCATCAGGCTTCAGCGTATGATCTGGTAGGTTCAGCGTGTAGCATATATGATTGATCTTCTGATGCTGATATGTTGTTGATCTTCTGATGCTGATTCCATCAGAACTTCTATATACCTGTATACACAAACATAATTTTAAGCAGCATATTTGTTCTATATAAATATATCTTTGAATTTATTTTATTCTTTGTATTTTGTTATCATCAAAACTCTAATTGAGGGTTGTAGAATCAAACTATGTTCTAACAACAATCACACACAAGATCACACATATAGGGTTCATAGTTTCAACGTCACGAGCATGAGGTCGAAGGTACTACCCATACGGTGTTGGTCTAAAAAGTTATCACCTGCCAAACAAGGTTCTAGAGGTTCCTAGAGTCTACATCCTTCCTTCGGATATTACCAACTTCCCGATTAACTCGGTAATTAGTAATATTCTCAAGAAAGACTCGTCCGAGCGTAGTATCGCGTGACAACTATTTTCAGATTACTCCGTCATAGCTTCCGCACTACACCTAAAAGGCCAAGATGGGTTAGGTATTCTACAGTCCTCAGTTTCAGCAGGATCCCAGGTCGAAAGCAGTACGTCTTCCTGATTACTCGGTAAACGAAACTATAGTCAAAGGGGCCTCCACTTAGTGGGGGATCTCATGCTTCCTTTTTTGGGATTACTCCCTCAAATTTAACATGACTATATCGCGCATCCTATCTTAAAGTTTGCCCAAGTCCGGGTATAGGACTTATGAGTAATCACCAATCACCCTGAAAACCAGGAAAATCCAGACAAACATATATATAACATATAACACATAAACAACAATAACACATATACAGATATAAATAAAGATAGGATCAACCCACTTATGGATGGACCAGCAAGAGGTCAATCTTTCCCTAGTGAATTCGCCATTTTTCTGTAGCGTTAGAAATGTTCAAGACTAAGCCATTAGATTGACTAGTCTTTATACAAATCAAAATAAAAATTGCCACCACGCTTTATTGTTTCCAAAGGAATGGGAAAAGAGCGAATAACCCAAAAAGAGGGGGAAAGATTCAAGGTAAGGGGGTTGGTTATACAAAGGGAAGGTATTAGCAACTTAAACATCTACGGTACTCCGCAAGAACCTCTTTTTAAAATCTATATATTTTGGCTATAAAAATGTGTTGTATAGAAAATGGATAGTGGAGGTGAGAAGAGAAATATTTTTTATGATTTTTGCACCCGCCGCGGTTGCGAACCTTTAGTGCCTACATACCACCTTTCATGCTATAGGGGATCAGGGTACACGTAGTTCCTCTCTTAAAAAAAATTGAAATACAAGTGTGTTGGTTATTTTTATGAGATAAGACATCATCGTCATTGTCCGTGTGGAAAAACATACTTACTACCCACAATCATGAGAAATGAGAATTTGCATCATCTCAAAGTGGAGGATATGGCTTGGATTTTAAAATCAACAATTCCTCACTCAAAAGCCAAGTGGAAAATATCTCACTTCACTACATATTGTAGAAGTATAGTTGTTTGCATCACTACAAGGATTGACAAGAGTCTAATCTTTTGAGAAAAGTTTAAAGATGAAAGCCAAAGTGGAAAATATGATTTGAAATGAGATTGATTGACTTTTAGTCTTCTCACAAAAAAAATGTAAAGGTATTATTAAATTAATTGAAGTTTATTTATGATTTTTTTTTGAAAATGCATGGACATAAGCCCAAGTTTATTATGAAAGTGTTTCATGTTTAGAAACAAGAAGAGTTTTCAAAAGGAGGGAGAAGATTTTTGAAATTAAAGAAAATGGGAGGAGATGAAGAGACTATCCTAAAGCATAAGGTAAAAGCTAAGGATAAGGACCATCTAACCAACAAGAAGC
Organism: Vicia faba; assembly: GCA_948472305.1. Lineage (NCBI taxonomy): Eukaryota > Viridiplantae > Streptophyta > Magnoliopsida > Fabales > Fabaceae > Vicia > Vicia faba. The sequence continues at coordinate 1,452,082,067 of OX451739.1, forward strand.
CAAAACTTGACATTATGAGCCAAGATAGAATTCCCATTCTTTGGATTAGAACCAAGCAAGCAAAGATACTAGACCTCTTGAGAGAACCAAACTTCAAGTGTATTAAGTCTTCATTAAAATTGGGTAGAGTAACGACTGTATACGAGTGAATTCCAGATTACAAACAAAGAGTGTAATTACAAAAACCTGCACACAAAAACAAACAAGCAACCCAATGTCTTGAGGTAAACCTCAAGAACTCCAGAAAAAATAATCAGATAAGATCACAAGGTCTCCAGGATAGGCAAAGGTTTATAATCCTAAGTCCAAGAAAAAGACCCATGCTCCATAATGCCAAGGATAGTAACCAAATAGTCCAAGTGCCATTAAAAGTTTTTTTAGGGTTTATGTTGATTATTAAGTATCTTAAGAAAAGAACAGAAAAGCTCAAGTGAGCAAAATAAAAATGGCAAGAAAATAAATACTCAAATGAGCAAAGATGAAAATGGCATGAAATGTAAATGCTAAAAAAATAAATAGTACATAAAGCATAAAAGATAATAAAAACATAAGATAAAATAAGTCAATAATTAGTGGTTAGTTAGATGACTATCTTGAAATTTGCATTTGGAAATCATTAGAGGATTGGTAGAACCAAAGCCTCCACACAACAAGTTGCATTTGCTTTTTGTTAAGTATATCATCCATTTGGAATTCTCACAAGTACCATTTAATGATCAACGATGTTTAAGTGATCTGCATTGACCAAAGGTGTTGTAGATCCATTAGAGGATTGGTAGAACCGAAGCCTCCACACAATGAATCTTAAGGTTATTAGATCAAAGAGATCAAATTAACATACTTGGGCTTGCAATCATAAGTTTGGGCCACGAATGATCATTTATTTGAATCGGGACAAAATTTAGCGCTATGTTAAGCAATCGTAAGTGGACTTATATAGAAGTCACACCTATTTTGAGGCCGGTCAATAGCAATCTATGCACCATTTCTTTTGAGACATGATATAGAGATAATGCTCCAACAACATTTAGTGCAATAAGAAGGAGATGAGATGAAGACGATTATGGAAAAAGATGAATAAACCACTTTTGAATTAAAAATTTAATCAAACTATTATTAAAATCATTGAACCATTTTGGTGGAGTTGAACTCAACACCCAAGTTCCAATGATGTTAATAAAGTCATGATCAAAAAATCAACTCAAGACAGCCAGAAAATAATCACAAAATAATATTATATTTAATATATACATTAAAAGGGTTAAAAATGCTTAAAAATAGAAAATAATGAGAAAAATATCAAGTATGTTCAAATTAATCAAGAAATGAAAAATAAGGCCATAGAAAAATCAGAAATGGATCCAAATATTTTTATAAAAAATTTGGTAATTTTTAAAATTCAGAAACTATTTTTAAACTATTTAAAATTGTTCAAACAAACATAAAATAGGTCAAAATATAGTAAACCTCAACATAAAATTCCATAAAATTTTTAGAAAGTCAAAAATATGCAAAATAATATTTATGAATTTTTCCAGAATTAAAAAATGTCAGAAAGTATTTTTTTGATAATTAAAAGAAAGAAAATAATACAAAAATATAAAAAAATACCAAATGTCAAAATAAAAATGTGAAAAAATAGTCGTGAGATCAGAAATAATTCAAAGTGTTTTTGTGAATTTTTTCATAATTTTTGGATAAAAAATAAAAGAGTTACGAATTTTTGTAAATTTAATCAAATAAAATATAAAATCAGAAAATAAAATAAACCAAAAAGATGTGGACCATCAGATCATAGTCAAAACACGTTAGTAAGCTAATCCAATGAACCAGACGCGTTGTACTTGATATGGACCTTAGTGAAACACACAGTTGATCAGAAAAAGGGCAACCAATGAAATTAAAACGCTTGGCACGCTATCATTGGCTAAGACAAGACATGTCATCGTCTTCAACCTCCAGACACCCTACAATGGGGATTTTGTGAGATCCTTCAAATGGAAAAATTAGGATCCCAGGCTAGCATCATTGAACTCGTCTCTTCAAGACGATTCTAACACAACCATTGCGCCAAATTTATATAAGGTATGGAGAGAGATATGAATCAAAAACTCAGAAAATAGCGAGCACCTTCAGTTTAAGATTTCTCTCTCAATTCTCAATAGATTTAAAAATTGTAAGCAACATTAGAATCAGACAAAGGAGTAGAATAGATTAGTGCTTGATTTGGATCCAAATGGTGGAGAATTCAACCTTTTTGAAGTTCAAGTAAGAAGCTCTGAAAGTTGACTTCTGTAGCTTGAATTATGGCTCTTTTTTATTGGTTTAAGTGCTGGAGAGTTTGTGTGATGCTCAAGGATGATGAATGCGCAAAGAATTTTGGAAAATGAAGCTTAGATTTCAAAAACTGAATTCAAAAAAAAGTGGGTTCGTGTGAGGTTTTGGCAGGGTGTTCTTGGCTCTCTAAGCTTGGGAAAATGGATGGGGGATGACCCTCTATTTATAGGGAAGTGAATGGGAATGAAAATTTGAAGAAACAAGGAAGTTTGGAGGGAAATTGAGCAAGGGTCGAGCACGAGTGAAGTGTGACTTCATTTCCATCAAAACTCAGCCAAACCTTGCGTTTTGGGGTGCTAATCACTTCTGGCAAGTTTTCTAATCAAGTTTAGATTAAAAACACGCATAAATCTTGTGTTTAGAAGTCAAATTATGGATTTCAAAATTCTGACTTTGTGAAAAATTCAGTTTCAAGTTGCCAAATTCAAATCCATGGCATTTCCAACTCAAGGGGTCTTAGGGCATAATTTTTAATGCTTTGGAAATATGAGGTTACAAGCTTTGAAATGGAAAAAGAATGGAATCAAATGGATGCTTGAGCTGAAAGTTACATGGAGTCAAAGTTGAAGAAAAAGAGTTGACTTTCCATACTTAGAAATATTTCAAATTCTTCTTAAAAAATGACCTATAATCTTTTGTATCCAAACATGGTCTTCCTCTTAGAATTTTCTCTTGACCAAAAAAGATGGAATTAAGTACATCTCTTGAATGACATTTTTGAAATTTGAACCACTCAAAATCTCTAAAAAATGAGCAAGTTATGACTTGTTGAAGTTGGCCAAAAATCATGAAATGACCTATAATCTTTTGCATTCTTAAGGCAACTTCCATCCATTTTCTCACTTTGCACATAAAAGAAGGCATAAAGTACACTTCTTTAAGATAATTATGGAAAAATAATGGACTCAAGGTGATAAAAATTGACCAAGTTATTACCATTTGAAGTCACATATGGAAAATTGGGGATTCATCTGGATGACTTGTAATCTTTCTTCTTCACCAAGTTCCTTCCACATGAAAACTCCTTGGAACTTTTGAAGTGATTTGTTGGTAACTATTTGAAGACAAATATGTCTTTGGAATCACTCAAAAATACCAAAAGGTGAGAAATATATGCTCCTTTGAAGTTTAAAACCCTAGCCTCTAGATCAATAGAATGCTTTGAGGAACTTTGACAAGTTTGAACAAACTTCTTGTGCCAATATTCTTTCTTTGTGAATAGAATTTGTTGAGGATGATGATGAGGACTCATAGCCACAAAAACGACTTCCATATCTTGAAATTTGATAGAAATGTGCTCTTGTGACCAATAGGAACAAGGCCTTGTCCAATCATGACAACTTCTCCATTCAACCCCTTGTACTTTTGAATCAATTTTGATAACTTTGAAATATGTTGAACCAAAATAAGCCTTGTCATGCCATTTCTTCCAAAACAACTTCAATGGTGAGGTTTGAATTTCTCAAGATTTATTGACAAGGGCATGGAAATAAACTCATGGACCCATGAAGCAACTTGCTAAACCTCATTGCCTTTACCTACATTATTAACAAGTAAGACAAACCAACATTGCATTTTATTAATTAGAAATAAAATCAAATGAAAATATTCATGATCACAAAAGAAAACAAGTCAAAGTGCTTTGGGATTTCTCAAAGAGCAAAGCTAAAGATAGGGAAAGGAACCAAAAGCCCTAATGTGATCTTGTTGTGATTGAATCAACATGGGATGATGAAGGGATCTTAGGGGAAAAAATTGGGGTACAACATTGGGCGTTAATTCCCTCGTGGATTTCCAATAAAGTTTATGCTCGACCACTACGTAAGAGCAGGCTCATCGTTTGGTCGTATTGGCATCTTTTTGGTCAGCGGGTAATTCTCCCTTCGTGAGATAATTAAATACTGGGGTCATTGATCAGAAAAATAGCAAGTGTATTATTTTCATCGAAGTAGTAATAATGGGGTTTTCCCAAAGTATCGATCTCGAGGACTACGTAGGAAAAATTGAGTTTTATTATATTTCAATTAAACAAAAACAATAGTTTTGGGTTTGATTGGAATAAATCCTTGCGAAAGATTAAATGATTGAATGTAAAATGTGACTTTTCTGTTTGATTAAAAGATGCTAGGGGTGAGTGTATGATTTTTCATGAAATAACCTTCACTTTTTGACCTTTTCAACAAGTTCATCAACCTCAATTACTGATTCTTAAGATTATCTTTCCCTAAGTCCTTAGTGAAAAACCTTTAACCTTCAACCCTAATTTCAATGTCCATTCAAATTAGTTTTGAGGTTAAGCATTCAATTATCAAGAATTATTCTGGTTATCATAGGATTGCCCTAGTCCTAGGTGAAATCATCTCTAGTATCATTATTTAGAAAACCTTAACACGGTCTTCTGACTCTAATGTGTTAATAATAGTAAAACCATATGGTCTCATAGGGTAAAACTATAAATTCTCCTAAACAATCAAATTGATGCATAAAAACTGTTATATTGAATAAAACAAAGAGATCAGTATTCTTAACATTGCAAATCAGGGACCCCCTAGCATTGGGGGGGTTTATCCGCACATAATATTCAAAGAAATTTCAATAAAAATAAATATAGACATTACACAAATTGATGGTGAACTCTGATCGTCAATTTCTTTCGCTCATGAAAGATCTTCGTTCTCACAAAACTTGCACAAACTTCAATCTTCTATCGTGAAATTATTCACTCTGGTTTAAAAGTCCTTTTTTCCTTCTCCAATTTAGGTTTAAGTAGTCTGTTCCTTCCTAGGTGATCCAAAAAGTCCAAAGTATCCTCCAACGTTTTATCGCAATTGTTGTGGATAGCAAGAGTCGCCGCCGAATTTTCTTTTATCCAATAAAGGAAAGGGTGAAAAGAATAGGAAACACCTTTTGAGATATTTTCTTGAGTTCGACGGGTAGATCATGAAAAGGGAAGGTGTTAGCACCCTTTTCATACGCAATTATCTACGGGCTCTTAGTTGCTAGCTAACTTTGAAATGCTTTGTTTTAAATGTGTTTGTGATTGGTTTTGAAAGAATTTTTGAAAAGTGCATTCGTTTAGGCGAACTTTGTAATGCTTCTCGTCTCAATAAAAATTCATACAAAGTATTTACTTTTGAAAATATTTCATGGAAAGTGTTGGTGTGTTTGAAAGATGTTTTGAAAATGGTTGTGAGCAAGCAACTATGAGCGTTCTACCTACTCAAAAAGTCTTTGTTCATTTCCTCCTCCTTTAGATATTGCTACCTTACCATTGATTGATAAGAAGCACTATCATTGGATGTGAAGGGACATGCGTGGGTCGTCGTACAGTCATAGAAGGCAACATTGTAGGATACCTTAGAAATTTTTTGTGAGGGTCTAAGATCATTTACCGAAGGCAACATCAAAGGGTCATCGAGGGACTGCAATCTTATAATTGAGGGTCTTTTCTAAAGTATCCCATGTTCGAGGCACATGACTGTTTTATTCTTAGGAAACAAGTGTGGTTAACCCTGGAGGTGTAAGTGTGCAAAGTGTTTGTTTTCATGCTTTTTTGTCTTGAACTAGGGTTTCCTACTTGTTAATTTTAAGTCTTGCCATACAAACCCTAATTACTAGCAATAATATTGAAAGCGTTAAATTATGGAAATTTAAAGTTCTACGCTATTACATCTTTTTTTGGGGATGGGGATACAAATCACAAATGGGGGATGAAAGAAATTAAAACCTAATTACTATTACAACCAAATTGAATAATGAATAACAATATCTAAAAATATAAATATAATGTAAAAAGGAAGGAAAAGTGTTTTTAAAAAACTTTATGCACCGACACATGTACTTATGCATCAATACATATCACTTCTTGCCTCTGGAAATAAAAACCAACTCATTATGTATGATACATAATGGTTTGCATCGACTCATTTTTGTTTTGCATAGAAACATGCACTTATGCATCAATACATATCACTTGTTGCTCCGGGAAATCAAAACCAACTCAGTGTGTATTTATACATAATGGTTTGCATCGACTCATTTCTGTTTTGCATCGACTCATTCGGGTTTTGCATAGACTCATACACATTTTGTCTCTCTGTAATATGTCTTGATAACAATATGTATTGATGCATAATGAATTGTATCGGCTCATCCCCTGTTTTGTGACTAATATGAGTCGATGCATATGAGATATGTGTCGACTCATACTGCAGTTTCACCTCTAACATTTTTCTGTTGCATATATGAACCAGTTCTCAACACATGGTTAATGAAAATGAAAAGTAAGCATATGGTTAGCTTCAGGACAATGATATCTACATTTTAACTTCACAAATGAACCATTAAAGATGCTTTTATGAAGAGTTCAAAGTCAAGAAAACTTACCTTGAAACTGAAATTCGTGTTTTGACTTACAGGTGGCTATTTTTGAATTTGGAAAATGGTGATGGTGTTGTTACAGAAGTTGTTCTTGTGTTTGAACAACTTCTATATGATGTATATGAATTATTTGAATTGTTTGTGTGAGAAAAACTTGCAAGGTTTAAGAGGTTCAAATATTAGGATTTCAAAGCTCAAAAATGGAGGTTTTATGGACAAATCTGGTTTTTTGAGAGTATAGGAGTTTTGAGTGCTTGTTTCTCTTCCTTTTTTCTTTCTGACCCTCAATCTCTTTCATTTGATCTCTCTATTTATAAGCAAAAGGTTTGGGAAAAAGGTTGATCAGATATTGCAAGATCATATGTTGTGGCTAGGTTGGATTGTCAATGAAGCAAGCTTGAAGATCATACTTCCAATGCTTTGTAATTTGCTGCATAGAGTTATTGGACAGTTTAAGCATGCTCATCTGATTTTGTATGTTGAGTGTGTGTAGAAGGAACAAGTTAGAGGCTCAAGAAGAGCTGACTTTGTGATTAAATCTACTTTGCAAGAATGGAAATGTTAACTTTGTGCCAAAAATGGAAAGATCACTTGGACAATGCCTAAACCAAATGGTCTATAGCTCAAAAGTTTGTGTAAGCATTAAATTATGGTGAGATTGGCAAGTTAGAAGGCCTGTAACACAACATTATGCAGCATAGCATGCAAATTAGATTATGTGTTCTTCACTGTTGTACCCCAAAATTTGCCCTCTCATTTTCTCAAAGATTCTCCTCACAAGATCTTCAATTGCTCAAGATTGCACAAGGATTGACCAGCTTAAGACACTTCCTCGACACTGATGACTCAAATTAGGGTTTGAGTTTGTGCAAGGACAATTGGAATTTTAATGCCTCATATGATTTTCATGGATCAATATGGACTCTCAAGATTGCTCATGTCAAGTTTCAAGCCTTGGATCACAAGTTTGCTCAGTCAATTGATCAAATGACCTAACATTAGTTGTATTGGGTAAAAAGTCAATTATGGTCAACTTACAGTCAAACTTCATGATTTTTGATCCATATCAACATTTTGAACTCTTATGAACCACTTGGTCTAGTTTGGATTACAATTCCTCAAGAAATTTGATCAGATCACCAAAAGGGCAAAATGGTCAAAACTAGGATTTTGATTGAGAAGGCTTGATTTTTGACTTTTTACCAAATACACGACTAATTGGTTTGAGGCATGATATCAAGGGTTCAAATTCATCATATTGACCTAATGGCATGGTTCAAAACACTTCTCAATATTAATTGATTGATAATAGAAATTTGGTCAACAGATGAAAAAGTCAAATGTACACTGAAAAGTCAAACATTTACTTTTTTTCATGACTTTGTGCAAAATTTTCACCATGATGCAAAATGATTCAAAGAAAGCTTCCAACATGAAAGTTGTAGATCTTTATAAAGTCTACAACTTTTCTTCACAATTAAAATTCTAGAAATGCTTGGATTTTAAGTTATAAATTCATGAAGACATGTACATGAAACAAAAACACTTAGTGAAATTTTGACCTAGTTTAGGCAGATTTTTGACCTAACTTCTTGGACAAGTTTCACATAGTTTCAATTTTATTTTGCCAAAATGATCAAAATATAAGTTTTAGAGGATGTTTCAAGCTTTCCAAAATTTCCAAGAACTCACTGAGATCATGTTTGAGCTAAGATAATCGAATCCATGAAGTTAGGGTTTCATTCTTGAATTACAAGGCAAATTTTGTGATGAACATTGACCCAATCCATAACCATGCTGCATAATCTTCACTTTGTAGGCCTCAAACTTGTGTATCACTACTTAATTGAATTCTCACATAACTGATTAAGCTATAATCCAAGTGTTTGAGCAATTTTCCAATTGATCATTCCATTTTTGGAAGAAAGTAACATATCCATTCTTGAAAAGTGACTTTAATCACAAAGTCAACTTGTCTTGAGCCTCTAACTTGTTGTCCTGATCATACTCAACTCCTACAAGTCATAAAAAGCTTGTTTAAAGTCCTAACCACTCTAAGATATCTTGGTACAAACATTGGAAACATGTTCTTCATGCTTGCTTCAAAAACAAGTAAGAATGCCATAACATGTGATTTCAAATTTTGGCTTGTTGTAGCATATAAAGCCTCTTGCCTATAAATACATACACATATTGCAACCTAGCACACGAATGCACAAGCCCTCAAACACCCCCGAAGTGATAATTGCATAACAAACCTCCATTGTTGTACATTCTGGCAAGAAATCCCAAAATCAAAAACCACTCGTGCATTTCTTGGCCTTTTGTTTCCAAAAGCTTCTAACATCATACACAAACAGTCTGAACACCTTTCAAAGTTATGTAACACCATTTTCCACAACATCCATAACCAAAAAAAATAGATTTCATCTTGACTTCTCTAACATGACCCAAGCACTTCCAGCACCAAGTAAGGGTTGCATTAGCTTCCAGGGAACTTGAGGAAGCTAACCTGATCATCATCATCACTTGAAACAAGCTCAAACTCAGAATACAATTTCCACTTTTTGAGGTATTTTTCTGACTTTGCATCTCTTCATTTAGGCATTGTTAGGCTTGCATTTTCAAAGATAAAATGTAGATATCATTGCCCTGAAACTGCCGATGTCCATAGTTTTCATTTATATTGATTGAGTAGGGAGAATTTTGAAGTTGAAGTTTCTGAAAATATTAGGTTAGATTTGGTACAAACAGAAATTCATTCTTATCTTTAAGAATTAGTTTAAGTTATTTACATATTTATAATCATGGTGAAATTTCTAACAAGTATCATGTTTGAAGTTTTGAAAATGGTTGAGAAATGTCTGAGTTATGAATTTCAAATATTTGCTATGTAAACTGGTGCGAGGTTGAAGACGAAATTCTAGCCATGGAAGTGATTTGTAAGATAATGTCATTGTTTCAATTATAACACCGGATGTATAGCCACCCCAGTGGTAATGCAGCGCGCGTATGTTGGTGAGGCGTGGGTTCGAGCCCTAGCGCTGCCACTTTTCACAAGTTTTTTTCATTCATTTCTTCCTTTTTGTTCCTAACAAGCGCGTTGGGCTTAATAAATGGTCCTTTTTATTTTTGCTTCTTCTAACTCCCTCTTTGCAGAACTAGACGCAACCCACTTACATTTATTTAATCTCTTTTTTCTGATTTAATAACAAAAATTATGAATGGGCTAGGCTTAACAAAAATATGATTTATAAACAAACGCCCAAATTTAACTTTTCCCCCTGACTTTATTTCTTTATTTTATTTTATTTTCTTATTCTATTTTCTTTAAATATTATTGTTATTATTATTAATATTATTATAAATATTATTTTTATTAATAAAAAAAGTACAAAAATATCTTATTTATTATTTATAGTATATATACACATATTATATTTTTCAAGACAAAAAGACAAAAGCATTTTCTTAAACAACTTCTTTTCTTTTTTCTAATTAAACAAATAAGTAGACTAAGGTTTAGTTTATTTTCTTTTTCAATTAAAATCAACTTAGAATTTAGGTTTTCTTTTAAACTAATTAATTCCCTTATTATTTTGATTCATATTAAAACCTTCTCTAAAAAAAAAACCTAAAAAAACTTATTTCTTTAAGTAAAACAATTTCTTTCTTTTAAACTTAGATTATATTCTTATTTTAGTTAATTATTTCCTTTTAATTAATTAGGTCAAAAACTATTTTCTTAACAAAATCCAAAACAAATCCATTTCTTTTATATCCTTGTGTATTTAATCATCTTACATTCAATATGGTTGTAATAAATAATTAGGACCTTTATTGCTTTCCATTCCCCATTTGTAAATTTGTATACCCCATCCCCAAATGATGTAATAGCGTAGGACATTTATTTTCCGCAATTTGTCGCTTTAATATAATTTCTAGTAATTAGGGTTTGTATGGAAAGATAAAATCAAAACTTAGAAAACCCTAAATCCAAGATAAATCAAGCATGAAATACAAAACACTTGCACACTTACATATCTAGGGTTAACTCCACTTTGTTGCCTTAATAAAAATGGTCATGTTATGCATGTGAGACACTTTAGCAAAAACAATAAAAAATACAAGAGCATAGTCCCTTGATGACGCTTCAAATGTTGCCTTACAAATGATCTCAGAACCTTAAGAAAATTGCTAAGGTATCTCACTACATTGCTATCTATGACTATACGATGACCCACGCCTGTCCCTTCACATCCAAAGATAGGGCTTCTTACCAATCAATGGTAAGATAGCAATATCAAAGGAAAGAGGAAATGAACAAAATACTTTTGAGTAGGTAGAAAGTTCTTAGTTTCTTGTGAAATCAACCGGCTGAAAATCATCAAACAATGAAATCGCCATCGAACGTATTTTATCCCACATGAAGGGAAAGGTAAACATCGAGAAAACCTGAGAAGGGAGAAGTCACGGTCTTGCGACTGAGAGATCGGGTGAGGGAGCCTGTTACGCGATGGGAAGGTATTAGCACCCCACACGCCCGTAGTACTCTATGGTATCCACTCTTGTTGTCTATCTTATGGGTGTGTTCAATCTATGCTTACTGTTTATTACTGCTAAAGGGAGAATGCGTGCAAAAGAAAGGAGAGAAGAATGTAGGGAAAATAAAATTATACTCGCTTGGGCCCTATCCCAATGCCTACGTATCCTTTTTGAGGAATCAGAGCTACCGTAGTTCGGCTCACATGTTTTTGTTTGTTTGTGTTTTTTATGAACAATTTTAATTTTGCCTTCTGCCACAACTCGACCTTTGGAGACTTATGCATTGACACAAGTAAATTAATCATGTCCTTACCTGAAAAGGGTTTTAGAGAAAAGGTTCTCGAGCGCACAAAATGGTTTGAATTGGTTTGTGTTTTATTTCCTTGAAAAAGGGTTTAAGTATGGTTATCATGTTTTATGATTTGCTATGAAAAAGTTTTAGTTTTAGATGCATATGCAAAAAGGGAAGAAAAGAGTCTAAGGGAGACTAGCCTATTTCTAAACCTAATTTTATCATACAATGGTAGCCCTATATCAAGGATGAACGAAAGGGAAACGTATACCTAATGTTAGCATGCATGGTTTACAACCTAGGGTCTAACTTGCATTCGAACGGAGCAAGCGCATCCTAAGGGAACTTGGTATGTACAAGGATAAAGAAAGCCGATAAACTCAAGAGAGCACACCTAGAGAGATCCTATATAGGTTAGTATACCAAAGAAAGTCTAACAAAACTATCCTATAGGGAACATGCATTGAGAACGAAGTCGTGATCTCAATTTCTAAATTGAGTGACTCATCGATCAATAAGAAATAAAGGAAAGTGATAAAATCCTATAGGAAGCATGCACTGAGAGCGAAGTCATGTCTCAATTTCTAAATTGAGTGACACATTGATCAATCAAACAAAGAAACAAACACAAGCACAACACATATAGAAAATGAAGTGTGAAATGCCTGCTACAGGTCTTTAAACAGCGACTTCGAGCACACGCTCTTTATTTCCTACTTCTCATGATATTTAGAAAGCAATAACGAAATGCAATAAAGTGCGAAGAAGTAGAAGTATAGTAGCGACGAATACCAAAAGCGAGCAAATCGTCAAGAGAGAATGAAAGCAATGCAGAAGTAGGGAGTACGCGTCGAGCAAGCTTCACCAAGAAACAAACAGAGTCAGAAACAATATCCAACTAAGATAAAGGCAAATGTGTGTTGCAAATGCGGCGCGTAATCATAAGTTCATGCACAAGACATCATAAAATATCGCGTGCATCAAGACAACATATAATAAGATATGAATTTCTCAAGATGATGAGAAATAAGTGGTATCGTGTCAGAAGCGAGCATAAGCCGCATCCTTCGATCATATAACTACTTGTTGTGTTACACGACCGAAAGCACAAAAATGTACCTTGCACAATGAACAAACGCGTCAAAACATAACATGGTGAAGTGGCACGGAAATGCGGATAGAAACTAAAAGAGAAAAAATATTTTTTATTAGCTTTCATGTAAGGAAAATTCTAAAAAAACTAAAGGATTAATTCCTAAAAATTTCTATTATATTCTACTATCTTTTTTGTTAATATTTTTGCATTATTTTTGTTTTTTTTTATATTTTTACCGCGTGGAGAAAAATCGAACAAATAGAAACAATTAGTAAAATTAAAAGAAAAATTATAGAGGAACTCAGGGGGTGACAATTGAAGTTAGGGGGTGATGCAGGAGCAGGGTGTTAGGCCCACCAGAATGAAGTCCATGAAGTTTTTTTTGTGTTTTTTTGTTTAATCATTAACCCTATTTCAAACATATTGAAATAGGTCCAAGGGAGTGCTATCCGGCCCAGCCCACCAGCAGGTCCACTCAAATTGTTATTACTTCAGCTTGTCAAAATGAGGCTTGGGCCCAAGGAAGAGATGGTCCAATTTTGATTTTTTGTTCACTGATACAGGTTTACAAAAAAACGCTAAGCCCTAACGAAATCATAGCTCAGTCCAATTATCTTTTCAAATCTCCCCTTTTTTTTGCATTATTCTGCTGATTATCAGAAAAAACAAATTTAATATGAATTAAGTAAAATAAAAAGAAAGGAAAAAAAAAGAATTAGGTTTTGTCCTTGGGTGATGGTCCTAATTCCTCTATCTCGAACACGACGATGCTTCCTTCTTCAGCTCCGGTGATCTCCACCGTCAATACTCCACGGCCTCGTCTCCTCCATCAATCTCTGTCTCCGATCAATCTTGTCACCTCCTCCGCAGACCATCTCCGACTTACTCAACCCCGTACGATGCACTTTTCATATAATTCTTAAGCTACGCTTCGATCTGGACTCGAACTCCTACGACTCACAGGGAAACGATGAAGAAAATGGAGCTTATGTACCAGAGATACTTCGGTGGTGCTTCAGCCACCGGCGACTATGACGAGAAGTCCAGAAAATGTCTGTTTCTTCTATTCATCTTTTTTTATTCCAAATGATCCCTACAATTTTGCGTTTCTATTGATATTATTGTCGTTGATCTGTGTAGTTAAGTGTTGATGACGAGACGAAGAAATCTCATATTCGTTATGAAGCCATGGTGGGAGAATGAAGATTGACGATGTTTGCTGCGGAGATGATGAAGGTTGTTATGCCCAAAAATTTTCCCTCTCATTTTACTCAACACATGCCCATTGAGGTCCTTAACTTGTTCAAGGAAGCCCAAGAGTAGACCAGACAAACTCTCTCCTAAGGCAATGTACCTCAAACAAGGTTTCCATTTTCATCAGGATGTGTGAACTCCAAAGGTCCCAAATGCTTTCCATGGTCCTAATATGTTCTAAAGATCATCCATGTCAAGTTTCATGCCTTGCACAAGAAGTTTGCTCAGTCAACTGCCCAGATGCCTGAAAATCAACTATACTAGGTCAAAAGTTAACTGTGGCCCACATACAGTCAAACTTCAAGATTTTTGGTCAACATCAATATTTTGAAGTGATATATATCATTTGATCAATGTTTGATCATGATTCCTCAAGGAATGCCCCAAATTCATCAATAACCCAAAAGTTGCTAAATTAGGATTTTATAGGAAAAGTCAACCAAACTTTGACCAGGCATAACTTCTTCATACTTTATCAAACATTTTCCATCCAAGGCTCATTTTTAAGATAATGCAATTCCCTACAATTCATCTTCATCCCACAAGTTCAAAATATGAACTCATCAAAAGATATGAATTTCTACATTATAGGTCCTCTTGAAAAGTCAACAAAAACACCTTTTGTGTCAAAGCTTCTTACATGAACATCGAAGACCCAATTGAGATGAAATCAAAAGGGTTGTTTAGGGGACATCCTAAGATTTCTAAAAAGTCCAAGAAAACCTCTCTAGGGTCAAAATTAGAGGAGACATGTCTTGTCAAAGTTGACCATTTTTGCAAAATTGCCAAAAGTCAAATATGCTCAAAAGTGTATTTTTTGGTCAAATGGGCCTAGCATTTCATGATTGAATCTTGTTTGTGACATGGTCCACGACCAAAATCAGCATCTACACTTTATTGTCTTCATTATTTATTTTATTTTGATTTTTTATTATTTAAAATTCAAATTTAATTAAATAAATAGCAAAAAATGTAAAAGATTGATTTTTGATCTGATTTTTTTTGTAGGAATCAAATCCAATTAGGCTGACAAATCATATCCAAATCGTGCAAAGAAAATTGAAGCAAAAATTGGCATGATTAGGCCTATTTTAGAAAGATATCATACAAGGATAAAATCAAATCCAATCTCCTTAATTCACCAAGATACAATGCATTTTTGTTGACCTAATGTATTCTAGTACAAATACAGAACATAACCAAGGCGCAAGAACAAGGTTTAGAGGTCGTGAAAGCTGGAAACAAAACTGAAAAAATTGGCAAAAAGTGGTGAATCATTTTCCAACTTAGAGGACAATTCAAAGAAGTTCAACACCCCCAATCGTTTCCTGGACATCTCCTGAAGCTAATAGGATCCTTTGCACGCCTCAAAACTCCCAGAATCAGCCTTCACGTCTATCACGGTTTGGCATATTTCTTGAATTTGATTTTGGTTTTTTACACACGGTTAATAACTTTTAATGCATAGCATGATATTTGTATCATCATTTGGAATGTTTTGGTTTACGTAATTTTGAGTTTTGATGCATGTATGTGTATTTGCCATTACTAGGGTTTATCTTTCCGTTTTAGGGTTTCTCTGTACAAGTAAAATCAGGCCAAGAAAAGGATATCATGATGCTCGTGGCATCAAGGCGAATTGATCCATGTAGTTAGAATCAATTTATCATGTGTTTTGTTGATTTTTTAAGCTTGCAAGGTTTTAGTTATGGAAGCATGTCCGTAGGTAAAAGTGAGGGACCTAAGAAGACAGAAAGGGAAGAAGACAATGACTTGTAACCACCCCACTGGTCCATTTGAAATCTGGCGCGCGTTTTTCTTTTATTCAGATTATCCATTTTTTTTATATATTATTTATTAATTCTACTGTAGTAACAACTAAACGTGATAGCCCAGATGGCCAAGGCGCACGTTTGAGAGGGAAAGGACATGGGTTCGATCCCAGGTCCCAGCATTTTCTTTATTTTCTAACTTTGTTTCAACAAATCATGTGCATGCACGTCCCATGCGCCTACCATACATCCAACCATCCAGCCACTGGATGCATCTCTAATCAGATCCAGCGTCTCACACATCAAGGACCATGGTACACTCTCCAAGCGTGGCTGCACAAAATCAGGCGTGGGACTGGGCAAATCAACATAATGGGCCTGAACAATTCAACTTACACCTCCCTTTTTCAACAATACAGGCCCATCTCTAAATATTTTATTTTAATTCTTTTTTTAATTTTGTTAATTATTTTCTTTTTTACAAAAATAACACAAAAAATCAGTTTTTTTATTAAATAAAAAAATCACAAAAACATCAAAAAAAGTTTTTTTCATAAAATATTTTATTTCCTTAATTAATTAGATTAATTTAATTTAGGGAAATTTAATTCCTTTTATATAATTTAAATCAATTAGAAATTAGGGTTTTAATTTGTACATAACCTAATTAATTTTCTCTCAAAAAAAAACCTAAATATTTTTTCAATTAGATTTTTAGGGTTCTTTAATTATTCTCGCATTTAATTCGCCGCGCACATTTTTTTGATTTCCTTTTATTATTATTGTAACTGTTTCAAGGTTGTAATAGATTAATTAGGGTTTTAAACTTCCGCATTTCTATTTTCAGTCAAGATAATTATGTATCTGCAAAATCCTTGTAATAGCTAGGACTTTAAAACTTTCCGCATTTTAATTTCCACAAACTATAAACTGCTTAGATGTATGTTAATAGGATTGTATGGAAAGACTAACTGTAAATTAAAATGGTAGAAAACCCTAAATGTGCAAAGATAAATTAACTGAAAACATACACTCGTACATGCTCACTCCTAGGGTTTACTCCACTCCGGTTGCCTTCGGTAAACGGTCATGAAGTATAGGGTTTGTTAGTGGTCATCCTCTAGCCCCGAAAGATCTAAAATGACCCATTCGGATGTTGCCTCGGAAAAAGATCTTTAAAGCTTTAGGATGATTACTAACATTTCCTAACATTACTTTTGTGATCATACTTGTCCCTTTGAATGTCCCTGAAAACTCCAACGACGGCGCTACCTATTTCTCAATAATGGGATAGCATTGTCTAAAAGGAAAACGAACAGACTTTTTTCGAGTAGGTAGAAAACTCTTAAGTACTTGCTCAAACAAACAAATTTTTTCACACCAACACTTTCCAAACAAATTTTTCAAAAACAACTTCGTAACACTCTTGAGGACAGAAACAAGGGTTAAAACGAAGTTAATCAAAAAAATTTCAAAAAAAAGCACACATAAGCTGTTTTCAAAATGAGAAAGTACCTAAGAGCCCATGGAAAACCATGGATAGAAAGGGTGATAACACATTCCCTTTCTTTAATCTACCCCCCGTACTCATAAACATTCTCGAAAAAGGTTTTTTCTGTTCTTTTTCATTTTCCTGATTGGATAAAATAAAAGTTGGTGGCGACTCTTGCTTACCGTGACATTTTGCGAACAAAAAACGCAAACTAGTATTAACAGTCGGTTCTGCCACCGAATCACAGAACTGGCGACTCTACTGGGGACTAAAATATAAAGTGGGGTAAACCTTAGGATCTAGGTCATATTTAATTGCTTTCTTTTAATTGTCTTGCTTTCTTTATATTTATGGGAACTGTTTGGGTTATTTGATCCTACACCCGGATCGGGGAAACACCTTTTAGGTAAGTAGCAATAAAATGTGAGGGAACTGTACTGTTGATGTTGCACAACTTGGCCAGTAGGACGTAGCGAGATGGTCGGCTTTGGTGTATGCCTAAGGTCGACAGATACTCGATGATACACTCATTGAGGTTTGACTCTTGATTTTTGTTTGGTAGTGAGTCAATCGCCAATTGAATGAAGCTGGGGGAAAGATCACTGATATTGAGATCCCTTTAGAACCCAGTTACATATTTATAGGACAGGTTGAACCAATCTAGCTTCAAAAGGGTATGACCTTAAAACTCAAGCAGGCCTTAAACCTAAGGACCTTATGTGATTTGTCTATGTTTGCTATACTTATGATTTATCATGACATCATAAACATCATACCATAGCATATCATGACTAACCATTTCAAGGATCTTGAGGGCCTGTGATGCAGGTTATGATAAATCAGACGTCTAGCCAGGGGCAAGGGGATTTATTTTCCTCTAGCCAATGTCGTCAGAAGATCAAAACTCAACAGCTTGAGTCAGGGGCTATGACTCACTTGATATGGTGAGCTTGACTCTCGTATAAGGACTCTCAACGATACAAAGTTCTTCAATCAAAGCTGCAAAATTCAACTTCTGACATTTTCTTGTTTACCCCGCGAGATCCTTGAAAACATTGCATACATATCATACATATCATTACATAACAGGACTCATAAAAGGTTTCTCATCTCCTCTGATGTTTATCTCACACAATGGCTCTTGAACAAACTGTGAAAGATCTTCAGACTCAGAACACGCAATTCCAACAAATGATTGTGGCTCTGGCCAAAGGACCGGAAGAGCTAAAGGCTCTGATTGTTAAGAAGAATAAGAAGACCAAGAGGACAACCAGTGTGGTAAATAGGGGCAGAAGGTTCAGAGGGCCTCCAAGACGGGTTATTGAGTTAGCTTCTTCGTCTAAAGAGGGAGAGAATCAAGAGGATGAAGCCAGAGAAGAGGACCCTAGTCCTAAAGAGTCTGACAATGAAACTGATTTTAATGAGGAGTAGTACCCTCCGACGGACGAAAGGTATAAGCAATTAGAAGAGCGTCTGAGTGCTATGGAAATCCAGAAGGTTCCTGGGCTGGATTTTGAAGAGTTGGGTCTGGTCTCCGGGGTTGTCATCCCCCCAAAATTCAAGGCACCGGTATTTGCTAAGTATGATGGGGTCTCTTGTCCCAAATTGCATATCTGTTCTTATGTGAGGAAGATACAACCTCATACTGCTGACAAAGACTTGTGGGTTCACTTCTTTCAAGACAGTCTGTCTGGAACACAACAAGATTGGTTCTATCAGCTGGAAAGAGCCAATGTTCGTAACTGGGAAGACCTCGTTGCTGCATTTTATAAGAAATATCAGTATAATGCAGACCTCGCTCCTGCCCGTACACAACTCCAAAATCTGTCTATGGGTTCGAACGAGGGTTTCAAGGATTATGCTCAGAAGTGGAGAGATTTGGATGGAAGATTTCAACCTCCCTTGGCTGACAGGGAGCTCGTGGATATGTTTCTGGGGACTTTGACTGGGCCATTCTTCAACCACCTGATTGGAAGTTCATCGACGGGTTTTAATGAACTGATCTTAACAGGAGAAAGAGTGGAAGCTGGAATCTGAAGTGGAAAAATTCAGAAGGATGCCTCTTCTAGTGCTGCAAGGAAGCCGTTTGTGGGTAAAAAGGAAGTCAGTGTTGTCTATAACCAAAAGAATCAGAATCGAATCGAGCGTCGTCCGACGGTAGGGGCTGTTATGATTCCCAACCCTGCACCTGCTCAGCAAAGAAACAATTAGCCAATAGCAGAAAGGCCAGCTAGACAGTTCACTCGGATCAACATGACGCTGTCTCAGGTTTTACCTCAACTACTGAAGTCTAATCTGGTTACTCTGAGGGAAGCTCCGAAGAATCCGAACACCACCTCTCCCTACTATAAACTGAATGCTCGTTGTGCTTACCATTCGGAAAGTCCAGGCCATGACACCAATGACTGCTGGACTTTGAAGAACAAAGTACAGGATTTGATTCATGCTAAGGAGATTGAATTTGATCCCCCGGAGACTCCCAACATTATCAATGCTCCTATGCCCAAACATGGTTCGGGAGTCAATGTTATTGATATTGTTTCTACACTTGAAGACAGTGATGGTGATTCCGACATTGACAGCTGGATCTTCCCAACTACCAACAGTTGACCCAGTAACTGGACTGCCAAGGACTTTGTACCGATTACTTTTGTTCAAGAGTAATTGTCTTTCTAATTTTTTGGATATGTAATTTAAAAACAATATAAACTCTATAGCCATGTGTCTTACCCGGGGCACAATGGTTCTATTTGTGAGGGTTATCATGTTTCATTTTCATATGACATCAATAAAGCATTGGACGTTTGCATATGAATTTTGCGCTCTCTCTCTTTCTTTTCTTTTATTCTGTCTATATAGCTATGCTCTTACACACACTGACATATCGAAATGCAGATCCATATCTACTCTGAATCCCATTGATAACAGTTCTGCTAATGCTCATTATGACTTTGAAAATTCAATCAACCAAGCCGAGGACGAAGGTGAGAAAGATTGTGAGGTACCCGGAGAACTTGCTAGACTATTACAGCAAGAAGAAAGGGCCATACAACCTCATGAAGAGCCGGTTGAGACAGTGAACTTGGGTACAGAGGAAGACAGAAAATAGGTTAAGATAGGTGCAAATCTGGAGCTTAGTTTCAAATAGCGGTTGGTGCAAATGTTGCATGAGTATGTTGAAATCTTCACCTGGTCATATGAAGACATGTCGGGAATAGACACGGATATAGTGGTTCATCGTCTGCCTACTAAAGAAGACTGCCCTCTGGTAAAGAAAAAAGTTCGTCGTATGCGCCCTGAGATGTTTGAGAAGATTACAGTAGCGGTTATGAAGCAGTTCAACACAGGGTTCTTAGTTGTCACCTCCTATCCGCAGTGGGTTGCTAATGTGGTTCCAGTACCTAAGAAATATGGTAAAGTACGAATGTGTGTGGATTACATAGACCTGAACAGGGCAAGCCCCAAGGATGACTTCCCGCTTCCCCACATCGATGTTCTGGTTGACAACACAGCACAACACAAAGTCTTTTCCTTCATGTATGGTCTCTCTGGATACAATCAGATCAAGATGGCACCTGAAGACATAGAAAAGACAACCTTTGTTACACAGTGGGGCACTTTCTGCTACAAGGGGATGTCGTTTGGGTTGAAGAATGTTGGGGAAACTTATCAGTGAGCTATGGTAGCTCTGTTCCATGATATGATTCACCATGAGATAGAGGTTTACGTCGATGACATGATAGCCAGGTCTCAAACTGAGGATGAACATCTTGATCATCTACAAAAAATGTTTGATAGGTTGAAGACATACAAGCTGAGGTTAAATTAGAACAAGTGCACCTTCGGGGTAAGGTCTGGTAAGCTTCTGGGATTCATCGTCAGTGACAAAGGTATTCAGGTAGACCCTGCAAAGGTGAATGGCATACAAGAGATGTAGGCTCCCCATACTGAGAAGGAAGTTAGATGTTTCTTAGGACGCCTAAATTACATTGCCCGATTCATTTCACATTTGACTGCTACTTGTGAGCTGATGTTCAAGCTTCTGAAGAAAGATCAAGTGGTAAAGTGGAATGACAAATTCCAGGTAGCCTTTGATAGAATCAAGCAATATCTCCAAGAGCCTCCTATTCTGATGCCTCCGACTGATGGAAGACCTTTGATAATGTACTTAACAATGCTAGATAATTCAATGGGGTGTGTGCTGGGGCAGCATGACGAGTCTGGTCGAAAAGAGCACGCAATATACTACCTTAGCAAAAAGTTTACCGACTGTGAAACACGATACTCACTGCTCAAGAAAACTTGTTGCGCTTTGGTATGGGCTTCTCGCTGACTGAGACAGTATATGTTGACCCACACTACTCTGCTAATATCTAAGATGGATCTGATCAAGTACATCTTCGAGAAGCCCGCTCTCTCCGGAAGAATAGCGAGATGGAAAATGACCTTGACCGAGTACGACATCCAATACACAACCCAAAAGGAAATCAAGGGAAGTGTGTTAGTTGGTCATTTGGTGGATCAGGTCGTGGATGACTACCAGTCCATGAATTTCGAGTTCCCGGATGAGAATATCATGTTAGTAACCGACTGTGAAGAACCTGGACCGGACGAAGGACCTGAGGAAGGATCCTGATGGTCTATGTATTTTGATGGAGCCTCAAACGCACTGGGTAATGGCATTGGCACCGTAATCATATCTCTCGAGGGCTGTCATACTCCGTTCACTGCCCGATTATGTTTCAACTGTACCAACAACATGGCAGAGTATGAAGCGTGTATTGTGGGTCTTAGAGCTGTTATTGACCTAAGGATCAAGTTCTTGAGTGTATTCGGGGATTCCGCTTTGGTGATAAGTCAGATCAAATGCGAGTGGGATACGAAGCACCCGAACCTTATCCCTTACAGAGAACATGTACTGACACTGCTACCGCATTTTTGAAGAGATCACATTTGAACATTTCCCATGAGAAGAGAATCAGTTAGCGGACGCACTAGCTACTATGTCGTCAATGTTCAAGGTCAGGTGGGACAATGAGGCTCCCCCAAATCACTATTGAGAGGTTGGATGAACTGGAATACTGCTATGAGATTGACACTGAAGAAGTAGCCGATAAACCTTGGTTTCATGAGGTGAGAAGGTATCTAGAGGCTCAAGAATACCCCGAGGGGGAGTCTGCAAAGTTCTTCCTTAGCAATGGAATCCTCTATAAGCGTAATCATGACTCTACCTTACTGCGATATGTAGAAAAGAGCGAAGCAGAAAGGATCATGGAAGACCTACACGAAGGTACCTTCAACACTCATTCCGGGGGACATACCATGGCAAAGAAGATCCTACGAGCAGGATACTACTGGTCCACTATGGAAGCCAACTGTTATCAGCATTCTCGAACCTGTCACAAGTGCAAAATCTATGCTGATAAGGTGCATGTACCTCTAGTTCCCTTGAATGTTTTGACGGCTCCCTGGCCCTTTGCAATGTGGGGCATTGACATGATCGGCGAGATCATACCTACCGCGTCTAACGGGCATCGCTTCATCCTAGTGGCCATTAATTACTTCACGAAATGGGTTGAGGCTACCTCCTTTGCTACTGTTACTAAGAATGTGGTGGCACGGTTCATCAAGCATAACCCGGTTTATCGTTATGGTATCCCTGAGAAAATCATCATGGACAATGGTACTAATCTCAACAACTCGATGATCACTGAACTCTGTAAATAGTTCAAGATTCAGCATCACAACTCTTCTCCTTACCGGCCGAAGATGAATGGGGTTGTCGATGCTGCTAATAAGAATATTAAAAAGATCATACAGAAGATGACGGTGACGTACAAAGACTGGCACAAGATGTTACCGTTCGCTCTTCACGGGTACCGTACTTCAGCACGTACGTCGACAGGGGCAACACCCTATTCTCTAGTATATGGCATGGAGGCTGTCCTACCCATTGAGGTCCAGATCCCTTCTCTACGGATTATGAAGGATGCGGGTTTGAGCGAAGATGACTGGATCCAGACTCGACTTGATCAATTGGACTTAATCGACGAGAAAAGACTTACTGTTGTCTGCCATGGTCAAATGTATCAGAAACGGATGATCAAGGCTTTCAACAAGAAATTCAGACAACAAGTGTATCAAGTAGGGGATCTGGTAAGCAAGCACATTATACTGCCACAAGGCGATCCCAGGGGAAAATGGACTCCCACCTATGAGGGACCATTTATAGTCAAAAACATATTTTCCGGTGGAGCCATGATTCTGACCACCATGGATGGTGACGACCTTCCACACCCTGTGAATGCGGACATAGTGAAAAGATACTACGCATAATAAAGACCCGCTAAGTTGACATACCTAGGCAAAAATAAGGGCATCCCGGCAAACCAAAAGGGTTCGGGCAAAAATTAGGGATAAAAATGAAAAAAATCTGTACACCCGGCAAGTCGAAAACCCAAAAGGGCGACTTGGGCAAAAAAGGGTATCCTGGTGGACTTAAAACCCGAAAGGGCGGTCCAGGAAAAAATTAGGGATTAAAGCGTATCACTATGTCCCATTGGATCACCTTGCAATCAGACCTTCAGTAATCAACTATCAAGCTCAAACGATACCGGTCAATCCAGTCAGCTTCGAACAAGCAACAAAGTGATGAGATGCTCAAAGACATAGGGGTAATCGCGGAATTGAAACCCAATGGGATCGCTACACATAGCTGTTTTATTTTTGTACATAATTTATGTAATTATTTCCATTTTTTATGGCGGCATTCTCTTACTAGAACTTCAGGCTCCTTGTAAAAAACGCCTGTTATAGGCAAATTTCAAATCAATACAAAGCTTCTTTTGAGTACAAAACTCTGTGTTTGTTTGTTTTTTCTGTTTTCTGTTTTGTTTTGTAAAAAAAAGTCTATGTTATTCTTGACATATGCATTTGAATATGATTATTGTTCACAAATATCTGCATATAAAACGGAAGAAAATTACTAAGAACTCAAAGAAACTGGTACAAAACCTAAATCTCGACATTTACCCCGTCCATCATGGTACAAGGGGCAAAGACAGCTGGAAGAAAAGTCACTATCGCATACAAGCCAGTGATACCTATACTCCCCACAGAGCCGAGACAACCAAGGTCCGACCTCCGTATCCCCAAGCAGGAATTCCTTCCCCAGCAGGTTCCTTCAGAAAGCTGATATCTGCATTCTCCAGCCGAATTTTATAACCATGAGCAGTTTATAAAGCCATCTCCCGAGCAGAGTTTATTTCTCTGACAGCGGAAGCTCAATCTCCAACAGAGCTCTTCTCTTTAGCAATGGAAGTTCATCCCCAGCTGAGATTATTTCTCCAAATCAGCAGACCTTCCAACAGAGTATCTCCCTTCCCTACAGAGTCATTCCCCCATAGGAATATTCTCAGACAGAGTCTCTCCCGGCAGAATATTCTCAAGAAGAATGGATGTAAATCTCCAGCTAATCATATTCAGTCACTATCCCTAGCGGAAACTAAGAACTCAACTCCTTATACTCTCCAGCAGCAGTCCGGGATTTATTTTCCCCAGCTAGATAATATCACAATAGCATTACATATCCATACATCATGGCATGTGAATACATATTATACAGCGTAATCTCATTTATTTTGAGAACATAATTACTCAATACATTTCATACATCATGGAATTACATACGACTAACTCTTTACCTTTCAGGGAAAGATGCAATCAAGTTCTCACAAGTTCTCTCTGGTTCAGTCAAACCGACACCAAGGTTTCTATTCCAGTTGAAGATATTCCAACACTTTCTCTGGTTCAGTCAAACCGACACTAAGGTTTCTATTCTAGTTGAAGATGTTCTAAGACTTTCGTCTGGGTCAGCCGAATCATCGCTAAGATTCCCCTCCCCTGATTATTATGCCAGTCAAATTTAATCCGAGACCTCTCCCGAGATCAGTCAAATCGATACTAAGATTTCTCTCCCAGTTGAAGCTCTAACAAGTTCTCTTTGGTTCAGTCAAACCGACACTAAGGTTTCTATTCTAGTTGAAGATGTTCTAAGACTTTCGTCTGGGTCAGCCAAATTGCCGCTAAGATTCCCCTGATTTCTATGCCAGTCAAAGTTAATCTAAGACCTCTCCTGGGTTCAATCAAACCGAAACTAAGGTTTATATTTTAGTTGAATATGGTTTAAGACTTTCGTTTGGGTCAGCCGAATCGCCACTAAGATTCCCCTGATTTCTATGCCAATCAAAGTTAATTTGAGACCTCTCCCGGGATCAGTCAAATCGATACTAAGATTTCTCTCCCAGTTGAAGTTCTCACATGTTTTCCCTGGTTCAGTCAAATCGATACTAAGATTTCTATTCCAGTTTTAAAAGCTATGAAGCCTGGAAATCAACCGGATAACAACTTAATTTCCCCATCATACTGTGAAGCCTGGAGCACGACCAGATAACAATACAAAATACCATGAAGCCTGGAATCTACCAAATAGTGGTATATCTCAAATTCAAGCTATGAAGCCCAGAAATCGACCGAATAATATCTTGATTTCTCCAAAATACTACGAAGCCTAGAATCGACTAGATAGTGGTATTCAAGCTATGAAGCCCGGAAATCGATCGGATAATATCTTGATTTCTCCAAAATACTACGAAGCCTGGAATCAACTAGATAGTGGCATATCCAAAATTCAATCTATGAAGCCCGAAAATCGACCAGATAATATCTTAATTTCTCCAAAATACTATGAAGCCTGGAATCGATCAGATAGTGGTATATCTCAAATTCAAGCTATGAAGCCCAGAAATCGACCAGATAATATCTTGATTTCTCCAAAATACTACGAAGCCTGGAATCGACCAGATAGTGGTATAAGACAACGTGAAGCCTGAAGCACGACCAGATAACGGTATAAGACACTGTGAAGACTGGAGCACGACCAGATAGCGGCAAGAGACACTGTGAAACCGGAGCATGACCAGATAACAGTATGAGGTACTACGAAGCTTAGAATTCGACCAAATAGTAGTTTACTCGGCCAATTACTATGAAGCCTAAAAATTGACCGGATATCAGTATGCCTTAAATTCAAGTTGAAACCCGGATCCGACCGGATAACCACTTAATTCCTTCTGAAGCCTGGAACACGACCAGATAAGAATTGAGAAATTGAAAAGCCTGGAGCACGACCAGATAGCAAGTATAATCTCATCTCCCTAGTAAGTCACTGTGAAACCTAGAGCACGACCAGATAGAAGTTAATCTTATTATCCTCAGCAAATCACTATAAAGTCTGGAGCACGACCAGATAACAGTTCACTTTCACCTCCTCGACTAAGAGACGATTCCCCAGTAGAGTAACACACAACTGAAGCTCCTAAAAGTCTATTTCTCCCAAGACAGAGACCAACATCCCTCAGCAGATTCCTCCTAAATGACAGGAACAGGAATTCTCGTCAATGGAATATCTCGAGAAATCAACATCCTCTAGATGGCATCTTTAAGCCCATCTCCGACGATAATCCATTGTATCCTTCAGATGGCATCTTTAAGCCAATTTCCAGTGACCTTCCGTCATCACCTCCTAATGGCATCTGTAAGCCCATTCCTGATACTACCTACATAGTCCAGCACCATCTCAGATGAGTGCAAATTTATGGGCACTCTAGTGTTCAATCATCTTCCACCTTCAGATTACGAAAGGCAGACAACCAATCTACATCCTTAGGTTTAAGAAGATTGAACAGGGGAAGATTTTGTGCCCCAAAATTTTCCCTCTCATTTTACTCAACACATGCCCATTGAGGTCTTCAACTTGCTCAAGGATGCCCAAGAGTAGACTAGACAAACTCTCTCCTAAGGCAATGTACCTCAAACTAGGGTCTCCATTTTCATCAGGATGTGTGAACTCCAAAGGTCCCAATTGCTTTCCATGGTCCTAATATGTTCTCAAGATTATCCATGTAAAGTTTAATGCCCTGCACAAGAAGTTTGCTCAGTTAACTGCCCAGATGCCTGAAAATCAATTGTACTAGGTCAAAAGTTAATTGTGGCCCACATACAGTCAAACTTCAAGATTTTTGGTCAACATCAATATTTTGAAGTGATATCCATCATTTGATCAATCGTCAACATCATTCCCCAAATTCATCAAAAACCCAAAAGTTGCTAAATTAGGGTTTTACAAGAAAAGTCAACCAAACTTTGACCAGGTATAACTTCTTCATACTTTATTAGAAAATTTACATCCAAGGCTCATTTTGAAGAGAATGCAATTCCCTACAATTCATCTTCAGCCCACAAGTTCAAAATATGCACTCATCAAAATATATGAATTTCTACATTATAGGTCCTCTTGAAAAGTCAACAAAAACACCTTTTGGGTCAAAGCTTCTTACATGAACATGGAAGACCCAATTGAGATGAAACCAAAAGGGTTGTTTAGGGGACATTCTAAGCTTTCTAAAAAGTACAAGAAAACCTCTCTAGGGTCAAAATTGGAGGAGATATGCCTTGTCAAAGTTGACCATTTTTGAAAAATTGCCAAAAGTCAAATATGCTCAAAAGTGCATTTTTTTTGTTAAATGGGCCTAGCATTTCATGATTGAATCTTGTTTGTGACATGGCCCACGACCCAAGTCAGCATCTACACTTTATTTTATTCATTATTTATTTTATTTTGATTTTTTATTATTTAAATTCAAATTAAATCAAATAAATAACAAAAAATGAAAAAGATTGATTTTTGATCTGATTTTTTGTAGGAATCAAATCCAATTAGGCTGACAAATCATATCCAAATCGTGCAAAGTAAATTGGAGAAAAAACTAGAAAGATTAGGCCTATTTTAGAAAGATATCATACAAGGATAAAATCAAATCCAATCTCCTTAATTCACGAAGATACAATGCGTTTTTGTTGACCTAATGTATTCTAGTACAAATATAGAACATAACCAAGGCGCAAGAACAAGGTTTAGAGGTCGTGAAAGCTGGAAACAAAAACTGAAAAAATTGGATAAAAGTGGTGAATTGTTTGCCAACATAGAGGACAATTCAAAGTAGTTCAACACCCCCAATCGTTTCCTAGACATCTCCTGAAGCTAATAGGATCCTTTGCACGCCTCAAAACTCCAGGAATCAGCCTCCACGTCTCTCACGGTTTGGCATGTTTCTTGAATTTGATTTTGGTTATTTACGCACGGTTAACAACTTTTAAGCATAGCATGATATTTGTATCATCATTTGGAATGTTTTTCTTTACGTAATTTTGTGTTTTGATTCCTGTACGCGTATTTGCCATTACTTGGGTTTAGCTTGCCCTTTTAGGGTTTCTCTGTACAAGTAAAATCAGGCCAAGAAAAGGATATCATGATGCTCGTGGCATCCAGGCGAATTGGTCCATGTAGTTAGAATCAATTTATCATGCGTTTTGTTGATTTTTAAAGCTTGCAGGGTTTTAGTTATGGCAGCTTGTCTGTAGGTAAAAGTGAGGGACCTAAGACGACGGACAGGGAAGAAGACAATGAATTGTCACCACCCCATGGTCCATTTGAAATCTGGCGCGCGTTTTTATATTATACAGATTTTTCATTTTTTTATATATTATTTATTAATTTTACTGTAGTAACAACTAAACATGATAGCCCAGATGGCCAAGGCGCACGTTTGAGAGGGAAAGAACCTGGGTTCGATCCCAGGTCCCAACATTTTCTTTATTTTCTAACTTTGTTTCAACAGATCATGTGCATGCACGTTCCATGCTCCTACCATACATCCAACCATCCAGCCACTGGATGCATCTTTAATCTGATCCAGCGTCCCACACATCAAGGACCAGGTACACTCTCCAAGCGTGGCTGCACAAAATCGGGCGTGGGACTGGGCTGATCAGCATAATGGGCCTGAACAATTCAACTTACACCTCCCTTTTTCAACAATATAGGTCCATCTCTAAATCTTTTATTTTAATTCTTTTTTTTAATTTTGTTAATTATTTTCTTTTTACAAAAATAACACAAAAATCAGTTTTTTTTATTAAATAAAAAAAACACAAAAACATCAAAAATTATTTTTTTCATAAAATATTTTATTTCCTTAATTAATTAGATTAATTCAATTTAGGGAAATTTAATTTCTTTTTATATAATTTAAATCAATTAGAAATTAGGGTTTTAATTTGTACATAACCTAATTAATTTTCTCTAAAAAATAAACCTAAATATTTTTTTGATTAAATTTTTAGGTTTCTTTAATTATTCTCGCATTTAATTCGCCGCGCGCATTTTTTTAATTTCCTTTTATTATTATTGTAACTGTTTCGAGGTTGTAATAGATTAATTAGGGTTTTAAACTTCCGCATTTCTATTTTCAGTCAAGATAATTATGTATCTGCAAAAGCCCTGTAATAGCTAGGACTTTAAAACTTTCCGCATTTTAATTTTCGCAAACTATAAACTGCTTAGATGTATGTTAATAGGATTGTACGAAAAGACTAATTGAAAATTAAAACGGTAGAAAACTCTAAATGTGCAAAGATAAATTAACAGAAAACATACACTTCGGTTAAATGGTCATGAAGTATAAGGTTTGTTAGTGGTCGTCCTCTAGCCCCAAAAGATTTAAAATGACCCATTCGGATGTTGCCTCGGAAAAAGATCTTTAAGGCTTTAGGATGATTACTTACATTTCCTAACATTGCTTTTGTGATCGTACTTGTCCCTTCGAATGTCCCCGAAAACTCAAACGATGGTGCTACCTATTTCTCAATTATGGGATAGCATTGTCTAAAAGGAAAATGAACATACTTTTTTCGAGTACGTAGAAAACTCTTAAGTACATGCTCAAACAAACAAATTTTTTCACACCAACACTTTCTAAACAAAGTTTTCAAAAACAACTTCGTAACACTCTTGAGGATATAAACAAGGGTTAAAACAAAGTTAAACAAAAACTTTTCAAAACAAATCACACACAAGCAGTTTTCAAAATGAGCAAGTACCTAAGAGCCATGGAAAACCATGGAAGAAAGGGTGCTAACACCTTCCCTTTCTATAATCTACCCCCCATACTTAGAAACATTCTCGAAAAAGGTTTTTTCTGTTCTTTTTCCTTTTCCTGATTGGGTAAAATAAAAGTCGTTGGTGACTCTTGCTTACCGCGACATTTTGCAAACAAAAAACGCAAAACAGTATTAAGAGTCGGTTCTGCCACCATATCAAAAAGGTGAATACCGAAATACTGAGAAATCCAGAAACTAAGAAGATCATGTTCAAGCCGCTGAAGATCGTTGAATCACAAATATCGAAGATTCTTTGAAGAATCAATGAATCGCCATAATGATGATGAATATCTACTGAATCCTTGGTGTAGTACTGGAGCGTGTTGTTGGTTGAATCGTCGAAGCTTGAAGAACATATGGTGAGAGCGCAGAGGAATTTTGCTGGAGCTTTTATTTGCGAATGATTGGTTCTAGAGAGAGAGAGAGCAGAGAGGAGATGAAGACGATGATGATTGAAGTTTCAGAGAGAATGATGCAGAGAGAGATCCTGAGAGGTGGAAGAAGAAGGTTGTGGAGAAGAGGATGAAGATGTGAAGCGTAGAGAATTTTTTGAAGGTGATGAAAAAGAAAAATGGAAAGATGAATCAGAGATTTTTCATGGTGAGTTTTTTCTATCTCTGATTTTCTCTGGCTTTTCTGGTGTGAACGAATAATGAGTTGTGAATCCTCTCTCATTCTCTTTCTGTTATAATTTGTCCCTTCTGTTAGTTGGAAGTTTGTTACGTTTACCAGATTGGTTAGAAGCAGTTAGGTGGTTAAGAAATTCTGTTAGAAGCGGTTAGGGAATTAGTTGACTGTTGAAAAATCTATTGGAGGTTGTTAAGGAATTAGAAGATTTTGTTTCAGTTAGGAAAGGGAGTTAGAAATTTGTTAGGGAATTTTGCAAGGATGTGGACGGTCAGAAATTTTTTTGTTAGGCAGTGGTTTTTTGAGATTTTGTTATTATAGGTTAGTTTTGGAGTTTTTTTGGAAATTAGTTGGAAAATGGTTAGCACGAGTTTGAGAGGTTATGGACAAGGCTGTTAGGAAACAGTTGCTTGTAGAGGTTAGTTGATGTTAATAGTCTGTTAAAAACAGTTAGGAAATCTGTTAGAAAATGGTTAGGATGAGCTGAGTTGGTTCCTGGGCCAGTTTGAAAGATGCTGCATTGATTTGGCCATATTTGTTTGAAATTTTATCAATTATTTTCTGTGAAGCTTTTCCTGTAACTGAATATGTTACATCGGTTATGATCTCTACTAGAAGTCAGTTTTTTTTAGAGGAAATTATGTTACTTTCCTGTTTTTTGTTGAAATATGCAGGGTTGTTTGTATTGTGGCATTTAAGATTAGTTATTTAATGATGCAAGGTTGTTTTGGGTGATACGGGCATGTTTTCATGGCAAGAGGTTTGAAGGAAATGATGAAAATATCATGGTTCAGCACATAGTAGTGAGTGGTATGAAGAGTTGTTCGAAAGAAGAATTGGCCGTGGAGCATTGTTCTTGAAGACTTAGGATAGGTTTATGCTTTGTTTTACGTGTAACCTGAACGTAACCATGAATGTTTTATCTGAAACTTGAATGATTTCGATGCAAACTTGAAGCATTCTTTTATTATACTTGAGTTTTCTTTTGTGGTGTAATTGGAATGAAGTATTTGAAAACTTGGCAAGGTAACAAAGTACTTGAAACATGGAAATACACCGTAATCTTGTATTGTGACTTTGTAAATCCAAACGATACATTTTCCAAAACATCTTTCTCTTTCTAAGTTTCAAGCACTTTCCATTGGTTGACTCATGAAGTCTTGCACTTTAAGAACGTAAGAGGACTTTCATCTTTCCAATGCTTTTATTTGACATTTCAAAACAATCTTCAAATTGCAACTTGCATAACCTTAATATTTTTTCTTCAACCTCACTATTTTGGATGCTTGAATGTCTTTAAATGAAAGATTATTGGTTCCTTCCTTGCCCATAACAATTTGAATGAAATCATGGATGAAAATCCAAAGATTCATATAAGACATAGTAGGAAGACTTATAACACCCTTAAGTTGATAGCACAATTGCAGTTCTGATTATTGAAGTGAGACACCTTATACTGATCATTAATCTCTAAAATTAATTGATCACTGCAAACACCACGAAATGCATCTTTGTCCATGATCCCTGAGAGCTTTAGGTAAACATAAGCTCTTATAAGAAACCTTAATCCAATGAAACCTTAATTTGCCACGTATACCACCAAGTTTCCTTCAATAACTTTCATTTTGATGAAATCCCTTAAATGATGATATCCATTGATGAACTCAAGACTTCACTGAGAATTCCCCTTGAATAGCACATTGATTAGGGAAATAAACCCTAATCAAATGATGATGATGAGTACAGGAAGATGATGCTTGTAGAGTCTCTATTCCATGGCT
Organism: Vicia faba; assembly: GCA_948472305.1. NCBI lineage: Eukaryota > Viridiplantae > Streptophyta > Magnoliopsida > Fabales > Fabaceae > Vicia > Vicia faba. The sequence continues at coordinate 1,452,114,702 of OX451739.1, forward strand.
CATGCTCCTTGGGATGAGACTTTGGAATGCCTTGTGTTGTAAGCAACCATGTAGTTCTTTCACATGACGGATTAGTGAAGCCAAATTCTTGAAGAAACAAGAATCTCTGATGATGTACAGTCAAGTCGTGAGCATTCATCGGATGTTATTGAGTATAGGGCATAAACCCTTATCAAGATTCTTGAGCATTCTTAGTTGAAACAAACCCTGCAAAAGATAGAGAAATCCTAATGTACAAGCGAAACCTTGATCTCCATGACACTTGATTCAAATACCAAACCTTGATTATTAGTGTATGCACGATGCATTAGATGACCTAATGGAGGAGTATGTACATGACGATGCATAAGACAGATAAAAGTGAGAGGATAGGAAAAATTTGGGGTATTACAGCTGCCCCTATTTAATCGTCTTAAAATTGAAAGTGCGATTGACGTGTGCCTTTCGGAAGTTCAAGGTTGAAGATGATTAAATACCAATGCCAAAAATTTGTTCTGAAAGATGGTGTAAGTGTTTATTTATTTTTGTGGTATCTTTTGGGAAAAGAATTTTTTGTTTTTTCAGTGAAGAGATGGAGATTGGACTTGTAACATAGTGTGATGCCAATACAAGATAAAGGTTGGTACAAAAAGACAGCGGACAGGTTCTACGGGCGACCTACGATCATAAGGTGAAACATGAGAGTGATTTGACAGAGCACCTAGCCTAAGGGCGATCTCAAGTTTGACGATGATCTAACGAAGAACCTAGCCAAGAGGCGATCTCAGGTTCGGCGATGATCTATGGGAAGAACCTAGCCAAGGGACGATCTCAGGTTCTAAGATGATCTGAGGAAGAACCTATCCTACGGGCGATCTTAGGTTCGACGATGATCTATGGAAGAACCTATCCTACAGGCGATCTCAGGTTCGACGATGATCTAAGAAAGAACCTAGCCTACGGGCGATCTCAGGTTCGAAGATGATCTATGGAAGAACCTAGCCTACAGGAGATCTTAGGTTCTAACATGATCTGAGGAAGAACCTAGCCTACGAGTGATCTCAGGTTCTAAGATGAACTATGGAAGAACCTAGCCTACATGCAATCTCAGGTTCTAAGATGATCTGAGGAAGAACCTAGCCTACGGGCGATCTCAGGTTCTAAGATGATCTGAGGAAGAACCTAGCCTACGGGTGATCTCAGGTTCGAAGATGATCTGAGGAAGAACCTAGCCTACGGGTGATCTCAAGTTCTTAGATGATCTATGGAAGAACCTATCCTACAGGCGATCTCAGGTTCTAAGATGATCTGAGGAAGAACCTAGCCTACGGGAGATCTCAGGTTCTAAGATAATCTGAGGAAGAACCTACCCTACGGGCGATCTCAGGTTCGAAGATGATCTGAGGGAGAACCTAGCCTACGGGAGATCTCAGGTTCTAAGATGATGTGAGGAAGAACCTAGCCTACGGTTGATCTCAGGTTCGAAGATGATCTGAGGAAGAACCTATCCGGGCGATCCCGGGTTCGACGATGATATATAGGATGAACCTAGCCTATGGGCGATCTCAGGTTCGAAGATGATCTAAGGAAGAACCTAGCCTACGGGCGATCTCAGGTTCTAAGATGATCTATAGGAAGAACCTAGCCTATGGACGATCTCAGGTTCGACGATGATCTAAGGAAGAACCTAGCCTACGGGCGATCTCAGGTCCTAAGTTGATCTATAGGAAGAACCTAGCCTACGGGCGATCTCAGGTTCGACAATGATCTAAGGAAGAACCTAGCCTACAGGCGAACTCAGGTTCTAAGATGAATTAAGGAAGAACCTAGCCAAGAGGCGATCTTAGGTTATAAAGAGAGACCTACGGACGATCTGCTAGGGAGTACCTACGGGCGATCTACCAAACACTAGGCCTACAGTCGACCTACAAGGGAATCTAGATCTATGGTCGATCTAAGATCCTAAGGTAAGAACTACTGACGGTCTACCAAAAACTAGGTCTACAGGCGACCTACAAGGGAATCTGGATCTACGGTCGATCTAAAATCATAAGGTAAGACCTACGGGTGGTGTACCAAAAATTAGGTCTACGGGCGACCTACAAGGGAATCTAGATCTATGGTCGATCTAAAATCATAAGGTAAGACCTACAGTCGATCTACCAAAAACTAGGTCTACGGTCGACCTACAAGGGAATCTAGATCTATGGTCGATCTAAGATCCTAAAGTAAGACCTATGGTCGGTCAACCAAAAACTAGGTCTACGGTCGACCTACAAAGGATTCTAGATCTACGGTCGATCTAAGATCCTAAGGTAAGACCTACGGTCGGTCTACCAAAAACTAGGTCTACGGACGACCTACAAGGGAATCTAGATCTACGGTCGAACTAAGATCCTAAGGTAAGACCTACGGTTGGTCTACCAAAAACTAGGTCTACGGATGACCTACAAGGGAATCTAGATCTACGATCGATCTAAGATCCTAAGGTAAGACCTACGGTCGGTCTACCAAAAACTAGGTCTATGAACGACCTACAATTCTAAGAAGGTGGTGGTATTGGTCACAACACGATAATTGGAGATACGAGAATGACCAAGTTTATTACATTGAATTTGTTGGGAATTGTGAAGGACAGATAGACACAGACGAATGTTTGGATAACTGACACGGATTAGTGTTTAGGAAATTGACACATACGAGTGTTTGGATCAATACAGACGGGTATTGAGAAAATATACAGACGAATACCAAGGAAAGTTTAAACACAGACGAGTGTTTGGGAGGCTGACACAGATGAGTGTTTATGAGTTGACGTAGACGAGTGTTTGGAGACCGACACAAACGAGTGCTGGGTTTAGACTTGGTGTATTAATTTTGCTGGGCATTGAAAAGGTGAAGGTCATCGACTGGGGATTTTGGGAATGATATCCTCTTGTAGGGATGTATTGTTGTCCTTGAATAATTCAGGTCTTTCGTGTAAGGTACCTGATCTGGCTTATACTTCGTATGCATGTTTGAATTTATTTTTCCGCAAAGATCCATTCTGATGGATCGGCTACGCGCCTTTGAGGATGCAATGTTATGCAATGATAGATGTATGCAATGCAAAGAAACAGACTTCATGGGTATAAACGGAGGCTCGTTAGGAGTTGCTGCTCATCACTAGGGATGCCAATACATATCGGCGCTGGAAACCTGTAGTACCAAAGATCATTGGGGATGCTGATAAGAATTCGCATTGGGGAGCTCATGATACCAAAGGTTATTGATGATTCCGCTGAAGATTGAATTCCAGACGAAGCGAGTTTACCGATACGCCATTGAATTCTCAACTGTGTTATTGGGGACGAGATAATCTGGCTCGACTTCTCTGCATCCTGAACATTTGAGGGGATGATAGGACTGAATGTACCGAGGAATGGGTATTGAACACCATGTGGATATCTTTGAATACATTCCCCAAGTTTACGCACACTGGGGAATTATCTCTTGGATCACTTGGGGATAAGAGACGAGCATGTACACCTACGAATGCCCCGGTTTAGCTCTACTGGGGATGCACTTGATTAACTCCTTTGGGGATGCACTTGCGCGTGCCAAGTCAAACGGTGACTCCAAACTTTCTGAATTCAGTTGGGGAATGAGGTTTGAAATTGTCTGTAGTAGATGAAGGCGGCTTCATGCACTGGCTAGGTCAGGGCGACCGTTATGATGCTTTTAGCTTGATTCATCGTCCCATACAACATAATTGGCTTGAATAACTTTGCAAGTACGGATACCGAATGCCCCTGTCTGGACGATTTCTGGAAGAATCTGTGCTGAGTAGAAGACCAAAATGTCCGTGCCACAATATGATATGAGGTGGCCTGCCCCAATGTCTTGATCCACGAAATAAACTTCTCTTGATTACAGCTTTCTTGGAGAGATCTGTCGAATCTTGACGTAACTTCCCCAGGTTGAATGAATTCTGAATAGATTTCTCGATGTGATAACCCCAATATGATGTCAACTTGAAGATATTTATCTATGTGATAGCCTCTGATTGGTTGAGCTTGAAGAGATTTATCGACACGGTAGCCTCTGATTGATAGCTTTGAGGGAATGCCCCAGATTTGGCTGACCTCAGAGAGATCGACTCTCGAATTGATTGCCCCAGATTGGCGGACTCTGCTAACTTCATCCTTGAAGGGTACTCAAATTGTAAAGTGTCAAGATATGCTTTCGCTTAACAAAATCACTGGTTAACATGCCCCTGGATAAGTCATTTCTCTTGTGGCAGCTGACTCTTGCTTCAACAGGGTATTCAAGCCTCTCTTCTCTGACAAGATTGAGCTCTTTACCGATTGTTCATTGTGTAAACTTACTTGATGTCGATCATTTGTTTTATATTTAAGTCTTGAAGCTTGAAAAAAACTTTGAATGAAATGATGTCACAACTCTGTTGTGAACGAGTCACTAGCTAGAGAGAAACATTTGCAAATACTTTTTTATGAAAGATAATGCAAGCATATGATGCCAACACAGATACTCAAACATACCTCTTAGGAGTCAGTTAAACATTATCTTGTTGTAGCACGCTTTCAAATTGACCCATGCTTCAATTAGGACTTTTATGGGTTGTAACGTGGCCTGGTTCACGGTTTTAGAAAAATGGATTTAAGGCTCAAAATTATTTGGTGCCCACCCATTCTCTAGGATGTTCTCCATTCCTATGTTCAGTTGACCCGATACAAGCATTCATCTCTCTATAAGAGTTTGCGATGGTTGAGGAACCACTGAGGCCTCTTGGATACAACAGTCACTAACTTCTGATTTTGGTGTCTGATCAGACGACTTTGTTCTTTGATGAGGATTTTCATTGGTAATCCTTTTCTCGCCTTTTAGGCTTTTCAATTTATTTCTTGCTTTCCCTAATTTTTTCTAGATAAATTCTTTTAAATTTTGATTTGGAAGTCCAGCGGGATGCCCCAACTTTTGCCTAAGCGACTTGTTTTCAAGTTTCGACTTAGCGGGGATTTTTGTTTCTTTCTTATTCGTATTTTCCATTTTGAACAAGTCTTTGATCTTCGTGTTGTCTTTGATTTGTAGGAAGTGATCGTGAATGTTTGATTCTTTGGTAGCTGAGGGATAACCATTATTGTATCGTCATCTGTTGACCTCCTGATGTGTGAGAGATACCCATTGGGATATTGTCAATAGACGTACGTTGTTGTTAGATGAGGGTTAACCATTATGGTTTTGACTTTCCTCAACCTTTTGATGGATAACAATTGTTGTATCCTTGGATGCATACTCTTGATGAGTTTTGAATGCTTGATCAGATTAACTGAACACTACCCGCCCCAAGGTTAAAATGAGGGTTTTCTCTGAACAGAAAAGAAACTCCTACTTCAAAGGCTTAGAGGGGTTAACGAGGGTCTATCTCCCTTATATCTCTGGTGTTTAGGAATAGAAGCATGGCCTGTACATCGTCAGCAGGGTCTTATTCAAAAGCAAACCAACCAAAGATTTTTGCGTTTTCAGATTATCGTCATCCTCCTTCCAATCTTTACCTAAGCATAAGACTTGGAAACTTGGCATTAATATGCAAGTAAAACATTTAAATGGTGATAACAAATGAATGAATAAAAACATAAGAACACTTCAAGACAAGCATACTTATTGCATTAAGATTTTCATTCAAAAATAGACAAGTTTCTATATACAAGAAATGCTTAAACAAACAAGTAAGAATGTGAATGAAAATGCAGTAAAGAAACCAATGATTGCCATCGTTTAGGATACTTGACTCCGTATGGACTTGTTGATTCTGACGACTTTTTATAGTCTTGATGCTTCAGTGGGAGGGAGAATTCCCCTTCAGATTTGATGTGAACATGACAGTCTTTGAATTGATCTTGTCTTGGACTTTGTCTCTGGATGACATACAATCTTTAATTGAATGGTCAGGTGCCCCAAAATATGCGTAGAAGATTCTTTCAAGAGAACGAATGAATGTTTCATCAAGAGAATTGGTATAAATTGCATCATGAAGCATCTCATGTCCCAAAGAAATAGTACAGTTCACCTTCTCTTAGAACAACAGAGACATCCAACTCGTGAGAAAGATCCTGGCAATTGGCCAAATAGGAATTAACTTTTGGAAGAGACGCCAGACAGGTGTTGGGATTTATACTTCAACCCCTTTACAGTCTTAGATAACAAAACCGGGTGCCCCAGAATAGGGGATACATCTAGCATGTGTATTGCAATCAGAAGAGATGTTTGTGGGAAGAGGACCCCAAAGATCAGAGCTGGAAATAATAGGATGTAATGCATTGGGATCACATAAACATGCTCATCAGGCTTCTTCTGTCTTTGCTTAAAAAAAATTCCATGAATTCACTAGGGGAATAAAGACTGGCTGCTGTCAAACAGATCAGGGAACGCAAGGCTGTGGAGAGTGCCCCTGATTGAATAGTCGGATGCCCCAGCGTGGCAACCACATCTGACATTGGTATCATGAATGGAGCATTAATATAATATCGCATAGTATATGGGAACCATCTTCTGATAAGATGTTCCAAGAGCTGAAGACTATGTATAGCACTCTATGATTGAAAGCATTCCCCAAAAGATGAGGAGAAGAGAGAACCTCTACTACGACAATAGGTGTAAGATTGTTGACATCATTATCAGAGCTTCCATGGCATGGCTCATCTGAGTCTTCCATCAATTATCTTCCTGCTCGAAGAAATTTTTGACCACGGGCCAAAGCTTGCATGTATACCACACGGAATTATTCCATAACTAATCCCTGAACACGTGACAATAAAAATCAAGTTGAACCTCTGAGGAGAATAACAGGCCTGAATAAGAATCCCCAATCTTTGAGTACTTGTCATGGATGCATGAATATGCATGGGGTGCATGAATGAATGTCATGTCATGTTCTGTCATTTCCATGGAATTTACGTGCTTTGATTTTGATTTTACGTAAGTAAAAGATGGAAAGGTGCAACACAAGGCTTGCAAATATGATTCCTTGGAAATAATAGAACATGTATGTTAAGCATGTGGTTAACCATGTTATGTATGCAAAGGCATAAGATCAAATGGGATCAAGGTTCCATCATTTCTGAATATGATTGTTACACTGTTTCTGAACCATATGAGTATCATCAAGTAAAAGGTCTGACATAGCTTCCGCACATATAAGAATCGAGTACCATGTAGATCTCCCATTGTACGGGATCAAGGCTTCTGGAACATCGGATACTGTTGAGCCTTTCATGAACATGCTGGGAATACCAAGATCGAAGGCTCGAATGAACCTCCAAGTAAATAAGTCAGGAACTCGGAAAATAAATCCGAGAACCATACGGTCACCAACAAAACACCATCTGCATAAGTGACTGACAGAAATCCAGAACATAACCATTAGAACCAATAGTCATTGTCTGAACATAGTCACCATCTAAACAGGAGTAACCATATCAACATAGTCACCAACTGTACCTGTGAAAATAATCCCCCCACTCACGGGTGAAGACTAGGTCAAGGTAAAGTCGTGGTAACTCAGAATCGAGGGTACTCCTGAAAAACTATCGACGTATCACCTACGTGAAAATGATAGCCCTTCATTTGTACTTCATCTGAGCATGGACGACATGGCGGCGATAGTGAGACCTAAGTCAACTAGCCGTTCATGTTACACTCTATTCCTAGGGTTCCTATGGTATACAACTCTGGCCTGGGTATTGGGCCTTTTACCTCATAGTAACACCCAACCAATAAGAAGCAGATCCAGTACAACAGTAGTATATGGAAGACAGTAAAATGCAATGCATACATATGCTCAAGTATATACAAAATGAGTAAATAAACTGAAAGCATAAAAATAAACACCAAAAGAAGGGAAACAAGAGCTAGGAGCGACTCTGGGATGGACCAGCATTTGGTCGATCTATCTCCAGTGAAGTCGCCAGCTGAAACAACCGGCTGAAAATTATCAAACAATGAAGTCACCATCGAACGTCTTTTATCCCACATGAAGGGAAAGGTGAACATCGAGAAAACCTGAGAAGAGAGAAGTCACGGTCTTGCGACCGATATATTGGGTAAGGGAGTCTGTTACGCGAGGGGAAGGTATTAGCACCCCACACGCCTATAGTACTCTACAGTATCCACTCTTGTTGTCTATCTTATGGGTGTGTTTAATCTATGCTTACTGTTTATTACTGCTAAAGGGAGAATGCATGCAAAAGAAAGGAGAAAAGAAAGTAGGGAAAATAAAATTGTACTCGCTTATGCCCTACCCCAATGCCTACGTATCCTTTTTGAGGAATCAGAGCTACCGTAGTTCGGCTCACATGTTTTTGTTTATTTGTTTTTTTTATGGATAATGTTAATTCCGCCTTCTTCCGCAGCTCGACCTTTGGAGACTTATGCGTTTGGCACAGAAGTAAATTAATCATGTCCTTACCTGAACAGGGTTTTAGAGAAATTGTGCTCGAGCGCACAAAATGGTTTGAATTGGTTTGTACTTCTGTCACCTTGAAAAAGGGTTTAAGTGAGATTAGCATGTTTTTGATTTTCTAAGAAAAGAAGTTTTAGTTTTAGATGCAAGGATGCAAAAAGGGAAGAAAAGAGTCTAAGGGAGACTAGCCTATCTCTAACCTAATGTTATCATACAATTGTAGCCCTACGTCAAGGATGAAAGGGGAAATTTCTACCTAATGTTAGCATGCATGGTTTACAACTTAAGGTATAACTTGCATCTGAACGGAGCAAGCACATCCTAAGGGAACATGGTATGTACAAGGATAAAGAAAACAATCTAATAAGATCAAGAGAGCACACCTAGAGAGATCCTATCTAAGTTAGCATGCCAAAGAAAGTCTAACAAAACTATCCTATAGGAAACATGCAATGAGAGCGAAGTCGTGATCTCAATTTCTAAATTGAGTGACTCATCGATCAACAAGAAATAAAGGAAAGCGGTAAAGTCCTATAGGGAGCATGCACTGAGAGCAAAGTCGTGATATCAATTTATAAATTGAGTGACTCATTGATCAACAAACAAAGAAACAAACACAAGCACAACACATATAGTGAATGAAGTGCGGAATGCCTGCTACAGGTCTTTAAACAATGACTTCGAGTGCACGCTCTTTATTTCCTACTTCTCATGGTATCTAGAAAAGCGGAAAAGTGCGAAAATGAGGAACAAAATAAGGTCACGATGATACCGAACAGAGAAAGTCCGTTGCCTCTTCAAAACCACGCAAGCAATGAGAAATATGTCAAGAGCTCCACCATAAATTATCAAGTTAATCCTGAAGCGCTTAATCATCACAAGCCAACATATTATCGCAAAATCAAGGCAAGAATAGTATCAAGAATTAATCATGAAATATGAAGGAAAATAACGACAAACTCTCAATTAAATTCTATAAGAAAAATTCTAAATTCAAGTAGCTTATTCTACTATTTTTTGTATCACCCTTTTCATCACAATTTTACGCTATCAAAATTAATGAAAAGAAAAATTAAAGGAATTATTGAAAAGAAATTCAGATAACCAAACCAAAGGGATGTGCAAGCTGAATCCAGGGGTATGATCAGAAATGAGCCATAGGTGCAAGGCCCAATTTAGATAAGGTTCAATCAAGGGGTTTTTGTTGCATCAAACTTTCACTAAAAATGTACATTGGGCTTAGGAAATTGCTTCAGTCAAGGGCCAACAACAATAACAATCTAGATTTTGCTTACTTGTGGTCCTCATTCTGATGTTTATTCATTAAAGAAATAAACAAAAAAAAACAATTGAATAGAGAGAGGAGAACGCAATGTTTTTAGCTAGGTTAATGAATGATGGTTCAACTTCATATGGAGAATCTGATCTTCTTCCCTTTCCATTCTCAATCGGCATGGACGGATCTCCGATCCAAATCAACACTGCACCACCGTTCGCTTTGCCTTCTTCGCCTCTCTCCGCCTTTAGTTTCATCATCTCAATCTCACACTCTTCTCCTTCGATGCGACAATCACATCACCTTCTCCTACCGTCTTCTTCAACCCGCGATGCTCTTCAAGAACCTCTTCTCCGATCAAAGTTAAACAAAACGAGGTAATCCGGTTCTGATTTGTGCTCTCCAAGATCCCCGACTTCTTCTTATCTTTTCTGATTTGTACATTTTGATGGATGAAGGTTGTTATGGTTGTTGTTACGCAGAACCGCTACGATGAGGAAGATGCAATAGAAGATTGTTGATGCAGACGACTGGAGAAACTTTGATGAAGATGGTAAAATCTCTGTGTTGATGTTGATTGAAGAATCGTGAGGAGAGTGACGAAGAAATATTGATAATGTTGAAAACGGTGAAGCAAGGCGATGAAAATTCCAGAGCGGAGCGACCTTGATTGAATGGGGGTAATGAAGCTGATCATTATCGTTTCAGAGAGAACCAGGAAGTGAGTTTTCTATCACTAATTTTTGTAGCCTTCTATAACTGACTTTTTGTTATTCTTTTTCTTCTTTGTTGTTAGCAAGTTGTGATGTTGATGCGAATTGCCGAGAATTCGGTTTCAGAATGAAGATTGATTTAATATGTTGATGAAAGGTGTATGCTGCGAGGAGAATGACGATGATTAAAGATTCAATTGTGTTTGGTGTGAAAGAATCGATAAGGATGACGATGTATTGATGAAGTGTTATTGTAGAAGCTTGAAGATGATGAAGGTGAAAGGCATATCTTGATGCGGTTCAGAGAGAGAGGTGAGTTTTTTCTCTAATTTTCTGTCCTTCATTCTTATCTCTTTCTGTTATGAATTTTCTGTTGGCTGTTATGGAATTGGTTGAGGAATTCTGTTAGAAGTGGTTAGGGATTCTGTTGAGCGAGTTGGACTTTATGTTTTGACAGCTGGGAGCGGTTATGCAGGGTAGTTAGGATTCTGTTGGGACTGGTTTTGTTAGGAATTGGTTATAGGTTGGTTAGAGTTAGGAAAAGCAGTTAGGAATTAACAGTTTGGTCGAGATGCAGGGTCTACAAAACATTTATTTTTGTTATAGGTTAATTAGGGAGAAAAAGTTTTGTTAGATGCTGTTTTGAATGGGTTAGAAAAGAGGTTCAGGAATTAGCTAGAATTCGGTTAGGAGCTGGAAGGCTGATCACTGGTTATTGTTTTGGTTTTCTGTTATGGGTTTTCTTGTAGTAGAAAAATTTGTTTTGCATAATTTGTAAGGGTTTAGAAAAGTTATGCTGAGTTTGTTAGAAATTGTTTCTGTTACAGGTAAGACTGCTATGCAGTTAGAAAATTAGCTGGACATTATCACTGGTTCTCCTATTTAATGTGGGGTTCTTGTATGAAGGGTTGTTTAGAGGTTGGAATCTGGCTAGGAAATGGTTAAGGAATTTTGTTAAACAGTTATGAGGTTAGATGCAATTCTGTTATGGTTTATTGTTGTTATTTCCTGTGACTAATATGCAGGGCTTGTTTATGGAAAAGGGAGGTGGTGACAGTGCTTACAAGTTTTGGTTCATGAAGATTTTGAGGGATGGATCATGGTTATGAAGGCAAAGCATGGTTCATGGTTATGAATGAGTGAAGATTCAAAACATGCCATGAAGATGAAGATGAACGGCACATAGGTTTAGGATAGTGTTCTTTTATGAAATTTGTAATCATTCCCGTCGATGTAATGTAATAATGTCAAATGATTTAATAGCAACCGAACTCGTATTTATGTGGTTTTGTAATATTTGAAACATGGATGAATTTTAATGAGATATTGGTATTTGATTTTTTGATATATCATGCTTTTTTGAAACTTGAATCGAAAAACTCTATTAGAAGCTTGCATCAATTTTACACGCCACGCTTACAATTTTAAGAGACTTCAATCCCCATGTTCCAATCTCCAATTCTCACTAACTTGCCTTTGAAGCAAACTCTTAGTTGAAGAATCATGCACACAACTTTGAGTTCGAGTTACTTGGACTTTGAATCAAACTCAACCTTTGAATTATCCCTTGAATGTATCATTGCGCTTTGATTATCCCAAAATGACTGAATGATCATTATTATAAGAAGTTCAACCCTTAACTCAGAATCTAATCCTTCAAAATAAGCATTGAATCTGTGATTTAATGTAATTCGTAATGAACTCAAAATAATCTCGTAACACAATTAAACCAAGCATTCAGATGAAATATCATGCATTAAGATATCCACAAACCCTAATTTCCGATGGATGGGGTCCTCTGAAGATATCGTTGCCTTGTGTCGCATATTGAAACTTCTTGAGCCAAAACCCTAACATACCATAAGTACACTATGATCTCTCCATGTCTTGTGCTTCTTGAATCATGAGTTGAATCCTTGAGATTTCAAGACTTAACTAATGAATAACTCTTAGTGCAATCCCTTCTTAAAGTCCACATGCTTAGGAAAATAAATCCTTATTTAGTGATGATGATGACAAACATAAGAAGATGCTAAATACCTGAACTGGTAACTTTTAGGCGACCATATAGGACGACTTATGTAGCAAGCAATCACAACCGCCTCATATGCTGAAGAACACAACAAGAATATTGAGGAAGTGGGGCTCTAGATGATGCGTCAAGCCTTGCAATTTGGTGTTAGAAAGAGGAGAATAACCCTATAGCTTGGTGATAAAGAAATCCACGAATTGAAACCCTAGCTTCAAACAAAACCTGATCGATGAAAGAACCAGTTGATTTAAACCTGAGTGAAGATAAGATCTTAAAAGCATATAGAGACCCTAATTCCTCAATATCTTTGATCACATGTCATGCTTTATTAATTAATGAATGAATGATGTGTTAGATTACCTAATGGGAGTTGTGCACATGAGAAAAGTGCAAAATGCATAAGCCAGATAAGAGTAAAGGGATGGGACAAATTTGGGGTATTACTACTTACTCACAATCCATTTTCAAAACATCATTTTAAACACACCAACACTTTCAAATGAAACATTTTTCAAAAGTTAACACTTTGTATGCGTTCTTATAGAGACGAGAATCATTACAAAGTTCACCTAAACGATGACACTTTTCAAAAATACTTTCAAAAGAAATCACAAACACATTTCAATCAAAGCATTTTCAAAGGGAGCTAGCAACTAAGATCCCGTAGATAACTACGGATAAAAAGGGTGCTAACACCTTCCCTTTTTATAACCTACCCCCCAAACTCAAGAAAATATCTCAAAGGCCTTTTATGTTCTTTTCACCCTTTCCTTATTGGATAAAATAAAAGTTGGTGGCAACTCTTGCTATCCGCAACAATTGTGATAAAATGCAAAACATCCAAGTCAGTTTTCCCAACGTATTACAGAACTGGCGACTCTGCTGAGGAGTAACTTAAAAGTGGGGTTCCCTTAGAGCTATATCACCTTTAAAATTCTTTCATTGTTTGACTTGTTTGATTTACATTTATGGATCCTTGTTTGGGTTTGTATTGATCCTCTACCCGGATCTGAGAACATCATTAGGTAAATATAAAAAATTATGGAGAATGTACGACGTAGACCGATATGGTTGAGACAATAGCTATGTTAGTGTGACACATTTGTGGGTACTAGTATCCCTTATGGCGAATTAAGAAGAATACGGGGCTGCTATATGGTGTCATGAAGCACTAACGAACCTTAGAACCTTTAATTTGAACAACTTGGCCATTAGGAAGTAGTGAGGTAGCCGGATTTGGTGCAGTCCGAAGTTGGTTGATACTAGATACTACGCTCATTGAGATCATACTTCTGGGATATTTCGGTCACCAATAAAGAGGCTTACGCTGAAACAATGCCCAATGAAGAAAGATCAATGATATTGAGATCCCCTAGAACCCGATTACTTTCTAGGACAGGTTGTACCAACTAAACTTCAAGAGGGTACTTACCAATGAAACCTCATGCAAACCTAAACCTAAGGGATTTTTTGCCTTGCTTGTATATGTTTACGTATACATAACATCATGATATAATACCATTGCATTTGCACTAACCATTTTAAGGACTTTGGAATTTATCTTTGTGCTATTTTGTAGGACATGGCTTCCATGCAAAGAAATACTATCCGAATCAACCTTGTGAGAGTGCCTCCTCAACTCAAGGAATTAGCATATAGGGTTTCCAACGATTCTCTATTCACCAAAAATACGGTCGTCTCATCAACTTGGTTACAACAAACTTTGAAGATGATACGGTACATGTGCTTTTCCAATTCTTTGACCCTAAGCACCATTACTTTACATTTCCTGATTACTAGTTAGTGCCTACTATGGAGGAATTTTCTCAACTTTTGGGTGTACCTATTTTTATCAATTACCCTTCACCAGTATTGAAAGAGACCCAAGGCCTGAGGAGATTGCCCGAGCTTTACATTTACAACGATCTGACATCATGGATAATTGGAAAACAAGAAGTGGTGTTAAAGGATTTCTAGCCAAATTTCTGTTTGAGAAGGCTCAAAAATTTTGGGAGGTTCTGGATTTGCAAGCTTTTGAAGAAGTGGTGGCTCTTCTAATATATGGGATGGTACATTTTCCTAACCCAGACCGACTCATAGATGTGAATGCAGTCAAAGTTTTTATATTTCTTAACCCGGTGCCTACTTTTCTTGGAGATATCTTGCATTCTCTTCACACTCGCACCATGAAAAGAAGGGGAATTCTTATGTGTTGCACTTTTGTATTGGCTAGGTGGTTTATTTCACACCTATCTCGATTTGTTTTGAAGAATGAGCAAGGCACGAGATGGTCTAATAGGTTGATGTTACTCACATATTCAGATATTCATTGGTGTTCTCGATCTTTGGAGGACATTACCATTATTGACCGTTGCGGGGAATTCCCTAATGTCCCTTTACTTGGAATTAGGGGAGGTATCACTTATAATCCTTGTTTGGATTTGAGACACTTTGGATGTGCTAGGAAGGCTGGTCCTCATGATGCACTTGTCCAAGGAATTGAATTTGACTATGAGAGTGATGTCCAAGGTTACCGTCAAATATTTGTACGAGCTTGGGGCATGGTAAACAAAGTTGATAGAAAGACTTTGGGGCATAAGAATTTCATTCCTTTGGAGCCTTATCTCAAGTGGGTGCGAGCTCATGCTCAAAACCTCACGATGCCTTATGAGGTCATTCTACCTATCATCATGGAGCCTATTATCGAGGGAGATGTTCTTTACACTATTATCCAACCTGACATGCCAACTACTCTCGAGGAGTTGCAAAGATATTGGATTCAAGTCAAAGGGGAGCGAGATACCTTTAAAACCCAGTTCTACACAAGCGAAAAGAAGGTTTTGGAGCTCACGAGACAACTTCATGAAGAGAGGAATTTGAATGCCTACATTTCACTGAAGAGGGTGTGCTCATGAGAAACTTGAGTCATTTTTGTTTTAGGAGTCTATTTTGTATTATCTTTGTTTCTTCCATTGTAAGCCCAAGAGGCATTTTTATAACCGTTTAAACTTATTAATACAACTAATGTTTGTTCCCTCTTTGTCTAAACAAATTTAAATCTTAAGAGTCCTTGAAATCATTTGCATACGCATTTCATGCATCATAACATAAGAAGGTTTTCAGACACAAGTTTCCTCATCTTTCTACTATTTATTCCGGTAAGATGGATATCGAGAAGACCGTGAAAGACTTGCAAAAGTAGAATTCTCAATTCCAAGAAACTTTTCTCACCTTGGCCAAGGGATAACAAGAGTTGATGTCACTTCTGGTGGCCAAAAAGAAGACCAAGAAGAAGGAACTGATCAACATGGGAAAAAGGTTTAAAGGCCCTGTCTGTCAAGTGCAAGTGGTTGAAGAGTCGTCCCAGGAGGAAGAGAACCATGACGAAGATGCAAGGAGAACTCGTGTTGGGGTGCAAACAATCAAGCTTCTAAGGATGAAGATTACTTTGATGAGCAATATTCACCGGTTGAAGATAAGTACAATCAACTAGAAGATAGGTTGAAAGCCGTGGAAATTCAAGTTGCACCTGGCTTGGATTTTGGTGATTTGGGCTTAGTTCACGGTGTTGTTATTCCCCACAAGTTCAAAATTCCAATATTTGCTAAGTACAACAGAGTTTCATGCCCAAAACTTCACTTGAGGTCCTACGTCCGCAAGATACAACCGCATACTACTGACAAGAAGCTCTGGGTACACTTCTTTCAAGAGAGTCTATCTGGGACTCAGTTAGAGTGATTTTACCAGTTGGAGGGTTCCAACTTTCATACTTGGGAAGATCTGGCCACCGTTTTCTACCGCCAATATCAGTACAATGCTGATTTAGCACCGACAAGAGTTCAACTTCAAGGAATGACAATGGGCACTAATGAAGGGTTTAAAGAGTACACGCAAATATGGAGGGACCTTACTGGTAGAGTTCAACCACCACTGACCAATAGGGAGTTGGTGAACATGTTCATGGGAACACTAACGAGACCATATTCCAACTTGCTAATTGGTAGCTCATCTTCTGATTTCACTGAGTTAATTCAGACTGGTGAAAGGTTCGAGAGTGGTATCAAGAGTGGAAAAGTTCCCATGGCATCTGCTGCTACATCAAACATTGTAAAGAAACCCTTTACTGGCAAGAAAGAAACCAATGTTGTTTATGGGTCAAGGGCCCATACCAAGAAGGATCACCGCCCATCTATTAATGCTGTTTTAATCTCCAATCCCCCATCTACTCAAAGACAACCACAACAAGCCAACCATCAAAGGTATGCGATTCCAAGAAGACAGTTCACGAGAATTAACATGTCACTGTCCCAAGCCTTGCAACACCTATTGAAACTTGGTGACATTGTGTGATCCACCATCAAATCCTAATGTCTCATCACCGAAGTACAATCCTAATGCCAAATGTGCATATCATTCCAATATCCCCGGGCATGAAACTGATCAATGTTGGGCTTTAAAAAACAAGATTCAAGATCATATCGACAACAAAACTATTGAGTTTGATCCACCTACAACTCCGAATGTTATAAATGCACCAATTCCAAATCATGGAAAAGGTGTCAATGAATTGAAGACACTATTTTTGTTTCCTCTGTTGAAGATTTGACTACTCCACTGACCATTGTTAAAGAAAACCTGCTGAGAGTTGGGGTTTTCCCTGGTTGTTTGAAAGACTGTAATTGTTGCGCAGAACAAGTTAATGGATGCAACTGGCTGAAAGAAGGTGTTCAACACATGATAAATAGTCATGAGATCCTGTTTGAAAGGACTCCATCCATCAAAAGTTTGACCGCTAAAGCTGGAGAAGTTTCTATCATAACGATTTCCAACAAGCCTCTTAGGATCTCTTCAAAGGGTCCTATTAGGTTTCTAACGAACCAATGATTTCTCCCTTGATAATTATTGCTCCTGGGCCGATTCCTTACTCCTCCGAGAAAGCAGTCCCTTGGAATTATGGTGCTGAGGTCCACTATCATATAATTAAGCAAGATTCCTGGATCAACAAATACAAGACTGATGATGTTACAAATATTGTTGGTTCTAGCAAGGTAACAAGAACTGAGAGGATTTTCTCTCCTAACATTTCACCTCCGTCTACTATAACGAAACCTATCCACATTACCATTAATAAGCCTAGTACTGACACTAGGGGTAAAGAGAAAGTAATTGAGCCTACCAGGACGGAGGCGCCAACCAAAGACGTTACTACTGAGGAACCTTCCACCCAAGAGATAGAGGAAATCCTGAAGATTATAAAGAAAAGTGACTTCAAGATAGTAGAGAAACTGGGGAAAACCCATCCAAAATCTCTATGTTGTCTTTGTTGCTTTGTTCCTATGTTCATGCCCAAGCTTTAATCAAATTTTTGAAGAAAGCGCATGTTCCACAAGAGACCATAACCGATCAATTTAAAAAATGTATGGCGAGTCTGACTGCTGACAATGGATTTGGGTTCTTTGATGCCGACTTGACACTAGTTGGAAGGAATCATAACAAGGCTTTACATGTCTCCATTGAGTGCAAAGGAACTACCCTTACCCATGTCCTGGTAGATATTGGTTCCTCTCTAAATGTTCTACCCAAAGGTGCCTTGGACCTGTTAGATTGCGAAGGTCTGGTGTTAAAACCAAGTGACATAGTTGTGAGGGCTTTTGATGGACCCAAGAGGATGGTACTTGGAGAAGTTCATATCCCCATTAAAGTTGGTTCACAAGTTTTCAAATCTACTTTCTATGTGATGGACATTCGTCTCGCTTACTCTTGTTTACTTGGGCACCCTTTGATACATGGGGCAGGAGCAGTGACATCCACCTTTCACCAAAAGTTGAAATATCCAGTCAAGGGAAAGATTGTTACTCTTTGTGGTGAAGAAGAATTCATGGTTAGCCACTTGAATTCGTTTAAGTATGTGGAAGTGTGTGGTGAGTTTATATAGACTCCGTGCCAAGCCTTCGAAGTGGTTCCTCCCATGGTTGCTGCCACTAAAATCTTTTCTGACATTCCAAAAGCTGATGAAGTTGTGCCAAGGATGGTTTCACTTAAAGATGCTCGCGGCGTGGTTGAAGATGAAAGTTGTACTATTTGGGGACAACTCCCTAACATTCCCTTCAAAGCAGACAAGTTTGGGCTGGGTTTCACTTCCAAATCTCAAAGGGAGGTCAAACGTGATCGCGTAGGAAAACCGCCGCTTCGCATTAGTAATCATGAAGTGAACGTCATTGAAGACTCTAAGGATAACGGTGACTTTGATGAATGGATTTACCCGACTGTCGATGAAGGACTCAACAACTGGCGTGCAAAAGATTTCATTCCCATCTCCTTCAATGAGGAATAATTACTATTTATTATTTTTTCACTTCAAGAACTTTTTTCTATAATTTTAATTCCAAACAATGACTTTAAACCATAGGCCTTGCCCGAGGCACCATGATCCATTTGTTAAGGGGTTGTTCATTTCCATATGCCATATGATCATTTAATGAAAAATATTGGACCTTTTGCATTCAAATTTTTCGCTCATTGTCTTTTTTTTCTTATTTGCATTTTCAAAATAGCCATGTATCTTACGTGCACACACACACTTGCAGATCCTCGTCTACGCCAGATATCATTTCCAATGACTCTGCTATTGCCAGCCATGACTTTGAACATCCAATCTACCAAGCCGATGACGAAGGTGAAGAAGATTGTGAAATACAAGAGGAATTATCCAGACTTCTGATGCAAGAGGAGAAAGCCATTGAACCTCACGAAGAGCTAGTTGAGGTGATCAACCTAGGTACTGAGACAGACAAGAAGGAGGTCAACATTTGTGCTAACTTAGAAGATAGTGTCAAAGGCAGATTGAAACAGATCTTACATGACTACGTTGAAGTGTTTTCTTGGTTGTATGAAGATATGCCAGGGTTACTGACATTGTGGTTCATCGTCTACCAACAAAGGAAAATAGTCCTCCAGTTAAGCAAAAAGTGCGTCGTATGTGGCCAGACATGTCTGAAAAGGTAAAAGGCTGAGGTAATGAAACAGTTTGATGCAGATTTTCTAGTTGTGACATCATACCCTCAATGGGTGGCGAATGTGGTCCCCGTACCGAAGAAAGATGGAAAGGTTCATATGTGCATAGACTATAGGGACTTCAATAGGGCAAGCCCAAAAGATTATTTCCCTTTACCGCATATTAACATCTTGGTTGTCAACACGACTCAACATAAAGTCTTCTCCTTCATGGATGGTTTCTCTGGTTACAATCAAATCAAGATGGCTCCCGAGGACATGGAGAAGACCACCTTTGTTACACAATGGGGCACTTTTCACTAGAAGGCCATTCTATTCGGTTTGAAGAATGCAGGGGCAACATATCAACGGGCTATTGTAGCTCTATTTCATGACATGATCCATCATGAGATAGAGGTCTATGTGGATGATATGATTTCTAGGTCGCAGACTGAGGAAGAGCACCCCGATCACTTACACAAGATGTTTGAAAGGTTGAAGAAGCACAAGCTAAGACTAAATCCTAACAAGTGCACCTTCGGGGTAAGGTCTGGAAAGCTTCTAGGTTTGGTTGTTAGTGGCAAAGGTATTGAAGTGGATCCGGAGAAGGTCAAAGCCATTCAAGAAATGCCAGCTCCCCATTCTGAGAAGGAAGTCAGAGGCTTCTTGGGTCGACTCAACTACATTGCCAGATTCATATCTCACTTAACTGCTACTTGTGAGCCACTCTTTAAACTGTTGAAAAAAGATCAAGTAATTAGATGGAATGACGACTTCCAAATAGATTTTGGCAAGATTAAAGAGTACTTGCAAGAACCTCCAATCCTGATGCCTCCAGTTGAAGGAAGACCTCATATTATGTACTTGACTATATTAGAGAATTCCATGGGGTATGTGCTGGGCTAGCATGTCGAGTCTGGCCGAAAAGAGCATGCAATATACTACCTGAGCAAAAAATTTACCGAATGTGAAGCCAGATATTCACTGCTCGAGAAAACTTGTTGCGCTCTGGCATGGGCTGCTCGCCGGATAAGACAATATATGTTGACTCACACAACTTTATTGATTTTTAAGATGGACCTTATCAAGTATATCTTCGAGAAGCCAACTCTCTCCGGACGGATAGCTAGATGGAAAATCATTCTAACTGAATATGACATCCAATACACTACACAAAAGGCCATCAAAGGAAGTATACTAGCAGATCATTTGGCCCTTTAAGCTATTGATGACTACCAATCCATGAACTTTGAATTCTAGGACGAGAATATCATGCTGATAACTGACTTTGAAAAACCTGGACCGTATGACAGACCTAAACAAGGATCCCGATGGACTATGGTTTTTGATGGAGCTTCCAATTCTTTGGGTAATGGAATTGGCGTTGTGATTGTTTCTCCCGAAGGTTTCCATACACCTTTCACTGCTAGATTATGTTTCGACTGTACGAATAACATGGTTGAGTACAAGGCGTGTATCTTGGGTTAAAGGCTGCCATTGACTTAAGGATCAAGTTCTTGGATGTATATGGAGATTCTGCTCTAGTAATCAGTCAAGTTAAAGGAGAGTGGGATACAAAACATCCTAATCTAATTCCTTACAAGTAGCTTGTGATAACTTTGATCCCATACTTTGAGGAGGTTACTTTTGAACACTTCCTAAGAGAAGAAAATTAGTTGGCAGATGCCCTAGCAACAATGTCATCTATGTTCAAGGTCAAATGAGATAACGAGGCCCCTAGAATTACAATTGAAAGATTTGATGAACCTGCACATTGCTACGAGATTGACACTAACAAAGAGAATCCATGGTACCATGAAGTGAAGAGATATCTTGAAGCAAAAGAGTATCCTGAAGGAGCTTCCATCAATGATAAGAAATTTTTGTGAATATTTTCAGCCAAATTCTTCCTAAGCAATGAAATCATGTACAAGCGTAACCATGATTCTACTCTACTCCGGTGTGTTGACAAGAAGGAGGCAGAGGTGATCATGGAAGACATGCATGATGGTATCTTTGGGACTAACTCTAGTGGACACACTATGGCCAAGAAGATTCTAAGGTCTGGTTACTACTGGTCAATAATGGAAACCTATTGTCACCATCACTCGAGGACTTGCCACAAGTGTCAAATATATGGCGACAAAGTTCATGTACCTCCAATTCCTTTGAATGTCATGACTGCTCCTTTGCCATTTGAAATGTGGGGCATTGACATGATTGGAGATATCAAACCTACTGCTTCCAATGGATACCGCTTCATCCTTGTTGCTATTGACTACTTCACTAAATGGGTCAAAGTTGATTCATTTGCCTCAGTCACAAAGAATGTTGTAGCCAGGTTTAGTAAGCATAACCTCATCTGTCGTTACGGTATCCCTGAAAGGATCATCACCGATAATGGAACTAATCTCACCAATGCTATAATTACGAAACTTTGCATTCAGTTCAAAATCAAGCATCACAATTCTTCTCCGTACAGACCTAAGATGAATGGCACAGTGGAGGCGGCCAATAAAAACATTAAGATTATTGTGCAAAACATGGTGGTGACCTACAAATATTGGCATGAGATATTACCATTTGCTCTCCATGGCTACCGTACCTCAGCTCGAACATCAACTAGGGAAACTCCTTTATCTTTAGCCTATGGCATGGAAGTTGTCCTACTATTGGAAGTTCAAATTCCTTCATTAAGAATTATGAAAGAAGCAGACCTGGGCGAAGACGAATGGGTTCAAACTAGATTGGATCAGTTAAACTTGATTGACGAGAAGAGACTGGATGCTGTTTGTCATGGTCAAACGTATCAAAAGTGTATGATCAAAGCTTTCAACAAAAAGATCAGGCCTCGAGCATATCAGGATGGAGTCTTGGTAATAAAGCGCATAAATCTTCCTCAAAGCGATCCCAGGGGAAAATGGGCTCCCACTTATGAAGGGCCATTTGTTGTTAAGAAAGTTTTCTCCGGTGGTGCCATGATGCTGACTACTATGGATGGTGAAGATTTCCCACATCCTGTGAACGCGGACATAGTTAAAAAATAATATGCATACAACGACCCGTTAGGTTGACATACCTAGGAAAAAATAAGGGCATCCCGGCGAACCAAAAGGATCGGGTAAAAGTTAGGGACATATGTAAATAAATTATACACCCAGAAAGTCGAAAACCTGAAAGGGCGGCTTGGGCAAAAATGGGTATCCTGATGGGCTGAAAACCCGAGAGGGAGGTCAAGGCAAAAGTTAAGGATTAAAGCGTATAACTATGTCCTATTGGATCACTACAGCCAGTTTTATTAGCAAGGTCCAAGTTCAATGGTATAAGATCAATTCAATCAACTTCTTTCAACGGCAAGGGGTGATGTTCGAAGACATAGGGTCAATAGCAAAGTTGGAACACAATAAGATCACTTCCACATGCCTTATATTTTTTATTTCACTTTGTACTCTTTTCATTTCTTTCGACGATTTCCTCTTACTATGATCTTTGTTTCCTTATACGTAAACGACTATTTATGGGCAAGACATCAATACAAATATACTTTGAAGTGCAAACTTTTTGTTTTTTCTGTTTTGAGTGCAAAAACGTCCAATGACTAAAAATTGAATGAACATATGCATATAAACATGATTAAACTTTTTAAGAAAATGTATGCTTGAAAACAGTAACAAGCATCTCCTTAAGGATTTGGGATATCCCCACAGAGTTACTTCAAAGAAATTATCCCCACAAAGTTGAACTCATACAATCCCCAACCAAAGTTTCAATCTCTGGAAAACCCTCTCCCCAGCTGAGTTGGTCCAAAAGAAGAAGTCTTTTGGAGTTCCTTCCTTAAGAATACACCTATCTTACAGGTCATCAAATTTTCTCTTCAACAAGGATTGTTTCCCCAGCAAACTACAATTTCTCCAGCTTGAGTTCACCTTTCAAACCATTACAAACCAATGAACAAAACCCCTTTATCACCAACAAAGTCATTATAATCCCCAATGGAGTTGGTGCTATTCCAAATAAGTTATTGTGAAGCCTGGAATCCGACCAGATAACAATTAACTTCAGTAAGTTACTATGAAGCCTGGACCCGACCAGATAATAGTTCAACTTCATTCCTATCCAAGAAAGTTACTACGAATCCTGGACCCGACCAGATACTAGTTCAACTTCATCCTACCCTCAATTTACTGTGAAGATTGGACCTAACCAGAGAACAGTTTGAGTTGCTAAAACCTGGACCCGACCAGATAATACTTGATCTCAATTTCAAGTTACTAAAGCCTGGACTCGACCAGATAATAGTTTAACTTATCCAATTACTACAAAGCTTGAACTCGACCAATTAACAGTTCAAGTTACTGAAACCTGGACCTGACGAGTTAACAATTCCTGTTGCTGAAACCTGGACCCGACCACATAACAGTTAACCTCAAGGATAAGTTTCTACGAAACCTGGACCTGACCAGATATTAGTTTTCCACTAAAAAAACTCCTCTTCCCTAGTAGAGCTTGCCACTATCCCCAGTAAGTTGTTGTAACGCCTGGAGTCCGACCAGATAACAGTTAATTTCTTTATCCCCAACAAGTTGATGTGAAACCTGGAATCTGACCACATAACAGCTAACTTTCAGGAGATAATTACCCAGTAGAGCAAAGGACAACTAAAACACCTGAACTCTAATCCTTAAACGGAAACCAACATTCCCTGCAGAGTTTGTCTCAAGCAAAATCAATGTTCCCCAGCGGAGTTCTCCTCAAACAACAAAGCAGGAATCCCCAGCTGAAACATTCTAACAACGTTTGAAGATGCATACTCTTCATCCTCAACAGAAATCCAGGATTCAACTTCCCAAAGCTCCCCATGATTGGTCAAGGATTTATTTTCCAAGACAAAGATACACTTCAACAATAATTCATATTCCATACATCATACTACATACACGGAAAATGCATACAATATAATCTCATTCATTTTGAGAACATCATTACACCATGCATACATCTGCATGCAACTAACCCTTTTTCTTGCAGGCCTCTTCTGGATAGATTTGATTCCCCAGTGAAGTCACCAATCACAAGACCTCTTATGGGTCAGATTCATTTCTCCCAGTTAAAGACAGGCAAAGGACATCTACAATTTCAACCAACAGTCACTCTGGATGGCATCTATAAGCCCATCTTCGACAAACTTTTCATAATTTCCCCAAATGGCATCTTTAATCCCATTCCTGACATAATCAGCTAATATGTCATCATCGAGTGCAAATTTATGGGCACTCTAGTGTTCAATCATATTTCACCTTCAAGTCAAGAATGACGAGCCCGACAATCTAACTCTTCAGGTTTAAGAAGATTGAACAAGGGAAACTGTTGTACACCCAAATTTTCCCTCTCATTTTTTCCAATATTCTCCTCACAAGATCTTCAATTGCTCAAGATTGCACAAGGATTGATCTGCTCAAGACACGTCCTCAACACTGATGACTCAAATTAGGGTTTGAGTTTGTACAAGGACAATTGAAATTTTAATGCCTTATATGACTTTCACGGGTCAATATGGACTCTCGAGATTGCTCATTTCAAGTTTCAAGCATTGGATCACAAGTTTGCTCAGTCAATTGAGATGATGACCTAAAATCAACGGTATTGGATAAAAAGTCAATTGTGGTCAACTTACAGTCAAAATTCATGATTTTTGATCCATCAACATTTTGAACTCATATGAACTATTTGGTCAAGTTTGGATTACAATTCCTCAAGAAATTTGACCAGATCACCAAAAGGGAAAAATGGTCAAAACTAGGGTTTTGACTGAGAAGGCTTAATTTTTGACTTTTGACCAAATACAGGACTTATTGGTTTGAGGCATGATATCAAGGGTTCAAATGCATCATATTTATCTAATGGCATGTCTCAAAACACTTCTCAAGATCAATTGATTGATAATGGAAATTTGGTCAATTATTGAAAAAGTCAACTATACACTAAAAAGTCAAACTTTGACTTTTTGATCAAAGTCAAGTTTCAAAAATTATATTTCACCAAGACATGTCAAAATATGAAGATTGTTCATCAAGAAATCAAAAAGTAAAAATTCAATTTGAAAAGTCGAAATTTCTAAGACTTAGAAATTTTTCTAAGTGTTGGAAAATTTACTTTTTTTCATGACTTTGTGCCAAATTTTCACCATGATGCAAAATTATTCAAAGAAAACTTCCAACATGAAAGTTGTAGATCTTGATAAAATCTACAAAGTTTCTTCACAAATCAAATTCTATAAATTCTTGGATTTTAAGTTATAAATTCATGAAGACATGTACATGAAACAAAAACATTTGGTGAAATTTTAACCTAGTTTAGGCAGATTTTTGACCTAACTTCTTGGACAAATTTCACATAGTTCCAATTTGATTTTGCAAAAATGATCAAAATATAAGTTGTAGAGGACGTTTCAAGCTTTCCAAAATGTCCAAGAAATCATTGAGATCATGTTTGAGCTAATAGAATCAAATCCATGAAGTTAGGGTTTCATTCTTGAATTACAAGACAGATTTTGTGATGAACATTGACCCAATCCATAGCCATGCTGCATAATCTTCACTTTTCAGGCCTCAAACTTGTATATTATTCCTTAATTGAATGCTTACATAACTAATTAAACTATAATACAAGTTTTTGAGCCATTTTCTGTTAGAACAAAGTTTGAATCTACTACCCTAAGTTAAAGTTTTGATGATAACAAAATGCAAGATTAAATAAATTGTATTGATTCATGTAAGACATATATGCTACCTAAAAATTATATTGTGTTTTACAGAAACTCTGATGAGTATCAGCATAAGAATATCATCATCAGCATCAGAAGATGAAATATCAACATCAGCATCAGAAGATGTTAGATCAGATGCCAGAATCAGAAGATCAAAGCATGTGCTTACGCTGAAGCTTGATGAACAGATCTGCGCGTAACAATCTAAACTCTGATCAAGACCACAACAATTCATCAGCACCTAGCAGCGTCAGAATAAGCCAAAGCCAGAACACGCTTAATTGGCAACGGTACTGTGCATTCAAGATACTTTATTACCAACGGCTTTATTCCAAGACAAAGATCTTCTCAATATGGAAAGAATGTAATTGGCATTGAAACGGAATTATTGACTCAACGTATCATTTTCAATGCTATATAAACAAATCAGTGAGGAACGGATTGGCTAATGCTCTACAACTCTCTACACGCCTAAAGAGATTCATCTTCATCCTCACTCACAGCAGGATGCAGGATGCAGCACACAAATACTCTAGATGAAAAGTCAGCTTGAAGACTTCCAGATATTTGAGATTAACATTCCTATACTCTGTGACAATACTTCTGCCATTTGCTTAAGTAAAAATCCAATTTTTCATTCTAGGGCTAAGCATATAGAAATAAAACATCATTTCATTAGGGACTACATTCAGAAAGGAATTTTGAACTTAAAATTTATTGATACAGACCATCAATGGGCTGATATATTCACTAAACCACTTTCTGAAGATAGGTTCAACTTCATTCTGAAACATCTCAACATGAACCTCTGCCCAGAGTGAAAATGTTTTAATTATATATGTTAACCTTCAGAATTTGTTTTACTTCACTGTGAACTTCTGATCAATCTTCCTTCAGAAATTTAGACATGCAGATTGTATCAGATTTTATTCTTAAAGATCTGAGCGTTTCAGTTCAAGGATAGATGTGTTGTTCACTAAATCAAACAAGTGTCATCCAGTCATCAGCTAAATTCCTGAGGCAGAACACGCGTGCACGCCTCTGAACAAGCAAAACGCTGATTGGATGCATTGAGACACATGTCGTTGGTAACTGTTCCGAATATCTTTCTCAAATCCCCCAATATCAGCAAACATTAAATGCGTGTAATCATGAGTTAATTCTCTTTCTTAAAAACGTTTATGTTTTCAAAACAGCTTTTGAAACTTATTTAAACCTCATTACTCCATTCATTCAATTTTTACCGTCTCTTGCAAACATCTAAATATCTCTGCATTTTAACTGTGTGTTCATCTTCTTCAAGAAAACCCTTTTCAAGTTTTTTTTCTAAAACCCTAGTGTGAACATGGCGTCCTCTAGCACTGTTTCTGCAGGTTCCCAGCAAGATGCTTCTTCTGAACAGTACCATATTCCCTTCAGAACTCTACTCACACCGGTGAAGAACTTGGAAGTTCTGTCTGAACTGATCGTTGATTTCAACAGTTTGAAAGAAAATGGCTTCGATTTGACTGAAGAAATTAGGGCACAAGGATGGGAAAGGTACTTTGATAGGTTGGTGGGTCCAACGTTCCTTGTATTGGTCAAAGAATTATGGATACATGCGTCTTCATCAACACATCAGGTTACTTCATATATCATGGGCAAGAAATTTGTGATTACTGAAGATCACATTGCTAGATTGATTGGATACAACGGTGGTGGCATCCACTGTATTGACATGGCAGAAAGAGCTGGAAACACTGCCATAGTTGCTAGACAGATTTTCACGCATGGGGTTCCATCCAGCAAGATCAGAGATTTGATGGATCAGCACAAAATCTGGGCAAAGATCATCTTGGGCTGCTTCAACCACAGGAAGCCCACAAGCTCTCCCGACTACATCAACATAGATCAGCAATTTCTGCTCTATTTTATTGCAAAGAAGACCAAGATCAACCTTGCTCATCTTCTGTTCAATCATCTGAAGACCAGCGTCAAGGAGACGAGAGAAGAAGAAAAGACTAAAAGGGATTGGATACCCTTCGGCAGATTAATATCAGATATTCTAACTGAGAATAGACTGATAGAACACCTGACAAAGGCACAGGAAATAAGCTCTCTGGAACCAGCTGTTGGCAAGCAGCTGAACGCCAAGAATCTGAAGAAGATGAAACTGATAGAGAATATCAGAAAGGAGCCCAGCGTCACTCCTCTTGCTGACATCACCAGCAGAAGAGTCCCTCTGAACGAATTTCCCATATTCTCTGAGATTGACTCTAAACCAGTCACTGTTCTCAGATACTTGGACGCGTGTAAAGATGATGGGATAGATCCTGATCTGAACATAAAAGATCTGCACCAGCAAACACCAGAGGTTGCTTTGAAGAAGACTAAGAAGAGAAAGGCTGCTTCAGAAGGACCATCCCAGCAGACCCCAAAGAAGAGAGGTAATCTGTCTTCTGTAAATGTTTTAAATTCATCTGTTGTTCCAACATTGATTCCAACCCCAGCTTCATATGAACTCCCAATTCCCATACCAACCATTGATGATACCGAACCAGAGTTTGACCCTTCTGAGTCACTAACCCTCAGAAGATCCCGTGCCAAACCCTTAAATCCAAAACCCACAACATCCACAAAATCAGAACTTGACAAAGTTCTTTCTGAAATTGATCAACGTTCTTCCACTCCCCATTCAGAAAATCCAAACACTCAACCAGAAACTACCCATTCACCACAACCAGAAACACCCCATTCTCCTCAACCAGAATATACACTCTCACCAATACCAGAAGATCCACAACCAGAACTTAATCCACCTTCACCTCAACCATCATCTCCACAACCTGAGTCTCAACACTCTGAAACTCCATCACCTGAACCTCAATCCCCTGAACATCAATCACCTTAATCATCTGAACCACGACCCCTAGCCATGGAATTTCCTGGTGGCACCACTGTCACTATCCCTCAACTTCCATCCTCACCAGAAACTACCCCCCTCATAATACTCCACACAGTCCAATAATCATTTCTGATTCTCCCACTCCCTCTCCTAAGCAAAATACAGAAGACCATAGCAAAACCTTCATCGATCTCATAGTCCTTGACCGTTTTGTTGTCATAATCAATAAAACTGCTATTCCCACACCCAAACAACCAGATGTTGCTTCTAGTATTTTGAATTTTGAAGCAGATATGCAGAGATGGATTACTTCTCTAAAATAGGCTAGTCTGGAAGTGATTGATCCCACTGTTGCAGACCATCTGTGGACACTCTTCAGAAGATGGGTATGCGCTGAAACCGTCAAGCTGCAAGACCAAAGCTACGCACAGACCCAACAGAACTTCAGCAATCTGCTGAAAGATCTTGAAGGTCCAGTTTTGAGTCATCTACTGAAGCAAACAGTTCTCCATCTGGACAGTGAGCCTTGGTCTGAAAAGCGTCCAGCATCAACAGTTCAACCAGCAGAAGATGTGTGTCAAGAAGAAGACATTGCAGAAAGCTCTCAGAAGCACCCTGACTCTGACATCTCTGAAGCTGCCTTGGACAAGCAGACTCTTGAAGAGCTGAAGCAAAATGATCTTCGTCTGCAGGAGAGAATGGATGAAAGTGATCAAAGGATGAAAGCAAGGATGGATGTTCAGGATAGCAAGATTGACTCAGTAGCCAGCATGGTGCATCAGCAGAAGGAAACCACTGATCAGATTAAGAACATGCTTAAGGCTCTGTTCACACGCCTTCCACCTGCTCCTTAAATTTTTCTCTTGATATTTTCATTGTTTTCTTTGCATATCATCTGTACTATTTTCTGGCTCTGAACTGAATACAATCGTTTTTCTGCACTGATTCTCTACTTCAATTATTTTTTCATTATGTGCACTTTTTGATTGCTGACAAAAAGGGGAAGAAGACTGATATTTTTCAATAACGGTGTACTGAGACAAAAGTCTCAAACATTCTAACACTCTGATATACTTGAATGTTTTTTTTCTGGTCTGCATAAGCTTACAGGTACAAGAATCTGATGCTAAAGGACTCATGGAATTAAAGGGAAGTAATAAACTCAGGGGGAGTTTTTCTGATCTTAACTCTGATACCTCTTTATCCCTTATCCTCTTATCTTTGATAACTTCCTATTTAATTCTGATACAATTTATTATTTGGTTATCTCTGATACTTTTCTCGTTAATTTTCAATTGAAAAAATTTAGTTTTTGTCATCATCAAAAAGGGGGAGATTGTTAGAACAAAGTTTGAATCTACTACCCTAAGTTAAAGTTTTGATGATAACAAAATGCAAGATTAAATAAATTGTATTGATTCATGTAAGACATATATGCTACCTAAAAATTATATTGTGTTTTACAGAAACTCTGATGAGTATCAGCATAAGAATATCATCATCAGCATCAGAAGATGAAATATCAACATCAGCATCAGAAGATGTTAGATCAGATGCCATAATCAGAAGATCAAAGCATGTGCTTACGCTGAAGCTTGATGAACAGATCTGCGCGTAACAATCTAAACTCTGATCAAGACCACAACAATTCATCAGCACCTAGCAGCGTCAGAATAAGCCAAAGCCAGAACACGCTTAATTGGCAACGGTACTGTGCATTCAAGATACTTTATTACCAACAGATTTATTCCAAGACAAAGATCTTCTCAATATGGAAAGAATGTAATTGGCATTGAAACGGAATTATTGACTCAACGTATCATTTCCAATGCTATATAAACAAATCAGTGAGGAACAGATTGGCTAATGCTCTACAACTCTCTACACGCCTAAAGCGATTCATCTTCATCCTCACTCACAGTTTGCTAAAGCTCTCATATTACTTACTCCATAGTTTTAGCATTCCAGTTCTCATAAGCTTAAGTTGTGTAGTATCACAGTTATGATAAACAGTTTTGTAGAAAACATTCAACACACTCATTGTTCATTTATCTGTAAGAAAGTATTTCCTTGAGAAACCGGTTTGTGGTTTTGACTCAAGAAGGCTTTAGCAGTTGTTAAAGAAGTTGTAATATTCAGTTGAGTATAGTGGATTAAGACCTCGTTGGAGAGAGGAGAAATCACCTTGACGGGTGGACTGAAGTAGTTTGAGATCAAACGAACCAGGATAAAAAATAACGTGTTGTCTGCATTTGATTTCAAGTTTTACAATTCAACCCCCCTTCTTGTGTTTTTCACTTCTTCATTGTCCAATTGATCATTCCATTTTTGGAAGAAAGTAACATATCCATTCTTGAAAAGTGACTTTAATTACAAAGTCAACTTGTCTTGAGCCTCTAACTTGTTATCCTGATCACACTCAACCCCTAAAAGTCAGAACAAGCTTATTTAAAGTCCTAACCACTCTAAGATAGCTTGGTACAAACATTGGAAACATGTTTTTCATGCTTGCTTCAAAAACAAGTAAGAATGCCATTACATGTGATTTCAAATTCTAGCTTGTTGAAGAACATAAAACCTCTTGCCTATAAATACATACACACATTGCAACCTAACACACGAATGGAGAAGC
The DNA here is from genome assembly GCA_948472305.1 of Vicia faba. Taxonomy (NCBI): domain Eukaryota; kingdom Viridiplantae; phylum Streptophyta; class Magnoliopsida; order Fabales; family Fabaceae; genus Vicia; species Vicia faba. The sequence continues at coordinate 1,452,146,438 of OX451739.1, forward strand.
CCTCAAACACCCCTAAAGTGAGAATTGCATAACAAACCTCCATTGTTGCATATTCTGGCCAGAAATCCCAAAATCAAAAACCACTTGTGTGTTTCTTGGCCTTTTGCTTCCAAAAGCTTCTAAACATCATACACAAACAGTCCCAACACCTCTCAAAGTTCTGTAACACCATTTTCCTCAACCTCCATAACCAAAAAACAGAGCTTGCATCTTGACTTCTCTAGCACGACTCAAGCACTTCCAACACCAAGTAAGGGGTGCATTAGCTTTTTTGGAACTTGAGGAAGCTAACTTGATAATAATCATCACTTGAAACAAGCTCAAACTCAGAATACGATTTCCACTTTTTGAGGTATTTTTCTGACTTTTCATCTCTTTATTTAGGCATTGTTAGGCTTGCATTTTCAAAGATAAAATGTAGATATCATTGCTCTGAAACTGTCCATGTCCATAGTTTTCATTTATATTGTTTGAGTAAGGAGAATTTTGAAGTTGAAGTTTCTGAAAATGTTAGGTTAGATTTGGTACCAACAGAAATTAATGCTCATCTTTGAGAATTAGTTTAAGTTATTTACATATTTAGAATCGCGGTGAAATTTCTAACAAGTTTGATGTTTGAAGTTTTGAAAATGGTTGAGAAATGACTGAGTCATGAATTTCAAATATTTTCTCTGTAAACTTGTGCGAGGTTGAAGACGAAATTCTGGCCATGGAAGTGATTTGTAATATAATTTCATTGTTTCAATTATAACACTGGATGTATAGCCACCCCAGTGGTAAGGCAGCGCGCGTATATTGGTGAGGCGTCGATTCGAGCCCCAACGCTGCCACTTTTCACAAGTTTTTTTCATTCATTTCTTCCTTTTTGTTCCTAACAAGCGCGCTGGGCTTAATAAATGGGCCTTTTTATTTTTGCTTCTCCTAACTCCCTCTTTGCAGAACTACACGCAGCCCACTTACATTTATTTTATCTCTTTTTTTTGGATTTAATAACAAAAATTATTAATGGGCTAGGCTTAACCAAAATCTGATTTTTAAACAAACGCCCAAATTTAACTTCTCCCCCTGACTTTATTTCTTTATTTTTTTTATTTTCTTATTTTTTTTCTTTAAATATTATTGTTATTATTATTAAATTATTATAAATATTATTTTTTTTAATAAAAAAAGGACAAAAATATCTTATTTATTATTTATAGTATATATACATTCATATTATATTTTTCAAAACAAAAAGACAAAAACATTTTCTTAAACAACTTCTTTTTTTTTAATTAAACAAATAAGTAGACTAAGGTTTAGTTTATTTTATTTTTCAATTAAAATCAATTTAGAATTTAGGTTTTCTTTTAAACTAATTAATTCCCTTATTATTTTGATTCATATTAAAACATTCTCTCCAAAAAAAAAAACCTTAAAAAAACTTATTTCTTTAAGTAAAACAATTTCTTTCTTTTAAACTAAGATTATATTCTTATTTTAGTTAATTATTTCCTTTTAATTAATTAGGTCAAAAACTATTTTCTTAACAAAATCCAAAACAAATCCATTTATTTTATATCCTTGTGTATTTATTCATCTTACATTCAATATGGTTGTAATACATAATTAGGACCTTTATTGTTTTCCATTCCCCATTTGTAAATTTGTATACCCCATCTCCAAATGATGTAATAGCGTAGGACATTTATTTTCTGCAATTTATTGATTTAATATAATTGTTAGTAATTAGGGTTTTTATGGAAAGATAAAATCAAAACTTAGAAAACCCTAAATCCAAGATAAATCAAGCATGAAATACAAAACACTTGCACACTTACACCTCTAGGGTTAACTCCACTTTGTTGCCTTAAGAAAAATGGTCATGTTATGCATGTGAGACGCTTTAGCAAAAACAATAAAAAATACAAGATCATAGTCCCTTGATGACGCTTCAAATGTTGCCTTACAAATGATCTCAGACCCTTAAGAAAATTGCTAAGGTATCTCAGAACATTGGTATCTATGATTATAGGATGATCCACGCCTGTCCCTTCACATCCAAATATAGGGCTTCTTACCAATCAATGTAAGATGACAATATCAAAGGAAAGAGGAAATGAACAAAATACTTTTGAGTAGGTAGAACGTTCTTAGTTGCTTTCTCACAATTCATTTTCAAAACATCATTTCAAACACACCAACACTTTCAAATGAAACATTTTTCAAAAGACAACACTTTGTATGCATTCTTATAGAGACGGGAATCATTACAAAGTTCGCTTAAACGATGGCACTTTTAAAAATACTTTCAAAACAAATCACAAACACATTTCAAACAAAGCATTTCCAAAATAAGCTGGCAACTAAGAGCCCGTAGATAACTACGGATAAAAAGGGTGTTAACACCTTCCCTTTTTATATCCTACCCCCCGAACTCAAGAAAATATCTCAAAGGTATTTCTTGTTCTTTTAACCCTTTCTTTATTGGATAAAATAAAAGTCGGTGGAGACTCTTTCTATCCGTAACAATTGCGATAAAACGCAAAACATCCAAGTCAGTTCTCCCACCGTATTACATTCACCAAAAATGATTTGTAATTCAAGAATGGATGTCCAACTTCATGCCTTTGAATCTCCTATCTTAAGTATGATAAATTCATGCTCTTGGATGTTTTGGAAAGCTAGAAGCATTGTCTATAACTTTCATGTTGACCAATTTGGATAAATCAAGGTGGAACCTGATGAAAATTGTCCAAGAAGTTGAGATAAAAACTGACCAAAACTCGTTGAAAATTTCTCTAAGTGTTTTATGAAAAATTTCATGACTTTAGGAACTTATAACTCAAAATCCAAGCACTTCTAGTGCTTGATCAGAAAAGAAAAGTTGTAGATATCATCAAGATATACAAATTTCATGTTGAAAGTTTTCTTTGAATCATCTTGCATCTTGGTGAAAAATTGGCATGAGGTTATGAAATTATCATGTATAAAAACACTTAGAAAAAATTTCTAACTCTTGAAAAGTTTGACTTTTCAATTTGACTTTTGACATTCTTGATTTTTTGATGATCAAGCTTTATATCTTTGAATTTCTTGGTGAAATGTGATCTTTAAAATTCAATTTTGATCAAAAAGTCAAAGTTTGACTTTCGGTGTACAGTTGACTTTTTCATTAGTTGATTAAATTACACCTATCAATCCATTGATCTTGAGGAATGTTTTGAACCATGAAATTAGTTCAATATATTGCATTCGAATCATTCATGCTTCAAGCCATTAAATCATGTAATAGGTCAAAAGTCCCTGATCAGTCAAATACAATCAAAACCCTAATTTTGACCATTTTGCCCTTTTGGTAAATTGAGTGCTTTTCTTGAGAGATTGTGAACAATACTTGATCAAATGATGAATAGGAATTTAAGATGTTGATGTTGGCTAAAAATCATGAAGTTTGACTGTAGGTTGACCATAGTTGACTTTTTACCTAATACAGTTGATTTTCAGTCATCTGGTCAATTGACTGAGCAAAATTGTGATTCAAGACTTGAAACATGACATGAGTATTCTTGGAGGTCTATAATGATCCATGAAAGTAACTTGAGGAATTAGAAATCCAATTGTCTTTGAGAAAACCAAAACCCTAATATGAGGTATCAGTGTTTAGGAGATGGCTTGACCTAGTCAACACTTGTATAGGCTTGAGCTATTGAAGATCTTGTGAGAAATATCTTTAGAAAAAAGAGGGAAAATTTTGGGGGTACAACAGCTGCCCCTGTTCAATCTTCTTAAACCTGAAGAGTTAAATTGGCGGGTCTGCCATTCGTGACTTGAGGGTGGAAGATGATTGAACACTAGAGTGTCTAGAAATTTGCACTCGCTGATGCACGAAGTAATGTGTTAGATGATTGCGTCGGAAATGGGCTTAAAGATGCCATTCAGAGAGGTGACAGAGAGTTTTCGGAGATAGGCTTATAGATGCCATCCAATGTGATTTTTTATAGAGATCAGAAGAAGTAGCAGAATAAATCTTTAGTCGATTTATACTGAATCAAGCAGAAGTCTTGAATAATCTTTAACTGGATAATGAATCAGTGTAAATCTTCAGAGCGATTTAACTGAACTAGAGAAAGTTTCTATCGAAACAGAATCAGGATAAAACATCGATCGATTTAAACTGAACCAGCAGAGGTTTTGAACAATATTTAACTGAATAATGAATCAGTATAAATCTTTGGAGCGATTTAACTGAACCAGATAAAGTGTCTACCGGAACAGAATCAGGATAAACCATTGATTGATTTAGCTGAACCAGCAGAGGTCTTGAATAATCTTTAAGTGGAGAATGAATCAGTATAAATATTTAGAGCGGTTTAACTGAACCAGAGAAAGTGTCTATCGGAACGGAATCAGGATAAATCATTGATCGATTTAAACGGAACCAGCAGAGGTCTTGAATAATCTTTAACTGGAGAATGAATCAGTATAAATCTTCAGAGTGATTTAATTGAACCAGAGAAAGTGTCTACCAGAACGAAATCAGTAAACCATTTATCGATTTAAAATGAACCAACAGAGGTCTTGAATAATCTTTAACTGGAGAATGAATCAGTATAAATCTTCAGAGCGATTTAACTGAACCAGAGAAAGTGTCTACCGGAACGAAATCAGGATAAATTATTGATTGATTTAAACTGAACTAGCAGAGGTCTTGAATAATATTTAACTGGAGAATGAATCAGTATAAATCTTCAGAGCGATTTAACTGAACCGAAGAAAGTGTCTACCGGAGCGGAATCAGTATAAACCATTTATCAATTTAAACTGAACCAACATAGGTCTTGAATAATCTTTAACTGGAGAACAAATCAGCATAAATCTTCGGAGCGATTTAATTGAACCAGAGAAAGTGTCTACCGGAACAGAATCAGTATAAACCATTTATCGATTTAAACTGAACCAGCAGAGGTCTTGAATAATCTTTAACTGGAGAGCGAATCAGTATAAATCTTCAGAGCGATTTAACTGAACTACAGAAAGTGTCTACCGGAACGGAATCATGATAAATTATTGATTGATTTAAACTAAACTAGAAGAGGTCTTGAATAATATTTAACTGGAGAAAGAATCAGTATAAATCTTCGGAGCGATTCAACTAAACTAGAGAAAGTGTCTACCAGAACGAAATCGGGATAAATCATTGATCGATTTAAACTGAACCAACATAGGTCTATTTGTTGCTGATGATGTTTATCTAATGATTGATCTTTCCTGAAAAGGTAAAGAATTAGTTGTGAAGCAATGTCATGATGCATGTATTGTGTAATAATGTTCTCAAAATAAATGAGATTATGCTATATGCATTTTGTATGCATATGTCATGGTGCATGAATGTGAAATGTTACTGAAGTAAATCTTTGTCTAGAAAATAAATCCTTGACAACTTCTAGGGAGATTCGAGAAGCTAAATCCCGAACTACTGTTGGAGATGGAGAATATGTGTATCTTCAACTTTGTTTAGAGTGTTCCGCTGGGGGTTCCTGTCTCATTGTTTTGAGGAAATTCTGCAGGGAATGTCGATTTCTGTGTGAGGGATAGAGCTCAGGAACCTTGGTTGTCCATTACTCTATTGAGGAATTATAACTTGACTGGGGAGAGTAAAAATTAACTGGTATCTCGTCGACTTCCAGGATTTGCAGCAACTTTCTAGGGATAGTAATGACTCCGCTGGGGACAAAAGGGTTTTGTCCATTTATTTGTAACAGTCTAAGGAAGGACTCGTGTTGGGGAATCTATAGTTTGTTGGGGGAAATAAACCCTGTTGAGGAGGATATTTTGAAGACCTTATTGGGGAGATGAATTCTTTTTGGGAGAACTCTGCAAGGTTTCTTTTTTCAGTTAAGACCAACTCAGTTGGGGAGAGGGTTTTCAAGAGATTATACTTGGTGGGGATAATCTTATTGAATCAACTTTGTAGGGATATCTCAAATCCTTAAGGAAATTCTTATTACATTCATATTCATATGTTCATTCAATTTTAATCATTGGACGTTTTTGCACTGAAAACAGAAAAAACAAAAAAGTTTGCTGTCTGAATTATATTTGTATTGATGTTTTGCCTATAAACAAGCGTTTTTGTAAAAGGAGACAAAAATCCTAGTAAGAGGAAATTGTCGAAAGAATGAAAGGAATAAAAAATGAAAATTAAATAATAGCCATGTGGAAGTAATCTCATTGAGTTCCAACTCCGCTATTGCCCTTATGTCTTCGAACATCATCTCTTGTCGTTGAAAGAAGTTGATTGAATTGATTTTATACCAATGAACTTGTACCTTGGTAATAAAGCCGGACATAGTGATTTCACGGGACATAGTCATACTCTTTGATCCTTAACTTTTGCCTGGACCTCCCTTTCGGGTTTTTAGCCCACCGTGATTCCCTTTTTTTCCCAAGCCGCCCTTTCGGGTTTTCGACTTGCCGGGTGTGCAATCTTTTGTTTATATCCCTAACTTTTTCCCGAACCTATTTGATTCACCGAGATGACCCTATTTTTGCCTAGGTATGTCAACCTAGCGGGTCATTCTTAGGTGTAGTATTTTTTAACTATGTCCGCATTCATAGGATGCGGAAAATATTCTCTGTCCATAGTAGTTAGCATCATGGTACCGCCAGAGAATACTTTCGTATCAAAAAATGGCCCTTTGTAAGTAGGAGTCCATTTTCCCCCTGGGACTACCTTGAAGAAGAATGATGCGCTTTATTACCAAATCACCAGTCTCATACACTCGAGGTTTGATGTTCTTGTTGAAAGCCTTGATCATACGCTTTTGATACATTTGACCATAACAAACAGCAACTAGTCTCTTCTCGTCAATTAAGTTCAACTGATCCAACCTAGTCTAAATCCATTAATCTTCGCCTAAGTCTTCTTCTTTCATAATCCTTAAAGAAGGAATCTGAACTTCCACAGGCGGGATAATTTCCATGCCATAGACTAAAGAAAAAGGAGTTTCCCGAGTTGATGTTCGAGCCGAAGTACGGTAGCCATGAAGAGCAAAGGGTAGCATCTCGTTCCAGTTTTCATAGGTTACTACCATCTTTTGCATAATCTTCTTTATGTTTTTATTGGCAGCTTCCACTGTGCCATTCATCTTAGGTCTGTATGGAGAAGAGTTGTGATGTTTGATTTTAAACTGCGTACAAAGTTTAATGATCATAACATTATTGAGACTGGTTCAGTTATCAGTGATGATCCTTTTAGGGATGTCGTACCGGTAGATGAGGTTATGCTTGATAAACTGGGCTACCACATTCTTAGTGAATGAGGCAAATGAAGCAACTTCGACCCATTTGGTGAAGTAGTCGATGACAACGAGGATGAAACGATGTCCATTAGAGGGAGTGGGCTTGATCTCTCCAATCATGTAAATTCCCCACATTGCGAACGGCCACGGAGTGGTCACGATATTCAACGGAATTGGAGGCATATGAACCTTGTCATCATAGATTTGACACGTGTGGAAAGTCTTCGAGTGATGGTGACAATCAGTTTCCATAGTCGACCAATAGTAACCAGCCCTTAGAATCTTTTTGGCCATGGTGTGTTCGCTAGAGTTAGTTCCAAATATACCTTCATACATTTCTTCCATGATCTCTTCTACTTCCTTCTTGTCCATACAACGGAGTAGAGTAGAATCATGGTTGCACTTGTACAGGATCCCATTGCTTAGGAAGAATTTGGCTGAGAACATCCACAGGTTTTTCTTGTTGTTGGTTCAGGCTCCCTCAGGATACTCTTGTGCTTTAATATATCTCCTTACTTCATGATACTAAGGTTTCTCCTCATCAATGTCCATCTCATAACAGTGCGCCAGTTCGTCAAATCTTTCGATTGTAATTCTAGGAGTTTCGTTGTCCCAATTGACCTTGAACATGGATGACATTGTTGCTAAAGCATCTTCCAACTGATTTTCTTCTCTTGGAAAGTGTTCAAAGGTGACCTTTTCGAAGTAAGGGATCAAGGTTGACATAAGTTCTCTGTAAGGGATCAGGTTTGGATGTTTGGTATCCCATTCTCCTTTAACTTGACTGATTACTAGAGCCGAGTCTCCGTATACGCTTAAGAATTTGATTCTTAGGTCGAGGGCAGTCTTAAGACCCAAGATGCACGCTTCATACTCGGACATATTGTTTGTACAGTCGAAGCATAGTCTGGCAGTGAAAGGCGTATGGCCACCTTCGGGGGAAATAATCATAGCACCAATTCTGTTAGCTAAAGCATTGGAAGCTCCATCAAAAACCATAGTCCATCGGGATCCTTATTCAGGTCCTTCATATGATCCAGGCTTTTCACAATCATTTATTAGCGTGATATTCTCGTTCAAGAATTCAAAGTTCATGGATTGGTAGTCATCAACAGCTTGATGGGCCAAATGATCTTCTAGCACACTTCCTTTGATGGCCTTTTGAGCAGTGTATTGGATATCATATTCAATTAAGATCATTTTCCATCTAGCTATTCGTCCAGAGAGGGATGGCTTCTCGAAGATGTACTTAATAGGATCTGTGATCGGTGGATCTGGAACTGACTGTTTAAAACTGGTTTCGCGAAATGTCGCGGTAAGCAAGAGTCGCCACCGTCTTTTATTTTCTCCAACATGGACAGGACAAAAGCACAGCAAAATTCCTTATGAGATAGTTTCTCGGTTCGGGAGGTAGATTTATAGAAAAGGAAGGTGCTAGCACCCTTTCTATCCATGGTTATCCATGGGCTCTTAGATACTTGCTCATTTGTGTTTTCAAAATGGTTTGCTTTTCAAAGTGCGAGTGGGTTTGAAAAAAGTTTTGTTTAAAGATTTCAGATCGACTCTTGTATCAGTCCTCAAGAGTGTTTGAAAAATTGCTTTTGAAAGCTTTTTGAAAGGTGTCGGTGTGAAAAGAAGTTTTTGATTTGTTTTGAAATTAGAGCAAGTATCTACGAGTCATCTACCTACCCTAAGGAATTCGTCTGTGTAAATGTCCTTAAAGTAGTGCCATCCCACCATTGAGAGGTAGGTAGCACCACCGTTGGAGGTGTTCGGGTCAATTCGAGGGTTCAGGACATTGTGGTCACCAGAGCAATAGGAAGACACCTTAGAAGCTACCCTCATGCCATGTTCATGGACATGAGGACTTACTAAAACATCCTCTACTCGACGACCACCTTTCGAGGGGCAAGGCAACAGTGAGACGTACCCTAGGGGTGGTGTGTGATTTGTGTGTCGTTTTCAGATATTTTTGTCTTGTTCATGCATTGGTGATCTACGCGTTGCTTTTATTTTGGCATTCATTCTTTCATGCAAATTATTAGCAGTTAAAAGGTGCGGAATTAAAAGTCCTACGCTATTACAAAGGCGCGGGTCTACATCGCCAAATTAATCCAAAACCCGATTTGAAATAAAATAAAATGCGGAAAGATAAATGTCTAATTAATCTATTACACGGCTTTGGGATAAATACATTATGTTCACAAAAAGAAATAAGAGTGAAATGCGAGAAAAAGTAAAGTCGGGAATGCGAGGGCGTTGGACCCTTTTAAGGAAATTAAATTAGAATTAATGAAATTAATTAAGTTAAATGAGAAAAGGAAATTATTTTTGAGTTTTTTGTATTTATGGAGTTTAATGAGAAAATTAAATTGGAATTAAAATAAGTTAATTAACCCTAGTTCTAAATTGTTTTTTTATTTATTAAAAAAATGTTTAAGTTACACCTAATTTTAACCTAATTATTTAATGGCAAATTTATTTACAAAAATAATTAATAATTAAATATGGTAAAAAGAGGGAAAAAAGAATAAAAGTAATTAAAACCCTAATTCTACATTTTTTAGTTTTATTAAAGAAAACATTAAAATTAAACCTAGAATTAAAAAACTAAATTAGTTAATAAAATTTATTTACAAAATAACATTAAATAAAATATATTTTTATTTTTGTCTTTTCTGATTTTTTTTGTTATTTTTGTGTTATGAAAAATTAATTTAAAGAATTAAAATAAAACTAAATAAAACAAATAAATAGAAAAAATAAAAAGAATGGAAAATAGAATGCAAACCAATGGGGGGTGTTGACCCCAATTTTGGAGGTATTTTCCAGCAATTTGGCCCATTTATTGGAGGCCTGGTTGACTTTTCTGGGATACATGTGGCTCCTTTGACCAATGCGTATGGTGTTCTTCAGGTCATGGCCATTGGATGGATGTAGTGGGACGTGTGGCCAACTTGAGCGTAGGGTGCGTGGTAGATCAATGAAGGGGCCAACGTACCTGATCATGTTATAAAGAAAATCATAAGGAAATAAGGGGGACCTGGGAATCGAACTTAGGTCCCAATGCTTACCAAGACATATGCCTACCAACTGAACCATTAGCGCTTGTTGTTTATTATATGGGATGCCAATATTATAATGGAAAATAGGCACTATTCTGGAATCTCGACAAAGCGCGCGCCAGGATTTGAACTGGCCAACCATATGATGACAACTAGTCTTCTTCTTCGTTCATTCTTTATTTTGCCTGAAAAATAAAACAAGATTGCGGGGGTTTTAAACCCCCACTACATGACACATAAAAAAATAGCGAATAGAACCCTGTTATTCATAAATTGAGCGCGAGTATGCCATTAGAATCATTGTGAGCTTCTGGTTCTAATGGCATAGGTCTTGTTGGCTGATTTTTCCAGAAGAGGAAAACCCCAAATTCACATCTCTGAAAACCTAAAAAGCATCAATGGCAACTTTGCATATAGACTATAAAAACTTAATTGAAATATACCATTAGCTTCAGGGAGTGCATATTAGTACAAAACGATTATTAGAATGCATGAATATGGCGTATATATTAAAACACGAATATGAAAAATGTTTGAGAAAGTTTGAGTCTGTTCTACCACTTCTTGATGCGTGGGGACTGGAAAAGGATTGGGTGATGTTCAGCAAGGTCTCAGAAAGCTTTTGGAATGGTTATCTTGCCTTGAAACGCACTGAAACTATGTTTTCAGTTTTGGATTTTTGGACAAAAATTGCAAAGTTGGTGTTTGATTTCAGGCGCAGCTTTCAGGTTGTGAGCATTAGGGTTATCATCTGCTTATGTATGCCAATGGATTAGGGTAAGAATTCAAGCCAAAAGATCCATGTTTTGATGAATCAAATATTTGATTTTTAATGAAATCTTTTCAAATCTTTTCCATGTGTTTTTGATACCAATCATGGCCAAACCTTTCCAAATTGGGTGTGCACGAATCTTGAGGTTTTATTGGAGAGAATATGCTGTAAAAAGGGATTAAAAAACATGGTTTTCTATTTTTGTCATATTTTATTTAATTAAATGAATTAATGGTGATTAAAAATTCAAATAAATAATAAAAAATGATGAAATAACTTCCCTTTGGGCCAATGGTCGTGCATAGCCTTTGGATGATGATTCTTGGAAGAAATTGTGGCCCATTAGCAATTTTGAGGTATTTGAAGCAAAGTTGACTTTTCAAAATTCCCAAAAATTTCCCAACTTCCACAAGGCATATCTTGCTCAATTTTTATGCTTTGATCTTATTCTTGGACATTTTGGAAATGTCTTGAAGTCCTCTAACCAATGCCTTTGTTCCCATGTCATTTTGATTTACCAATCTCAAGTTATGGTCTTTGACTTAAAGTCCCTTTTTGTTGACTTTTGAAAATGACCTATAATGTTGAAATTGATAACTTTTTGTGAGAGCATTTCTTGGACTTGAAGTGTGAAGAGGAGTTGTAGGAAATGTCATTCTCTTCAAAATGAGCTTTGGATGGAATTTTTCTGATGAATCATGTGGAAGTTATGCCTTGGTCAAGTTACAGTTGACTTTTTCAACTGTCCAAATATGGAAACTTTTGCATCTTGAGACTTTTTGAGTCATGCCTTGAAAATCATGATCAAGAATTGATCAAATGATGTTTGTGGCTTCAAAATAAGATGTTGACCAAAAATTTGAACTTTTGACTGTCAAATGACCATTTTGCCCCTGCAGTTGACTGTTGAGCAATTAGGGTTTTTGACTGTGCAATTTTGTGCTGTAAGTCTTGAAACTTGGTATGAGGATGCTTGAACATGTTTGTAGGCATGTGTGACTTGATTGGACCCTTGGAAATTTCAACTTCGTTGTCAGAACCAAAATCCTAGTTTTTGATTGTTAGGAGGCCCTTGAACTGTGTAACCCTTGGGGAGATTTTGAAGCATGTTCTTTGCAAATCTTGAAGAATATGGGAGGGCAAATTTTGGGGTACAACAGTTGCCCCTGTTCAATCTTCTTAGACTTGAGGATGTAGATTGGCGGACGTGCCTTTCGTAATCCGAAGGTGGAAGATGATTGAACACTAGAGTGCCCAGAAATTTGCGCTCACATGTTAGTAGTGTGATGGAGGAATGGGCTTATAGACGCCATTTGGAGATTGATGGATAGGAAGATGGGCTTATAGATGCCATGTTGAGAGGTGATGGGTAGGTGGATGGGCTTATAGATGCCATCTGGGTGTCGATCGCATAAGAGATTCCTTAGCGAGAACTTGTGTACCTGAAAAAGAAAATGATTACCTGGCCCGTTACAGGAGTTGGTCTTCAAACTCTTTGTGTAGATGTATCCTGACTGGTTACAGGGACTTGGTCTGGAGCTTCAAACGGTGATGAACGAATCAGGGATGGTTACTACCTCAACGGGACGGTGAGAGAACCTTGGACGATTACTACCTCGGCAGGAATGCTGAGAGAATCTTGGGCGACTTCAACCTCAACAGTAACGATGAGAGAATCTTGGGCGACTTCAACCTCAACAGTAACGATGAGAGAATCTTGGGCGACTTCGACCTCAACAGTAACGCTGAGAGAACCTTGGGTGATAACTACCTCAATAGGAACGCTGAGAGAACCTTGGACGATTACTACCTCAACAGGAACGCTGAGAGAACCTTGGACGATTACTACCTCAACAGTAACGCTGAGAGAATCTTAGGCGACTTCAACCTCAACAGTAACGCTGAGAGAATCTTGGGCGATTTCAACCTCAACAGTAACGCTGAGAGAATCTTGGGCGATTTCAACCTCAACAGTAACGCTGAGAGAATCTTGGATGTCTTCTACTGAGTCTTCAACAGAAAAATCTTTAGGAATCGATTTAACTAGACCAGAGAAGGCCTTTGACTGGATAACAATCAGAAAAATCTTTAGGAGTCGATTTAACTGAACTAGATAAGGTCTTGGAGTCTTCAACTGAGTCTTCAACAGAAAAATCTTTAGGAATCGATTTAACTAGACCAGAGAAGGCCTTGGACGTAGCTGAGAACTTAACTGGGTCTTTCCTGAAAGGTAAAGGTCAGTCATATGCAACGCATGATATGGATCAAGCAATGATGTTTTCAACATAAATGAGATTGTGTGTTCATGATGCGTATATGCATGTTATAATGTATGGAAATGTGATGTTTATGAACATATGTTTTCGTCCTAGGAAAATAAATCTTTGACGGATGCCGGGAAGTCATATCCTAGGCTGATGTCGGAGAATAGAATATTTGTTTCCGCTGGGGAGTGAAGACTTCGTCGGGGACGGTTTTTCCGTGGCTTTTGGCTGAGGATAACCCAGTTATACCCTGGTAGGGAAATAACCTTTGAATAAAACCGGGGGACGCGTTCGTGCTCTGCAGGGGAAAAGCTTCCAGAATCTACTGGGGATAAGCTTACTGCTGGGGAGATGATTCAACTCTCCTGGGGGGAATCTTTGAATTGGACTCTCCTGGGGAGATTTTTGAATTGTTCTTTTCGTAAGTTGAAAGAGGGAACTTGTGTAGGGTTACTTTGAGGTCGAGCTCGTGTGAAGCTGCATTTGGAATTGAAGGAAACCTGTGTAGGGTTTATTGATAATGAGCTCGTGTGAAGCTACGTCAGGAGTTGGAGAAGGAACCTGTGTGGGGTTGATGACGAGTCCGTGTAAGACTCCTGGAGGAACCGGGGTAAGGTTGCTTCGGGATAAGTCCGTGTAAGACTTCTTGATGAACCGGAGTAAGGTTATCTTGAGATAAGTCCGTGTAAGACTTCGGGAGGAACCGGGGTAAAGTCACTGCGGGGCAAGTCCGTGTGAGACTTCTTGATGAACCGGGGTAAGGTCATCTTGAGATAAATCCTTGTAAGATTTCGGGAGGAACCGGTGTAGGGTTACCATGCGATAAGTCCGTGTGAGACTTCTTGATGAACCGGGGTAAGGTCATCTTGAGATAAATCCGTGTAAGATTTCGGGAGGAACCGGTGTAGGGTTACCATGCGATAAGTCCGTGTGAGACTTCTTGATGAACTGGGGTAAGGTCATCTTGAGATAAATCCGTGTAAGATTTCGGGAGGAACCGGTGTAGGGTTACCATGAGATAAGTCCGTGTGAGACTTCTTGATGAACCGGGGTAAGGTCATCTTGAGATAAATCCGTGTAAGATTTCGGGAGGAACCGGTGTAGGGTTACCATGAGATAAGTCCGTGTAAGACTTCGTTTGAGAAGGAGAAGGAACCGGTGTAGGGTTACCTGATGATGGTCAAGTGGATGATTGTCCTGTTTGGTTTCGGATATTAACCCACGATCAGTCGTCCACTGATTTTCCTTGGTTTGTTACCAATGTTGATCTGGACTTTGTAAGGGTAGATGGTAATCATCTTTATATTGACCTTTCCTTGGTACTTTGGTTGACAGAGTAACTGGATCGCTTGGACAACTTGTTATTGCCCCTGTTTCCGAGGTGAGGAGAGAAGATACCTTGTGGAGGTGCTTGATGCCTGCCGGTTGACAACTCTTCCTTTGGTAGGCAAGTGACGAGATGCCGGGACCTAGTCGTACGCTTAAATCCCTAATTTTTGCCTGGACTGCCCTTTCGGGTTTTCAGTCCACCGGGATACCCATTTTTGCCCAAGCCGCCTTTTCAGGTTTTCGACTTGCCGGGTGTACAGATTTTTTTTCATTTCATCCCTTACTTTTACCCGAACCCTTTTGGTTCGCCGGGAAGCCCTTATTTTTGCCTAGGTGTGTCAACCTAGCGGGTCTTTGATTTTGCGTAGTATTTTTTCGACTATTTCCGCATTCTCAGAGAGGAGGGAGTTGCCCCTGTTAGTAGCATTGTGTCTCCGTACCACTAGAAGATGTCTGATCAGGCAAGATTCGTTGTCGGAACGCCCCAGGTGACTCAGATAGAGATTTGCCCCTGGCTTTTTTGGCATTTGAGAGATTCTTCGAATCTTGACTTAACTGCCCCAGATGATGAACACTGATCATGCCATGCCCCTTGATTGGAAGTGTTTCTTCCATTAGAGGTGACTCCCTTGTTGAGAAGACCTTCGTTCATCGGATATTCGTTGCGCAAAGTTCTTTGCTGTTCAGACAAATAATCATATGCAAGCAATGTTATCTTAAGAATGCAAAGTTTATGTCTGTCTTGAAATTTTTGAAAATGCATTTTTTCAATAAAGGCAAGTGGATTTTGTAAAACATGATGTCAACTCAAAATTTTACAGCGAGCCTTAAGGAGTCAGGATACCTTTCGCAACAGTATGCTTTCGAACTAACCCATGCTTCAGTTAGGACTTTTGAGGGTTATAACGTGGCCTGGTTCACGGTTTAAGAAACAAAGGATAAAGGCTCAAATTTATTTGTACCCACCCATTCTTCGTGATGTTCTTCAAACCTAAACTCAGTTGATCGTACGTTAGACCTTATTTGAGTTTTTGTCCTGATGTTCCAATGATGGTTCAGATATTGATGATTTATCTTGAATAGGCAGCCCTTTCTTTTGTTTTTGTTGAGGGTTTGTACGACCTCTTTCTTTTTGATTTCGCTATCCCTAAATTTTACCTGAACTGTTTCTTTGGTGATTACAGTCAGCGAGATGCCCCAGTTTTGTAAGTCTCTTTCATAGGTTTTGACTTAATGGGATTTTTATTTTATTTTGATAATGACTGCCTGTCATTATGATTATTCGGAATCATCTTGTCTTCTTTTTTTTGTAAGGACCTCTTTGGTGCCATTTGTTATGCACTCGGATCAACTGAGAGAACTACCCCGCCCCGGGTTATGATAAAGGGTTTTAATTTTCGAAAAGAAAAACTCCTACTTCTTTGGCTCAGAGGGGTTGACGAGGGATTATCTTCCTTATAACTCCAGTGTTTAGGGATTGAAACAATACCTGTACCTCATCAGCAGGGTCTGTTCAAAAGCATACGGTGGAAATCGCGGTATCGTTTTCGTCATCCTCCCTCAAGAGGCTTAGAATTTTCAATTAAGAGTTGATCATCACAAAAATATGAAAGCAGTTTTAAGCACAGTAAACATGATTAAATCAAGACAGACATGTGTAATGCATTCATGAAATAAAAGAGTTTAACATGATAATTGTTCGTTTGAACAAGAAAAGAAAAATACAACTCGAATTCAAATGAACAAAAATTTCTCAATCCTAGCCATGTTTTGGAAAGGGAGTAGTGGTCACGTTGGGAGTCTCGGCAGGCTCGAACTCGATCTCTTTAGCATCGATCATGTTCTGAATCTTGTATTTCAGCGCCCAACAATCCTCAGTATCGTGTCCCAGGCTATCAGAATGATAAGCACACCTCGCTTCTGGGTTGTAGTTTGGAGAGGAGGTCTTGGGATTTGCAGGAGGGTTAATCACCGCAATCAGATTCATCTTCAACATGTGCTGCAGAGCTTGTGACCATGGCATGTTAATGTTGGAGAATTGTCTCTTAGGCTCGTCCGGCCTTCGCTGATTTCCCTTTTGTGGTTGGCGGTGTGGTGCGGAACCAGAGATCATGACTGCCCCTGCATGTTGGTCATGGCGACTCTTCTGACTGTATGCAGCATTAGCCTCTTTCTTCCCCATGTAAGGCTTTTTCTGAGTATCCGAAGGTGCGGCCTCTTGAATTTTCCCATTTTTTATGCCAGCTTCAATTCTTTCCCCAGTCAGAATAAGGTCGGCAAATCCTGCAGATGAATTACCAATAAGATGATTGAAGAACGGCCCGGATAAGGTCCCCAAGAACATGTCGACAAGTTCCCGGTCAGTCAAAGGTGGTTGCACCCTTCCAGCAAGGTCCCTCCACTTTTGAGCATATTCTTTGAAGCCTTCGCCTACCCCCATAGACATCCCCTGAAGCTGGGTGCGCGTGGGAGCAAGATCGGCATTGTACTGGTAATGTTTGTAGAATGCAGTGGCCAAGTCTTCCCAGCTGCGAATGTTGGCTCCATTTAGTTGACAGAACCAGTCGAGTTGAGTTCCCGACAGACTATCCTGAAAAAAGTGAATCCACAAATTCTTGTCAGCCGTGTAGGGCTGGATCCTCCTTGTGTAGGACCTGAGATGCAACTTAGGACAGGATGCCCCGTCGTATTTAGCGAAAGCAGGTGCCTTGAATTTGTGTGGGATCACTACCCCAGAAGACAGACCTAAATCTTCGAAGTCCAGGCCAGGCACCTTTTGTATTTCCATAGCACTTAGCCTGTCTTCTAACTGCTTGTACTTGTCCTCTGCAAGAGGGTATTGTTCGTCATTAGAATCAGCCTCGTTGTCGGAGACCACTGGACTAGGAACCTGTCTCCCTTGGGGACTGTCTTTCCCAGCAGATGAAACAGCTTGATCAACATCATTTTGTGTGCCATTCCCAGGTTTGCGTCTAGGGTTGAACAGCACTGTCCTCTTCTTTTTATTTTTCAAGAGCAGGGTCTTCAGATCTTGTTGCCCCTGGGCCAAACTCATGATCAACTCTTGGAACTGGGCGTTCTGAGCCTGGAGAGCCTTGATGGATTGTTCGTTGGATGGTGCAGAAGACATGATGATGCTGAAATAAACAGCGGAGAAGGTAAGTTACCTGTCAAAAGGGATACCTGTAATGCAATGATATGTATATATATATGCAATGTTTTCAAGGATCTCGTGGGGTAAACAAGAAAATTGTTAGAGTTGGGATCCAGTAGCTTGATTGAAGGAATTTCCAGTTTTTGTGAGTCCTTCTTCAAGAGTCAAGGCTCACCATATCTAGTGGGTCATAGCCCCTGACTCGCTTGGTTAGAGGAAACTTCTTCAAGTGTCAAAGCTCGCCATATCAAGTGGGTCATAGCCTCTGACAACCTTGGCTAGAGGAAAATAAATCCCCTTTGCCCCTTGCTAGACACTTTGATTCGTCATGACCTGCATCACAAGCCCTTGAGATCCTTGAAATGGGTTAGTCTTTATGTAGGATGCATGCAATGGTATGATGTTATGCTATGCATGGAGTAATGTAGGTAAACCCTATAATGAGTCACAATTAAGGACTATAAACAAAACCTGCAAGAAACTCGTGTTGTTAGATAACAAGTATGCAAGTAGTCAAGTATGAAGGCACGCAAGTCACACAAGATAGCCCTTAGAGTTTAGGCCAACATGAAGTTTGGGGTACTACCCTCTTGAAGTTGGTGGGCTCAAAACCTGTCCTATCGAAAGTAACCGGGTTCTAAGGGTCCCAATATCACTGGATTGCTTTCATTGTTCATCGTTTCGATTTAGCCACTGAACTGGCGACCGAAATATTCCAAGAAAACAACCCTCAACTGAGTGTAGTATCGAGTATCAACCAACCTCGGACTGCACCAAAGTCAGTTATCTCACTACCCTAAAGAGGCCAAGATGGTTCAATTAAGGTTCCTAAGGTCAGTTGATGCTTCACGTCACCACGCGGAGGCCCCGTACTCTCCTTGACTGAACTCAAGGGTTACCGGTACACACCAAAGCGCACATCAACGTAGCAGACTGCTTCAACCATGTCGGTATACCCCGCACAGTTCCCTCACAGCCTTGTTGCTACTTTCTAAGAAGGTATCCCCCAGATCTGGGTTAGGATCTATAGAACTCCCAAGACAGTACCCACAATAATAAATCAAACAATTCAGACAATTGAAAACACAAGTGATCTTAGTCCTAAGGTACACCTCACTTTTATAAGAGTCCCCAGCAGAGTCGCCAGTTCTGTGATCGGTGGATCTGGAACTGACTGTTTAAAACTGGTTTCGCGAAATGTCGCAGTAAGCAAGAGTCGCCACCGTCTTTTATTTTCTCCAACATGGACAGGACAAAAGCACAGCAAAATTCCTTATGAGATAGTTTCTCGGTTCAGGAGGTAGATTTATAGAAAGGGAAGGTGCTAGCACCCTTTCTATCCATGGTTATCCATGGGCTCTTAGATACTTGCTCATTTGTGTTTTCAAAATGGTTTGCTTTTCAAAGTGCGAGTGGGTTTGAAAAAAGTTTTGTTTAAAGATTTCAGATCGACTCTTGTATTAGTCCTCAAGAGTGTTTGAAAAATTGCTTTTGAAAGCTTTTTGAAAGGTGTCGGTGTGAAAAGAAGTTTTTGATTTGTTTTGAAATTAGAGCAAGTATCTACGAGTCATCTACCTACCCTAAGGAATTCGTCTGTGTAAATGTCCTTAAAGTAGTGCCATCCCACCATTGAGAGGTAGGTAGCACCACCGTTGGAGGTGTTCGGGTCAATTCGAGGGTTCGGGACATTGTGGTCACCAGAGCAATAGGAAGACACCTTAGAAGCTACCCTCATGCCATGTTCATGGACATGAGGACTTACTAAAACATCCTCTACTCGACGACCACCTTTCGAGGGGCAAGGCAACAGTGAGACGTACCCTAGGGGTGGTGTGTGATTTGTGTGTCGTTTTCAGATATTTTTGTCTTGTTCATGCATTGGTGATCTACGCGTTGCTTTTATTTTGGCATTTATTCTTTCATGCAAATTATTAGCAGTTAAAAGGTGCGGAATTAAAAGTCCTACGCTATTACAAAGGCGCGGGTCTACATCGCCAAATTAATCCAAGACCCGATTTGAAATAAAATAAAATGCGGAAAGATAAATGTCTAATTAATCTATTACACGGCTTTGGGATAAATACATTATGTTCACAAAAAGAAATAAGAGTGAAATGCGAGAAAAAGTAAAGTCGGGAATGCGAGGGCGTTGGACCCTTTTAAGGAAATTAAATTAGAATTAATGAAATTAATTAAGTTAAATGAGAAAAGGAAATTATTTTTGAGTTTTTTGTATTTATGGAGTTTAATGAGAAAATTAAATTGGAATTAAAATAAGTTAATTAACCCTAGTTCTAAATTGTTTTTTTATTTATTAAAAAAATGTTTAAGTTACACCTAATTTTAACCTAATTATTTAATGGCAAATTTATTTACAAAAATAATTAATAATTAAATATGGTAAAAAGAGGAAAAAAGAATAAAAGTAATTAAAACCCTAATTCTACATTTTTTAGTTTTATTAAAGAAAACATTAAAATTAAACCTAGAATTAAAAAACTAAATTAGTTAATAAAATTTATTTACAAAATAACATTAAATAAAATATATTTTTATTTTTGTCTTTTCTGATTTTTTTTGTTATTTTTGTGTTATGAAAAATTAATTTAAAGAATTAAAATAAAACTAAATAAAACAAATAAATAGAAAAAATAAAAAGAATGGAAAATAGAATGCAAACCAATGGGGGGTGTTGACCCCAATTTTGGAGGTATTTTCCAGCAATTTGGCCCATTTATTGGAGGCCTAGTTGACTTTTCTGGGATACATGTGGCTCCTTTGACCAATGCGTATGGTGTTCTTCAGGTCATGGCCATTGGATGGATGTAGTGGGACGCGTGGCCAACTTGAGCGTAGGGTGCGTGGTAGATCAATGAAGGGGCCAACGTACCTGATCATGTTATAAAGAAAATCATAAGGAAATAAGGGGGACCTGGGAATCGAACCCAGGTCCCAATGCTTACCAAGACATATGCCTACCAACTGAACCATTAGCGCTTGTTGTTTATTATATGGGATGCAAATATTATAATGGAAAATATGCACTATTCTGGAATCTCAACAAAGCGCGCGCCAGGATTTGAACTGGCCAACCATATGATGACAACTAGTCTTCTTCTTCGTTCATTCTTTATTTTGCCTGAAAAATAAAACAAGATTGCGGGGGTTTTAAACCCCCACTACATGACACATAAAATAAATAGCAAATAGAACCCTGTTATTCATAAATTGAGCGCGAGTATGCCATCTGAATCGTTGTGAGCTTCTGGTTCTAATGGCATAGGTCTTGTTGGCTGATTTTTCCAGAAGAGGAAAACCCCAAATTCACATCTCTGAAAACCTAAAAAGCATCAATGGCAACTTTGCATATAGACTATAAAAACTTAATTGAAATATACCATTAGCTTCAGGGAGTGCATATTAGTACAAAACGATTATTAGAATGCATGAATATGGCGTATATATTAAAACACGAATATGAAAAATGTTTGAGAAAGTCTGAGTCTGTTCTACCACTTCTTGATGCGTGGGGACTGGAAAAGGATTGGGTGATGTTCAGCAAGGTCTCAGAAAGCTTTTGGAATGGTTATCTTGCCTTGAAACGCACTGAAACTATGTTTTCAGTTTTGGATTTTTGGACAAAAATTGCAAAGTTGGTGTTTGATTTCAGGCGCAGCTTTCAGGTTGTGAGCATTAGGGTTATCATCTGCTTATGTATGCCAATGGATTAGGGTAAGAATTCAAGCCAAAAGATCCATGTTTTGATGAATCAAATATTTGATTTTTAATGAAATCTTTTCAAATCTTTTCCATGTGTTTTTGATACCAATCATGGCCAAACCTTTCCAAATTGGGTGTGCACGAATCTTGAGGTTTTATTGGAGAGAATATGCTGCAAAAAGGGATTAAAAAACATGGTTTTCTATTTTTGTCATATTTTATTTAATTAAATGAATTAATGGTGATTAAAAATTCAAATAAATAATAAAAAATGATGAAATAACTTCCCTTTGGGCCAATGGTCGTGCATAGCCTTTGGATGATGATTCTTGGAAGAAATTGTGGCCCATTAGCAATTTTGAGGTATTTGAAGCAAAGTTGACTTTTCAAAATTCCCAAAAATTTCCCAACTTCCACAAGGCATATCTTGCTCAATTTTTATGCTTTGATCTTATTCTTGGACATTTTGGAAATGTCTTGAAGTCCTCTAACCAATGCCTTTGTTCTCATGTCATTTTGATTTACCAATCTCAAGTTATGGTCTTTGACTTAAAGTCCCTTTTTGTTGACTTTTGAAAATGACCTATAATGTTGAAATTGATAACTTTTTGTGAGAGCATTTCTTGGACTTGAAGTGTGAAGAGGAGTTGTAGGAAATGTCATTCTCTTGAAAATGAGCTTTGGATGGAATTTTTCTGATGAATCATGTGGAAGTTATGCCTTGGTCAAGTTACAGTTGACTTTTTCAACTGTCCAAATATGGAAACTTTTGCATCTTGAGACTTTTTGAGTCATGCCTTGAAAATCATGATCAAGAATTGATCAAATGATGTTTGTGGCTTCAAAATAAGATGTTGACCAAAAATTTGAACTTTTGACTGTCAAATGACCATTTTGCCCCTGCAGTTGACTGTTGAGCAATTAGGGTTTTTGACTGTGCAATTTTGTGCTGTAAGTCTTGAAACTTGGTATGAGGATGCTTGAACATGTTTGTAGGCATGTGGGACTTGATTGGACCCTTGGAAATTTCAACTTCGTTGTCAGAACCAAAACCCTAGTTTTTGATTGTTAGGAGGCCCTTGAACTGTGTAACCCTTGGGGAGATTTTGAAGCATGTTCTTTGCAAATCTTGAAGAATATGGGAGGGCAAATTTTGGGGTACAACAGTTGCCCCTGTTCAATCTTCTTAGACTTGAGGATGTAGATTGGCGGACGTGCCTTTCGTAATCCGAAGGTGGAAGATGATTGAACACTAGAGTGCCCAGAAATTTGCGCTCACATGTTAGTAGTGTGATGGAGGAATGGGCTTACAGACGCCATTTGGAGATTGATGGATAGGAAGATGGGCTTATAGATGCCATGTTGAGAGGTGATGGGTAGGTGGATGGGCTTATAGATGCCATCTGGGTGTCGATCGCATAAGAGATTCCTTAGCGAGAACTTGTGTACCTGAAAAAGAAAATGATTACCTGACCCGTTACAGGAGTTGGTCTTCAAACTCTTTGTGTAGATGTATCCTGACTGGTTACAGGGACTGGGTCTGGAGCTTCAAACGGTGATGAACGAATCAGGGATGGTTACTACCTCAACGGGACGGTGAGAGAACCTTGGACGATTACTACCTCGACAGGAATGCTGAGAGAATCTTGGGCGACTTCAACCTCAACAGTAACGATGAGAGAATCTTGGGCGACTTCAACCTCAACAGTAACGATGAGAGAATCTTGGGCGACTTCAACCTCAACAGTAACGCTGAGAGAACCTTGGGAGACCATGTTTGTATGCATGTGGGACTTGATTGGACCCTTGGAAATTTCAACTTCTTTGTCAGAACCAAAACCCTAGTTTTTGATTGTTAGGAGGCCCTTGAACTATGTAACCCTTGGGGAGATTTTGAAGCATGTTCTTTGCAAATCTTGAAGAATATGGGAGGGCAAATTTTGGGGTACAACAGGATCCATCTTAGAAATCAACAAAGTGGTGTGAGTTAACATATATTGTCTTAGTCGGCGAGCAGCGCATGCCATAGCGCAGCAAGTTTTCTCGAGCAATGAATATCTTGTTTCACAGTCGGTAAACTTTTTGCTTAGGTAGTATATTACATGCTCTTTTCGGCCAGACTCGTCATGTTGGCCCAACACACACCCTATTTAATTCCCTAATACAGTCAAGTACATAATCAGAGGTCTTCCTTCAACTGGAGGCATCAGGATGGGAGGTTCTTGCAGATATTCCTTAATTTTGTCAAAGGCTGCTTGGTAGTCGTCGTTCCATCTGACTACTTGATCTTTCTTCAACAGTTTGAAGATTGGCTCACAAGTAGAAATTAGGTGAGATATGAACCGGGAAATATAGTTGAGTCGACCTAAGAAACCCCTGACCTCCTTCTCAGTACAGGGAGCTGGAATTTCTTGTATGGCTTTGACTTTTGCAGGGTCGACCTCGATACCTTTTCCACTGACAAAAAAACCTAGAAGCTTTCATGACCTTACCCCTAAGGTGCATTTGTTGGGATTCAGCCCTAGCTTGTATTTCTTCAACCTTTCAAACAACTTATGAAGACTATCAAGGTGTTGTTCCTCAGTTTGTGACCTAGCGATCATATCATCAATGTACACTTCTATCTCATCATGGATCATATAATGAAATAAAGCTACCATAGCTCGTTGATAGGTTTCCCCTGCATTCTTCACACCAAAAGGCATGACCTTATAGCAGAAAGTTCCCCACTGTGTGAAAAAGGTGGTCTTCTCCATGTCCTCGGGAGCCATTTTGATTTGATTGTAGCCGGAGAAGTCGTCCATAAAGGAGAAGACTTTATGTTGAGCAGTATTGTGGACCAAAACGTCAATATGTGGTAGTGGGAAATTATCTTTAGGCCTTGCTCTATTCAAATCCCTATAGTCTATGCACATACGGACTTTTCCATCCTTATTCAGTACCGGGACCACATTTTCCACCCATTGGGGGTATGACGTTAGTGCTAGAAAACCTGCATTGATTTGCTTCATTACCTCAGGTTTTATTTTCTCAGACATGTCTAGCCGCATGCGACGAACCTTTTTCTTGACTGGAGGACAATCTTCCTTCATTGGTAGATGATGAACCACAATGTCAGCATCAAGTCACGACATATCTTCATATAACCAAGCAAACACCTCAACATAGTTGTGTAACATCTGAACCAATATGCCCTTGACACTAGCTTTCAAGTTGGCGTCGATCTTGACTTCCCTCTTGTCTGCCTCCGTACCTAGGTTGATCACTTCAACTGGTTCCTCGTGCGGTTGAATGGCCTTTTCCTCTTGCATCAGAAGTCTGGCCAGTTCCCCAGGTATTTCATAATCTTCTTCTCCTTCATCTTCGGCTTAGTGGATTGGATGTTCAAAGTCATATATGGAAATAATAGAGTTGTTGTCAATAAGATTCGGAGTGGATGTGGATCTGCAAATGTGCGTGTGTGCATGTAAAGTCACATGGCTTATTTGAAAATACAATAAAGTGAAAGAAAGACAATGAGCACAAAATTTGAATGCAAAAGAGTCCAATGTTTTTCATTAAATGATCATATGGCTTATGAAAATGAAAAAACCCTTTACAAATGGACCATGGTGCCCTGGGCATGGAACATGGCTTAAAGTCATTGTTTCAATAAAATTACAGATAGAGTTCTTAAATTAATAAAACAGTAAATGGGAATTACTCCTTGTTGAAGGAGATTTGTATGAAGTCCTTGGTACGCCAGTTGTTGAGCCCTTCATCAATAGTTGGGTAGATCCAGTCGTCAAAGTCACAGTCATCGTCAGAGTCTTCAAGAGCATTCACTTCATGATTACTGATGTGAAGAAGTGGTTTCCCCGCACGAGCATGTCTAACCTCCTTTTGAGCTTTGGCAGTGAAGCCCAAACCACATTTGTCTGATTTGAAAGGGATGTCAGGGAGTTGTCCCCAAATGGTACAAACTCTATCTTCGATCACAACATGAGCATCTTTAAGGGAATCCATCTGAGGCACGTCTTTAATAGCTTTTGGAACATCAGGAACAACTTTGACAATAACAACCATGGGAGAAACCACTTTGAAAGTTTGACAAGGAGTTTCTATGAACTCACCATCCATCTCAACATACTTAAACGAATTCAGATGGCTAACCATAAACTCCTCTTCACCACAGACGGTAACAATCTTTCCTTTGACTGGATATTTCAACTTTTGATGAAGTGTAGAAGTCACTGCTCCAGCCCCATGTATCATGGGGCGTCCAAGTATGCAAGAGTAAGCAGGATGGATATCCATCACATAGAAAGTTGAATTGAAAATTTGAGACCCAACTTTGATGGGGAGATCAACTTCCCCATGGACCATCCTTTTTTATCCATCGAAATCCCTTACCACAATGTCACTTGGCTTCAACACCAAACCTTCGCAGTTCAATCGTTCTAGGGAACCTTTGGGCAAGACATTCAGAGAGGAACCAGTATCCACCAATACATGGGCTAGAGTGGTTCCTTTGCATTAAATGGAGACATGCAAAGCTTTATTATGATTTCTTCTGGCTGGAGTTAAATCAGCATCCGAAAATCCCAACCCATTATCGGCAGTCAAACTCGCTACACAATTTTCAAACTGACCGACCATAGTCTCTTAAGGAACATGCACATTCTTCAAAAAATTTATCAATGCTTGAGCATGCGTATCAGATCAAAGTAATAAAGATAGCATAGAAGTCTTCGAGAGGGTTTTCCCCAACTGCTCTACTATTTTATAATCACTTTTCCTTATAATCTTCGAAATCTCCTCCATTTCTTGAGTAGATGGTTCCTCAACAATAATGTCTTTGGTAGGTGCCTCCATCATGGTAGGCTCAATCATCTTTTCTTTGCCCCTAGCATCAGTACTAGGTTTGTCAATAGTAATGCGAACATATGTAGTTGTGGTGGTTGAAGGTGAAATATCAGGTGAGAAAATTCTCCCCGTTCTAGTCACCTTGCTAGACCCAGCAATGTTGGTAATATCAGCAGTCTCGTCTTCATCATTCCAGGAGTCTTGTCTAATACCACGGTAGTATACTTTAGCGCCATAATTCCAAGGTACCGCCTTATCATAAGTGTGATACGGTGGGAGAACTGACTTTGAGGTTTTTTCATTTGTGTTCGCAAATGTTGTGATTTAGAAAGAGTCGCCACCGACTTTTCTTTTATCCAAAAAAGGAAAGGTGAAAAAGCACAGGAAAGACCTTTTGAGATGTTTTCTTGAGTTCGGGGGGTAGATTATGAAAAGGGAAGGTATTAGCATCCTTTTCATCCATGGTTTTCCATGGGCTCTTAGTTACTCGCTAGATCACTTGCTTTTGTTTGAATGTACTTGTGGTGTGGGTTTTGAAAGTAATTTTGAAAATGGAACTTTTTAATGCTTCTCGTTTCTATAAGAACGCATACAAAGTGTTTGTTTCGAAAATAGTTCAAAGAGGTGTTTGTGAGATGTGTTTTTGAAAGTATTTTGAAAATGTAACTTTGTAATGATTCTCGTTTCTATAAGAACGCATACAAAGTGTTTGTTTCGAAAATAGTTCAAAGATGAGAGTGTGGGTGCATATCATATTGATTTAGGATTATGTTTCATCATGAATATCATATTGCATTGCATTCATACATTGTGATGGGGTCAAAGTACTTTGGTTATCAAGTATTCCTTAAGCTTTGAAGGTTGGTTGCTTTGACAAGTTGCTCAAGTAGAACCTTGACATTTGAACCTCTGGATCTTTCAAGCTCATATTTATTTGCATATCTCAAGATGTTTCATCCATCTCTTTGGATCTTCAGAGGATTGGAGTTTGTGTTTGATTATGTGAAGGAACCACTCCTTTGATTCACCAGTCAAATTGGGGTTTTGAAGCTTGATCAGTTTTCTCCAAGCACTTTAGTTGTGTATTTTGTTTATGTGTTGTTGGCTAACTTCTAATCAAAAAATATATATTTGTCTTTGTCTTTGCACAATTTGTGTTTTAGGTACCAAGTATCCAACAAATAAGCTCTTGCAAAGTTGATTTGATTCTGTTTGTGACAAAAAGAAGGTATGCATCGACCCATAAGCCTGTGTATCAACTTATTTTGTTGTGCATAACTAGCATGTGTCGACACATACATGTATGCATCGACTCATCCTGCTTGAAAAACTAGCATGTGTCGACACATGCATGTATGCATCGACTCATCCTGTTTGAATAACTTGCATGTGTCGATACATACGTGTTATGTATCGACTCATGCAGTTTATGTGGTTTTGTAATGAGTTGGATTAATAGTATGTATCGACACATAGAGGCATGTATCGACACATGTTGTATTATACAACCAGGATGTATCGACACATACCACCTATGTATCGATACATAACAGAAAAATGCACGTGTTTTTTTTTTAAAAAGCCAGCAAATTCAAACTTTTATCATTTTGGCTCCAATTTTTTCTGCGTAATTTGAAATTATATCATTAATTCAAATCTGGCTCCAAGAATCAATTACCAAATTACCAATAATCCCAATCCTGAAACTCTATAAATAGAGCCCTCATTTCATTCAAATTTCAAGCTTTTGATAGCCAAAATCACTTTGCTAAAAAATCTCTCAATTCTCTTCATTTTACCAAATTCACTCAAAGCTCCATTTTCAAAATGATAGTAAGCTTTGCATTGAAGCTTACTAATCTTTGAGCTAAACCTTCATCCAAACACTTTTTCTCCATCAATTCTCTACATCCAAGCTTGATTAATTAATTCTAGTGGTTGAATTGAAGCAAATTCTGAAGTTGGTTCATAATTCTCAAATTCTACCTTTGGTAAGTTGGATCATCATCTTTCATAATGTAATCTCTTGTGGATTTCTGGTTTTGATTCATTGAGCACTGCTTTTATGACTCCATTAATGCTATTTTCTCAAAACTTACTGGAATTTTCATGCTCAATTGGATCCATGATCATAAGGTGTTTGATGAAAAGTTGGAACAAGAACTTGATCTTTGAAATGCTGTTTTCTGCTGATTTTTAATAGGTTGCAATCAATTATTGTAACATTGCAATTGATTGTCACAAAAAATGAATTTGATAATAAAAAAAACTGCACTGATGCAATAGGTTGCTGCCTAAGCACAATTGATTGTAACAGTGCCAAAAACACTTTTGCTGCCTTATTTTGGGGTTGTTTTGACTCAAATATTTTTCTGCATACTCTCTTTGATGGATAATTTAGATTGCAATTTTAAATGTTCAATTTGTTTTCAAACTCAAAGGACTTTGTGATATAGATGAAGTTGGATAAATGTTCATCAATTCAAATCTACCTAAGAGTGAATTATTTAATTCATTCTTGGTCCTTTGGATTAATGATATGTTTAGAGCTTTAATCCATCTAGAGCAGTGGTTGAATTTAAAGATGAAAGAATTTTGAAATGGTGATCCAAATTAGCTTATCATTCCCCTCCCTCTTCATCTTATCCCTTTCTTTTTTAATTGTGCTACATGTTAATGGA
This sequence comes from Vicia faba, assembly GCA_948472305.1. Lineage (NCBI taxonomy): Eukaryota > Viridiplantae > Streptophyta > Magnoliopsida > Fabales > Fabaceae > Vicia > Vicia faba. The sequence continues at coordinate 1,452,175,551 of OX451739.1, forward strand.
TGGTGATCTCTATATCATTTATCCAAACATGAAGTACATAGATTGCTATTGACCGGCCTCAAAATAGGTGCGACTTCTACATAAGTTCACTTACGATTGCTTAACATAGCGCTAAATTTTGTCCCGCTTCGAATAAATGATCATTTGTGGCCCAAACTTATGATTGAAAGCCCAAGTATGTTAATTGGATCTCTTTGATCCAATAACCTTGAGATTCATTGTGTGGAGGCTTTCGTTCTACCAATCCTCTAATGGATCTACAACACCTTTGGTCAACGCGGATCACTTAAACATCGTTGATCATTAAATGTTACCTTTCGAGAATTCCAAAATGGATGATATACTTGACAAAAAAGCAAATGCAACTTGTTGTGTGGAGGCTTTGGTTCTACCAATCCTCTAATGAGTTCCAAATGCAAGTTTCGAGATGGTCATCCAACTAACCACTAATTTCTAACAATTGACTTACTTGGTGCTTCTTTTTTTTTATGTTTTATATACCATTTACTTTTAGCATTTTACATTTCATGCTATTTTCATCTTTTCTCACTTGAGCATTTATTTTTATGTCATTTTTATTTTGCTCACTTGAGCTTTTCTTTTCCTTTTAAAGACACCTAATAATCAACATGAACCATAAAAAAAAACTTTAATAATACTTGGACTATTTGGTTACTATCCATGGCATTATGGAGCATGAGACTTTTTCTTGGACTTAGGATTAGAGACCTTGGCATGTCTTGGAGACTTTGTGACATTGTATAGTATCCCACTTTTGGCCTGAGCCTACCATGTTCCACTTTATTTGTGGAACACAACTTATTACACTGACACTGCTTTGGTATTTGGCATGTTTGATATTCCATGTAGGATATACATGATATTGTGAATACTATACATTGCCCATGGGGATCTGTTCATATCTGATAATCTTATGACTTACATCCTTATGGCGTAATTTCTGACTTGATTCGTCTATTGATGCCAGCTTGCTTGAAGTTCTTTGGGTTTCTTTTATTCTTGCTCGGTTGCTACGGATAGTTATCCGTTTGGTATTGCACTATCTCCCTTCTTTCATTTTCATTTTGCATAGTTCTTTGATTGCATGATGGGACCTCTGTTGCTGATATATGTCAGGAGGCCCTCTGTTTTTTTTCCTAATACCTATGTTGTGTTTGTGTTGATCGATGAGTCACTCAATTTAGATATTGAGATCACGACTTCGCTCTTATTGCATGCTCCCTATAGGATGTTTATTGCTTTTCTTCTTTAATTGTTAATCGATGAGTCACTCAATTTAGATATTGAGATCACGACTTCGCTCTCATTGCATGCTTCCTATAGGATGTTTATTGCTTTTCTTCTTTAATTGTTGATCGATGAGTCACTCAATTTAGATATTGAGATCACGACTTCGCTCTCATTGCATGCTCTATATAGGATGTTTATTTCTTTTCTTCTTTAATTGTTGATCGATGAGTCACTCAATTTAGATATTGAGATCACGACTTCGCTCTCATTGCATGTTCCCTATAGGATAGTTTTGTTAAGCTTTCTTTAACATGTTAATTAAGGTAGGAATCTTTGTATGCTAACATATGATAGGATTTTCCTTTAACCGCAACCTTAGGGTCAATCATTGTATGATAACACTAGGGATAGTACTAGGATAGTTTCCCTTAGTTTTTTTTCTCTCTTTACATCTTGCATCTTAAAACAAAAACTTGTTTTCTTGGAAAATCATAAGACACCTCTAATGAACCCAAACTCTTATTCAAAGTAAAAGATACAAACCAATCTTACTTTGTTTTATGTTGAAGCCGATGTTTCGTCGTCGCACATGTTTGTTATCCTACTTTGATTCTCAATGTCATTGTTAGGTGTGATGTTTCGTCATCTATTTTATCGATGTTTCTCCATCTTTGCCATGATTTCTTATTATCCTTTAATCAATGTTTCGCCATCGCATATTTGTTGAAGCTGATGTTTCGCCATCGCACATGTTTGTTATCCTACTTTGATTCTCAATGTCATTGTTAGGTGTGATGTTTCGTCATCTATTTTATCGATGTTTCATCATCTTTTGCCATGATATCTTGTTATCTTGAAGTCGATGTTTCACCATCGCACATGTTTGTTATCCTACTTTGATTCTCAATATCATTGTTAGGTGTGATGTTTTGTCATCTATTTTATCGATGTTTCGTCATCTTTTTCCATGATTTCTTGTTATCCTTTAATCGATGTTTCACCATCGCATATTTGTTGAAGTCGATGTTTCGCCATCGCACATGTTTGTTATCCTACTTTGATTCTCAATATCATTGTTAGGTGTGATTGTTTTGTCGTTTATTTCATTTGATGTTTCGCCATCTTTGACATGTTATCTTGTTATTATTTAGCCGATGTTTTACCATCTCATTTTTTTGTTGTTTTACTTGATGTTTTGCCATCTTGATTATCTTTGTTTGTTCTAATTAAAAAAACACAAACCAACCAAAACACTTAAGCCGAACTACGGCTGCTCTGATTCCTTAAAAGGGATACGTAGGCATTGAGGTAGGGCCTAACCGAGCACAACTTTTATTTTCCATACAATATTTTCTTTTCTTTTGCATGCATTCCCTTTTCAGTTGTAAGCCATAGACATAGGATTTGACCACACCCATTTAGATTAGACAACAAGAGTGGATACCGTAGAGTACTACGGGCGTGCGGGGTGCTAACACCTTCCCCTCGCGTAACAGACTCCCTTACCCGATCTCTCGGTCGAAAGACCGTGATTTCTCCCTTTTCAGGTTTTCTCGATGTTTACCTTTCCCTCCATATGGGATAAAAGACGTTCGGTGGAGACTTCATTTTTTTGATGATTTCCGGCCGGTTGTTTCAGCTGGCGACTTCACTGGGAAGAGGTTGAACTTTTGCTGGTCCATCCCGGAGTCGATCCTAGCTCTTGTTCGTTTTCTCTCTGGGTGTTTATTTACCGCTTTGCATATTTATCTGTTTGCATTGCATCCTATGTGCGCTTTATTTTCTGCATACTGGATTTGGCTGGACTGTTTGGTTTCTGGATTTTCTTGGTGGGTAGGTTGTTCCACGAGGTAAAAGGCCTCATACCCAGGCTATGAGTGAATTCCATAGGAGCTAGGAATAGAGTGGCCATGGCAGCTATGAAGCGGATGCTTTGTAGACCTGACCATGAGATCCATGACTTTGGAGGTAGTTCGGATAGGTGTTATCGGATGATAATACCGACATTTGAGCTCTCGTACTCTGATTTGGCTTTTAACCTTACCTTGACCTAGACTACACCCGTGAGAGGGGCGGGAAAACTTTTCATTACAGGTACATGTATTGTTGGTGACTCTGTGTTGTGAAGATGATTTAGGTTCCCATGTTAGTTTTGAAGCCACAAGATTCTCCTTTGACCTTGATGGGTGTTGTTCTGTAATGGTCCAGCCACGATCCAGTGTGAACTTTGATCCTGTCATACTGCATCATAGCATATTTATTTCTGAAAAAAATGATGTAAAAAAATAACTAGCATGCGCATGTCATTTTCCAGGGACATTCAAGAGTTTTCTTTTTGTCAGAATGGCTGATCTCCCTCCAGTTGAGTCCGCTTCAGTTCAGGTTAAAGAGCTTACCAGGCATACCTTCTCTTATCAGATTCCTACCTTTGATGTGGCCGAGTTGAAGAGGTTGAGTTCTTATTTGAAGGGTGATGTTCTGAACAACTTCAACAAAAATTATGGCAACTTGTTACTAGTCCTTAACACTCTGGTTGACCCGATGGCTTTGATCACTCTCTTCCAGTTCTATGACAAAGAATTAAGGTGCTTTACTTTCCAAGATTACCAACTGGTTCTTACCCTAGAAGAGTATGCGCATTTGCTTAATATCAGATTGACCGATGAAGTTCCTTTTGTCCAAGTGCCGGAAAAGCCAAAGTTTGAAGTTGTCCCTAAGATTCTTCGTTTGAGTTTGAAAGAGGTGAAATATAATTGGAAGTCCAATGAGGGTATTGTAGGATTTTATTTGGGTTTCTTAGTGAAGAAAGCCGAAAATTGGGCAAAGAAAGGCAATTGGAGTTACTTCAGCTCTTTGTTCGCTCTCATGATATACGGGATTGTCCTCTTCCCTCACAAGAGAAATTTTGTGGATTTGATGGCTATCTGTGTTTTCAGAAACAAGAACCCGATACCGGCACTCCTGGCAGACACTTTTTACATTATTCATTCCAGGCACGGAAAAGGTGGTAACATAAGTTTATTCCATTCGATGTTGTATCAATGGCTTAAGTTATATCTACCAGTGAGTGGTCCTTTCATGGATACCAGGCTTTCTCTCCGATGGTCATCAAGGCTTGTTAACCTTACTTCTTTTGATATCCGGTGGAATTATGATATGGGGGAAGTGCAAAGTGTTGTCACTAGTTGCAGAGATTTCTCTAATGCTCCCCTCATAGGAACTAAGGGGTGCATCAACTATAACCCGGTGCTTGCTTATCGTCAATTAGGATATGCAATGGATGGACCTCCAAAGGTTAAGGAGGTGTCTGAATCAGTATATTTCGGTAGGGGAAGTGATCCTAAGATCTTGAGAAAAGTGACAAGTGCTTGGAAAGGCATTCATATGAAGGATAGAACCACTTTGGGCAAGAAGGTTTTTGTTGCTAGAATTTCTTACTTGGAGTGGGTTAAAGCCATGGTTAAGATCTTACGATTACCATTTGCAAGGTCGGCTCCTCTATACGAGAAACCTCCAGTTGTTCTAAGTAACACGGTGTCTACTGAGATGTTTACCTAGATTCATGTTGAGAATATTCAGCTTCGTGAAAAAAGACCGTGAGGCGGGGATGAAACTTTATTGGGCAGATCAAGAAAGGGCCGACTTAGCTCGTAAACTCAAGGAAGCTCAAGGGGAAACTTCTGATGCAACCGGTTCTAGGAAGAGGTCTCTGAAGATGTGAAAAACACAAGAAGGGGGGTTGAATTGTAAAACTTTAAAACAAATGGTTTGACAACACTGTATTTTTATCCTGGTTTATTTGATCTCAAACTACTCCAGTCCACCCGTCAAGGTGATTTCGCCTCTCTCCAACGAGGTATTAATCCACTATTTTCAAAGGATTACAACAGCTAATTTAACAACTGTTAAAGTCTTCTTGAGTACAACCACATACCGGTTTATCTCAAGGAAATCTTTTACAAATAATTGAACAAGGATGTGTTAACGTTTTCTAATAAAACAATATATCACAACTGTGATAATTACACAACTTAAGCTTGGAATAAACTGAATTTGCTAAAGCCTTTGAATAAGCGTGGTTTTTAAGGCTTGGCAAATTATGTGAGTGCATGCGTGCATCTTTTCTCAAGCAGACTTGTTTATATAGGCAAGGCAAAGATACGTTGTCCATAAAGCTAGTTTAATGATAATAATGCACTTTCCTTTTGAGGAAGATCTTGTCTGAAGAGAGTCGTTAGCATTTAATTCTGTCTCGAATACTCAATAACGCTTCAGAGTCTTCTTTGCTTTAACTTATGATAACGCTTCAGAGTGATGAAGACTTGGTGAAGATGTCTTTGATCAGAGTCAGAGTGTATTTGTTTATGCGCAGATTTTTGTCATCAAGCTTCAGCGTATGATCTGGTAGTTTCAGCGTGTAGCACATATTACTGATCTTCTGATGCTGAATCCATCAGAACTTCTGTATATACAAAACATAATTTTAAGAAGCATATTTATTCTTTGTATTTTGTTATCATCAAAACTCTAATTAAGGGTTGTAGAATCAAACTATGTTCTAACAATCTCCCCCTTTTTGATGATGACAAAAACCAGATTTTTCAATTAAAAATAAAGAATAAAAATATAGAATTAAGAAGAGAAACTCCCCCTGAGTTGATTACTTCCCTTTAATTCCATGAGTCTTTGAGCATCAGAACCTTACTGTATCTTTCATCAGAGTTTTGTACCTGTTCAAGCTTTTCAGAAGAGAGAATTTTAAATAGATCAGAATGTTTGAGACTTATGTCTCAGTAATCTGTTATTGAAAAATATCATTCTTTCTCCCCCTTTTTGTCAGTTATCAAAAAGAACATATAAGCAGAGTCAAAACGCGTTTATATTAAAACCAAAAGCAATGTACGAATATTACAGATAAACATGTTTTAAAAACGAGGAAATTCTAAGAGGGAGGAGGAAGACGTGTGAACAAAGCTTCCAACATGCTCTTTATCTGGATGTTGGTTTCCTGTTGCTTGGTTAACATGCTCGTGATTGCATCAATTTTGTCGTCCTGTTTATCCATTCTTTCCTTCATCAAAATATCAGATCTTTTCAGGTCTTCTAGAGTCTGCCTATCATAGGAGGAAGCTTGAGAATCTTCAGTAACTGGATGCTTCTCAGAGCTTTCTGCAATATCCTCTTTTTGACCCAGTTCTTCAACAGGAATCATCTGCTCTAGAGTATCAGTCAGATTGAGATCTTCTGATTCTGGTTGAACTTTGTATGCTGGACGATGTTCAGACCAGGGAGCATTGTCCAGAGGGAGAACTTCTTCCTTGAGCAGCTGGCTCAGAACTTGATCTTCAATTACTTTCAGTAGATTATTGAAGTTCTGTTGAACTTGTCCGTAGCCCTGTTCTTGCATCTTATGAGTTTCAGAACATACCCATCTTCTGAACCTTGTCCAAAGGTAGTCTGATGCAGCAGGTTCAATCAGCTCAAGACTAGCTTGCTTCAGAGAAGTGATCCACTTCTGTACTTCTGTTTCAAATATCAATAAGCTGGTACCAACATCTGGAGAGGGTTCAGATGGTTTTGGTTTTGGAATAGCTGTTTTGTGGGTTATGGCAGCAAGACGTTCAAAAACCATTAAATCAATGACAGTCTTAATGTTGTCATCTGGATTGTTCTTTGGTGAGGGAGTGGGAGAGTCTGGAATTATTATTGGACTGGTTGGGGAGTTTGGTGGAGTTGATTCTAGTGAAGAGGGAATTTGGGGAATATCCAGGATGGTTAGGGGCATACGGATGGCCAGAGGTTCTGGTTCACAGGATTCAGAAGGTTGAGTCTCAGAAGTTTGAACTTTTGGTTGAAATAGTTCAGGTTGTGGAGAAGGTGGATGAATTTCTGGTTGGGGAGATGGAGGTAGTGGTATTTTTGGTAGTGGAGAGAGGGGAATTTCTGGTTGTGGAGAGAGGGGAATTCCTGCTTGTGGTGCTTCTGTGGTGGTTTCAGAGTTTGGATTTTCTGACATGGGAGCAGAAGTATGTTGGTCAAAGGTTTCTATATCTGATAGAACTTTCGCAAGTTCTTGTTGGGTTGCTTCAATATTTGGATTTTGAGGTAGGGAGCGAGATCTTCTAAGAGTTAAGGTTTCTGAGGGGTCAAATTCAATGTCAAAGTCATCAAATGTTTGTGGTGTGGGGTTTTCAGATTGAGTGGGAATTGGTATAGATGTTGATACAGAAATTGAGTTTAAAGCAGTTACAGAAGAAGGATTACCTCTCTTTTTAGGAGTCCGCTGGGATGATCCTTCTGCTACAGCTTTCCTTTTCTTGGTTTTCTTTAGCACAACTTTTGGAGCCTTCTGCTGCAGATCCTGAATGTTCAAATCTGGTGCTGTACCATCCGCCTTGCATGCATCCAGATATCTGACTATTATATCAGGTTTAGAGTCAATCTCTGAGAACAGGGGAAAGTTATCCAGAGGGATTCTTTTGCTGGATATTGTTGCAAAAGAAGTGACACTGGGTTCCTTCTTGATGTTCTCAATTAACTTCATCTTCTTCAGATTCTTTGCATTCAATTGTTTGCCAACAGTAGCTTCCAAAGAGCTGATTTCCTGAGCTTCTGTTAGATGATCAATCAGCTTATTCTCTGTTAGAATATCTGATATAAGCCTTCCTAGGGGTATCCAGTCCCTTTTTGTGCGCTCCTCTTCTCTGGTTTCCTTCACACTAGTCCTTAGATGGTTAAACAGCAGATGAGCCAGATTCACCTTAATCTTCTGGGAGATGAAGTAGATCAGAAATTGCTGATCAATATTGATGTAGTCAGGAGAGCTGGTAGGCTTCCTGTGGTTTATGCATCCCAGAATAATCTTGGCCCATATTCTGTGATGGTCTTTTAGATCCCTTATCTTGCTGAAGGGAAGACCCAGAGTGAAGATTTCTCTAGCAATTAGGGCGACATCAGTGCATCTTTCAGCCATGTCAATGCATCGTACACCACCACCATTGTAGCCTATTAATCTTGCAATGAGGTCCTCAGTTATAACTATCTTCTTCCCCATTATGTATGAAGTAACTTGATGGTTGGAAGATGAAGCATGAATCCAAAATTCCTTCACAAGAATTGGGAATGTTGGACCCACCAGTCGGTCAAAATATTTGTCCCAGCCGTGAGCCTTAACTTCTTCAGAGAGATTAAACCCGTTTTCTTGAAGACTGTTAAAGTCCACAATCAATTCTAAAAGAACTTCTAGATTTTTGATGGGTGTGAGAAGAGTTCTGTAGGGTTCTTCATATTGTTCGGAGGAATCTGTTTTCTGAGCACTGGAGGTAGGGTTGCTTGAGGAAGCCATGTTCACACGAAGGTTTTGAGAAGAAATTGAAAGGGTTTTGAGAAAGGTTTCAAACTGAAATCAATAAGATTGTAGAGAAAATGAAAGTGAAAGTAAAAAACTGTAAATAGTGAGAAACGTGTTTAAATAGATTTCTAAAAAATTTTGAAAACATAAACGGCAAGAGAGAGAAATAAATTATAATGATTATGAGCATTTAATGATAGCTGATTTTGGGGGATTCAGAAAGATATTGGAACGGTTACCCATGACATGTGTCTCAATACATCCAATCAGCGATTTTGACCTTTCAGAAACGTGAACGCATGTTCAGCCTCAGAAAGTAGCTGATGACTGGATGACACCTGTTTGCTTGAGTGAACTGCACATTTCTATCCTTGAAATGAAACGCTCAGATCTTTGTGGATAGATTCTGATACAATCTGTACTTCTAAAAAATCTGAAGGCAGGTTGATCAACAGTTCACAGAAAATGATAAAAATTCTGAAGATTAAGATATGTAAATAAAACAGTTTATTCTGGGCAAAGCTTCATGCTGAGATGTTTCAGAATGAAGTTAAACCTATCTTCAGAAATAGGTTTTGTAAAGACATCAGCCCATTGATGGTCTGTGTCAATGAATTTTAAATTAAGAATCCCTTTCTGAATATAGTCCCTAATAAAATGATGTTTTATTTCTATATGCTTAGCCCTAGAATGCAAAATAGGATTTTTACTGAGACAAATAGCAGAAGTATTGTCACAGAGGATAGGGATGTTACTCTCAAATATATTGAAGTCCTCAAGTTGACTTTTCATCCAGAGCATTTGTGTGTTGCATCCAGCTGCTGCTATGTATTCAGCTTCTGCTGTTGATAGAGCTATTGTGGATTGTCTTTTGCTGGACCATGAGATCAGATTTTCTCCCAGAAACTGGCAGCTTCCAGAAGTGCTTTTACGTTCTACTCTGTCTCTAGCAAAATCAGCATCACAGTATCCTATCAAGCTGTAATCACTTGATTTTCTATAAAACAAACCCAAATTAGTAGTACCTTTCAGATACTTGAAAATTCGCTTAACTGCTGTTAAGTGAGATTCTCTAGGATCTGATTGGAATCTAGCACAAATGCAAACACTGAATAGAATGTCAGGCCTTGAAGCCGTCAGATAGAGAAGAGAACCAATCATACCTCTGTAGACCTTCTGTTCTACCTTTTTACTTACCTCTTCTCTTTCCAGAATGCACGTGGGATGCATTGGAATCTTTGATGGCTTACATTCTGAGAGATCAAATTTCTTCAGAAGTTCTCTGACATATTTTCTCTGATGAATGTAAGTTCCTTTTGGGGTTTGATTAATCTGAATGCCCAAAAAGAATTTTAGTTCCCCCATTAGGCTCATCTCAAATTCTGCCTGCATACATTTAGCAAACTTTCTTCCTAGAGAGGGTTTAGTGGATCAAAATATGATGTCATCAACATAAATCTGACATACTAAAATGTCATTCTTAACTGTCTTACAGAACAAGGTTGTGTCCACTTTCCCTCTAGTGAATTCCTTTTCTAGCAGGAAATTACTTAGTCTTTCATACCAAGCTCTGGGAGCTTGTTTCATACCATAGAGTGACTTCTTTAGTTTGAAAACATATTCAGGATTTTTGGAACTTTCAAAACCAGGGGGTTGGTGCACATATACCTCTTCTTCTATATAGCCATTTAAGAATGCACTCTTAACATCCATCTGATACAGAGTGATGCCTTTATTAACAGCAAATGAAATTAAGAGTCTGATTGATTCTAACCTGGCGACTGGAGAAAAGGTTTATGTATAGTCTATCCCCTCTTGCTGACTATAACCTTGTGCTACCAGGCGTGCTTTGTTTCTGATGACTTCACCTTGTTCGTTCAGTTTGTTTCTGAACACCCATTTTGTACCAATGACGTTGAATCCTTTTGGTTTGGGAACTAGATCCCATACGTCATTTCTTGTGAATTGATTTAGCTCTTCTTGCATTGCTAGAATCCAGTCATTGTCCAGAAGTGCTTCATCAATTGTTGTTGGTTCAATTAGAGAAACCAGTCCCATGAGGGATTCTTCAGAGTTTCTGAAGCTAGATCTTGTTGTGATTGGATCTTCCTTTCTTCCTAAGATTGTTTCTTCTGGGTGATCCATGCTGCTTCTGGATGGTTTTTTCTGGAGTTGATCAACAGAAGGTGCTGGATTGCTTGTAGTTACTCTTTCTGATGTTGAGGGAATGTCTCTATTGAGAGCTTCTGATGATTTGTCTTCAGTACCTGTGAGTTCAACTTCCATACCTGCAAGGAATTCATTCTGCTTTGACTTTTGAGAGTCAAGCTTATCATCAAAACGAACACTAATTGACTCCTCCACAATCTGTGTTTCTGTATTGTATACTCTGTACCCTCTTGAGCGTTCAGAGTATCCTAACATAATACACTTTTGTGCTTTAGAGTCAAACTTGTTCAAATAATTTTTTGTATTCAAAATAAAACATGTACATCCAAATGGGTGAAAATAAGAAATGTTGGGCTTTCTGTTCTTCCACAATTCATATGGAGTTTTTTCCAGAATAGGTCTTATGGAGATTCTATTCTGAATGTAACACGCTGTGTTTATTGCCTCTGCCCAGAAGATCTTAGCAACGTTAGTCTCGTTGATCATGGTTCTGGCCATTTCTTGCAATGTTCTGTTCTTTCGTTCTACAACTCCATTTTGATGGGGAGTTCTAGGACAAGAGAAATCATGCAGAATGCCTTTATCATTAAAGAATAACTCAAAATCTTTGTTTTCAAATTCTCCACCATGATCACTTCTGACTTTGATGATTCTAAGATCCTTTTCATTCTGAACTTGGTTGCAGAAGGTAACAAACACAGAGTGTGACTCGTCCTTGTGCCTTAAGAACTTTACCCATGTCCATCTGTTATAGTCATCTACGATTACTAACCCATACTTCTTGCCACTGACTGAAGCAGTTTTAACTGGTCCAAATAAGTCAATGTGTAGAAGTTCTAATGGCTTGGAGGTGGAAACAACGTTTTTGGATTTGAAAGCTGGTTTTGCAAACTTGTCTTTCTGACATGCTTCACACAAAGCATATGAATTGAACTTTAGGTTAGGAAGTCCTCTGACCAGATTGAGTTTGTTAATCTGAGATATTCTTCTCATACTAACATGTCCCAATCTTCTGTGCCAGATCCATTGCTCGTTGTTAACAGACAGTAGACATTTTACATTATGACTTTTTAGTTCAGAAAGTTTTATTTTATAAATGTTGTTTTTCCTCTTTCCATTAAATAGGATAGTCCCATCTTTCTGACTTACAGCTTTGCATGAATTTTGATTGAAGATTATATCATAACCGTTATCACTTAATTGACTTATGGATAACAGATTATGCATTAATCCATCAACTAGTAAAAAATTACTTATAGAGGGAAGATTTCCATTACCTACTGTTCCAGAACCAATGATTTTTCCTCTCTGATTTCCTCCAAAGCCTACGTGGCCTCCAGGCTTAAGTTCCAGGCTTTGGAACATATTCCTTCTTCCCGTCATGTGCCGTGAGCAGCCAGAGTCCAGGTACCATGATTGGTGTTTTTGCTTTGTTGCTAAAGATATATGCCACATGTATTATTTTATCCTTAGGTACCCACATTTTCTTGGGTCCTGATTTGTTAGTTTTTCCAAAACTCTGGTTGAATTTTGGTTTGACAGAGTAATCACTACTTGTATATTTTATGTCATGTGTGTTCCCATATATAAAGTGTGAATCAAGTGGAGTACGTTTTATAACTAAATCCATGGCATTTTTTGGTGTAGGTACCTTACCTTGATATCCTATCCCTTTTCTGCCATTTCTGCTAACTCCATAGATCATTGAAGCCATTTTGCTTCTGTCTATGTTTTTAGCTAGAAACTTTTGAAAGCTGTGATCATACTCCTTGATGATCTCACCAGCATTGCTGGGAGTTTCAGGGATTGTTTCCTTCTGAGAGTTTTGCAATTGGTTTTCTAATTTTGAAATTTTATCTTTTAACTCAGAATTCTCCAATTTGAGACTCTCAGTCTTATTAGAGTCAGAAGCAAGATTCCTTTTCAGGTTTCTGAATTTGACTCTGATCAGCTGATATCTTTCCAGAATTTCATTAAGGCTTTCAGCTAGCTCAGCCTTAGTAAAGTTTATAGCAAATTCAGGGAATACCTCTTCTGTATCTGATTCAGAGTCTGACTCAGAAGCTTCGCTGTCTTCTGTTATGTTTGCCATGAGAGCTATGTTTGCTCTTTCATCATCTGATTCTGAGTCAGCTTCAGATGTGCCAGAATCATCCCATGTAGCCATGAGACTTTTCTTCTTTTCCTTGCCAAACTTCTTTTTGGGCTTCTCCTTCTGAAGCTTTGGGAAATCACTTTTGTAGTGCCCTTGCTCGTTACATTCATAGCAGATGATGTCTTTGTTGTTTGGCTTTTTGTTTCCTGAAGAACCTTCAGATCTTCTGTGTCCAGAGGAGGATTCTGACCTTCTGTATCTAGAGGAAGATTCATTCTGATTTTCTGATCTTCTGGGATTCCTGAACTTCCTTTGCCCCTGCTTCCACAATTGGTTCACCCTTCTGGAGAGGAGAGACAATTCATCTTCTTCTGATTAGGACCCATCAGAGGTTTCTTCCACAGCCTGCAAAACTTTAGAGTCAAATTTTCTGTTATATTTTAAAGCTAATGGCTTACCTTGCTTTTGAGGTTCATCTGCTTCTAGCTCTATCTCGTGACTTCTGAGGGAGCTGATAAGTTCCTCCAGAGAGATTTTGTTGAGATCCTTGGCTAGCTTAAGCGCTGTGACCATTGGCCTCCATTGTTTTGGCAAGCTTCTGATGATCTTCTTAACGTGATCAGCAGTGGAATACCCTTTGTCAAGAACTTTTAGACCAACAACAAGAATTTGAAATCTTGAAAACATAGTTTCTATTGATTCACTCTCTTCCATCTTGAATGCCTCATACTTCTGAATGAGTGCAGGGGCTTTGGTTTCTTTAACTTGAATGTTGCCTTCATGCGTCATTCTCAGAGAGTCAAACATGTTCTTTGCAGTGTCTCTGTTTGATATCTTCTCATATTTTGAATAAGAGATGGCGCTGAGAAGAATTGTTCTGGCCTTGTGATGATTTCTGAACTAACGCTTTTGCTGATCAGACATTGTTTTCCTGTCAATCTTCTGACCACGTCCATCCACTGGGTGCGTGTATCCATCAGTCACCATGTCCCACAGATCAGCATCATGGGCCAGAAAGAAACTCTCAATTCTGTCTTTCCAGTAGTCAAAGTTTTCTCCATCAAAGACTGGAGGTTTGCCACTGAATCTGTCCCTTTCTTCATTATTGTTATTGTTGATGTTTTGACTTGGTCCTGCCATTGTGTTTTTCTGACGTTGGATCTTGTACTAACACGGTTAAGTGTTATAAGCTCAGAACCAGTCGCTCTGATGCCAATTGAAGATGTGAAAAACACAAAAAGGGGGGTTGAATTGTAAAACTTTAAAACAAATGGTTTGACAACACAGTATTTTTATCCTGGTTCGTTTGATCTCAAACTACTCCAGTCCACCCGTCAAGGTGATTTCGCCTCTCTCCAACGAGGTCTTAATCCACTATTTTTAAAGGATTACAACAACTACTTTAACAACTGTTAAAGTCTTCTTGAGTACAACCACATACCGGTTTATCTCAAGGAAATCTTTTACAAATAATTGAACAAGGATGTGTTAACGTTTTCTAACAAAACAATATATCACAATTGTGATAATTACACAACTTAAGCTTTGAATAAACTGAATTTTCTAAAGCGTTTGAATAAGCGTGGTTTTGAAGGCTTGGCAAATTATGTGAGTGCATGCGTGCGTCTTTTCTCAAGCAGACTTGTTTATATAGGCAAGGCAAAGATACGTTGTCCATAAAGCTAGTTTAATGATAATAACACACTTTCCTTTTGAGGAAGATCTTGTCTGAAGAGAGCCGTTAGCATTTAATTCTGTCTTGAATACTTAATAACGCTTCAGAGTCTTCTTTGCTTTAACTTATGATAACTCTTCAGAGTGATGAAGACTTGGTGAAGAAGTCTTTGATCAGAGTCAGATGTATTTGTTTATGCGCAGATTCTGGTTATCAAGCTTCAGCGTATGATCTGGTAGTTTCAGCGTGTAGCACATATTACTGATCTTCTGATGCTGAATCCATCAGAACTTCTGTATATACAAAACATAATTTTAAGAAGCATATTTATGCTTTGTATTTTGTTATCATCAAAACTCTAATTAAGGGTTGTAGAATCAAACTATGTTCTAACAGTCTCATGCTGAAATGGAAGAAGAATTGAGTAAGATTCAGCGAGAGTGTCGGAAGCTTCAGGCCTCAGAAAATATCTACAAGAAGAAGATTCAGAACTTAAAAAAACAGCTCAAGGACAAAGACGCTCAGCTTGAGAAAGAAATGACCCAGAAGCGTGTCGCGGAAGATCAGTTCCAAGAAAGTAAAATAGTTGCATCTCAACTCTTGAAGGAGAAGGCCAAACTTAAAGAGTACTGTCAACACCTTGAAGCGCGCTTAGTTCCGTAGATTTAGTTCTGTTATTTACTTTTGATGTATTTGGTGACCCCTATAATTGTTGGAAGGGGCCAATTGATTTTTGTTATTATTCAGTTCTTTCTGCTTTATAGTAAAGACATGTATTTAGTTGTTTGTCATTTTACTCTTAATTGTCCAAAGCCACTTAGACATCGTTTCCTTGTTTGTAAATAATTGAAGTGTTCATCTTATTATCCTTTCTATTTTTGATGGTATGGTTGCACGCCGTTACTGATGAATAAAAGGACTCTTGGATACTTGGAAATGACAAACATATCATGCACATCATGCATTTCATAACATTACAGGTTATCTCAAGACGGTTTCTTATTCTGCTGCTTTTCTTATTCAGAATTCAAGACGACTACTCATCGATATTCCACCAGGCAAACTTTCCAAGGCAGATGGAACAGGTTCAAGCTGAACTCGCTGAAATGAGGGCTCAGATGGCTACTCAGATGACTCAGTTCATGGAGGTTATCACCAACGTGAATCGCCGACAGGAAGAGATAGCTGCTATTGTCAACAACCAACACCGCCATCCAGGGGATGTTGGAAATCAAGGGCTTTATCAGGATATCTCTGTAGGAATGGGGGACGTACAAGATCAGCCAGCTGCAAATTTTAACGGGATGCCGGGAAATCCTTTTATGCGCAACGTAGGGAAGTTTCCTCCATCTCCTGGACCCCGTCTTGTGGGGAACAGGAGAGCTAATCAGGTTGGTGTAAGGAATTATCAGGATCAGGATTTTGACTTTGACCAGGATGAAGATCAGTTTTTTGTGCGGCGTTCAGAGCCAGGGGTTCAGATTAAGGATATGAAGTATCGTTTGTTGGAAGAGCGTCTGAAGGCTGTGGAAGGGCAAGGAATCCTTGGTTTGGATGCTAATGATCTTGGGTTAGTGTCTGGGGTGAAGGTTCCTCAGAAATTCAAGCCTCTTACTTTTGAAAAGTACAACGGGACGTCGTGTCCTATTACTCATGCAACTTCTTATTTCCGGAAGATATCAGTACATACTGAGGATCAAGGGCTTTTGATTCACTTTTCCAGGATAGCCTGTCTGGGGCATCCTTGGAATGGTACATGAAGTTGGAAAAAACTCATGTTCACTGCTGGAATGATCTTGCTTGGGCTTTTGTCAAACATTATCAGTACAATATGGATATGGCACCTAATCACACTCAGTTACAAAATATGTCGCAAGGACCAAAATAATCTTTCAAGGAATACGCTCAGAAGTGGCGTGAGTTGGCTGCGAGAGTTCAACCTCCACTCATGGAGAGAGAACTCATTGATATTTTTATGAGTACCCTGCAAGGGCCTTTCTATGAGCACATGATAGGAAGCACTTTGGCAGGATTTGAAGACTTAGTCACGGCTTGTGAAAGAATTGAAGTGGGTTTGAAATTGGGAAGGATTCAGGTTGGAGGTTCTAGCAGCTCGTCAGGGGGTAGTAAGAAACCATTCAACACTTACCCTAAGAAAAGGGAAGGCGACACAAGTGCGGTTTACTCCCATAGAGGATGAAGAGAGGACCGTCAGCATCAACAAATCAATGATGTTTCTATTCCTGTTAATGCTCCTCTGCAGCAGAGACCAAATGCAGTGCCTCAGCAAGGAAGGCAGCAAGATGCTCCCCGTTAGTATAATAACCAGCAGCAGAGACAACCCAGAAAATTCGACCCCTTTCTGGTGACTCTTACTAAAGCGCTCCACCATTTGCTTGATTTAAAGTTGATCGGTTTGAGAAATATGACACCGCCACCTGCAAGACTCCCTGTTAATTATGATGCTAATGTGTGATCGGTGGATCTGGAACTGACTGTTTGAAGCTGGTTCGCGAAATGTCGCGGAAGCAAGAGTCGCCACCGTCTTTTATTTTCTCCAACATGGAAAGGACAAAAGCACAGCAAAATTCCTTATTGAGAATGTTTCTCGGTTCGGGAGGTAGATTTATAGAAAGGGAATGTGTTAGCACCCTTTCTATCCATTGTTATCCATGGGCTCTTAGGTACTTGCTCTTTTGTGTTTTCAAAAGTGTTTGCTTTTCAATTGTGAGTGGGTTTGAAAAAGTTTCGTTGAAAGATTTCAGATCGACTCTTGTATCAGTCCTCAAGAGTGTTTGAAAAATTGTTTTGAAAGCTTTTTGAAAAGTGTCGGTGTGAAAAGAGTTTTTGATTTGTTTTTGAATTAGAGCAAGTATCTATGATTCATCTACCTACCCTAAGGAATTAGGCTGTGTAAATATCCTTAAAGTAGTGCCATCCCACCATTGAGAGGTAGGTAGCACCACCGTTAGAGGTGTTCGGGTCAATTCGGGTTAAGGGACAGTGTGGTCACCAGAGCAACAGTAGGACACCTTAGAAGCTACCCTTATGCCATTGATCCTTTTTAATTCCGAAGCAACCGTTTCGAGGCAACTGGATCATGGACATAAGGACTTACTAAAACGTCCTATACTCGACGACCACGTTTCGATGGCAAGGCAACAGTGAGGCGTACCCTAAGAGTGGTGTGTGAATTTTTGTATTGTTTTCAGTTATGTTTTATCTTGTCATGCATTTGGTGAGCTACGCTTGTTTTTATTTTAGGCCATTCATTCTTTCATGCAATTAGAATTAAGAGTGCGGAAATTTAAAGTGCGGAAAGTAAAAGTCCTACGCTATTACAAGGCGCGGGTCTATACATCGCCAAATTAACAAAGACCCGTTTTGAAAAAAATGCGGAAAGTAAATAAATTTCCTAATTACTATTACAAGGCCTGAGCAATTACATAATATTTGAAAGAAACATAAGAATAAACGTGCGAAAGGAATAAAGATAGAACATTCGAGGGCGTTGGACCCTTTTGAGAAATTAAATGAGATTAAAAAGCTAATTAATTATTTAATTAAGAAAAGAAATGTTTTTTATGTTTTTTGTATTTAATGAAAATAAAGAAAATTAATTAAAATTAGAAGTTAAATGAAACCCTAGCTCTAAGTCGTTTTTAGTTATTTATGAAAGATATTCAAGTTTAACCTAATTTACACTAATTAATTAGTTACATGTTTATTTACAAAATAATTAATAATTAATAATAATAATAATAATAAGAAGAAATTATTTATTGAGAAAAAGATAAAATGCTAAAAAAACCTAATTTCTACATATTTTAGTTATTTAAGAAAAGATTAAAATTGAAATCTAATTTTACTAAATTGATTATTAAAAATTTATTTACAAAAATATTAATGAATTAAATATTAAATAAACATATTTTGATTTTTTTGATTTCTGATTTTTGTGTTATGAAAATTATTTTTGTGAATTAAATAAAACAATAAAACAAATAAAAGGATAAAAAGGAGAATTAAAATAAAAAATAAAAATATGCAAACCATGGGGGTGTCTGGCCCTTAGAGGAGGTTTATGAAGCAATTTGGCCCACTGCAATCCAGGCCCTTTTTGACTTTTTGTGGTTGCGTATGGCATGGTTGACCAGCGTACATGGTGGAATTCACGTGATGGCCTTTGGATGAGATCTCCTGGGCGCATGGCAAGCAAGCATGTGAGGATGCATGATGGTCTTTGGATGAAGCGCTACGCTGGAATACCTTGCAACAAAAATTATTAAGCGTTTGGGGGGACCTGGGAATCGAACCCAGGTCCCAATACCTACAAGCCAGCGCATCAACCATTTGAACTAACGCGTTACTTTGTATATCTAATGGACAATGATTATTATGAGAGAGAAAGCAAGCGTTAGTGGTGTTTAATGAGAACGTGCGCCAGTATTTAAACTACCCAGTAAGATCAAGCCACGCTAGCATCGTCTTCCTTTGGTTCCTGCAAATAATACCAAATAGCGAGGGTTTTAAACCCCCACTAAACCAGACCTGCAAAAATAGCGATTAGACGATAGTCAAATATAAAAAGGGCGCGAGGTGTGGATTGGCTTCGTCTGGATGTCCTGATTCCATTGGCATAGGTTTTAAGGCCTAATTTTTCCATATGGGGAAAGCCCCAATTCAAAGCTTCTGCAACCCTAGAAATCGTTAATGGTGAATTCTTATACAGGCATGGTTAGTTCAATTCAAGGGTACCATTAGCTTCAGAACGTTCATATTAGTATAAATCAACATTCAAAACGTATGAAAAATGCATGTATATTGAAACACGATTATGGAAAATTTTGAGAAAAGTGTGACTTTGTTCTACCAATTCTTTGTGCGTGGAGACTGGAAAGGGATTGAGACACGTTCAAGAAAGTCCCAGCAAGCCTTTGGAATGGGTTTTAAGCTTTGAATCACGCTGGAACTGTGTTTTCAGTTTTCAATTTTTGATGAACTTTTTCAAATTGGTAGGCAGCCTCTTGAGCAATTTTTCGTGTCCAATGGAATTAGGTTAACTTGTGCTTATGTATCTGAAGCAATTTAGGTTAAAAAACCAAGCCCAAAGTCCATTGATTTAATGATTCAATATTTGATTTCCAATCCAATCTTTTTCATGTCAATTATGCCAAATTTGGAAGATTTTGTTCTTGTTGATTGGTACACGAGATATTGAGCTCATAATGGGTGAACTTGCTGCACAAAAAGATTTAAAAAACATTGTTTAGTATTTTTCTCATAATTAAATTTAATTAAATGAATTAATAAGATTAAAAATTCAATTAATTAATTAAAAATAAGAAAATAACTCCCTTTTAGCTTAATGGGTCGTGCATAGCCTTTGGGTAATGATTCATGGAAGAAATTGAGGCCCATTAGCATTTTTGAACCCTTTTGTGCAAAGTTGACTTTTCAAAATTCCCAAAAATTTCCCAACTTCTACAAGGCATATCTTGCTCAATTTTTAAGCTTTGATCATGTTCTTGGACATTTTGGAAAGGTCTTGAAGTCCTTTAACCAATGCCTTTGGTCCCATGGCATTTTGATTTACCAATCTCAAATTATGGTCTTTGACTTAAAGTGCCTTTTGTTGACTTTTGAAAATGACCTATAATGTTGAAATTGATAACTTTTTGTGAGAGCATTTCTTGGACTTGAAGTGTGAAGATGAGTTGTAGGAAATGTCATTCTCTTCAAAATGAGTTTTGGATGGAATTTTTATGATAAACCATGTGGAATTTATGCCTTGGTCAATTTGCAGTTGACTTTTTCAACTGTCCAAAAATAGAAACTTTTGCATCTTGAGACTTTTTGAGCCATGCTTTGAGAATCATGATCAAGAATTGATCAAATGATGTTTGTGGCTTCAAAATAAGATGTTTACCAAAAATTTGGGCTTTTGACTGTCAAATGACCATTTTGCCCCTGTAGTTGACTGTGAAGCATTTAGGGTTTTTGACTGTGCAATTTGATGCTGTGAGTCTTGAAACTTGCCATATGGATGCTTGACAATGTTTATAGGCATGTGGGACTTGATTGGACCCTTGGAAACTTCAATTTCTTTGCCAGAACCAAAACCCTAATTTTTGACTGTTAGGAGGCAATTGGACTGTGCAACCCTTGGGAGATTTTGAAGCATGATCTTAGCAAACCTTGAAGAATATGGGAGGGCAAATTTTGGGGTACAACAGTTGCCCCTGTTCAATCTTCTTAGACCTGGGGATGTAGATTGGCTGGCGTGCCTTTCGTAATCCGAAGGTGGAAGATGATTGAACACTAAAGTGCCCAGAAATTTGCGCTCACATAGAGTGTGCTAGCAGTATGATGTAGGGAATGGGCTTACATATGCCATTTGGAGACTGATGGATAGGAGGATGGGCTTATGGATGCCGTCTGGAGGTGTGACAGAACTTTGTCGGGAATGGGCTTATAGATGCCATTTGGAGATTGTTGGTATGTGGATGGGCTTATAGATGCCATCTAGGTGTCGATCGTGTAAGAGATTCCTTAGCGAGAACCTGCGTACCTGAAAAAGAAAACCATTACCTGTCCTGTTACAGGAGTCGATCTTCAAAATTCTTTATGTAGATGTGCCCTGGCTGGATACAGGAATCGAATCTTTAAACTCTTCAGACGTGCCCTGGCGAGATACAGGAATCGAGTCCGGAGAATATAGTCGTCAACAGATACACCCTGGCAAGATACAGGAATCAGATCTTCGAACTCTTCAGACGTGCCCTGGCAAGATACAGGAATCGAGTCTGGTAATGTTGGTCGTCAACAGATACACCCTGGCGAGATACAGGAATCGGATCTTCGAACCCTTCAGACGTGCCCTGGCAGGAATCGAGTCTGGTAATGTTGGTCGTCAACAGATACACCCTGGCGAGATACAGGAATCAGATCTTCGAACCCTTCAGACGCACCCTGGCGAGATACAGGAATCGGGTCTGGTAATGTTAGTCGTCAACAGATACACCCTGGCAAGATACAGGCATCGGATCCTCAAACTCTTCAGACGCACCCTGGCAAGATACAGGAATCGGGTCTGGTAATGTTAGTCGTCAACAGATACACCCTGGCAAGATACAGGCATCGGATCCTCAAACTCTTCAGACGCACCCTGGCAAGATACAGGAATCGGGTCTGGTAATGTTAGTCGTCAACAGATACACCCTGGCAAGATACAGGCATCAGATCCTCAAACTCTTCAGACGCACCCTGGCAAGATACAGGAATCGGGTCTGGTAATGTTAGTCGTCAACAGATACACCCTGGCAAGATACAGGCATCGGATCCTCAAACTCTTCAGACGCACCCTGGCAAGATACATGAATCGGGTCTTCAGTTGCGACCGTTGATGGTAATCATCTTTGCATTAACTTTTGTCCTGAAAAGACAAAACGTTAGTTGTATGTGATGTCATGATGTATGACATACGAGATGTTCTCAGAATAAGTGAGATTGTATGCTCCTGATGCGTATATGCATGCTATAATGTATGAAAATGTGTTTATGAATTGTGTTTTCGTCTTAGGAAAATAAATCCTTGACGGGTGCCGGGAAGTTAACTCCTGGTCTGATGTTAAGGAATAGTGCTTCTTGTTTCCGCTGAGGGATGGTAGTTGCAAGTATAAACTGGTAGGAGAAAAATGACTCCGTTGGGGAATAAACTTGGCGAATAGATTACTCTGCGGGGGAGAATTACTCTGGTGACTTCACTGGGGAAAATGCTCTGTGGGGAGAGAGATATTTTGCTGGGAGTAGAATGAGAACTCCGCTGGGGATACCATTGTTGAGTTATGTTGGAAAGTTTTAATAGACTTCGCTGGTGATAGGAAGACTTCGCCGAGGATGACCTTTTTGTGGCTTTTGGCTGATGATAACCCAGTTATATCCTGGTAGGGAAATAACCTCTGAATAAAGCTGGGAGACGCGTTCGTGCTCTGCAGGGGGGGGGGGAGCTTCCAGAATCTACTAGGGATAAGCTTCATGCTGGGGAGATGATTCAGCTTTCCTGGGGAAATCTTCAGACTGGACTCTCCTGGGGAAATTTTGAGATGTACTGGGGAAGTGGCTCCACTGAATGTCTGGTATACCGCCGGGGAACAATCTTAGATCAAGACTGCCGGGGATGCTTGTTAAGAACATTTGTATAATTTGCTGAGGGATGTTGAGATCTGCTGAGGATAATCCAACTTCCTTAAGGCTGACTGTAGCTTAACTTTGCTTGGGGGAGAATATGTTGACTTGCTGGCTCACTCTCTGAGGAGTTAAGATATATTGGTTACGTTCTTCAGCTGAACTTACCTTGGTACCTTGATGGACAGAGCAATTAGATCGCTTAGACAACTCGTTATTGCCCCTGTTTCTAATGTTACCTGTAATTAATCCTTTGTTTCGCATGCAAATATTTATGAGTTAGCAATTAGTGTCAAATGCATATATCAAAATTTGAACCTTGGACGTTCTTCGCAAAACAAAACAGAAAAAGGAAAAAAACAACTGGCAATTTGTCTGAAAAGTGAATTTGTATTGATTTTTGAATTGCCTGTAAATAGGCGTTTTTGTACAAGAGGCTGACGTCCTAGTAAGAGAACACCGTCGAACAACAGAGTTTATACAATTTTGTGAAAAAGAGAAAACAAAACAGCTGTGTGTAGAAAGATAATCCCACTGGGTTCCAACTCTGCTATCGTCTTTACATCTTCGAGCGTCTCATCACTTGACGACCTAGCTGAAGATGAAGCTGATTGATTGATGCCGTTTGAACTTGATAGCTGACACCGGATTCTGGATGCAGGGTGATCCAATGAGACATAGTATTACGCTTTAATCCCTAACTCTTGCCTGGACCGCCCTTTCGGGTTTTCAGTCCACCGGGATACCCATTTTTGCCCAAGCCGCCCTTTCAGGTTTTCGACTTGCCGGGTGTACAGATTTTTTTCATTTCATCCCTCATTTTGCCTGAACCCTTTTGGTTCGCCGGGAAGCCCTAATTTTTGCCTAGGTATGTCAACCTAGAGGGTCTTTTATCATGCGTAGTATCTTTTTACTATGTCTGCATTGGCGGGGTGAGGAAGGTCGTCACCATCCATGGTGGTTAGGATCATGGCTCCTCTTGAGAACACATGTTTAACCACAAATGGCCCTTCGTACGTAGGGGTCCATTTGCCCCTTGGATCACTCTGAGGGAGGATGATGCGTTTGATTACCAGGTCCCCAACTTGATACTCTTGTGGTCTGACCTTTTTGTTAAATGCCCTGATCATCCGTTTTTGATACGTTTGACCATGACAAATAGCGGTGAGTCTCTTTTCGTCAATTAGATTTAATTGATCAAGTCGTGTCTGGATCCAGTCATCTTCGCTCAGATCTGCATCCTTCATTATCCGGAGAGAGGGTATTTGCACTTCGATCGGCAAGACTGCCTTCATGCCGTAGACCAAGGAAAAAGGAGTTGCCCCGGTTGACGTCCTTGCTGAGGTACGGTACCCATGAAGAGCGAACGGTAGCATCTCGTGCCAATCTTTATAGGTCACTGTCATCTTCTGCACAATCTTTTTGATATTCTTATTAGCTGCTTCTACAGCCCCATTCATCTTCGGCCGGTAAGGAGAAGAGTTGTGGTGTTGTATCTTGAATTGCTCGTAGAGCTCAGTGATCATCTTGTTGTTAAGATTAGTACCGTTGTCCGTAATAATCCTTTTCGAGACGCCGTATCGACAGATCAGGTTATGCCGAATGAACCGTGCCACAACATTCTTGGTTACTGTAGCGTAGGAAGCTGCCTCAACCCACTTTGTAAAGTAATCGATCGCCACCAGGATGAAGCGATGCCCGTTGGATGCCGTAGGTTTAATCTCGCTGATCATATCTATGCCCCACATTGCAAAAGGCCAAGGTGCAGTCAAGACATTCACAGGAACTGGAGGAACGTGCATCTTATCTGCATATATCTGACATTTATGACACGTCCGAGAATGTTGGTAACAGTCAGCTTCCATTGTGGACCAGAAATACCCTGCCCGAAGGATCTTCTTTGCCATGGTGTGTCCACTGGAATGTGTTCCGAAGGTACCTTCATGCAGCTCTGCCATGATCCTTTCTGCTTCAGTCTTATCCACACAGCGCAGTAAGGTTGAATCATGGTTTCGCTTGTACAGGATGTCGTTGCTGAGGAAGAACTTCGCTGCGAACCTTCTCAGAAACTTTTTATCGTTGATAGATGCATCTTCAGGGTATTCTTGAGCTTCCAAATACCTCTTTACCTCATGATACCAGGGTTTTTCAGTCACTACCTCAGCCTCAAGATCACAACAGTATGCCGGTTCGTCCAGTTTCCAGATAATGACCTGGGGAGCCTCATTGTCCCATTTGACTTTGAACATGGAAGACATTGTAGCTAACGCGTCCGCCAACTGATTCTCCTCTCTTGGGAAATGTTCAAAAGTTATCTCTTTGAAATGGGGGATCAACGTCAACACACATTCTCTGTAAGGAATAAGATTCGGATGTTTCGTATCCCACTCGCCTTTGATCTGATTGATCACGAGAGCGGAATCTCCGAAGACACTCAGAAACTTGATCCTTAAGTCAATCGCAGCTTGGAGACCCATGATGCATGCCTCATACTCCGCCATGTTGTTGGTGCAGTTGAAACATAGCCGGGCAGTAAGTGGAGTATGAGTGCCTTGAGGGGATATGATCATAGCGCTGATGCCGTTACCCAAAGCGTTGGATGCTCCGTCAAAGTGCATAGACCATCGGGATCCTTCCTCAGGTCCTTCATCCGGTCCAGGTACTTCGCAATCAGTTACTATCATGATGTTCTCGTCTGGAAACTCGAAGTTCATTGACTGGTAGTCGTCTACTGCCTGATGTGCCAAGTGGTCTGCCAATACACTTCCTTTGATAGCTTTCTGAGTCGTGTACTGGATGTCGTATTCCGTCAAGATCATCTGCCATCTTGCTATTCTTCCAGACAGAGCATGCTTTTCGAATATGTACTTTATTGGATCCATCTTTGAAATCAACAGAGTAGTGTGAGTCAGCATATACTGTCTCAGCCGGCGAGCAGCCCATACCAAAGCGCAACAAGTTTTCTCGAGCAGTGAGTATCGGGTCTCACAGTCGGTAAACTTTTTGCTAAGGTAATAAATGGCGTGCTCTTTTCGTCCAGACTCGTCATGCTGCCCCAGCACACACCCTATTGAGCTGTCAAGTACTGTCAAGTATAGTATCAGAGGTCTCCCTTCAACCGGTGGCATAAGGATGGGTGGTTCTTGGAGATACTCTTTGATTCTGTCAAAAGCGGCCTGACATTCATCATTCCAACGTACTACCTGATCTTTCTTCAGTAGCTTGAAGATTGGTTCACAAGTAGCAGTTAGGTGCGAGATGAATCGGGCGATGTAGTTCAGTCGTCCCAGAAAACCTCTGACTTCCTTCTCTGTCTTAGGAACTGGCATCTCTTGAATGGATTTAACCTTGGCAGGGTCCACTTGAATACCCTTGTCACTTACGATGAAGCCTAGCAACTTTCCGGATCTTACCCCGAAGGTGCACTTGTTCGGGTTCAACCTCAGCTTGTACAGTTTCAAACGGTCAAACAGTTTCTGCAGATGGTCAAGGTGTTCCTCCTCAGTTTGAGACCTTGCAATCATGTCGTCGACATACACTTCAATCTCATGATGGATCATGTCATGAAATAAAGCAACCATGGCACGTTGGTAGGTTGCCCCAGCATTTTTCAACCCGAATGGCATGACCTTGTAGCAGAAGGTGCCCCACTGAGTGACAAAGGTAGTCTTTTCCATATCTTCAGGAGCCATCTTGATCTGATTATAACCTGAGAAACCATCCATGAAGGAGAACACCTTGTGCTGAGCAGTATTGTCAACTAGAACATCAATGTGAGGTAGGGGAAAGTCATCCTTGGGGCTGGCCCTGTTCAGATCCCTGTAATCAACACACATTCTGATCTTACCATCCTTCTTCGGTACCGGCACCACATTAGCAACCCACTGAGGGTAAGAAGTCACTGCAAGAAAACCGGCGTCAAATTGCTTCATGACCTCAGCTTTGATCTTTTCAGACATCTCTGGACGCATACGGCGGACCTTTTGCTTAACCGGAGGGCAGTCTTCCTTGGTAGGCAAATGATGGACCACAATGTCGGTATCCAACCCAGGAATGTCTTCGTAGGACCAGGCAAAGATCTCCACATAATCATGCAACATCTGAATCAACCGTTGCTTCACACTGAGCTCCAGATTAGCACCAATCTTGACTTCCTTTCTATCTGTCTCAGTACCCAGATTTATCGTTTCCACTGGCTCTTCATGTGGTTGAATTGCCCTCTCTTCCTGGAGTAACAGTCTTGCAAGCTCACCAGGCACTTCGCAATCATCTTCACCTTCGTCTTCGGCTAAGTTGATCGGATTTTCGAAGTCATAACTGGCAGTAGCAGAATCGTTACCAGTGAGATCCAGAGTGGATTGAAACCTGTATAGGTGAGTGTGTGTAAATATAGATGTTTTTGCAATATAATAACAAGGAAAGAAAGAAAGGGAGCACAAGATTTGAAATGCGAAAAACGTCCAATGTCTTTATTCATGATATATGGAAGTGACAAGTAATATGCCCTCACAGATGAAGCCACGGTGCCCTGGGTAGGACACCGGGCCATAAAGTTTCGATTTATTGTTTATTACAACTTAAAAAACAAAGGAATTCATTACTGCGTAACAAAAGTGACAAGTAGGTTGTCTTTGGCAGTCCAATTGCTAGGTCCACTGTCGGCCGTCGGGTAGATCCAGCTGTTGAACTCAGATTCTTCCACTTCGTCGCCATCCCCGATAGCATTCACCCCATGGTCAGACAGGGGAGCTGTCACTACATTGGGTTTCTCAGGTGCCTCGAACTGTACCTCCTTCGCATCAATAAGGTCCTGCACCTTGTTTCTCAGGGCCCAGCAATCATCAGTAGAATGCCCCGGGCTATCAGAATGATAAGCACAGCGGGAATTTGGATTATACTTAGGAGATGCAGTATTCACAACCTTCGGAGCCTCTCTGACGGTCACTAAGTTGGTTGATAGCAATTGCGGCAAGATCTGTGACAAGGTCATACTCAGCCAAGTGAATTCTCTTCTGGGTCTCTCGGCCCTCGGTTGGTTAGGTTGCCGAGGAGCGGCAGCAGGCTTAGCAATTACCACCGCGTTGACAGTTTGGCGGCGCTCTGGTTTGTCTTGCCTTCTAGGCCCATACACAGCACTGGCCTCCTTTTTAAAAGGTTTCTTCTCAGAACTCGAGGATGCACCTTTCTGGATCTTACCTGATTTCATACCAGCCTCTATCCTTTCCCCAGTCAGAATGAGATCAGTGAATCCTGCAGACGAATTGCCAATGAGATGATTGAAGAACGGCCCAGATAGGGTCCCCAAGAACATATCTACCAACTCACGGCCAGTTAATGGTGGCTGCACCCTGCCAGCCAGATCCCTCCACTTCTGCGCATACTCTTTAAAACCTTCTCCCGATCCTAGCGACATACCCTGGAGTTGGGTACGTGTAGGAGCGAGGTCGGCATTATATTGATACTGCTTGTAAAAAGCAGTAGCCAACTCCTCCCAGTTACGAACCTTGGTTCCATCCAGCTGATAGAACCATTCGAGATGAGTCCCTGAAAGACTCTCCTGGAAGAAGTGGATCCACAAGTTCTTGTCCACTGTATACGGCTGAATCTTCCGCACATAAGATCTGAGGTGTAGCTTAGGGCAGGACGCCCCGTCATACTTTGCGAAAGATGGTGCTTTAAACTTGTGCGGGATGATCACACCAGAAGATAAACCCAAGTCTCCGAAGTCCAAATCAGGCACTTGTTGAATTTCCATGGCATTCAGACGGTCTTCCAACTGCTTGTACCTGTCTTCAGCTGGAGGATACTGTTCCTCATTAAAATCAGTCTCATTGTCAGAGACCACCGGACTAGGAGCCCTTCCCCCTTGGGGACTGTCTTTGCCTACAGAAGAACCAGCTTCCTCATTCTGCAGTGTGTTACCAAATCTCCGGCCCGTGTTGAATAGAACAATTCTCTTCTTCTTCTTCTTCTTAACCAGCAGAGCCTTCAGCTCCTCTTGACCTTGAGCCAAACTCATAATCAGCTCTTGGAATTGTGCGTTCTGAGCTTGAAGGGCCTTGATAGACTGCTCGGTAGATGATTCAGGGTTCATGATGCTGAAATAAACAGTGAAGAACATTAAGCAACCTGAAAAGAAAAGTACCTGCTATGCACATGATGAATGGAATGCGTATGATTTATGTTTTCAAAGACAATCGGGAATCAACTTTGTAAACAAAAAGGAACACACTTCATTAGATTCAACTTTGCAATTTAAATTGTTCAACAGATTGCCCTTAGGCATTACTGAAAAGGGAAATAAAACTGTAAAAGAACATCCAAAGCTCCTCATTGATCCCAGGGTCTCCTCTTCTCAGTACGGATGTAATCATTCAGAGCTCGCTCATTCTCCAACTGCTTTGTCAGCTTCTGGATCTTCAATTCCTGCTCGTTGAACTTTTCCCGATAAGAATCCCGTTCTTCTCGCAGTTGTGACCAAGACCTCTTTAGTGTATCATAATCAGTAGGTATCTGTGGAGGGAGAACAGTTGGGGGAACCCCGTCTCTATCAGGATACTCAAGAATGACGGGTCTGACAGCTTCATACGGCATACCTAACTTCTGAGCACGGATGCGAACCCATTTGTAGTAGGCTTCCATAGGTAGAGAAGTCTTTGGTCCCAACTCTTGTGGACCAGCTTTGTGAATGCTGTCCCAAGCCCTGATGAACCTACGACACAGCTCGTCACTATCTACCTGAAACTCAAAACTGATGTGAGGCACCAACATCTCATGAGGCCCTGCCCTTCTGGCTCTTCCAAACTGTCGGAGAGCTAGACATGGATTATAAGAGATTCCTCCTTGGGTACCGATCAAAGGAACATTAGGATATTCTCCGCAACGATCAATAACAACTACCTCATCCAAACCTCTGAGAGTCCAAATGATGTCCTTATCAGTGAGAGACATTAACCTATGTGCCCAACCTCTTCCTTCTTTGTTCTTCAGCACGAACTTAGGGAGGTGCGAAATAAACCACCTCACTAACAAAGGAATACAACACCACAGAGTTCCTCGTCTGCGGGCAGTACGAGCATAAAGTTGTTGCAGGATGTCACCCAAGAGAGTGGGCACAGGGTTCCGAGACATGAAGATCCTTATGGCAGTGACATTAATGAAGTTATCCGGATTAGGAAACAAGACTAGACCATAGATTAAGAGAGCCAGAATGTCTTCATACGCCCTAAAGTCCAGGTCATTCCAGAAACTGTTAGCCTTAACAATCAGAAATTTGGCCAAGAAACCCTTAACCTTACTTCTAGTCACCCAATTGTCCATTACTTCTTTGTGGGTCAGAGGAAGAGCTGCAGAAATCTCCTCAAGCCTAAGAGTATTTTCCCAACCAGTGTAGGGAGTCTGATCCAAGATAGGGATGCCAAGCAAATCAGAGAATTCTTCCAGGGTAGGGACCAGCTGGAAGTCTTGAAAGGTGAAGCAGTTGTACAAGGGATCATAAAACTGGGTCAGGACACTCGTCAGTTGTTGGTCCCACTTTGCTGTGACTAAACTGAGAAGAGAACCATGCCTCTGGATGAAGGAAGTAGTATTTGGAATTCTGCTAACCAACTCTTCAAGTAACTCAGGTGGGTGAACAAAGTTGAACCGGATAGTATTCCTTCGTATAGGCATCATGATGTCCTACAAAACAGAGCAAAGGTGAAACCCTCTTATCTTTGAAATGGTCAGTCCTTATGCAGGATGCATGCAATGTTTATGATGGCATGATGTTATGATAAAACACACCACAAATATTCACAAACACAAACATGATAAGGCACACAAGTCACACAAGACAAGCCCTTAGGTTTAGGCACGCATGGGGTCTAGGTATTACCCTCTTTCAGTTTGTTGGTTAAGACTTGTCCTATCAGAAGTAACCGGGTTCTAGAGGATCCCAATATCACTGACTACCCTCAATCGGTCATAACTCCAGCATCGCAATCTTTTCTTGCAGCCAGAACCATCGCGAGAGTTTAGCCTCAATGGGTGTAGCATACTGCTACTGTTCTATTGGCCAAGTTGGGTCATTTAAGGTTCTAAGGTCGGTTGGTGCTTAATGACTCCTCAGAAGACCCATATTCTCCTCTTGCGACACAAGGGATATCAGTACAGACCAAGGTGCCACACCAACGTAGCCACTGCTTCACCCATGTCGGTCTATGTCGGACAGGTCCCTCACAGCTTATGCTACCTAACAGGGTATCCCCAGATCCGGGTTAGGATCTATGTAACTCCGATGCAACCCACAATAATAAAGCAAACAAACACAGCAATTGAAAACACAAGTGATCTTAGTCCTAAGGTACACCTCACTTTATAAGAGTCCCCAGCAGAGTCGCCAGTTCTGTGATCGGTGGATCTGGAACTGACTGTTTAAAGCTGGTTCGCGAAATGTCGCGGAAGCAAGAGTCGACACCGTCTTTTATTTTCTCCAACATGGAAAGAACAAAAGCACAGCAAAATTCCTTATTGAGAATGTTTCTCGGTTCGGGAGGTAGATTTATAGAAAGGGAAGGTGTTAGCACCCTTTCTATCCATTGTTATCCATGGGCTCTTAGGTACTTGCTCTTTTGTGTTTTCAAAAGTGTTTGCTTTTCAATTGTGAGTGGGTTTGAAAAAGTTTCGTTGAAAGATTTCAGATCGACTCTTGTATCAGTCCTCAAGAGTGTTTGAAAAATTGTTTTGAAAGCTTTTTGAAAAGTGTCGGTGTGAAAAGAGTTTTTGATTTGTTTTTGAATTAGAGCAAGTATCTATGATTCATCTACCTACCCTAAGGAATTAGGCTGTGTAAATATCCTTAAAGTAGTTCCATCCCACCATTGAGAGGTAGGTAGCACCACCTTTGGAGGTGTTCGGGTCAATTCGGGTTAAGGGACAGTGTGGTCACCAGAGCAACAGTAGGACACCTTAGAAGCTACCCTTATGCCATTGATCCTTTTTAATTCCGAGGCAACCGTTTCGAGGCAACTGGATCATGGACATAAGGACTTACGAAAACGTCATATACTCGACGACCACGTTTCGATGGCAAGGCAACAGTGAGGCGTACCCTAAGAGTGGTGTGTGAATTTGTGTATTGTTTTCAGTTATGTTTTATCTTGTCATGCATTTGGTGAGCTACGCTTGTTTTTATTTTAGGCCATTCATTCTTTCATGCAATTAGAATTAAGAGTGCGGAAATTTAAAGTGCGGAAAGTAAAAGTCCTACGCTATTACAAGGCGCGGGTCTATACATCGCCAAATTAACAAAGACCCGTTTTGAAAAAAATGCGGAAAGTAAATAAATTTCCTAATTACTATTACAAGGCCTGAGCAATTACATAATATTTGAAAGAAACATAAGAATAAACGTGCGAAAGGAATAAAGATAGAACATTCGAGGGCGTTGGACCCTTTTGAGAAATTAAATGAGATTAAAAAGCTAATTAATTATTTAATTAAGAAAAGAAATGTTTTTTATGTTTTTTGTATTTAATGAAAATAAAGAAAATTAATTAAAATTAGAAGTTAAATGAAACCCTAGCTCTAAGTCGTTTTTAGTTATTTATGAAAGATATTCAAGTTTAACCTAATTTACACTAATTAATTAGTTACATGTTTATTTACAAAATAATTAATAATTAATAATAATAATAAGAAGAAGAAGAAATTATTTATTGAGAAAAAGATAAAATGCTAAAAAAACCTAATTTCTACATATTTTAGTTATTTAAGAAAAGATTAAAATTGAAATCTAATTTTACTAAATTGATTATTAAAAATTTATTTACAAAAATATTAATGAATTAAATATTAAATAAACATATTTTGATTTTTTTGATTTCTGATTTTTGTGTTATGAAAATTATTTTTGTGAATTAAATAAAACAATAAAACAAATAAAAGGATAAAAAGGAGAATTAAAATAAAAAATAAAAATATGCAAACCATGGGGGTGTCTGGCCCTTAGAGGAGGTTTATGAAGCAATTTGGCCCACTGCAATCCAGGCCCTTTTTGACTTTTTGTGGTTGCGTATGGCATGGTTGACCAGCGTACATGGTGGAATTCACGTGATGGCCTTTGGATGAGATCTCCTGGGTGCGTGGCAAGCAAGCATGTGAGGATGCATGATGGTCTTTGGATGAAGCGCTACGCTGGAATACCTTGCAACAAAAATTATTAAGCGTTTGGGGGGACCTGGGAATCGAACCCAGGTCCCAATACCTACAAGCCAGCGCATCAACCATTTGAACTAACGCGTTACTTTGTATATCTAATGGACAATGATTATTATGAGAGAGAAAGCAAGCGTTAGTGGTGTTTAATGAGAACGTGCGCCAGTATTTAAACTACCCAGTAAGATCAAGCCACGCTAGCATCGTCTTCCTTTGGTTCCTGCAAATAATACCAAATAGCGAGGGTTTTAAACCCCCACTAAACCAGACCTGCAAAAATAGCGATTAGACGATAGTCAAATATAAAAAGGGCGCGAGGTGTGGATTGGCTTCGTCTGGATGTCCTGATTCCATTGGCATAGGTTTTAAGGCCTAATTTTTCCATATGGGGAAAGCCCCAATTCAAAGCTTCTGCAACCCTAGAAATCGTTAATGGTGAATTCTTATACAGGCATGGTTAGTTCAATTCAAGGGTACCATTAGCTTCAGAACGTTCATATTAGTGTAAATCAACATTCAAAACGTATGAAAAATGCATGTATATTGAAACACGATTATGGAAAATTTTGAGAAAAGTGTGACTTTGTTCTACCAATTCTTTGTGCGTGGAGACTGGAAAGGGATTGAGACACGTTCAAGAAAGTCCCAGCAAGCCTTTGGAATGGGTTTTAAGCTTTGAATCACGCTGGAACTGTGTTTTCAGTTTTCAATTTTTGATGAACTTTTGCAAATTGGTAAGCAGCCTCTTGAGCAATTTTTCGTGTCCAATGGAATTAGGTTAACTTGTGCTTATGTATCTGAAGCAATTTAGGTTAAAAAACCAAGCCCAAAGTCCATTGATTTAATGATTCAATATTTGATTTCCAATCCAATCTTTTTCAATCTTTTTCATGTCAATTATGCCAAATTTGGAAGATTTTGTTCTTGTTGATTGGTACACGAGATATTGAACTCATAATGGGTGAACTTGCTACACAAAAAGATTTAAAAAACATTGTTTAGTATTTTTCTCATAATTAAATTTAATTAAATGAATTAATAAGATTAAAAATTCAATTAATTAATTAAAAATAAGAAAATAACTCCCTTTTAGCTTAATATGTCGTGCATAGTCTTTGGGTAATGATTCATGGAAGAAATTGAGGCCCATTAGCATTTTTGAACCCTTTTGTGCAAAGTTGACTTTTCAAAATTCCCAAAGATTTCCCAACTTCTACAAGGCATATCTTGCTCAATTTTTAAGCTTTGATCATGTTCTTGGACATTTTGGAAAGTTCTTGAAGTCCTTTAACCAATTCCTTTGGTCCCATGTCATTTTGATTTACCAATCTTAAATTATGGTCTTTGACTTAAAGTGCCTTTTTGTTGACTTTTGAAAATGACCTATAATGTTGAAATTGATAACTTTTTGTGAGAGCATTTCTTGGACTTGAAGTGTGAAGATGAGTTGTAGTAAATGTCATTATCTTCAAAATGAGCTTTGGATGGAATTTTTCTGATAAACCATGTGGAAGTTATGCCTTGGTCAATTTGCAGTTGACTTTTTCAACTGTCCAAAAATAGAAACTTTTGCATCTTGAGACTTTTTGAGCCATGCTTTGAGAATCATGATCAAGAATTGATCAAATGATGTTTGTGGCTTCAAAATAAGATGTTGACCAAAAATTTGGGCTTTTGACTGTCAAATGACCATTTTGCCCCTGCAGTTGACTGTGAAGCATTTAGGGTTTTTGACTGTGCAATTTGATGCTGTGAGTCTTGAAACTTGCCATATGGATGCTTGACAATGTTTATAGGCATGTGGGACTTGATTGGACCCTTGGAAACTTCAATTTCTTTGCCAGAACCAAAACCCTAATTTTTGACTGTTAGGAGGCAATTGGACTGTGCAACCCTTGGGAGATTTTGAAGCATGATCTTAGCAAACCTTGAAGAATATGGGAGGGCAAATTTTGGGGTACAACATAATCTAAGATGCGAATTTCATTCAGGCGGAGTTGGTCATTCCACTGACAATTGTTTTGCGTTGAAATGTAAAGTACAAGATTTGTTGGATGCAAAGGCGATTGAGTTTACTCCATTGACCGGTCCGAATGTTACTCAAAACCCAATGCCAAGGCATGGAGGGGGTGTTGTTAACATGATTGATGATAATAGTGAAATGTTGATTTTAATCATGGACGTGGAACAAGTGACTACTCCGTTGAGTTGTGTTAAGAGGTATTTGCTTGACAATTCTGTTTTCCCAGGTTGTACTTCTGAGTGTGTCAAGTGTAGAGAGCAACCGAAGGGCTGTGATGATTTGAAAGCAGGTATCTAGTTGTTGATAAGTTAGGGCTCCCTACAATTTGATAGAAGACCGATCTACCACAAGGTTATTGAAGAAGATATTGCTGTGATATCTATTCCTTACACCCCTGCGCGCATTCCTGCCCCTTCGAGGGCACCCCCTCTGATGATTACGGTACCTGGTCCTATGCTGTATACTAGTGAGAAGGTTGTCCCATGGCATTACGGTGCTGATGTTTATTACCATGGGGTAAAGCAGGAGGTTAATGCTTGTTTGTCTGGGAAAGAACATGCTGAAGGTGATGAAGAGGAAGTCCATAACTTTTCTGGTGTGGGTCGAATGACTAGAAGCGAGAGAGTATTTGTTCCTTCCAATGTGCAAGATGCGGCAGATGCTTCTGCAAGAGAAAAAGGGAAACAACGGGTAATGATTGGCAATCCAAGGGTTATTCCAGCCAATGTGACTCAACTAATTCCGATACCAGAAGCTTCTTCAGTTCCCGATGAGGTTGAAGAGTTGATGCAAATTATCATAAAGAGTGATTATAGCATAATTGATCATTTGAGCCATACTCCGTCCAAGATGTCTATCTTATCCCTGTTGATTTATTCAGAACCTCACAAAAATGCTTTAATGAAGTTGTTGAAGAATGCGTTCGTGCCACATGAGATAACAGTCAATCAGTTCGAAAATGTTTGTGCCAATATATTCTCCGGGAATGGCTTGGGCTTCACCGATTTTAATTTTCCTCCAGAGGGACCAGACCATAAAAAAGCGTTGCATATTTTGATGGAGTGCAAAGGCACTGCTTTATCTCGGGTTTTGGTAGACACAGGACCGTCTTTAAATGTATTTCCCAAGTCAGCATTGATGAAGATTGATTATTCTGGGCTGGAGTTGCACCCAAGCGATTTGATGGTGAAGGCATTTGATGGGTCTCTAAGATTAGTGTTTGGGGAAGTGGAGCTACCTATTAAGGTTGGTCCTCGTACCTTCACGGCCACGTTCTTCGTGATGGATATACATCCAGCATATTGTTGCTTGTTGGGGAGGCCGTGGATTCATAAAGCAAGATCAGTCACTTCTACTCTTCATCAAAAGCTCAAGTATCCTGCAGAGGGGAAGGCGATAACCATATGCGGTGAAGAAGAGTACATCGTGAGTCATTTGACATCATTCCGCTATGTTGAAGTTGAAGGCGAAATTCATGAAACCCCGTTTTAGGCATTTGAGACAGTTCATGCTGCCAATATTCCTCCTCCAGAGCAGAAAAGGAAATCAGAAATTGTTATGTCTTCCCTCAAAGATGCGAAAGTCATAGTGGAAGGTGGTAACCCTGAGGGTTAGGGTTAGGTGCTGGACGTTACTCCGAAGCTTGATATATTTGGTCTTGGTTTTAGCCCAGGTCAGCAAAGTGCAACTCCCAGAGCACCCGGTTTATCTACTCCTGTGAAGTTTTCCCGCCCTTGTGCTACTCAAGAAGGACAAGCCAATGCAGTTGGCGATGATAGGGCTGATGGCTACAATGTTGAAGATTGGATTCGTCCGAGCGTTCCAGGCCAAACACTCAACAATTGGACTTCTGTGGATGTTATCCAAGTTTCAAGCGCTGAGGAGTAATTTTCTTGTTTCTTTTATTATCATATTATAATTCCTACGCTTTGCCCAAGGCGTAGTGAATCATTTGTGTAGGGCCACCATGTTTATTTTGCAAGTTTATCATGAAATAAAGGACGTTTTTGCATTCAAAATCTTGCTTCTTTATTTCTTTTTTATTTTTAAATGGCAATGTTTCTTTTTCCACACACAGTCACTAAAAACGCAAAAAATGTCATTCATGCAGATGCACTTCAACCCCCGATTCTATTGATAACGACTTTGCTATGGATCATTATGACTTTGATACTCCTATTTATCAAGCTGAAGAAGAAGCATATGAAGATTGTGATTTTCTTGAGGAATTACCAAGACTGTTGAAACAAGAGGAGAAGTTTATCCAGCCAAATTAGGACTCGATTGAGGTGGTGAATATTGGTACAGAAGAGGTAAGAAGAGAAGTCAAGATAGGGGTCGATCTCGAAGACAGTGTAAAAGCCAGATTGATTGAGTTACTCCGTAAGTATTCTGATATCTTCGCCTGGTCTTATGAGGATATGCCTGGATTGGATACAGACATAGTGGTGCATCGACTACCGCTCAAAGAAGGTTGTTCTCCTGTCAAGCAAAAGCTCCAAAGAACTCATCCTAAGATGTCCAAGAAGATCAAGGAGGAGGTCCAGAAGCAGTTGGACGCAAATTTATTAAAATTGTCAATTATTCACCATGGATCGCAAATATTGTGCCTGTGCCCAAGAAAGATGGTAAAGTCAGGATGTGCGTGGATTATAGGGATTTGAACAGGGCCAGCCCTAAAGACGATTTCCCTCTTCCGCATATTGATGTGTTGGTTGATAATACTGCTCATTCCAAATTGTTCTCATTCATGGATGGTTTTTCGGGTTATAATCAAATTAAGATGGCTTTAGAGGATATGGAGAAGACAACATTCATCATGCCTTGGGGAACCTTTTGTTATAAAGTGATGCGGTTTGGTTTGAAAAATGTTGGGGCAACATATCAGTGCGCCATGGTCACTCTCTTTCATGATTTGATTCACAAAGAGATTGAGGTATATGTAGACGATATGATTGCTAAGTCCGACACGGAAGAGGAACATCTTGTTCATCTGGAGAAATTGTTCGAGAGACTAAGGCAGTTCTTGCTAAGGTTGAATCTGAATAAGTGCACCTTCGGGGTGAGATCCGGAAAGCTTTTGGGCTTTATTATAAGTGAGTAAGGTATCGAGGTGGACCCGGCCAAAGTCAAAGCGATATAGGAAATTCCTGAACCTAGGACAGAGAAGGAAGTACGTGGTTTCTTGGGGAGGTTAAACTACATTTCCAAATTTATTTCTCATCTCACAACCACCTGTGAACCTATGTTCAAGTTGTTGAAGAAAAGTCAGATAGTGAAATGGAATGAGGATTGTCAGAAGGCCTTTGACAAGATAAAGGAATATTTGCAAGAACCTCTGATACTCATGCCGCCAGTGGAAGGAAGGCCACTAATCATGTACCTAACTGTGTTGTAAACCTCAATGGGTTGTTTCCTCGGTCAGCACGACGAAACAGGGAAGAAAGAACAGGCCATTTACTACTTGAGTAAGAAGTTTACGGAATGCGAGTCAAGGTAATCATTGTTGGAAAAGACTTGTTGTGCACTTGCCTGGGTCGTTAAACGTTTGAGGCAATACATGTTAACTCACACCACCTACTTGATATCCAAAATGGATCCTATCAAGTACATTTTTGAGAAGCCAACTCTTACAGGCAGGGTAGCCTGTTGGCAGATGATACTCACTTAATATGATATCCAATACACAACTCAAAAAGCAATTAAGGGTAGTGTACTGGCTGACCATCTTGCTCATCAGCCCATGAATGATTACGAACCAATGAAGTTTGATTTTCCAGATGAGGAAATTGTGTATATTCGTGATTGTAACATACCAGACCCAGACGAAGGACCCAAGCCGGGATCACGTTGGACGCTTGTTTTTGATGGTGCCTCTAATGCCATGGGCAACGGCGTCGGGGCTATTATCAGTTCCCCTAAGGGATACCACATTCCTTTCACGGCTCATATTTGTTTCGATTGCACTAACAACATGGCTGAATATGAGGCTTGCATTTATGGCATTGAAGCAGCGATCGACCTGCGCATCAAATTATTGAAAGTTTATGGGGATTCCAATCTTGTTACCATCCAGATCAATGGAGATTGGGAGACTCACCATCAGAACCTAATTCCATATCGTGAGCATGTTATGAAGCTGATTATGTACTTCGAAGAAATCACGTTTGAACACATTCCAAGAGAAGAAAACAATCTAGCTGATGCACTAGCAACTTTGTCCTCCATGTTCAAAGTTAAGTGGGATAATGAGGCACCTTCCATTACTATCAAAAGTTTAAGTGAGCCAGCCTTTTGTTTTGAGGCCAGTTTGGAGCCAGATGGTAATCCTTGGTTTTATGACGTTAAGAAATATCTGGAGAGGCAAAAGTACCCTGAAGGGGCATCCGTCACAGATAAGAAGTTCTTGAGAAGATTTTCAGCCAAGTTCTTTCTTAGTAGTGGTGTGTTGTACAGAAGGCATCATGATGGCCTACTGCTCAGATGTGTTGACAAGAAAGAAGCGGCTAGAATCATTGAGGAGATACATGAAGGTGATTTCGGGACCCATTCCAACGGGCACACCATGGCTAAAAAGATCTTGAGAGCAGGTTATTATTGGTCCACCATGGAGACTGACTGTTACAATCATGCACGGGTTTGTCACAAATGTCAAGTCTACGCTGATAAGGTGCATGTTCCGCCAGTGCCTTTGAATGTCTTGACCTTCCCTTGGCCGTTTGTGATGTGGTGAATTGATATGATCGGCAAGATTGAATCGACTGCGTCCAACGGGCACCATTTAATTCTGGTTGCCATCGATTATTTTACCAAATGGGTCGAAGCAACATCATATGCCAATGTCACCAAGCAAGCGGTAACTCGGTTCATTATGCATAACATTATCTATCGCTACGGGGTGCCTTAAAAGATCATTACCGATAATGGGTCTAACTTGAACAACAAGATGATGAAGGAGCTTTGTGAGTCCTTCAAAATCAAGCATCATAAATCTTCCCCATATAGACCAAAGATGAATGGCGCTATCGAAGCAGCCAATAAAAATATCAAGAAAATTGTGCAGAAAATGGTGGTGACCTATAAAGATTGGCATGAGATGCTGCCTTTCGCCTTACATGGTTATCGCACCACGGTGCGTACTTCGACTGGGGAAACCCCATTTTCATTGGTCTACGGCATGGAAGCAGTACTGCCGGTAGAAGTCGAGATTCCCTCTCTTAGGGTCATGAGAGATGTTGAGCTGGATGAAAGTGAATGGGTGCAGAATCGGTTGGACCAGCTGGAACTCATTAATGAAAAGAGATTGACGTCCTTTTGCCACGGTCAGGTATATCAGCAATGGATGAGAAAAGCTTTCGATAAAAGGGTGCGACCTCAGTGTTACAAACCGGGCGACCTTGTGCTCAAAAGGATAATTCTTCCCCAGGGAGATCCCAGGGGCAAGTGGGTTCCGACTTACGAAGGTCCTTTTGTGGTCCGAAAAGTTTTCTCTGGAGGGGAGATGATGCTCAAGGCTATGGATGGACAGTACTTCCCTCTCCCCGTGAATGCTGACATAGTTAAAAGATACTTTGCATAAAAAATAATAAAAACCCGCTAAACTGAAAACCCGAAAGGGCGGTTTAGGCAAAAAGAGGGTGTCCTGGTGAATCGAAAACCTGAAAGGGAGATTTAGGAAAAAGTTAGGGACTTAAAGCAAGTGACCACGCTCAGCATGGGATCCTTTGTTTCTTTCCTCCACTCTTTCACCTGGAATAAGCTCGAGGCTAATCTAAGAATGATTTGCCTGAAGACAGGAGGATGAGAGTCATCAGAGTCATAGAAAAGTTGGGACTCGATGGATATTCACATTCACATTGCCATTTGTAAAAACTTGTTAGTTTTAATTTTGCAATTTCTTGTTTCCCAATGTAAATGCCTTTTTCACAGGCTGATCTCTCAAAATCAATAAAATGTCTTCTTTCAAGTATGCGAATGCATTTCTTTGCTCCCTTTTTACTATTTTGTTTGCAAAAACGTCCAATATTTTTGATAAGCATGTGCATATAAACTTCGTGGCCATTACATAGATATGATAATCTAAGTCACACTTGGTTGATCGCTTGAAATACAGATAACAAACGCAATATCCACTACGCAAAGGGCATGTTTGTTTCTCTGTTTGATGGACTTCTCTTTCACTTTACTGGCGGGTGTCATGTTGTTTTGTTACACAACTCCGTGCTGTCGGTAAAGGTCATGAGTCAGGGTGAATATCAAGGTTACGACAGGTCGGCAGGACCGGTGAACCTGGCTGGAGATACTGATTCCCCGTAATGGCTTTTATTATGTTTCTTTGATGCACTTTCATGTGTCATCTTGATTGATTGTTTTAGCATTGTTTGCATATAGGATTTTGCTTATAGTTGAATGTCAGCCTTGATGCATTGATTGTTTTTGCCTTGAAAGTATTTTTCATACAAAATCACTCTTCAATTGTTTTTCGGGCATTTTGATACAAGTTGTGCCAATTCTTTTGCTTAGCCAAAAGTTTGAAGGAGGGATTTTAGCTAAAAAACGATGACTGTAGTGGTATGCTTTTGAGTAGAACCCTGTTGATGATGTACATGCATTGTTTCAATCCCCAAACACCAGAGATATAAGGGAGTTAGACCCTCGTTAACCCCTCCGAGCCTTCGAAGTAGGAGTTTCTTTTCCGTTCAAAAAATAAAACAAAACCTTTTAACCAGGGGCAGGGTAGATGTTCAGTTGATTTGCCCAAGCATTCAAATTTCAGAAGGAATGTTTCATCTGAGGATCACTATATTTTATCTTTCAAATCATGAGATTAAAAAAAAAAGAGATGTGTGTCTAAACCACGATGTTCATTTCCTCACAAAGTTCTGAGGTCACGATCGAACCGATACAATAATAGCTATCCCTCGCCGACCAAGGAATGAGGCATTTGTTTTCGGAAAAAAAAAAGAGTTCAAAAGTCATGTTGACCTGTTTAAGGTGAAAAACATGAATAAGAAAGAAACAAAAAGCCCCGCTATGTTGAAACTTGAAAACAAGTCGCTTAGGAAAAAGTTAGGGCATCCCGCTGGACTTCAAAAAATGGAAATTCAAGAGATTTTTGTCCAGGAAAAAGTTAGGGACAAAAGAGCCTAAAAGGCCAAAAGATTATCCAATAAAAATTTCATCAAAAGAAGAGGAACGATAATATCAAAAAAAAAACAGCAAAAGTTAAGTGACAATCATGTTGGAGAATTCGTCGTGATCACTCAACCGTTACAAAACCTTTTGAAAAATGAATGCTTGTAATAAGTCAGCTGAACTTAGGACAGGAGAATATCACGAAGGGGGTGGGCACCAAACAACTTGAGCCTTGAAAATGTTTTTTCAAAAGAACCTCGAACCAGGCCACATTACAACTTCTAAAAGTCCTAACTGAAATAAGGGTTTAACTCGAAAGCATACTGCAACAGGATAGTATTTCCTAAACTCTCCGAATATGTGTTGCATGGCCGTGTTGGTATCTTGTCACCCGTATCTTGACTTGTTTTTCAAAAGAAGAAGAAAAGTTTTAAAACCTTTTTGCACTCTAGCCAGTGATTCGTTCACAACAGAGATGCGACATTTTTGTTAAAATTTTCAACTTCAAGGCTTAAATAATCATCGCATCAGGTATGTCGTTCTCAAAATAAACATCTTCCTGCATGCAAAACATTTGTTTGACATCAAAAGAGAATTTACATGTTGAATACCTGTAAAGGGCTTAATGATTGTCAAGAAGGGAAATTCGATTTTCTTCTACTAGGCAGGACCCATGTATGTTCAGGACTTTACTTATCCACAGTGGAGTTTGTTATCCCCAGTGGAGTTTCGTATTCCCAGTGGAGTTTCGTTTCCCAATGGATTTTCGTATTCCCAGTGGAGTTTCGTTTCCCAGTGGAGTTTCGTTTCCCCAGTGGAGTTTCGTTTCCCAGTGGAGTTTCGTTTCCCCAATGAAGTTTCTTATCCCTAGTGGACTTTACTAATCCCCAATGAAGTTTCATTCCCCCAGTGAAATTTCCTATCCCCGGTGAAGTTTCGTTTCTACAGCAAAATTTTGTTACCCCAGGAATCTTCTTTTAAAAGCCTTGCTCCAAGACTTCAAGTTTGGATGTGTCGCCTATCCCCAATGGATTTGTTAAGCCGGAAGCCCTTGTTTTGACCTCTCATTTCCCAGCCGATCTATTGACCGGGGCATCCTTTGTTAAGGGTCTGCTTTTATTCCCCAGTAAGGTCTTGTTACCATGTGACTATCTGCAGGATTCGTCCTTTGGTTGCATTCCAAGATAATATCTCTCTAGCAAGATAATCTTTAACGAGGTTCTATCTCTCCGGTGAAGTTCCACCTCTTCAGCAGAGTTTTGTATCCCCGGTGATATCCCACCTCTTCAGCAGAGTTTTGTTCCCCCAGCAAAAGGTTTTCTTCCTTTTCCGGAAGTTGCAGTGTCGGCTTGGTTTTCCCTAGAGTTTGCAATTTATTTTTGCAGCTCCCCTCATTTCTTGTGGCCCATTTCTACTAGTTGCTCGGTTGTTATTCCCTGCGAAGCTTCATCTCTTCAAGGTTCCCTCTCTAGTGGTTCCCCATATTTTCTCCTCTCCTTTGGATTTTGCAATTTATTTTTGCAAGTCATGTCAGATCCTGACTTTTTGGTTATTGGGTTCTCAATTGGCCATTCCCCAGCGGAACTTTTAAACATGCATCATTATATTTGCATCTACCAAAACGCGTAGCATTTCCATTATATGGAGCATTGCGCTATAAAAAAGAATTCAAACATGCATCGGAACATAAGCCATTTTTATTTCCGTCATCCCCAGTGATTCAGCTATACTTTGGATTAAATCCCCAGCGAGGTCTTTGTCCTCATTATCTCAGTTTCCTCCCCATACCAATATCCTTTTGACGTCAATCATTTGTTTGTTTGAGTGTCTACTCTTGACTGTAGTTCAGTTTCACCCTGGCGCGGTCTTCTCTGGTTTAGTCTTCTCTACCCTCTCTGGTTCATTCCAATGTCTATTGATGCACCTTTCGAATACCAGTTTCGTCCTGATATTCGCTTTCAGCAGGTTTTTAGGTGTACACCCTAATCTCCTTGCTTTGGGTTGAGCTCAGAGTTTCGTCTCCTCACCTTGCGCGTGAAATCCAGTTTCGTCCTGGTACTCATCTAGTTTAGTTTTGCCTAACTAGTTATTGAGTCAAGTTTCGTCTCGTTTTTGCTTTCATACCTTGGACCCTTTGACGGTGTTCATTTACCGAGTGCAGTGTTCCTACTGCGTCCCTGGTTTGAAATCTATCTCTTCTATTCATTGGATTCTTCTATCAATTTTCATCACTGTTTATCCATTGATCTGAGACCAGCAGGTGCTCTGAGAAACATGCGCTCTCATCACTCTCGCTTTGGGTCGAGTTTCGCCTCGTCGCCTGTGCATGAAATCTAGTTTCGTCCTGGTACTCATCTATTTTAGTTTCGCCTAACTAGTTATTGAGTCGAGTTTCGTCTCGTTTTTGCTTTCATACCTTGGACCCTTTGACGGTGTTCGTTTACCGAGTGCAGTGTTTATACTGCGTCCCTGGTTTGAAATCAGTCTCTTCGTTCCTTGGATTCTTCTATCAGTTTTCATCACTGTCTATCCATTGA
The DNA here is from genome assembly GCA_948472305.1 of Vicia faba. Lineage (NCBI taxonomy): Eukaryota > Viridiplantae > Streptophyta > Magnoliopsida > Fabales > Fabaceae > Vicia > Vicia faba. The sequence continues at coordinate 1,452,220,170 of OX451739.1, forward strand.
TCTGAGACCAACAGGTGCTCTGAGAAACGTGCACTCTCATCACTTTGCTATGGGTCGAGTTTCGCCTCGTTACCCGTGCATGAAATCCAGTTCCGTCCTGGTACTCATCTGGTTTAGTTTCGTCTAACCGGTTATTGAGTCGAGTTTTGTCTCGCTTTTGTTCCTCATTTCTGAGATTCTTTCAGTTCCTTCATACTGTCAATTTTAGTTGAGATTAGCAAGTGCTCCTAGAATCGCGCACTCTAGCCACTTTGCTTTGGGTCGAGCTCAGAGTTTCGTCTCCTCACCCGCGTACATTTTCTTCTCCAGAGCTTAGTTTCGCCTATACTCTGTGGTTTGAGTTTTGTCTCGTCCCTTTTGAAGCCCAGTTTTGCCCTGGCACATCTGTCCGGAAGTTTAGTTGCGTCTACTCTTCTTTGTTTTTGTTCTGTTTCAACCTGCGTTACAGTTTCATTCTGACACGTGTCTTGGGAGTTTTCTGTTTCTGTTTCTTTTTTCTTCAAGAGTGTAAATTTTCGGGTTCTTTCGTATTCAAACATCTTCAACCTTGAACGCTCGAAAGTTGTCACTTTTCTCACTAATCATGCTGAAGATATTTGAATAGGGGCAGCTGTTGCACCCCAAAATTTACCCTCTTAATTTAGGCTTATGTTTCATCATGAATATCATATTGCATTGCATTCATACATTGTGATGGGGTCAAAGTACTTTGGTTATCAAGTCTTCCTTAAGCTTTGAAGGTTGGTTGCTTTGACAAGTTGCTCAAGTAGAACCTTGACATTTGAACCTCTGGATCTTTCAAGCTCAGATTTATTTGCATATCTTAAGATGTTTCATCCATCTCTTTGGATGTTCAGAGGATTGGAGTTTGTGTTTGATCATGTGAAGGAACCACTCCTTTGATTCACCAGTCAAATTGGGGTTTTGAAGCTTGATCAGCTTTCTCCAAGCACTTTAGTTGTGTATTTTGTTTATGTGTTGTTGGCTAACTTCTAATCAAAAAATATATATTTGTCTTTGTATTTGCACAATTTGTGTTTTAGGTACCAAGTATCCAACAAATAAGCTCTTGCAAAGTTGATTTGATTTTGTTTGTGACAAAAAGAAGGTATGCATCGACCCATAAGCCTATGTATCGACTCATTTTGTTGTGCATAACTAGCATGTGTCGACACATGCATGTATGCCTCGACTTATCCTGCTTGAAAAACTAGCATGTGTCGACACATGCATGTATGCATCGACTCATCCTGTTTGAATAACTTGCATGTGTCGACACATACGTGTTATGTATCGACTCATGTAGTTTGTGTGGTTCTGTAATGAGTTGGATTAACAGTATGTATCGACACATAGAGGAATGTATCGACACATGCTGTGTTATACAACCAGGATGTATCGACACATACCACCTATGTATCGACACATAACAGAAAAATGCACGTGTTTTTTTTGAAAAAGCCAGTAAATTCAAACTTTTATCATTTTGGCTCCAATTTTTTCTGCATAATTTGAAATTATATCATTAATTCAAATTTGGCTCCAAGAATCAATTACCAAATTACCACTAATCCCAATCCTAAAACTCTATAAATAGAGCCCTCATTTCATTCAAATTTCAAGCTTTTGATAGCCAAAATCACTTTGCTAAAAAATGTCTCAATTCTCTTCATTTTACCAAATTCACTCAAAGCTCCATTTTCAAAAAGATAGTAAGCTTTGCATTGAAGCTTACTAATCTTTGAGCTAAACCTTCATCCAAACACTTTTTCTCCATCAATTCTCTACATCCAAACTTGATTAATTGATTCTACTGGTTGAATTGAAGCAAATTCTGAAGTTGGTTGATAATTCTCAAATTCTACCTTTGGTAAGTTGGATCATCATCTTTCATAATGTGATCTCTTTTGGATTTATGGTTTTGATTCATTGAGCACTACTTTTATGACTCCATTAATGCCATTTTCTCAAAACTTGCTGGAATTTTCATGCTCAATTGGATCCATGATCATAAGGTGTTTGATGAAAAGTTGGAACAAGAACTTGATCTTTGAAATGCTGTTTTCTGCTGATTTTTAACAGGTTGCAATCAATTGTTGTAACATTGCAATTGATTGTCACAGAAAATTGATTTGATAAAAAAAACTGCACTGATGCAATAGGTTTCTGCCTAAGCACAATTGATTGAAACAGTGCCAAAAACACTTTTGCTGCCTTATTTTGGGGCTGTTTTGACTCAAATATTTTTCTGCATACTCTCTTTGATGGATAATTTGGATTGCAATTTTAAATGTTCAATTTGTTTTTAAACTCAATGGACTTTGTGATGTAGATGAAGTTGGATAAATGTTCATCAATTCAAATCTACCTAAGAGTGAATTATTTAATTCATTCTTGGTGCTTTGGATTAATGATATGTTTAGAGCTTTAATCCATCTAGAGGAGTGGTTGAATTTAAAGATGAAAGAATTTTGAAATGGTGATCAAAATTAGCTTATCATTCCCCTCCCTCTTCATCTTATCCCTTTCTTTTTTAATTGTGCTACATGTTAATGGATGGTGATCTCTATATCATTTATCCAAACATGAAGTACATAGATTGCTATTGACCGGCCTCAAAATAGGTGCGACTTCTACATAAGTTCACCTACGATTGCTTAACATAGCGCTAAATTTTGTCCCGATTCGAATAAATGATCATTCGTGGCCCAAACTTATGATTGTAAGCCCAAGTATGTTAATTTGATCTCTTTGATCCAATAACCTTGAGATTCATTGTGTGGAGGCTTTGATTCTACCAATCCTCTAATGGATCTACAACACCTTTGGTCAACGCGGATCACTTAAACATCGTTGATCATTAAATGTTATCTTTCGAGAATTCCAAAATGGATGATATACTTGACAAAAAAGCAAATGCAACTTGTTGTGTGGAGGCTTTGGTTCTACCAATCCTCTAATGAGTTCCAAATGCAAGTTTCAAGATGGTCATCCAACTAACTACTAATTTCTAACAATTGACTTACTTGGTGCTTTTATTTTTTTTTATGTTTTATATACCATTTACTTTTAGCATTTTATATTTCATGTTATTTTCATCTTTGCTCACTTGAGCATTTATTTTTATGTCATTTTTATTTTGCTCACTTGAGCTTTTCTTTTCCTTTTAAAGACACCTAATAATCAACATGAACTATAAAAAAAACTTTAATAATACATGGACTATTTGGTTACTATCCCTGGCATTATGGAGCATGAGACTTTTTCTTGGACTTAGGATTAGAGACCTTGGCATGTCTTGGAGACTTTGTGACATTTTATAGCATCCCACTTTTGGCCTGAGGCTACCGTGTTCCACTTTATTTGTAGAATACAACTTATTACACTGACACTGCTTTGGTATTTGGCATGTTTGATATTCCATGTAGGATATACATGATATTTTGAATATTATACATTGCCCATGGGGATCTATTCATATCTTATAATCTCATTACTTACATCCTTATGGCGTAATTTCGGACTTGATTCGTCTACAGATGCCAACTTGCCTGAAGTTCTCTGGGTTTCTTTTATTCTTGCTCGGTTGCTACGGATAGTTATCAGTTTGGTATTGCACTATCTCCCTTCTTTCATTTTCATTTTGCATAGTTCTCTGATTGCATGATGGGACCTCTGTTGCTGATATATGTCAGGAGGCCCTCTATTTTTTTTTCCTAATACCAATGTTGTGTTTGTGTTGATCGATGAGTCACTCAATTTAGATATTGAGATCACGACTTCGCTCTCATTGCATGCTCCCTATAGGATGTTTATTGCTTTTCTTCTTTAATTGTTGATTGATGAGTCACTCAATTTAGATATTCAGATCACGACTTCGCTCTCATTGCATGCTCCCTATAGGATGTTTATTGCTTTTCTTCTTTAATTGTTGTTCGATGAGTCACACAATTTAGATATTGAGATCACGACTTCGCTCTCATTGCATGCTCCCTATAGGATTTTTATTGCTTTTATTCTTTAATTGTTGATCGATGAGTCACTCAATTTAGATATTGAGATCACGACTTTGCTCTCATTGCATGTTCCCTATATGATAGTTTTGTTAAGCTTTCTTTAACATGTTAATTAAGGTAGGAACCTGTGTATGCTAACATAGGATAGGATTTTCCTTTAACCTCAACCTTAGGGTCAATCATTGTATGATAACACTAGGAATAGTACTAGGATAGTTTCCCTTAGTTGTTTTTCTCTCTTTGCATCTTGCATCTTAAAACAAAAACTTGTTTTCTTGGCAAATCATAAGACACCTCTAATGAACCCAAACTCTTCTTCAAAGTAAAAGATACAAACCAATCTTACTTTGTTTTATGTTGAAGTCGATGTTTCTCCATCGCACATGTTTGTTATCCTACTTTGATTCTAAATGTCATTGTTAGATGTGATGTTTCGTCATCTATTTTATCGATGTTTCGCCATCTTTGCCATGATTTCTTGTTATCCTTTAATCAATGTTTCGCCATCGCATATTTGTTGAAGCCGATGTTTCGCCATCGCACATGTTTGTTATCCTACTTTGATTCTCAATGTCATTGTTAGGTGTGATGTTTCGTCATCTATTTTATCGATGTTTCGTCATCTTTTGCCATGATATCTTGTTATCTTGAAGTCGATGTTTCGCCATCGCACATGTTTGTTATCCTACTTTGATTCTCAATATAATTGTTAGGTGTGATGTTTTGTCATCTATTTTATCGATGTTTCATCATCTTTTGCCATGATTTCTTGTTATCCTTTAATCGATGTTTCACCATCGCATATTTGTTGAAGCCGATGTTTCGCCATCGCACATGTTTGTTATCCTACTTTGATTCTCAATATCATTGTTAGGTGTGATTGTTTTGTCGTTTATTTAATTTGATGTTTCGCCATCTTTTACATGTTATCTTGTTATTATTTAGCCGATGTTTTACCATCTCATTTGTTTGTTGTTTTACTTGATGTTTTTCCATCTTGATTATCTTTGTTTGTTCTAATTAAAAAAAACACAAACCAACCAAAACACTTAAGCCGAACTACGGTTGCTCTAATTCCTTAAAGGGGATACGTAGGCATTGGGGTAGGGCCCAACCGAGCATAAATTTTAGTTTCCCAACAATATTTTCTTTTCTTTTGCATGCATTCCCTTTTCAGTTGTAAGCCATAGACATAGGATTTGACCACACCCATTTAGATTAGACAACAAGAGTGGATACCGTAGAGTACTACGGGCGTGCGGGGTGCTAACACCTTCCCCTCGCGTAACAGACTCCCTTACCCGATCTCTCGGTCGAAAGACCATGATTTCACCCTTTTCAGGTTTTCTCGATGTTTACCTTTCCCTCCATATGGGATAAAAGACGTTCGGTGGCGACTTCATTGTTTCGATGATTTCCGACCGGTTGTTTCACAAGCGAGTAACTGAGAGCGAACCTACCTACTCAAAAGGTCTTAGGTATTCTTTTCCTCCTCCTTTATATGTTTCTATCTTACCATTAATTTGGTAAGAAGCCCCATCATTGGATGTGAAGGGACGGGCGTTGGGACGTTTGAATAGTCATAGAAGGCAACTTATGAGACGTTTTAGCAATGTCGTTTTAGGGACTTGATCGTTTACCGAAGGCAACATCGAGGGTCATCGAGGGACTACGATCTTTTATCGGGGGTATTTTCTAAAACACCCATGTTCGAGGGACATGACTATTTTCTGATAGGAAACAAGTGGGATTACCCTAAGGGTGCATGTGTGCAAGTGTATCTGATTGCATGCATTTAGTCTTGATTAGGGTGATCTATTTGTTGGTTTTATCTTGCCATACACGCCTAATTATTAGCATTTACATTTGAAAGCGATAAATTGCAGAAATGTGAAGTCCTACGCTATTACAATCATTAGGGGGATGGGGGTACATATTTATGAATGGGGGTTGCAAGTAAAATTAACTCCTAAGTTACTATTACAACCACATTGAATGAATAAGAATGTACAAGAAAATTTGAAATGAACTTGTTTTGTTTTAAGAAAATATTTTTGATCTTTTGTTTTTAAGAAATCAAATAAAGCATGAAAGAAATGTTTTTGGTGTTTGTTGATTAATGGAATAGAAAGTGATAGCAAAAATAGTAAGAAAAAGGAAAAATAGAATAAGCGTATTGCTAATTAAAGGAGGTCCGAAGTTCTGACTATGGCGTACTGGAAAACAGAAATCATGTTAGTGAAAAATGGGTAAAGTCAAGTTCTGACTCTGGCTTACTGCAAAACAGAAATCCTGTTAGTGAAAAAATAAGTAAAGTCAGAAGTTCTGAGTCCACTGGGAACATAGTAGTTTTCAGAAGTTCTGATACCACTGGAAACAAAGTAGACTTCAGAAGTTCTGATACCACTGGCAGAACTTGGTCTCTCTCTATGCTAGTCAGAACATCTGCAACTTGGTCATTTCTCCACAAAACAGAAGATGTGCATAGGACAGTTATAGCAGGTGTCATAGTGTTTCAGAAATAAGAAATATTAGAACTATAAATCAGAGGCAAGTATGAATTTTCTAATCCTAATTCTGAGTTCTAATTTCTTCAAGAAGTTCTGAACTGATTTATTCCCTACTTAGGAAGGAAGATGCATGAATTCTCAGAATATGTACAACATCAGAAACATGATATCTACATTGTATTTTTGAGCATGCAAATATGGTAATGCTTAAGTAATATGGTGAGAGTCAACAGAAGCTTACCTTGCAGCTGGAAGAGGTTCTGTGAACCGGAGTTAACCTCAACTCTGATGATGTTCTGAGCATCTTTTTCACGTACTCAGTAGGCTGGAAGTTTTCAACTTCTGGGACAACAAAGAGGTGATGTTCTGATTTCTTTGAGTTGATGGATGGATAGTGTAGGGTATTATGAATACAAAAGTTAGGACAGTTCCTAATATGTGAATCAGAAACTGTGTGGATGGTTTTAGTCAGGAAACACTTGAGAACAAATGGAGTTTGAATGCAAGGATTCAAGAGTTAACAGGTTTTGTATGTTGTGTTTACAGTTTTTGGACTCTTGGGATTTTGGCAGGGGTTAAAGGCTTTTCTTTCTCAAATTTTTTCGACCTCTTTTCAATGGCCAAAGGTGTTTTATTTACAGGCAAAGGTTTTGTAGTTTTGAGAGGTCAAGTGGCGCCAACATCATAGGATAGATGCTGACTTGTTCTTGAAGCAAGTTCAAAAAGGTGTGATAGTAGGCAGTTTTTAGCCTAGACTGGATTAGTAAGCAGGGATTAAGGAAAAGTAAACCCAAAAAACAAAAGCACGCATGGGCCCTTACATATTTCTGTATAAAAGTTGCTTTTAAGGATAGAAAAGATACTTTCTATGCCACATGTGGGGAGATCCTTTGGATAAAGACTCAAAAGTGGTTATGAGCATTAAATAAGCATTAAATGATGATGAGATTTGTCAAATCAGAAATCCTGTAATGTGAGATTTTTCAACATTTCTTAATTCTGGATCAGAAGTTCCACTTCAGCGTAACCTAGAACAAACATCCAACTTCTGATCTTTGTATCTTGTTGCCTCATCATGCTCTGAAGGATCCCCCAGACTTTCCAATAAGCTTGCAGTACGCTTTGTAACCTTCTTTGATTTACCCTTGCAAACTCTGGATTAGAAGTTCTGCTTCAACGTAGCATCCAATCTTCTGATCCTCTTATCTTCTGGCTCCAGCATGTTTTGAAGGAGCTTTCAGACTTTCCAGGAAGCTTTGTATCACGCTTTATAACCTTCTTTGATTTACCCTTGCAAACTCTAGATGAAGCTTTGTGAAAACATGCCCAAAAGTTCTGACCAAACTCTATCTTGAAAAATGTCCAGAATTTACTGAGTGTTTCAGTTTCAAGGATGTGTCTCTGAGGAGTTATAACTCGAAATCCCAGCATTTCTGAGAGAATCTTTGTTCAGCAACGTTCTAGATCTTGTGGGGGTCTATAACTCTTGTGTCAGAGGCTGATCCAGAATCAACTTGCCTCAAGGTGAAAATTTGGCCAGAAGTTCTGAGTTTTGTCATGCTTCTTAAACACTTAGAAAAGTTCTAAGTATTTAAGATTTTGACTTTTCCCAAAGTAAATTGACTTTTGATTTTCTTGATGAAACAAACTTCATATTTCGACATGTCTTGATGAAATATGGTTCTTGAAACTTGGTTTTGGTCCAAAAGCCAAAGTTTGACTTTTTAGTGTGAAAATGGCCATTTTGCCCTTGTAGGCAACTTTCTTAAAAAAATTGTAATTCAAAGCTTGGAATTGGATGGAAGTAAACCTGAGGATCCACGGTGATTTCTTGAGAAATGAGAGGGAAAATTTTGGGGTACAACAGCTGCCCCTGTTCAATCTTCTTAAGCCTGAAGAGTTAGATTGGCGATTTTTGCCATTCGTGACTCGAAGGTGGAAGATGATTGGACACTAGAGTGCCCAGAAATTTGCACTCGGCGATGCGATGATAGGAGGAATGGGATTAAAGATGCAATTTGGAGAGGTCACCGAATCTTTTTGGAGATGGGCTTGTAGATGCCATCCAAGAATGCTTGTTGAAATGTAATTCGTAAGTTGAACATCATAATGGCGTCCGTGTTTGGAGCGTATCTGTACTGTATCAAAAGTTGAGTCTGAATGAATATCAGAATGGCGTTCGTATCTGGAGTGTATCTGAACTGTATCAAAAGGTTGAATCTATATGAGTATCAAGATGGCATCCTTATCTGGAGCATATCTAAACTGTATCAAACGTTGAATATGAATGAGCATCAGGATGGCATCCGTATCTGGAGCGTATCTAAACTGTATCAAAAGGTTCAATCTGAATGAGTATCAGGATGGCATCCGTATCTGGAGCGTATCTGAATTGTATCAAAAGGTTGAATCTGAATGAGTATCAGGATGGCATCCGTATCTGGAGCGTATCTGAACTGTATCAAAAGGTTGAATCTGAATGAGTATCAGGATGGCATCCGTATCCAGTGTGTATCTGAACTGTATCAAACGTTGAATCTCAATGAGTATTAGGATGGCATCCGTATCTGGAGCGTATCTGAACTGTATCAAAAGGTTGAATCTGAATGAGTATCAGGATGGCATCTGTATCCAATGCATATCTGAACTGTATCAAATGTTGAATCTGAATGAGTATCAGGATGGCATCCGTATCTGGAGCGTATCTGAACTGTATCAAGATTGCATATTGTTAACGGTAGTTGTTAATCTTATCCTGAAAAGGGTAAAGTGTTAGCTAAAATACAAAGTTATGTTGTATGGAATGTATGATGCAATGTATTGCTTTATCAATGTTTATGATATATGGATGCAATGTATGCGTATGTGAGTTGATTTGCTGTATTGTTGTCGGATTGAGGAAAACAAATCCCTGAATGCTGCGGAGGATATGTAAGTCTTCCTGTCTTGAAGTTGAAATACTAACGAACTTTTGTTGAGAGAAGTAAATTTTGTTGTGAGGGCAATGCCATGTACTGCTTGTAAGATCTGTTGGGTTGTCCCGAGAAATTTGAAAACTTTTGCTGGGGATTGATAACTAGGAGTTTTGTTCCGCTGGGGAGTATTGAAAACTATGTGGGGAGTAAATACGGAATGGTCTAGAGATATTTTCATATCCTTTCAACCTATCAATAATTTCCTTTCTCATTTTGTTTATTTGTAAACAAAAATTATGTTCAAATGTATATGTTCAACAATGAGTCATTGGACGTTTTTGCAAACAAAACACAAGCGTAAAGAAAAAGACAAATATTTTTTTGCACTTTCAAAGGGATGTCTTTGTATTGACCTTGAGTAAATATTTTTTGTACAAGGGGACAAACATTCTAGTAAGAGAATGTTGTCGTAAAAAAAAGAAAATTTTGATACAAAGAAAGGATAGCTATGTGTATAAAAATCCCACGGGGTTTCCATTCTTCTATAGCCTTCGTATCTCTGAGCATTTTGTCCATTTTTTCCTTGTCTGAAGATGATTGAATTGATCAGAACCTCTGAGTTTGTCAGTGGAAGCCAAAGGTTGTCCACAAAGTGATCTGACGGGACATGGTCACACGCTTTAATTCCCTAACTTTTTCCTGGACCGCCCTTTCGGGTTTTCAGTCCACCGGGAAACCCTTTTTTGCCCAAGTCGCCCTTTCGGGTTTTCAACTTGCCGGGTGTACAAATTTTTTTGTTTTATCCTAATTTTTTCCCGAACCTTTTGGTTCGCCGGGATGCCCTTGTTTTGCCTAGGTATGTCAACCTAGCGGGTCTCTTACGCGTAGTATCTTTTAACTATGTTTGCGTTCCCAGGGTGTGGCAAGTTGTTGCTATCCATGGTGGTCAAGATCATTGCCCCACAAAAGAATATGTTTTTGATTACAAATGGTCCTTCATAGGTAGGGGTCCATTTGCCCCTGGGATCACTTTGTGGCAAGATGATACATTTGACCACTAGATCCCCAACTTGATATACTCGACGTCTGACTTTCTTGTTGAAAGCCTTGATCTTCCGTTTTTGATACATTTGACCATGGCAAACAACAGTAAGTCTCTTTTCGTCAATCAGATTTAATTGATCAAGTCGATTCTGGATCCAATCTTCTTCGTTCAAGCATGCATCTTTCATAATCCTCAGAGAGGGGATTTGAACTTCAATAGGCAAAATAGCCTCCATGCCATAAACCAAAGAAAAGGGTGTTGCCCTGGTTGATGTGTGAGCTGTGGTACGATACCCGTGGAGAGAGAATGGTAGCAACTCATGCCAGTCTTTGTATGTGACTGTCATATTTTGTATGATCTTTTTAATGTTTTTATTTGCCGCTTCGACAACACCATTCATCTTTGTCCGATAGGGAGAAGAATTGTGATGTTGAATCTTGAATTGCTCGCATAATGCGGTAATCATAGTGTTGTTGAGATTTGTACCATTGTCAGTAATGATCCTTTCTGGGATACCATATCAGCAAATAAGGTTTTGCTTGATGAAGCGGGCAACAACATTCTTAGTAACGGAGGCGAAGGAGGCTGCTTCAACCCACTTTGTAAAATAATCAATGGCCACTAGGATGAAGCGGTGTCCGTTGGAGGCTGTCGGCCTGATTTCCCCAATCATATCAATTCCCCACATAGCAAAGGGCCAAGGAGCTGTCAAGACGTTCAGAGGAACCGGAGGTATGTGCACCTTGTCAGCATAAATTTGACACTTATGGCAGCTTCGAGAGTGTTGATAGCAATCTGCTTCCATGGTGGACCAATAATAGCCTGCCCGTAGGATCTTTTTTGCCATCGTATACCCACTGGAATGGGTGCCAAAAGTACCTTCATGTAATTCAGCCATGATCCTTTCAGCTTCAACCTTATCTACGCACTGAAGCAATATAGAGTCATAATTGTGTTTGTACAGGATGCAATTACTAAGGAAGAACTTAGCAGAGAATCTCCTTAAGAACTTCTTATCATTGATTGAAGCTCCTTCTGGATATTCTTAAACCTCGAGATACCTCTTGACTTCATGAAACCAAGGCTGGTCCACTACTTCTTCAGTATCAATCTCATGACAGTGTGCTGGTTTATCCATTGGTCCGATGGTGATCTGGGGAGCCTTGTTATCCCAATTAAGTTTAAACATAGATGACATTGTGGCTAGAGCGTCTGTTAGCTGATTTTCTTCTCGCGGGAAATGCTCGAAAGTAATCTTCTCAAAATGTGGTAGCAATGTCAAAATATGTTCTTTGTAAGGGATAAGGTTAGGGTGTTTAGTATCCCATTCTCCTTTGATCTGACTGACGACCAAGGCTGAGTCTCCGAATACATCTAATGATTTGATCCCCAAGTGTATGGCAGCTTTGATATCAAAGATGCACGCTTCGTATTCCGCCATGTTGTTCGTACAACTGAAGCAAAGCCTGGAAGTAAAAGGAGTATGACACCCTTCTGGAGATATAAGTACAACACTAATACCATTACCGAGTGCATTAGAGGCCCCACCAAAGAACAAGGTCCATCGGGATCCTTGTTCAGGTCCGTCATATGGCCTGAATTCTTCACAGTTGTCTAATGTCATGATATCTTCATCCAAGAATTCAAACTTCATGGACTGATAATCTTCTACAGCTTGGTGAGCAAGGTGATCAGCTAGCACACTGCCTTTTATAGCTTTCTGGGTAGTATACTGTATGTCGTACTCTATCAGGATCATATGCCATCTAGCTATTCTCCCAGAAAAGGAAGGCTTCTCGAAGATGTATTTTATCGGATCTATTTTAGATATCAACAAGGTAGTATGAGTCAGCATATACTATCTTAGCCGGTGAGCAGGTCATGCCAGAGCGCAACAAGTTTTCTCGAGCAGTGAATATCTGGTTTCACAGTCGGTAAACTTTTTGCTCAGATAGTAAATAGCATGCTCTTTTTGGCCAGACTCGTCATGCTGCCCCAATACACACCCCATCGAGTTTTCTAAAACAGTCAGATATATGATCAGTGGTCTTCCCTCGACTGGTGGCATCAATACAGGAGGATCTTGTAAGTATTCTTTGATTTTGTCAAAAGCAACTTGGTAGTAATCATTCCATTTGACTACTTGATCTTTCTTCAATAGTTTGAAGATAGGATCACAAGTAGTTGTCAGATGAGAAATGAATCTGGCAATATAGTTCAAACGTCCCAAGAATCCTCTGACTTCCTTCTCAGTACGAAGAGCAGGCATCCCTTGTATGGCTTTAACTTTGGCAGGATTGACCTCAATACCTTTGTTACAAACGACAAAGCCTAGGAGTTTACCGGATCGTACCCCAAATGTACACTTGTTTGGGTTCAACCTCAGCTTGTACTTCTTCAGTCTCTCAAACAGCTTTTGTAAGTGGTCAAGATGATCTTCTTCTCTTTGCGATCTGGCTATCATATCGTCTACGTAGACCTCTATTTCATGATGTATCATGTCATGAAATAAAGCTACCATGGCGCGCTGGTAGGTTGCCCCAGCATTCTTCAGTCCGAATGGCGTCACCTTGTAGCAGAAAGTGCCCCACTGTGTGACAAATGTTGTTTTCTCCATGTCCTCAGGTGCCATTTTGACTTGGTTGTAACCTGAGAATCCGTCCATGAAGGAAAACACTTTGTGTTGTAACGTATTGTCAACTAGGATATCAATGTGGGGTAGTGGAAAATCATCTTTAGGGCTCGCCCTATTCAAATCTCTATAGTCCACACACATTCGTACTTTGCCGTCTTTTTTAGGTACGGGGACAATGTTAGCAACCCATTGAGGGTAGGAAGTGACAGCCAAGAATCCAACGTTGAATTGTTTGATAACCTCTCCTTTAATATTTTCCGACATATCAGGTCTCATGCGGCGAACTTTTTGTTTTACTGGCGGACAATCTTCTCTCGTAGGCAAATGATGTACCACAATGTCCGTATCAAGCCCCGGCATGTCTTCATATGACCAGGCGAAGATTTCAACATAGTCGTGTAGCAACTAAATCAGACGCTCCTTGACATTGGGTTCCATATTGGCACCCACCTTGACCTCTTTTTTCTTTTCTTTGGTACCCAGGTTGATTGTATCCACAGGTTCCTCGTGAGGCTGAATGGTTCTTTGCTCTTGTTGTAACACTCTAGCAAGCTCCCCTGGTACTTCACAATCTTCCTCACCTTCGTCTTTGGCTTGGTTGATCAGATTCTCAGAGTCACAAAATGCCATAGCAGTATCGTTACCCATGGGATCTAGAATGGATGGATACCTACATTGTGGGTGTGTGTAAGGGTATAGCTATCATTGAAAGAAAGTAAAACGTAAAAGAAAAACAATAAGCACAAAAGTTTGTATGCAAAAAACGTCTGTGATTTATTGATGTCATATGAAGATGAAATAATAACCCTTACAAATGGACCATTGTGCCTCGGGCAAGACACAAGGTTTTAAGAGTACGAATTGTTTTTGAATATTACCGATCCAACAAAAATGTAAAGATAAATTACTGAGGGATAAAGGTTATTGGGACGAAGTCTCTAGCCTCTCAATTGTTGAGCCCTCCACTGACGGTAGGAAAGATCCAATCCTCCAAGTTGCAATCATCTTCACCATCTTCTACCGTGTTGACCTCACGGTTGCTAATCTTCAAGGGTGGCCCTCCAGCATGGGCACGGCGTACAACCTTTTGAGCACTTGAAGTGAAACCTAAGCCAAACTTGTCAGACTTATACGGGATATCCGAAAGTTACCCCCCATATGGTGCATCCACCTTCCTCTACCACTGCTTTGGCGTCCTTCAGAGATGACATTCGGAGCGGCGGTCTTGTAATCTTGGGAATCTGGGACACAGTCTTGGTCACTGCTACCTCTCGGGGGACCTCTTCGAAGTGTTGAAATGGAGTTTCAATGAATTCGCCGTCCAATTCCACATATCTGAAGGAATTGAGATGGTTGATCATGTATTCTTCCTCTCCATGGACAGTAATAATATTTCCTTGAACCGGATACTTCAGCATCTGGTGCAATGTAGAGGTGACAGCGCCAGCATTATGTATCCATGGCCGACCTATCAGGCAAGAGTACGAAGGTCGGATGTCCATTACATAAAAGGTTGAATTGAAAGTTTGAGTCCCAACCTTTAAAGGGATATCCACTTCCCTGTGCACCTTTCTCTTCGAGCCATCAAATGCCCTTACTACTATGTTGCTTGGCTTTAACGTAAGTCCTTCGCAGTCAAGTCTGTCAAGAGCTTTTTTCGGTAATACATTCATGGATGAGCCAGTGTCCACCAAGACATGGGCCAGAGTTGTGCCCCTACACTCCACTGAGATGTGCAACGCCTTATTGTGCTTTTTCCCCTCGGTGTCAGATCAGCATCCGAGAAGCCTAGGCCATTATCCGCTGTCAAGTTGGCCACGCAGTCTTGAAATTGATCAGCAGACGTGTCTTGAGGCACATGGGCTATTTTTAGGAATTTTACCAAGGCTTTCGCATGAGCCTCAGAATACAGTAGTAATGCCAGCATGGAGATCTTGGATGGAGTTTGCCCCAATTGTTCAACTACATCGTAGTCGCTCCTCTTTATAATTTTTAGGATCTCCTCCATTTCTTTCTTAGATGTCTCGGGGAGAGTCAATGGTTGGGCCTTCATCCGGATAAGCTCGACCAAAATACTTTTTCCTCGAGTTTCAGCAGTAGGAGCGTTGGTAGGAATGACAACAGGGGTTATAACGTCTTCGTCAATAGGAGCACTTGCATATATGATTATGGGTACGGAAGTAACCTTTGGAGCATCCACAGGGATGATCACGGGTCTAGAAACTGCTTTTGGGGGAGCAATGTCTGGAGAAAAGATCCTACCGCTTCAGGTAATTTTACTAGTTCCGGCAATATTGCTGATGTCAGAATCTTCTTCTTCGGAGTCTATCTCTTCGGCGGCCGGCCAGTCTTGTTTGATGCCATGGTAGTAAATGTCCCCTCCGTAATTCCACGACACGGTTTTGTCTGATTCATATGGGACTGGCCCAGGCATTGTGATTATTAGAGGAGCTGCTTTCGGAACCGATGTAATTCTAACGGGTCTTTTGTGGAGACCCTAGAAGAATTGGCGAAAATGGTAATGATTGAAACATCTTTAACAGGAATAGGTGAAACAGGAGTACTTTCAAACAAAATCTCCTTGTTATCTATCAGGCGCTGGATGCCTGCTTTCAACAAAGGGCAATCAGTTTGTAAGGACAAGCAGAGACGGCAAACTTCATTACAGCCCGGGAACACATCGGCTTTCAACAAGTTTATTTTAATGGTCGGAAGTGGAGTCATGAGTTTATCAACTGTGGCAACAAACAAATATTATTCAATAACATTGGTATTGTGACCATGTCTGGGCATAGGAGCAGAAATGACATTTGGCTTCTCGGGCGCATCAAACTCAATTTCTTTTGCTTCAATGAGGTATTGTATTTTGTTCTTTAAGGCCCAACAGTTATTAGTATCGTGACCAGGACTTTCAGAGTGATATGCGCAACGGGCATTGGGGTGATAATGAGGAGATGTTGTATTGGGGTTTTTCGGAGCTTCTTTCAAGGTTGCCAAGTTGGATCTCAGAATATGCGGTAATACTTGAGACAAAGTCATGTTAATTCTGATGAATTTCCTGACTGGCCTTTGCATCCTTGGTTGATTATTTCCTTGTTGATCAGACGTGGGCTTTGAAATCATAACAGCCCCCACCATTGGTCGGCATTCGGCCCTCTCTCGGTTTCTTTACGGATATATAGCAGCTACCTCTTTCTTCCTAACAAAAGGCTTCCTTGCAGCTGTAGAAGAAGATGAATCCTTCTGAATCTTTCCACTTTTTATGTCGGCTTCCACCCTCTCTCCGGTTAATATTAGTTCAGTAAAGCCTGCAGATGAACTTCCGATTAGATGGTTGAAAAAGGGACCAGACAAGGTGCCTAAGAACATGTCTACCAATTCCCTTTCAGACAGAGGGGGTTGAACTCTTCCAGCCAAATCTCTCCATTTTTATGCGTAATCCTTGAAACCATCATTGGAAGCCATGGCCATACTCTGGAGTTGAGTACGGGTAGGCGCCAAATCGGCATTGTATTGATATTGCTTGTAGAAAGTTGCGGCAAGATCTTCCCAATTATGGACGTTGGCTCTTTCTAGTTGGTAAAACCATTCGAGTTGTGTTCCAGACAGACTGTCTTGGAAAAAGTGCACCCATAAGTCTTTATTGGCGGTATGGGGTTGGATTTTTCTCACATATGACAGGAGATGCATTTTAGGACATGACACTCCATCATATTTGGCAAATGTAGGCGCTTTGAATTTCGGAGGAATCACAATCCTCGACACTAGTCCCAATTCCTCAAAGTCTAAGCCTGACACCTTTTGTACTTCCATCGCGCTCAACCGCTCTTCAAGATGTTTGTACTTTTCATCTGCTGGAGGATACTGTTCTTCAGAGTAGTCTTCCTCTTCTTCCTCCTCTTCTTCTGATTCTGACGGGACCACTGTTTCCTTACGTTTCCCTTCATGATTGTCTTTTTCTCCGGATGTGGTTGCAAAGTTTAAGGTTCTTCTTGTTTGCTCATGAAATCTTCTTGCCATGTTCAAGACTCCATTTACCTTCTTTGTTTTCTTTTTCCTCTCTTCAGCTAGCAGAGTCTTCAATTCTTCTTGCCCCTTGGCCAGGGTCATGAGCAACTACTGAAACTGCGTGTTCTGAGTTTGGAGATCTTTCACTGTCTGTTCGAGATCCATCTTTCTGAAATAAATAGTAGAGAGATGAGGAAACTTGTTGCAAAAGACCTGTTTATGTTATGATGAATGATATGTGCATATGCAATGTTTTCATGGATTTCGAAGATTCACGTTTGTTTTAGACAAAAAGAAACACACGTTATATTAATAAGATAAAGTTTGAGTACATCAATGCCCCTTGGACAAAATAATACAAAACTCTAAGATAAAAAATTAGTGCGCATCCTCTTTGGTGCAATGTAGGCATTTAGAGTCCACTCCTCATGAAGTAGCCTAGTGAGTTCCAAAACCTTCTTCTCACTTGCGTAGAATTGGGCTTCGAAAGTATCTCGCTATCCTTTGAGTTGTATCCAACCCCTTTGTAGGTCTTCAAGAGATGTGGGCATGTCAGGATGTAGGATAGTGTATGGAACATCTCCCTCCTTGACAGGCTCAATAATTACCGGGAGAATAGAGGGGTAAGGCATCATAAGACTTTGAGCACGAGTTCGTACCCATTTGAGGTAAGGCTCGAGAGGGATGGAATTCTTATGCCCCAAAGTCTTTCTATCCACCTTTTTTAGCATCCTCCAAGCTCGGATAAATCTTGGGCGAAGACCTTGATTGTCATTGTCGTAGTCGAAAACCAAACCTTAAATCAGTATCTCGTGCGGGCCATCCCTTCGGGCGTAACCAAACTGTCTTAAGGCTAAGCAAGGGTTGTAGGTGATGCCTCCCGTAATGCCAAGTAGAGGGACATTATGGAATTCTCCACAATGGTCAACAATGATAACATTCTCTTTGGATCGGGAGCACCAATGAATGTCTGAATGTTTGAGTGTCATTAACCTTTGTGACCACCTTGAACCTTGCTCATTCTTTAAGACTGATTGGGGAAGATGAGAAATAAACCATCTTGCCAAGAGAGAAGCGCAACACATAAGGACACCTCTTTTCCTCATTGTGCGAGTGTGAAAAAAGTGTAGGATATCCCCTAGCAATATGGGCACCGGGTTGCGTGACATGAAGATTTTGACGACATTCACATCTATGAGTTGGTCAGGGTTTGGAAAAAAAACCATCCCATAGATGAGGAGAGCTACAATTTCCTCAAAGGCTTGCAAGTCTATGGAATTTCAACAACTTTAGGCTTTCTCAAATAGGAACTTTGCTAAGAAGCCTTTGACACCACTCCTAGTTTCCTAATGAGTTGTGACATCAGATGAGTGCAAGTGTAGAACTTGAGCAATCTCTTCAGGCTTTGGGTCTCTTTCTGTACCGTTGAAAGGTAGTTGATTGAGAATGGGAATTCTCAATAGTTGGGAGAATTCTTCCAAAGTAGGCACAAGTTGATAGTCGGGAAATGTGAAGCAATGGTTTAAAGGATCAAATAACTGAAAGAGCACCTTCATCATATCCTCATCTGTGTTGGAGGTGACCAAGTTGAGTAGACGACCATGTCTCTCAGTGAATGGAGAGTTCTCAGGGATCCTCGAAGCTATCTCCTTAAGTTGTGGAGGAATTTTCACAAGGTTGACTTGAATAGTTTTCCTGCGAAGTGAATCCATATCCTACAAAATAAGAACAAAGATGAATCTCAAAATCCTTGAAATGGTTAGTGGATGTATTGATGTTCATTATGTCCGTGATGTTATGTACAAGTATACATATACAAAAAAAGCAAACAAGTCCTTAGTTTAGGCTTGTATGGAGTTTTATAGGTAAGTACCATCTTGAAGCTAGTTGGCTTAAACTTTTCCTAGTAATAGTAACCGGGTTCTAAGGAGCTCAATATCACTGGATTGTTTCCTTGGTCATTGTTTCAGCTCAATCCTCTTTAATGGTGACCGAAATATCTCAAGAAACCAAACCTCAATGAGTGTAGTATCGAGTATCTACCAACTTCGGACTGCACCAAAGCCGGTCATCTCACTACATCCTAAAGGCCAAGTTGGTCAAGTAAAGGTTCTAGAAGTTCATTAGTGCTTCATGACATCACTCAGCGACCCCATATTCTCTTTGATTAACTCAAAGGCTACTGGTACCCACAAATATGTCGCACTAATGTAGCTATTTCTTAGACCATGTCGGTATACCCCGCCCAGTTTCCACAACGTATTGCTACTTACCTATAATGTATCCCAAATCCGGGTAGAGGATTCAAACCCAAACAAAGAACCATAATGTAAAGCATACAAGTCAAACAATGTAAGCAAATAAATTTGATATATCCCTAAGGTAACCCCACTTTTAGAAAACCTATCCCCAGCAGAGTCGTCAGTTCTGTGATACTGTGGGAGAACTGACTTTGAGGTTTTTGCGTTTGTGTTTGCAAATGTTGCGGTTTAGCAAGAGTCAACACCGACTTTTCTTTTATCCAAAAAAGGAAAGGTGAAAAAGCACAGGAAAGACCTTTTGAGATGTTTTCTTGAGTTCTGGGGGTAGATTATGAAAAGGGAAGGTATTAGCACCCTTTTCATCCATGGTTTTCCATGGGCTCATAGTTACTCGCTAGATCACTTTCTTTTGTTTGAATGTGCTTGTGGTGTGGGTTTTGAAAGTATTTTTGAAAATGAAACTCCGTAATGGTTCTCGTTTCTATAAGAACGCATACAAAGTGTTTGTTTTGAAAATAGTTCAAAGAGGTGTTTGTGAGATGTGTTTTGAAAGTATTTTGAAAATGTAACTTTGTAATGATTCTCGTTTCTATAAGAACGCATACAAAGTGTTTGTTTCGAAAATAGTTCAAAGATGAGAGTGTGGGTGCATAAAATGTTTTTTATTGTGAGCAAACGAGTAACTGAGAGTGAACCTACCTAATCAAAAGGTCTTAGATATGTTTTTCCTCCTCCTTTAGATGTTGCTATCTTACTATTGATTTGGTAAGAAGTCCCATCATTGGATGTGAAGAGACGGGCGTTGGGACGTTTGAATAGTCATAGAAGGAAACTTATGAGACGTTTTAGCAATATCGTTTTAGGGACTAGATCATTTACCGAAGGAAACATCGAGAGTCATCGAGGGACTACGATCTTTTATCGGGGGTCTTTGCTAAAACGCCCATGTTCGAGGGACATGAATATTTTCCGATAGGCAATAAGTGGGATTACCCTAAGGGTGCATGTGTGCAAGTGTATTTGATTGCATGCATTTAGTCTTGATTAGGGTGATCTATTTGTTGGTTTTATCTTGCCATACATGCCTAATTAC
Organism: Vicia faba; assembly: GCA_948472305.1. NCBI lineage: Eukaryota > Viridiplantae > Streptophyta > Magnoliopsida > Fabales > Fabaceae > Vicia > Vicia faba. Next base: position 1,452,240,653 of record OX451739.1, read on the forward strand.
TAGAATTTACATTTGAAAGCGATAAATTGCAGAAATATGAAGTCTACGCTATTACAATCATTAGGGGGATGGGGGTACATATTTATGAATGGCGGTTGCAAGTAAAACTAACTCCTAAGTTACTATTACAACCACATTGAATGAATAAGAATGTACAAGAAAATGTGAAATGAACTTGTTTTGTTTTAAGAAAATATTTTTGATCTTTTGTTTTTAAGAAGTCAAATAAAGCATGAAAGAAATGTTTTTGGTGTTTGTTGATTAATGGAATAGAAAGTGATAGAAAAAATAGTGAGAAAAAGTAAAAATAGAATCAGTGTATTGCTGATTAAAGGAGGTCAGAAGTTCTGACTCTGGCGTACTACAAAACAGAAATCCTGTTAGTTCTGACTCCAGCCCTTACGAATTACAGGTCTCTCAAACTGTAAAATCAGAAGCTCAGACCTATGCCATTCGTTTCGTCTCTTCAAGACGAAGACAACCACACCCTCGCGCCAAATTTATATAAACTATAACTCAAGAAATTTGGAGAGAAAGTTTTGAAAAGGGATTTGAAAATTCATGGTCAAAACGTGCTTCCAGATAAAAGTAAGTGTTGCGACTAGAACCAGGGCAATGAGAGCAACACAATGATACTAATGATTTGAATAATTGATGAAGGAATCTACCTATTGAAGTTGAGTTGCAGAGCTCTGAAACTGGACTTCTATGGAGCAATATAGGGAACGATTCTTGAATGTGATTATATGGTTAGCTTCAGGGAAGATCAAGGAAGGTGAATTGATGAAGAAAATGGATTGAAAAAGGCTTGAGAATAGGATTCGAAGTAGCTGAATTCTGAGTTGTGAAGCGATTTTGGCAGGGTGATTATGGCTATCTAAACTTGGGAAATTGAATGGGGGATGACCCTTTATTTATGGGGAATCAAATGGGATGCTCAAGCGCGTGGAATGATGCAAATTGGAGGGAAATCGTGTGAACCTGATGCACGAGCAAAGTGTGATCTGATTTGCATCCAAACTCATCTAATCCTTGCGTTTCAAGGCTCTAATCCACTTTGGCAACTTGGTTAAACATGTTTAGATCACAAACGCGTGCTAATTTGATGTTTAAAGGCCAAAACATGGATTTCAAATTTTGACTTATGGAGAAACTTTAGTTCCAAGTTACCAAGTTCAATCCAATGGCATTTCCACCTCAGGGGGTCTTAGGGAAAAATTCTTAATGCTTTGGAAAGATGAGGTAACAAGCTTTGAATGGAAAAAGAATGGAATCAAATGGAAGCTTGAGCTGAAACTTACATGGAGTCAAAGTTGAAGAAAAAGAGTTGACTTTCCATACTTAGAAATATTTCAAATTCTTCTTTAAAAATGACTTATAATCTCTTGCATCCAAACATGGCCTTTCACTTAGAATTTGCTCTTGACAAAAAAAATGGAATGAAGTAGATCTCTTGAATGACATTTTTCAATTTGAATCACTCCAAATCTCCAAAAATTGAGCAAGTTATGACTTGTTGAAATTGGCCAAAAATCATGAAATGACCTATAATCTCTTGCATTCTTAAGGCAACTTCCATCCATTTTCTCACTTTTCACATAAAAGAAGGCATGAATTACACATCTTTAGGATCATCATGAAAAACAATGGGTTCAAGGTGATAAAAATTGACCAAGTTATGACCATTTGAAGTCACATATGGAAAATTGGGGAATCATCTGGATGACTTGTAATCTTTCTTCTTCACCAAGTTCCTTCCACATGAAAACTCCTTGGAACTTTTGAAGTGATTTATTGGTGACTCTTTGAAGAGAAGATTTTTTTGGAATCACTCAAAAATACCAAAGGATGAGCAAGATATGCCCCTCTGAAGTTCAAAACCCTAGCCTCTAGATCAAGAGAAAGCTTGGTGGAACTTTGTCAAGTTTGAACAAACTTTTTGTGCCAATATTCTTCATTTATGAATAGAAATTGTGGAGGATGATGATGAGGACTCATGGCCACCAAAACCATTTTCATACCAACTCTTCCAAAACAATTTCAATGGTGAGGTTTAAATCTCTCAAGCTTTTGACTGGGGCATGGAAATAAACTCATGAACCCATGAAGCAACTTGATAAACCTCATTGCCTTTACCTACATTAATAACAAGTAAGACAAACCAATATTTCATTTTGTTAATTAGAGAGAAAAATCAGAGCAAAATATCTATGCTCACAAAAGAAAACAAGTCAAGGTGCTTGGTAACTCCTCAAAGAGCAAAGCTAAAGATAGGGAGAAGAACCAACATCCCCAATGTGATTTTGTGGTGATTGAAACAATATGGTATGATGAAGGGATCTTAGGGGTAAAAATTGGGGTACAACAACTGCCCTTATTTAAGTTTCTTCTATCCTAAGATACGAAGGTTGAAAATCTTCGTGTTGCCACGATTGAAGACACTTAAATATAAAACAAACTCTGTTTTTGGCCCTAAGATGCCATGCAAATGTTTATGAATATGAATGCATATGAATGGAACAGAAGAGATGCAAAGTAGCATTGGGGAGACAACACAAAATGCAGAAACAAAGGAGCAAACCCTCCAGGAAAATAAATCACTGGTAAACCACGAGAATATAATCAGAGAGGAGGATAACAAGCATCGACGTTCACTGCCGATGTACTACCGTCGTTCACTGAATATATCATACCACCGCCGTTCACTGACGATAAACTATCAACGTTCACTGAAGATAGCAAAAAGATAAGAAACACTAACGTTCACTGCCGATGTACTACCAATGTTCACAGAATGTAGAAAGAGAAAATATCATACCACCGCCGTTCACTGACGATGAACTATCAACGTTCACTGAAGATAGAAAAAAGATAAGAAACACCGACGTTCACTGCCGATGTACTACCAACGTTCACTGAAGGTAGAAAGAGAAAATATCATACCACCGCCGTTCACTGACGATGAACTATCAACATTCACTAAAGATATCAAAAAGATAAGAAACACCGAAGTTCACTGCCGATGTACTACCAACGTTCACTGAAGGTAGAAAGAGAAAATATCATACCACCGCCGTTCACTGACGATGAACTATCAACATTCACTGAAGATAGAAAAAAGAAAAAAAACACCGACGTTCACTGCCAATGTACTACCAACATTCACTGAAGGTAGAAAGAGAAAATATCATACCACTGCCGTTCACTGACGATGAACTATCAACGTTCACTGAAGATAGAAAAAAGATAAGAAACACCGATGTTCACTGCCGATGTACTACCAACATTTACTGAAGGTAGAAAGAGAAAATATCATACCACCTCTGTTCACTGACGATGAACTATCAACGTTCACTGAAGATAGCAAAAAGATAAGAAACACTGACGTTCACTGCCGATGTACTACCAACGTTCACTGAAGGTAGAAAGAGAAAATTTCATACCACCGCCGTTCACTGACGATGAACTATCAACGTTCACTGAAGATAGCAAAAAGATAAGAAACACCGACGTTCACTACCGATGTACTACCAACGTTCATTGAAGGTAGAAAGAGAAAATATCATACCACCGCCGTTCACTGGCGATGAACTATCAACGTTCACTGAAGATAGCAAAAAGATAAGAAACACTGAGGTTCACTGCCCATGTACTACCAACGTTCACTGAAGGTGGAAAGAGAAAATATCAAGCTTCCCCAAGATTCTGGTGTTTTGCCAAGAACGGGTCTCAACTTTTTCTTTAACCAAGATCATCTGCCTGGAAAGGGTAATACGTAACCCGTCTCAAATAAAGAGACTTCCACTTATTGTCAAAAGGAATTGCAAAGAGAAATGACTCTCTAGGGATAGGAATATGACTTCCCGGGGAAATACCATGATATTCCTGCTGAGGAGATAAAGTCTTCCTGTGCAAAATAAATGCACAAACCAAAACTAAAAGTTGTCATAAATCCATAATAAATGATATCTCATAAATCCAATTCAGAAATATACTGGAGCAAGACGGCCAATGCAGATTCATCCTTTGAGAAATAAACTCAAGAGGGAAAACAAAATTCAACTAAGCAAAGAGCACTGCAGGAAAGGTCAGAACACAATGTCAATGATCAATGATTTTTATCAATTCATGATGTATGTATGAATGTATGAGTTCTATTGTGCATATGCTGATAAAAAGGATACATAATCAGTGCAGACAAACTAAACCGCCTCAGGTACTAAAAACGTTGGGCTACGCTTCAACCAGAACGATCAATCTAAGAAAGGTAAAAGCAACTGCAGAAACCAAACCTATTGCCTTAACTTCACTGAGGAGAAACATTTTTCCAAAAAAAACATGCTTATTGGAGATTGCAAGATCACCCTCAAATAAAGCAGACTGACGTCGAAACAACCAAACCTCACTGGGGGATTCAAGCCTACCTCCCTGGAGAAAAACTGCGGATTGAAAATTTTCATCACGAACCCTTATTCCAACAAGAGATGCCCTGGGATAACCTTCCCGGGAAATCAAGAAGTCAACACTAGTACCGATACTGTAAAAAGAGCGACATCTCAGCACACCAAGGGAATAAAACCTTTCATCATATGAGGGAAGACTTTGCTGGGGAATCTGGGACGGAGGCTTTTGACCATGCAAACCCAAAATCAAAAGCGAACCAAGACTTGATTGGGGATAATGGGATCACAAACCCAATATTGTACCTTGCACCCACTGATATCGTCTTTAACTATCTGGGAAATACACAAAGATTGCGCACATACCAGCAAAATGACCTGAGAAAACCTTCATGAAGGAAGTAAATCTTCTTAAAACAACCAGAGTTTGTTCATTCTTGGGATCACCATTTTTGTTGTCATTGTTTCATCACAAATCCCAAAGTAAATTGAATTATAAAGATCTCTTTTTTTTTTGAAAAGTCAATTTTGCTTTTTAATCTCTTTGCTTTAAAAGTTATTATCAATAATAAATGAAGTCTTTGCAAGCTAAATAAAAATAAGAAAACAAAGAATTGGGCAAAAGCTCAAATTTCATTAATAGAATGGTAGTCTGCGAATGGCGAGACTCCATGGATGATTACAAAGTTTGGGAAATGGTAATACATAATGGAAAAGATACATTGACATAGAATGACCACTATCCCCCTAGCAACTTTTGAAATCCTGAGCAGCAGCTTCTGTTGAAGTATGGTGAGGATCCGAGAAGATTGTTGCTTCGACGATCAAATCTCGTCTGACGTAGTTACTTGCCAAGAAAATCCATAAATTTTGCCTAAGCTTCCCTTGCGGGTTTTTAACTTAGCGGGAAATTTATTATGTTTATGTCTATAATTTTTTCCTAGAAATCCCTTTCGGGTTTTCGGCCTACCGAGACGCTCCTTTTTGCCTAAGTCGCCCTTTCGGGTTTTCAACTTAGCGAGTTGTTCTTTTATTTCTTTAGGCAAAGTATTTCTTGACTATGTCAGCATTCATGGGACGTGGGAACTCCTCGCCATCCATAGTTTCAATAATTAATGCACCACAAGAGAATTCTTTCTTGACAACATACGGGCCTTCAAAATTGGGAGTTTACTTCCCCCTAGAATCAGTGTTGAAAGACATGATCTTCCTGAGCACGAGGTCGCCTTCTCTGAATTCACGAGGTTTGACCTTTTTATCAAATGCTTTCTTCATTGTTTTCTGATATAACTGCCCATGACAAAAAGTTGTCATTCTCTTCTCTTCAATCAAATTCAATTGGTCAAACATGTTCGGAACCCATTCATCCTCTGTCAATTTGGCTTCAATTATCACACGCAACGAGGGAATCTCTACCTCGACAGGGAGTACAGCTTCCATTCCATACACTAGGGAAAACGGGGTTGTTCCTGTTGAAGTGCGAACGGATGTTCGATATCCATGCAGAGCAAAAGGGAGCATTTCATGCCAATCCTTATAAGTGACAACCATTTTCTGGATAATTCTCTTGATATTCTTATTAGCAGCTTCAACAGCCCCATTCATCTTTGGCCTGTATGGAGATGAATTGTGATGGACAATATTGAATTCTTCGCACAATTCAGTCATCATCTTTTTGTTCAAATTTGAGCCATTGTCAGTGATGATTCTTCTTGGCACACCATATTGGCATATAAGATTGTTTTTGATGAAACGCACAACCACCTGTTTGGTAACATTGGCATATGAGGCAGCCTCTACCCATTTGGTAAAGTAGTCAATTGCTACCAAGATGAAACGGTGTCCATTTGAAGTTTTGGGTTCCATCATCCCGATCATGTCAATTCCCCACATAGAGAAAGGCCATGGGGAGGAAATCACATTGAGAAGTGTCGGAGGAACATGGATCTTATCTGCATAAATCTGGCATTTATGGCACTTCTTTGCAAATTTGTAACAATCGGATTCCATTGTCAACCAATAATAAACTACCCTTAGCATCTTTTTAGCCATTGAATATCCATTAGCATGAGTGCCAAATGAACCTTCATGGATCTCATGCATCAACATGTCTGCTTCGTGTCTATCCACGCATCTGAGCAAGACCATGTCAAAAATTTTCTTGTATAACACATTTTCACTGAGGAAGAAACTGCCTGCCAATCTTCTCAGTGTCTTTCTATCTTTCTTTGATGCACCAAACGAGTATTCCTGAGTCTGAAGAAAATGCTTGATATCATAATACCAAGGTTTTTCATCTGCTACTTCCTCTGTCACAAACACATGAGCGGGCATATCTAGCCGTCGAACTGTAATTCGGGGTATATCATTCCAAACATTTACTTGGTACATGGAAGCCAGAGTTTCTAGAGCATCTGCCATTTGATTTTCATCCCTAGGAATGTGATGGAATTCAACTTTATTGAAGCAGGGTAGTAATCTTCTAGCATAATCTTTGTAAGGGATCAAGCCAGGGTGACGAGTGTCCCATTCTCCTTTAATCTGATTTATTACCAAAGCTGAATCACCATACACATCTAGAATCTTGATTCTGAGATCAGTAGCTTCTTCAAGACCCATGATACAAGCCTCATATTCCGCCATATTATTAGTGCAATCAAATGTTAACCTTGCAGTAAAAGGAATGTGCGATCCATGAGGAGTAACAATCACAGCACCAATTCCTTTACCATATGCATTCACAGCTCCATCAAATACCATACTCCAACGAGATTCAGGTTCGGGGCCCTCCTCAGGCAATGGTTCATCACAATCTTTCACTTTCAAGAACATCACATCTTCATCGGGGAATTCATATTCTACAGACTGATGATCTTCCACCGGCTGGTGAGCAAGGTAATATGCCAACTCACTACTTTTAATGGCCTTTTGAGTGCGGTATTCGATATCATATTCGGATAACAACATCTCCAGCGGGCAATTCTCCCAGTAGGCTTTTCAAAAATGTACTTGATTGGATCCATTTTGGAGATCAACCAAGTGGTATGATTCAACATATACTACCGCAAACGCTTTGCCGCCTAGGCCAAAGCACAACATGTTTTTTCTAGCATAGAATACCGCGACTCACAATCAGTGAACTTTTTGCTGAGATAATAAATGGCGAACTCTTTCTTTCCTGTTTCATCCTGTTGTCCCAGAATACAACCCATGGATTTATCTAACACTGTCAGATACATAATCAACGGTCTTCCTTCTACAGGAGGGAGCAAGATAGGAGGTTCAAGCAGATATTCTTTAATACTTTCAAATGCCCTTTGGCAGTCATCTGTCCATACACAACCTTGATCTTTCTTTAACAACTTAAAGATCGGTCACACGTTGCATTCATGTGGGAAATGAATCTGGAAATATAATTCAAACGCCCGAGGAAACCCCTGACTTGCTTTTCAGTTCTTGGTTCTGGAATTTCTTGAATTGCTTTGAATTTGTCAGGGTCAACTTCAATTCCTTTCTGGCTAACAATAAAACCCAACAATTTCTCCGATCTAACTCCGAAGGTGCATTTATTTGGATTCAATCGGAGACGATATTTCCTCAAACGCCGAAACAACTTCAGCAAATCTTCTATATGCCCTTCTTCAGTTTGGGATTTGGAAATCATATCATCAACATATACTTCGATTTCTTTGTGCATCAAATCATGGAATAGGGTTGTCATAGCCCTCTGGTACGTTGCACCAGCGTTCTTCAACCCGAAGAGCATTACTCTGTAATAGAATGTTCCCCTGGGTGTGATGAACGTTGATTTTTCCATGTCCTCTGGAGCCATTCTTATTTGATTATACCCAGAAAATCCTTCCATGAACGAGAATACCTTGAATTTTGTTGTGCTATCCACTAACATGTCAATGTGAGGCAATGGAAAATCATCTTTTGGACTAGCTTTATTTAGATCTCTATAATCTACTCACATGCGGACTTTTCCGTCTTTTTTCGGTACTGGGGCAATATTGGAAATCCACTGAGGATACACTGATGTCACAAGAAAACCAGCATTAATCTGCTTTAGGACCTCCTCTTTGAGCTTTACTGCCATATCTGGGTGGGTTCTTCTCAACTTTTGTTTAACTGGCGAACACTCTGGCTTCAACGGCAAACGATGCTCGACAATGTCTGTATCTAGACCAGGCATATCTCGGTAAGACCGAGCAAAAATATCCACATAATCTTTCAACAGCTCACTCAACCCGCTCTTTACATCAGAATGCAACGATGCTCCAATCTTGACTTCCTTCGAATCTTCTTCTGAACCCAAATTAACCACTTCCAAAGGCTCTTTATATGGCTGAATGGTATGCTCCTCGTGCTCAAGCAACCGTGAGACCTCTTCTGGAATCTCATCATAATCTTCTTCTTCAGCCCCAAACACAGGACAATCAAAGTTGGGAGAGAGTGCAGGGTCATTGTATTCAACGGGTTTTTTAATTAATCTGCACATGTGATTTATGATTGCTTTTAGAAACTGACACATATAACAAGTGATCATGTAGATTAATTTTCAATTATTATTTACTTTGAAAGGTTTTTTTTTATTATTACCATTTCCCAAGAAAAAGGCAGAAAATAAAAGACATAATCTTGGAAGCAAAGATAACTTTTATTAATGATCTTAACAGTTATAGCAAACAGATAAGCCCTACAACATTAATACTTCCACCTTGGGCAGAGTGAAAGCTTTTCAAAAGAAAGAAACAGATTAACAAAGAAAATTACTTTGAAACATGTATGCAAGAAGGAACATCAATGGTGACCCAGTTCTGAACTCGAACTCCATGCATCACATAATTCGATACTTCCTGCTCTGCTTCATCCTCTTCAACAGTATTAATTCCAGAACCAATCGGATGGAGGTAGCCTCCGCTGCGGAAAACATCATGATATTTGTTCACAGAAGACTTTGACTTCAAAAATTTTCCTTTGCCATTCCTCGAAGAGAAACCCAAACCAGATCTGTTTTTGTTCACTGGTGGATCCACAAGTCGTCCCGAAACTGCATTATGACCATTGCGCACAACCTGCTGCACATCCTTCAGTGAGACCACAGAATTCTCATTCTTCCTTATGTTGTCAATGGATAGGGCTTGGAACTGGGTTCCAACAGCATCCTCATCCGCTTCTACAATACTAAAAGGGGATAGATGGGATATCAACAATGCCTGTTCCCCACTTATGATCACTACCTTCCCTTCACGCACAAACTTTAGCTTCTGATGCAGAGTTGAAGTGACAGCCCCTGCTTCGTGTATCCATGGCCGTCCTAGCAAACAATTATACGCGGGAATAATGTTTATTACTTGGAAAGTTATCAAGAACAAATGTGGTCCTATATGGATGGGCAAGTCCACTTCACCGATGACAGATTTCCTCGACCCATCAAAAGCCTTCACAATGATGCCACTCGGGCGCATATGAGTTCCTTGATACTTTAACTTCATGAGGGTACTTCTTGGTATAACATTCAACACAAATCTGTTATTAATCAGCACATTGGATAGCGAGTCATTCTTGCAGTTCATAGATATGTGGAGGGCCAGGTTATGATTCCTCCCTTCATCTAGTAACTCATCATTGCAAAAACTCAAGTTGTTACATGATGTAATGTTTCCAATTACGCTGCTGAATTGATCTAACGGCATGTCATTCTCTATAAAAGCTTGGTCTAGTACTCCCATTAGTGATTCTCTATGAGCGAAGGAATTCATCAATAATGCCAGGATGGATATCTTTGAAGGAGTCTGCAACAGCTGATCTACAATTTTGTAGTCGCTCATCTTAATTACCTTTAGGATATCATCCACTTCTTTCTCTAATGTAGCTCCACTAGTCTCTCCTGCAGTTTTCTTAGGCTCATCGTTCTCAGCAATTTTCTTTCTAGCAACAACATCTCTTCGAATAACCGACACAAACACACGACCACTACGGGTCACCCTGCTATTATAAGCTATATTTCCAACATCTGGCATTGGCTGGATGGGAACTTCCACCCTGTCTTCTAAGATTATAGCGTTGTATTTGTAAGGCATAGCCTTATCTGATTTATAAGGAACAGGTCCCAGCAGGCTAATTACCAATGGGGTAACAGCTGGCTTGCTATGGTACTCCACCTCAAGATGAGTGGGTGCACCAAAACAAGGTACAATGACGTTTACACCTTCCTCAACACAATCAGCCCTCAAAAGGTTATTTCCGGCAAACAAATCTTTGTCTGAAGAAAAATACTCATCCGTGGAGGCATACTCTTCCTCTGACTCTTCTCCCATTAAACAAACTTCAACCATATTAATCGTTATAATCATCTCTCTGACCTGTGATCTTGATAGTTCCATTGTCTAACAGCAATTGAACACCCTCTCTCACAATAGAACATCCTCGGGGGTCCCGACAGAAAACTATGCAAGATCCATATTGGTGTTCCACCTGACCAGCAGTACGGCAGAAGGTAGCATGCAACTGTACGAGATCTTCATTCAAATGTTCTACTTCAAAATTTCTAAATTCACCCGGACATCCAGAAACCATATTCACTTTCTCTTCATATTCTGCCCTAGACCTGATTATATGGATTAAACCTTTATCCATCATCTCCTGTAAATCAGCCTTTATCTTCTCGCAACCTTGTATGTTTGAACTGCACACAACACAACCGGCGTGGTCATGCGTATAATAACTGAATTCACAGAGGTCTGCATGCATCTTTACCAAATCCTCTCTAACCAGATTAATATCAAAAATCCGGAAGTCACCTAGACAACCGGCCACCATATTCAAGGCATTCACTCCCCCGTGCTTGGGTAGAGGATTGTCTTTCACATTAGGTTCCATGTCTTTGAAAGATAAAATTCCTGACTTCACCAACCTTTGCACTTTAGTCCTCAAAGGGTAACAATTTTCAACACTATGCCCTGGTGCTCCCTGATGAAAGGCACACGTCTGATCTGCTTTGTAATGCCAAGGCAATGGTGACGGTACAGCTGGAGGTGGTCGTGTCTGGACCAACTTCTTCTGAATCATTGCTGGTAGCAGCTCTGCATAACTCATGGTAATAGGGTCATAGTTCTCCCTTCTCTGACTATTCCCTTGGTTCCCCTGCTGGGACTGTCTTTGATAAGCAACAGTAGTTGGAGCGGCATTCATAACAGGAGTCACTGAAGCAACTTGTTGGTGACGCTGATAATTCTTTCTAGGAGCATTCACTCTCCTCTCTTGTATGACAACATTGGTATCCCCCTCTTTCTTCTTCGTAAACCCATAAGCTGGCTTCTTCACACCTCCAGATCCTTCACCCTTTGTCAAACAACCTTCTCTTACTTCCTCTTCTAGGCGGACACCTATTCCTACCATCTCTGTAAAATCACTTGGGGCACTTGCTACCATTCTTTGGTAGTAGAAAGCGCCTAGCGTCTTCAGAAAAATTTTAGTCATTTCTTTCTCTTCCATGGGAGGAATCACTTGTGCAGCCACTTCACGCCATCTCTGTGCATACTCTTTAAACGATTCTCTGTCTTTCTGAACCATGGCCCTAAGCTGGCACGATCGGGCGCCATGTTCACATTGTACTTGTATTGTTTTATGAAAGCTTCTCCTAAATCATTAAAGGTATGGATGTTGGCGCTGTCTAAACTCATGTACCATTTCAACACTGCGTCGGTCAGACTATCCTGAAAAAAGTGAATCAGCAGACGCTGATCATCGGTGTGGGTAGACATTCTCCTTACATATATCACCAAGTGAGCACGTGGGCAAATGTTGCCCTTGTACTTCTCAAACTCTGGGACCTTGAACTTAGCAGGCACTTTGACATTCGGGACCAAACACAACTCATTCACGTTCTGCCCAAATAACTCTTTTCCCCTAAGAGCCTTCATCTCTCTTTGCATTCTATCAAACTTCTCTTGGAAATCATCCATTCTGTCATAAAGACCCAAGTCTTCACTCGACGGAGGGAAAGGACGACATACATCTTCATTAACAAACGGAACCAAATTCATCGAAGGAGGTGCAGCAAGAACAGCATGCACCACAGGAGGTGCTGGAGTAACAACATTTGGAACCACTGGAGCATCTTGGGGGCCCAAATTGAAACCTTCAGGTGCAAAATTCTCCGGCATTCCCCACGGATAACCTTGCGGCATACGGTTCTGAACAATAGTCGGAGCAGCGGATGCAGGAACAGTAGGAACTTCAGCATTTGCCCTTGTTGGTTGAGGTTGAACACTCGGTGGCTGATTCTGAGCAACCACCAGAGCTTCCATCAGAGTAGTCAAATTGGCCAAGCCAGTCTTCAAAGCAGAAACTTCTTCGCGTAGCTCACAATTCTCCTGTTCTAAGTTGTCCATCTTCTTTTTGAAATTAGCCCGAGTGTTGTAGTGATGAGTCAACTTGCTGAATGAAGTAACGAAGCTGGGTAAGGAACCTGGATATGCACAGTAAATGCAAGAAATATGTGCAATATGATGCATGACGTGCAATGCATATGATTATTTTTACTTTATCATTTAATATTTCAAGGGATTTAACGTTTATAGACATATTGCAAACATCAGAATAATAACACATTTGAAATACTGGAAAAAATTTATTATAATAACTTCAAAAAAATGGATTACAAGTTCCAATGATCCCAAGTACAAGATGAAAATACAATCTAAAAATCCTGAGAAAAAAGAACTGATAGAGATCAATCTGTACGCTGGCGCTTCCGTGTGAGCCTGGCAATCTGAGCCCTCAACCTCTGGTTTTCTTCCTCATGTCTGATGGCAGCTGTTGTACCCCAAAATTTTCCCTCTCATTTATCAAGATTTTCCTAACAAGACTTCTTGGACTCAAGACAAGATTAGGGTTTGGTCAGCTCAAGACACCTCACCTTGCACTAATAACCTAAAATTAGGGTTTGAGTTTTCAAAAGGATTTTTGGACCACCAATGCTTCATGTGACTTTCATACACCATCTTGGACCCCTAAGATTGCTCGTGTTAAGTTTCAAGCCTTGAACCACATTTTTTATCAGTCAATTGGACAGTTGACCTAAAAATCAACTGTATTGGGGAAAAATTCAACCATGGCCAATTTACAGTCAAACTTCATAATTTTTTATCCACATCAACATTTTAGACTCATGTACCATTTGATCAAGTCTGGCAGCCATGGAGGTACAAAGAGTACCTGGGTTGGATTTCGAAGAACTAGGGTTGGTCGCTGGGATCGTCATTCCCCCCAAGTTCAAAGTGCCTACATTTGCTAAATACGACGGCTTGTCCTATCCAAAGATGCATCTGCGGTCCTACGTCAGAAAGATCCAACCTCACTCTTCTGATAAGGATCTGTGGGTCCACTTTTTTCAAGATAGTTTGTCGGGAACGCAATTGGACTGGTTCTATCAACTTGAGAGATCTGATGTACATAACTGGGAGGATTTAGCTGCTGCTTTCTACCAACAATACCAATATAATGCAGATTTAGCGCCTACTCGTACTCAACTACAGAGTATGGGTATGGTCTCTAATGAAGGCTTTAAGGAGTATGCCCAGAAGTAGCGGGATTTGGCTGGAAGGGTGCAGCCACCATTGTCGGATAGAGAGCTGGTTCACATGTTTTTGGGGACCCTGTCAGGTCCATTCTTTAATCACTTGATCGGGAGCTCATCTGCAGGGTTCACCGAATTAATTCTGATAGGTGAAAGGGTCGAAGCTGGCATTAAGAGCGGAAAAATTCAGAAGGATGCATCTGCTTCCACTGCTGCCAAGAAGACCTTCCCAGCCAAGAAAGAAGCTTCTGCTGTTTACACCCAGAGAAATCAAGGAAGAATGGAGTGCCGACCAGCGGTGGGGGCTGTGATGATCCAGAACTCTTCAGCCAATCAACCTCGGAGCAGTCAACCCAGAGCTAACCAAAATAGGGTGGAAAGGCCACAACGGCAATTCACTCGGATTAATATGACACCGGCTCAGGTCCTCCCTCATCTGTTAAAGTTAAAACTTACCAACTTGAAAGAAGCGCCGAAAAACCCAAATACCTCTTCTCCCTATTATCATTCAAATGCAAAATGTGCATATCATTCGGACAGTGTGGGGCACAACACCAACAATTGTTGGGCCCTTAAAAACAAGATCCAAGATTTAATAGATGCCAAGGAGGTGGAGTTTGATGCCCCCGAAAAACCCAATGTGATATCCGCTCCTATGCCAAAACATGGTCATAATGTCCATGCTATTGTAGAAGATCTTCATGTTACTGTTGTTGATGATTTAATGACTCTGTTGCCAATGATCAAGATGAATCTGTTGAAAGCCGAGATTTTCCCAGGCTGTGAAAAAGATTGTTACCTTTGTTCGACCTTGCAATCTGACTGTCCGTTGTTGAAGTCAGGCATCCAACGCCTGATGGATACTCAAGAAATCCTCTTCAAGAAAACTCCTGTTACTCCTGTTACTCATGTTACTCATGTTACTCCTGTTACTCCAATCAATGATATTGCTATAATCACCATTTTCGACAATCTTTCCAAGACCTGCAAAAGGCCTGTTAAGATTACACCCGATCCAAAATTTGTACCGCTGAAGATTACCATGCCGGGGCCTATCCCATATAAGTTCAACAAGACAATACCGTGGAATTATGGAGGAGAGATCTTCTACCACGGTGTTAAGCAGATCGAATCAGTCAAAGAAAGTTCCGATGAAGAAACTCCTGACATAGGAAATATTGTGGGGACAAGTAAGATCACTCGTAGCGGAAGAATCTTCTCTCCGAAGATTGCTCCTCCGCGTGCAGTCTTCGGACCCTCAAGTGCTCTTGTGCCTTCCAGGATATCTGTGTGAGGTCCAGTGATTGAAGAAATTGTTACTCCCGAAGTTCTACCCTCTACTATTACTGCTGATAAAGGTAAGGGGATCCAAGAAGCGCCCGTCAGGACGAGGGCTCAGACTTTGGTTATCCCCGAGACCACCCAAAAGGAAATGGAGGAGATTTTAAAGATAATTAAGAAGAGCAACTATGATGTCGTAGAGCAGCTGGGGAAAACCCCTTCAAATATCTCTATGTTGGCTCTATTGCTCTGCTCCGAGGCTCATGCCAAAGCCTTGATCAAATTCCTGAAGACGGCGCACGTGCCTCAAGAAACTTTCGCGGATCAGTTTCAAGAGTGTGTAGCAAGCCTTACAGCCGACAATGGTCTTGGCTTCTCTGATGCTGATTTGACGTCTAAGGGAAGAAAGCATAATGATGCGCTGCATGTTTCGGTAGAGTGCAGAGGGACCACACTTGATCACGTTCTGGTTGATACCGGTGCATCTTTAAATGTCCTACCAAAGAAAGCATTGGACAGGCTAGACTGTGAAGGTTTGGCCCTAAAGCCCAGTAATATCATTGTTAGAGCCTTCGACGGTTCTAAGCGGATGGTTCACGGAGAGGTGGACATCCAAATTAAGGTGGGAACGGAAATTTTCAACTCTACTTTTTATGTGATGGACATCCGTCATTCATATTCATGCTTGTTGGGAAGGCCATGGATCCATAACGCTGGGGCAGTCACTTCTTCTCTACACCAGATGCTCAAGTACCCAGTCCAGGGTAAAATCATAACGGTTCATGGTGAGGAGGAATATATGATAAGCCACCTTAACTCTTTCCGCTACGTGGAGTTAGATGGTGAATTCATAGAAACACCTTTCCAACACTTTGAAGAGTTTTCTCCTGAAGTTGCGGTAGCTAAGACAATGACTGATGTGCCCATCATTACCAAGCCTGTGTCCTGGATGTCATCCCTTAAAGATGCAGAGGCTGTGATCAAGGAAGGAGGAAGTACAGTATGGGGTCAACTGCCAGATTTTCCTTACAAGACAGATAAGTTCGATTTGGGTTTCATTGCTGCTAGTCAGAAAGTTGTGCGTCGCTTCCGGGCTGGAGGACCGCCTCTGAAAATCACTCATCATGGAGTTCATGCTTTAGGAGATGATGAAGAAGGAAGCAATTTTGAAGACTGGATCTTTCCAACTATTGAAGGGGGACTGAATAACTGGGAGGCGAAAGACTTCGTTCCCATTACTTTCATCAATCAGTAATTTATCTTTTGAACATTTCCTGTTTGGTCTGTAATAATTATTAAACAATTCGTACACTCTTTTCGCCTCATGCCTTACCCGGGGCATATAGGTCCATTTGTAAGGGTTTTGATTCTTCATTTTCATATGCCATTTTTAATGAATCATGGACGTTTTCATGTATAAACTTTTGTGTTCATTTTCTTTCTTTTTACATTTTATTTTGTTTAAAGGTGGCTATCCCTTACACACACCCACACTCACAAAATGCAGGTACCCATCCACTCCGGATTCCATGGGTAACAGTTCTGATATGGCCTTTAGTGACTCTGAAGATCTGGTCAATCATGTCGAGTACGAAGGTGATGAAGACTGTGAAGTGCCTGGAGAGTTGGCTAGACTTTTGCAACAGGAAGAAAGGGCTATTCTTCCCCATGAAGAGTTGTTAGAGACTATCAATTTGGGTACTGCCGAAGACAGAAAAGAGGTTAAAGTGGGTGCCAACCTGGAGTCAAGTGTCAAAGAGCGCTTAGTTCATCTGTTGAATGAATATGTTAAGATCTTCGCTTGGTCCTATGAAGACATGCCGGGACTGGATACAGATATTGTGGTTCACCATCTCCCTACAAGAGAAGACTATCCACCAATCAAACAGAAAGTCCGCCGAATGAGGCCCGACATGTCCGAAAAGATCAAAGCTGGAGTGATGAAGCAGTTCAATGCTGGCTTTCTGGCTGTTACTTCCTATCCACAATGGGTTGCTAACATTGTGCCCGTGCCTAAGAAGGACGGCAAAGTCAGAATGTGTGTGGACTACAGAGACTTAAACAGTGTTATCCCTAAAGATGATTTTCCACTACCACACATTGACATCTTGGTTGACAACACAGCTCAACACAAGGTATTCTCTTTCATGGACGGATTTTCAAGGTACAACCAGATCAAAATGGCCCCCGAAGACATGGAGAAGACTACTTTTGTTACGCAGTGGGGTACCTTCTGCTATAAAATGGTGCCATTCAGACTAAAGAATGCCGGGGCAACCTATCAGCGAGCCATGGTAGCTTTGTTTCATGACATGATACATCATGAGATTGAAGTCTACGTAGACGACATGATAGCCCATTCACAAATAGAAGAACAACACCTCGACCATCTGCAAAAGCTGTTTGTCAGGTTAAAGGAATACAAGCTCAGACTGAACCCTAGCAAGTGCACTTTCGGAGTCAGGCCCGGTAAAATTTTGGGATTCATCGTCAGTAACAAAGGCATCGAAGTTGATCCTTCCAAAGTCAAAGCTATACAAGAAATTCCTGTCCCTCGCACTGAGAAGGAAGTCAGAGGTTTCTTGGGACGCCTAAACTACATTGCAAGGTTCATCTCTTACCTGACATCTACCTGTGAGCCAATCTTCAAGTTGTTGAAGAAAAATCAGGTGGTTGAATGGAATAATGACTGTCAAGTTGCTTTCGATAAGATCAAGGAGTATTTGCTGGAACCTCCTATCTTGATGCCACCCGTCGAATGAAGGCCTTTAATCATGTATCTGACTATTTTGGATAATTCAATGGGGTGCGTACTGGGCCAACATGACAAGTCTGGCCGAAAAGAGCATGCCATTTATTACCTTAGCAAAAAGTTTACCGACTGTGAGACTCGCTACTCACTTCTTGAGAAAACTTGATGCGCTTTGGTATGGGCTGCTCGCCGGCTAAGGCAGTATATGTTGACACATACCACTTTGCTGATTTCCAAAATGGATCCGATCAAGTACATCTTCGAGAAGCCTGCTTTATTCGGAAGAATCGCTAGATGGCAGATGATCCTGACTGAGTATGATATCCAGTACACAACCCAAAAAGCTATAAATGGGGAGTGTACTAGCTGACCATCTAGCTCATCAAGCCGTCGAAGATTACCAATCTATGAGGTTTGACTTCCCTGACGAGGACATTATGGTATTGAACAACATTGAAGGTAACGGACCATATGACAGACCTGAACAAGGATCCCGATGGACCCTGTACTTTGATGGTGCTTCAAATGCACTTGGAAACAGTATCGGCGCAGTACTTATCTCTCCAGAAGGTTGCCATACACCTTTCACTGCTAGACTCTGCTTCAGCTGCACCAACAACATGGACGAGTATGAAGCTTGTATCTTTGGCCTCAAGGCTTCTATTGACTTGGGAATCAAATCTTTGGTTGTATTTGGGGACTCAGCTTTGGTTATCAGTCAAATCAAAGGAGAGTGGGATACTAAGCACCCTAACCTCATCCCTTACAAAGAACATGTCCTGACATTGTTACCACATTTCGAGCAGATTACCTTTGAGCACTTCCCGCGAGAAGAGAATCAGCTAGCAGATGCGCTAGCTACAATGTCATCCATGTTTAAACTTAACTGGGATAATGAGGCACCTCAAATCACCATTGAGCGAATGGACGAACCAGCACATTGTCACGAGATTAATACCGAAGAAGTGGTGGACCGACCTTGCTTTCATGACGTCAAAAGGTATCTCGAAGCACAATAATACCCTGAAGGAGCTTCAGTCAAAGACAAAAAGTTCTTAAGGAGGTTCGCTGCCAAGTTCTTTCTGAGCAATGGTATCCTATACAAGCGCAATCTTGATTGTGTCCTACTCCGTTGTGTGGACAAGGTTGAAGCTGAGCAGATCATGGTTGAACTACATAATGGCACCTTTGGCACCCACTCGAGCGGTCATACGATGGCTAAGAAGATTCTACGGGCAGGCTACTACTGGTCTACCATGGAAGCTGATTGTCATCAATATTCCCGTACTTGTCACAAATGCCAAATCTATGCTGACAAGGTACATATTCCCCCAGTTCCTCTCAATGTCTTAACAGCTCCTTGGCCATTCGCGATGTGGGGAATCGACATGATTGGAGAGATCAAGCCTACAACATCCAATGGACACCATTTCATCCTGGTGGCCATTGATTACTTTACCAAGTGGGTCGAAGCAGCTTCCTTCGCCTCCGTTACAAAGAATGTAGTTGCCTGCTTCATCAAGCAAAACCTCATATGCCGGTATGGTATCCCCGACAGAATCATCACGGACAATGGTACAAATTTAAATAACACTATGATCACTGCTCTGTGCGAGCAGTTCAAGATTCAACATCACAATTCATCTCCCTATCGGCCTAAGATGAACGGTGTTGTTGAAGCTGTGAACAAAAATATCAAGAAGATCATACAAAAGATGACAGTCACCTACAAGGACTGGCATGAGATGTTACCATTTGCTCTACACGGGTACCGTACCACGGCACGCACTTCAACTGAGGCAACCCCCTTTTCTTTGGTATATGGCATGGAAGTTGTTTTACCTATGGAAGTTCAGATTCCTTCCTTGAGAATCATGAAGGATGCTGGTTTGAGTGAAGACGATTGGATTCAGACCCGGCTTGATCAACTTAACTTGATTGACGAGAAGCGACTTACTGCTGTTTGCCATGGTCAGACGTATCAGAAACGTATGATCAAGGCCTTCAACAAGAAAGTCAAGAGACAGGTATATCAAGTCGGGGACCTTGTAATCAAGAGAATCATCTTGCCGCAAAGTGATCCCAGGGGCAAATGGACCCCTACTTACGAAGGACCATTTATGATCAAAAACATCTTTTCTGGTGGGGCTATGATCCTAACCACCATGGACGGTGATGATATGCCGCACCCTGCAAACGCAGACATAGTCAAAAGATACTACGCATAAACGACCCGACAAGTTGAAAACCCGAAAGGGCGACTTGGGCAAAAATGGGCATCTCGGTGAATCGAAAACCCGAAAGGGCGGTTCAGGAAAAAATTAGGGATAAAACAAAAAAAAATTGTACACCCGGCAAGTTGAAAACCCGAAAGGGCGACTTGGGCAAAAAAGGGTTTCCCGGTGGATCGAAAACCTGAAAGGGCGGTCCAGGCAAAAGTTAGGGAATTAAAGCGTAGGACTATGTCTCGTCGGATCACTTTAAGAACAATCTCTTCACGGACAAGCTCCAAGCTTCTGATCAATCCAATCATCTGCGGACGAAGCAACGAATGGACAAGATACTCAGAGTTGTGAAGGCTATAGCAGAATGGGAACCCCATGGAAGTGTTACACATATCCATCTTTCTTTATATAATTTTTTCTCATTTTTTTTATGACAAAATTCTCTTAATAGGATGTTTGTCCCCTTTGTACAAAATACTTACACAAAGTTAATACAAAGATACTTCAAAGTGCAGAAATTTGCTTGCCTTTTCTTTCTTTTTACACCTGTATTTTATTTGAAAACGTCCAATGATTTATTAAATGAGTATATGCATTTGAATATAATCACTGCTTACAAATAAAACGGAATAAGAAAGGATAATTACTGATAGGTTGAAAGTATAGGAAGACGTCTTTATGCTATTCCGGAGGAAATCCCCTGCAGTATGTCATTCAGATCTTCATCAGAGCTAAAACCTTGAAATACACATCCCCAGCGGAGTTAAGTTTCAAAATCCTCATCAGAATTTAGTTTCTAAACTCCCGATCCCCAGCGGAGCCAGAAGACTTTGAACTACAAATCCCCAGTGAAGATAAAACTTTATTCCCCAACGGAGTCCAAAACTTCAACCTTTAAACCACAGTGGAAATCATCTGGTTTCTCCAAATCCCCCAGCAAGTTATCTTAAAACCTGGAAATCAACCAGATAACAGTTAACTTTTATCCCCAACCAAGGATAAAACCCCAGAAGATTGGCATACTCCCAAGCTCCTGATACCCTTAATAGAATGAAGATTCTCATTCTTAAAACCCCAGAAGATTGGCATACTCCCAAGCTCCTAATACCCTTAACAGAATGAGGATTCTCATTCTTAAAACTCCAGAAGATTGGCATACACCCAACCTCCTGACCCAAACGCCTGAATGAAGATTCTCATTCTTGCTTCCTCAATAGATTGGCATACAACCCAAGCTTTTGAAAACTCTCCAACGGGATAAGCATTCCCCCCACAGAGTTATTTCCCAGCAGAACGAAGATTCTTGTTCTCATTTCTCCAGTTGAAGCCTCCCAGGTTTTGATTCCCCAGTAGAGATCGTCAGAGTTTTCCTTATTCCCCAGGAAAGTCATGAAGGATTCTCAATTCCCCACAGAAGTCGTCAAAGTTTTTGTTCATCCCCACAAGTCACCAAGGATTTTTCAATCCTCAGCAGTAGTTCAAAGGATGTTCTCAGTCTCAACAATCAAAGGTTTTGAATCTCCAGCAGCAGTCGAGGGTTTATTTTTCCCGGCAGCAGTCAAAGATTTCATAATCTCCAGCTATCAAGGATTTATTTTCCTCATCAAGACAGCTAATCGGCTTACATACGCATCCATTACATCCATAAACCATAAACATTGATAGAACACAATTTATTGCATCATACATGTCATGCAACATAAATTTATGTTTTAGCTAACATTTTACCCTTTTCAGGATAAGATTAAAAGCTACCTTTAACAAATGTTCAAAGATCTCAGATACAGTACGGATACGCTCTAAGACATGGAAGTCATTCTGCTACTCATTCAGGTCTCTTATTTCAGATATAGTATGGATACACCCCAGACACGGCGGTCATTCTACTACTCATTCAGACTTCAGCAATCAGATACAGACTAGATACGCTCCAGACATGGAAGCTATTCTATTTCTCATTCAGATTCAACTATCAACTTCAAGTTCAGATACACTCCAGACACGGAAGTCATTCTGTCACTTGTTCGGATCCCAGTTATAGTACGGATACACTCCAGACACGGAAGTCATTCTGCTACTCATACAGATCTCAACTTCAGATACAATACAGATACACTCCAGACACGGCAGTCATTCTGATATTCATTCAAGAATCAAATACAGTTACAGCTTGGATATGCTACAGACACGGACGCCATTCTTTTTCTCATATAAATTTAATCTCCAGATGCAACTCAGATACGTTCCAGATACGGATACCATTCTGATATTCATTCTCCTGATTTTCAACAAACAAGTCTTGGATGGCATCTTTAAGCCCATCTCCAGCAAGATTCTACCAGCTCCAAATGGCATCTTTAAGCCCATTCCCTCAGCTACATTTTGACGAGTGCAAATTTATGGGCACTCTAGTGTCCAATCCTCTTTTACCTTCGAGTCGCGAAAGGCAAACTCGCCAATCTAACTCTTCAGGTTCAAGAAGATTGAACAGGGGCAGCTATTGTACCCCAAAATTTTCCCTCTCATTTTATCAAGATTCCCCCCCCCCCCCCCCCCACAAGACTCTTTGGATCCAAGACCAAGCTAGGGTTTGCGCTGCTCAAGACATCTCCTTGCACTGTTGACCTGAAATTAGGGTTTGATTTTGCACAGAGATTTTTGGACTTTCAATGCTCAAAGTGACTTTCATACTTCATGTTGGACTCATAAGTTTGTCCATACCAAGTTTCAAGCCTTGAATCAATTTTTTGCCCAGTCAATTGGACAGTTGACCTAGAAATCAACTATATTGGGAAAAAGTCAACTATGGCCAATTTACAGTCAAACCTCATGATTTTTGATCCACATCAAAATTATAGACTCACATGAACCATTTGATCAAGTTTGGACCACAACTCCTCAAGAAATTTGATCAGATCACCAAAAGGGCAAATTGGTCATTTTTAGGGTTTTGACTGCACAAGGGCAATTTTTGATTTTTGACCTAGCCAATGGAAAATTGAGCTCAAGCATGGATTCAATGACTCAATGGCATCATCTTGACCTATTCACAAGGTCCAAAAGATCTCAATTTCATTAGATTGACAGATGAATTTTTCAGTCAACTGATCAAAATTTGACTGTACACTGAAAAGTCAAACTTTGACTTTTTGGTCAAAATCAAGTGCCAAGGGTCATTTTTCATCAAGATGTGTAAAAACATGAAACTTGTTCATCAAGAAACCCAATTTTTCAAATTAGGGTTTAAGATTGAAAATTTTCATAACTTAGAATTTTTCTTTACGAAATTTTCTTAATTTTTCCCAACTTTGCCCAACATTTTTACCATGATGCATTTGGATTCAAACAAAACTTCCAACATTAAAGTTGTAGTCCTCCACAAAGTCTACAACTTTTATTCACAAAGTTTTCCCAAAATAAGCTTGGATCTCAAGTTATGATTTTTGGAACAAGGGTCCATGAAACTTTTAACTTAGTGAAATTTTGCCCTAGTTTAGGCAGGATTTTGGCTCATCTTCATGACCATTTTTCACATAGTTCCACTTGGAATCTAAAATTTCATTTCAAAGGTGGATTGTAGAGCATGTTGCAAGCTTTCCAAAATGTCAGAGAACTCTCCAAACTCATTTGTGGTTAGGGAGAATCGAAAGCTTGAAGTTGGCAAAAACTCACTTTTGATCCATGGCATGTTCATAGTGATACAAGTTGCAAACTCTAATCAGCTTGCTTTGTACTTGATTACAGGTCTTAAAACCATTCCATACTCAATAATTAAATGCAAATCTGTTGGTCTAAGGCTTTGTTTTGGTCATTAGAGCATTTCACACAAGATTAATCCATAAATGGTAAAAGGTACATTACCATTTTTGCCAAAATGTGCTTTATGTCAAAACCACATCTCTTGAGCCTTGAACAATATCTTGTGCAGCAAATCATATCACCAACTTGAGGGGCTAAGATCACAAGGGGCAGGCTGATAGATAGCCTGTACAGGCTTGTATTACATCATTGTCCACTTTTGCTTCATATACAAGAAAGATATCAAATACACTACAACTTGAACATCAGAGAGAACCAACTTGTGCAAGCTTTTGAGACAATTTTTACACATTGTATTGAACCTAAAACACGAGCCTTTGAGTCCTGAAACCTCCCATAGCACAAAATCACCTTCCATTGGAAAAATAGGGCTGCATCTGCATCTTGAGTTCTATCTCACAAGTTGCTCGTGTGTTTTGTCCCAAACTTGTTCAAACACCTTCCATACAACCTATCCAAGCTATCCCAACCCTTGAACACTAACTGTAACTCCATTTACAAGGTTTGCCATTTTTGATTTCAGCTTGTGCAGGTTGAGTTCTGTAGGCTTGTTCAAGCACATTCAAGGCAAGCTAGGCATTGGAGAAGGTCAGGAGAAGTTCAAGCAAGCTCCCAAACATCTCAGGCCTCCTTGAAAAGCTCCACATTGTCAGATACGATCTCAACTGAAACAGGTTTTTATCAACTTCATATCTCTCTATTTAGGAATAGTTAGGCTTAGGTTTGTGAATAAAAAATGTAGTATTCATAGCCATGACGCTGTACATATGCTCAGTTTTCATTTTAGTTAAGCATGCTAAGAGAATTTGATCCATGAACTTCCTGAAAAAACTAGGTTAGGATTTAGGGCCTGAGAAATTCTCCCTGGTCTTTGAGAGTTAGGACAAGTTTTTTATATGGTTGAATTTGTCTTAGAAAATGCTACAACTTTGATGTTATGTGTTTTTGCATTATAGCACGTATGCAGGTTGTTCGTGTTTGTACAGGGCGCGCGTAATTTTTTAAGACAAAGGTTGAAGATGAAGTCTGGTGGGTTGGGCTTGGTCCTGGCTCACTATTGACACCCCCCTGTTACTGATTGCACCCCCTGGCCCAATTTCTTTATACTTTTATATTTTTTATTTTATTTTCATTTTGTGATTTTATTTTATATATTCCAAACATAAAAATACCCAAAAATATTTTCATAAATTTTCATTTTTATTTTTATTTTTTTATTTTTTTTAGACATGAAAATAATTATTAAATAGTATATACTCTTATTTTATTTAATTAAAACTTTTAAACATTATAGAAATATTATATATTTTATTTTTTATCATTGATACCTATAAAATAATTTTTTTTCTCATATACTATTATTTATCTAAATATTTGTGTATATTTATGTTTTATTTTTGTATATAAAATAATTAAAATAATATATGTTATTTTAAACAAAAAAAACTAGGGTTTCCACCCTTATTAAAAATAATACTTTTTTTTAATATATTTTTTACACTTGAATATATTTTTATTTTTATTATACATAAATAATATAGTTAATATATTTACTTTCTTAAAAAGAAAATTAGGGTTTTACCCTTAATTAATAAAAATATAATCTTTTATTTCTTTGTATATACACTAAACATTTTTTTACATACATAAAAAATAAACATAAACATTTTTGCATATTCATAATATTTTGTATATTTATTTAATTTGTTTACTTAAATATTATTCATTTATTATTTATGCCATTTATTCAATTTGGATGTAATAGTAAAATTAGGGTTTTAATTCCTTGTCAAATAATCTCCATTCAAAAATTGTATCCCCCTCCCCATAATCATGTTGTAATAATGGTAGATTTATTTTACGCATTTACGCTTTCAATTATGCCATGATTAGAGATTATGGTTCGTATGCAAAAATCCAAAATCAACAAGTAGCTTGACCTAATACAAGACCTAAATGCATGTAAATTGACAACACAATGCACACTTGCACCCCTAGGGTTTCATCCACTTGTTGCCTTTAAAATGGCCATGTCATGCATGTTGAGTACTTTCGCAAGACAAAAACAAAACAAAAGATCATAGTCCATCAATGACGCTATCTTGGTTGCCTAAACAAAATGATCTAGTCCCTCGGAAAATTTGCTAAAAATACTTAACACAATTGTTATCATGGTCAATACGATGACTCACGCCTGTCCCGTTTAACATCCTAATACAAGGTTGTTTACCAAATGAAATGGTAAAACAACACTGTCAAAAGGGTTAAAAACATATAGGAAAGATCTTTGAGTAAAATAGGGTAGATAACTCTTAGTTACTTGATCAAAACTTGCAAAACATACTTTCTATTTTTCAAACACACCTCACAACATAATTTCAAAACATTTCCCAAATCAAAACTTTCAAACATTGAAAACTTTCAAAAGACATACATCTTTGTATACATTCAAACAAGAATCATTACAAAAATTGCCACAACGATGGCCTCTTTTCAAAACATTTTCAAAACCACACACAAAGCACCATTTCAAACAATTGGAAAAGCAAAGCAAGTGATCTAAACAAGTAACTAAGAGCCCATGGATAACCATGGATGAAAAGGGTGCTTGCACCTTCCCT
The DNA here is from genome assembly GCA_948472305.1 of Vicia faba. Lineage (NCBI taxonomy): Eukaryota > Viridiplantae > Streptophyta > Magnoliopsida > Fabales > Fabaceae > Vicia > Vicia faba. The sequence goes on from OX451739.1 coordinate 1,452,267,337, forward strand.
TTTCATAATCTACCCCCCGAACCCAAGAAAACATCTCAAAGGTCTTTCCTGTGCTTTTTGACCTTTCCTTTGGATAAAATAAAAAGTCGGTGGCGACTCTTGCTAAACCGAAACATTTGCGAACACAAACGCAAAACCTCAAGGCAGTTCTCCCACCGTATCACACAACCCATTGGGAAAATAGAAGTGGTGTCAAAGGCTTCTTGGCAAAGTTCTTGTTTGATAAGGCCCAAAGCTGTTGGAACTCCTTAGACTTACAAGCTTTTGAGGAGATTATAGCTCTTCTCATCTATGGGATGGTTTTGTTCCCTAACCCTGATCAACACATAGATGTGAGTGCTGTCAAAATCTTCATGTCTCGCAACCTGGTGCCTACATTGTTTGGAGATATCTTACACTCTTTTCACACTCGTACAATGAGGAAAAGAGGTGTTCTCATGTGTTGCACTTCTCTCCTGGCAAGATGGTTTATTTCTTATCTTCCTCAATCAGTCTTGAAGAATGAGAAAGGTTTGAGGTGGTCACAAAGGTTGATGACACTTACACATTCAAATATTCATTGGTGTTCTCGATCCAAAGAGAATGTTATCATTGTCGACCATTGTGGGGAATTCCCTAATTTCCCTCTACTTGGCATTAGGGGAGGCATCACCTACAACCCTTGCTTGGCTTTAAGACAGTTTGGTTATGCCCGAAGGGATGGCCCACATGACATGCTGGTTCAAGGCTTTGTTTTCGACTTCGACAACGACAGACAAGGACTTCATCAAAGGTTCATCCGATCTTGGAGGATGCCAAACAAGGTAGATAGTAAGACCTTGGGACACAAGAATTCCATCCCTCTTGAGCCTTACCTCAAGTGGGTACGAACCCGCGCCCAAAGTCTTATGATGTCTTACCCCTCCATTCTCCCAGTGATTATAGAGCTTGTTAAGGAAGGAGAGGTTCCATACACCATCCTACATCCTGACATGCCAATATCACTTGAAGACCTACAAAGGAGTTGGATACAGCTCAAGGAAGAACGTGATGCTTTTGAAGCCCAATTCTACGCTAGCGACAAAAAGGTTTTGGAACTCACTCGGTTACTTCACGAAGATCAGACTCTCAACACCTACATTGCACCAAAGAGGATGCGCAACGTCTTTTTATCTTAGAATTTTGTATTATTTTTCCCTAGGGGCATTGATGTACTCAAATTATATTCTATTAATATAACGTGTGTTCCTTTTTGTTTGACACAAATTTTAATTTCTAAATCCTTGAAAACATTGCATGAATACATATCATTCATCATGAGCATTAACAGGTCTTTGCAACAAGTTTCCTCATCCTTCTACTGTTTATTTCAGCAAGATGGATCTCGAACAAACGGTTAAAGACTTGCAAGCTCAGAACTCACAATTTCAACAGTTACTCTTGACCTTAGCCAAGGGGCAATAGGAACTAAAGACTCTGCTAGAGAAAGAGAAAGAGAAAAAGAAGAAGAAGCCAGCTGGTGTGTTATCATGGGCAGAAGGTTTCAGGGACAAGCCAGAAGGACCTTAGAATTTCCAACAACCTTTAAGGAAGGGGAAAGAAAAGGAAAAGAGATAGCGGTACCATCAGATTCTGAAGCAGAGGAAGAGGAAGTAGAGGACTACTCTAAACAACAATACCCTCCGGCCGATGACAAATACAAAAACCTGGAAGAGCGTCTAACCGCTATGGAGATACAGAGAGTACCGGGGCTAGATTTCGAGGAATTGGGGCTGGTGTCAGGAATAGTAATCCCGCCGAAGTTTAAAGTACCTTTATTTGCCAAGTATGATGGGGTGTCTTGTCCCAAGATGCACCTTCGATCTTATGTCGGGAAAATTCAGCCACATTCTGCTGACAAAGACTTATGGGTCCACTTTTTTCAGGACAGTTTATCAGGAACGCAGCTTGATTGGTTCTACCAGTTGGAAAAGGCTGATGTGCACAATTGGGAAGACTTGGCAGCAGCCTTCTATAAACAGTATCAATACAACGCTGATTTGGCACCAACTCGTACTCAACTCCAGAGTATGGCCATGGTGTCCAATGAAGGCTTCAAAGACTACGCCCAAAAGTGGAGGGATCTAGCCGGAAGGGTGCAACCACCTTTATCTGAAAGGGAGTTAGTGGACATGTTCTTGGGAACTTTATCAGGCCCCTTCTTTAATCATCTGATTGGAAGCTCCTCTGCAGGGTTCACTGAATTGATTTTAACTGGCGAGAGGGTGGAAGCCGGTATAAGAAGCGGGAAAATTCAGAAGGACGCGTCTACTTCTGCTGCTGTAAAAAAGCCCTTCACTGGAAAAAAGGAAGTGTCTGTTGTCTATGCACAGAGGAATCAGGGAAGAACCAAGCTCCGACCAACGGTGGGGGCCGTTATGATTCAAAAGCCTGCATCAGACCAGCCGAGAAATAATCAGCAAAGGGTGGAAAGGCCTGTACGGAAATTCACCAAGATCAACATGACTTAAGCTCAAGTCCTACCACATCTTCTGAAGTTGAATCTGTCCATGTTGAAAGAGGCCCCTAAAAATCCCAATACTGCATCTCCACACTACCATCCGAACGCCAGATGCGCGTACCATTCTGAAAGTCCAGGGCACGACACCAACAATTGTTGGGCTCTGAAGAACAAAATTCAAGATCTGATAGACGCGAAGGAAGTTGAATTTGAAGAGCCTGAGAAACCGAATGTTATTTCTGCTCCGATGCCTAGGCATGGACACAATGCCAATTTTGTTGAGGAAGACTTATTTGTTGCCACTGTGGATGAACTGATAACTCTGCTCCCAATCATCAAGCTGGATTTTTTGAAGGCTGGTATATTTCCAGGTTGTGACAAAGATTTCCATATTTTCCTATCCTCCTCATTTGACTGCCCTCTGTTGAAAAAAAGTATCCAACAACTGATTGATAACCAAGAAATCTTGTTTGAGAAAGCTCCTGTTTCACCCGTTCCAGTTAAAGAAGTTTCAATAATAACCATTTACGCCAATCCTTCTAGGGTCCATAAAAGACCCGTTAGGATTACATTTGCTCCAATGACTACTCCATTGAAGATTACAATGCCTGGGCCAGCCCCGTACAAATCAGATAAAATGGTACCATGGAATTATGGTGGAGAAATCTACTACCATAGTGTCAAACAGATTGAACAGACTGCCGAAGAAGAGAGCTCTGAAGAGGACAATTCTGACATCAGTAGCATTTCCAAAACAAGCAAAATTACCCGTAGTGGGAGAATTTTCTCTCCAGAGATTTCCCCTCCAAAGGCAGTCTTTGGACCTGTGGTCGTTCCGAAGATTACCTCTGCACCAGTAATTGTACCTGCAAGCGTACCTACCGACAAAGAAGACAATACAATTCATATCCCTACTTCCACTGCTGAGAATAAAGGAAAGAATGTTCAAGAGGAGCATGTCCTGACGAGGGCTCAATCACTAGCTATTCCTGAAACATCCAAGAAGGAGATGGAAGAAATCTTGAGGATCATAAAGAAGAGTGATTATGATGTGGTTGAACAAATGGGGCAGACCCCCTCCAAAATGGCTATGTTAGCATTGTTGTTGTTCTCTGAGGCACATGTTAAAGTTTTGGTAAAATTTCTGAAGACAGCTCATGTGCAGCAAGAGACGTCTGCGGATCAATTCCAAGAGTGTGTGGCCAGTTTGACAGCTGACAATGGCCTGGGTTTCTCCGATGTTGACTTGACGCCCAAAGGGAGAAAACACAACGATGCACTACATGTCTCAGTGGAGTGTAGAGGAACAACCCTAGCCCATGTCCTGGTAGATACTGGTTCATCTCTGAAAGTCTTACCAAAGAAAGCCCTTGATAGGTTGGATTGCGAGGGGCTGACATTAAAACCCAACAACATAGTGGTGAGAGCATTTAACGACTCTAAAAGGATGGTCCATGGGGAGGTGGACATCCTGATTAAGGTGGGAGCCCAGACGTTCAATTCAACCTTCTATGTGATGGACATCCGTCCTTCTTACTCTTGTCTATTGGGACGCCCCTAGATTCACAACGCCAGTGCTGTCACCTCCACTTTGCATCAAATGCTGAAGTACCTTGTCCAAGGGAAGATCATAACTGTCCATGGGGAAGAGGAATACATGATTAGTCATCTGAATTCTTTCTGATATGTAGAGTTAGATGGCGAGTTCATTGAGACCCCTTTCCAACATTTTGAAGAAGTCTCTCAGGAAATAGCAGCGACCAAGGCGGCATCCTCAACTCCTATGATCACAAGACCTCCACCTCGGATGTCTTCTCTAAAAGATGCAAAGGCAGTAGTGGAAGAAGGGGGTGCACCATCTGGGGGCAGCTTCCATACATTCCTTACAAATCAGACAAGTTTGGCTTGGGATTTACTTCGACTACTCAGAAGGCTGTGTACCGCGCCTGTGCCGGAGGGCCACCTGTGAAGATTACCAACCAAGGGGTTAATGCACTAGAAGACGGTGAAGAAGATGGAAGCTTGGAAGATTGGATATTTCCTACTGTCAGCGGAGGACTGTGCAACAAGGAAGCCAAAGACTTCATCCCAATAACTTTCATATCGCAGTAATTTATCTTTTACATTTCTGTTGGACTTGTAATAATTCACAAACAGTTCGTACATTTTCAACCTTGTGTCTTACCCGAGGCAGAACGGTCCATTTGTAAGGGTTTTTTATTTCATTTTCATATGTCATTTAATGAATCATGGACGCTTTTTCATATATAAACCTTTTGTGCTCATTGTCTTTCTTTTACATTTTATTGTTTTAAGATGGCTATACCCTTACACACACCCACACTCACAAATGCAGGTACCCTTCCATCCCGGATCCCATGGGTAACGATACTGCTATAGCCTTCAGTGACTCTGAAGATCTGATCCACCAAGCCGAATACGAAGGTGAGGAAGATTGTGAGGTGCCAGGGGAATTGGCCAGATTACTACAACAAGAGGAAAGAGCTATCCAGCCTCATGAGGAGCTGTTAGATACAATAAACTTGGGTACCGAGGAGGATAAAAAGGAAATCAGAGTGGGTTCCAATCTAGAGCCGAGTGTCAAGGAGCGCCTAATTCAGTTGTTGCATGATTATGTTGAGATCTTTGCCTGGTCATACAAAGACATGCCGGGACTTGATACAGACATCGTGGTACACTGTCTTCCCACAAGAGAAGACTGTCCACCAGTGAAGCAAAAAGTCTGCCGCATGAGACCTGACATGTCAGAGAAGATCAAAGCAGAAGTTATGAAGCAGTTTAATGCCGGATTTATAGCTGTTACTTCCTATCCACAATGGGTTTCTAACATTGTGCCCGTGCCTAAAAAGGATGGCAAAGTGAGAATGTGTGTGGATTATAGAGATTTAAACAGGGCCAGCCCTAAAGATGATTTTCCACTTCCACACATCGACATCCTGGTTGACAATACAGCTCAGCACAAAGTATTTTCTTTCATGGACGGATTCTCAGGCTATAACCAGATCAAAATGGCACCTGAGGAGATGGAGAAAACTACATTTGTTACACAGTGGGGTACGTTCTGCTACAAAGTGATGCCATTCGGACTGAAGAATGTCGGGGCAACCTATCAACGCGCCATGGTAGCTTTGTTTCATGATATGATACATCATGAGATAGAGGTCTACGTAGATGACATGATAGCCCGATCACAAACTGAAGAAGAACACCTTGATCACTCGCAAAATCTGTTTGTCAGGTTGAAGGAGTACAAACTAAGGTTGAATACGAACAAGTGCACATTCGGAGTCCGGTCCGGTAAGCTCTTAGGTTTCATTGTTAGTAACAAAGGCATCGAGGTTGATCCTGCAAAAGTCAAAGCTATACAAGAAATGCTTGCTCCTCGCACTGAGAAGGAAGTCAGAGGATTCATGGGACGCCTAAACTATATTGCTAGGTTCATTTCTCACCTAACATCTACTTGTGAACCAATCTTCAAGTTGTTGAAGAAAGATCGGGTAGTTAGATGGAATGATCACTGTCAGATTGCTTTCGATAAAATCAAAGAATATTTACAAGAGCCTCCTGTCTTGATGCCACCAGTCGAGGGAAGACCGCTAATCATGTATCTGACCGTCTTAGAAAACTCAATGGGGTGCGTACTGGGGCAGCATGACGAGTCTGGCCGAAAAGAGCATGCCATTTATTACCTGAGCAAAAAGTTTACCGACTGTGAAACCAGATATTCACTTCTCGAGAAAACTTGCTACGCTCTGGTATGGACTGCTCGCCAGCTGAGACAGTATATGTTGACTCATACCACTTTGCTGATATCTAAGATGGATCCGATAAAGTACATCTTTGAGAAGCCTGCTTTGTCTGGAAGGATAGCTAGATGGAAGATGATCCTAACAGAATATGACATACAGTACACGACCCAAAAAGCTATAAAGGGCAGTGTGATAGCTGATCATCTGGCTCATTAAGCTGTAGAAGATTAACAATCCATGAAGTTTGACTTCCCTGACGAAGACATCATGACATTGAATAATGTTGAAGATTTCAGACCATATGACGGACCTGAACAAGGATCCCGATGGACCCTGTACTTTGATGGGGCATCCAATGCACTCGATAACAGTATTGGTGGTGTACTCATTTCTCCAGAAGGATGCCATACTCCTTTTACCGCCAGACTTTGCTTCAACTGTACGAACAACATAGCAGAGTACGAAGCATGCATCTTTGGTCTCAAGGCTGCCATAGACTTGGGAATCAAATCTTTAGTTGTATTTGGGGAATCAGCTTTGGTCATCAGTTAGATCAAAGGAGAGTGGGACACTAAGCATCCAAACCTCATCCCTTACAAAGAACATGTTTTGACATTTTTACCACATTTCGAGCAGATTACCTTCGAGCACTTCCCGCGAGAAGAAATTCAGCTAGCATATGCTCTAGCTACAATGTCATCCATGTTTAAACTTAATTGGGATAACGAGGCTCCCCAGATCACCATTGAACGGATGGAAGAACCAGCGCACTGTCACGAGATTAATACCGAAGAAGTAGTGGACCAGCCTTGGTTTCATGAAGTCAAAAGGTATCTCGAGGCTCAGGAATATCCAGAAGGAGCTTCAGTCAATGACAAAAAGTTTTTAAGGAGATTCTCAGCTAAGTTCTTCCTAAGTAATGGCATCCTGTACAAACGCAATCATGATTCTATTCTGCTCCGTTGTGTGGACAAGATTGAAGCTGAAAGGATTATGGCTGAATTGCATGAAAGTACCTTTGGCACTCACTCTAGTGGGCATACGATGGCGAAGAAAATTCTATGGGAAGGCTATTACTGGTCTACCATTGAAGTTGACTGCTATCAACACTCTCAGACCTGTCATAAATGTCAAATCTATGCAGACAAGGTACACGTACCTTCGGTTCCTCTAAATGTCTTAACAGCTCCTTGGCCCTTCGCTATGTGGGGAATCGATATGATTGGGGAGATCAAGCCTACAGCCTCCAATGGAAACCGCTTCATTCTGGTGGCCATTGACTATTTCACAAAATGGGTCGATGCAGCTTCCTTCCCATTCGTTACTAAGAATGTTGTTGCCCGCTTCATCAAGCAGAATCTCATTTGCCGGTACGTTATCCCAGAAAGGATCATCACTGATAATGGTACGAACCTTAACAATACTATGATCAACGCCCTGTACGAGCAGTTCAAGATTCAACATCACAATTCATCCCCCTATCGGCCAAAGATGAATGGTGTTGTCGAAGCTGCGAACAAAAACATTAAAAAGATCATACAAAAAATGACAGTCACCTACAAGGACTGGCATGAGATGCTACTGTTTTCTCTCCACGGGTACCGTACCACGGCTCACATGTCAATTGGGGTAACACCCTATTCTTTGGTTTATGGCATGGAGGCAGTTTTACCTATTGAGGTTCAGATCCCCTCTTTAGGAATCATGAAGGATGCAGGTTTGAGTGAAGACGATTGGATTCAAACCCGACTTGATCAATTAAACTTAATTGATGAAAAAAGACTTACTGCTGTTTGCCATGGTCAGACGTATTAAAAACGGATGATCAAGGCTTTCAACAAGAAAGTCAGACGCCAGATATATCAAGTTTGAGATCTAGTGATCAAGCGCATCATCTTGCCACAAAGTGATCCCAGGGGTAAATGGACTCCTACCTATGAAGGATCATTTGTAGTCAAGAACATCTTTTCTGGTGGGGCAATGATCTTAACCACCATGGACGGCGACGACCTGCCACACCCTGCGAACGCAGACATATTCAAAAGATACTACGCATAAGAGACCCTCTAGGTTGACACACCTAGGCAAAACAAGGGCATCCCGACGAACCAAAAGGTTCGGGCAAAAATTAGGGATATAAAAAAAATCTGTACACCCGGCAAGTTGAAAACCCGAAAGGACGACTTGGGAAAAAAAGGGTTTCCCGGTGAATCGGAAACCCGAAAGGGCGGTTCAGGCAAAAGTTAGGGAATTAAAGCGTATGACTATGTCTCGTCGGATCACTTTAAGGACAATCTCTTCACTGAAAAACCTGGAGCTTCTGATCAATCCAATCATCTTCGGACGAAGCAACAAATGGACAAGATATTCGGAGATACGAAGGCTATAGCAGAATGGGAACCCCATGGGATTTTTTACACATAGCTATCTTTCTTTGTATAAAATTTTCTTATTTTTATGATACCGTCCTCTTACTAGGATGTTTGTCTCTTTTGTATAAAACACTTACTCAAAGTAAATACAAAGATATCTCTTTAAAGTACAAAAAAAAACTATTTGTCCTTTTCTTTTTACACTTGTGTTTTATTTGCAAAAAACGTCCAATGATTCATTAATGAACATATGCATTTGAACATAATTACTGTTTACAAATAAACAGGATGAAAAAGAACAATTACTGACAGGTTGAAAGAATAGGAAAACGTCTTCAGGCTATTCCATGAGCAATCCCTACAGTACGTCATTAAAATCCCCAGCGGAGCCAAAGCTTTGAACTACAGATCCCCAGCGGAGCTGAAATTTCCAACTATCAATCCCCAGTGGAAACCATCCAGTTTCTCCAAATTCCCCAGCAAGTTATCTTGAAGCCTGAAAACTAACCAGACAACAACTTCTGATAACTCCCCAGTAGATTGGCAGACAACCCAAACTCCTGAACTTTCTCCCAAACAGGAATAAGCTTTTTCCCAGAGTCTTCACTACTCCCCAGCAGGATAGCTTTCTTCCCCACAGAGTTTTCATTGTTCCCTAACAGAATGAAGATTCTCATTCTTAATTCCCAGCAGAAGTCATCAAAGTTCTCTGGATTCCCCAAGAAGATTACTCAAGCAGTATTTGGCATTACTCTCACAACGGAATTTTTGTCAATACATCAAATTCAAGACATGAAGAATCCCTATATCCCAGTGAAGTCGTTAAGGGTTTTTAATCCCCAGTAGCGGTCAAGGATTTATTTTCCTCGGCAGCAGTCAAGGATTTATTTTCCTCAGCAATACAGCAAATCAGCTTACATGCGCATACATTACATCTATATATCATAAATATTGATAAAGCACATATATTGCATCATACATTTCATGCAACATAACTTTGTGTTTCAGCTAACATTTTACCCTTTTCAGGATAAGATTAACAACTACTTTTGACAATGTTCAAAGATTCTAGATACAGTACGGATACGCTCCAGACAAGGACGCCATTTTGTTACTTATTCAGATACAGTGCGGATACGCTCTGGACAAGGATGCCCTTCTGATACTCATTCAAGATTCATCTTTCAGATACATTTCAGATACGCTCCAGATACGGATGCCATTCTGTCACTCATTCAGATTTCAACATCAAGATACAGTTCAGATACGCTCCAGGCACGGAAGTCATTCTGTCACTTATTCAGATACAATCCATATACACTCTAGACATGGAAGTCATTTTGTCACTTATTCAGATTCAAGTTCAGATACACTCCAGGAACGGTTACCATTCTACCACTCAGATTACAGTACGGATACACTCCAAACACGGAAGGCATTCTGTCACTTATTCATATCCTAGTTCAGATACGCTCCAGACACGAAAGTCATTCTGTCACTTATTCAGATACAGTATAGATACACTCCAGACACGGAAGTCACTCTGTTACTCATTTAGATTCAAGCTCGGATACGCTCCAGACACGGACGCTATTTTATTGCTCATTCAGATTCAGTCTCCAGATATCGTTCAGATACGTTCCAGACACGGATACCATTCTGATACTTATCCTTCTGACTTACAACTTACAATCCAGCAAACATTCTTGGATGGCATCTACAAGCCCATATCCAACAATATTCTATCACCTCTCCAAATGGCATCTTTAAGCCCATTCCCTCAACTACACTTTGACGAGTGCAAATTCACGGGCACTCTAGTGTCCAATCATCTTTTACCTTCGAGTCACGAACGGCAAAGCTCTCCAATCTAAATCTTCAGGTTCAAGAAGATTGAACAGGGGCAGTTGTTGTACCCAAAATTTTCCCTCTCATTTATCAAGATTTTCCTCACAAGACTTCTTGGACTCAAGACAAGATTAGGGTTTGGTCAGCTCAAGACACCTCACCTTGCACTGATAACCTAAAATTAGGGTTTGAGTTTGCACAAGGATTTTTGGACCACCAATGCTTCATGTGACTTTCATACACCATCTTGGACCCCTAAGATTGCTCATGTTAAGTTTCAAGCCTTGAACCACATTTTTGATCAGTCAATTGGACAGTTGACCTAAAAATCAGTTGTATTGGAGAAAAGGTCAACCATGGCCAATTTACAGTCAAACTTCATAATTTTTTATCCACATCAACATTTTAGACTCATATGTACCATTTATCAAGTTTTGATCACAACTCCTCAAGAAATTTGATCAAATTATCAAAAGGGAAAAATGGTCAAAATTAGGGTTTTGACTGAGAAAGGGCAATTTCTGATTTTTAACCTAGCCAATGACCAATTGAGTTCAAGCATGATTTCAAGGGTTCAATGGCATCATCTTGACCTAATCACATAGTTCAAAAGATCTCAAGTTCATTGGATTGACAGATAAATTTTGCAGTCAACTGATCAAAAGTCAATTGTACACTGAAAAGTCAAACTTTGACTTTTTGGTCAAAATCAAATTCCAAGGGTCATAATTCATCAAGATATGTCAAAATATGAAACTTGTTCACCAAGAAACTCAAAATTACAAATTAGGGTTTTGAATTTGAAAATTTTCATAACTTAGAATTTTTCTAAGTATGGAAATTTTCTTTTTTTTTCCCAACTTTTCACCACTTTTTCACCATGATGAAATTTGATTGAAAGAAAACTTCCAACATGAAAGTTGTAGTCCTCCATGAAATCTACAACTTTGCTTCACAAACTTTTCCCAAAAGATGCTTGGATCTCAAGTTAGGAATTTGTGAATATAGGTCCATGAACTAAATAACTTAGTGAAAGTTTGCCCTAATTTAGGCAGGTTTTTGACCCAACTTCATGGACATTTTTCACCTAGTTCCAAGAGGAATCTCAAAATGAATTTAAAATATGGATTATAGAGCACATTACAAGCTTTCCAAAATATCCAAGAACTCTCCAAGATCATTTTTGGTTAGGGATAACCGAAGAGGAGAAGTTGGCATTTTATCACTTTTGTTCATGCCATTTTCACAAAGTATCAAGTTGCAAATCAGATCCATGATGGTTGTATCTTGCTTTGCAGGTCCTAAACTCATTCTACACTCCATAATTAAATGCAAACTCAGAAGTTAAAGGCTTTATCTTTGCTTTTGGAACTTTACACAAGTTGTAATTCCATTTTAGGCATAAAGCTCACATTGCCATTTTCATAAAGGTGAGCTTTTGCAATTTTGTCAACCTTGAGCCTTGGACCTGTCCCTTTGATGCAAACAATTTCCACATGTCTCAAGCAATGTATAACAACTCTTATCAGCCCTTGAAGTATCCAGTACAAGCATGTTGCGTTTGTCATTTCACTTTACTTAAAATACAAGAAAAGTTGCAAAAGATGCTAGAACTTGTACAGCTAGTAAGGATTGACCTTTGTGTCATTTCTATACAAATAGACCAAGTAATTACAATGCTTAACACGATTGCTTAACCACTGAAACACTCTCAAATTCAAAAACTCCTTTTTTTTTTCCAAAACATAGCAGTTCTGCAAAATCATAGCCATCTCATTTTTGGCTCGTGCGTTTTGCATTTCAACACTTGAAACACTTCATACACATCATACCAAAGCAGTCCAAGAATTCATCCTGCATCTGTAAGCCCTGTTTCAGCCATTGCCATTTTCAAACTTGAAGCTTGCAGCTTGACTTGTGCAGAGAGTTCTGGCCATCCACAAAGCAAACTAGGCATTGGAATCATTTGAAGGAAGTTCAAGGAAGATCACACGATCCTCAGGCCTCCCCCAAAGTCCCCACATTGTCATATCCAAATCCAGCTGAAGGAGGTATTTTTCTCAAACTCTATCTCTGTATTTAGGCATCCTCAAGCCACGATTTGTGAAGAAAAAATGTAGTCCATAACATGGTGAAGCTGTACATATGCATACTTTTCATTTATATTAACTGAGCTAAGAGTATTTGAAGCTTGAAGTTGCTGAAATTTTTAGGTCACGAATTAGGGCCATTAAAATTCTCTCTGATCTTTGAGAGTTAGGTCACAAAATATATATGGTTGGAATCGTGAGTTCAAATGCCACAAGTTTCATGTTAAAAGTTTTTGTTTTTGTGCAAGCATTTGAAAGTTACAGGTTTGATCATAATACGCGCGCAGAAGAGAAGCTGGAGGACAGGGACGATGGTTCTGGGCCTTTGGCGCCTTGGGCCTGTTGTTTCTGATTTTCACACCCCCTGGATTACTTTTACACCCCCTGACTATTTTCTTATATTTTTTGCATTTTCTTGCATATTTTTATATTTATTACTTGCATTTATTTTTTCTAATGATAAAAAATACCCAAAAATAATTTATTTATTTCCACACTTTTATTTTATTTTTTTTATTTTTTTTCTAACATAAAAATAGTTTATTTTGACAAATAGTTTTTATTTTCTTAAATAACTTGAAAATATATTTAAAAATACTTAATATTTTTATTATATTATTTATACTCATAAAACACTTATTTTCTATACATATTTAATTTTTAATATTTGCACATAATATTATTTATTATTTTCTTGTACAAAAATGGACAAAATAATAATATAGGAAACATTGTTTTCTTTTAATCAAAATATTAGGTTTTTCCCCTTTCAAAAATAATAATATTTTTTCTCTTATTTTTAGGGCTTAAATAAATTATTTTCTCATACATTAAACAAATACAAAACATTTTTTTGCATAAATACATTTGCATTGCATTTTAATATTTGTATATTTATTTAATGCGCATAATATACAATTGGGTTATAATAGTATTTTTAGGTTTATGTTTGTGCAATATCCCTATTCAAAAGCTTGTATCCCCCTTCCCATAATAATTGTTGTAATAACTTAGTTTACATTTACGAAATTTATTGCTTTCATATACCATGTTTAGTAAACTAGGGTTTGCATGACAATAACAAAAAACAAAACAAATAGAAAAAACCTAATGCAAGACAAAAGCATGAAAAATGACACACTTTGCACACAAGCACCCTTAGGGTTTCTCCCACTTGGTTGCCTAGAATAAAATGGCCATGTTACGCACGCGAAGTATCTTGGCAAAACAAAACAAAATAAGATCATAGTCCCTCGATGACGCTATCAAAAGGTTTCCTAAAAACAAAATGATCTTGGTCCCTCCAAACATGCTAAGATACTTGGCAACATTTCTATCATGGTCATACGATGACCCACGCCTGTCCCGTTTACATCCAAAGATAGGGTTGTTTACCAAATCAATGGTAAATCAACAATGTCAAATGAATGAAAATGCACAAGAAAGACATTTGAGTAGGTAGATAGCTTCTAAGTTACTTGCTCCATTTCAAAACAATCCTTGATATTTTCAAAAACAAACACATACACATTTCAAAACACTTTTCAAAACATTGAAACATTTTTCAAAAGACAAACATCTTTGTATACATTCTTACGAAAGAGAATTATTACAAAGGTCTTTCCTGTGATTTTTTACCTTTCCTTTTGGATAAAATAAAAGTCGATGGTGACTCTTGCTAAACCGCGACATTTTGTGACAAAATGCAAAACCTCAAGTCAGTTCTCCCACCGTATCACAGCAACCTCCTTCCAATCATCTGAATCAGAAAATGAGTAATCAGCACCTGTTTGAGGCTTAGGGGGAAAAAATCCCCTTGCCTCTCCATAGACTCTACCGCTCGACTCTCAAGGATCTCATATCAAATCATCTTTCTCCTTCAAGTATACTCTGTAGGAACTCTCTAAAGTCTGGAACTTGTTCTTCCAAGCATCTCTTTCCTGTTGCATCCTAACCAAAGCAAGCTGCAACTCTTCTAGATCATCTAATAAAGGAGGAGTTGTCTTCACAAATAGATCAGGCATGGGTGTCTCCCGAGTGTACGGCATCTTCAACTAAATGGCTCTCGATCGGACCCACATAAGATATGGCTCCAAATAAATAGCACCCATAGGTCCCAAATCCTTCCTACTCTTCTTATGAATGTGGTTCCAGGCCTTCGCAATCTTCTCCCTAGCTTCCATGTGGTCTTCTCCTTCCTTTAGAAAGAAACTACTCAAATGAATACTATTCGGTTTATCCCTCATCGGATAACCAAGCTGTCACCATGCAAAAACAGGGTTATAGTTAATTCCTCCCTTTGTACCAAGAAGAGGTACATTGGGGAAACTACCACAGCTGTCAATAATATCCACATCCTGATAAGCTCGATAATACCAATCAATATCCGAGTGAGTAAGTTCCATGATCTTAGGAGCCCACTAGGGTTCCCTCTTGACATCCCAAAAAGCATCAGACTGAGGCATATGAGAGATGAACCATCAGTACAACAAAGGCGTGCAACAGATAATCATTCCCCCATGATAAGAACTTCGAAGATGAACAGAGTAATAAGCCTCACCCAACAGTGTAGGAACTGGGTTTCCAATCATGAAAATTCTGATAGCCTTAATGTCGACAAACTTGTCCACATTAGGAAATAAGAACAATCCATAAGCAAGTAAAGCAAAGATGGCCTCAAAAGAAACCATGCTCTTCATTCTGGAAAAGTAATGAGTTTTCTCTAATAAGAACTGAGCTGGTAATCCTCTAATCCCTCCTTTAGTAGTCATATGGGCTTCCACCTCAGACTTCCCCAGATAAATCAAAGCAGCAATCTCATGTGGTTTTGGCTCGCCCTCCAAACCAGTAAAAGGAACATGATCGGTAACGGGTAAATCCAAAAGATGAGAATACTCCTCTAGTGTAGGCATCAACTGATAGTCGGGAAAAGTAATGCAGTGATACACTGGATCATAGAACTGGATCAAGGTCGAGAGAATACCCTCCTTCATCTTCAACTTCATGAGAGGAATAATGGATCCATACCTATTCCAAAAGTCTGCAGAACACTCGATCTCTGGAATTAGACTGACCAACTCATCTATCTTGGGATCCTTGAAACTGTATTTCCCGGTCTTTCTCTTTCCAGAATCCATGGTTAATAGTACCTGAGATATTCACAAATAGTCAACCTTTAAATCCCTTGAAATATTTTTTTCTTCAAAAGATGCTTATGATTGCATGGATGCATGATGCAGCAATCACACACAAGATCACACATATAGGGTTCATAGGTTCAACGTCACGAGCATGAGGTCGAAGGTACTACCCATAAGGTGTTGGTCTAAAAATTTATCACCTGCCGAACAAGGTTCTAGAGGTTCCCAGAGTCTACATCCTTCCTTTGGATATTACCAACTTCCCGATTAACTCGGTAATTAGTAATATTCTCAAGAAAGACTCGTCTGAGTGTAGTATCGCGTGACAACTATTTCCGGATTACTTCGTCATAGCTTCCGCACTACACCTAAAAGGTCAAGATGGGTTTGGTATTCTACGGTCCTCAGTTTCAGCAGGCTCCCAGGTCAAAAGCAGTACGTCTTCCCGATTATTCGGTAAAAGACACTACAGTCAAAGGGGCCTCCACTGAGTGGGGGATCTCATGCCTCATTTTTTAGGATTACTCCCTCAAAGTTAACATGACTATACGGCCCGTCCTATCTTAAAGTTTGCCCAAGTCCGGGTATAGGACTTATGAGTAATCACCAAGCACCCTGAAAACCAGGAAAATCCAGACAAACATATATACAAATTATAACACATAAACAACAATAGCACATATACAGATATAAACAAAGATAGGCTTAACCCACTTAGGGATGGACCAGCAAGAGGTCAATCTGTCCCCAGTGAAGTCTCCATTTTTCTGTAGCGGTAGAAATGTTCAAGACTAAGCCATTGGATTGACTAGACTTTATACAAATCGAAATAAAAATGCCACCGCGCTTTATTGTTTCCAAAGGAATGGGAAAAGAGCGAATAACCCAAAAAAGGGGGAAAGATTCAAGGTAAGGGGGTTGGTTATGCAAAGGGAAGGTATTAGCACCCTAAACATCTACGATACTCCGCAGGAACCTCTTTGTAAAATCTGTATATTTTGGCTATTAAAAATGTGTTATATATAAAATGGATGGTGGAGATGAGAAAAGAAGTATTTTTTATGATTTTTGCACCCGCCGCGGTTGCGAACCTTTAGTGCCTACGTACCACCTTTCGTGCAATAGGGGATCAGGGTACACGTAGTTCCTCTTTTAAAAATTTGAAACACAAGTGTGTTGGTTAATTTTAAGAGATAAGACATCATCGTCATTGTCCATGTGGAAAACATACTTACTACCCACAATCATGAGAAAGGAGCATTTCCATCATCTCAAAGTGGAGGATATGGCTTGGATTTTAAAATCAACAATGCCTCACTCAACACCCAAGTGGAAAATATCTCACTTCACTACATATCATGTAAGTATAGTTGTTTGCATCACTACAAGGATTGACAAGATTCTAATCTTTTGAGAAAAGTTTAAAGATAAGAGCCAAAGTGGCAAAATGATTTGAAATGAGATTGATTAACTTTTAGTCTTTTCACAAAAAAAATGTCAAGGTTTTTATTAAATTGATTGAAGTTTATTTATGAAAATGTTTTTGAAAATGCATGGACAAAAGTCCAAGTTTATTATGAAAGTGTTTAAGTTTCAAAACAAGAAGGGTTTTCAAAAGGAGGGAAAAGATTTTTGAAATTAAAGAAGATGGGAGGAGAAGAAGAGGCTATCCTAAAGCATAAGGTAAAAGCTAAGGATAAGGACCATCTGACCAACAAGAAGCCAAAACTTGACATTATGAGCCAAGATAGAATTCTAGTTCTTTGGATTGAAACCAAGCAAGCAAAGATACTAGACCTCTTCAAGTGTATTAAGTCTTCACAAAAATTGGGAAGAGTAACGGCTGTATGCGGGTGAATTCCAGATTACAAACAAAGAGTGTAATCATAAAAACCTGCACACAAAAACAAACAAGAAACCCAATGTCTTGAGGTAAACCTCAAGAACTCCGGACAAAATAATCAGATAAGATCACAAGGTCTCCAAGATAGGCCAAGGTTTCTAATCCTAAGCCCAAGAAAAAGTCCACTGCTCCATAATGCCAAGGATAGTAACCAAATAGTCCAAGTACCATTAAGAGTTTTTTAGGGTTTAAGTTGATTATTAAGTATCTTAGGAAAAGAAAGAAGAAAAGCTCAAGTGAGCAAAGTAAAAATGACAAGAATATAAATGCTCAAATGAGCAAAGATGAAAATGGCATGAAATGGAAAATGCTGAAAAATAAATAGTGCATAAAGCATAAAAGAATAAAATCATAAGAATAAAACAAGTCAATAATTAGTGGTTAGTTGGATGACCATATTGAAACTTGCATTTGGAACTCATTAGAGGATTGGTAGAACCAAAGCCTCATCACAACAAGTTGCATTTGCTTTTTGTCAAGTATATAATCCATTTGAAATTCTCATAAGTACCATTTAATGATCAACGATGTTTAAGTGATCCGCGTTGACCAAAGGTGTTGTAGATCCATTAGAGGATTGGTAGAACCAAAGCCTCCACATAATGAATCTGAAGGTTATTGGATCAAAGAGATCAAATCAACATACTTGGGCTTGCAATCATAAGTTTGGGCCACGAATGATCATTTATTCGAATCAGGATAAAATTTAGCGCTATGTTAAGCAATCGCAAGTGGACTTATATAGAAGTCGCACATATTTTGAGGTCGGTCAATAGCAATCTATGCACCATTTGTTTTGAGACATGATATAGAGATCATGCTCCAACAACATTTAGTGCAATGAAAAGGGGATGAGATGAAGAGGAATTAGGGTAAAAAGAAAAACCACATTTGAATTAATATTTAATCAAACTATTATTAAAATCATTCATCCATCTTTTGTGGAGTTTAACTCAATACCATAGATCCAATGATGTTAATAAAGGCATGGTCGAAAAATCAACCCAAGACAGCCAGAAAATATTCACAAAATAATAATATATTTAATATATACATTAAAGGGTTTTAAAAAGGTTTAAGAAATGGAAAAATAATAAGGAAAGTGTCAATTATATTCAAATTAATCAAGAAATGAAAGATATGACCATAGAAAAATCATAAAATAGGTCAAGTAATTATACAAATTTTTTGGGAATTTTTAAAAGTCAGAAACTATTTTTTAAAATTAAAATAAATGGGTAAAATAAACAAAAATAGTAAAAAATAGTAAAGTCAGAAAGAAAAAAAAATAAGGTCACCAATATTTGTCACAAGATCATTGTATCATTCCATAATTATTTCAGAATTTAAAAATGTGTAAAAGTATTTTTAAACATTTTAAATAAATCAAATAAGTGTAAAATTCATAAAAAATACTAAAACACAAAATTAAATTGTGAAAAAATAAAAATCAGAAAGAGAATAATCAAAAATATTTTTCATAATTTTTTTGGATTTTTCGGACTAAAAATGAATTTTCTATGATTTTTTGAAATTTAAAACTATTAAAATATAAAAATCAGAAAAAGAAAATAAAAGAAAAAGATGTGGACCATTGGATGAGAGTCAAAACGCGTTAGTAATCAAATCCAAAGGATCTGGCGCGATGTGCATATCATGGTCTTTAGTGAATAATGTACAGAATCATTAATAAATCAGATTTTTGAAAAAAACAAATGGCATGCTTTCATTGGTTAAAAGATGACACGTTGGTCATCTTCAACCTCCAGCCCTCACGAATTGCAGGTCTCTCAAACTGTAAAATCAGAAGCTCAGACATATGCCATTTGTTTCGTCTCTTCAAGACGAAGACAACCACACCCTCGCGCCAAATTTATATAAACTGTAACTCAAGCAATTTGGAGATAAAGTTTTAAAAAGGGATTTGAAAATTCATGGTCAAAACGTGCTTCCAGATAAAAGTAAGTGTTGAGACTAGAACCAAGGTAATGAGAGCAACACAATGATACCAAAGTTTTGTAGAATTGATGAAGGAATCTACCTATTGAAGTTGAGTTGCAGAGCTCTAAAACTGGACTTCTATGGAGCAATATAGGGCACGATTCTTGAATGTGATTATATGGTTAGCTTCAGGGAAGATCAAGGAAGGTGAATTGATGAAGAAAATGGATTGAAAAAGGCTTGAGAATAGGATTCGAAGTAGCTGAATTCTGAGTGTGAAGCAAGTTTGGCAGGGTGATTCTGGCTATCTAAGCTTGGGAAATTGAATGGGGGATAACCCTCTATTTATAGGGAATGAAATGGGATGCTCAAGCGTGTGGAATGATGCAAATTGGAGGGAAATCGTGTGAACCTGATGCACGAGCAAAGTGTGATCTAATTTGCATCAAAACTCATCCAATCCTTGTGTTTCAAGGCTCTAATCCACTTTGGCAACTTGGTTAAACATGTTTAGATCACAAACGCGTGCTAATTTGATGTTTAAAGGCCAAAACATGGATTTCAAATTCTGACTTATGGAGAAACTTCAGTTCCAAGTTACCAAGTTCAATCCAATGGCATTTCCACCTCAGGGGGTCTTAGGGCAAAAATTTTAATGCTTTGGAAAGATGAGGTAACAAGCTTTGTAATGGAAAATAATGGAATCAAATGGAGGCTTGAGTTGAAAATTACATGGAGTCAAAGTTGAAGAAAAAGAGTTGACTTTCCATACTTAATATTTCAAATTCTTCTTTAAAAATGACTTATAATCTCTTGCATCCAAACATGGCCTTCCACTTAGAATTTGCTCTTGACCAAAAAATATGGAATGAAGTAGATCTCTTGAATGACATTTTGCAATTTGAATCACTCAAAATCTCCAAAAATTTAGCAAGTTATGACTTGTTGAAATTGGCCAAAAATCATGAAATGACCTATAATCTCTTGCATCCTTAAGGCAGCTTACATCCATTTTATCACTTTGCACATAAAAGAAGGCATGAAGTAAACATATTTAGGATCATCATGAAAAAAGAATGGGTTCAAGGTGATAAAAATTGACCAAGTTATGACCATTTGAAGTCACATATGGAAAATTGGGGATTCATCTGGATGACTTGTAATCTTTCTTCTTCACCAAGTTCCTTCCACATGAAAACTCCTTGGAACTTTTGAAGTGATTTGTTGGTGACACTTTGAAGAGAAGAATGTTTTTGGAATCACTCAAAAATACCAAAGGATGAGCAAGATATGCCCCTCTGAAGTTCAAAACCCTAGCCTCTAGATCAAGAGAAAGCTTGGTGGAACTTTGTCAAGTTTGAACAAACTTTTTGTGCCAATATTCTTCCTTTGTGAATAGAAATTGTTGAGGATGATGATGAGGGCTCATGGCCACCAAAACCATTTTCATACCAACTCTTCCAAAACAACATCAATGGTGAGGTTTGAATCTCTCAAGCTTTTGACTAGGGCATGGAAATAAACTCATGAACCCATGAAGCAACTTGCAAAACCTCATTGCCTTTACCTACATTATTAACAAGTAAGACAAACCAATATTTAATTTTGTTAATTAGAGAGAAAAATCAAAGAAAAATATATATGCTCACAAAAGAAAACAAGTCAAGGTGCTTGGTAACTCCTCAAAGAGAAAAGCTAAAGATGGGGAGAAGAACCAACATCCTCAATGTGATTTTGTGGTGATTGAAACAATATGGTATGATGAAGTGACCTTAGGGGCAAAAATTGGGATACAACAACGGCCACCCGTGTCAGGGCTCCTGAAGCACTTCTTCTGAAACTCTAAATTATGCACTTTTCTTCCCCGATTTGTCTTGTTTTATTCTTTTGAACCTGAAAATACTAAAATACAAAACCAAAGAATAAAATGCGGTAAAATGAAATAAAACACCAGTAAATTAAAAGAAACGGTTGTACTCCAAAAGTTTCCTTCCCATTTTCTCCAAGACATCTTCTCGTGCTCATAGGATTCTCAATTGCTCAAGGTTGCTCAAGAATTGATCAGACAAATTATCCTCCTAAATAGTAAACCTACAACTAAGGTTTCACTTTTCTCCAGGAAAATTAAGCTTATAATGCCTCAAGTGGATTTCATGGTTTCTTATATGTCTCCAAGAATGCTTATACCAAATTTCAAGCCTTGCATCACAAGTTTGCTTAATCAATTGCTCGGATGACTAAAAATCAACTGTATTGGACAAAAAGTTTACTATGGTCAACATACAGTCAAACTTCAAGATTTTTGGACAACATCAAGATTTTGAAGTCACGTTCATCATCAAGAAAACTCTCAAATCATCAAAAGTCAAAAGTTGCCAAATTAGGGTTTTCTTAAGGAGAAGTCAACTGAACTTTGACCAGGAATAACTTTCACATGCTTCATCAGATTTGCTTCAACCAAAGCTCATTTTGAAGGAGATTCAATTCTCTACAACTTTGTATCTCTAAGCTCAAGTCCATAAATGCTTCATTTTAGAGATATGGGCCAATACATTATAGGTCGTTTCAAAAGTCAACAAAAAGACACTTTTTGTCAAGGAAAATTACATCAAGGTAAAGTCTTCAAATGCAAAAATCATCAAAATAGAGATTGTAGAGGACATCTTGAGCTTTCAAAAAGGTCCAAGATCACCTTAAAATGATGAAAATTGAGAGAGTTATGAGTAGTGCAAGTTGGGAAATTTTGAGCAAATGCATGAAACCAAAAGTGATCAAACTTGGAATTTTGGGCTATTGGGCTTGTGATTCAAAGTTCATGCGTGTTTTATACCTCAAGATGAACCTCATAGCTTACTCATACACCCCTTGGGTTCTTATTTTATTTATTTTTTATTTTATTTATTTAAAATTCAAAATGAATGAAATAAAATAAGCCTTCTTACAAAGGTTCAAGCGCATTCTTTGGTTGACCTAATTTCATCCTTATATATTCCATATTATTCAGATAATAGCCATACAAAATCTTTGAACAAAAGCACCATTCCAAAATTCCAAAAATATCAAAGAAATGGAAACTTGTAAACCTTAATTGCATCCACTCTCAAAGAAAACCTACATTTCCATTCACTTCCAGCAACACCATAAGGTAAGGTTAGATCGATTGCAATGATCAAAAGGGCATAAAAACTCATATACGTGCCTCACCGGTTTTGTTATTGCATGAATTTCATACATTCATTTTCTTCATGTTTTTATGCATACTAACTTTACTAACGTGTTCATGAGGTTTAATAGTGCAGTAATAACCCAAAACATGATCCTCATAATGGCTAAATCGAAGCTTTCCATGTTCATACCAATTTGAGTTATCTTTGTTATA
Organism: Vicia faba; assembly: GCA_948472305.1. Lineage (NCBI taxonomy): Eukaryota > Viridiplantae > Streptophyta > Magnoliopsida > Fabales > Fabaceae > Vicia > Vicia faba. The sequence goes on from OX451739.1 coordinate 1,452,290,259, forward strand.
GCTTACAATTCAACGTGTTTTTGCCTAAACCAATGGTTCCATTGAACTCGCAGGGCTTGATTTAGGGGGGTAGGGTCTCCTTCGATCATTAACTATGTTTATTTTGCAGGAACAAAGAAAAGGGTCACCGAAGAAGAAGATCGTAGCTAGGGCTTCGACACTTCTCCGGTCCAGTCATGCCGTTTTATTATTTAATTGTTTTGTTTCAGTTATATCACTGGATGTATCACCACTCCAGTGGTAGAAGCACGCGCGACAGGGTCTTGCTATGCCATGGCGTGGATTCGATCTCTGCCTTTTATGTTTTGGGGATTTTATTTCATTTTTTCCATATTTTCATGCAGGTGTAACATATGGTGCGCTGGTTCTGTCTTGCTAACACCAAAGCGCGTTGGGCGCAGTGGTGAACCTGTTGGGTGGAAAGGCTAAGGGCATGGGTTCAACACCCACCCCTTCCAATTTGTGTTTATTTTGCTTCTAATTTCCTCTTAACCCTATTTTCCTTAATTATTTTCCTCTTAACCCTAATTTCACCTAACCATAAAACCACAAACCCCTTTTTTACAAACCTAAAATAGTTGATTTTTTACAAACCCTAAGATAATTAGGTTTTATATTTTTACCATTAACTTGTTAATTAACTTAATTGATTAACTTTTCTTTTATTAATTAAAATTAATTAATTTTTAGGTTTATTCTAAATCATCATTCAAAAACCTTTTTTTCATAAAAAATATCAAAAAAAAATTATTTTTCTTTCACATTTTTAGATCGACTATATAGGTTTGGTGAATGTAATTTTTATTTGTCGTTTTCTTTTTTCTATTATTATGTAATTGTTTACGGGTTGTAATAGCTTAGGGTTTTTCTTTTCCGCTCTACTATTATGTAGCTGCCCCGAAGCGATGTAATAGTTTAGGGTTTATGTTTCTGCCTTTATTTTCCGCACTTTACCGCTTTTTATTATTTTATGTTTACTGCTTAGTAACTAGGGTTTACATTGAAAGACTAAAACGAATCTTTAGGAAACCCTAACTTCAAAATATAAAATAAATGAATACAACACACTTGCACACTCGCACCTCTAGGATAACCTCCCTTGTTGCCTTCAGAAAACAGTCATGTCCCTCGAACGTAGGGACGCTTTAGCAAAGTCCCTCGATTAAAAAGATCATAGTCCCTTGATGGCCTTTCGACATGGCCTGTCGGTAAATTATCTAGTCCCTTAATTGAAATTGCTAAAACGTCCTTACCAGTTTCCTACGATGACTATAAGATGACCCTCGCATGTCCCTTCACATCTAATAGATAGGGATACCTACCAACTAATGGTATGGATAGCACTATCTCTAAAGGAGGAGGAAAAGTACAAGAACGACCTTGAGTGGGTAGATACACTTAATCGCTTGCTCACAAAAACAAAACATTTCACAAACACTTCCAAAATATTTTCAAAGAAAAAACACTTTGTACGCATTTTTGAGGATTGATACAAGAATCATTACAAAGTTAGTTTTTCAAAATATTTTCAAACAAATCAGACATACAAAGCAAGATTTTCAAAAAGTGAGCTAAGCGATTAAGAGCCCATAGATAACTACGGATGAAAAGGGTGCTAACACCTTCCCTTTTCATAACCTACCCCCTGAACTCAAAATCTTAAAAGGTCTTTCATGTTCTTTTCACCCTTTCCTTATTGGATAAAATAAAAGTCAGTGGTGACTCATGCTATCCGCGACATTTGCGATAAAAATGCAAACCAAGTTAGTTCTCCCACCGTATTACAGAAACTACAACTAAAATAAATGCACAATTCCTGTGTAAAAACCACTGATCAGTCATCCAACACGAACTGTCCCCGATGGCATTTACCTCAGGTGGTGTAGTGGTTTTTTCAATGCTCATACGAGAAAAAGATTCTTGGATGACGCATTTGTTCCCACCTTTTTTCTTTGTGCTTGTGAGTTTTGAAAGTATGTCGGCCCGTGTGTTTTGTTCGTGGGGTATGTGTTTGATTCCTTCCCGGTCGAACTTCTTAATCCTTTCTTTGACTAGGTTCAGGTATTTGATGAGGCTATCATTCTTGGCCTGATATTCTCGTCGAACTTGAGATGCGGCAAGTTGGGATTCCGTGAATATATGTACTTCTCGGGCACCTAGGTCTTCGACTAGCCTTAATCCTGCGAGCAGGGCCTCATATTCAGCTTGATTGTTCGATGTGGTAAATGACAGGGCAAGCAAAGGTTCGATCATGATGACTTATTTGTTTTTAAGGAGGATTCTTGCTCCTCTACCCGTCGAGCTGGAAGCTCCATCCGAAAAGATGGTCCACTTGTGTTTCCCACCTGCAGGGGGTTCGTGGGTGGTAATCTCCACAACAAAGTCAGCCAATGCTTGGGCTTTAAGGGATTTCCTACTCTCGTACTGAACATTGATATGAAAGCTTTAGGGACCATTTCAGCATCCAACCGGCCATGTTTGGCCGACCTAGGAGCTATCTCACGGGTTGGTTTGTTCATACGACGATTGTGCGGGCCAGGAAGTAATATCTGAGTCTCCTCGCCGCATTGATGAGGGATAAGGCTACTTTTTCAATTTGTTGATATTTTACCTCGAGGCTTTGTAACGCTTTGCTAGTAAAGTACACTGGTTTATGCCCGTCTAGTGTCTCGCGGACGAGGGTGACGCTTACGTCCTCGGTGGAGATGGCCAAATAAAGGAACAAAGTTTCCCCACTCACTGGTCTTGATAACACAGATAGTTATAAAAGGCTTCACTAGAGGTGGAGGAGGGTTTTCTCGCACTCCTCGGTCCACTCGAAATCCGCCTCTTTATGTAAGAGTTTAAAAAACGGGGGTGCATGATGTGCGTACTTCGCCACGAAACAGGGAAGCGAGGTGAGCATACCGTTCATGACTTGTATGTATTTTTTTTAGCATGGTGTGGGGAGCTTAAAGAATGCTTGGAATTTATCAGGGTTGACCTCAATTCCTCGTTCGGTCAGATAGAAACCTAGGAATTTGCCCGCCTTGACCCTGAATATGCATTTCTCCGAGTTGAATCTCATTTTGCATTTCCTTGCTTGTGCAAAAACTCTTTTGAGGTGGGTAGCGTGGTCAGTTTTGTTCGATATTTGACGATCATGTCTTCCATGTATACCTCGAGCATGTTCTCGATCTCCCCGTGGAAGACTCTGTTCATCATCCGCGGGTATGTTGCTCTTGTGTTTTTTAGGACGAAGGGCATTACGTTGTAGTAGTAATTGCATGACCCGGTCATGAAGACGTTGTAGCCCAAGCAGCCGTCCATAAATGACAAAATTTTGTAGCCAGCTGAGTTGTCGACCAACATGTCAATGTTAGGTAAAGGAAAAGCATCTTTAGGACATGCCCGGTTGAGATTAGTATAGTAAACACACATGCGCCATTTTCCATTATTTTTTTTAACAAATACAATGTTTGAGAGCCAGGTTGAATACCCGGCCGTAGAAATAAAATTTGCCCCTAGGAGGTCTTTTATTGATTTTTCAGCAGCCTCCTCTTTTTTGGGAGACTGCCCACGTACGTTATACTACTTCCCTAGCGGCTAGATCCACAACAAGTTGGTGATAGGTGACCTCGGGGTCGAATCTAGGCATCTCTACAGCGCTTCATGAGAACAAGTCAACGTTCTCCCTCAAGCAGGCTTTGAGTTATTTCCTTGCTAGGTCGGGGAGTCTGACACTGCTCTTCAGGCCTTTGTTTGGGTCTTCGTCGAGGGGAATGAAATCGAAGTCTCCCTTTGGGATGGGTCTTCGCCATTGGGGGCTTCTACTTCATCTTTGTCAAAGCGGGTGTTGAGCGCAATGGAGTTGACCTTTGGTGGAGCCTGTTGTTCTTTGACTCGAGCAGGTTTGTCCGTAGAGATAGCCGCTATTGTCGATGTGGTTTCCCTTTTAGTGAGTCATGCCCCAGTGTTGACCATGATTTTCCCTTTGGAAGCCGCGTTGAAACATCTCCTAGTAGCTGCAATGTCTCCATGGATGGTGGCGACGCGGGCTCTCTTGGTGTATAACTTCATCTTTAAATGCACCGTGGAGGGTATGGCGGTTAGCTCGGCCAGTGTTGGTCTCCCCGGGATGCAATTGTAGAGATACGGGCAACCGATCACTAGAAACCTCACTTTGACCTGTCGGGATGCAGTTTCTTCCTCGAATGTGACAAAGAGTTCGACGTAGCCCCATGTCTTAGAGGTCGAACCGTTAATTCCTTATAGGTCGGACCCCACATATGGTGACATGTGGGTATCATCGAGCTACAGGGTACGAAACAGGTGGGCGTACATGACATCGACGGAACTTCCCTCATCAACTAGGATGTGATGTACATCAAAGTTGGCCATCTTTTCCCTCACCAGCAGAGGAATACTAGAGTTTAAGACTCCGTCGGGCAGCTCTTCGAGATAGAATGTGATCGGATCAGATTTTTCCTTGAATCTTTCAAGGGTTACAGCCTAGGTCGGGGCTGCGTCCATCAGCTCGTCGAGTTTCCTCTTTGCTGAATTCATCGAGATGTCATTAAATCCCCTTCCAGATATGATCATGGCGGAGGGAAACTTCTCCCATCTACTGTGGGTGGACAAAGGTTCCCCATCTTCAAATATGTCAGGGATGTGAGAGTCCTCGGGCCTTGAGACGCAGAAGGCTACCTGAAGGGGACCAGATTCATCGGGTGGTCGGGTATCCTCCTTGATTTCTTTAACCTTTATGGTATCCCGGTGAGGGGCGTCATTTCACTTGTATTTCCCGAGTCTCCCTGCTTTGATGAGTGTCTAGATGGCATCTTTCAGGTGGACGCAATCTTCGGTCAGGTGACTATGGCTCCGGTGGTATTGACAGTATTTTGTCCTATCATCCCCAGGCTTTGCAAGGGTGGGTCAAGGACGCCTAACCCCCCCCCCCCCCCCCCCCCCCCCCGTCCTTGAACTCGGAATTGGAGCACTCCACAAGGATACGCTCGCGGGAAGTGGTCAACGAGGTGTACTCGGTGAACCGCCCGACTGGTCCTATGTGCTCGCAGGGCTTACGAGCTTTCTCCTCCCTTCTCTTCTCCCCAGTCTGTCAAGAAGGGCCCGCGTCATGGTGCCGCAGGATATTAGTTGGCCTGCGGTTCCTCGAATTGTGGGTATTGTTGGTGGCCTCTTTTTCCTCGTAGTTCATGTATGCCCTGGCCTTTTCGAGGAGTGCATCAAAAGACCTGGGGGGTTCGATGCTGACGGCCTTTCTAAAGTAAGTTCCTGGGAGGAGTCCCCTCTCGAGTAGGTATCTCTTCATATGGTCGGCGCGTGGGATCTGAATGGACTCGCGGTTGAACCGATCAATGTACTCTCTGAGGGTCTCGTCGTTTCTCTAGATAATTGCCTCGAGGGCGGCCTCAGTCTTCGGATATCGACGAGATGCAATGAAGCTGCTGATGAATTGGTTTTTGAGGGTCCTCCATGAGGTAATCGACCCGGGGGAGAGGTTCTTATACCAATCCATGATTGTTTTCCTCTGTCGTGGGGAACAACCTGTATTTAATTGGGCATCTGATGTTATGGTAGTGGAGCATCGCCTCAAACCCGTCGATATGGTCGACAAGATCAGCAATGTCATTGTAATCCTTCAGCAGCAAAGGTTTCTCCATACCCTTAGGATCGGGGGCCTCCATGATGGCTTGGGACAGTGGACCACGAAGATCGTCTTCGTTTCTTCTTTCTGGGGAGCGAGAGGAGGGCCGGTTATAGCTGCGGTCTTTGTGTCGGTCTTGGCCACGGGGAGGGTCCCTTGGACGAGATTTCTTTTCTTCATTGCCCATGTTCCTTTTACATTTAGGGGATCACCGTTGTTTGCGCAGGGGAGTGTGACCGTCTTTCTTGACAGCTTCGAGTTGGGTCCTCTCCAAAGCCGGACCTCTCCCAGTGCGACGGGGAGAAGGGCTTCAAGAATTTTCTCATATGTGTCTCTGCGGGGAGATCGGGAGTGGTCCTCGTTCTTTCAGGGAGTAAAAGTTCGAGAGTCATGAATCTTGTGCTTTTTGGAAGCCCGACGGGTCTGCTCCAGCATCATCAATCACTCACCTTGTGAGAAGATCATGTAATTAGTCTGGTTGATTGTCGTGAATAGGACTCTGGTCGCGACGTCAATGCCTTCAAAAATGTGGATCTCCTGATACACATTGGGCTCATAATTCCGCGGAGGATGGTAGTCGTCGTCGCGCGGCTGCGAGGGGGTGAATGAAGAGGCGGTTAGTTTGTCCTTATGGTCTTGCTCGGGGGTGGGTGCGTTGTTGTTGTTGTTGCCCGCGTTGTTATCACCAACGTTTTTATTGTTGGCGTCGTCGAAATGGACGTTTTGGTTATCGTTGACAGATTGGCCGGCCATGACAATTGGAAGGTTGATAAAGAGTTGCTTTGGTCTTGAGTGAAAGATAGGGAAGTTGGATTCCCACAGATGGCTCCACTGATCGTCCCTGATCAGAAGAAATTGTTAAGGTCCACGAGCTTCAAGTCGAGCAAAGGTTGAATGTGAAGTGGGGGTACCTGCAAGACACTTCGATATTAAAATAAGGTTCAGAGCAAGTGCAAGTAAGTGTGAGTGTATGGGTGAATGAATGAATACCTGACTCTCTCAAGTGAGAGGGTATTTATAGCCCCCAACGCTGAGTCAAGGTCTTCAGTGATGGGCTACGATGAAGCCCAACAACAAAGACTGCCATGGTTTACGGATGTATGGAGTCCAGCACGTGGCCTCCTTCCTGGTCAACTGCCCCAAGAAAGCATGGAAGTTGGACCCGTTATTCTCAGAGGGCAGGATGATGATGATATAGACACATAAATTATGTTCTCCTAGTGGACACGTAGGAAAATGCCTAACGGTCTTCAGTTTGGGCTGCACAATTTAAACTTTTGTAAAGGCGCTGGATTGAGCTTCCCCAACAATAAGACAAGTATCGGCCCAGTCCAGAACAAAAGTGTTTATAAACCAACAAACTTAGTTAAAAATATAAAAAAAATTCCATATATTTATGTGTTGTTATTATCGTTGAGAATAAGAGATATACATTAATAATAATAATTGAAAATTATTTTATATTATCAACCAATCATAACTATATTAAATGTTAAATGTTAATGTTATTTTTTAATAAATTATATAATAAAGTTAAATGATAATTTTTTTAAATACAATACAAAACTATCTTAAATTGTCAATACCTTACCTTTTAAGTCTTAATTGTTTGTTTTGTTTATGTTTTTGCTAAACTTTTGATTGCTGATGGTGGATGGTCTAGAAGAGTGACTCATCTCAAATAAAAAGAATAAATTAAAATCTTAAAAAAAATTCGGCAAATATTGTTGACAAAGTACCCCAAACTGTCGTAGTGCGTGATGTAATACAACTCAAATAAATAAGTATGTTTTTATAAGTATTTTATAATATTAATTCCATTTGCATTCATTTCCTATGAACTTAGCTGCTATTTCTTATACACAAAGTAATCCGACAATACCACCATGCCATGACAAGTGTTTTAATCGAGCAAATATACTATATTTAAAAAACGAATAAAACATGTAGTTTACTTGAACATCAAATTATAAAATTAGGATTAATATATCTCACCTCCGCTCAATACAGCGAGTTTTGCTTTTATCTTTTTAAAGTTTTTTTTTTTTTTTGTGATACTCGTCTTACCAAATTCAGATTTGATCTCCAAAGGTTCTTGACCCACTATTCCACTGATTGTGTCATGGAACTTACGTATGTGGCATTTAATGAATGGTGATGGAATAATTTAATGCCACATAATTATAATTAGATATTTAAAAAAAACATAAAATAAAGTTTATTGTTGTTGGAGCACAAGAAAAATAAAAGACAAAAAGAATATTTACTGATAGCTTCAAAAATAAAGATTTACAATGAATTTCAATAACTTATTCCACTAGGTTATTTATACACAAAATTAAATCTAAAATATATCTTCTACAAAGATATAAGAAGATCTAAGATATATATCTTGTAACAAAGATATAAACAATCTAAAAGATATTCCTAAATATAAATTAATATCTAATTAAATCTAAATTAATTCTAACATTATCCCTTAATTTATATTAACCCAAAACTGACAACGTCAATTCTATCCCTTAATCCAAGAAATTGATCAGTTTTGATAGCCTTTGTCAGAACATCTGCCAACTGCTTCTGTGTGCTATAGTGCACAACCTCTATTATTTCATTCTGAACTTAATTCCTCAGAAAATGATACTTGGTCTCAATATGCTTGCTTCTCTCATGCAACACTGGATTCTTGGCAAGATTGATTGCAGACTTGTTATCAATCATCAGCTTCAGAGGTTTATTTACCTCAATCTTCAGATCTTTCAGCAAGTTCAGAATCCACACAGCTTGACATGCAGTCAGAACACCTGCAATATATTCAGCTCCACAGGTTGACAGAGCAACAACATGTTGCTTCTTGGAACACCAAGAAATAGGACCTCCCAGAAATTTGAATAAGTACCCAGAAGTACTTCTTCTGTGAACTCTATCTCTGCACCAATCAGAATCAGAATAACTCAAGTTTTGATTCGATCTTTCTTCTAGACGGAAATAGCACTCCATATTTCAGAGTTCCCTTCACATACCTCAAAATCCTGACTACAGCTTGGTAATGGGACCACTTTGGTTTGCTCATAAATCTGCTAACCATTCCAACTGCATAGCAAATATTAGGTCTGGTATTACACAAATACCTTAGAGAACCAACCATCTATTTGAAGGTTATAGCATCCATATCCTCTCCATCAGAATCAGAATCCAACTTCTGATTCGTATCAGCAGGTGTGATAGAAACCTTGCAATTTTCTAGCTCAAATCTCTTCAGAAGCTCTAGTTCATACTTTATCTGATGTAAAATGATTCCTTTCTCAGAGTACATAAATTCCATCCCTAGAAAGAAACTCATTTTTTCAAGATCTGTCATCTCAAATGCATTCATCAGAACTTTCTTAAACTCAACTATCTCTTGTTCAGAACTCCCCCCTTCAGAAGATCTTGCTTCAGAGTTTTGACTTTCTCCAGAACCTTGACTATCTTAAAAATTCCCAGGGTCTGAATCATCATCAGAGTCAGAGCCACTACCTTCATAAATACCATCTTCAAAAGATGGATCACTTTCAGAAGCTCTGCCTTCAGAAGTTCCACTTTCAGAATCATGATCACTGTCAAAGACTGTATTTCCTTGAGAAGTTCCTCCTTCAGAAGGTCCATCCTTAGAGTCATGATCAGAAACTTGATCATCTTTAGAACTTTGTCCTCCAGAACCTACGTCTTGAGAGTTTTCTCTTCCAGAAGCATGATCACCACCAAATTCTGGATCATCGTCAAAATTTGGATCAGAATCAGATTCACCATATGACTCACCTTTAGAGTTTCTAGAGTCATCATCTTCTGACTCTTCTTCAGATGAAGAATCTTCTTCAGACTCAGAATCACCTTCGGATTCTAACTTGCCTTCAGCTTCAGAGTCATCTTCTGACTCTAACTCGTCTTCATAAACCTCAGATTCTAACTCATCTTCAAAAACATCAAAGTCATCATTTGATTCTAACTCAGAGTCATATTCTGATTCTGACTCATACAAAATCACTCCTTCATAATCAAAATATTCAGAGTCATATTCTTTACCAGCTTTAGAAACATGTATTTCTGACCTTTCTTCAAAAGTTCTGTCATCAGAGTCAGGACGAGACTTTTCCCAATTCCAAACTTCTGATTCCTCTACAATGACGTCTCTGTTGAACTCAACTTTGTTAGTTTCTGGACAATAAAGTTTGTACGAACCTGTACTGTGATACCCCATCAGCAACATCACTTTACTTCTATCATCCAGCTTCTGTCTTCTAGCTTCTGGGCCATGTTTGTAACATACAGAACCAAATACCTTCAGATGACTAACACTTTGCTTATCTCCAGTCCACTTCTGAATAGGAACTATTTCCTTTAATTTCTTTGTTGGACATCTGTTGAGCACATAACATGCAGTTGCAACAGCTTCTCCCCACAGAGTATGAGGAAGCTTCTTCTCTTTCAGCATGCTTCTCACCATATCTAGAAAAGTACGATTTCTTCTTTCAGCAAGACCATTATGTTGAGGAGTATATGGAGCAGTAACCTCATGGTCAATTCCATTCTCCTCACAGAAACTTCTGAATTCTGTGGAGTTATACTCACCACCACCATCGGTTTTAAGCATTTTCAGAGTCTGGCCACTCTGATTCTCAGCCTTCAGTCTGAACTTTTTGAATTCAGCAAACACCTCGTATTTGAACTTTATGGGAGATACCCATGTCATTATGGTGAACTCATCAATAAATTACACAAAGTATTTATTCCCTCCAGTCGATGCTACTGGAAACGGACCGCACACATCAGAATGTACTACTCCCAAGGCATGTTTTGCTCTTGGAGCTACTTCTGATGCAAAGGGTAATCTTGGTTTCTTCCCTTCCATGCACACCTTGTATGACTTTTCAGGCTTCTTGATTGTAGGAATTCCATGTACCAGATTCTTTGATTTCAGATGCCTTAAACTTCTGAAATTCAGATGACCAAATCTTCTGTGCCATAACTCACTCTCCTTGACAACACTTGTTGCACTAAGACATTCAGAGTCTGCAGTTCTAACATTTACCTTGAATGTTCTGTTCCTTCCCTGCTCTAACTCCATAATCAGCTTATGATTACAGTCATACAGCTTCAGAAGATTGTCCTTCATGGTAACTGAAAAACCTTTCTCAACCAGTTGTCCCACACTCATCAGATTGCTTTTCATGCCAGGTACATACCAAACATCCTAGATCACTGCTGCTTTCCCATTGTTTAGAATGATTCTGAAATTCCCCATACCTTCTACATTGAGGTATTTATCATCAGCACATCTGATCTTTGTACACTTCCCAGAGTCAAAGTCAACCAACCACTTCTTGTTTCCAATAAGATGATTTAAACACCCTGTGTCCATATACCATCATTCTTATGAATTCATATCATCAGGTTCAGAAGCCAACAATAGCACAGGTTCATCATCAGAGTCTCCTCTTGCTATATTTGCTTCTTCTGACTTCCTTTCTTTGTTGGACCAGCAATCTCTGGCATAATGACCAAAGTTCTTGCAACAGTAACACTGAACATTCTTCTTGTCAAACTTCTCCTTTCCCTTCTGGACATTCTTCTGCCTATCAGAATTTGAAGCTTCTGACTTTTGACTACCATTAGTTTTCTTCCTGGATTTTGACCAAGTCGGCTTCTAATGTTTCTTACCAGAAGTTACCTTCAGATCCTGCTGCTCTACTTCCCTCTCAGAAGTTTTTGCATTCATACGCAACTCATGCGCCTCTAGACTACTTTGCAGCTCTTCAACTCTCATGGTGCTCAGATCTTTAGAACGTTCAATTACTACCACAATGTAATCAATCTGAGAAGTTAAAGATATCAAGATCTTCTCAATAATTACTTGTTCAGACAGAGTTTCTCCATAAGCTTTCATATCATTAGTGATCAGAATCACTCTAGATATGTATTCAGAAACCTTCTCGTTGTCCTTCATGTTGAGATTCTCATATTTCTTTCTGAGAGACTGAAGCTTCACCTTTTTCACTGATGCATCACCACCGTAACATCTGACCAGTGTGTCCCACGCAGCCTTTGCTATTTCAGAATCAACAATATTCTCAAACACATTCACATCCACACAATTGATGGATGTAGAACAATGCTTTCTGATCTTTCTTCCTCGGCGCCTTTTGTGCTATCTTGTGGGCCTCTGTTGCATCCACTTCTAACAGATTATAGCCATCAGTGACAAGATCTAACACATCTTGAGAACCAAATAACACGCGCACCTGGATCTTCCAACGATTCCAGTTTTTGCCATCAAATACTGGAAGCTTGGAATGAATATCGTCGCCATTCCCGTTCATCTTCTACCTTGTGCAATTTCGGCATAAACTCAATGAAAAAATAATGTTTCCTAAATTCCAGAGTTTCTAACCAGGAGCTCTAGATACCAATTGTTGGAGCACAAGAAATATAAAAGACAAAAGGAATATTTACTGATAGCTTCAAAAATAAGGATTTACAATGAATTACAATAACCTACTCCACTAGGCTATTTATACACAAAATTAAATCTAAAATATATCTTCTACAAAGATATAAGAAGATCTAAGATATATATCTTCTAACAAATATATAAACAATCTAAAAGATATTCCTAAATATAAATTAATATCTAATTAAATCTAAATTAATTCTAACAGTTGCAGGCATGCGTTCATCTTCAACCTTAAAAGAGGACTTTTCTTCCATCATTCTCTTCGACATTGTTCAGCTCAGTTCTTGCAATTTCTTTTTCCTCTTGGTATGAATTTGCGTTTAAGACAACATGGTTGGAAGTAATTCATTATCAAGTAGCAACATAACTTCTATCGGATTTCTAGGGTTACCCAAGTGTGGATGCAATCGTGCAATGAAGATGTGGGTCTCTAACACAGTTCAAAACTGCAATAGGAAGTTCTGGAAATTTCGAAATGCAGGGGTAAGGATGTTGCTTTTGTATATGTTGGTTAGAATAAAAAACAAGATATATAAGGTGTTAACAGATATGTAAATGTTACTTGCTTGTTGTAGAATGGGAATAATTGTGATCTTTTTCCGTGGGATGATGAAATTGAAGAGTCTTTGAAGGGGAATTACAAGAGTCAGCCATGTATCCAAAAGTGTGATTTGGGAGATGTGAAATTGGAAACGACATTGAAGAAGTTAGAAAAAGCAAAGATGAAGGTTGAAGTTCGGAGGAAGATTAATTTGAAGTTGAAGATGGCACTTGTGATATCTTAGTTTATTATTGCAATGTTGTTCAAATTTATGTAATTTTAGATTGGTTTGATGTATTCTCAAGATATTGGTGATTATGAAAATAAATGTAAAATGCTTTGTATTAATGAAATGTTTGAATTTTCTGTCAATCAATGTTTGTGATATACAGTTTTGATATGTCTAATTCATAAGTTGATTAAAAAAGTGGCACCAATAATCATTACAAGATTGCACCAAAAGTGTGCATTAGTTCTTAAAAAATGGCACTAATAAAGTGAGTTAGTCATTACAAGTTTGCACCATAAGTGTTGTACCCCAAAATTTTCCCTCCCATATTCTTCAAAATTTGCCAAGGTCAGGCTTCAAAATCTCCCAAGGGTTGCACAGTCCAATAGCCTCCTAACAGTCAAAAATTAGGGTTTTGGTTCTGGCAAAGAAGTTGAAGTTTCCAAGGGTCCAATCAAGTACCACATGCCTATAAACATTGTCAAGCATCCATATGCCAAGTTTCAAGGCTCACAGCACAAAATTGCACAGTCAAAAACCCTAATTGCCCAACAGTCAACTGCAGGGGCAAAATGGTCATTTGACAGTCAAAAGTCAAAATTTTTGGTCAACATCTTATTTTGAATCCACAAACATCATTTGATCAATTCTTGATCATGATTTCACAAGCATGGCTCAAAAAGTCTCAAGATGCAAAAGTTTCTATATTTGGACAGTTGGAAAAGTCAACTGCAAATTGACCAAGGCATAACTTCCACATGGTTTATCAGAAAAATTCCATCCAAATCTCATTTTTAAGAGAATGACATTTCCTACAACTCATCTTCACACTTCAAGTCCAAGAAATGCTCTCACAAAAAGTTATCAATTTCAACATTATAGGTCATTTTCAAAAGTCAACAAAAAGGGACTTTAAGTCAAAGACCATAACTTGAGATTGGTAAATCAAAATGACATGGGACCAAAGGCATTGGGTATAGGACTTCAATACCTTTCCAAAATGTCCAAGAACATGATCAAAGCTTAAAAATTGAGCAAGATATGCCTTGTGGAAGTTGGGAAATTTTTGGGAATTTTGAAAAGTCAATTTTGCTTCAAATGCCTCAAAATTGCTAATGGGCCTCAATTTCTTCCAAGAATCATCACCCAAAATCTATGCACGACCCATTGACCCAAAGGGGAGTTATTTTCTTATTTTTTATTAATTATTTGAATTTTTAATGTTATTAATTCACTTAATTAAAATTAAATATGAAAAAATACTAAAGCATGTATTTTAAATCTTTTTATGTAGCTAATAGGTCCATCACAAGCTCAAGATTTCGTGCATACTGAAAAAGGAAAGAATCATTCATGATTTGGCATATTTGGCATGAAAAAAGATTGAAAAAGATACCATTGAAATCAAATCTCAAAAGCATTGAATACATGGTTGTTGGGCTTGGATTGTTGACCTAAATCATTCCATATACATACAGAAACCTAACCCTAATCACAAGAAAAAAAAAGCTGCGCTAAGACAAGAGAATAACATTGCAATTTTTGACCAAAAATTTGGAAACTGAAAACTGTATTGCAGGGTGTTTCAAGGCCTAAGAAGCGTTCCAATAACTTGCTTACTCATCCAGGAATCGTTCCCAATCAAAACCACAACCTCTAACCTCAAGAATCGGTAGAATGAAGCCGCCCTGTTCTTGATATTTTTCATATTCGTACTTTGATTTACATGCATTTTCCATACATTTGAATGTTTGTTTTACACTAATATGATCATGCTAAAGCTAATGGTACCATTGAATTGAGTTTATATGGCCTGTACGAGAAATTACCATGAGAGCTTTCTAGGGTTTCAGGGACTTTGAAAGAGGGCTTCGTTCCTTTGGAAAAATTGGCCAACCACGCCTATACCATTGGAATCAGGATCTTCTAACGATCTAAAACCACACCTCGCGCTCAATTTATGATGAACCAGGATCTAATCGCTATTTTTGAATATTGTAGTTAGTGGGGGTTTAAAACCCCCGCTATTTGATGTTAGTTTCAGGTAAAACGAAGAAGCAGGGGAGAAGAAGGTGTACGTGTCCCTGGATGACTGGCTCATTTGAAATTTTGGCGCGTGATATACCATGAGCGTGCTTTTCTCTTATATTATTTGTGTCCCATATTAATAACAAAGAGCACAAACAGCGCAGCTGGCAAAGGATTGACATGGTAAACATAGGGGCCTGGGTTCGATTACCAGGTCCCCTACTTTGTTCTATAATTTTTCTTGTAATGCGTTCCTGTGCAGTGTACTCCCAAGAGAACATCATACAACCTCACCATCTAAGCTGCCACACGTCCAGCAACATCAATCCAAGGGCCAGCATAGGAGGACTACCCTAGACGCTAGTCAAGCATTCTACACGTGACCATGGAAAAGTCAACAGGCCTTGAATTTGTTGGGCCAGACTACTCATCAAAAGCCTCCAAATTGGGCAGACACCCCCCAAAGTTTGTATATCTTTTAATCTCTTTTCTTTTCTTTTCCTTTTTCTTTTAATTTAATTCTTTTGATCATTTTTTATTTTATTTAATTCACTTCAGATAATTAATTTTCATATAAAAAACAAAAAGATCAGAAAATCATAAAATAAAAATATGCCTTTATTTAATATTTAATTCACTAACTATTTTGTAAATAAATTTTGTTAATCAATTTAGTTTTAATTTAGGGTTTAAATTTTAATATTTTCTTAATAACCAAAAAATATAAAAATTAGGGTTTCTAGCATTTTTACTCTTTTTTCTCAATAATTGAATTTTTCTTCTTATTATTATTAATTACTAATTATCTTGTAAATAAATATGCAATTAATTAATTAGGTTAAATTAGGTCAAACTTAAACATTTTTTTTAAAATTAAAAACAATTTAGAATTAAGGTTTTATTTAACTTTTAAATTTCAATTAATTCTCTTTAATTTCATAAATACAAAAAACATAAAAAAACAAGTTCTTTTCTTTATTTAATTTAATTAATTCATTAATTGTAATGTAATTTCTTTAAAGGGTCCAACGCCCTCACACCTTCAATCATAATTCCATTTCGCGCGTTTGCTTTTTATTTCCTTTTTAAATTTCATGTAATTGCCCCAAAGCTTTGTAATAGATAATTAGGACATTTATTTTCTATATTTTATTCAAATCGGGTCTTGGTTTAATTTGGCGATGTAGACCCGCGCCTTGTAATAGCGTAGGACTTTTACTTTCCGCTCTTTAAATTCCCGCACCTTTTAACTGTTAATAATCACATGAAAGAATGTATGCTCAAATAAAATCAACGCGTAGCTCACCAATGCATGATCAAGACAAATATAACTGAAAATGACACACAAATCACACACCACTCCTAGGGTACGCCTCACAGTTGCCTTGCCCCTCGAAACGTGGTCGTCGAGTAGAGGATATTTTAGTAAGTCCTCATGTCCATGAACATGGCATGGGGGTAGCTTCTAAGGTATCCTCCTATTGCTCTGGTGACCACACGGTCCCTAAATCTTCGAATTGACCCGAACACCTCCAACGGTGGTGCTACCTATCTCTCAATGGTGGGATGGCACTACCTTAAGGACATTTACACAGACTAATTCCTTAGGGTAGGTAGATGACTCATAGATACTTGCTCTAATTCAAAACAAATCAAAAAAACTTCTTTTCACACCGACACTTTGCAAAAAGCTTTCAAAAACAACTTTTCAAACACTCTTGAGGACTGATACAAGAGTCGAACTGAAATTTTAAACGAAACTTTTTCAAACCCACTCACCTTGAAAAGCAAACAAATATTTTGAAAACACAAATGAGCAAGTATTTAAGAGCCCATGGATAACCATGGATAGAAAGGGTGCTAACACCTTCCCTTTCTATAAATCTACCTCCCGAACCGAGAACTTATCTCAATAAGGAATTTTTCTGTGCTTTTGTCTTTTCCATGTTGGAGAAAATAAAAGACGGTGGCGACTCTTGCTTCCGCGACATTTCGCGAACCAGCGTTAAACAGTCAGTTCCAGATCCACCGATCACAGAACTGGCGACTCTATTGGGGAAATAATTATATTTAAAGTGAGGTGTACCTTAGGATAGTTCATAACTGTGTTTTCAATTGTTTGACTTGTCTGCTTTAAATTGTGGGTTGCATCGGAGTTACATAGATCCTAACCCGGATCTGGGGATACCCTGTTAGGTAGCATAAGCTGTGAGGGACCTATCCGGCGTAGACCGACACGGGTGAAGCAGTGGCTACGTTGGTGTGGCACCTTGGTCTGTACCGATATCCCTTGTGTCGCAACGAGGAGAATATGGGTCTTCTGAGGAGTCATTAAGCACCAACAAACCTTAGAACCTTAAATGACACAACTTGGCTTATAGAACAGTAGCAGTATGCTACACCCATTGAGGCTAAACTCTCATGATGGTTCTGGCTGCAAGAAAAGATTGCGATGCTGGAGTTATGATCGATTGAGGGTAGTCAGTGATATTGGGATCCTCTAGAACCCGGTTACTTTTGATTAGGACAGGTATGAACCAACAAACTGAAAGAGGGTAATACCTAGACCTCATGCTGGCCTAAACTCTAAGGGCTGTCTTGTGTGACTTGTGTGCCTTATCATGTTTGCCTTTGTAAATATTTGTGGTGTGTTTTATCATAACATCATTCCATCATGAGCATTGCATGCGAGCTGCATAAGGACTAACCATTTCAAAGACAATAGGGTTTCACCTTTTCTCTGTTTTGTAGGATATCATGATGCCTATGCGAAGGAATACTATCCGGTTCAACTTTGTTCACCCACCTGAGTTACTTGAAGAGTTGGTTAGAAGAATTCCAAATACTACTTCCTTCATTCAGAGGCATGGTTCTCTTCTCAGTTTAGTCACTGCAAAGCGGGATCAACAGTTGATGAGTGTCCTGACCCAGTTCTATGACCCTCTGTACCAGTGCTTCACCTTTCAAGACTTCCAGCTGGTCCCTACCCTGGAAGAATTCTCTGATTTGCTTGGTATCCCTATCTTGGATCAGACTCCCTACACTGGTTGGGAAAAGACTCTTAGGCTTGAAGAGGTTGCTGCAACTCTTCCCTTTACTCACCAAGAAGTAATGGACAACTGGGTGACTAGAAGCGGAGTTAAGGGTTTCTTGGCCAAGTTTCTGATTGGTAAAGCTAACAGTTTCCGAAATGACTTGGACTTTAGGGCGTATGAAGACATCCTGGCTCTTTTAATCTATGGTCTAGTCTTGTTTCCTAATCCTGATAACTTCATCAATGTCACTGCCATAAGGATCTTTATGTCTCAGAATCCGGTGCCCACTCTCTTGGGTGATATCCTGCAACAACTTTATGCTCGTACTGCCCGAAGACGAGGAACTCTGTGGTGTTGTATTCCTTTACTAGTGAGGTGGTTTATTTCGCACCTCCCTAAGTTCGTGCTGAAGAACAAAGAAGGAAGAGGTTGGGCTCACCGATTAATGTCTCTCACTGATAAGGACATCATTTGGACTCTCAGAGGTTTGGACGAGGTGGCTGTTATTGATCGTTGCGGAGAATACCCTAATGTTCCTCTGATTGGTACTCAAGGTGGAATCTCTTATAACCCATGTCTAGCTCTCCGACAGCTTGGAAGAGCCAGAAGAGCGGGGCCTCATGAGATGTTGGTGCCTCACATCAGTTTTGAGTTTCAGGTGGATAGTGACGAGCTGCGTCGTAGGTTCATCAAGGCTTGGGACAGAGTTCACAAAGCTGACCCACAAGAGTTGGGACCAAAGAATTCACTACCTATGGAAGCCTACTACAAATGGGTCCGCATCCGCGCTCAGAAGTTAGGTATGCCGTATGAAGCTGTCAGACCCGTCGTTCTTGAATGTCCTGATAAGGATGGGGTTCCTCCAACTGTTCTCCCTCCTCAGATGCCTACTGATGTTGACACACTAAAGAGGTCTTGGTCACAACTGCAAGAAGAACGGGATTCCTACCGGGAAAAGTTCAATGAGCAGGAATTGAAGATTCAAAGGCTGACAAAGCAGTTGGAGAATGAGCGGGCCTTGAATGACTACCTCTGTACTGAGAAGAGGAGACCATGGGATCAGTGATGAACTTTGGATTATTCTTTTACAGTTTTATTTCCCTTTTCAGTATTTTCACTTTTATGTAACGCCTAAGGGCAACCTCTTGAACAATTTAAATTTCAAAGTTGAATCTAATGAAGTGTGTTCCTTTTGTTTACAAAGTTGATTCCCGATTGTCTTTGAAAACATAAATCATACGCATTCCATTCATCATGTGCATAGCAGGTACTCTTCTTTTCAGGTTGCTTACTGTTCTTCGCTGTTTATTTCAGCATCATGAATCCTGAATCATCAACCGAGCAATCCATCAAGGCCCTTCAGGCGCAGAACGCACAGTTTCAAGAGCTGATCATGGGTTTGGCTCAAGGTCAAGAGGAACTGAAGGCTCTGCTGGTTAAGCAGAAGAAGAAGAGAACTGTTCTTTTCAACACGGGCCGAAGGTTTGGTAACACTCTGCAGAATGAGGAAGCTGGTTCTTCTGTAGGCAAGAGCAGTCCCCAAGAGGGGAAAGGTCCTAGTCTGGTAGTCTCTGACAACGAGACTGATTTCAATGAGGAGCAGTATCCTCCCGCTGAAGACCGGTATAAGCAGTTGGAAGACAGACTGAACGCCATGGAGATCCAACAAGTGCCTGGGCTGGATTTCGGAGACTTGGGCTTATCTACTGGTGTGATCATCCCTCACAAGTTTAAGGCACCATCTTTCACCAAGTATGACGGGGCGTCCTGCCCTAAGCTACACCTCAGATCTTATGTGCGAAAGATTCAACCGTACATAGTGGACAAGAACTTGTGGATCCACTTCTTCCAGGAGAGTCTTTCAGGGACTCATCTCGAATGGTTCTATCAGCTGGATGGGACCAAGGTTCGTAACTGGGAGGAGCTGGCTACTGCTTTTTATAAGCAGTATCAATATAATGCCGACCTTGCTCCTACACGTACCCAACTCCAGGGTATGTCGCTAGGATCAACCGAAGGTTTTAAAGAGTATGCACAGAAGTGGAGGGACCTGGCTGGCAGGGTGCAGCCACCATTAACTGACCGTGAGCTGGTAGATATGTCCTTGGGGACCCTATCTGGGCCATTCTTTAATCATCTTATTGGCAACTCGTCTGCAGGGTTCACTGATCTTATTCTGACTGGAGAGAGGATAGAGGCTGGAATGAAGTCCGGCAAAATTCAGAAGGGTGCATCTTCAAGTTCTGAAAAGAAGCCCTTTAAGAAGGAGGCCAGTGCTGTGTATGGGCCTAAACGGCAAGATAAGCCAGAGCGCCGCCAATCTGTCAACGCGGTGGTGATTGCTAAATCTGCTGCCGCTCCTCGGCCAACCTATCAACAAAGGGCTGAAAGACCCAGAAGAGAGTTTACCCGTCTGAGTATGACCCTATCACAAATCTTGCCACAGCTGCTATCTACCAACTTAGTGACTGTCAGAGAGGCCCCGAAGGTTGTGAACACTGCGTCTCCCAAGTATAATCCAAATGCCCGCTGTGCTTATCACTCCGATAGCCTGGGGAATTCGACTGATGACTGCTGGGCCTTGAGGAATAAGGTGCAAGACCTTATTGACGCGAAAGAGATACAATTTGAGGCACCTGAGAGGCCAAATGTGGTGACTGCTCCTATGCCCCCGCATGGAGTAAATGTTGTTGATGAAGATGTGTATGCCGTTTCCGTGAATGATGTAGCTACCCCACTGATGACTGTTAAGAGGAACCTACTGCTGGCCGGTTTATTTCCGGGTTGCAACAAGGGTTGCCTTTTGTGTGCTGTTACCCCTACTGGTTGTCCTTTGCTGAAGTTAGGCATCCAAAGCCTGATGGACAGCAAAGAGATTCTGTTCAAGAAGACCGTTGTTCCGTTTGTTCCTGTGGAAGAAGTATCTGTTGTTACAATTTTCAATAATCCGATCAAGGCTCCCCCGAGGAAGCCAGTTAAAATCATGACTGTTGCACCCATTGTTATTACGGTCCCGGGGCCTCTCCCCTATGAATCCGATAAGGCTGTCCCATGGCACTATGGGGCAGATGTATATGTACATGGTATAAAGCAAGAATTCAACACTGGCACCAGCATCAGCAATATCACTGGTCCAGCCAAAGTTACCCGCAGTGGCAGGCTCTTCTCGCCTGACATTGCACCACCAGCTATTCGAAGACCTCTCATTATAACGCCTGCAAGTGCACCTGTTTCCACTTCTGATCCAATTGCTTCCCCTGCTGCCGAGTCATCTAATACTCGGGGTAAAGGGATTGATGATGAGCCTGCCTAGATGGAGGCACCAAGATCTGTGAATGCTGAAGCTTCCCTCCAAGAGATGGAGGAAATTCTTAAAATAATCAAGAAGAGTGATTTTAATGTTGTTGAACAGCTGGGGCATACACCCTCCAAGATCTCTATGCTCTCCTTGCTGCTGTGCTCAGAGGCCCATGCTAAGGCCTTGATTTCATTTTTGAAGACGGCCCATGTGCCACAAGAGACCTCTGCAGACCAGTTTACTGATTGCGTAGCCAATTTGACAGCCGACAATGGTTTGGGCTTCTCAGATGCTGGCCTTACTGCTAAGGGAAAGAACCACAACGACGCCCTGCATGTCTCTATAGAATGCAGGGGCACTACTCTCGCTCACGTGTTGGTGGACACCGGTTCTTCCCTGAATGTGTTGCCCAAGAAGGCCTTAGACCGATTGGATTGTGAGGGCCTGGAGCTGAAACCTAGCAACATCATTGTTCGAGCCTTTGACGGATCAAAGAGGATGGTTCATGGAGAGGTGGACATTCCTATTCGTGTGGGTTCTCAAGTATTCGACTCAACTTTCTATGTGATGGACATTCGTCCATCTTATTCCTGTTTACTGGGTCGACCTTGGATTCACAAAGCTGGGGCAGTGACCTCTACCCTACACCAGAAGCTCAAGTACCCTGTCAGAGGGAAGATTGTCACTGTGCAGGGAGAGGAGGAGTATATGGTTAGTCATTTGAATTCCTTCCGATATATCGAAATGGACGGGGAGTTTATTAATACCCCCTTTCAACATTTTGAAGAGGTACCTCCAACATTGGCAGCGGCAGAAGCATTGGTTGAAGAGGATTTTCCTTTAAAGATGGCCTCCTTGAAGGACGCCCGGGCGGTAATCGAGAAAGGTGAATGTGCTAACTGGGGCAGGCTCCCTGATTTTACACCAAAAACTGACAAGTTTGGACTGGGTTTTACTGCAGAGGCTCAGAGGGCTGTGCGCAAAGCTAGGACCAGAAGACCTCCTGTGCTCATCACCAATCCAGGAGTGAATGCTATTGGGGATGAAGACGAAGTGGAAGAATCAGAGTTCGATAGCTGGATCTACCCGACGGCTGATGGTGGATTGAACAATTGGACCGCCAAAGATCATACTCCTGTTACTTTTGTTACGCAGTAATGAATTCCTTTGTTTTTGTTATTTGTAATAAACAATGATTTAAAACTCTATGGCCCGGTGTCTTACCCGGGGCACCGTGGCTTCGTTTGTGAGGGCATATTAATTGTCATTTCATATATCATGAATAAAGACCTTGGACGTTTTCTCGCATTTCAAATCTTATGCTCCTTTTTCTTTCTTTCCTTTCTTTATATTGCAAAACAGCTGTATTTACACACACTCACCCATACAGGTTTCAATCCACTCTGGATCTCACTGGTAACGACTCTGCTACTGCCAGTTATGACTTCGAAAATCCGATCAACTTAGCCGAAGACGAAGGTGAAGATGATTGCGAAGTGCCTGGCGAGCTTGCAAGACTGTTACTCCAGGAAGAGAGGGCAATTCAACCACATGAAGAGCCGGTGGAAACGATAAATCTGGGTACTGAGGCAGATAGAAAGGAGGTTAAGATTGGTGCCAACCTAGAGCTCAGCGTGAAGCAACGGTTGACTCAAATGTTACATGATTATGTGGAGATCTTCGCCTGGTCCTACGAAGACATGCCCGGGTTGGATACCGACATTGTGGTCCATCATTTGCCTACCAAGGAAGACTGCCCTCCGGTTAAGCAAAAGGTTCGCCGTATGCGTCCAGAGATGTCCGAAAAGATCAAAGCCGAGGTTATGAAACAGTTTGATGCCGGGTTTCTTGCAGTAACTTCTTACCCCCAGTGGGTTGCCAATGTGGTGCCGGTACCGAAGAAGGACGGAAAGGTCAGAATGTGTGTCGATTACAGGGATCTGAACAGGGCCAGCCCCAAAGATGACTTCCCCTTACCTCACATTGACGTTCATGTTGACAATACTGCTCAGCACAAGGTGTTCTCTTTCATGGACGGTTTTTCAGGTTATAATCAGATCAAGATGGCTCCTGAAGATATGGAAAAGACTACCTTTGTTACTCAGTGGGGCACCTTCTGCTACAAGGTCATGCCATTCGGGTTGAAGAATGCTGGGGCAACCTACCAACGTGCCATGGTTGCTTTATTTCACGACATGATCCATCATGAGATAGAAGTGTATGTCGACGACATGATCGCAAGGTCCCAAACTGAGGAGGAACACCTTGATCATCTGCAGAAACTGTTTGACCGTTTGAAGTTGTACAAGCTGAGATTGAACCCGAACAAGTGCACCTTCGGGGTAAGATCTGGAAAGTTGCTAGGCTTCGTTGTAAGTGATAAGGGTATTCAAGTGGACCCTGCCAAGGTTAAAGCTATTCAAGAGATGCCAGTTCCCAAGACAGAGAAAGAGGTCAGAGGCTTTCTAGGGCGTCTGAATTACATTGCCCGGTTCATCTCACATCTAACTGCTACTTGTGAACCAATCTTCAAGCTACTGAAGAAAGATCAGGTAGTACGTTGGAATGATGAATGTCAGGCCGCTTTTGATAGAATCAAAGAGTATCTCCAAGAACCACCCATTCTTATGCCACCGGTTGAAGGGAGACCTCTGATATTATACCTGACAGTACTTGACAGCTCAATGGGGTGTGTGCTGGGGCAGCATGACGAGTCTGGCCGAAAAGAGCATGCCATTTATTACCTTAGCAAAAAGTTTACCGACTGTGAGACCCGATACTCACTGCTCGAGAAAACTTGCTGCGCTTTGGTATGGGCTGCTCGCCGGCTGAGACAGTATATGCTGACTCACACTACCTTGTTGATCTCAAAAATGGATCCAATAAAGTACATATTCGAGAAGCCTGCTCTGTCCGGGAGAATAGCAAGATGGCAGATGATCTTAACAGAATACGACATCCAGTACACGACCCAGAAAGCTATCAAGGGGAGTGTATTGGCAGACCACTTGGCACATCAAGCAGTAGACGACTATCAGTCAATGAACTTTGAGTTTCCGGACGAGAGCATCATGATTGTGACTGATTGTGAAGTACCTGGACCGGATGAAGGACCTGAGGAAGGATCCCGATGGTCTATGCACTTTGACGGAGCCTCCAATGTTTTGGGTAACGGTATCGGCGCTGTGATCATATCCCCTCAAGGCACTCATACTCCACTCACTTCCCGGCTATGTTTCAACTGCACCAACAACATGGCGGAGTATGAGGCATGCATCATGGGACTTCAAGCTGCAATCGACTTAAGGATCAAGTTTCTGAGTGTCTTCGGAGATTCCGCTCTCGTGATCAATCAGATCAAAGGCGGGTGGGATACGAAACATCTGAACCTGATTCCTTACAAGGAATGTGTGTTGACTTTGATCCCCCATTTCACAGAAATAACCTTTGAACATTTCCAAAGAGAGGAGAATCAGCTGGCGGACGCGTTAGCTACGATGTCTTCTATGTTCAAAGTCAAGTGGGACAATGAGGCTCCCCATGTCATCATCTGGAAACTGGACGAACCAGCATATTGTTGCGATCTTGAGGCTGAGGTAGTGACTGAAAAACCTTGGTACCATGAGGTGAAGAGATACTTGGAAGCTCAGGAATACCCTGAAGGTGCATCTGTCAACGATAAGAAGTTTCTGAGAAGGTTCGCAGCGAAGTTCTTCCTTAGTAACGACATTCTGTACAAGAGAAACCATGATTCGACCTTACTGCGTTGTGTGGATAAGACTGAAGCAGAAAGGATACTGGCGGAGCTACATGAAGGTACCTTCGGGACACATTCCAGTGGACATACCATGGCGAAGAAAATCCTTAGGGCAGGATATTACTGGTCCACAATGGAAGCTGATTGTTACCAACATTCTCGGACATGCCACAAGTGCCAGATTTATGCAGATAAGGTGCATGTTCCTCCAGTCCCTCTGAATGTCCTGACTGCACCTTGGCCTTTTGCAATGTAGGGCATAGATATGATCGGTGAGATTAAACCTACGGCATCCAATGGGCATCGCTTCATCCTAGTAGCGATCGATTATTTTACAAAGTGGGTTGAAGCAGCTTCTTACGCCACTGTGACCAAGAATGTTGTGGCACGGTTCATTCGGCATAACTTGATCTGTCGATACGGCGTCCCAGAAAGAATCATTACGGACAATGGTACCAATCTCAATAACAAGATGATCACTGAGCTCTGCGAGCAATTCAAAATACAGCACCACAATTCTTTTCCTTACCGACCGAAGATGAATGGGGCTGTAGAAGCAGCGAATAAGAATATCAAGAAAATTGTGCAGAAGATGACAATGACCTATAAAGATTGGCACGAGATGTTACTGTTTGCTCTACATGGGTACCGTACCTCAGCAAGGACGTCAACTGGGGCAACTCCTTTCTCCTTGGTCTACGGTATGGAGGCAGTCTTACCGATCGAAGTGCAGATACCCTCTCTCCGGATAATGAAGGATGCAGATCTGAATGAAGACGATTGGATCCAGACACGACTTGATCAGCTAAACTTAATTAACGAAAAGAGACTTACTGCTATCTGTCATGGTCAGACGTACCAAAAACGGATGATCAGGGCATTTAACAAGAAGGTCAGACCACAAGAATATCAAGTTGGGGATCTGGTAATCAAACGTATAATCCTTCCTCAGAGTGATCCAAGGGGCAAATGGACCCCTACATATGAAGGGCCATTTGTGGTTAAACATGTGTTCTCAGGAGGAGCCATGATCCTAACAACCATGGATGGTGACGACCTTCCTCACCCCGCCAATGCTGACATAGTAAAAAGATACTACGCATGACAAAAGACCCGCTAGGTTGACATACCTAGGCAAAAATTAGGGCTTCCCGGCGAACCAAAAGGGTTCGGGCAAAATGAAGGGATGAAATGAAAAAAATCTGTACACCCGGCAAGTCGAAAACCTGAAAAGGCGGCTTGGGCAAAAAGGGGTATCCCGGTGGACTGAAAACCCGAAAGGGCGGTCCAGGCAAAAGTTAGGGATAAAGCGTAATACTATGTCGCGTTGGATCACTTTGCATCCAGAATCCGGTATCAACATCAAGTTCAAACGACATCGATCAATCAGCTTCATCTTCGTTTAGGTCATCAAGTGATGAGACGCTCGAAGATATAAAGGCGATAGCAGAGTTGAAACCCAGTGGGATTATTCTTTTCACATAACTGTTTTGTTTTCCCTTGTACAAATTGTATAAACTCTCTTATTCGGCGGCGTTCTCTTACTAGGACGTCAGCCTCTTGTACATAAAGCGCCTATTTACAGGCAATTCAAAAATCAATACAAATTCACTTTTCAGATAAATTACCAATTGGTTTTTCTTTTCTGTTGTTGTTTTGCGAAGAACGTCCAAGGTTCAATTTGTGATATATGCATTTGACAATAATTGCTAACTCATAAATATTTGCATACGAAACAAGGGATTAATTACGGGTAATATTAGAAACAGGGGCAATAATGAGTGGTCTAAGCGATCTAATTGCTCTGTCCACCAAGGTACCAAGGTAAGTTCAGTCGAAGAACATAACCAGTATACCTTAATTCCCCAGAGAGTAAGCCAGCAAGTTAGTGCACTCTCCCCAAGCAAAGCTATATTATCAGCCTTAAGGAAGTTTGGTATCCCCCGCAGATCTCAACATTCCTCAGCGCAGTATACGAACATCCCTAACAAGCATCCCCGGCAGTCTTGATCTAAGATTGTTCCCCGGCGGTATACCAAGCATTCAGTGGAGTCACTTCCCCAGTATATCTCAAAAGTTCCCCAGGAGAGTCCAATCAAGACTTCCCCAGGAAAGTTTGAATCCACCTCCCCAGCAGTAAGCTTATCCCCAGTAGATTCTGGAAGCTTATCCCCGTAGAACACGAACGCGTCTCCCGGCTTTATTCAAAGGTTATTTCCCTACCAGGGTATAACTGGGTTATCCTCAGCCAAAAGCCACGGAAAGATCGTCCTCGGCGAAGTCTTCCTATCCCCAGCGGAGTCTATTAACACTTCCAGCATAACAATGGTATCCCCAGCGGAGTTATCATTATCTCAGCAAAGCACCTCTCTCTCCACAGAGCATTTTCCCCAGCAAGATCGCTAGAGTAATTTGTTCCCCCGCAGAGTAATCTATTCGCCAAGTTTAATACCCAACGGAGTCATCTTCCCCTACCGGTATTCTTGCAACCATCATCCCCAGCGGAAACAAGAAGCACTATTCTTCACCATCAGCCCAGGAGTTTACTTCCCGGCACCCGTCAAGAATATATTTTCCTAGACGAAAACATACATTCAAAAACATCACATACATC
The DNA here is from genome assembly GCA_948472305.1 of Vicia faba. NCBI lineage: Eukaryota > Viridiplantae > Streptophyta > Magnoliopsida > Fabales > Fabaceae > Vicia > Vicia faba. The sequence goes on from OX451739.1 coordinate 1,452,317,901, forward strand.
ATGATACAGGCATAAACGCATCATATCTTACAATCTCATTTATGTTGAGAACATCATTGCTTGATCCATATCATGCATTGCATATGACTGACCTTTACCTTTCAGGAAAGATCCAGTTGAGTTCTCAGCTATGTCCAAGATTTTTGTCTGGTTCAGTTAAATCGACCCTAAGATTTTCCTGATTCTTATCCAGTCAAAGGCCTTCTCTGGTTCAGTCAGATCGACCCCAAGATCTCCCTGATTCTTATCCAGTTGAAGATATTCCAAGACCTTGCCCGGTTCAGTTAAATCGACCCTAAGATTTTCCTGATTCTTATCCAGTCAAAGGCCTTCTCTGGTTCAGTCAGATCGACCCTAAGATCTCCCTGATTCTTATCCAGTTGAAGATTCCAAGACCTTGCCCGGTTCAGTTAAATCGACCCTAAGATTTTCCTGATTCTTATCCAGTCAAAGGCCTTCTCTGGTTCAGTCAGATCGACCCTAAGATCTCCCTGATTCTTATCCAGTTGAAGATTCCAAGACCTTGTCCGGTTCAGTTAAATCGACCCTAAGATTTTCCTGATTCTTATCCAGTCAAAGGCCTTCTCTGGTTCAGTCAGATCGACCCTAAGATCTCCCTGATTCTGATCCAGTTGAAGATATCCCAATACCTTGCCCTGGTTCAGTCAGATCGACCCTAAGATCTCCCTGATTCTTATCCCAGTAGAAGACATCCAAGATTCTCTCATCGTTCCTGTTGAGGTAGTAATCGCCCAAGGTTCTCTCACCGTCCTGTTGAGGTAGTAACCATTCCTGATTCATTCATAACCTTTTTGAAGCTCCAGACTCGATTCCTGTAACCAGTCAGGGCGCATCTATATAAAGAGTTTGAAGACCAGCTCCTGTAACAGGCCAGGTAATCATTTTTCTTTTTCAGGTACGCAAGTTCTCGCTAAGGAATCTCTTACGCGATCGACACCCAGATGGCATCTATAAGCCCATCCACCTATCCATCAATCTCCAAATGGCATCTGTAAGCCCATTCCCATCATCACACTGCTAACATGTGAGCGCAAATTTCTGGGCACTCTAGTGTTCAATCATCTTCCACCTTCGGATTACGAAAGGCCCGTCAGCCAATCTACATCCTCAGGTCTAAGAAGATTGAACAGGGGCAACTGTTATACCCCAAAATTTGCCCTCCCATATTCTTCAAAATTTGCCAAGGTCAGGCTTCAAAATCTCCCAAGGGTTGCACAGTCCAATAGCCTCCTAACAGTCAAAAATTAGGGTTTTGGTTCTGGCAAAGAAGTTGAAGTTTCCAAGGGTCCAATCAAGTCCCACATGCCTATAAACATTGTCAAGCATCCATATGCCAAGTTTCAAGGCTCACAGCACAAAATTGCACAGTCAAAAACCCTAATTGCCCAACAGTCAACTGCAGGGGCAAAATGGTCATTTGACAGTCAAAAGTCAAAAAATTTGGTCAACATCTTATTTTGAAGCCACAAACATCATTTGATCAATTCTTGATCATGATTTCACAAGCATGGCTTAAAAAGTCTCAAGATGCAAAAGTTTCTATATATGGACAATTGGAAAAGTCAACTGCAAATTGACCAAGGCATAACTTCCACATGGTTTATCAGAAAAATTCCATCCAAAGCTCATTTTGAATAGAATCACATTTCCTACAACTCATCTTCACACTTCAAGTCCAAGAAATGCTCTCACAAAAAGTTATCAATTTCAACATTATAGGTCATTTTCAAAAGTCAACAAAAAGGGACTTTAAGTCAAAGACCATAACTTGAGATTGGTAAATCAAAATGACATGGGACCAAAGGCATTGGGTATAGGACTTCAATACCTTTCCAAAATGTCCAAGAACATGATCAAAGCTTAAAAATTGAGCAAGATATGCCTTGTGGAAGTTGGGAAATTTTTGGGAATTTTGAAAAGTCAATTTTGCTTCAAATGCCTCAAAATTGCTAATGGGCCTCAATTTCTTCCAAGAATCATCACCCAAAATCTATGCACGACCCATTGACCCAAAGGGGAGTTATTTTCTTATTTTTTATTAATTATTTGAATTTTTAATGTTATTAATTCACTTAATTAAAATTAAATATGAAAAAATACTAAAGCATGTATTTTAAATCTTTTTATGCAGCTAATAGGTCCATCACAAGCTCAAGATTTCGTGCATACTGAAAAAGGAAAGAATCATTCATGATTTGGCATATTTGGCATGAAAAAAGATTGAAAAAGATACCATTGAAATCAAATCTCAAAAGCATTGAATACATGGTTGTTGGGCTTGGATTGTTGACCTAAATCATTCCATATACATACAGAAACCTAACCCTAATCACAAGAAAAAAAAAGTTGCGCTAAGACAAGAGAATAACATTGCAATTTTTGACCAAAAATTTGGAAACTGAAAACTGTATTGTAGGGTGTTTCAAGGCCTAAGAAGCGTTCCAATAGCTTGCTTACTCATCCAGGAATCGTTCCCAATCAAAACCACAACCTCTAACCTCAAGAATTGGTAGAATGAAGCCGCCCTGTTCTTGATATTTTTCATATTCGTACTTTGATTTACATGTATTTTCCATACATTTGAATGTTTGTTTTACACTAATATGATCATGCTAAAGCTAATGGTACCATTGAATTGAGTTTATATGGCCTGTACGAGAAATTACCATGAGAGCTTTCTAGGGTTTCAGGGACTTTGAAAGAGGGCTTCGTTCCTTTGGAAAAATTGGCCAACCACGCCTATACCATTGGAATCAGGATCTTCTAACGATCTAAAACCACACCTCACGCTCAATTTATGATGAACCAGGCTCTAATCGCTATTTTTGAATATTGTAGTTAGTGGGGGTTTAAAACCCCCGCTATTTGATGTTAGTTTCAGGTAAAACGAAGAAGCAGGGGAGAAGAAGGTGTACGTGTCCCTGGATGACTGGCTCATTTGAAATTTTGGCGCGTGATATACCATGAGCGTGCTTTTCTCTTATATTATTTGTGTCCCATATTAATAACAAAGAGCACAAACAGCGCAGCTGGCAAAGGATTGACATGGTAAACATAGGGGCCTGGGTTCGATTACCAGGTCCCCCACTTTGTTCTATAATTTTTCTTGTAATGCGTTCCTGTGCAGTGTACTCCCAAGAGAGCATCATACAACCTCACCATCTAAGCTGCCACACGTCCAGCAACATCAATCCAAGGGCCAGCATAGGAGGACTACCCTAGACGCTAGTCAAGCATTCTACACGTGACCATGGAAAAGTCAACAGGCCTTGAATCTGTTGGGCCAGACTACTCATCAAAAGCCCCCAAATTGGGCAGACACCCCCCAAAGTTTGTATATCTTTTAATCTCTTTTCTTTTCTTTTCCTTTTTCTTTTAATTTAATTCTTTTGATCATTTTTTTATTTTATTTAATTCACTTCAGATAATTAATTTTCATATAAAAAACAAAAAGATCAGAAAATCATAAAATAAAAATATGCCTTTATTTAATATTTAATTCACTAACTATTTTGTAAATAAATTTTGTTAATCAATTTAGTTTTAATTTAGGGTTTAAATTTTAATATTTTCTTAATAACCAAAAAATATAAAAATTAGGGTTTCTAGCATTTTTACTCTTTTTTCTCAATAATTGAATTTTTCTTCTTATTATTATTAATTACTAATTATCTTGTAAATAAATATGCAATTAATTAATTAGGTTAAATTAGGTCAAACTTAAACATTTTTTTTAAAATTAAAAACAATTTAGAATTAAGGTTTTATTTAACTTTTAAATTTCAATTAATTCTCTTTAATTTCATAAATACAAAAAACATAAAAAACAAGTTCTTTTCTTTATTTAATTTAATTAATTCATTAATTGTAATGTAATTTCTTTAAAGGGTCCAACGCCCTCACACCTTCAATCATAATTCCATTTCGCGCGTTTGCTTTTTATTTCCTTTTTAAATTTCATGTAATTGCCCCAAAGCTTTGTAATAGATAATTAGGATATTTATTTTCTATATTTTATTCAAATCGGGTCTTGGTTTAATTTGGCGATGTAGACCCGCGCCTTGTAATAGCGTAGGACTTTTACTTTCCGCTCTTTAAATTCCCGCACCTTTTAACTGTTAATAATCACATGAAAGAATGTATGCTCAAATAAAATCAACGCGTAGCTCACCAATGCATGATCAAGACAAATATAACTGAAAATGACACACAAATCACACACCACTCCTAGGGTACGCCTCACAGTTGCCTTGCCCCTCGAAACGTGGTCGTCGAGTAGAGGATGTTTTAGTAAGTCCTCATGTCCATGAACATGGCATGGGGGTAGCTTCTAAGGTATCCTCCTATTACTCTGGTGACCACACTGTCCCTAAATCTTCGAATTGACCCGAACACCTCCAACGGTGGTGCTACCTATCTCTCAATGGTGGGATGGCACTACCTTAAGGACATTTACACAGACTAATTCCTTAGGGTAGGTAGATGACTCGTAGATACTTGCTCTAATTCAAAACAAATCAAAAAAACTTCTTTTCACACCGACACTTTGCAAAAAGCTTTCAAAAACAACTTTTCAAACACTCTTGAGGACTGATACAAGAGTCGAACTGAAATTTTAAACGAAACTTTTTCAAACCCACTCACCTTGAAAAGCAAACAAATATTTTGAAAACACAAATGAGCAAGTATCTAAGAGCCCATGGATAACCATGGATAGAAAGGGTGCTAACACCTTCCCTTTCTATAAATCTACCTCCCGAACCGAGAACTAATCTCAATAAGGAATTTTTCTGTGCTTTTGTCCTTTCCATGTTGGAGAAAATAAAAGACGGTGGCGACTCTTGCTTCCGCGACATTTCGCGAACCAGCGTTAAACAGTCAGTTCCAGATCCACCGATCACAATAAGTATGCTTCAATCATTACAAAATGGTACTAATAAAGTGCATTAAAGTCATTACAACTTTGATTTTATTCTCCGAGTTTGGGCAACACTCATTTCTCCAATCTTTTCCTTCTTTGGGTCATACATTTTATGGTTCAATGCATCATTTGAGTTATATTCTTTAACTGTATTGTCATTCTCGACTCTTTCAGGTACCATAATTATCCTTCCTATTTAATGTTCATTTTTCTCTTTTTGTTGCCCTAGTTATTTCCAAAAGGAAAACATACCTACAAACATAAAAAATGCACCCAAAAACAATAACTCATCTTGTGCTATTGGGATAATGAACCCAGGAATGCTAGGCATTAACGAACCCATTGCAAACCTTATCGTACTCAGGGATAGTTCTGGGTATGGTGAGGGTTTTATCTAAGATGGCAGTGAACCCTCTAGTTTTCATTATGTTAGAGATGTATATGATTCCTATGAAGGATATGAAGATATGAACCATGATATCCCCGTTATTAGGGAAGTGTATGGTTCTTCACTTCACCAAGGAGGTTTCTAGAGGATAAGAGGGAAGTGTCCACTACTCAATTAACTTTTACAATAGGTGGTATTCAAGAGGGTTGTGAGACACTTTCTATGACCATCATCGTTATTCCTAGAATTTTGATACTTGGGTCCCTCAACATCTCTTGGATGAAGTAATGATTTAGTCTAGATGACATGGCACTAGAAAGTCTGGAAATAATGTTTTCTCTAGTGTTCTTCTCTATTGGGACGTGTAAGATTTTAAAGGACTCAGACTTTTCTAGTTTTTCCTTAGTCAAGGTAACATATCATTGTAAAAAAGGGTGTTCAGTTTGAGTATCCCTCTTGATTGAAACACCATAAGAGATGAATATGTTTTTAGTCTAATGTTTTCCCCCGTCTTGGAAGCCAATGTGAATATGGAAATGAGAACTTCATACTTGGCTTAATTATTGGTGATCGGAAATTCAGAGAGTAGAGATACCTCAGTTACTAACTGTTGTACCCTAAAATTTCCCTATCCTTTCCTCAAGGAATCACCCTGGATCCTCAAGTTTGCTTCCATTCAATTCCAAGCCTTGAGCATCAACTTTTCAAGAAAATCACTCACAAGGGCAAAATGGTCATTTGCATGCTGAAAGGTCAAACTTTGACTTTTGGATCAACATCAAATCTCAAAAATCATATTTTATCAAGACATGTTGGAATAGGAAGTTTGTTTCATCTAAAAGTTCAAAAGCCAAATTTACTATGGAAAAGCAAAATTTCTAAATACTTGGGATCTTTCTAAGTATTTAAGAAAAATGACACTTCAGAACTTCTAAGCCAGCCTCCAAGCAAGGGGCAGTCAGAAGTTATAAACATGGTTCAGAACATGGCCTTCAGTCAGAACATGGCTCTTCAGCATTTACGCAAGTTCAGTCAGAGTTTGCTAGGGTAATGCAAAGAAGGTATTAAAGCATGATACAAAACCCGGAAGCTCCTCCAGGACATGCTGGAGCCAGAAGGTAAGTGGATCAGAAGATTGGATGCTATGCTGAAGCAGAACTTCTAACTCAGAGTTTTCAAAGGTAAATCGAAAGAAGTTACAAAGCGTACTGCCAGGTTACTGGAAAGCCTGAGGATCTTTCAGAGCTTGCTGAGGCAACAGGATACTAAGATCAAAACTTGGGTGCGTTGTTCTAGACTACGCTGAAATGGAACTTCTGGCCCAGATTTAAGCAATGATGCAAAATCTCCCATTTCAGGATTTCTGATTTTGACAAATCTCATCATCATTTAATGCTCATTAATGCTCGCAACCACTTTTGAGTCTTTGTCCAAAGGATCTCTCCACGTGTAGCATAGAAATACTTTTGTACAGAAATAGGTAAGGGTCCATGCACTACTTTTCGCTTGTGGGTTCACTTTTCCTTAATCCCTGCTTGCTAATCTAGCCTAGGCTAAAAACTGTCAACTATCACACCTTTTTCGAGCTTTCTTCAAGAACAAGTCAGCATCTAGCGTATGATGTTGGCGCTACTTGACATTTCAAACCCACAAAACCTTTGCCTATAAATAGAACACTATTGGCCACTGAGAAAGTGAGGGTCCAGAAATTTTTTGTGAAAGAAGTCGAAAGTTTGAGCAAGAAAAACCTTGAATCTCTGCCAAAATTCCTAGAGTTTCAAAAACTGTAAACACAGCACACAAAAGACTGTTAACTTTGGATCCCTTGCCTTCAAACTCCCTTTGCTCTCAAATATTTCTTGACTAAAAACCATCCATACAGTTTCTGATCCACACGTTGGAAACTGCCATAACTTCTGTATTCACACTACTACATACTATCCATCCATTCATTCAAAGAAGTTAGAACATCACCCCCTTGCCATCCCCAGAAGTTGGAAGCTTCCAGCTTACTGAGTAGGTGAAGGAGATTTTCAGAGTGTCATCAGAATTGAGGTTAACTCCAGCTCACTGAACTTCTTCCTGCTGCAAGGTAAGTTTCTGCTGACTCTTACCACATTACTCAAGCATTACCAGATTTACATGCTCAAAAATACAATGTAGATATTGTGTTTCTGATGTTGTACATACTTTGAGATTTTCACGCATCTGTCTGCTTAAGTAGAGAATGAATCAGTTCAGAACTTTCTTGAAGAAACTAGAACTCATAATTAGGATTAGAGAATGCATACTTGCCTCTGATTTATGATTCTGATATTTCTTATTTCTGAAACACTATGACACCTACTGTAACTGTTCTATGCATGTCTTCTATTTTTTGTGGAGAAATAACCAAATTGCAGATGTTCTGACTAGCATAGAGAGAAAGACCAAGTTATGCTAGTAGCACTAGGATTTCTGGAGTCTGTTTATGACTATCAGTTTCAAAACTTCTAAAAACTATTGCACCCCCAGTGGGTTCAGAACTTCTGACTTTGTACATTTTCACTAACAGGTTTCTGTTTTACATTGTGCCAGGGTCAGAACTTCTGACTCCATTTTAATCAGCAATACGCTGATTCTTTTTTCTTTCCTAACCATTATTGCTATCATTTTCTATTTTCATTAACCAGCAAACATCAAAAATATTTCTTTCACACTTTATTCTATTTCTTAAAAACAAAAGACCAACAATATTTTCTTAAAAAAAACAAAACAAGTCCATTTCACATTTTTTGTACATTCCTATGCATTTCAATATGGTTGTAATAGTAAGTTAGGACTTTATTTTCATCTGCAATCCCCATTCATAAACTTGTACCCCCATCCCCTAAATACTGTAATAGCGTAGGACTTTACATTTCTGCAATTTATCGCTTTCAAATGTAAATGCTAGTAATTAGGGTGTGTATGGCAAGATATGAAAATTAACAAATAGATCACCCTAATCAAGACTAAAATGCATGCAACCAAACACACTTGCACACATGCACCCTTAGGGTAATTCCACTTGTTTCTTTATAAAAATGGCCATGTTATGCATCTGGGATGTCTTAGCACAAACAAATCGAAAAAATACAAGATCATAGTCCTTCGATGACGCTGTCATAGTTACCTTTCAAAATGATCTTAGTCCCTAAAGAAAAGTGCTAAGTCATCTCACTACATTGCTAATCATGGCTATACGATGACCCAATGTCTGTCCCTTCACATCCAACGATGGGGCTTCTTACCAAATCAATGGTAAGATAGCAATATCTAAAGGAGGAGGAAAATCATATCTAAGACCCTTTGAGTAGGTTGGTGCGCTCTCAGTTACTCGCTTGCTCACAACAAAAACATTTTATACACCCACACTTTCATTTTGAAATATTTTCGAAACAAACACTTTGTATATGTTCTTATAGAAACGAGAATCATTACAAAGTTATATTTTCAAAATACTTTCAAAAACACATCTCACAAACACATATTTGAACTATTTTCGAAACAAACACTTTGTATACACTCTTATAGAAACGAGAATCATTACAAAGTTACATTTTCAAAATACTTTCAAAAACACACACCACAAGCACATTCAAACAAAAGCAAATGGTCTAGCAAGTAACTAAGAGCCCGTGGAAAACCATGGATGAAAAGGGTGCTAATACCTTCTCTTTTCATAATCTACCCCCCGAACCCGAGAAAACATCTCTAAAGGTCTTTCTTGTGCTTTTTCGCCTTTCCTTTTTGGATAAAAGAAAAGTCGGTGGCGACTCTTGCTAAACCGCAACATTTGCGATAAAATGCAAAACCTCAAGTCAGTTCTCCCACCGTATCACAGAACTGGCGACTCTGCTGGGGACTATGGAATATAGAAGTGGGGTTACCTTAGGGTTAGATCACCTTTACTCGCTTTCATTATTTGATTTGTGTGCTTTATGTTCAGTTCTTTGTATTGGGTTTTCTTTGATCCTCCACCCGGATCTGGGACACCTTTTTAGGTAAATAGCAATAGATTATGGAGACTGTACGGCGTAGACCGATATGGTTGAGACAATGGCTATGTTAGTGTGACGCATTTGTGGATACCGGTATCCCTCATGGTGAATTGAGGAGAATACGGGGCCGCTGAGCGGCGTCATGAAGCACTAATTGACTTTAGAACCTTAGTTGAACAAACTTGGCCATTAGGATGTAGTGAGATAGTCGATTTCGGTGTAGAGATGAAAATTGGTTTATACTCGATACTACACTCATTGAGGCTAGACTTTTGGGATATCTCGGCCGCAAGAAAAGATTTTTGTGCTGAGATAATACCTAAGAGAAAGGTCGGTGATATTGAGATCCTTTAGAACCCGATCACTTTTTCTAGGACAGGTTGAGTCAACCAAACTTCAAAAGGGTACTTACCTACAAAACTCATGCAAGCCTAAAACATAGGGACTTGTTTGTTGTGTGTGTATATATTTACTTATACATAAACATCATAAACATCATGAACATCATACGCATGCTCACTAACCATTTCAAGGATTTAGAAGTTTATCTTTGTTTTTGTTTTGTAGGACATGAACTCTCTCCGAAGAAACACCATCTGAATCAACTTTGTAAAAGCACACCCTCAACTTAAAGAGCTATTGTTGTACCCAAAATTTTTCCCTCCCATATTTCTCAAAACATTTCAAGTGAAGTCCTCAAATTGCTCAAGGGAGTCCAAGGGTTGACCAAACAAACTCTCTCCTAAGGCAGTCTACCTCAAATTAGGGTTTCAGTTTGCATCAAGATGTTTGAATCAAAAGGGTCCCAAATTCTCACTATTGTCCTAATATGTTTTCAAGACATCCATGTCAAGTTTCAAGCCTTGCAGAGAAAGTTTGCTCAGTTAATTGCTCAAAGGCCTGAAAATCGACCATGTTACGGAAAAAGTCAACTGTGGCCCACATACAGTCAAACTTCAAGATTTTTGGTCAACATTCTCATTTTGAAGTGTTATTCATCATTTGATCAAGGGTTGATCATGATTCCTCAAGGATTGCCCACAATTCATCAAAACCCAAAAGTTGCTAAAATAGGGTTTTGTAGGAAAAGTCAACCCAACTTTGACCAAGTATAACTTTCTTATACTTTATCAAAAATGACCCATCCAATTCTCATTTTGAATAGGATGAAATTGCCTACAATTCATCTTCATCTCCCAAGTTCAAAATATGCACTCACCAAAAGATGTGAATTTGGACATTATAGGTCATTTTGAAAAGTCAAAAAAACACCTTTTATGTCAAAGCCTCATACATGAACATGGAAGACTCAATTGAGATTAGAATAAAAGGGTTACTTAGAGGACATCTTGATATTTCTAAAAAGTCCAAGAACACATCTCTAGGGTCAAAATTGAAGAAGTTATGCATTGGTAAAGTTGACTCTTTTTGCAAAATTGCCAAAAGTCAAATGTGGCCAAAATTGCAATTTTTGTCAAATGGGCCCAACTTTTTATGCTTGCATTGAGTTTGTAACATGACCCACGATCCATGATCCTTCCCATCCGTCATTCTTTTATTTTTGGCATTTATTTTGATTTTATTTCAATTAAATCAAACAAAATCAAAATAAAATCATGAAAAATCAAAAACTAATCAAAGCTTGAGATTTTGTGCATGTTTCGGCCTATTATACAGCTGGAAAGAGAATCAAATCGTGCAAGCTTCATTTGGACACAAAAAGATTGGATTTGGCTTGATTTGGAAATATTTGCATAAGGATCAAATCTTGAATCAATGATCTTAATTGAGGAAGATTTGAAACAAGTTTGTAACCCTAATTTGTTCTAGGGTACATAAGGAACATGTGTAGACCAAAAGCAGGGGGATTGGAGGCGTGTAAACAAGAGAGCAAGTTTCAAAAAATTGGAAAAAAGTGGCACACTGATTTCTAAGTTGCAGACCAATTCAAAGCGTTCTAAACATCCCAAACGTTTGCTGGACATCCCAGGAACGTGTTGCGATCATTAACAAACCTCCTAACGTCCAGAATAACACTGTAAGTACCCCACGATTTTCACATTTTCTTAAAATTGTATATCATGATTCTGGCATAGTTAGCATGTTTTATTGATATATTCTTAATACTTGAGTCATTTGCAAACTACTGGTTACGTTTAATTTCGTTTTTGCTGACTATACATCAAGATGCCATAGTTAGGGTTCTTGGTTCGCTTTTGGGGTTTTTATGTACATGTACAATTGGCCATCGATAAGGGTACCATGATGCTCGTGAGGTTGCCACAAGTTGATTGGTACCATAGTTTTGCATTTATCACGCTTGTACAGGATTTTGGAGAGGTACAACGCTGTACCTACGCCCCTTTGTCCGTAGGTAAAAGTCCTGGATCTAAAACGACAGAGATGATGAGGAAGATGATAACGTGGCTCCCCATGGATGGTCCATTCAAATATGCGCGCGTTTTAAGATTATGCTTTTTGTTTTACCATATTATATTTCTTTGTCATTAACCATACAACTAACAAAGCCAGCCCAGCTGGCAAGCGTGCAATGGATAAATGCCAAAGGGCCTGGGTTTGATCCCCAGGTCCCCATATTTGCCTTATGTTTATTTTCTTTGCATAATCAGGCGTGCTAGCATCCAAGGCATCCACAATACGCCCTCAATATCCAACCAATCTGATCATCAAGTGCCAGATCTAAAGCTTCCCAATGAAGGTCCGTCATACGCCCAGTCAAGCTAGCAACACAGGATCTGGAAAGTCAACAGGGCCAGGCACTTTTGGGCCCAGAATTGCAAGTCTTACCCCCTATTTGCTAGCACACCCCAGGCCCATTCTATTTCTTTTCTAATTTCCTTATTTTAATTTCTTTTATTTAATTATTTTCTAACCACAAAATTAATTTCTTTTTTATAAAAAATCATAAAATAAAATTTCACAAATTTAGATTTAGGTTTTATTTTTATTTTCATCAAATTTAATTTAATATTGGTTAAATTTAATTTTAGGGTAATTCTAACTTTTTTGTAAATAATTTAAAATCAATTAGAAAATTAGGGTTTGTTCTTGATTTAATTTTTATTTCTTTTCTCAATAAAACAAAATCCAAAAAATAGGTTAAATTATTTATTTTTTTCTTAATTTAAATTAATTATTAATTAAGTTTTTATTTATTCAAGAAAAATCTTATTTTTTTTCAAAATAACACAAAAACCACAAAAAATGATTTTTCTTTTAATTAGGTTTAGTCGGGGTCAAAACCCTAATTCTCTCGTTTTCGTTTCATTGCGCGCGCTTATTATTTTTGCGATATTAATGTAATTGCTTACAGTATGTAATAGTTTAATTAGGATTTTCTTTTATTTATCGTTTTACGGGTTTTTGGCTATGTACTTAATCCCCTACCCCGAAGCCTTATAATAGCGTAGTTTTATTTCTCGCGTTTTAATTTTCGCAAATATTAACTGTTAGATGTATGTTAATAGGATTGTATGACAAGACTGCATGACAATTTAAAATGGCTAGCAAACCCTAAATGTGCAAAGATAATAACTGATATCAAATCACTCGCACATGCGCACTCCTAGGGTATACTCTCACTTCGGTTGCCTTCGATAAACGGTCATTAAGTATAGGGTGTCTTAGTGGTTGCCCTCTTGTCTAACAAAGATCAAAAGTCTCGTTCGGAAATGTTGCCTCGAATATGATCTTAAGACATTAGGGTTATTACTAAAACGTCCTAACATTGCTTTAGTGATCGTACGTCCCTTTCGAATTGACCCTTACAACTCCAACGACGATGCTACCTACTTATCAATAGTAGGATAGCGTTGTCTAAAGGAAATAAGAACAGAAATAATCTTTTTTCGAGTAGGTAGATGCTAGTAGGTACTTGCTTAAAATCAAACTTTTCACACCCAACACTTTTCAAACAAAGTTTTCAAAAACCCTTCGTAACACTCTTGAAGACAGAAGCAAGGGTTAAAACGAAGTAGAACAAAACTTTTCAAAACAAACACACATAAGCAATTTTAAAAGATGAGCTAGTACCTAAGAGCCCGTAGAAAACTACGGATAGAAAGGGTGCTAATACCTTCCCTTTCTATAATCTACCCCCCGTACTCAAAATCTCAAAAAAGGAATTTTTCAGTGCTTTTGTCCTTTCCAGTTGGATAAAATAAAAGTCGGTGGCGACTCTTGCTTACCGCGACATTTTGCAAACAAAAAACGCAAAACACAAACCAACATTTTCCAAAATAGTCGGTTCTGCCACCGTATCACAGAACTGGAGACTCTGCTGGGGAATATAATAAGTGGGGTATACCTTAGGATTTAGGTCATCATAAATTGCTTCTCTTGTTTGTTTTGGTTGCTTTACTTTTAAGGGTTTTGTATTGGAAGTTACTATAGATTCTAACCCGGATCTGGGGACACCTTTTAGGTAAGTAGCAATAAACTTTGAGGGAACTGTACGACGTAAACCGATACGGTTGAAGCAGTAGCTACGTTGATGTGGCATATTGGTTGGTATCGGTATCCCTTGTGGAGAAACAAGGAGAATACGGGTCCGCTACGTGGTGTCGTTAAGCATCAACTGACCTTAGAACCTTTAATCGACCAACTTGGCCATTAGAAAGTAGTGAGATAGCCGGCCTCGGTATAAAGCTGAGAACTGGTTGATAATCGATGCTACACTCATTGAGACGATACTCTCGAGATAGTTCCGGTCGTAAGAAAAGATTGCGTGAGCTGAAACCATGACCGATGGAGGATGGTCAGTGATATTGAGAACCTCTAGAACCCAGTTACTTTTGCTAGGATAGGTTGAAACCAACTGAACTTCAAGAGGGTAATACCTTTGACTCCATGCAAGCCTTAAAATTAAGGGCTTTTGTGTGAATTGTTTGCCTTTGCCATGCCTGTTATCTGTTATACTTGTCGTTTGTTCTACCATGACATCATGCATCATAACATAGCATGCATACTTCATTACACTAACCATTTCAAAGACCGAGGGGATTTATCTTTGTTCTGTTTTGCAGATTATGGCTTCCATGCGCAGAAATACCATCTGAGTTAACTTTGTGCAAATACCTGCTCAACTCAAGGAGTTAGCCTCAAGAGTTTTTGAGACTTCTAGGTTCATTAAGAGACATGGTCAGCTTCTTAGCCTGGTTACTTCAAAGTTTGATGAGCAGATGTTGAGTGTGCTTTTCCAGTTCTTCGATCTTGTGCATCATTGCTTTACGTTTCTGGATTATCAGCTGGTTCCCACTTTGGAAGAGTTCTATCACTTATTGGGCATATCCATCCTTGAGCAGATGCCCTTCACAGGTATGGAAGAGACTTCTAGACTAGAAGACATTGCCTCAGCTCTGCATCTAAAATAGGCTGATGTAATATCCAATTGGGAAACACAAAGCGGGGTTGAAGGTTTCTTAGCCAAGTTTCTGATAGATCAAGCTCAGCTATTCTGGGATAATTTGGATTTTCATGCTTTCGAAGACATCTTGGCTCTCCTTATCTATGGTTTGCTTCTCTTCCCGAATCCGGATTCTTTTGTGGATGTGAATGTTGTCAAGATTTTCCTTTCTCGCAATCATGTGCCTACTCTACTGGGTGATATCTTGCATGCCCTCTACACTCGTACTGTGCGAAGAAGAGGGACTCTTATGTGTTGTATGCCATTGCTGCCGAGGTGGTTTATTTCGCACCTCCCTAAGTCTGTGCCGAAGAACGAAGAAGGTTTGGGTTGGTCCTATAGAATAATGTCACTTGCCCATACAGACATTCTTTGGTGCTCCCAGGCTATGGAAGATACTGTTGTCATTGATCATTGTGGGGGATATCCTAATGTCCCATTGCTTGGAATCAGAGGGGGTATAACCTACAGTCCTTGTTTAGCTTTGCGACAATTTGGTCGTGCTCGGAGTGACGGTCCCCATGAGCTACTTCTTGAGGATATTGCCTTTGACAACAAGGAAGACATTAAGGAGCATCGCCGAAGGTTCATACGAGGTTGGGCATGGTGAACAAGTCTGACCCTCAAGAGTTGGAACCAAGGACTTCCATTCCTATGCAGCCTTACCTCCAATGGGTCCAAGCTCGTGCCCAGAAGCTTGGGATGCCCTACGAAGCCATATTACTTGTGATTATGGAGCCCACTAATGAAGAAGGCGTTGCTTACACGGTTCTCTATCCTTACATGCATATTGATCTTGGGGCATTGAAGAGGTTTTAGATTCAGCTAAAAGAGGAAAGGGATACTTACCGGGAGAAGTATCATGAGCAAGAAAGGAAGATTTTGAAGCTCACCAGGAAGCTCGAGAACGAAAAAGTGATCAATGACTACGTCAGCACGAAGGGGAAGCGTCCATGGGATTTTTGATTTTTGCTTTTCTAGTTTTAGATTTATTTTTTATTTACTTCTTTGTAACGCCTCAAAGGCATTGTTGAACCTTTTACAAGTTAATCTAATAAAGTTTGTTTATTTTGGTTTGCAAATTTAAATCTCCCAAAGTCTTTGAAATCATTACATACACATCCCATTATCATGCGCATCATTACAGGTACCATTACAGGTTTCTCATCTCCTTCGCTGTTTATTTCAGCAGAAATGTCTTCTGAAATGTCTTCCGATCAAGCCATTAAAGCTCTTCAGGCACAGAATGCCCAATTCCAAGAGATGTTCTTAAGCTTGGCTAAAGGGCAAGAAGATTTGAAGACTCTCATTCTGAAGGAGAAGAAGAAGAAGAAGAAGAAGAAGAAGAAAAAGGTGGTTCTCCTGAGTATGGGCAAAAGGTTTGGGAATAGGTTGCGACAGGAAGATGGTCTGATCTCTTTGTCCAAGGACGGGGAAAACCAAGAAGAAGAAAATGGCTCCAGTCATGTAGTCTCTGATAATGATACTGATTTTGATGATGAGCAATATCCTCCTGCCGAGGATCGGTACAAGCAACTAGAAGACCGACTGAGTGCTATGAAGGTTCAAAAGATCCCTGGTTTGGATTTCGGAGAACTGGGACTAGTATCAGGAGTGGTGATCCCTCATAAGTTCAAAGCTCAGTTTTTTCCAAGTACGATGGAGTATCCTGTCCAAAACTCCATCTCCGCTTGTATGTCAGGAAAATCCAACCCCACACTGCTGATAGAAATTTGTGGGTGCATTTCTTTCAAGATAGTCTGTTAGGGACTCAGCTTGAATTGTTTTATCAATTGGAAGGAGCCAATGTCCGAATCTGGGAAGACCTTGCTGCTACTTTTTACAGACATTATCAGTATAACGCCGACCTTGCTCCCATTCGTACTCAACTTCAGAGTATGTCCATGGGTGCAGGCGAGGGTTTCAAAGATTACGCTCAGAAGTGGAGAGACTTAGCTGGAAGAGTCCAACCCCCTCTGTCTGACAAGGAGTTGGTTGACATGTTACTGGGGACGCTATCTGGTCCATTTTTCAATCATTTGATCGGCAGTTCGTCATCTGGGTTTACTGAGTTGATTCTGTCTGGAGAGAGAGTAGAAGCTGGTACCCGAAGTTGTAAGATACAGAAGGATACTTCATCAAGTGCAGTGAAGAAGCCTTTCACTGGTAAGAAAGAAGCTACTGCAGTCTACGGCCCGAGGGGCCAAAGTAGACCTGAACACCGTCAAACGGTAAATACGGTAGTGATATCAAGACCCACAGTTGCTCCACAATGCAACAGTCAACAAAGGGTGGAAAGGCCACAAAGTCAGTACACTCGGCTTAATATGACCTTGTCCTAAATTCTACCACAGTTATTGAAAACCAACCTGGTAACTCTGAGGGAAGCCCCGAAGAACCCCAACACCACTTCTCCTTAATATAACCTGAATGCCCGCTGCGCCTATCACTCCGAGAGCCCAATTCATGATACAAACAACTGTTGGGCCTTGAAAAACAAGGTGCAAGACTTGATCGAAGCCAAAGAGATTGAGTTTGACACTCTGGAGAAGCCCAACGTCATAACTGCTCCCATGCCCAAACATGGTCATGGAGTAAATGTTGTGGACGATGATTTATTAGTGACCTCTGTGGAAGAAATTTCTACTCCTTTGACGATAATTAAGAAGAATTTGCTGATAGCCGGTTTATTTTCGGGCTGTGGTGAAGGTTGCCACATGTGTTCAATGTTGCCTGCTGGTTTCCACTTATTGAAATCAGGTGTTCAGTGCCTGATGGATAACAAAGAGATCATGTTTGAAAAGACTTTGATTCCGTTGGTTCCAGTTCAAGATGTTGCCATCATAACCATTTCAGCCAATCCTTCCAAGGTTTCCTTGAGAAAGTCTGTTAGGATTACATCCATCCCAAAAATTGCTCCGTTGATAATTACTGTCCCTGGTCCTATCCCATACACTTCAGACAAGGCCGTCCCATGGCACTATGGTCCTGATGTGTATTACCATGGTATTAAACAAGACTTTAAAAGTGAGGAAACTGATACTGATGTCAGCAATATTTTCGGGGCCAGCAAGGTCACCAGAAGTGGAAGACTCTTTTCTCCCGAGATTTCCCCTCCGACTGTTCAAAAACCTGTTGTCATTCCATCTGCTAGTACATCAACTACTGTTCAAGTTCTTACTCCAGTTATCACTCCTGTCGCCGAGCCATCTGAGACTCGGGGCAAAGAAATCACAGGTGAGCCTGCCCTAACGGAGGCGCCTATAAAAATTGTATTGGAAGCCTCTAAACAAGAGATAGAGGAAATTCTGAAGATTATCAAGAAGAGCGACTACAACGTAGTCGAACAGCTGGGGCAGACCCCGTCAAAAATCTCCATGTTGTCCTTGTTGTTATGTTCTGAAGCCCATGCAAAGGCTTTGATTGCCTTTCTCAAGACTGCACATGTGCCACAGGAAACTTCATCCGGTCAATTCAAAGATTGCGTAGCTAGTTTGACTGCCGACAATGGGCTAGGTTTCTCAGATGTAGATCTGACTGCTAAGGGAACGAATCATAACGATGCTCTGCGTGTTTCGATTGAGTGCATGGGCACCACTATGGCCCATGTGCTGGTGGATATCGGGTCCTCATTGAATGTTTTGCCAAAGAAAGCATTAGACCGTTTGGATTGTGAAGATTTGATTCTGAAGTCGAGCAATATTGTGGTCAGGGCTTTCAACGGGTCAAAAAGGATGGTGCACGGGGAGGTGGATATCCCTGTCAAAGTTGGCTCTCAGACTTTTGGGTCCACCTTCTATGTAATGGACATCAGACCATCGTATTCTTGCTTGTTGGGTCGTCCTTTGATTCATAAGGATGGGGCAGTGACTTCAACGCTCCATCAAAAGCTGAAATATCCGGTAAAAGGGAAGATTGTCATGGTACAAGGTGAAGAGGAGTATATGTTGAGTCATCTCAATTCCTTTCGATACGTGGAGATGGATGGGGAATTCATCGAAACACCTTGTCAGAACTTCGAAGAGGTCCCTCAGACTTTGGCGTCAGCTGAAGTTGCTACTGACAAACCTCTGATGAAGATGGCTTCTCTCAAGGATGCCAGGGCTGTAATTGAAAAAGGTGGGTGTACCAATTGGGGTCGGCTCCCCGATTTCACGCACAAAACTGACAAATTTGGTCTGGGCTTTACTACAGGGGCTCAAAGGGCTGTTAGGCGCGCACGAATTGGAAGACCTCCTCTGCATATCAGCAATCAGGGAGTAAATGCAATTGAAGATGATGAAGAGGATTCAGATATCGACAGCTAGATCTAACCAATAACTAATGGTGGATTAAGCAACTGGACGGCGAAGGACTTCATACCTGTTTCTTTTATTCCACAGTAATTGACTTTTATTTTAAGATTTGTAATAAATAGTTTGAAACTTTATGGCTCGGTGCCTTGCCCGAGGCACCTTGGCTTTGCTTGTGAGGGCTTATTATTTGTCATTTTCATATATCATTAATAAAGCATTAGTCGTTTCTTTCATTACAAATTTTGCGCTCCTTGTTTTTCTTTTATATCTCTCGCCCTATTAAAACATCTATTCTCTTACACACACTCACGTATCATAATGCAGATTCATATCCACTATGGATCCCATTGATAACAACTCTGCTACTGCCAGTTATGACTTCGAAAATCCGATCAACCAAGCTGAGAATGAAGGTGAGGATGATTGTGAGGTTCCTGGAGAACTTGCTAGACTGTTGCTACGGGAAGAGAGGGCCATACAGCCTCATAAAGAGCCAGTTGAATCAGTAAATTTGGGTACAGGGGAAGACAGGAAAGAGGTTAAGATAAGTGTGAATCTGGAACCTAGTGTCAAGCAGAGGTTGATATAAATGCTACGCGACTATGTTGAGATCTTCGCTTGGTCCTATGAAGATATGCCAGGTTTGGATACCGATATTGTGGTACACTGTCTGCCAACTAAAGAAGACTGTCCTCTGGTAAAGCAGAAAGTTCGCCGTATGTGCCCTGAGATGTCTGAGAAAATCAAAGTCGAGGTCATGAAACAGTTCGACGCTGGATTTTTAGCTGTCACTTCTTATCCACAGTGGGTTGCCAACGTTGTTCAAGTACCTAAGAAGGATGGTAAGGTACGGATGTGTGTGGACTATAGAGATCTGAACAGGGAAAGCCCCAAAGATGACTTCCCACTTCCTCACATCGATGTCCTGGTCGACAACATCGCGCATCATAAGATCTTCTCCTTCATGGATGGTTTTTCTGGCTACAATCAGATCAAAATGGCTCCCGAAGACATGGAGAAGACAACCTTCGTTACACAGTGGGGCACTTTCTATTACAAGGTAATGCCTTTTGGGTTGAAGAATGCTGGGGAAACGTATCAGCGCGCCATGGTCGCTTTGTTCCATGACATGATTCACCATGAGAATGCGGTTTATGTTGATGACATGATAGCAAGGTCCCAGACTGAGGAAGAGCACCTTGACCATCTCCAGAAACTGTTCAACAGGTTGAAGACATACAAGCTGAGGTTGAACCCGAACAAGTGCACCTTCGGGGTAAGGTCTGGTAAGCTGCTGGGTTTCATCGTTAGTGATAAGGGTATTCAGGTGGACCCTGCAAAGGTAAAGGCTATACAAGAGATGCCGGCTCCCCGTACAGAAAAGGAAGTTAGAGGCTTTTTGGGACGTCTGAATTACATTGCCAGATTCATTTCACATCTGACTGCTACTTGTGAGCCAATCTTCAAACTGTTGAAGAAAGATCACGTGGTAAAGTGTAATGACGAGTGCCATACCGCTTTCGAGAGAATCAAGGAATACCTTCAAGAACCGCCAATTTTGATGCCTCAAGTTGAAGGAAGACCTTTGATCTTATACTTGACAGTGCTGGATAATTCAATGGGGTGCGTGCTGGGGCAGCATGACGAGTCTGGCTGAAAAGAGCATGCTATTTACTACCTTAGCAAAAAGTTTACCGACTATGAGACTCGATACTCATTGCTAGAGAAAACTTGATGCGCTTTGGCATGGGCTGCTCTCCGGCTGAGACAATATATGCTGACTCACACCACCTTATTGATATCAAAGATGGATCTAATCAAGTATATCTTCGAGAAGCCTGCCTTATCTGGAAGAATAGCAAGATGGCAGATGATCTTAACCGAGTACGACATCCAATACACAACCCAAAAAGCAATCAAGGGGAGTGTATTGGCGGATCATTTGGCGCATCAGGCCGTGGATGACTACCAGTCCATGAATTTCGAGTTCCCGGATGAGAATATCATATTGGTGACCGAATGTGAAAAACCTGGACCGGATGAAGGACCTGAGGAAGGATCCCGATGGTCTATGTATTTTGATGGAGCATCGAACGCATTGGGTAATGGTATTGGCGCTGTGATCATATCTCCCGAGGGTTGTCATACTCTGTTCACAGCCCGATTATGTTTTAACTGCACCAAGCAGAGTATGAAGCATGTATCCTAGGTCTTCGAGCTGCTATTGACCTAAGGATTAAGTTCTTGAGTGTATTCGGAGATTCTTCTCTAGTGATCAGTCAGATCAAAGGCGAGTGGGATACGAAGCACCCAAATCTTATTCCTTACAAAGAGTATGTATTGACGTTGCTCCCACACTTCGAGGAGATAACCTTTGAACACTTCCCCAGAGAAGAAAAACAGTTAGCAGACGCGTTAGCTACCATGTCTTCTATGTTCAAAGTCAGGTGGGACAACGAGGCTCCCCATATTACCATCGAGAGGTTGGACGAACCTGCACATTGCTGTGACATTGAGACTGAAGAGGTAACGGGTAAACCCTGGTTTCACGAGGTAAAGAGGTATCTTGAGGCTCAAGAATACCCCAAGGGTGCATCTGTTAATGATAAGAAGTTCTTGAGAAGGTTCGCCGCAAAGTTCTCCATCAGTAATGGTATCCTTTACAAGCGTAACCAATATTCAACCTTACTGCGATGTATGGACAAGAGCGAGGCAGAAAGGATCATGGCAGAGTTACATGAAGGTACCTTCAGAACTCATTCCAGTGGACATACCATGGCAAAGAAGATCTTACGGGCTGGATATTATTGGTCCATTATGGAAGCCAATTGTTATCAGCATTCTCGAACCTGTCATAAGTGCCAAGTCTATGCTGATAAGGTGCATATACCTCCAGTTCCTCTAAATGTTCTGACAGCTCCTTGGCTCTTTTTAATGTGGGGCATCGACATGATTGGAGAGATCAAACCTACTGCGTCTAACAGGCATCGCTTCATTCTGGTAGCAATTAATTATTTCACAAAATGGGTTAAGGCAACTTCCTTTGCTACAGTAACCAAGAACATCGTGGCGCGGTTTATCCGAAACAATCTGATCTGTCGATACGGTGTACCGGAGAGGATCATCATGGACAATGGTAAAAATCTCAACAATACAATGATCACCGAGCTCTGCAAACAGTTCAAGATACAGCATCCTAACTCTTCTCCCTACCGGCCAAAGATGAATGGGGCTGTTGAAGCAGCTAACAAGAACATCAAGAAGATTATGCAGAAGATGACGGTGACGTACAAAGACTGGCATGAGATGTTACCATTCGCTCTTCATGGGTACCGTACCTCAGCACAGACGTCAACAGGGGAAACACCCTACTCTCTGGTATATGGCATGGAGGCAGTCCTACCCATCAAAGTCCAAATACCCTCTCTCCGGATTATGAAGGATGCGGGTTTGAACGAAGATGACAGGATCCAGACCCGGCTTGATCAGCTGAACTTAGTTGATGAAAAGAGACTTACTGCTATTTGTCATGGTCAGACGTATCAAAAGCGAATGATCAAGGCTTTTAACAAGAAAGTCAGACAACAAGAATACCAAGTCGGGGATCTGGTGATCAAACGCATCATTCTATCGCAAGGTGATCCTAGGGGAAAATGGACCCCCACATACGAAGGGCCATTTGTGGTTAAGAACATTTTCTTGGGAGGAGCTATGATTCTAACCACCATGGGTGGTGATGACCTTCCTCACCCCGTCAATGCAGACATAGTGAAAAGATACTACGCATAATTAAAGACCCGCTAGGTTGATTGGCCTAGGCAAAAATAAGGGCTTCCCGGCGAACCAAAAGGGTTCGGACAAAAGTAAAGGATTAAAATGAAAAAATTATACACCCGGCAAGTCGAAAACCTGAAAAGGCGGCTTGGGAAAAAAAGGGTATCCCGGTGGACTGAAAACCCACAAGGGCGGTCCAGGCAAAAATTAGGGATTAAAGCGTAACACTATGTCTCATTGGATCATCTCGCGACCAGACTTCGGTATCGACCATCAAGCTCGGACGACGCCAATCAATCTGATCTACCTTCGACCAAGTAGCGAAGTGATGAGACGCTTGAAGATATAAAGGCAATAGTAGAGTTGGAACCCGATGGGATTGTTTCACATATCTGTTTTTCTTTCTTTTTATCAAATTGTATAATTTCCTTTGGCAGTGTTCTCTTACTAGGACGTCAGCCTCTTGTACAAAACGCCTATTGCAGGCCAACTTCAAAAATCAATACAAATCATTTTTCACAAGAAATTTAAACTTATTTTTCTTTTTCTGTTTTGTTCTGCAAGAACGTCCAATAGTTCATTTCTGATATATGCATTTAAAAAAAATTGTTGCTCATAAATACTTACACAAGAAACAAAAGACGATTACTCGTAATTCCAGGGACAGGGGCAAACGGGAAGTGTCCAAACTTTACAGTTTCTCTACCCACCAGGTACAGGGATAGAGCCAGCTTGAGAATATGATTAAAGATGCATACATTCCCTGCAGAGTAGGAAGTGTCCAAAGACAGTGAGGTTAGCTCTACCCAGCCGAGGTTCATGATCGCGAATGAGTCGGCGAAATTCTCCCCAAGCAGAGTTTATCTATCACCAGCAATAGAAGATTACCATTTACTGAGTTTATTTCTCTCGCAGGAAGAAATTCAATCCCCAACAGAGTTCATTATCACCAGCAACGGTAAGTCATCCCCACAGAGTTGTTTCTCCAAGACAACAGACCGTCCAACAAAGTATTTCTCTTCCCAACAGAGTCATCCTCCCACAAGGTTATCCTCAAATAGAGTCTCGATGGAACATTCTTGAGCATAACAGGCGCAAGCCTCCGGCTAATCATCTTCGGTCGTTATCCCCAGCGAGCGCGAAGAACTCAACTCCTTGAACTCTTCAACAGCAGTCCGGGATTTATTCTCCCCAGCTAGAGAACATCACAAGAACATTGCATATCCATACATCATGGCATACACATATGCATCATACAACACAATCTCATTTATTTTGAGAACATCATTACTCAATACATGTCATACATCATGACATTACATACGACTAACTCTTTACCTTTCAGGGAAAGATACAATCAAATTCTCACAAGTTTTCTCTGGTTCAGTCAAATTAATGCTAATATTTTTGTTCCAGTTCAAGTTATGAATCCCGGATTCGACCAGATAATATCTTGATTTCTCCAAATACTACGAAGCCTGGAATCGACCAGATAGTGGTATATCTCAATTTCAAGCTATGAAGCCCGGAAATCCGACCGGAAAATAGTTGAATCCCCAGCAAGTTACTGTGAAGCCTGGAAATCGACCAGATAGCAGTACAAGACACCATAAAGCCTGGAATCGACCAGATAATAGTGTATCATAAACACAAGCTGTAAAGCCCGAAAATCAACCGGAAAACAGTTTAACCACTCAACAAGGTATTGTGAAGCCTGGTGTTGTACCCTAAAATTTTCCCTCTCATCTATCAAGACTTTTCTCACAAGACTTCTTGGACTCAAGACAAGATTAGGGTTTGGTCAGCTCAAGATACCTCATCTTGCATTGATGACCTAAAATTAGGGTTTGAGTTTGCACAAGGATTTTTGGACCATCAATGCTTCATGTGACTTTCATACACCATATTGGACCCCTAAGATTGCTCATGACAAGTTTCAAGCCTTGAACCACATTTTTGATCAGTCAATTGGACAGTTGACCTAAAAATCAGCTATATTGGGGAAAAAGTCAACCACGGCCAATTTACAATCAAACTTCATAATTTTTTATCCTCATCAAAACTCTAGACTCATATGTACCATTTGATCAAGTTTGGATCACAATTCATCAAGAAATTTGATCAAATCATCAAAAGGGCAAAATGGTCAAAATTAGGGTTTTGAATGAGAAAGGGCAATTTCTGATTTTTAACCTAGCCAATGGCAAATTGAGTTCAAGCATGATTTCAAGGATTCAATAGCATCATCTTGACCTAATTACATGGTTCAAAAGATCTCAAGTTCATAGGATTGACAAATGAATTTTGTAGTCAACTGATCAAAAGTCAACTGTACACTGAAAAGTCAAACTTTGACTTTTTGGTCAAAATCAAGTGCCAAGGGTCATAATTCATCAAGATATGTCAAAACATGAAACTTGTTCACCAAGAAAACCAATTTTGGAAATTAGGGTTTTGAATTTGAAAATTTTCATAACTTAGAATTTTTCAAAGTATGGAAATTTTCTTATTTTTTTCCAACTTTTCACCACTTTTTCACCATGATGAAATTTGATTCAAAGAAAACTTCCAACATGAAATTTGTAGTCCTCCATGAAATCTACAACTTTTCTTCACAAACTTTACCCAAAAGATGCTTGGATCTCAAGTTATGATTTGTGAATATAGGTCCATGAACTAAATAACTTAGTGAAATTTTGCCCTAATTTAGGCAGTTTTTGACCTAACTTCATAGCAACTTTTAAACTAGTTCCAAGAAGTATCTCAAGTTTCATTTCAAAGATGGATTATAGAGCACATTGCAAGCTTTCCAAAATGTCCAAGAACTCCCCAAGATCATTTTTGGTTAGGGAGAATCGAAGAAGGGAAGTTGGCATTTTATCACTTTTGATCAAGCCATTTTTACAAAGCATCAAGTTGCAAATCAGATCTTTGATGTTTGAATCTTGCTTTACAGGTCCTAAACTAATTCTACACTCCATAATTAAATGAAAACTCAGTTGACAAAGACATTATCTTTGCTTTTGAAGCATTTTACAAAGGATAATTCCATTTTAAGCATAAAGGTTACAATGCCATTTTCATAAAGTGAGGTTTTGTAACTTTATCAATCTTGAGCCTTGGACCTGTCCCTTTGGTGCAAGCAACTTCCATAGATCTTAAGCAATTTGTACAAGCCCTTTGCAGCCCTCAAACTAGCCAGTACAAGCATGTTTAGTATGGTCACTTCACTTTTCTTCAAAAGCAAGAAAGGTTGCAAAAAGTCCAAAGGCTTGCACATCTGATGAGAAGCTGACTTTGTATCCATTCTATACATATACACAAACTTGTCACAACTCAGAACACGATTACTTAGCATCCAAAATACTCTCAAACACAAAAACTCCATTTTTCTACCAAAATACACAGTTGCTGCAAAATCATAGCCATTTCATTTTTTGCTCGTGCGTTTTGTGGCTTGACACTTGAAACATCTTCTACATATCAAACCAAAGCTATCCAAGCCCTTACCCTGCATCTGTAAGCCCTGTTTCAGCCATTGCCATTTTCAAACTTGTAGCTTGCAACTTGACTTGTGCAGAGAGTTCTGGCCATCCACAAAGCAAGCTAGGCATTGGAATAGCTTGAAGGAAGTTCAAGGAAGCTCACACGATCCTCAGGCCTCACTCAAAGTCCCCACATTGTCATATCCAAATCCAGCTGAAGGAGGTATATTCCTTAAACTCTATCTCTATATTTAGGCATCCTCAAGCCACGATTTGTGAAGAAAAGATGTAGTCCATAACATGGTGAAGCTGTACATATGCATACTTTTCATTTATATTAACCGTGCTGTGAGAATTTGAAGCTTGAAGTTCATGAAAAAACTAGGTCACGAATTAGGGCCATTAAAATTCTCTCTGATCTTTGAGAGTTAGGTTACTAATTTTATATGGTTGGAATCGTGAGATTAAATGCTACAAGTTTCATGTTATAAGTTTTTGTTTTTGTGCAAGCATTTGAAAGTTACAGGTTTGAACATAATATGCGCGCAAAAGAGAAGCTGGAGGACAGGGATGATGGTTCTGGACCTTTGGTGCCTTGGGCCTGTTGTTTTTGATTTTCACACCCCCTAGATTACTTTTGCACCCCGTGACTTATTTCTTATATTTTTGTATTTTCTTGCATATTTTTATATTTATTGCTTGCATTTATTTTATCTAATGATAAAAAATACCCAAAAATAATTTATTTATTTTCACATTTTATATTATTTTTTATTTATTTTTTTTACATAGAAACTAATTTATTTAATAGAATAGAACTTATTTTCCTAAATAAACTTGTAAATATATTTAAAAATACTTAATATTTTTATTATGTTATTTATACTCATAAAATATTCATTTTCTATACATATTTAATTTTTAATATTTAGACCTAATATTATTTATTATTTCTTGTACAAAAAATGGACAAAATATTAATATAGAACATATATTTTCTTTAATCAAAAACTAGGGTTTTTCACCCTTCCAAAAATAAATAATATTTTTTCTCTTATTTTTAGGGTTTAATTTAATTTATTTTCTCATACAAAAACAAATACAAAACATTTTTTTGCATAAATACATTTGCATTGCATTTTTAATATTTGTATATTTATTTAATTCGCACAATATTCAATTGGATTGTAATAGTATTTTTAGGTTTATTTTGTGCAATATCCCCATTCAAAAAACTTGTATCCCCCCTCCCTTAATAATTGTTGTAATAGCTTAGTTTACATTTACACAATTTATCGCATTTATACCATGTTTAGTAAACTAGGGTTTGCCTGACAAGACCAAAAACAAAACAAATAGAAAAGACCTAATACAAGACAAATCAAAAGCATGTAAAATGACACACATTGCACACAAGCACCCTTAGGGTTTCACCCACTTGGTTGCCTAAACAAAAATGGCCATGTTACGCATGCGAAGTATCTTGGCAAAACAAAACAAAATAAGATCATAGTCCCTCGATGACGCTATACAAAGGTTGCCTAAACAAATGATCTTAGTTCCTCAGAAAAAATGCCAAGATACTTAGCAACATTGCTATCATGGTTATACGATGACCCACGCCAGTCCCATTTAAAATCCAAAGATAGGATTGCTTACCAAATCAATGGTAAGTCAACAACATCAAAGGAATGAAAATGTACTAGAAAGACA
This sequence comes from Vicia faba, assembly GCA_948472305.1. NCBI lineage: Eukaryota > Viridiplantae > Streptophyta > Magnoliopsida > Fabales > Fabaceae > Vicia > Vicia faba. The sequence goes on from OX451739.1 coordinate 1,452,345,945, forward strand.
TTTTGAGTAGGTAGATAGCTTCTAAGTTACTTGCTCCATTTCAAAACAATTCTTGATATTTTCAAAAACAAACACTCACACATTTCAAAAACATTTAAAAACATTGAAAACATTTTCAAAAGACAAACATCTTTGTATACATTCTTACGAACGAGAATCATTACAAAGATTGCCTAAACAAAGGCCTCTTTTACAAATACTTTTCAAAATCACACCAAACACCATTTCAAACAAAAAACAAAGCAAGTGATCTAAGCAAGTAACTAAGAGCCCATGGAAAACCATGGATGAAAAGGGTGCTAGCACCTTCCCTTCTCATAATCTACCCCCCGAACTCAAGAAAACATCTCAAAGTTCTTCCCTGTGCTTTTTTACCTTTCCTTTTGGATAAAATAAAAGTCGATGGCGACTCTTGCTAACCGCGACATTTTGCAAACACAAACGCAAACCTCAAGTCAGTTCTCCCACCGTATCATAGAACTGGCGACTCTGCTAGGGAAGAATTATATAAGTGGGGTTACCTTAGGGTTTAGATCACATTTATTTGCTTTCAATTGTTTTACTTGTTTGCTTTACATTTGGTTCTATTGTTTGGGTTTGAATCCTCCACCCGGATTTGGGAAACATTATAGGTAAATAGCAATACGTTGTGGAAACTGTACGGGGTATACCGATATGGTCTAAGCAATAGCTATATTAGTGCGACATATTTCTGGGTACCGGTAGCCTTTGAGTCAATCAAAGAGAATACGGGGCCGCTGAGTGATGTCATGAAGCAATAATGAACTTCTAGAACCTTTACTTGACCAACTTGGCCTTTTAGGATGTAGTGAGATGATCGGCTTTGGTGCAGTCCGAAGTTGGTAGATACTCGATACTACACTCATTGAGGGTTAGTTTCTTGGGATATTTCGGTCGCCAATAAAGAGGCTTGAACTAAAACTATGAACACAGAAAACAATCCAGTGATATTGAGCTCCTTAGAACCCGGTTACTATTTCTAGGATAGGTTGAGCCAACTAAACTTCAAGAGGGTACTTACCTATGAAACCCCATGCAAGCCTAAACTAGGAACTTGTGTGATTTGCTTGTACATATATACCTGTGCATAACATCATGGACATCATGAAGCATCATTTGCATCCACTAACCATTTCAAGGATTTTGGAAATTCATCTTTGTTCTTGTTTTGTAGGATATGGATTCACTTCGCAGAAAAACTATCCAGGTCAACCTTGTGAGAATTCCTCCACAACTCAAGGAGCTTGTTTCCAAGATTCCTGAGAATTCACCATTCACTGAGAGGCATGGTCGTCTACTCAACTTGGTCACCTCCAACATAGAAGAAGATATGGTGAAAGTTCTCTTCCAATTCTTTGATCCTCTGCATCACTGCTTCACATTTCCTGACTACCAGTTTGTGCCCACTTTGGAAGAATTCTCTCAACTCTTGAGGATTCCTATTCTCAATCAACTACCTTTCAATGGTACGGAAAGAGATCCAAAGCCAGAAGATGTTGCTCAAGCCCTGCACTTGCAACCATCTGATGTCACAGCCCATTGGGAAACTAGAAGTGGTGTCAAAGGCTTCTTGGCAAAGTTCTTGTTTGAGAAGGCTCAAGACTGTTGGAACTCCTTGGACCTGCAAGATTTTGAGGAGATTGTAGCTCTTATCGTCTATGGAATGGTCTTGTTCCCAAACCCTGACCAACTTATAAATGTGAATGCTGTCAAGATCTTCATGTCACGTAATCCGGTGCCTACATTGCTTGGGGATATCTTGCACTCTTTTCACACTCGTACAATAAGGAAAAGAGGTGTTCTCATGTGCTGCACTCCTCTCCTGGAAAGATGGTTTATTTCTCATCTTCCCCAATCAGTCTTGAACAATGAGCAAGGCTTGAGGTGGTCACAACCGCTGATGACACTTAAGCATTCTGATATTCATTGGTGTTCTCGATCCAGAGAGAATGTTATCATTGTTGACCGTTGTGGGGAATTCCCTAATGTCCCTCTACTTGGCATTAGGGGAGGCATCACCTACAACCCCTGCTTGGCTCTGAGACAATTTGGTTATGCCCGAAGGGATGGCCCACATGATGTGCTGATTCAAGGTTTGGTTTTCGACTACGACAACGACGATCAAGCTCTTCGCCAGAGATTCATCCGAGCTTGGAGGATGCCAAACAAGGTAGACAGCAAGACTTTGGGACAAAATAATTCCATCCCTCTTGAGCCTTACCTCAAATGGGTACAGATCCGCGCTTAAAGTCTTATGATGCCTTATCCTTCTATTCTACCGGTGATTGTTGAGCCTGTTCAGGAGGGAGAAGTTCCATACACTATCCTACATCCTGACATGCCAACATCTCTTGAAGACCTTCAAAGGGATTGGATACAACTCAAGGGAGAGCGTGATACATTTGAAGCCCAATTCTACGCCAGCGAGAAGAAGGTTTTAGAACTCACCAGGCTACTTCAGGAGGAGCGAACTCTAAATGCCTATATTGCGCCAAAGAGGATGCGCAATACTTTTTTATCTTAGATCTTTGTATTATTTTTCCCAGGCGGCATTGATGTACTCAACTCTATTTTATTAATATAACGTATGTTTCTTTTTTGTTTAAGCAATTTTGAATCTTTTAAAATCCTTGAATGCATTGCATATGCATAACAACATTCATCATAACATAACAGGTCTTTGCAACAAGTTCCTCATCTCTCTACTGTTTATTTCAGTAAGATGGATCTAGAGCAGACGGTCAAAGATCTCCAAAATCAAAATATGCAGTTTCAGCAGCTGCTCACCACCCTAGCCAAGGGGCAGGAGGAGCTGAAGACACTGCTAGAAAAAGACAAAAAGAAAGAAAAGAAGAAGCCAACGGGAGTGGTAATCATGGGTAGAAGATTCCAGGGACAAGCTAGAAGGACTTTGGATTTTCCGACAACTTCTGATGAGGGGGAAAGAAAAGGGAAGGAGACAGTTGTTCCATCTGAGTCTGAGGAAGAAGAAGAAGAAGAGGATTATTCTGAGGAGCAGTATCCTCCGGCGGATGACAAATACCGACATCTGGAAGAGTGTCTAGCTGCTATGGAGGTACAGAGAGTACCAGGTATGGATTTTGAGAAATTAGGGCTAGTGACAGGAATTGTGATTCCACCCAAGTTTAAAGTGCCGCTATTTGCTAAATATGATGGGGTGTCATGTCCCAAAATGCACCTCCGATCATACGTGAGGAAAATACATCCGCACTCTGCAGAGAAAGACTTGTGGGTCCATTTCTTTCAGGACAGTTTATCTGAAACCCAGCTAGATTGGTTCTATCAACTGGAGAGGGCTGATGTACATAACTGGGAGGACCTTGTTGCTGCCTTCTATAAACAGTACCAATACAACGCAGATTTGGCTCCAACTCGTACTCAACTTCAGAGTATGGGCATGGTTTCAAATGAAGGTTTCAAAGAGTATGCTCAGAAATGGAGAGACTTAGCCGGAAGAGTACAACCACCTCTATCTGTAAGGGAGTTAGTAGATATGTTCTTGGGTACCCTGCCAGGTCCTTTCTTCAATCACCTGATTGGAAGTTCATCCGCTGGGTTTACTGAACTGATTCTAACCGGAGAAAGAGTAGAGGCCGGTATAAAGAGCGGGAAGATTCAAAAGGATGCGTCTGCTTCTGCTGCTATAAGAAAACCTTTCACGGGAAAGAAGGAAGTGTTTGCTGTCTATTCTCAGAGGGGTCAAGGAAGAGTTGAACGCCGGCCAGCAGTGGGGGCCGTTATGATTCAAAAATCTGCATTTGATCATCCCAGAACCAATCAACCAAGAACTAATCAGCCAAGGGTGGAAAGGCCAGTTTGGAAATTCACCAGGATTAACATGACTCCTGCCCAGGTTCTACCTCATCTCCTGAAGTTGAATCTTACAAATCTGAAAGAGGCTCTAAAGAATTCGAATACTGCTTCTCCTCACTACCATCTGAATGCCAGGTGCGCGTATCATTCAGAAAGTCCAGGGCACGACACTGACAATTGTTGGGCTCTGAAGAACAAAATTCAGGATCTGATAGATGCCAAAGAAGTTGAGTTTGACGCACCTGAAAAACCAAATGTTATTTCTGCCCCGATGCCAAGGCATGGCCACAATGCCAATGTTGTCGAAGAAGATCTGTTTGTTGCCTCAGTAGATGAATTGTTAACTCCGCTCCCAGTTATTAAGTTGAACTTGTTGAAGGCTGGGGTTTTCCTAGGTTGTAAAGAAGATTGTCACCATTTTTCATCCTCATTGACCAACTGCCCACTGTTGAAGACAGGCATCCAACGCCTGATTGATAACCAAGAAATTTTGTTCGAGAAAGCTCCTGTTTTACACACTCCTGTTAAAGATGTTTCGATAATAAACATCTACGCCAATCCTTCCAGGGTCCCTAAAAGACCCGTTAGGATTACATCAGCTCCGAAGACCACTCCTTTGAAGATCACTATGCCCGGGCCAGTCCCGTATAAGTCCGATAAAACAGTACCATGGAACTATGGTGGAGAAATCTACTACCATGGTGTTAAACAAGTTAAACTGAATGAAGAGAGCTCTGAAGAAGACAATTCCGACATTGGCAACATTGCCGGAACAAGCAAAATTACCCGCAATGGTAGAATTTTCTCTCTAGAGATTGCCCCTCCAAAGGCAATCTTTGGACCCGTAGCTGCTCCCAAGGTTACCTCTACACCAGTAATCATATCCGCGAGTACTCCAATCATTGAAGAAGTCACAACCCCTGTGGTTATCCCCTCCAATACTGCTGCTACTGATGTTCGGGAAAAAGGGATCCAAGAAGAGCCTGTCAGGACGAAGGCTTAACCATTGATCATCCCTGAAACCTCTCAAAAAGAGATGGAAGAAATCCTGAAAATAATCAAGAAAAGCGATTATGATGTGGTGGAACAGCTGGGGAAAACCCCCTCGAAGATCTCCATGCTGGCTTTGTTGCTGTGTTCAGAAGCACATGAAAAAGCTCTGGTAAAGTTTTTGAAGACGGCCCATGTGCCACAAGAAACCTCCGCTGATCAATTCCAAGAATGTGTGGCTAGTTTAACAGCTGATAATGGTCTAGGATTCTCCGATGCAGATCTAACATCAAATGGGAGAAAACACAATGATGCTTTGCATGTCTCGGTGGAGTGCAGAGGAACCACCCTAGCCCATGCACTGGTAGACACCGGTTCGTCTTTGAACGTCTTACCAAAGAAATCCCTTGATAGATTGGATTGTGAAGGCTTAACCCTGAAACCCAGCAACATAATTGTGAGAGCTTTTGATGGTTCCAAAAGGATGGTCCACGGGGAGGTGGACATCCTGATAAAGGTGGGAACTGAAACCTTCAACTCGACTTTCTATGTGATGGACATCCGTCCCTCCTATTCTTTCCTGTTAGGAAGACCATGGATCCACAATGCTGGAGCTGTCACTTCCACTCTGCATCAAATGCTGAAGTACCATGTCCAAGGGAAAATCATAACTATCCATGGGGAAGAGGAATACATGATTAGTCATCTGAATTCTTTCCGATATGTAGAATTGGATGGCGAATTCATCGAAACGCCTTTCCATCATTTTGAAAAGGTAGCTCAGGAGGTAGCAGCAACCAAGACAGTGTCCTCAGTACCCATGATTACAAGACCTCCGCCTCAGATGTCATCTCTAAAGGATGCAAAGGCAGTGATTGAAGAGGGTGGATGCACCATCTGGGGGCAGCTTCCAGATATTCCATACAAATCAGACAAATTTGGCTTGGGGTTTACTTCAACTGCTCAAAAGGTTGTGCGCCGTGCCCATGCTGGAGGGCCACCTGTGAAGATCAACCATCAAGGAGTCAATGCACTGGAAGATAATGAAGAGGAAGGCAGCTTGGAAGATTGGATATTTCCTACTGTCAACGGAGGACTATGCAACTGGGAAGCCAAAGACTTTGTCCCGATTACTTTCATATCTCAGTAATTTATCTTTCAAACATTTTTGTTGGCTTGTAATAATTCGCAAACAATTTGTACACTTTTAACCTTGTGTCTTACCCGAGGCACAAAGGTCCATTTGTAAGGGTTTTTATTTTTCATCTTCATATGCCATTTAATGAATCATGGATGTTTTTCACATATAAACTTTTGTGTTCATTGTCTTTCCTTTTTCATTTTATTTGTTTAAAGGTGGCTATACCCTTACACACACCCACACTCACAAATGCAGGTACCCTTCCATTCCGGATCCCATGGGTAATGTTACTGCTATGGCCTTCAGTGACTCTGAAGATCTGGTCTACCAAGCCGAATACGAAGGTGAGGAAGATTGTGAGGTGCCAGGGGAATTGACCAGACTACTACAACAAGAGGAAAGGGCTATCCAGCCTCATGAGAAGCTGTTGGATACAATCAACTTGGGTACCGAGGAGGATAAAAAGGAAATCAAAGTGGGTGCCAACCTAGAGCCGAGTGTCAAGGAGCGTCTAGTTCAGCTGTTACATGACAATGTTGAGATCTTTGCCTGGTCATACGAAGACATGCTGGGACTCGATACAGACATCATGGTACACCATCTACCCACAAGAGAAGACTGTCCACCAGTGAAGCAAAAGGTCCGCCGCATGAGACCTGACATGTCAGAGAAGATCAAAGCAAAAGTTATGAAGCAATTCAATGCTGGATTTCTGGATGTTACTTCCTATCCTCAATGGATTGCTAACATTGTTCCCATGCCTAAAAAGGACGGAAAAGTACAGATGTGCATGGATTATAGAGACTTAAACAGGGTCAGCCCTAAAGATGATTTTCCACTTCCACACATTGACATTCTGGTTGACAATACAGCTCAGCACAAAGTATTTTCTTTCATGGACGGATTCTCAGGATACAACCAGATCAAAATGGCACCTGAAGACATGGAGAAAACTACTTTTGTAACACAGTGGGGTACGTTCTGCTACAAAGTGATGCCATTCGGACTGAAGAATGCCGGGGTAACCTATTAACGCGCCATGGTAGCTTTGTTTCATGATATGATACATCATGAGATAGAGGTCTACGTAGATGACATGATAGCCCGATCACAAACAGAAGAAGAACACCTTGATCACTTGCAGAAGTTGTTTGTCAGATTGAAGGAGTACAAGCTAAGGTTAAACCCGAACAAGTGCACATTCGGAGTGCGGTCCGATAAACTCTTGGGTTTCATTGTCAGCAACAAAGGCATCAAGGTTGATCCTGCCAAAGTCAAAGCGATACAAGAAATTCCTGCTCCTCGCACTGAGAAGGAAGTCAGAGGGTTCTTGGGACGCCTAAACTATATTGCCAGATTCATTTCTCACCTTACATCTACCTGTGAGCCAATCTTCAAGCTACTGAAGAAAGATCAGGTAGTCAGATGGAATGATGAATTCCAGGTCGCTTTTGACAGAATCAAAGAGTATTTGCTAGAACCTCCTGTCTTGATGCCACCTGTCGAGGGAAGACCACTAATCATGTATCTGACCGTCTTAGAGAACTCAATGGGGTGCGTACTGGGGCAGCATGACGAGTCTAGCCGAAAAGAGCATGCCATTTATTACCTTAGCAAAAAGTTTACCGACTGTGAAACCAGATATTCACTGCTCGAGAAAACTTGTTGCGCTTTGGTATGGGCTGCTCGCCGGCTAATACAGTATATGTTGACTCATACCACATTGCTGATATCTAAGATGGATCCGATAAAGTACATCTTTGAGAAGCCTGCTTTGTCTGGAAGTATAGCTAGATGGCAGATGATTCTAACAGAATATGACATACAGTACACAACCCAAAAAGATATAAAGGGCAGTGTGCTAGCTGATCATCTTGCTCATCAAGCTGTAGAAGATTATCAATCCATGAAGTTTGAATTCCCGGACGAGGACATCATGACCTTGGACAACTGTGAAGGAATCAGACCATATGACGGACCTGAACAAGGATCCCGATGGACCCTGTTCTTTAATGGGGCCTCCAATGCACTTGGTAACGGTATCGGCGCTGTGCTCATATCTCCAGAAGGATGCCATACTCCTTTTACTGCCAGACTTTGCTTCAACTGCACGAACAACATGGTGGAGTACGAGGCATGCATCTTTGGTCTCAAGGCTGCCATAGACCTGGGAATCAAATCTTTGGCTGTGTTCGGAGATTCAACTTTGGTCATCAGTCAGATCAAAGGAGAGTGGGACACTAAGCATCCGAACCTTATCCCTTACAAAGAACATGTTTTGACATTGTTACGACATTTCGAGCAGATTACCTTCGAGCATTTCCCGCGAGAAGAAAATCAGCTGGCAGATGCTCTAGCTACAATGTCATCTATGTTTAAACTTAATTGGGATAACGAGGCTCCCCAGATAACCATTGAACGAATTGACGAACCAACACACTGTCACAAGATTAATACTGAAGAAGTAGTGGACCAACCTTGGTTTCACGGAGTCAAAAGGTATCTCGAGGATCCAGAGTATCCAGAAGGAGCTTCAGTCAATGATAAAAAGTTCTTGAAGAGATTCTCTTCTAAGTTCTTCCTGAGCAATGGTATCCTGTACAAACGCAATCATGATTGTATTCTGCTCCGTTGTGTGGACAAGATTGAAGCTGAAAAGATCATGGCTGAATTACATGAGGGTACCTTTGGAACTCACTCTAGCGGGCATACGATGGCGAAGAAAATCCTACGGGCAGGCTATTATTGGTCTACCATGGAAGCAGACTTCTATCAGCACTCCAGGACTTGTCATAAGTGCCAAATCTATGCGGACAAGGTGCACGTGCCTCCAGTTCCTCTAAATGTCTTAACAGCTCCTTGGCCCTTTGCTATGTGGGGAATCGACATGATTGGGGAGATCAAGCCTACAGCCTCCAATGGACACCGCTTCATTCTAGTGGCCATTGATTATTTCACAAAGTGGGTCGAAGCAGCTTCCTTCGCATCCGTTACTAAGAATGTTGTTGCCCGCTTCATCAAGCAGAATCTCATTTGCCGGTACGGTATCCCCGAAAGGATCATCACTGATAACGGTACGACCTTAAAAATACTATGATCACCGCCTTGTGCGAGCAGTTCAAGATTCAACATCACAATTCATCCCCCTATCGGCCAAAGATGAACGGTGTCGTCGAAGCTGCTAACAAAAACATTAAGAAGATCATACAGAAAATGACAGTCACCTACAAGGACTGGCATGAGATGCTACCGTTCGCTCTCCACGGGTACCGTACCACGGCTCGCACATCAACTGGGGCAACACCCTATTCTTTGGTTTATGGAATGGAGGTTGTCTTGTCTATTGAGGTTCTGATTCCCTCTCTAAGAATCATGAAGGATGCCGATTTGAGTGAAGACGATTGGATCCAAATCCGACTTGATCAATTGAACTTAATTGACGAGAAGAGACTTACTATTGTCTGCCATGGTCAGATGTATCAAAAACGGATGATCAAGGCTTTCAACAAGAAGGTCAGATGTCAGATATATCAAGTTGGAGATCTAGTGATCAAGCGCATCATCTTGCCACAAAGTGATCCCAGGGGAAAATGGACTCCTACCTACGAAGGACCATTTGTAATCAAGAACATCTTTTCTGGTGGGGCAATGATCTTAACCACCATGGATGGCGATGACCTGCCACACCCTGCGAACGCAGACATAGTCAAAAGATACTATGCATAAGAGACCCGCTATGTTGACACACCTAGGCAAAACAAGGGCATCCCGGCGAACCAAAAGGTTCAGGCAAAAGTTAGGGATAAATAAAAAAAATCTGTACACCCAGAAAGTTGAAAAACCGAAAGGGTGACTTGGGCAAAAAAGGGTTTCCCGGTGGACTGAAAACCCGAAAGGGCGGTCCAGGAAAAAGTTAGGGAATTAAAGCGTATGACTATGTCTCGTCGGATCACTTTAAGGACAACCTCTTCACTGACAAGCTTAGGGCTTCTGATCAATTCAATCATCTTCGGACGAAGCAACAAATGGACAAGATATTCAGAGATACGAAGGCTATAGCAGAATGGGAACCCCATGGGATTTTTACACATAGCCATCTTTCTTTGTATAAATTTTTCTCATTTTTATGACAAAATCCTCTTACTAGGATGTCTGTCTCCTTTGTACAAAACACTTACTCAAAGTTAATACAAAGATACCTCTTTAAAGTGCAGAAAACTATTTGTCTTTTCTTTTTACACTTGTGTTTTATTTGCAAAAACGTCCAATGATTTATTAATGAGCATATGCATTTGAATATGACCACTGTTTACAAATAAACGAAATGGAAAAGAATAATTACTGACAGGTTGAAATAATAGGAAAACGTCTTTAGGCTATTCCATAAGCAATCCCTATAGTACATCATTAAGATCCCCAGCGCAGCTGAAACTTCAACCTTTAATCCCCAGTGGAAACCATCCAGTTTCTTCAAATTCCCCAGCAAGTTGCTTTGAAGCCTGAAAACTAACCAGACAACAACTTCGGATAATTCCCCAGTAGAGTGGCATACAACCCAAACTCCTGAACTTTTTCCAAGCAGAAATAAGCGGTTCCCCAGAGAGTCTTCACTGCTCCCCAACAGGAATAAGCTGTTCCCCACAGAGTCTTCACTACTCCCCAACATAATAAGTTTCTTCCCCACAAAATTCTTATTAATTCCCAACAGATTGAAGATTTCCATTCTTAATCCCCAACCGAAGTCATCAAAGTTCTCGGGATTCCCCAAGCAGGTCTCTCAAATAGTACATGACATTACTCTCACAACGGAATTTTTGTCAATACTCCAACTTCAAGACATGAAAAATCCCTATATCCCCAGTGAAGTTGCCAAGGATTTCTTATCCTCAGCAGTCAAGGATTTATTTTCCTCAGCAGTCCAGTAAATCAGCTTACATGCGCATACATTACATTCATATATCATAAACATTGATAAAACACATTTATTGCATCATACATTTCATGCAACATAACTTTGTGTTTCAGCTAACATTTTACCCTTTTCAGGATAAGATTAACAGCTATCTTTAACAATACTCAAAGATTTCAGATACAATATAGATACGCTCCAAATAGGGATGCCATTCTGATACTTATTCAGACTTGCAATTCAGATACGCTCCAAACAGGGATGCCTTTCTAATACTTATGCAGATTTCCAATACAGATACACTCCAGACACGGAAGTCATTCTGTTACTCATTCAGTTTTAAACTTCAGATACAGTACAGATACGCTCCAGACATGGTTGCCATTCTGTTACTTATTCAGATTACAAAGCTCGGATACAGTGCAGATACACTCCAGACACGTAAGTCATTCTGTTACTCATTCAGACCTTAACTTCGGATACAGTACAGATACACTGCAGACACGAAAGTCATTTTGTTACTCATTCAGACCTCAACTTCAGATTCTAGTTCAGATACAATCCAGATACGCTCCAGACTCGGTTGCCATTCTATCACTCATTCATATTTCAACTTCAGATACAGTCAAGATACGCTCCAGGCACAGAAGCCATTTTGTCGCTTATTCAATATTCAAGTTTAGATACAGCTCAGATACGTTCCAGATATGGACACCATTCTGATACTCATTCTTTTGACTTACAACAAACACTCTTGGATGGCATCTACAAGCCCATCTCCAACAAGATTCTATCACCTCTCTAAATGACATCTTTAAGCCCATTCCCTCAACTACTACATCAAGTGCAAATTTATGGGCACTCTAGTGTCCAATCATCTTTTACCTTCGAGTCACAAACGACAAAACTCGCCAATCTAACTCTTCAGGTTCAAGAAGATTGAACAGGGGCAGCTGTTGTACCCCAAAATTTTCCCTCTCATCTATCAAGACTTTTCTCACAAGACTTCTTGGACTCAAGACAAGATTAGGGTTTGGTCAGCTCAAGATACCTCATCTTGCACTGATGACTTAAAATTAGGGTTTGAGTTTGCACAAGGATTTTTGTACCATCAATGCTTCATGTGACTTTCATACACCATCTTGGACCCCTAAGATTGCTCATGACAAGTTTCAATCCTTGAACCACATTTTTGATCAGTCAATTGGATAGTTGACCTAAAAATCAACTGTATTGGGGAAAACGTCAACCATGGCCAATTTATAATCAAACTTCATAATTTTTTATCCTCATCAACACTCTAGACTCATATGTACCATTTGATCAAGTTTGGATCACAATTCCTCAAGAAATTTGATCAAATCATCAAAAGGGCAAAATGGTCAAAATTAGGGTTTTGACTAAGAAAGGGCAATTTCTGATTTTTAACCTAGCCAATGGCAAATTGAGTTCAAGCATGATTTCAAGGATTCAATAGAATCATCTTGACCTAATTACATGGCTCAAAAGATCTCAAGTTCATAGGATTGACAGATGAATTTTGCAGTCAACTGATCAAAAGTCAACTGTACATTGAAAAGTCAAACTTTGACTTTTTGGTCAAAATCAAGTGCCAAGGGTCATAATTCATCAAGATATGTCAAAACATGAAACTTTTTCACCAAGAAAACCAATTTTGGAAATTAGGGTTTTGAATTTGAAAAATTTCATAACTTAGAATTTTTCTAAGTATGGAAATTTTCTTATTTTTCCCCAACTTTTCACCACTTTTTCACCATGATGAAATTTCATTCAAAGAAAACTTCCAACATGAAAGTTGTAGTCCTCCATGAAATCTACAACTTTGCATCACAAACTTTTCCCAAAAGATGCTCGGATCTCAAGTTATGAATTTGTGAATATAGGTTCATGAACTAATTAACTTAGTGAAATTTTGCCCTAATTTAGGCAGGTTTTTGACCTAACTTCATGGAAACTTTTCACCTATTTCCAAGAAGTATATCAAGTTTCACTTCAAAGATGGATTAAAGAGCACATTGCAAGCTTTCCAAAATGTCCAATAACTCCCCAAGATCATTTTTGGTTATGGAGAATCGAAGAAGGGAAGTTGGCATTTTATCACTTTTGATCAAGCCATTTTTACAAAGCATCAAGTTGCAAATCAGATCTTTGATGTTTGAATATTGCTTTATAGGTCCTAAACTCATTCTACACTCCATATTAAATGCAAACTCGGTTGACAAAGGCATTATCTTTGCTTTTGAAGCATTGTACAAAGGATAATTCCATTTTAAGCATAAAGGTTACAATGCCATTTTCATAAAGTGAGCTTTTGTAACTTTATCAATCTTGAGCCTTGGAGCTGTCCCTTTGGTGCAAGCAACTTCCACAGATCTTAAGAAATTTGTACAAGCCCTTTGCAGCCCTCAAACTAGCCAGTACAAGCATGTTTAGTATGGTCACTTCACTTTTCTTCAAAAGCAAGAAAGGTTGCAAAAAGTCCAAAGGCTTGCACATCTGATGAGAAGTTGACTTTGTATCCATTCTATACATATACACAAACTTGTCACAACTCAGAACACGATTTCTTAGCATCCAAAACACTCTCAAACACAAAAACTCCATTTTTCTACCAAAACACACAGTTGATGCAAAATCATAACCATTTCATTTTTTGCTCGTGCGTTTTGTGGCTTGACACTTGAAACATCTTCTACATATCAAACCAAAGCTATCCAAGCCCTTACCCTGCATCTGTAAGCCCTGTTTCAGCCATTTCCATTTTCAAATTTGGAGCTTGCAACTTGACTTGTGCAGAGAGTTCTGGCCATCCACAAAGCAAGCTAGGCATTGGAATAGCTTGAAGGAAGTTCAAGGAAGCTCACACGATCCTCAGGACTCACTCAAAGTCCCCACATTGTCATATCCAAATCCAGCTGAAGGAGGTATATTCCTTAAACTCTATCTATGTATTTAGGCATCCTCAAGCCACGATTTGTGAAGAAAAGATGTAGTCCATAACATTGTGAAGTTGTACATATGCATACTTTTCATTTATAATAAACGTGCTGTGAGAATTTGAAGCTTGAAGTTCATGAAAAAACTAGGTCACGAATTAGGGCCATTAAATTCTCTCTGATCTTTGAGAGTTAGGTTACAAATTTTATATGGTTGGAATCGTGATATTAAATGCTACAAGTTTCATGTTATAAGTTTTTGTTTTTGTACAAGCATTTGAAAGTTACAGGTTTGAACATAATATGCGCGCAGAAGAGAAGCTGGAGGACAGGGACGATGGTTTTGGGCCTTTGGCGCCTTGGGCCTGTTGTTTTTGGTTTTCACACCCCCTGGATTACTTTTGCACCCCCTGACTTATTTCTTATATTTTTGCATTTTCTTGCATATTTTTATATTTATTGCTTGCATTTATTTTTTCTAATGATAAAAAATACCCAAAAATAATTTATTTATTTTCACTTTTTATATTATTTTTTATTATTTTTTTTACATAGAAACTAATTTATTTAATAGAATAGAACTCATTTTCCTAAATAAACTTGTAAATATATTTAAAAATACTTAATATTTTTATTATGTTATTTATACTCATAAAATATTCATTTTCTATACATATTTAATTTTTAATATTTAGACCTAATATTATTTATTATTTCTTGTACAAAAAATGGACAAAATATTAATATAGAACATATATTTTCTTTAATCAAAAACTAGGGTTTTTCACCCTTCCAAAAATAAATAATATTTTTTCTCTTATTTTTAGGGTTTAATTTAATTTATTTTCTCATACAAAAACAAATACAAAACATTTTTTTGCATAAATACATTTGCATTGCATTTTTAATATTTGTATATTTATTTAATTCGCACAATATTCAATTGGATTGTAATAGTATTTTTAGGTTTATTTTGTGCAATATCCCCATTCAAAAAACTTGTATCCCCCCTCCCTTAATAATTGTTGTAATAGCTTAGTTTACATTTACACAATTTATCGCATTTATACCATGTTTAGTAAACTAGGGTTTGCCTGACAAGACCAAAAACAAAACAAATAGAAAAGACCTAATACAAGACAAATCAAAAGCATGTAAAATGACACACATTGCACACAAGCACCCTTAGGGTTTCACCCACTTGGTTGCCTAAACAAAAATGGCCATGTTACGCATGCGAAGTATCTTGGCAAAACAAAACAAAATAAGATCATAGTCCCTCGATGACGCTATACAAAGGTTGCCTAAACAAATGATCTTAGTTCCTCAGAAAAAATGCCAAGATACTTAGCAACATTGCTATCATGGTTATACGATGACCCACGCCAGTCCCATTTAAAATCCAAAGATAGGATTGCTTACCAAATCAATGGTAAGTCAACAACATCAAAGGAATGAAAATGTACTAGAAAGACATTTTGAGTAGGTAGATAGCTTCTAAGTTACTTGCTCCATTTCAAAACAATTCTTGATATTTTCAAAAACAAACACTCACACATTTCAAAAACATTTAAAAACATTGAAAACATTTTCAAAAGACAAACATCTTTGTATACATTCTTACGAACGAGAATCATTACAAAGATTGCCTAAACAAAGGCCTCTTTTACAAATACTTTTCAAAATCACACCAAACACCATTTCAAACAAAAAACAAAGCAAGTGATCTAAGCAAGTAACTAAGAGCCCATGGAAAACCATGGATGAAAAGGGTGCTAGCACCTTCCCTTCTCATAATCTACCCCCCGAACTCAAGAAAACATCTCAAAGTTCTTCCCTGTGCTTTTTTACCTTTCCTTTTGGATAAAATAAAAGTCGATGGCGACTCTTGCTAACCGCGACATTTTGCAAACACAAACGCAAACCTCAAGTCAGTTCTCCCACCGTATCACAGAACTGGCGACTCTGCTAGGGAAGAATTATATAAGTGGGGTTACCTTAGGGTTTAGATCACATTTATTTGCTTTCAATTGTTTTACTTGTTTGCTTTACATTTGGTTCTATTGTTTGGGTTTGAATCCTCCACCCGGATTTGGGAAACATTATAGGTAAATAGCAATACGTTGTGGAAACTGTACGGGGTATACCGATATGGTCTAAGCAATAGCTATATTAGTGCGACATATTTCTGGGTACCGGTAGCCTTTGAGTCAATCAAAGAGAATACGGGGCCGCTGAGTGATGTCATGAAGCAATAATGAACTTCTAGAACCTTTACTTGACCAACTTGGCCTTTTAGGATGTAGTGAGATGATCGGCTTTGGTGCAGTCCGAAGTTGGTAGATACTCGATACTACACTCATTGAGGGTTAGTTTCTTGGGATATTTCGGTCGCCAATAAAGAGGCTTGAACTAAAACTATGAACACAGAAAACAATCCAGTGATATTGAGCTCCTTAGAACCCGGTTACTATTTCTAGGATAGGTTGAGCCAACTAAACTTCAAGACGGTACTTACCTATGAAACCCCATGCAAGCCTAAACTAGGAACTTGTGTGATTTGCTTGTACATATATACCTGTGCATAACATCATGGACATCATGAAGCATCATTTGCATCCACTAACCATTTCAAGGATTTTGGAAATTCATCTTTGTTCTTGTTTTGTAGGATATGGATTCACTTCGCAGAAAAACTATCCAGGTCAACCTTGTGAGAATTCCTCCACAACTCAAGGAGCTTGTTTCCAAGATTCCTGAGAATTCACCATTCACTGAGAGGCATGGTCGTCTACTCAACTTGGTCACCTCCAACATAGAAGAAGATATGGTGAAAGTTCTCTTCCAATTCTTTGATCCTCTGCATCACTGCTTCACATTTCCTGACTACCAGTTTGTGCCCACTTTGGAAGAATTCTCTCAACTCTTGAGGATTCCTATTCTCAATCAACTACCTTTCAATGGTACGGAAAGAGATCCAAAGCCAGAAGATGTTGCTCAAGCCCTGCACTTGCAACCATCTGATGTCACAGCCCATTGGGAAACTAGAAGTGGTGTCAAAGGCTTCTTGGCAAAGTTCTTGTTTGAGAAGGCTCAAGACTGTTGGAACTCCTTGGACCTGCAAGATTTTGAGGAGATTGTAGCTCTTATCGTCTATGGAATGGTCTTGTTCCCAAACCCTGACCAACTTATAAATGTGAATGCTGTCAAGATCTTCATGTCACGTAATCCGGTGCCTACATTGCTTGGGGATATCTTGCACTCTTTTCACACTCGTACAATAAGGAAAAGAGGTGTTCTCATGTGCTGCACTCCTCTCCTGGAAAGATGGTTTATTTCTCATCTTCCCCAATCAGTCTTGAACAATGAGCAAGGCTTGAGGTGGTCACAACCGCTGATGACACTTAAGCATTCTGATATTCATTGGTGTTCTCGATCCAGAGAGAATGTTATCATTGTTGAAGCTTGGGACACGACCAGATAACAGTATAAGACACTGCGAAGCTTGGATTTCGACCAAATAGCAGTTTACCTGGCTAATTACTAAGAAGCCCGGAATCGACCGGATATTAGTATTGCCTTAAATCAAGTGGAAGCCCAGATGCGACCGGGTAACCACTTAATTTATTCTGAAGCCTAGATCACGACTAGATAAGAAGTGAGAAATTGTGAAGCCTGGAAAATGACCAGATAGCAAGTTTAATCTCATCCCCCTAGTAAGTCGTTGTGAAGCCTGGAGCACGACCAGATAGCAGTCAATCTTATTTTCCTCATCAAATCACTGTGAAGCCTGGAGCACGACCAGATAACAATTCATTTTCACCTCCTCGACTAAGAGATGATTCCCCAGTAGAGTAACGTACAACTGAAGTTCCTAAAATTCTATTTCTCCCAAGACAGAGATCAACATTCCCCAGTGTACTCCTCCTCGACAACAAGTATACGACTCTCACAAAGGAATATCTTATGCGATTGAAACTTCTTCTGATGGAATCTTTAAGCCCATATTCTGACATCAACCTCCAAATGGCATCTATAATCCCATTCATGATATTACAAGACAAGTACCACTTTATGCGAGTGCAAATTTCTGGGCACTCTAGTGTTCTAACATCTTCCACCTTCGGATCATGAAAGGCAGACAAGCCAATCTACATCCTCAGGTTTAAGAATATTGAAAAGCGGCAACGGTTGTACCCCAAAATTTTCCCTCCCATATTTCTCAAAACATTTCAAGTGAGGTCCTCAAATTGCTCAAGGGAGTCCAAGGGTTGACCAGACAAACTCTCTCCTAAGGCAGTCTGCCTCAAATTAGGGTTTCAGTTTGCATCAAGATGTTTGAATCAAAAGAGTCTCAAATTCTCTCTATTGTCCTAATATGTTCTCAAGACCATCCATGTCAAGTTTCAAGCCTTGCAGAGAAAGTTTGCTCAGTTAATTGCTCAAAGGCCTGAAAATCGACTATGCTAGGGCAAAAGTAAATTGTGGTCCACATACAGTCAAACTTCGAGATTTTTGGTCAACATTCTCATTTTGAAGTGTTATTCATCATTTTATAAAGGGTTGATCATTATTCCTAAAGGATTGCCCATAATTCATCAAAACCCAAAAGTTGCTAAATTAGGGTTTTGCAAGAAAAGTCAACCCAACTTTGACCAAGCATAACTTTCTCATACTTTATAAAAAATGACCCATCCAAATATCATTTTGAAGAGGATGAAATTACCTACAATTCCTATTCATCTCCCAAGTTCAAAATATGCACTCACAAAAATATGTGAATTTGGACATTATAGGTCATTTTGAAAAGTCAACAAAAACACCTTTTATGTCAAAGCCTCATACATGAACATGGAAGACTCAATTGAGATGAGACCAAAAGGGTTGCTTATAGGACATATTTAGGTTTCTAAAAAGTCTAAGAACACATCTCTAGTGTCAAAATTTAAGAAGTTATGCATTGGTAAAGTTGACTCTTTTTGCAAAACTGTCAAAAGTCAAATGTGGCCAAAATTACAATTTTTGTCAAATGGGCCCAACTTTTTATGCTTGCATTGAGTTTGTAACATGACCCACGATCCATGATCCTTCCCATCTGTCATTCTTTTATTTTTTGCATTTATTTTGATTTTATTTCAATTAAATCAAATAAAATCAAAATAAAATCATGAAAAATCAAAAACTAATCAAAGCTTGAGATTTTGTGCATGTTTAGGCCTATTATACAGCTGGAAAGAGAATCAAATTGGGCAAGCTTCATTTGGACACAAAAAGATTGGATTTGGCTTGATTTGGAAATATTTGCATAAGGATCAAATCTTGAATCAATGATCTTAATTGAGGAAGATTTGAAACAAGTTTGTAACCCTAATTTGTTCTAGGGTACATAAGGAACGTGTGCAGACCAAAAGCAAGGGGATTGGAGGCGTGTAAACAAGAGAGCAAGTTTCAAAAAATTGGAAAAAAGTGGCACACTGATTTTTAAGTTGCAGACCAATTCAAAGCGTTCTAAGCATCCCAAACGTTTGCTGGACATCCCAGGAACGTGTTGCGATCAATAACAAGCCTCCTAACGTCCAGAATTACACTGTAAGTACCCCACGGTTTTCACATTTTCTTAAAATTGTATATCATGATTCTGGCATAGTTAGCATGTTTTATTGATATATTCTTAATCCTTGAGTCATTTGCAAACTACTGGTTACGTTTAATTTCGTTTTTGCTGACTATACATCAAGATGCCATAGTTAGGGTTCTTGGTTCGCTTTTGGGGTTTTTATGTACAGGTACAATTGGCCATGGATAAGGGTACCATGATGCTCGTGAGGTTGCCACGAGTTGATTGGTACCATCGTTTTGCATTCATCACGCTTGTACAGGATTTTGGAGAGGTACAGGGTTGTACCTACGCCCCTTTGTCCGTAGGTAAAAGTCATGGATCTAAAACGACGGAGATGACGAGGAAGATGATAACGTGGCGCCCCATGGATGGTCCATTCAAATCTGCGTGCGTTTTAAGATTATGCTTTTTGTTTTACCATATTATATTTCTTTGTCATTAACCATACAACTAACAAAGCCAACCCAGCTGGCAAGCGTGTAATGGATAAATGCCAAAGGGCCTGGGTTCGATCCCCAGGTCCCCATATTTGCCTTATGTTTATTTTCTTTGCATAATCAGGCGCGCTAGCATCCAAGGCATCCACCATACGCCCTCAATATCCAACCAATCTGATCATCAAGTGCCAGATCTAAAGCTTCCCAATGAAGGTCCATCATACGCCCAGTCAAGCTAGCAACACAGGATCTGGAAAGTCAACAGGGTCAGGCGCTTTTGGGCCCATAATTGCAAGTCTTACCCCCCTGTTTGCTAGCACACCCCCAGGCCCATTCTATTTCTTTTCTAATTTCCTTATTTTAATTTCTTTTATTTAATTATTTTCTAACCACAAAATTAATTTCTTTTTTATAAAAAATCATAAAATAAATTTTCACAAATTTAGATTTAGGTTTTATTTTTATTTTCATCAAATTTAATTTAATATTGGTTAAATTTAATTTTAGGGTAATTCTAACTTTTTTGTAAATAATTTAAAATCAATTAGAAAATTAGGGTTTGTTCTTGATTTAATTTTTATTTCTTTTCTCAATAAAAAAAAATCCAAAAAATAGGTTAACTTAATTATTTTTTCTTAATTTAAATTAATTAGTAATTAGGTTTTTATTTATTCAGAAAAATCTTATTTTTTTCAAAATAACACAAAAACCACAAAAAATGATTTTTCTTTTAATTAGGTTTAGTCGGGGTCAAAACCCTAATTCTCTCGTTTTCGTTTCATCGCGCGCGCTTATTATTTTTGTGATATTAATGTAATTGCTTAAAGTATGTAATAGTTTAATTAGGATTTTCTTTTATTTATAGTTTTACGGGTTTTTGGCTATGTAATTAATCTCATACCCCGAAGCCTTGTAATAGCGTAGTTTTATTTCTCGCATTTTAATTTTCGCAAATATTAACTGTTAGATGTATGTTAATAGGATTGTATGACAAGACTGCATGACAATTTAAAATGGCTAGCAAACCCTAAATATGCAAAGATAATAACTGAAATCAACTCCCTCGCACATGTGCACTCCTAGGGTATACTCTCACTTCGGTTGCCTTCGGTAAAAGGTCATTAAGTATAGGGTGTCTTAGTGGTTTCCCTCTTGACTAACAAAGATCAAAAGTCCCATTCGGAAATGTTGCCTCGGAAATGTTGCCTCGAATATGATCTTAAGACATTAGGGTTATTACTAAAACGTCCTAACATTGCTTTAGTGATCGTACGTCCCTTTTGAGTTGACCCTTACAACTCCAACAACGATGCTACCTACTTATCAATAGTAGGATAGTATTGTCTAAAGGAAATAAGAACAGAAATAATCTTTTTTCGAGTAGGTAGATGCTAGTAGGTACTTGCTCAAAATCAAACTTTTCACACCAAACACTTTTCAAACAAAGTTTTCAAAAACACTTCGTAACACTCTTGAAGACAGAAGCAAGGGTTAAAACGAAGTAAAACAAAACTTTTCAAAACAAACACACACAAGCAATTTTAAAAGATGAGCTAGTACCTAAGAGCCCGTAGAAAACTATGGATAGAAAGGGTATTAATACCTTCCCTTTCTATAATCTACCCCTCGTACTCAAAATCTTGAAAAAGGAATTTTTCTGGGCTTTTGTCCTTTCCAGTTGGATAAAATAAAAGTCGGTGGCGACTCTTGCTTACCGCGACATTTTGCGAACAAAAAACGCAAACCAGCATTTTCCAAAACAGTCGGTTCTGCCACCGTATCACAGCTAGCCTCAAGAGTGCCCGGGGATTATCCTTTTACCAAGAAATATGGTCGACTCCTCAACTTGACTACATCCAACTTCCCAGAAGAGATGATGTGTGTACTATTCCAATTCTTTGATCCCGTACATCATTGTTTCACTTTCCCGGACTATCAATTGGTACCTATACTAGAAGAGTTCCCTCTACTCTTAGGGGTGCATGTGCTTGATCAAATACCGTTCACCAGTCTAGAAGGGATTCCAAAACCTGAAGTCATCGCCGAAGCTTTGCATATGAAGAGGGCCGACATCATAGCTAATTGGGAGACAAGGAACGAGGTTAAAGGCTTTCTAGCTAAGTTTTTATTGGAAAAGGCTCGTTCATTCTGGGACGACATGGATTTCCAAGATTTCGAAGACGTCATGGCTCTTCTCATTTATGGTTTGGGTTTGTTTCCCAAATCATAGACATTAATGCCATCAAAGTCTTTCTCTCTCGCAATCCTATACCTATATTACTAGGAGACATCTTGCATTGCCTTTATACCCGCACCATGAAGAAAAGAGGTACTCTTTTGTGTTGTATCCCACTACTCGCTAAATGGTTCACTTCACACCTGCCTCAGTCAGCATTGAAGAACGAGCAAAGACTGACTTGGTCTCAAAGGATGATATCTCTCACCCACTCTGATATCCGTTGGTGTTCGAGATCCTTGGAAGATGTCTCTATCATTGACCGCTGTGGGGAGTTCCCTAACGTACATCTGC
The DNA here is from genome assembly GCA_948472305.1 of Vicia faba. NCBI lineage: Eukaryota > Viridiplantae > Streptophyta > Magnoliopsida > Fabales > Fabaceae > Vicia > Vicia faba. The sequence goes on from OX451739.1 coordinate 1,452,368,384, forward strand.
TTGGTATTAGGGGGGGGGGGGGGGTATCACCTATAACCCTTGTTTAGCTCTTCGATAGTTTGGGTATGCCCGAAGAGACAGCCCTCGCGAGATGCTCATCCAAGGTCCGGTGTTCGACTATGACAAAGAAGACCAAGGTTACCGCTACAGGTTTACACGTGCTTGGGGAATGGCAAACAAGATGGACAGTAAGACTTTGGGACATAAAAACTTTATCCCTCTCGAGCCTTACCTTAAGTGGGTACGGGCTCGTGCTCAGAGTCTCTTGATGCCTTACCCTTCCATCCTTCCTATCATCATTGAGCCTGTTATTGAAGGAGACGTCTGTTGTACCCCAAAATTTGCCCTCTCATTTATCAAGCTTTTCCTCACAAGACTTCTTGGACTCAAGACAAGATTAGGGTTTCTCAGCTCAAGATACCTCATTTTGCACTGATAACCTGAAATTAGGGTTTCCCCTTTAAAAAAATAACAATATTATTTTTCTCTTTTTTTAAGGCTTAAATAATTTATTTTTTTCATACAAAAAACAAATACGAAACATTTTACATAAATACATTTTTATTGCATTTTTAACATTTGTATATTTATTTAATTTGTACATATTCAATTGGGTTGTAATAGTTTTTAGGCTTTTATTTTGTGCAAATATCCCCATTCAAAAACTTGTATCCCCCCTCCCATAATAATTGCTGTAATAGTTTAGTTTACTTTTACGCAATTTATCGCATTATATACTTGTGTAGTAAACTAGGGTTTGCATGACAAGACAAAATCAAACAAATAGACATGACCTAATACAAGACCAACAAATTCATGCAAAATGACAACACATTACACATAAGCACTCCTTAGGGTTTCACCCACTTCGTTGCCTTAAAAATGGCCATGTTACGCACGCGAAGTATCTTGGCAAAACAAAACAAAAGATCATAGTCCCTCGATGACGCTAGACAAGGTTGCCTAAAACAAATGATCTTGGTCCCTCAGAAAAAATGCCAAGATACCTAGCAACATTGCTATCATGGTTATACGATGACCCGCGCCCATCCCGTTTAACATCCAAAGATAGGGTTGCCTACCAAATCAATGGTAGGTCAACAACATCAAAGGAATGAAAAATGCACAAGAAATACAATTGAGTAGGTAGATAGTTCTAAGTTACTTGCTCCATTTCAAAACAAATCCTTGCTATTTTCAAAACAAGCACACACACACATTTCAAAACAACTTTCAAAAACATTGAAAACATTTTCAAAAAGACAAACACCTTTGTATACATTCTTACGAACGAGAATCATTACAAAGGTCGCCTAAACAAAGGCCTCTTTTACAAACACTTTTCAAAACCACGCCAAAAGCACCATTTCAAACAATTTCAAAAGCAAAGCAAGTGATCTAAGCAAGTAACTAAGATCCCATGGAAAACCATGGATGAAAAGGGTGCTAGCACCTTCCCTTTTCATAATCTACCCACCGAACTCAAGAAAACATCTCAAAGGTATTTCCTGTGCTTTTTTACCTTTCCTTTTGGATAAAATAAAAGTCGGTGGCAACTCTTGCAAACCGCAACATTTTGTGAACACAAACGCAAACCTCAAGTCAGTTCTCCCACCATATCACAGAACTGGCGACTCTACTTGGGACATACTCTATAAGTGGGGTTACCTTAGGGTTTAGATCACCTTTATTTGCTTATCTTGTTTGCCTTGATTGCTTTACACTTTGGTTCTATTGTTTGGGTTTGAATCCTCCACCCGGATTTGGGGAAACATAATAGGTAAATAGCAATACGTTGTGGAAACTGTACGGGGTATACCGATACGGTCTAAGCAATAGCTATATTAGTGCGACATATTTGTGGGTACCGGTAGCCTTTGAGTCAATCAAAGAGAATATCGGGCCGCTGAGTGATGTCATGAAGCACTAATGGACTTTTAGAACCTTTACTTGACCATCTTGGCCTTTTAGGATGTAGTGAGATGACCGGCTTTGGTGCAGTCCGAAGTTGGTAGATACTCGATACTACACTCATTGAGGGTTGTTTTCTTGGGATATTTCGGTCGCCAGTAAAGAGGCTTAAACTCAAAATATGAACACAGAAAACAATCCAGTGATATTGAGCTCCTTAGAACCCGGTTACTATTTCTAGGACAAGTTGAGCCAACTAAACTTCAAGAGGGTATTTACCTATGAAACCCCATGCAAGCCTGAACTAGGAACTTGTGTGATTTGCTTGTACATATATACTTGTGTATAACATCATGAACATCATGAAGCATCATTTGCATCCACTAACCATTTCAAGGATTTTGGAATTTCATCTTTGTTCTTGTTTTGTAGGATATGGATTCACTTCGCAGGAAAACTATCCAGGTCAACCTTGTGAGAATTCCTTCACAACTCAAGGAGCTTGCTTCCAGGATTCCTGAGTATTCTCCATTCACTTAGAGGTATGGTCGACTAATCAACTTGGTTAACTTCAGCACAGAAGAAGATATGGTGAAAGTTCTCTTCCAGTTCTTTGACCCCCTGCACCACTGCTTCACATTTCCTGACTACCAGCTGGTACCTACCTTGGAGGAATTTTCTCAACTCCTGGGGATTCCTATTCTCCATCAACTACCTTTCAACGGTACGGAAAGAGATCCAAGGCCAGAAGATGTTGCTCAAGCCCTGCACTTGCAACCATCAAATGTCACAGGCCATTGGGAAACCAGAAGTGGTGTCAAAGGCTTCTTGGCAAAATTTCTGTTTGAGAAGGCCCAAGACTGTTGGAATTCATTGGACCTGCAAGCTTTTGAGGAGATTGTAGCTCTTCTCATCTATGGGATGGTCTTGTTCCCAAACCCTGACCAGCTTATAGATGTGAATGCTGTCAAGATCTTCATGTCTCGTAATCCAGTGCCTACATTACTTGGGGATATCTTACACTCTTTTCACACTCGAACAATGAGGAAAAGAGGTGTTCTCATGTGCTGCACTCCTCTTCTGGCAAGATGGTTTATTTCTCATCTTCCCCAATCAGTCTTGAAGAATGAGCAAGGTTTGAGGTGGTCACAACGGTTGATGACACTTAAGCATTCTAACATTCATTGGTGCTCTCGGTCCAGAGAGAATGTTATCATTATCGACCGTTGTGGGGAATTCCCTAATGTCCCTCTACTTGGAATTAAGGGAGGCATCACCTACAACCCTTGCTTGGCTCTGAGACAGTTTGGTTATGCCCGACAGGATGGCCCACATGACATGCTGATTCAAGGTTTGGTCTTCGACTACGACAACGACGATCAAGCTCTTTGCCAAAGATTCATCCGAGCATGGAGGATGCCAAACAAGGTAGATAGCCAGACTTTGGGACACAAGAATTCCATCCCTCTTGAGCCTTACCTCAAGTGGGTACGAATCCTCGCCCAAAGTCTTATGATGCCTTACCCCTCCATTCTCCCAATGATTATAGATCCTGTTAAGGAAGGAGAGGTTCCATACACCGTCCTACATCCTGACATGCCAACATCACTCGAAGATCTGCAAAGGAGTTGGATACAGCTCAAGGGAGAGCGTGATACTTTTGAAGCCTACCTCTATGAAAGCGAGAAGAAGGTTTTAGAACTCACCAGGTTATTACAGGAGGAGCAAACTCTAAACGCCTACATTGCGCCAAAGAGGATGCGCAATACCTTTTTATCTTAGAGCTTTGTATTATTTTGCCCAGGTGGCATTGATGTACTCAACTCTATTTTATAACGTGAGTTCCTTTTTGTTTGAAACAAATTTGAATTCTTAAATCCTTGAAAGCATTGCATGAATACATATCAATCATCATAAACAGGTCTTTGCAACAAGTCTCCTTATCTTCCTACTGTTTATTTCAGTAGAGATGGCTCTAAAACAGACTATCAAGGACGTCCAGGCTCAAAATGCACAACTTCAAGAGATGTCCTTGAACCTATCCAAGGGGTAAGAAGAGGTGAAAGCTCTCCTCACAAGGGGCATGGTCATGGGGAATCTGGAGGTCACCAAGGATGATCAGTTGGAAAGGCTATAAATTGAAATGGCAACAATGAAAATCCAAATGATGGGACAACTGGTGGGCCAGGTGGCTCTTATTCAAAACCTAGCTCAAGGGCAAGAAGAGCTAAGAGTCCTCATCAACAAGCTTCGTCAAGACGAATGTAACCAAATGGGGTAAACATCTAAAATTGGGGACTAGGTCATCATCCAGCCTCCCATAAGACAAGAAGCCAGTTTAAGGGAGAGAAGGCCTTCCAAATTTTCTTCCAAGTCACGAGCCCAACAATGACTTCGTCAACGTCAACCGAAAAATCAGCAAAGGCAAAGCGAGCCCAAAAGACAGTTTACCAACATCAACATACCGTTGTCCCAAGCTTTGCAACACATGTTGAGGATGAATTTGATTACACCAATAAGACCTACTCCAAAACCCAAAACTTCTTCTCCCAGCTACAATCCGGATGCCAGATGTGCCTATCATTCTGATAGTCCTGGACATGATACCAACAATTGTTGGGCGTTGAAGTACAAGATTCAAAACCTGATCGACGAAGGAATGCTAGAGTTCACACAAGATGGCCAGACTAAATTTTTCTGTCATCCTTCAGAAGTTCACCACTTAAAGTGACAAGTTCAGACAAAGAGGCTTCCTTTCATTTGAATTTTCAAGTTGTAATCTCTCTTTTGTTATTCAAACAATTATTTGTTAATGTCAAACTGTGCTTCATTAATGCATTGTGTATGTTTTTGTCTTGAATTATTTCCTTTTCATTACATTTAAACTATGCTTTTTACTCACTTTATGACATTCAACTCTTGCTAAAAGTTACAAGCCTTTAGAGGGAGGATGACGAAAACAATGCCATAATCTCATACAGTATGCTTTTGGACAGACCTTGCTGATGATGTACAGGCATTCTTTCAAATCCTAAACACTGGAGTTATAAGGAAGATAATCCCTAGTCAACCCCTTCGAGCTAAAGAAGTAGAAGTTTTTATTTTTCACAAAATTAAAACCTTTAAACAAAACCTGGGGCAGGGTAGTCTCTCAGTTAATTCAAATGCGTGTTTAGCCGCAAACTCTCATCTCGTAATACAACGAATGACGTCAAGAAACATTCCTATGTAATCAAAAGACGGTGATGGTTCCCTATCACATAGGCAGTCATTATCTCTCAAGAAGAGAAAATCCCAACTAAGTCAAAACCTACAAAGGAGACTTAAAGAAAAAACTAGGGGCATCCCGCTGACTGTAATCTTAAAGCAAGAACAGTCAGGCAAAAATTAGGGATAGCAAGGTGGTCAATACAAATCCTCAACGACGTAAAAATGTTGCAAAAATGACTGCCTTCCAACAAACTTAACTTATTTGAACCATCACTAAAATATCATTCCAGACTCATTTGGAGTTCCAAACGCACAATTAACTGAGTTTAGGACTGAAGAACATCACGAAGAACGGGCGGGTACAAATACAGTTTGAGCCTTTATCCTTTGTTTCTTAAACCGTGAACCAAGCCATGCTACAACCCTCCAAAAGTCTTAATTGAAGCATGGGTTAGCTCGAAAGCATACTGTTACAAAAGGTATCCTGACTCCTGTAAGGCTTTGCTCTAGATCCTGAGATTGAATTTTCTCACAAATTCCTTTACTTTCAGAAATGCATTTTTCAAAATTTCAAGACAAGCATAAACTTTGCATTATTTAAATATCAATGTTTGCATGTGGCTATTTGTTTGAACAACGAAGAAATTCACACAATGAATATCCAGTGAACGAAAGCTCTCTCAATGAACAAAATCACTTCAAGCGGGATGACACTTCCAACGAAAAATCTCCTATCAACAAGGGGACATGACATGTCACCATCCAGCACACCTGGGGCAGTCTAGTCAAGATTTCAAGAAATCTCTCAAAGTGCAGAGTAACCAGGGGAAAATCTCCATCTGCGTCACTTGGGGCATTAAACGTCAGATCTCAGCAAAGGGTTATATACAGTCAAACATTTCCAGGCAGTGCCAGAAGTACTTGCTACTAGGGGCAGTGACAAATCACCCCAAAAGTCCTTCTCATAAGATAATTCCCCAGCAAGTTGCTTTGAAGCCTGAAAACTAACCAGACAATAACTTTGGATAATTCCCCAATAGAGTGGCATACAACCCAAACTCTTGAACTTTTTTCCAGACGGGAATAAGCTTGTCCCCACAGAGTCTTCACTGCTCCCCAACAGAATAAGTTTCTTCCCCATAGAATTCTTATTAATTCCCAACAGAATGAAGATTTCCATTCTTAATCCCCATCCGAAGTCATCAAAGTTCTCGGGATTCCCCAAGCAGGTTTCTCAAACAACATTTGGCATTACTCTCACGATGGAACATTTGTCAATACTCCAACTTCAAGACATGAAGGATCCCTATATCCCCAGAGAAGTTACCAAGGATTCTTATCCTCAGCAGTCAAGGATTTATTTTCCCCAGCAGCAGCCAAGGATTTATTTTCCTCAGCAAATCAGCCTACATGCGCATGCATTACATTCATATATCATAAACATTGACAAAGCACATATATTGCATCACACATTTCATGCAACATAACTTTGTGTTTCGGCTAACATTTTACCCTTTTCAGGATGAGATTAACAGTTACCATTAACAATGTTCAAAGCTTCAGGAGATAGTTCAGATATGCACCAGATACGGATGCCATCCTGATACTTATTCCAGATTTCCTTCTAGAGATAGTTCAGATACGCTCCAGATATGGAGGCCATCCTGATACTGATTCCAGATTTCCTTCTAGAGATAGTTCAGATACGCTCCAGATACAAATGCCATCCTGATTACTTATTCCAGTTTCCTTCAGATACAGTTCAGATACACTCCAGACCCGAAAGTCATTATGTCACCCATTCAGATTTTCAAGTTTAGATACGCTCCAGACATGGACGCCATTCTAATACTCATTCAGATCTCTTATTCATATACAATACAGATACGCCCCAGACACGGTTGCCATTCTGTCACTTATTCTGATCTTCCTCAGTTCAGATACGCTCCAGACATGGAAGCCATTCTGTTACTTATTCAGATTCAGATTCAGATACAGCTCAGATACGTTCCAAATACAGACACCATTCTGGTGCTCGTTCTTTTAACTTACAACAAACATTCTTGGATGGCATCTACAAGCCAATCTCCAGCAAGGTTCTATCACCTTTCCAAATGGCATCTTTAAGCCCATTCCCCCAACTACTTCATCAAGTGCAAATTTATGGGCACTCTAGTGTCCAATCATCTCTTACCTTCGAGTCACGAACGACAGAACTCGCCAATCTAACTCTTCAGGTTCAAGAAAATTGACCAGGGGCAGTTGTTGTACCCCAAAATTTTGCCTCTCATTTATCAAGCTTTTCCTCACAAGACTTCTTGGACTCAAGACAAGATTAGGGTTTGTCAGCTCAAGATACCTCATCTTGCACTGATAACCTGAAATTAGGGTTTCCCCTTTAAAAAAATAACAATATTATTTTTCTCTTTTTTTAAGGCTTAAATAATTTTTTTTTGTCATACAAAAAATAAATACAAAACATTTTACATAAATACATTTTTATTGCATTTTTAACATTTGTATATTTATTTAATTTGTACATATTCAATTGGGTTGTAATAGTTTTTAGGGTTTTATTTTGTGCAAATATCCCCATTCAAAAACTTGTATCCCCCCTCCCATAATAATTGTTGTAATAGTTTAGTTTACTTTTACGCAATTTATCGCATTATATACTTGTGTAGTAAACTAGGGTTTGCATGACAAGACAAAATCAAACAAATAGACATGACCTAATACAAGACCAACAAATTCATGCAAAATGACAACACATTGCACACAAGCACTCCTTAGGGTTTCACCCACTTCGTTGCCTTAAAAATGGCCATGTTACGCACGCGAAGTATCTTGGAAAAACAAAACAAAACAAAAGATCATAGTCCCTCGATGACGCTAGACAAGGTTGCCTAAAACAAATGATCTTGGTCCCTCAGAAAAAATGCCAAGATACCTAGCAACATTGCTATCATGGTTATACGATGACCCGCGCCCGTCCCGTTTAACATCCAAAGATAGGGTTGCCTACCAAATCAATGGTAGGTCAACAACATCAAAGGAATGAAAAATGCACAAGAAAGACAATTGAGTAGGTAGATAGTTCTAAGTTACTTGCTCCATTTCAAAACAAATCCTCGATATTTTCAAAACAAGCACACACACACATTTCAAAACAACTTTCAAAAACATTGAAAACATTTTCAAAAAGACAAACACCTTTGTATACATTCTTACGAACGAGAATCGTTACAAAGGTCGCCTAAACAAAGGCCTCTTTTACAAACACTTCTCAAAACCACACCAAAAGCACCATTTCAAACAATTCCAAAAGCAAAGCAAGTGATCTAAGCAAGTAACTAAGAGCCCATGGAAAACCATGGATGAAAAGGGTGCTAGCACCTTCCCTTTTCATAATCTACCCCCCGAACTCAAGAAAACATCTCAAAGGTCTTTCCTGTGCTTTTTTACCTTTCCTTTTGGATAAAATAAAATTCGGTGGCGACTCTTGCTAACCGTGACATTTTGCAAACACAAACGCAAACCTCAAGTCAGTTCTCCCACCGTATCACAACGTCCCATACACCGTTCTTCATCCTGACATGCCTACCTCTCTCGAAGACCTGCAGAAAGCCTGGGTTCAGTTAAGGGAAGAGCGAAACACCTTTGAAGCCCAGTATTACGCCAGTGAGAAGAAGGTTCTAGAGCTCACCAAACTGCTTCATGAAGAGAAAAATCTGAATGCCTATATTGCTCCAAAGAGGATGCGTTCATTCTTTTTGTCTTAGGAGTTTGGTTGTATTTTGTTTCTTTCATTGTAAGCCCAAGGAGGCATGATGTTTTCAAAACTTGGTCTTATCAATATAACGTGCGTTCTTTTTTTGGTTCGAACAATTTTAAATCTCTAAATTTCCTCGAAATCATTGGCATACTGCATCTTCATTCATCATAACATCATACAGGTTTCTCATAACAGGTCACCTTATCCTTCTACTGTTTATTTCAGTAAGATGGATGTTGAACAGACTATGAAAGATCTTCAGGCGCAGAACACCCAGTTTCAACAAATGCTCTTGGCTCTGACAAAAGGACAAGAGGAGTTGAAGACTCTGCTGGCCAAAGAGAAGAAGAAAAAGGCGAAAAAATCAACCGGTGTTGTGATCATGGGAAGAAGGTTTAAAGGACAAACCATATGAACTTTGGACTTTGAGACATCATCAGGCGAAGGGGATAATCAAACCCAGGAAGTCAACAACGACCCAGCATCCGAGGAAGAGGAAGAGGAAGAGCCTGATTACTCTGAGGAACAATATCCTCCTGCCGATGATAAATACAAACAGCTAGAGGATCATTTGAATGCTATGGAGATTCAGAGGGTACCCGGTTTGGACTTTGAAGAATTAGGACTCATCTCAGGGGTTGTCATCCCATAAAAATTCAAGGTCCCCACTTTCGCCAAATACGACAGTGTCTCCTGCCCGAAGCTACATCTAAGGTCATACGTCAGAAAGATTCAACCCCACACGGTTGACAAGAATATGTGGGTGCATTTCTTCCAAGAATGCTTATCTGGGATGCAGTTGGATTGGTTTTATCAATTGGAAGGGGCCAAGGTTCGCAAATGGGAAGAGTTGGCCGCCGCTTTCTACAAACAATATCAGTACAATGCTGATTTGGCTCAGACTATGACGCAGTTACAAAGCATGTCTATGGGAACAGGTGAAGGTTTCAAAACCTATGCTCAAAAATGGAGGGATCCGCAGGCAGGGTCCATCCCCCTCTATCCGACAGAGAATTAGTAGATATGTTTCTAGGCACCTTGTCGGGCCCTTTCTTTAACCTTTTAATTGGAAGCTCATCTGCAGGATTTACTGAGTTAATACTGACCGGAGAAAGGGTGGAAGCTGGCATAAGAAGTGGAAAGATTCAGGAGGATTCATCTTCTTCTACAGCTGTGAGGAAGCATTTTATTGGTAAGAAAGAGGTATCTGTTGTTTATCCACAAAGAAACCAAGAGAGAGTTGAGCGCCGACCAATGGTAGGGGCTGTTATGATTCCAAAGCCTACATCTGATTAGCAAAGAAGTAATCAACCAAGGGTGGAGAGGCCGGTCCGGCAATTCACCAGAATCAACATGACTCTGTCTCAAGTATTACCGCATCTTTTAAGGTCCAATTTGGTAACCTTGAAAGAAGCTCCGAAAAACCCCAATACGACATCCCCTCTGTGATCGGTGGATCTAGAACTGACTGTTTAACGCTGGTTCGCGAAATGTCGCGGAAGCAAGAGTCGCCACCGTCTTTTATTTTCTCCAAATGGAAAGGACAAAAGCACAGAAAAATTCCTTAAAGAGATTGCTCTCGGTTCGGGAGGTAGATTATAGAAAGGGAAGGTGTTAGCACCCTTTCTATCCATGGTTATCCATGGGCTCTTAGATACTTGCTCACTTGTGTTTTCAAAAATTGTTTGTTTGCTTTTCAAGTGTGGGTTTAAAAAAGGTTTCTTTGAAAATTTCAGTTCGACTCTTGTATCAGTCCTCAAGAGTGTTTGAAAAGTTGCTTTCGAAAGCTTTTTGAAAAGTGTCGGTATGAAAATTATTTTTTTTTATTTGTTTTGAAATTAGAGCAAGTATCTAGAGTTCTCTACCTACCCTAAGGAATTCGTCTGTGTAAATGTCCTTAAAGTAGTGCCATCCCACCATTGAGAGGTAGGCAGCACCACCATTGGAGGTGTTCGGGTCAATTCGAGGGTTCGGGACATGGTGATCACCGGAGCAATAGGAAGATACCTTAGAAGCTACCCTCATGCCAGGTTCCCGGATCATGAGGACTTACTAAAACATCCTCTACTCGACGACCACCTTTCGAGGGGCAAGGCAACAGTGAGGCGTACCCTAGGGGTGGTGTGTGATTTGTGTGTCATGTTCATTTATTTTTGTCTTGTCATGTATTGGTGATCTACGCTTTTGTTTTTATTTTAACATTCATTCTTTCATGCAATTTAATTAACAGTTTAAAAGTTGCGAGAAATATAAAGGTCCTACGCTATTACAAAGGCGCGGGTCCACATCGCCAAATTTAATCCAGGACCCGATTTGAAAATAAAATAAAGTGCGAGAAATATAAATGTCCAATTTACACGGCTTTGGGAGAATTACATGAATATTATAAGAACGAACATAAAAAATGCGAAAGAGAATTAAAATCGAAAGCGAGGGCGTTGGACCCTTTTTAATGAAGTTAAATTGCGATTAACCAATTAATTAAATTAAAATAAAAAGAAAAGATTTTTTAGAGTTTTTGGTATTTATGGATTTTTATGAGAGAATTAAATGAAATTTAAAACCTAAGTCTAGTTATTTTAATTTATTAAGAAAAGCATTAAAATTTAATCTAAAATTAACCTAATTAATTAATGCAATTTTATTTACAAAAATAAATACTTAATTATTAATAATGAGAAAAGAAAAGGATAAAAGTCTTTTAAAACCCTAATTCTATAAATTTTTAGTTTGTTAGAAAATATTAAAATTAATCCTAGAATTTAAAACTAGAATAATTAATAAGACCTTTTTTACAAAAAAATAACATTAAATGAAATATATTTTAATTTTTATGACTTTCTGATTTTTATTATATATATATATATATATTTTTTTTTTATGTTATGAAAATATGGATTTAAAGAATTAAATTAAAATTAATTAAAACAAATAAAAGTAGAAAAAGTACAAAAAGAGATGAAAGAGCAAACCAATGGGGGGTTCTGTCCCCAAACTGGAGGTCTTTGGCTAGCAATCAGGCCCATTTGTCTCAAGGCCTTGTGGACTTCAGGTGATCGCGTGTGGACTCGTTGACCAACGCACATGGTACCCTTCAAACGTTGGCCTTTGGATTAGGATTATGGGACAAGTGGCGTGTCTGGATTGTGGACGTACAGTGGGCGCTTGGAAGCGAGCTACACAGGAACATGGTTAGAAGAAAAATATGGAAATAAGAAGGGGGACCTGGGGTTCGAACCCAGGTCCCAGAGTTTACCAATGCAACGCCTGACCAATGGAGCTGTTAACGCACTTTGTATATTATATGAACCATAATTATTATAAGAAAAGACAAACGTTAGTGGTATGAGTCAGAAAAACGCGCGCTAGAATTCAAAGTGCTCAATCATATGATGCCACATAATCTTCTTCTCCACTCGTTTGCGTTTTACCTGAAAAACAACAGTTAGATAGCGGGGGTTTTGAACCCCCACTAAATGGCAAGCATAAAAATAGCGAATAGAATATGGTGGCTCATAAATTGAGCGCGAATAGTGTGTTAAGTTCGTCCAAGCTTCCTGAGTTTAGCCATGGTACTGGGATGTCCTAATTTTACAGTATACGAAAATGCCCAATTTGGAGCTTGAGGAACCCTAGCGAGCTTCAATGGTGAAATCGTGTATGATGCACAAAAACTTAATTAAAACACATGGTTAGCTTCAGAATGGTCAGATTAGTCCAAATCAATAGAAAGAATGCAATGAAAATGCTTATAAATTGAAACACGAATAGGTGCAAAATTTGAAACAAGATCACTTAGTTCTACCGTTTCTTGATGTTAGAGTTGATGATTTTGATTCAGACACGTTCCTTGAAGCCTCAGGAATGCAATAGGATAGTTTTCTTGCCTTGAAAAGCCTTGGAATCACGTTTTCAGTTTTTGAATTTTTCACAAAAAAGTGCAATGTTCTTCTTCAGCTTTGGGCACAGCTTCCAGGTTTTTTGGCATTAGGTTTTGATCACACTTATATGAGGATGGATTAGGGTTGAGTTTTTGATCCAAAAATCCTTGCATTGATGGAATGAATATTTGATTTTCATGCATATATTTTCAAATCTTTTCCATGCATATTTGATACCAATCATGTCCAAATCACCTTGATTCTTTCCATACCAGATAATGCACGAAATCTTGAAGTTATTTCATGCATAAAAAGATTTGAAAAGCTTGCTTTGGTATTTTTCACATATTTTATTTTATTAAATGAATTAATGGCAATTAAAAATTCAAATAAATAAATAAAAATGATGAATAAATTCCCTTTGGGCCAAATGGTCGTGCAAATGCTTTGGATGATGAATCTTGGAAGAAAATGTGGCCCATTAGCAATTTTAAGGCCTTTGAAGCAAAGTTGACTTTTCAAAATACCCAAAACTTTCCCAACTTCCACAAGGCATATCTTGCTCAATTTTTAAGCTTTGATCATGTTATTGGACATTTTGGAAAGGTCTTGAAGTCCTCTAACCAATGCCTTTGGTCCCATGTCATTTTGATTTACCAATCTCAAGTTATGGCCTTTGACTTAAAGTCCCTTTTTGTTGACTTTTGAAAATGACCTATAATGTTGAAATTGATAACTTTTTGTGAGAGCATTTCTTGGACTTGAAGTGTGAAGAGGAGTTGTAGGAAATGTCTTTCTCTTCAAAATGAGCTTTGGATGGAATTTTTCTGATAATCCATGTGGACGTTATGCCTTGGTCAAGTTACAGTTGACTTTTCAACTGTCCAAATATGGAAACTTTTGCATCTTGAGACTTTTTGAGCCAATCCTTGAAAATCATGATCAAGAATTGATCAAATGATGTTTGTGGCTTCAAAATAAGATGTTGACCAAAAATTTGAACTTTTGACTGTCAAATGACCATTTTGCCCCTACAGTTGACTGTTGAGCAATTAGGGTTTTTGACTGTGCAATTTTGTACTGTGAGTCTTGAAACTTGTCATGAGGATACTTGACAATGTTTATAAGCATGTGGGACTTGATTGGACCCTTGGAAACTTCATTTTCTTTGTCAGAACCAAAACCCTAATTTTTGACTGTTAGGAGGCCCTTGAACTGTGCAACCCTTGGGAGCTTTTTGAACCTTTGACTTGGCAAATCTTGAGGAATATGGGAGGGCAAATTTTGGGGTACAACAGTTGCCCCTGTTCAATCTTCTTAGACCTGAGGATGCAGATTGGCTGACGTGCCTTTCGTAATCCGAAGGTGGAAGATGATTGGACACTAGAGTGCCCAGAAATTTGCGCTCACATAGTAGTGTGATGGTGGGAATGGGCTTATAGATGCCATTTGGAGATTGATGGATAGGATGATGGGCTTATAGATGCCATGCTAAGAGGTGATGGAAGGTGGATGGGCTTATAGATGCCATCTGGGTGTTGATCGCGTAAGAGATTCCTTAGCGAGAACTTGCGTACCTGCAAAAGAAAATGATTACCTGACCTGTTGCAGGAGCTGGTCTTCAAACTCTTATGTAGATGTGTCCTGACTGGTTACAGGTGATGAATCTGGAGCTTCAAAAGGTTATGAATGAACCAGGGATGGTTACTACCTCAACAGGAACGCTGAGAGAACCTTGGATGATTACTATCTCAACAGGAACGCTAAGAGAATCTTGGGCGACTTCAACCTCAACAGTAACGGGGAGAGAACCATAGGCGACTTCAACCTCAACAGTAACGCTGAGGGAATCTTGAGCGACTTCAACCTCAACAGTAGCGCTGAGAGAATCTTGGATATCTTCTACTGAGTCTTCATCAGGAAAATCTTTTAGGGGTCGATTTAACTGAACCAGAGAAGGCCTTTGACTGGATAAGAAACAGAAAAATCTTGGGGTCGATTTAACTGAACCGGTCTAGGTCTTGAAATGTCTTCAACTGGATAAGAAACAGGGAGATCTTAGGGTCGATCTGACTGAACCAGGGAAGGCCTTTGACTGGATAAGAAACAGTAAAATCTTAGGGTCGATTTAACTGAACCGGTCTAGGTCTTGAAATGTCTTCAACTGGATAAGAAACAGGGAGATCTTAGGGTCGATCTGACTGAACCAGAGAAGGCCTTTGACTGGATAAGAAACAGAAAAATATTGGGGTCGATTTAACTGAACCGGTCTAGGTCTTGAAATGTCTTCAACTGGATAAGAAACAGGGAGATCTTAGGGTCGATCTGACTGAACCAGAGAAGGCCTTTGACTGGATAAGAAACAGTAAAATCTTAGGGTCGATTTAACTGAACCGGTCTAGGTCTTGAAATGTCTTCAACTGGATAAGAAACAGGGAGATCTTAGGGTCGATCTGACTGAACCAGAGAAGGCCTTTGACTGGATAAGAAACAGTAAAATCTTAGGGTCGATTTAACTGAACCGGTCTAGGTCTTGAAATGTCTTCAACTGGATAAGAAACAGGGAGATCTTAGGGTCGATCTGACTGAACCAGAGAAGGCCTTTGACTGGATAAGAAACAGTAAAATCTTAGGGTCGATTTAACTGAACCGGTCTAGGTCTTGAAATGTCTTCAACTGGATAAGAAACAGGGAGATCTTAGGGTCGATCTGACTGAACCAAAGAAGGCCTTTGACTGGATAAGAAACAGAAAAATCTTGGGGTCGATTTAACTGAACCGGTCTAGGTCTTGAATATCACTGAGAACTTAACTGGATCTTTCCTAAAAGGTAAAAGTCAGTCATATGCAATGCATGATATGGATCAAGCAATGATGTTCTCAACATAAATGAGATTTGTAAGATATGATGCGTATATGCATGCTATAATGTATGGAAATGTGATGTTTTTGAATATATGTTTTCGTCCTAGGAAAATAAATCCTCGACGGGTGCCGGGAAGTCACTCCTGGGCTGATGTTGAAGAATAGATCTTTGCTTCCGCTTGGGATGATAGTTGCAAGAATACCGGTAGGAGAAGATGACTCCGTTGGGGCATACACTTGGCAAATAGATTACTCTGCGGGGAGAAAATACTCTAACGATCTTGCTGGGGAAGATGCTCTGTGGGGGAAGAGATACTTTGCTGAGATAATGATAACTCCGCTGGGGATACCATTGTTGAGTTGGAAGTGTTAACAGACTCCGCTGGGGATAGGAGGACTTCGTCGGGGACGATCTTTCCGTGGCTTTTGGCTGAGGATAACCCAGTTATACCCTGGTAGGGAAATAACTCTTGAATAAAGTCGGGAGACGCGTTCGTGCTCTTGCAAGGGATAAGCTTCCAGAACCTACTGGGGATAAGCTTACTGCTTGGGGAGATGGATTCCAACTTTCCTGGGGAAACTGGATTGGACTCTCCTGGGGAAGTTACTCTTTTGAATGTTTGATATACCTCCGGGGAACAATCTTTAGGTCAAGACTGCCGGGGATGCTTGTTAAGAATGTTTGTATATTATGCTGAGGAATGTTGAGATCTGCGGGAGGACACCCAACTTCCTTAAGGCTGACTGTAACTTTGCTTGGGGTGAGTGCACTGACTGGCTGGCTCACTCTCTGGGGAATCGAGATATACTGGTTGTATTTTTCAGCCGAACTCACCTTGATACCTTGGCGGACAGAGCAATTAGATCGTTTGGACAGCTCATCATTTCCCCTGTTCCTATGGGAGAAGGCACCTGTGGGGTGCTGATAGTTGTTGATGGACAAACCTTCTTCTGGTTGGCAGGTGACAAGATGACGGGACATAGTCGTACGCTTTGATCCCTAACCTTTTCCTGGACCGCCTTTTCGGGTTTTCAGTCCACCGGGATACCCATTTCTGCCCAAGCCGCCTTTTCAGGTTTTCGACTTGCCGGGTGTACAGACTTTTTCATTTCATCCCTTCATTTTGCCCGAACCCTTTTGGTTCACCGGGAAGCCCTTATTTTTGCCTAGGCGTGTCAACCTAGCGGGTCTTTGATTATGCGTAGTATTCTTTCGACTATGTCCATGTTCTTAGAATGCAAGGAGTTGCCCCTGTTAGAAGTGTTTTGTCATGCCATTAAAAGGTATTTGATCAGGCAAGATTCGTTGTTGGAATGCTCCAAGTGACTCAGGCGGAGATTTGCCCCAGGCTATTTGGCCTTTGAGAGATTCTCCGAATCTTGATTGGATTGCCCCAGATAATGGACACTGGCCATGTCTGCCCCTTGATTGGAAGCGCTTCTGTTCATTAGGCATTCGTCGTGCGAATTTCTATGTTGTTCAAACAAAAAGTCATATGCAAACAAAGTTATGTTAAAAATGCAAAGCTTATGTCTGTCTTGAAGATTTTTAAAATGCATTCTTTTTCATAAAACAAGTGAATGTTTGTAAAACGTGATGTCAACTCCGTATTTACCGTAAGCCTTAAGGAGTCAGGATACCTTTCGTAACAGTATGCTTTCGAACTAACCCATGCTTCAGCTAGGACTTTTAAGGGTTATAACGTGGCCTGGTTCACGGTTTTAAGAAACAAAGGATAAAGGCTCAAATTTTTATTTGTACCCACCCGCTCTTCGTGATGTTCTTCAAACCTAAACTCAGCTGACCGTGCGTTAGACGTTGCTTGAGTCTTTTGCTTTGATATTCCGGTGATGGTTCAGATATTTGACAATTTACTTTGAATAGGCAGTCATTCCTTTTTGTTATTGTTGAGGGTTTGTATGACCTCTTTCTTTTTCTGATTTTTGTTATCCCCCTTTTTTTTTGCCTGAGCTATTCTTTTGTGATTACAGTCAGCGGGATGCCCCAGTTTTGTAAGTCTCCTTCCTAGGTTTTGACTTAATGGGTTCTTATTTTGAAAGATAATGACTGCCTTTCTTTTTTTGATTATTCGAAACCATCATTGTCTTTCTTTGTTTTGTAAGGACCTCTTTGGTGCCATTCGTTATGCACTTGGATCAACTGAGAGAACTAACATGCCCCAGGTTATGATTAAGGGTTTAAATTTTCGAAAAGAAAAACTCCTACTTCTTTGGCTCAGAGGGGTTGACGAGGGATCATCTTCCTTATAACTCCAGTGTTTAGGAATTGAAACAATGCCTGTACCTCATCAGCGGGGTCTGTTCAAAAGCATACTGTAAAGATCGTGGTATCGTTTTCGTCATCCTCCCTCAAGAGGCTTAGCATTGTTAACCGAGCATTGATCATCAGAAAAAATATGAAAATAATTTGCGTATAGTGAATACGAAGTAATTACTTCAAAACAGACATGTGCAATGCATTAATGAAATAACAATGTTTAACATGAGTAAATGTTTGAACAAAAGAAAATTACAACTTGGAAGATTCTAATGAACAAAAGTCTTCTAGTCTCAGGGCTTGTTACTTCAAATGGTGAGCCTTGGAAGGATGGTAGAAAAACTCAGCCTGACCATCCTGTGTGAACTCCAATGCTCCTTCATCAATCAGGTCCTGGATCTTGTTCTTCAGAGCCCAACACTCATTTGTATCATGTCCTGGACTGGCAGAGTGGTAGGCACACCTTTTATTGGGATCATAGATATGAGATGTTGTGTTGGGGTTCCGGGGATGAGCCCTTAATGTGATCAGATTCAACCTCAACAGGCGTTGTAAAGCTTGAAATAGCGACATGTTGAGCTGGGTGAATTGCCTCCTGGGTTTGTCTGGCTGAAGCTGGTGAGGTTGATGCTGAATTCGTGACACTGGAGCCATTTGAGGGGCTCTCCCCTTATCTCCTTGTCTCAAAGATGATTGAATGATGACTGGCTCTTTACCCTTAGACTTTTGCCCCAGTTGATTACTCTGAAGCAGTTGGTTGATGAGAACCCCGAGCTCTTCTTGTCTTTATGCTAAACCTTGAATGGCAGTCACTTGCCCCAGCATCTGGGTTTTCATTGCATCCATCTCAGTTTGCAGGTGTTTCAGTCGTTCATCCTCAGCACTGTTCCTGACCAAAGTCCCCATAAGAAGGGTTCTCAGCTCTTCCTGCCCCTTGGATAGATTCAGGAGGATTTCTTCGAACCGAGTCTCTTGAGCATGAAGGTCTTGGTTGTCTTGTTGGCAAGCCATTGCTGAAATAAACAGCGAGAAAGGTAAGTGACCTGCAACAAGGATACATGTTATGCAATGATATGTATGACATGCATGTAATGTTTTCAAGGACCTCGCGGGATAAACAAGAAAATTTGTTAGAATTTGGGTCCGGTAGCTTGATTGAAGGAACTGCATATTATTGAGAGTCCTTCTTCAAGGGTCAAACGCTCACCATGTCTAGTGGGTCATAGCCCCTGACAACCTTGGCTAGAGGAAAATAAATCCTCTTTGCCCCTCGCTGGATAGTTGGTTCATCCTGACCTGCATCACAGACCCTTGAGATCCTTGAAATGGGTTAGTCCTTATGCGGGATGTATGCAATGGTATGATGTCATGCTATGCATGGGG
Organism: Vicia faba; assembly: GCA_948472305.1. Classification (NCBI taxonomy): domain Eukaryota; kingdom Viridiplantae; phylum Streptophyta; class Magnoliopsida; order Fabales; family Fabaceae; genus Vicia; species Vicia faba. Next base: position 1,452,387,686 of record OX451739.1, read on the forward strand.
TACTGTAGGTAAACCCTGTTATAAGTCCCAATTAAGGACATAAACAAAACCTGCAAAAACTCAGTAAACCCTGTTATGAGTCCTAATTAAAGACTATAAACAAAACCTGCAAGAAATTCAAGGGTCAGATAACAAGCATGTAAGTGGTCAAGTTTTAAGGCACACAAGTCACACAAAACAGCCCTTAGAGTTTAGGCCAGCATGGGGTCTGGGTATTACCCTCTTGAAGTTGGTGGGCTCAAAACCTGTCCTATTAGAAGTAACCGGGTTCTAAAGGTCCCAACATCACTGGATTGTTTTCATTGTTCATCGTTTCGATTTAGCCACTGAACTGGCGACCGAAATATTCCAAGAAAACAACCCTCAATTGAGTGTAGTATCGAGTATCAACCAACCTCGGACTGCACCAAAGTCAGTTATCTCACTACCCTAAAGAGGCCAAGATGGTTCAATTAAGGTTCCTAAGGTCTGTTGATGCTTCATGACACCACGCGGAGGCCCCGTACTCTCCTTGACTGACTCAAGGGTTACCGGTACACACCAAAGTGCCACATCAACGTAGCAGACTGTTTCAACCATGTCGGTATACCCCGCACAGTTCCCTCACAGCCTTGTTGCTACTTTCTAATAAGGTATCCCCAGATCCGGGTTAGGATCTATAGAACCCCCAAGACAGTCCCACAATAATAAAGCAAGCAAGTCAATACAATTGAAAACACAATTATGAACTATCCTAAGGTACACCTCACTTTAAGTTTAAGTCCCCAGCAGAGTCGCCAGTTCTGTGATCGGTGGATCTGGAACTGACTGTTTAACGCTGGTTCGCGAAATGTCGCGGAAGCAAGAGTCGCCACCGTCTTTTATTTTCTCCAAATGGAAAGGACAAAAGCACAGAAAAATTCCTTAAAGAGATTGCTCTCGGTTTGGGAGGTAGATTATAGAAAGGGAAGGTGTTAGCACCCTTTCTATCCATGGTTATCCATGGGCTCTTAGATACTTGCTCACTTGTGTTTTCAAAAATTGTTTGTTTGCTTTTCAAGTGTGGGTTTAAAAAAGGTTTCTTTGAAAATTTCAGTTCGACTCTTGTATCAGTCCTCAAGAGTGTTTGAAAAGTTGCTTTCGAAAGCTTTTTGAAAAGTGTCGGTATGAAAAGTATTTTTTTTGATTTGTTTTGAAATTAGAGCAAGTATCTAGAGTTCTCTACCTACCCTAAGGAATTCGTCTGTGTAAATGTCCTTAAAGTAGTGCCATCCCACCATTGAGAGGTAGGCAGCACCACCATTGGAGGTGTTCGGGTCAATTCGAGGGTTCGGGACATGGTGATCACCGGAGCAATAGGAAGATACCTTAGAAGCTACCCTCATGCCAGGTTCCCGGATCATGAGGACTTACTAAAACATCCTCTACTCGACGACCACCTTTCGAGGGGCAAGGCAACAGTGAGGCGTACCCTAGGGGTGGTGTGTGATTTGTGTGTCATGTTCATTTATTTTTGTCTTGTCATGTATTGGTGATCTACGCTTTTGTTTTTATTTTAACATTCATTCTTTCATGCAATTTAATTAACAGTTTAAAAGTTGCGAGAAATATAAAGGTCCTACGCTATTACAAAGGCGCGGGTCCACATCGCCAAATTTAATCCAGGACCCGATTTGAAAATAAAATAAAGTGCGAGAAATATAAATGTCCAATTTACACGACTTTGGGAGAATTACATGAATATTATAAGAACGAACATAAAAAATGCGAAAGAGAATTAAAATCGAAAGCGAGGGCGTTGGACCCTTTTTAATGAAGTTAAATTGCGATTAACCAATTAATTAAATTAAAATAAAAAGAAAAGATTTTTTAGAGTTTTTGGTATTTATGGATTTTTATGAGAGAATTAAATGAAATTTAAAACCTAAGTCTAGTTATTTTTAATTTATTAAGAAAAGCATTAAAATTTAATCTAAAATTAACCTAATTAATTAATGCAATTTTATTTACAAAAATAAATACTTAATTATTAATAATGAGAAAAGAAAAGGATAAAAGTCTTTTAAAACCCTAATTCTATAAATTTTTAGTTTGTTAGAAAATATTAAAATTAATCCTAGAATTTAAAACTAGAATAATTAATAAGACCTTTTTTACAAAAAAATAACATTAAATGAAATATATTTTAATTTTTATGACTTTCTGATTTTTATTATATATATATATATATATTTTTATGTTATGAAAATATGGATTTAAAGAATTAAATTAAAATTAATTAAAACAAATAAAAGTAGAAAAAGTACAAAAAGAGATGAAAGAGCAAACCAATGGGGGGTTCTGTCCCCAAACTGGAGGTCTTTGGCTAGCAATCAGGCCCATTTGTCTCAAGGCCTTGTGGACTTCAGGTGATCGCGTGTGGACTCGTTGACCAACGCACATGGTACCCTTCAAACGTTGGCCTTTGGATTAGGATTATGGGACAAGTGGCGTGTCTGGATTGTGGACGTACAGTGGGCGCTTGGAAGCGAGCTACACAGGAACATGGTTAGAAGAAAAATATGGAAATAAGAAGGGGGACCTGGGGTTCGAACCCAGGTCCCAGAGTTTACCAATGCAACGCCTGACCAATGGAGCTGTTAACGCACTTTGTATATTATATGAACCATAATTATTATAAGAAAAGACAAACGTTAGTGGTATGAGTCAGAAAAACGCGCGCTAGAATTCAAAGTGCTCAATCATATGATGCCACATAATCTTCTTCTCCACTCGTTTGCGTTTTACCTGAAAAACAACAGTTAGATAGCGGGGGTTTTGAACCCCCACTAAATGGCAAGCATAAAAATAGCGAATAGAATATGGTGGCTCATAAATTGAGCGCGAATAGTGTGTTAAGTTCGTCCAAGCTTCCTGAGTTTAGCCATGGTACTGGGATGTCCTAATTTTACAGTATACGAAAATGCCCAATTTGGAGCTTGAGGAACCCTAGCGAGCTTCAATGGTGAAATCGTGTATGATGCACAAAAACTTAATTAAAACACATGGTTAGCTTCAGAATGGTCAGATTAGTCCAAATCAATAGAAAGAATGCAATGAAAATGCTTATAAATTGAAACACGAATAGGTGCAAAATTTGAAACAAGATCACTTAGTTCTACCGTTTCTTGATGTTAGAGTTGATGATTTTGATTCAGACACGTTCCTTGAAGCCTCAGGAATGCAATAGGATAGTTTTCTTGCCTTGAAAAGCCTTGGAATCACGTTTTCAGTTTTTGAATTTTTCACAAAAAAGTGCAATGTTCTTCTTCAGCTTTGGGCACAGCTTCCAGGTTTTTTGGCATTAGGTTTTGATCACACTTATATGAGGATGGATTAGGGTTGAGTTTTTGATCCAAAAATCCTTGCATTGATGGAATGAATATTTGATTTTCATGCATATATTTTCAAATCTTTTCCATGCATATTTGATACCAATCATGTCCAAATCACCTTGATTCTTTCCATACCAGATAATGCACGAAATCTTGAAGTTATTTCATGCATAAAAAGATTTGAAAAGCTTGCTTTGGTATTTTTCACATATTTTATTTTATTAAATGAATTAATGGCAATTAAAAATTCAAATAAATAAATAAAAATGATGAATAAATTCCCTTTGGGCCAAATGGTCGTGCACATGCTTTGGATGATGAATCTTGGAAGAAAATGTGGCCCATTAGCAATTTTAAGGCCTTTGAAGCAAAGTTGACTTTTCAAAATACCCAAAACTTTCCCAACTTCCACAAGGCATATCTTGCTCAATTTTTAAGCTTTGATCATGTTATTGGACATTTTGGAAAGGTCTTGAAGTCCTCTAACCAATGCCTTTGGTCCCATGTCATTTTGATTTACCAATCTCAAGTTATGGCCTTTGACTTAAAGTCCCTTTTTGTTGACTTTTGAAAATGACCTATAATGTTGAAATTGATAACTTTTTGTGAGAGCATTTCTTGGACTTGAAGTGTGAAGAGGAGTTGTAGGAAATGTCTTTCTCTTCAAAATGAGCTTTGTATGGAATTTTTCTGATAATCCATGTGGACGTTATGCCTTGGTCAAGTTACAGTTGACTTTTCAACTGTCCAAATATGGAAACTTTTGCATCTTGAGACTTTTTGAGCCAAGCCTTGAAAATCATGATCAAGAATTGATCAAATGATGTTTGTGGCTTCAAAATAAGATGTTGACCAAAAATTTGAACTTTTGACTGTCAAATGACCATTTTGCCCCTACAGTTGACTGCTGAGCAATTAGGGTTTTTGACTGTGCAATTTTGTACTGTGAGTCTTGAAACTTGTCATGAGGATACTTGACAATGTTTATAAGCATGTGGGACTTGATTGGACCCTTGGAAACTTCATTTTCTTTGTCAGAACCAAAACCCTAATTTTTGACTGTTAGGAGGCCCTTGAACTGTGCAACCCTTGGGAGCTTTTTGAACCTTTGACTTGGCAAATCTTGAGGAATATGGGAGGGCAAATTTTGGGGTACAACACCCTCATTATCACCCCAATGCCCGTTGCGCATATCACTTAGAAAGTTCTGGGCACGATACTAATAACTGCTGGGCCTTGAAAAACAAAATACAAGATCTCATTGAAGCAAAAGAAATTGAGTTTGATGCGCCCGAGAAGCCAAATGTTATCTCTGCTCCCATGCCCATACATGGTCACAATACCAATGCTATTGAAGAAGATTTGTTTGTTGCCACAGTTGATGAACTCGTGACTCCACTTCCAATCATTAAGATAAATTTGATGAAAGTCGGTGTGTTCCCGGCTTGTAATAAAGACCGCCACCTCTGCTTATCCTCACCAACTGATTGCCCTTTGTTGAAAATAGGCATTCAACACTTGATAGACAACAAAGAGATTTTGTTTGAAAGTACTCCTGTTTCACCTATTCCTATTGAAGATGTTTCAATCATTACCATATCCGCCAATTCTTCCAGGGTTTCCAAAAAACCCGTTAGAATTACATCGATTCTGAAAGCAACTCCTCTAATAATCACAATGCCTGGGCCAGTCCCATATGAATCAGACAAAACTGTGCCGTGGAATTACGGTGGGGACATTTACTACCATGGCGTCAAACAAGATGGGATGGCCGCCGAAGAGATAAACTCCGAAGAAGAAGATTCTGACATTAGCAATATTTATGGAACTAGTAAAATTACCCGAAGCGGTAGGATCTTTTCTCCAGAAATTTCCCCCCCCAAAGGCAGTTTTTGGACCCGTGGTTGTTCCAAAGGTTACTCCCGTACCATTAATCATCTCTGCAAGTGCTCCTATTGATGAAGCCGTTACAACCCCTGCTGTCATTCCTACCAACCCTCCTGCTGCTGAAACCCGAGGAAAAAGTATTCAAGTAGAGCCTATCCGGACGAAGGCTCAATCACCGACTATTCCCGAGTCTTCCAAGAAAGAAATGGAGGAGATCTTAAAAATTATAAAGAGGAGCGACTACGACGTAGTTGAATAGTTGGGGCAAACTCCCTCCAAAATCTCCATGCTAGCATTACTACTGTGTTCCGAGGCACATGCGAAAGCCTTGGTGAAGTTCCTTAAAACAGCACATGTGCCTCAAGAAGCGTCTACTGACCAATTTCAAGATTGCATGGTCAGTCTGACAGCGGATAACGGCTTAGGCTTCTCGGATGCTGATCTGACACCAAGGGGAAGAAAGCACAATGAGGAATTACATGTCTCTGTGGAATTTAGGGGCACAACTCTGGCCCATGTCTTGGTGGATACTGGCTCATCTTTTAATGTTTTACCGAAGAAACTCTTGACAGACTTGACTGCGAAGGATTGACGTTAAAGCCAAGTAACATAGTAGTAAGGGCATTTGATGGCTCAAAGAGGATGGTACACGGGGAGGTAGATATCCCCACAAAGGTTGGGACTCAAACTTTCAATTCAACCTTTTATGTAATGGACATCTGCCCCTCTTACTCCTGTCTGCTAGGACGGCCATGGATCCATAATGTTGGCGCTGTCACCTCTACTTTGCACCAGATGTTGAAATATCCGGTTCAAGGAAAGATTATAACTGTCCACGGAGAGGAAGAATACATGATTATTCATCACAATTCCTTTCAGTATGTGGAATTGGATGGTGAGTTCATTGAAACTCCTTTTCAACACTTCGAAAAGGTCTCTCAAGAGGTAGCAGTGACCAAGACTGTGTCCCAGATTCCCAAGATTACAAGACCTCCACTCCGGATGTCATCTCTGAAGGATGCCAAAGCAGTATTAGAGGAAGGTGGATGCACCATCTAGGGGTAACTTCCAGATATCCTGTATAAGTCTGACAAGTTTGGCTTAGGTTTCACTTCAAGTGCTCAAAAGGTTGTACGCCGTGCCCATGCTGGAGGGCCACCCTTGAAGATTAGCAACCGAGAGGTCAACGTGGTAGAAGATGGTGAAGAGGATTGCAACTTGGAGGATTGGATCTTTCCAACTATCAATGGAGGACTCCGCAATTGGGAGGCCAGAGACTTTATCCCAATAACTTTCATCCCTCAGTAATTTATCTTTTCTTTTTGTTGTTGGGTCTGTAATATTCACAAACAATTCGCACTCTTAAAACCTTGTGTCTTGCCCGAGGCACAATGGTCCATTCGTAAGGGTTGTTATTTCATCTTCATATGACATTCAATGAATCATGGAAGTTTTTCGCATACAAAATTTTGTGCTCATTGTTTTTCTTTTACATTTATTTTTCTTTTAAAGATGGCTATACCCTTACACACACCCACACTCACAAATGCAGGTACCCATCCACTCTGGATCCCATGGGTAACGATACTGCTATGGCCTTTTGTGACTATGAGAATATAATCTACCAAGCCGGAGACAAAGGTGAGGAAGATTGTGAAGTACCAGGGAACTTGCCAGACTGCTACAACAAGAGGAAAGAGCCATTTAGCCTCACGAAGAGCCTGTGGATACAATCAACTTGGGTACCGAGGAGGATAAAAAAGAGGTCAAGGTGGGTGCTAATCTGGAACCCAGTGTCAAAGAGCGCCTGATTCAGCTGTTACATGACTATGTTGAGAACTTTGCCTGGTCATATGAAGACATGCTAGGACTTGATACATACATCGTGGTACATCATTTGCCTACTAGATAAGACTGCCCGCCAGTAAAACAAAAAGTTTGCCGCATGAGACCTGATATGTCAGAAAAGATTAAAGCGGAGGTCGTGAAGCAATTCAATGTTGGATTCTTGGTTGTCACTTCCTATCCTTAATGGGTTGCCAACATTGTTCCCGTACCTAAAAAAGATGGAAAAGTACGAATGTGTGTGGAGTATAGAGATTTGAATAGGGCGAGCCCTAAAGATGATTTTCCACTCCCCCACATTGATATCTTGGTTGACAATACCGCACAACATAAAGTGTTTTCCTTCATGGATGGATTCTTAGGTTATAACCAAATCAAAATGGCACCTGAGGACATGGAGAAAACTACATTTGTCACACAGTGGGGCACATTCTGCTACAAGGTGATGCCATTCGGATTAAAGAATGCTGGGGCAACCTATCAACGCGCCATGGTAGCTTTATTTCACGATATGATACATCATGAAATAGATGTCTACGTAGACGATATGATAGCCAGATCGCAAACGGAAGAAGAACACCTTGATCACTTACAAAAGCTGTTTGAAAGACTGGAGAAGTATAAGCTGAGGTTGAATCCAAACAAGTGCACATTTGGAGTACGGTCTGGTAAACTCCTAGGTTTTATTGTCAGTAACAAAGGTATCGAGGTCGATCCTGTCAAAGTTAAAGCAATACAAGAGATGTCTGCTCCTCGTACTGAAAAGGAAGTCAGAGGATTCTTGGGACGCTTGAACTATATTGCCAGATTCATTTCTCACTTAACAGCTACTTGTGAGCCAATCTTCAAACTATTGAAGAAAGATCAAGTAGTCGGATGGAATGATGAATGATAAGTTGCTTTTGACAAAATCAGAGAATACTTACAAGAGCCTCCTGTGTTGATGCCACCAGTCGTGGGAAGATCGTTGATCATGTATCTGACTATTTTAGAAAACTCAATGGGGTTTGTATTGGGGCAGCATGACGAGTTTGGACGAAAAGAGCACGCTATTTATTACCTGAGCAAAAAGTTTACCGACTGTGAAACCAGATATTCACTGCTCGAGAAAACTTGTTGCGCTCTAGCATGGGATGCTCGCCGGCTAAGACAGTATATGTTGACTCATACTACCTTTTTGATATCTAAGATGGATCCAATAAAATATATCTTCGACAAGCCTGCTCTTTCTGGGAGAATAGCTAGATGGCAGATGATCCTAACAGAATACGACATACAGTATACTACCCAAAAAGCTATAAAGGGCAGCGTATTGGCTGATCACCTTGCTCAACAAGTTGTAGAAGAATATCAGTCCATGAAGTTTGAATTCCCGGATAAAGACATCATGACATTAGACAGCTGTGAAGAAATTAGATCATATGACAGACTTGAACAAGGATCCTGATGGACCCTGTTCTTTTATGGAGCCTCCAATGCACTCGGTAATGGTATTGGTGTCATACTCATATCTCCAAAGGGGTGTCACACTCCCTTTACTGCCAGACATTGCTTCAACTGTACAAATAACATGGCGGAATACAAAGCATGCATCTTCGGTCTCAGAGCTGCCATAGACTTGGGGATCAAATCCTTAGACGTGTTTGGAGATTCAGCTTTGGTCATCAGTCATATCAAAGGGGAATGGGACACTAAGCACCCAAACCTTATCCCTTACAAAGAACATGTTTTGACATTGCTACCACATTTTGAGAAGATTTCCTTCAAGCATTTCCCGCGAGAAGAAAATCAGCTAGCAGATGCTCTAGCCACAATGTCATCTATGTTTAAACTTAATTTCGATAACGAGGCCCCCCAGATCACCATCGAACGAATGGATGAACCAGCGCACTGTCACAAGATTAATACTGAAGAAGTAGTGGACCAGCCTTGGTTTCATGAAGTCAAAAGGTATCTCGAGGCTCAAGAATATCCAGAAGGAGCTTCAATCAATGATAAGAAGTTCTTAAGGAGATCCTCTTCTAAATTATTCCTTAGTAATGGCATCCTGTACAAACGCAATCACGACTCCATTCTGCTTCGGTGTGTGGATAAGGTTGAAGATGAAAAAATCATGGCTGAATTACATGAAGGTACTTTTTGCACTCACTCTAGTGGGCATACGATGGAGAAGAAAATCCTACGGGCAGACTATTATTGGTTTACCATGGAAGCAGATTGCTATCAACACTCTCGGACCTGCCATAAGTGTCAAATCTATGCTGACAAGGTGCACGTGCCTCCGGTTCCTCTGAATGTCTTAACGGCTCCTTGGCCCTTTGCTATGTGGGGAATTGATATGATTGGAGAAATCAAGCCTACAGCCTCCAATGGACACCGCTTCATCCTAGTGGCCATTGACTATTTTACAAAATGGATCGAAGCAGCTTCCTTCTCTCCATTACCAAGAATGTTGTTGCCCGCTTCATCAAGAAAAAACTTATTTTCCAGTACGGTATCCCGGAAAGGATCATCACTGACAATGGTACAAATCTCAACAACACTATGATCATCGCCTTATGCGAGAAATTCAAAATCCAGCATCACAATTCTTCTCCCTATCGGCCAAAGATGAATGGTGTCGTCGAAGCTGCAAATAAAAACATTAAGAAGATCATACAGAAAATGATAGTCACATACAAAGACTGGCATGAGATGCTACCTTTCGCTCTCCACGGTTATCGTACCATGGCTCGCACATCAACCAGGGCAACACCCTATTCTTTGGTTTATGGCATGGAGGTTGTCTTACCTATTGAGGTTCAGATCCCCTCTCTGAGGATTATGAAGGATGCAGGCTTGAACGAAGACGATTGGATCCAGACTCGACTTGATCAACTAAATTTAATTGATTAGAAGAGACTTGCTGCTGTTTGCCATGGTCAAATGTATAAAAAACGGATGATCAAGGCTTTCAACAAGAAAATCAGACGCCAAGTATATCAAGTTGGGGATCTAGTGATCAAGCGTATCATCTTGCCACAAAGTGATCCCAGGGGCAAATGGACTCCAACCTATGAAGGGCCATTTGTAATCAAAAACATATTCTCCGATGGAACAATGATATTGATCACCATGGATGGCGACGACCTGCCACACCCTGCGAACACGGACATAGTCAAAAGATACTACGCATAAGATACCCGCTAGGTTGACACACCTAGGCAAAACAAGGGCATCCCGGCAAACCAAAAGGTTCGGGCAAAAATTAGGGATAAAATAAATAAAAAATCTATATACCCGGCAAGTTGAAAACCCGAAAGGGCGACTTGGGCAAAAAAGGGTTTCCTGGTGGACTGAAAACCCGAAAGGGCGGTCCAGGAAAAAGTTAGGGAATAAAAGCGTATGACTATGTCCCGTCGGATCATTTGACGGACAACCTTTGGCTTCCGCTGACAAACTCAGAGTTTCTGATCAATTCAATCATCTTCGGACAAGGCAAATAGACAAGATACTCGGAGACACGAAGGCTATAACAGAATGGGAACCCCATGGGATTATTACACATAGCTATCTTTCTTTGTATTAAATTTTTCTTGTTTATGACGACATTCTCTTACTTGAACGTTTGTCTCCTTTGTACAAAATATTTATTCAAAGTCAATACAAAGATGCCCCTTTGAAAGTGCAAAAACTATTTGTCTTTTTCTTTACGCTTGTGTTTTGTTTACAAAAATATCCAATGATTCATTAATGAACATATGCATTTGAACATAATTACTGTTTACAAATAAACAAAATGAGAAAGATAATTACTGATAGGTTGAAAGAATAGGGAAATGTCTCTAGGCTATTCCATAAAAAATCCCCTACAGTACGTCATATAAATCCCCAACGGATCAAAGTTTCAAATTAATCCCCAGTAGAAGTCATCAAAATTCTCAGGATTCCCCAAGCAGATCTTACAAGTAGTACATGGCATTGCCCTCACAACAGAACTTTTTCTCTCAACAAAAGTTCATCAGTACTTCAACTTCAAGACATAAAAATTCAACATATCCTCAGTGGCATTCAGGGATTTATTTTCCTCAAGTAGACAGCAATACAGCAAATCAGCTCACATGCGCGTACGTTGCATCCACATATCATAAATGTTAATAAAGCCAATACATTGCATCATACATTTCATGCAATATGACCTGGTATTTTAGCTAACATTTTACCCTTTTCAAGATAATATTAACAGTTAACATTGACAATATGCAATCGTGATACATTTCAGATACGCTCCAGACACAGATGCCATTCTGATGCTCATTCAGATACAACTTACAGATATAGTTTAGATACGCTCCAGACACGGATGCCATTCTGATGCTCATTCACATACAACTTACAGATACAGTTCAGATACGTTCCAGACACGGATGTCATTCTGATGTTCATTCATATACAGCTTACAGATACAGTTCAGATACGCTCCACACACGGAAGCCATTCTGATACTCATTCAAAGATACCTCCTGATACAGTTTAGATACGCTCTAGACACGAAATCCATTCTGATACTCATTCAGATTCAACCTCTTGATACAGTTCAGATACGCTCCAGACATGGAAGCCATTCTAATACTCATTTAAAACTAAATTTTTGATGCAATACAGATACGCTCTAAATACGCACGCCATTCTGATGTTCAACTTACAAATTACATCTCAACAAGCATTTTGGGATGGCATCTACAAGCCCATATCTAACAAGATTATATCACCTCTCAAAATGGCATCTTTTAAGCCCATTCCTCCTATCATCGTCGATTACAAATTTCTGGGAACTCTAGTGTCCAATCATCTTCCACCTTCGAGTCACGAATGGCAAATCCCGCCAATCTAACTCTTCAGGTTAAAGAAGATTGAATAGGGGCAGCTGTTGTACCCCAAAATTTGCCTCTCATTTCCTCAAGGAATCACCCTGGATCCTCAAGTTTGCTTCCATTCAATTCCAAGCCTTGAGCATCAACTTTTCAAGAAAATCACTCACAAGGGGAAAATGGTCATTTGCACGCTGAAAGGTCAAACTTTGACTTTTGGATCAGAATCAAATCTCAAAATCATATTTTATCAAGACATGTTGGAATAGGAAGTTTGTTTCATCTAAAAGTTCAAAAGCCAAATTTACTATGGAAAATCCAAATTTCTAAATACTTGGGATCTTTCTAAGTATTTAAGAAAAATGACACTTCAGAACTTCTAAGCCAGCCTCCAAGCAAGGGGTAGTCAGAAGTTGTAAACATGGTTCAGAACATGGCCTTCAGTCAGAACATGGCTCTTCAGCATCTACGCAAGTTCAGTCAGAGTTTGCCAGGGTAATGCAAAGAAGGTATTAAAGCATGATATAAAACCTGAAAGCTCCTCCAGAACATGCTGGAGCCAGAAGGTAAGAGGATCAGAAGATTGGATGCTTTGCTGAAGCAGAACTTATAACTCAGCATTTTCAAAGGTAAATCGAAAGAAGTTACAAAGCATACTGTCGGGTTACTGGAAAGCCTGAGGATAGTTCAGAGCTTGCTGAGGCAACAAGATACTAAGATCAGAACTTGGGTGCGTTGTTCTAGACTATGCTGAAATGGAACTTCTGGCCCAGATTTAAGCAATGATGCAAAATCTCCCATTACAGGATTTCTGATTTTGACAAATCTCGTCATCATTTAATGCTCATTAATGCTCACAATCACTTTTGAGTCTTTGTCCAAAGGATCTCTCCACGTGTAGCATATAAATACTTTTATACAAAAATAGGTAAGAGTCCATGCGCTACTTTTCGCTTGTGGGTTCACTTTTCCTTAATCCCTGCTTGCTAATCCAGCCTAGGCTAAAAACTGTCAACTATCACACCTTTTTCGAGCTTTCTTTAAGAACAAGTCAGCATCTAGTGTATGATGTTGGCGCTACTTGACATTTCAAACCCATAAAACCTTTGCCTATAAATAGAACACCATTGGCCACTGAGAAAGGGAGGGTCCAAAAATTTTTTGTGAAAGAGGTCGAAAGTTTGAGCAAGAAAAACCTTGAATCTCTGCCAAAATTCTTAGAGTTTCAAAAACTGTAAACACAACACATAAAAGCCTGTTAACTTTGGATCCCTTGCCTTCAAACTCCCTTTGATCTCAAATATTTCTTGACTAAAAACCATCCATACAGTTTCTGATCCACATGTTGGAAACTGCCATAACTTATGTATTCACACTACTACATACTATCCATCCATTCATTCAAAGAAGTCAGAACATCACCCCCTTGCCATCCCCAGAAGTTGGAAGCTTCCAGCTTACTGAGTAGGTGAAGGAGATTTTCAGAGCGTCATCAGAATTGAGGTTAACTCCAGCTCACTGAACTTCTTCCTGCTGCAAGGTAAGTTTCTGCTGACTCTTACCACATTACTCAAGCATTACCATATTTACATGCTCAAAAATACAATGTAGATATCATGTTTCTGATGTTGTACATACTCAGAGATTTTCACGCATTTGTCTGCTTAAGTAGAGAATGAATCAGTTCATAACTTTCTTGAAGAAACTAGAACTCAGAATTAGGATTAGCGAATGCATACTTGCATCTGATTTATGATTCTGATATTTCTTATTTCTGAAACACTATGACACCTGCTGTAACTGTTCTATGCATGTCTTCTATTTTTTGTGGATAAATAACCAAATTGCAGATGTTCTGACTAGCATAGAGAGAAAGAGCAAGTTCTGCTAGTAGCACTAGGATTTCTGGAGTCTATTTTATGACTAGCAGTTTCAGAACTTCTGAAAACTATTGCACCCCCAGTGGGTTCAGAACTTCTGACTTTGTACATTTTCACTAACAGGTTTCTGTTTTGCAGTGTGCCAGGGTCATAACTTCTGACTCCATTTTAATCAGGAACACGCTGATTCGTTTTTCTTTCCTCACCATTATTGCTATCATTTTCTATTTTCATTAACCAGCAAACATCAAAAATATTTCTTTCACACTTTATTCTATTTCTTAAAAACAAAAGACCAACAATATTTTCTTTAAAAAAACAAAACAAGTCCATTTCACATTTTTTGTACATTCCTATGCATTTCAATATGGTTGTAATGGTAATTTAGGACTTTATTTTCATTTGCAACCCCCATTCATAAACTTGTACCCCCATCCCCTAAATACTGTAATAACGTAGTACTTTACATTTCTGCAATTTATCACTTTCAAATGTAAATGCTAGTAATTAGGGTGTGTATGGAAAGATATGAAAATTAATAAATAGATCACCCTAATCAAGACTAAAATGCATGCAACCAAACAAACTTGCACACATGCACCCTTAGGGTAATTCCATTTGTTGCCTTATAAAAATGGCCATGTTATGCATCTGGGATGTCTTAGCACAAACAAATCGAAAAAATACAAGATCATATTCCTTCGATGACGTTGTCAAAGTTACCTTTCAAAATGATCTTAGTCCCTAAAGAAAAGTGCTAAGTCATCTCACTACATTGCTAATCATGGCTATACGATGACCCAATGCCCATCCCTTCACATCCAACGATGGGGCTTCTTACCAAATCAATGGTAAGATAGCAATATCTAAAGGAGGAGAAAAAGCATATCTAAGACCCTTTGAGTAGGTAGGTACGCGCTCAGTTACTCGCTTGCTCACAACAAAAACATTTTATACACCCACACTTTCATTTTGAAATATTTTCGAAATAAACACTTTGTATACGTTCTTATAGAAACGAGAATCATTACAAAGTTATATTTTCAAAATACTTTCAAAAACACATCTCACAAACACATATTTGAATTATTTTCGAAACAAACACTTTGTATACATTCTTATAGGAACGAGAATCATTACAAAGTTACATTTTCAAAATACTTTCAAAAACATACACCACAAGCACATTCAAACAAAAGCAAGTGATCTAGCAAGTAACTAAGAGCCCATGGAAAACCATGGATGAAAAGGGTGCTAATACCTTCCCTTTTCATAATCTATCCCCCGAACCCGAGAAAACATCTCTAAAAGTCTTTCCTGTGCTTTTTCACCTTTCCTTTTTGGATAAAAGAAAAGTCGGTGGCGACTCTTGCTAAACTGCAACATTTGCGATAAAACGCAAAACCTCAAGTCAGTTCTCCCACCGTATCACACTAACCAAACTTCATTTTCTGAAATGAGACTAGCTCTGCATCCCCGACCGTTAGATGATCCATCAGTGAATACGACCCAAGTGTTGGCTGACTCAGATACGCTTGTGGTCATTTTTGCAATGATGTCTACAAACTGTTAGGCTATCAAAGTTTGTCTTGCTTGAAAGAAGATGTCAAACTCTGACAACTCGGTTGACCATTTTTTCCAACATCCTTCTAAATATGGTCGATGGAGTACTTACTTCAGGGGAAAGTATGTCAGGACTACAATGACATGTGCTAGAGAATAATGTCGTAACTTCCTGGAAAAGGTCACGAAGGCCATAACTGCCTTTTCTATATTTTGATAGCGTATCTTTGATCTGGCTAAGGTATTGGAAACAAATTAAACCGAAATCCATGGTGAGTTCTCCTCCCTCGCGAGGAAGGCACTAATTTCTTCATTAGATACAACAAAATAAAGGAATAAGGTCTTCCAGAGTAAGGTTGGGATAACACTAGCGGGGTTGTCAAGGAAGTCTTCAAGGACATGAATGCTTACTTGCACTCAGTAGTCCATTCAAAGTGTACTTCTTTTTTTCAACGACTTATATAACTCTAGGGCATGTTGAACCAACCTCGAGATGAACCTATTTAGATCCGTTAACATTCCATTCAATTTAATTACCTCTTTCTTCGTGGTTGGTGTGTCATCTAAATGACTGTTTCACAATTATCTAAATTTACTTCTATGCATTTCTCTGTCAAATAAAAACCCAAAAAAATTTGGCTCTGACTCTAAAGGTAAACTTCTCCAAGTTGAGCATCATATTGTACTGTCAGCTTCGTTGAAACACATAGGAAAGATCTTCATCGTGTAGTTTCTCTTCACCGGACTTGACGATCATGTCGTTCATATATACTTCCAATGTTTTATAGATCTCTTCTTTGAAGAAATTGTTCTTCATTTTATGGTATGTTGCCCATAACATTCTTAAAGCCAAAAGGCTTCATGTTGTACTAGTAGTTGACTTGTTCGTTCATGAAAGTTGATTTCTCTTTGTCCGACTCGTACATGGGTATCTAGTTGTAACTAGAATACACATTCATAAATGATAAAAGCTTGTATCTGACCAAATTCTTCAGTGAACGATGAGGTAGTGCTTCACTATAGTGAGCTTGACCTTTCGGTATGGTGGATAGGGGAATGACCTATATCGTTAGAACTGTCAACGCCTAAGTCAACGAGAGAATAAAAAGTGATGTAAGAGTGAGAATGTATTAGACTCATATATTTCCCTTCACGTGGGATTCCTTATATTTGAGGGTTGGACGAGGTGCTCGAAATTTGCATCAGATGTAAGTCTTCTCTTAGTAGGCTTTTAATAGACGTAAAACAAAAACTTTGTTTTGAAAATTGTGCATTGATTGAATTAAAAGTTTATCATTAATTTTATTTATTTGTTCATACAACACAAATTTTCCAGTTATAGTTTCTTAACATGTATCCTTAGGACATAAATTAATATTTTCCTTATTATAATTAGTGTTATTCTTCTATTTAATATTTTTTATTGAACCTCCACATATATAGTTGTTTTATTTATAATTTTTTTTTAAAATTATAATATTTTATTAAAATTAAGTAACAACAGATTTACTAATCAAATAAAGAAACTAAACAAGGGATGATATATTGGCTAACACTAAAACAATATTGTAGTAGTTATGCCAATAAAAATCATAATTTGGTGAATTTTATTATAG
This sequence comes from Vicia faba, assembly GCA_948472305.1. Taxonomy (NCBI): domain Eukaryota; kingdom Viridiplantae; phylum Streptophyta; class Magnoliopsida; order Fabales; family Fabaceae; genus Vicia; species Vicia faba. Next base: position 1,452,404,680 of record OX451739.1, read on the forward strand.
TATCTACGAAGATTATGTATATCATTGCATAAGGACAAGGTAAATGCATTTGTGATGATGACACATTTAGTGAGTAACAAAACTGAGGGTGTGCTAAGCATAATTGATTGATTGTGTGCTAATAGTCCACTAGTAAAAAAATAACTAAGGTACATAAATTTAATTAAAAATAATTAAGTTTCCCTTTGAAATCATTTACCTTAAGTGTGAAAATTTTTACGACTATTCCTACAACAACTCTGATTTTTATGCCCTTTTACGAAACACGAAATTACGTCCTTGCAACCTCCCGGGTAATGGTAGTCTACAACCATAAGGCAACCCACTTTGTCAAAGCAACCTCATAGGTATTGGTAGTCTCTAATCGCTAAGACGAAGGTTTTATAGCTATGAATAAGAAGCTAGTTTTATAAAACACAAAATTACACCTCATAACCTAGATAATGAAACTCTCCAATTGCAAGGATACATGCTTTGTCGAAGCAACCTCTCAGATACTAGGAATCTCTAATCGCTAAGACAAAGGTTTAACTACGCATAAAACTATACTAATGGTCGAGATTATTTTCGTTACAATGTGATTGATCATTGCAATCTCATAGTTCTACTAATTAGATTTATAAATTATTGCGTAGTCTCCTTGCCCTTTAGATGAAATCTCCCAATTATGTAAATGATAGAAAGCATTAAACGTAAATAGAACTATATAATTTATCATCTAAGAGTTATTACACAAGCAACAACAGGGAATTACATAGAATCACATGTTTAGGACAAAATACTTTATAGTAAACCTAATCTAAAGAGACTGGTCACACTTCCTTAAGGGATTTATGGTTTTTTCTATTAGAAAGCAAATATCAAGACTTACAATAAGAGTGAAATCCTATTCATAACCTTCGTTTCCACATTCCTCTAAATTAGAAAAACACCTTAGACAATACATAAAATACCTATAATGACTAAACATAATTTTCTATTTATAATTAAAATTTTATACCCACACATTTGTGATGTTGTGTGCCTTAGCAGTGTCACGCTCTTACTTTTAAAATATTTTCATGTCTTGACAAAAAGTTGAAATAACGATGTTGTGTATTAGGTGTGCTGGTCTGGCTTTTAACTTCGAATTGTACCGATGTGAGCAATAGGCGCGTCATGATTTACATGTTTCTTGTAGTATTAATTGATTTTCCTCTATTGTTCAAATTTCATTCATCCCATTGCTTCTTCATCTATCATTGCTTCTGTGTCATAACCTTCATAATAAAACACTATGAAACTTGTCTACTTAAGCAAATTTCCACATAGTTTAATCTTTTTCATAATTATTTGAATTATTTATTAAAGCCTATAAAACGAAAACTAAAAGTACTTAAAAACATAAAAGAAATTAATATTAAAAATAGAATATGACATATTGTCATCAATCAATATCAATTTAAGTTAGTGTTATTGCAGGTAAGGAGCGCAGGGAAAACACTAAGTCATTTTATTTTACTGGATCTTAACTTAGTTTTGTTGGAGCACAAGGTTGAAGATGAAGATGAAGATGGAATAAGAGAGAGAAAGAGAAGAGAAAGAAAAACAATTATAACAAACTATTTGAGAGAGAGAAACTCTATTGTGAAAAAATATTGTAAATTCACGTTATGAAAAACTAGCTACAAACTTGTTTAAATACACAAAGGATAAGCTACCACGTAGGCACGATCTAGAGCTAAACAATAAAGCTTAACTACCACGTGGGAAAACAACTACTAAACTCAGAAGCTTAGACACAACTTCTGGAATAACAACACAACCTTAAAAGCTTCTGCTTCTGAGTCAAACACCTTATGAGCATTACCTTTTGAACATGAATTACTTCTAACACCATCCCTTAATTCATATTTAGCTAACTAAACTCTACAACACCAATTTCATCCCTCAAATGGACAAAGTGTTCAATCTTAACAACTTTCATCAGAACATCTGCAAGTTTCTTTTGGGAGCTACAGTGTACAACTTCTAACATTTCATTCTTGACTTGATTCCTCAAAAAATGAAACTTCATGTCAATGTGCTTGCTTATCCCATGCAGCACTGGATTCTTGGCAAGGCTTTTGGCAGATTTGTTGTCTATCATCAACTTCACAGGTTTAATAACCTTGATCTTCATATCATGCAACTAATTCATCAACCAAACAACTTGACACGTAGACAAAACACCTGCAATGTATTCAACTTCGCAAGTTGACAATACAACCACTGGTTTCTTCTTGGAGCACCAAGATATGGGATTTTCCAAATACTTTAAAAATATCCAGAAGTACTTCTTATGTCAACTATGTTTCCTAACCAATCAAAGTATGAATAGCATATCAACTCTGAGTCAGATTTAACACTAGAAAAGAATGACACTTCATACCTCATAGTCCCTTTAATATACCTTAGTATCCCGACAACAACTTAGTAATGTATCCATTTTGGTTTGTTCATAAACCTACTCATTATTTCAACCTCATAAAAAATGTCAGGTCTGGTGTTACATATATACCTCATTGAGCCAACTAATTGTTTAAAAGTTGTAGCATCTACATTATCACCCTTAACATCATAATCCAACTTGTAATTCATCTCAGTAGGTGTGATTACAGTCTTGCGATTTGTTAACTCAAATCTCTTCAGAAGCTCAAGTTCATACTTCAGCTGATGCAAAATTATACCCTTCTCAGAGTACATAATATCCATCTCTAAAATATATACCATATTTCCCAGATCAGTCATCTCAAATTCATTCATTAGCACTTTCTTGAACATCACTATCTCATCAGAACAACTTCTTGTTAGCAACATGTCATCAACATAAAGACACACTAGAATCATATTGCTTCTATAAGTATGCTGAACATAAACTACATACTCCATCTTAAACTTTATGAATCCTTGCAGCTTGAAAAATGAATCAATTTTCAGATTCCAAGCTCTAGGAGCTTGTTTCAGTCCATACAACGCTTTATGTAATTTGTATACCATCCCTTCTTGATTCTTTTTCACAAATCCAGGAGGTTGTTACATGTACACCTCTTTCTATAATGGACCATTTAGATATGAAAATTTACATCCAGATGTATCAGATGCCAATTTCTATTAGAAGTTATAGAAATCACCAATCTATTTGTTTCATGCCTAGCTACAGGCGTAAACACCTCAAAGTAATCTAGTCCAGATTTTTGTTAAAATCCTTTAGCTACTAACCTTGCTTTGTGTTTGACAATTGATCTATCTGGATTCAACTTTATCTTGAACACCCATCCAACGATGATGGATTTCTTCTCCTTTGGAAGCTTAGTCAACTCCCAAGTATTGTTTCTTTGTATAGCCTCAATTTCTTCTTTCATGACCTTCAGCCACACTTTCTTCTTGAGAACTTCTTCAACACTAACTGATTCAGAGTCTACTAACATGACACACTGAATGACTTATCCCTCAAAGTCTACTTCAGTATCTCGCAACATGTCAAACCCTGTGAATCTCCTTAGTATTTGTCGATTCTTTGTGGCCTCTAGACTTGTTTAGAATCTCCTTCTAATTATGGAACCGTATCACCTTTTGGACTTCCTTCAGAAGTTGGACCACCTCAAGAAGTTCCACTTTCAGAAGGTCCGCCTTCAGAAGCAAGACCACCAGAGTCTTGACCTCTAGATTCTAGATCATCATCAGAATCTGGATTAGAATCAGATTCACCTTCAAAATCATAACTATCTTTTGATTCTGACTCGTCTTCAGAGCCTCCTTCTGACTCTGACTCATCTTCAGAACATTCAGATTCTGAACTATCTTTAGAAGTTACCTCAGGTGTTGACACAACACGAGAGTTGAATTTTAGACTTGCTCAAATGCCACGCTTCTGAGTCCTTCACAATGAAGTCTCTGTTGACTTCAACCTTGTTAGTGACTATACAATAAATCTTGTATGCACCTGTACTCTGGTACCCAATCAACAACATTACTTTTCTTCTATCATCTAACTTCTTTATCTTAGCATTTGGAACATGTCTATAACAAACTGAACCAAATACTTTCAAATGACTCACACTTTACTTATCTTCATTCCACTTCTCTAAAGGAATAGTTTCCTTCAACTTCTTTGTTGGACACCTATTGAGCATATATGCTGAAGTGGCAACGACTTTTCCCCACAGGGTGTGAGGCAAATTCTTCTCTTTCAGCTTGATCATTGTCATATCAAGCAAAGTTCTATTTCTTCATTCATCAATACCATTGTGTTGAGGAGTGTATGCAATAGTAATCTCATGCTCAATTCCATTCTCCTCACAGAACTTTTGGAACTCTATAGAGTTGTACTCACCTCCATCATTAGTTCTGAGAACCTTCAACTTTTGCCCGCACTGTTTCTCAGCCTTCACTTTGAACTTCTGAAACTCGGTAAGCATCTCATGCTTAAACTTAATGAGTGCTACCCATGCCATCCTTATGAACTCATCCACAAATGACACAAAATACTTGTTTCCTCCAAGTGAAGGTACTGGAAATGATTCACATACATCAGAATGCACTACTCCCAAAATATGCTTTGCTCTTGGGGCTACTTCTGACGCAAATGGGAATATGGGTTTCTTGCCTTTCATGCATACCTCATATGAATTATCAGGATTCACAATCTTTGGAATGCCATGTACCAAATTCTTAGAACTCAGATGCCCCAATCTCTTGTGCCACAACTCACTCTCATCTTCAACACATTCTACACTAAAGCATTTAGTATCGGTTGTCTCCACATTCACCTTGAATGTTTTGTTGCTTTCCTGCTCATATTGCATAATCAACTTCTGATTGCAGTCATACAACTTCAAGAGATTGTTCTTCATGATAACTGAGAAATCTTTCTCAATGAACAAAACTACACTCATCAGATTTCTCTTCATCCCAGGAACATACCAAACTTCTTTGATCAGAGCAGTTCTTCCACTCTTCACTCTGACTTTGACATTTCTCATACCTTATGCATTAATGTACTTATCATTAACACATATAATCTTTGTCCTCTTTCTGGAGTCAAATCAACCAGCCCTTGTTTGTTTCCAGTTAAGTGATTTGAGCAGCCAATGTTCATATACCACGAGTCTACCAAATACCCATTATCAGATTCAGAAGCCATCCATAGCATAGGTTCATCATCAGAATCTCCTCTGCCTATGTTTGTTTATTCTGATTTCCTTTCCTTGTTTGACCAACATTCCTTAGCAAAATGGCCAAACTGCTTACATAAGTAGCATTGGACCTTCTTCTTGTCAAACTTCTCTGTTTTATTATGATGTTTCTTCTCATCAAAATTGGAGGATTATGACTTATGAGAACCGCCATGTCTCTTCTTGGTCTCTGACAAAGATTGCTTATGATACTTCTTACTAGAAGACGCCTTCAGAGCCTGTTATACCTCTCTCTCAGATGTTCTCTCAGTCAGACACAACTCGTGTGCCTCTAGACTACTTTGTAGCTCTTTAATTCTCATGGTGTTTTGATCTTTAGAATGTTCAATTGTTATAATAATGTAATCAAATTGAGGAGTAAGAGGTATAAATACCTTCTCAATGATTACTTGTTCAAATAAAGTTTCTCCACAAGATTTCATCTTATTTGTGATCAAAATCAATCTAGAGATGTAATCAGGTACCTTCTCATTGTTCTTCATGTTGAGATTCTCATTCTGCTTACATTGAAATTGAAGCTTCACCTTATTCACTAACGCATCACCGTCGTAGCACCGTGTCAGTATATTCCATGCAACCTTCGATGTCGTCGAATCAACGATTTTCTCAAACACATTCGCATCCACACACTGATGGATGTAGAACAACACTTTCTAATCTCTCTTCCTCGTATCTCTTTGGGCATTTCTTTGTTCCTTTGTGGCATGTGCTACAACCGAAAAGTAATCTTCGGTAACAAGATCAAGAACGTCTTGAGCACCGAACAACACACACATTTCAATCATCCACTGATTCTAATTCTTTGCATCAAACACCAGAAGCTTTGTATTAAAATTGTGTTACTTTTTGCCCTTCATCTTCGTTCTTATGCACTAAAAACTCAACCATATCTCATATCTCACCAAACACTCGTGTTTTCCGATTCTGCAAAATCAAGAAATGCAATTGTGTTACGATTTCGATCGTGAATTCAATGCGAATTCAATAAAAAACGAAATCAATTACACACATCTCACGTACACTCGTGTTTCCCTGTGAATCAAACTGAAGCTTTAGATTCCAATTGTTGGAGCACTAGGTTGAAGATGAAGATGGAAGAAGAGAGAAAGAAAGAGAAGAGAGAGAAAAACGATTATAACAAACTTAGAGAGAGAGATAGAGAGAGAGAGAGAGATAGATAGATAGAGAGAGAGAGAGAGACTCTATTGTAAAAAACTCTTGTAAATTTACGTTATGAAAAACTAGTTGCAAACTTGTTTAAATACACAGAGGATAAGCTTCCACGTATGCACAATCTAAAGCTAAACAATAAAGCTAAACTGCAACGTGGACAAACAACTACTAAATCCAAAAACTTAAACATTACTTCTAGAACAACAATGCAACCTCATAAGCTTCTACTTCTTCTAACCATTACCTTCTGAATATAAATTACTTTTAACAAGTCAAACATTTTTTTCACTCGACTGCCTCCATATTCGTGTAACCTTCTATTAACCATGGAAAATTTTGTCAAATTCTAAAGTTGGTAAAGTATCAAATAAAATTCAAATAATTTTAAACATACATGTCCATATTTTACAAGAAAAATGATATTAAAAATCGTTCCTAATGATCATTAACGAAGTGTCTTAATATAAACCAAATATTAAGTTTGTCCATATATCGGGTTGTTGTTGATTATTTGCGATGTCTGTTTATGTTATATGGTAATTGATTGCTGACGTGGATGGTTTAGAAGAGTGACTAATCTCACAAAAAGTGAAATCACTCCAACCCCACACACTATCTCTCCAACCCCCCATTCCGGCTACCGACACCTTTTTCAAACAAGAAGCGAAATATAAGTACTCTTCATCAAACTAGCATCTTCCAACCACTTTGCTTTCCAAAAAGGAGTGGTATAACCTTTACAAACCCCAAACCTACACTTCTCTACAATAGGATCATTCTTAGAATAATTGCCAATTTTGATAATATCCATCCACCAAGATGATTGAGAAACAGAAGCTTTATTACCCTTTCCACCACAAAACACCTTCATTGAAATCTCCCCATAACGAGCTTTCAATAAATTGTACCAAAGTGAATCATGACGTTGAAGAATCTTCCATCTCCACTTATTAAGAAGTGCTAAGTTGAATTCCACAATATTTTTGATTCCTAGACTCCCCATTTCGAAAGGAAGACACACTTTCTTCCAACTCACCCAATGAATCTTTCTCTTTTCATCATTTCCTCACCACAAGAAATTACCTTGCAAACTCGTAAATTCTTTTGCAACCTTCCTCGGCATTTTATAAAAAGACATAGTGAAAATAGTAAGGGAACAAAGAATCGACTTCAAAAGAGTAATCCTACCTCAAAGATTAAGAAACTAATTTTTCCAACCCGATAACCGTTTCTTCATTTTGTTCAAAAGAGGGATCCACATCGAATACTTCCTCAGATTGAATCCAATCGGAATACCCAGAAAAGAGAACTTACAATATCATTGCATCACTTATTTTCTCTACTTCAATATATGTTTAACCCTTTTAGATGTTATAAGATGTATGATGCAAAAAAAAAACTTATAAAACACGTGTCTGAAATCCGACACTTGTTGTATGAGTGTCATACGACTATTGGACATCGATTCAAAATGTCGAGGCAACTAAATAAATAAGGACACTTGTCTGAATTTTCTGACAATTATTCGACATTTCTCACACGTGTAACACATATATCATTCAAATGTCATACACTGACACGTAGGGGTGTTCAAAATCGAATTGACTCAATAGAAAACCGCAAACCGAACCGAACCAAACTGCAAAAAACCGTATTTTGTTCAAATGTATTTGGGTCATTTTTAAATCAAATCGCGTGGTTCGGTTCAGTTTGCGGTGTGTGTTTTGCAAACCGAGCCAAACTGAATCACACTGCAATATATTATAACCCAAACTTCACTTAACTCACATCCATCCTAAACCCAAACCTATTATGCATTAGTCTTACGATTACGAACGATTTCCTCATCCTCACACTTAGGATTTCACTTTCATGCTTCTCAAATCTCTCCTAGCAGTTTCACGTCTTCTTTGTTAGGCACATCTCACCTCTTCTTCACTAATCTCTACTCTATTATATTCTTTCTTTTTCATCTTCACATTTTTATACTACTGTTCTCTCTTCCAATTTCATTTTTATCGCACATCTTCTTCTCTAATTTTTCTTCTCTTCTGTTCTTTCTTTTTCATCTTCACTAATATCTCATCTCCTCTATTTTTTTTGTCTCGTATATTTTTTATGCTATTGTTTCATGTTTATTATTCCACTTTTGTCTTATCTGATTTTTATATATTAAATGAGAAGTTGTTGTGCAAATATGATGAGATTTATTGTTACTTTGTAATGTATAAATGACTAAACACAAAGTTATATTATCCTATATATGTGTATGTATGTCTCAATAAAACTTTTGTAAAAAAATGAATCAACCTAACCGAATCAACTGCATTGGTTTGATTCGATTTTATTTCTAAAAGTCAATCAAACTAAACTAAACTGCCCTTTCTTTTCTCTTACAATTCAGATGATTTTTTTGCTTCAAAATTGCACTGCAAAATTGCACTGCGAACACCTCTACCGAGATGTGTAAAACACCAAAACACACATACTCCTCCTAGAGGCGTGGTGCTTTATAAATTTTTTACAAAATTATAAAAATTTATTGTAGTTAAATCAAATTCAAAGATAATCCAAAATATATGGCGTTTACTAATCAAATAAAGAAGCAAAACAAGGGATGATATATTGGCTAGCACTAAAAAGTGAATAATCCCCGCGTGATTAGAATTGAATTTACTGGGAGTGTTCTAGGAAACTTCCTTGTCACCTCCACCTACAAGTACAGTTTTGTGTTCTCACTGTGTCATCCTTCATATTCAATAGACTTACGTAACAAGTATTTCTTTTCCTTGTAGGCACTCATTTCACTATCATTATTGTATAATATAAAATCATTTCAGGGAGGCCTTACAGCATTTCTCTCTTGCTTTTCTCTCTCTAGTTTTCTGCTAGCATGAGCTAGCAATAGCTTAGTTCAAGGAAAGAGCAAAACAAACAACTAAATGGGAAACTGTTGGAGTCTTCAACCTTCAGGCGATCGTCCACACTCAAATACCGCCGCTGACTCTGTCACTAACAATCAATCAGGTAATGATTCATTACATGTTTAAAATCAAATCACATATTGTTGACTTGTGGAGGAAGTATGAACAGGTTTTGGCCTTGGAGGCCTTCATGCTGTTCATGATATTTCTTCTAGTATAGAAACAAAAACAAGTTGATTTTGCTCTTAAGATTCCAATCCTAGAATCAATACTTAATATCTTTGTTTGGAATCTGCACTTGATGCTCTAACAATTTTGCACCTCACAAATCTTAAACTTTCAACACCCTTGATTTTCAGACTTTGTTGTATCTTGAATTTTGGACATCAAAACCATAAGCTTAGAATGTCCAATTCTAGGTGAAGACTCTTTGAGTGTTAGTTTCTCAAAATCACACTCTCTCTTCCAAGCACAAACTCACCAAAACCAGAATTTGCAACCCTAAGTTTTGAATCTTGGATTCTTCAAGATGATTCGCCTTGACAATTTTCAGCACAACCCTAAAATAGTTGTGTAAGTGAACTATTTTAGTTGTATGAAATAAGCAATTAAAAAATTAGATGTTTAATAGTTAGTGATTCCCAACAGGTGAAGCATCAAGAGCCAACAGTTTTTAAGAAGATTGATTTTCATAAACTATTTTATGCATGATAAAGTAAAACATATGTCAATAATTTTTTGATTAAATATCTTGCTAGTAGTGGCAGTTCATTATAATTTTTCTGTTGTATAATGAAGTGTTTGACACTTGAACATCTTAACATCATTTATTGTGTAACATAAAAAACTGTCTCCCTTGGTGTTGCAATGTGACAGGGAGACTTCCATTTTCTTTTGGTCCCAGCAACTTAGGATTGATAACAAATGGCAATGGCAATTCGACTTCTCTTGAGCGTAGCAGCAACTCACGAGGAAATAGCAGACTATTTAGTAGTAGTAATAACCACTCAACAGGAAATAATACAAGTACATCCTTTTGGGGCTCTGAGAATAGCCAGATATCTCGAGTAAGAGAAGCCGAGGAGTTTCCTTATGGGCAAATCTTGGATGCTGCAAACTTGAAAGTTTTTACATTGGCAGAACTGAAAGTAGCCACTAGAAATTTTCGTCTAGATACTTTATTAGGAGAGGGTGGGTTTGGTAGAGTATACAAGGGTTTGTTTAAGGAGAGAGCAACGTCAAAAAGAGGCGAGGACTCCACTATTGCCATAAAAAAATTGAATTCTCACAGCTCGCAAGGATTTGCAGAATGGCAGGTAGAACTTTCAAAATTAGATAATCACATTCACAAATTTGTTAATATATGGTGCCATCTATTTACATGTATGATTGTTTTTTTTGGGGGCACAGTCAGAGGTGAATTTCTTAGGAAGGCTTTCTCATCCCAACCTTGTAAAGCTGTTGGGATTTGGGCGTGAGGATGGTGAGTTATTTCTGGTGTATGAATTTTTGCACCGTGGCAGCTTGGACAACCACCTATTTGGAAGTAAGAGCTGATAGCATACTTAAACATGACATCCACAAAACTGCCATTTTACCCTCTATCTATGTTGTGTGAATTTCCTCTGATGTTATTTTACTATGCAGGAGGTTCAAATGTTCGTCCACTTTCATGGGACAGAAGGCTGAAAATTATGATTGGAGTAGCTAGGGGACTAAATTTCCTTCACTCCTTGGAGAAGAAAATTATTTACAGGGATCTCAAACCCTCAAATATACTACTTGACAAGGTAAGTTTCATTTCATCTTTTGGTGGACTGAATATCCCAGGATCATATTTTGCTCATATTGAGAAATAATACAAGACATAGTTAATTATTTCTCAATTTAAGGTATCCATGTTATTAAACAATTCATGGTAATGGAAGAAAATATCTCTAATCTTTTGGATTGCAATAGGCATACACAGCCAAGCTGTCAGACTTTGGCTTGGCCAGATCTGTTCCTTCTGATGATCGCACTCATGTATCAACACAGATTGTAGGAACACGTGGCTATGCTGCCCCGGAGTACATTGCCACAGGTATTGTTGCTACAAATATCCTTTTAATCCCTTCTTAAACGTGTTTTGAAAGCATGGTGACTGAGGCACTGAATTAATCTTCTGATGCTAATCAAACAGGTCATTTGTATGTGAAAAGTGATGTATATGGATTTGGGATTGTTTTGTTGGAGATTTTAACGGGTAAGCGGATAGGCGAGATAATACGCCTTACCGAGCCAAAGTCCCTACATGATTGGCTCAAATCAAACCTATTAAATAGAGCAAAATCGAGAAGCAACATGGATGCAAAGTTGGAAGGCAAGTATCCACCCAAGTTAGCTTCAAAAGTAGCTGAACTTGCTCTCAAATGCATCCAACGAGATCACAAAGTTAGGCCATCTATGAAGGAAGTCCTTGAAACATTAGAAAGTATTGAAGCAGCCAATGAGAAACCAGCTGATAATATAAAGAGGACTACAAATTCCAGGGCAGTTCAGCTACATGACCAGCCAGATGGTGGTTAATGGTACCCATTAACACCATCATGTCATTTGAAAAGGATATATAAATGATTGCACGCGCAGGAGCTTATGGTTAAAGGTTCATCCCAACATTTTTGGACTTGGATGAAGCCTGAGGGTATCTTCTCAGTGGTGAACTTGAGGCAATTAGCTTTAGCAGCACTCCAAAACTACATACAAGCACGATCGAGTCTATGTTTTTTTAGTCGTTAAATTAGTGGTCATGCTGGTTTCTGAGTTTGAACTCAGAATCCTTCAACTCATCACCCGAGCTGCATGCTTGGAATCGTCACTAGGCTATGTTAAGCCAAAATGTGAAGTTCTCTTGTTCAAGTTCAATTTATTTTTCATCATGTTCTTGGAGCTTGTAAAGTATGAAATAATCAATTCATGATTGATTAGTTGTCTAGTTTAAATAACAAACGAAATACTGTAGAGAATCATTTCAGTCTCATTCTAATACGGTTCTATTGAAGTTGGTATTTGTATTGTTGAAGTTTGGATGAAGTCTCACCTTGGTTAGGTTGATTGTATAAATATGTAAGGACAATCTCAGCCTTCAAGCTAGCTTTTGGTGTTAAGACCCAAACATAGTTAACATGGTATAGAGTCTGGTTCCGATCCATGGATCTGGTGGTTATGAGCCCACCACGCTTCCGCTTCCGCTTCCACCACATTTAGAGTCCTTACAGTGTGAGTCTTGCCAGTTAGAAAAACATGTTAGAGTTTCTTTTTCCAAACGTATTAATAACAGAGTCATGTCTCTGTTTGATGTTGTTCATTCCGATGATTGGGATTCTGCTAATTATCAACTTGTATCATTGTTATGGAATTCTATAGAGACAAAGCTGATAGCACACTTTCGTTCTGCGGTGGTTTTGTTGTTCTACCTCTGGGTTCCTTCCAGTTTCTGCGGTGTTTCTACCTCTGGTTCCTCCAGTAAAACGCCGGTGTTGATGACTGAAAATATTGCATCAAGTCACCCGATTCCATCTTTTTGAGCGACTCCACTGTGTACACGGGTAAGGGAATCTACCATCAAATTTGGTTGGAACGTCTGTTGGAATATATAAATGATTGCACGTGCAGGGGCTTATGGTTAATGGTGCATCCCCACATTTTTGGATTTCGGGTGAAGCCTGAGGGCATCTGCTACTTGAGACAATTAGCTTTACCACCACTCCAAAACTACATACAAGCACGACTGAGCTTTAGTTTCTTTGATCCTTAAATTAGTGAACTTGTTAGTTTGACCTCAGAATCCTGCCTATTTTGAACACCTTTGGCATCCTTCAATTCAACTCATAGCCCGAGCTAAATGGTTGGAATCATCACTAGTGTGGCTATTCAGCAAAAGATAAATATAGAAATAAGTAAAATAGAAATGTCAATTTCTCCATAAAACGTATTTTAAGTAAAATTGTAAGTGTTTATTGACAGCAATTTTGGTAAAACACTGCTTTGGTAATGTTTTGTTTAATGTCTTGACATTTGAAGTAAATCATCTCAACTGATTTTGAATGATGTCAAAGTAGATGTCTTAACATCTATCTTCTGATCTGAATGTGTTTTTCAGATTTCTTATTTCCTATTTTTAAGCGCGCCTTATTCAGGTTTTGTGGTTTATAACTTGCAAAAAATATGGAGGAATATTTTTCGATCTGTCTTATCTTTATGGATTATATTTTGGCCTATTTTCATGGAGATATTCAAGGGATTCAATATATTGCAATATTGCCCAGGTCCATAAAGAAGCTGCTGCGCCTTTATAAGGACTTGCAACCTTATTCGTACAACTGTAACAATTGAAGAAAAATATATTCTATGTGTTTAAAAGTCTGAATCTTTTAATTGTAATACACTCTAGTATTGTTTTAATACTTGAGTTGTAATTTGTTAGTTGAGTTGTAAATTGTGGATCATTCATAAGCTTTTAAGTATTAAATGATTGAGGTTTTTCAAACTTAATAATTTTGTTGTTTTTCACTGTTAGTGATTGAAGGGATTTGAGGAGGGACTCATACCTACGTGTGTCTTAGGTAGAAGTATAACACGGGTAGTGATTAAGTGATTAGATCATAAGCTGGTTGTTTACGAGGGTCTATGAATTGATACTATTTAGTGGAGTTGTCTCTGACTTGGTAGCCCCCATAGTAGGTGTTGCTGTACACAGAACTGTGTTAATAATCCCTTGTGTTTTTACTGCTTTTATATTGTTGTATTTTATATTGTCCTCAGATATTTGTGTCGTGACATCTCCTTCGATATCACATATTTGATACCAGAGTTTCAATTGGTATCAGAGCAGGCATCCTGCTCTGTATCTGGGTGAGATCTAGGGAATATATTTTCTGGTACTATGGACAAGGAAGGAGGATTTGTGAACAGACCACTCATTCTGGATAGAAGCAATTATGAGTATTGGAAATCATGTATGATGGCCTTTCTAAAATCTCTAGATAGCAGGGCTTGGAAAGTTGTCTTAAAAGGATGGAAACACCCTTTTAAATTGGGAGAAGATGGAGAATCTACTTCTGAGTTAAAGCCAGAAGAAGAATTGTCTAAAGAAGAGGATGAAATTGCACTTGGAAATTTTAAAGCCTTAAATGCTATATTCAATGGCATTGACAATAACATTTTCAGATTAGTAAACACATGTGAAATAGCTAAGGATGCTTGGGAGATTCTTCAATCTACCCATGAAGGCACATCCAAAGTTAAGATGTCAAGACTTCAGTTGCTCACCACCAGATTTGAAAACCTGAGAATGAAGGATGATGAAAGTATTAATGACTTCCATATGAATATTCTTGAGATTGCTAATGCATCCAGTACTTTAGGAGAGAAAAAATACCTGAAGACAAATTGGTGAGAAAGATGCTTAGGTCTCTCTCCAAGAGATTTGATATGAAAGTGACTGCCATAGAAGAAGCACAAGACATTAACAAGATGAGAGTGAATGAACTTGTTGGATCCCTTCAGACATTTGAATTAAGCATCAATGAAAGATCTGAAAAGAAGAACAAAAGCATAGCTTTTGTAACCAATACTGAAGATGAAGAGGAGGATTGTGATCTGGATACAGATGAAGGAATATCTAATGCTTTAGTTCTACTTGGAAGACAATTTAACAAAGTGATAAAGAATATGGATAAGAACCCAAGATCAAATGTCAAGAACATCTCATCTGACATCCATAAGTCAAATGAGTTTGGAAGAAAAAGGGCTAAAGAAAAATCCATTCAAGGGAAGGGAATACAGTGTCATGGATGTGAAGGTTTTGATCACATTAGAGTTGAATGTCCTACATATCTTAAGAAACAGAAGAAGAAACTATTTGTTAATTGGTCTGAAGAGGACTCTGAGAGTGATCTTGAAGAGGAATCTGTCAAGTATGTTAAAGCATTGACAAGAAAATATGTTTCTGATGAAGATTTTAGTGATGGTGAACTAACCTTTGATGAGTTAGCTTCCTCGTACAGAGAATTGTCTCTCAGAAGTGCAGAAGTTTGCCAAGAAGGGGAGAAACAGAAAGCTCTCATAACGCAGCTGAAGGCAGAAAGGAAAGAGCATCTGAAAATTATCTCTAGTCTGAAAGTGAAGTAACTTCTCTGAATTTGAATGTTGACAGAATGGTAAAATCATTCAAGATGCTGAATAATGGATCTGACACATTAGATGAAATTCTTCAAGTGGGAAGAGTGTCAGGAGACAAGAGTGATCTAGGGTTTAATGAGAAAAAAGAACCTTATTCAGAAGAACCTTCATCAAACTCCACTCATGCCAAGTATAAACCAAAGATGTCGAATCAAATGTCTCAACATAATGACAAACATCATAGCAAGAAAAGACATCATGGCAAGAAAAATTTAATTACACCAGAGAGAAATTCCAGCCCTGGAGGTGTCACCACTGTGGAAGGTTTGGTCTTAAAAGACCTTTCTGTTTCAAGTTGTATGTGTGATACGGTGGCAGAACCGACTGTTTAGTAGTGGTTTGCATTTTGCGTTTTGTGTTCGCAAAATGTCGCGGTAAGCAAGAGTCGCCACCGACTTTTATTTCATCCAATCATGGAAAAGGAAAAAGAACAGAAAAAACCTTTTTTTCGAGATATTCTGAGTACGGGGGGTAGATTATAGAAAGGGAAGGGGTTAGCACCCTTTCTATCCGTAGTTATCTACAGACTCTTAGGTACTTGCTCATTTTTAAATTGCTTGTGTGTGTGTGTGTGATTGCTTGGAAAATGTTTTACTTCGTGATAACCCTTGTATTGGTCCTCAAGGATGAGACAAAGTTGTTTTGAAAACTGTTTTGAAAGGTGTTTGTGTAAAAAGTTTTATTTTAAGCAAGTACCTACTAGCATCTACCTACTCGAAAAAAGATCATTTTTGTTCTATATCTTTTAGACAACGCTATCCTACTATTAAGGAGTAGGTAGTACCATCGTTGGAGTTTGTAAGGGACGTTCGAAAGGGACGAATACAATCACTAAAGCAATAGTTAGAAAACTTTAGTAGTAACCCTAGAGTCTTGAGATCTTTTCGAGGCAACATTTCCGAGGCAACATTTCCGAGGCAACATTTCTGAGGCAACATTCGAATGGGACAATTTGATCTCTTTAGACTGGAGGGCAACCACTAAAATTCCCTATTCTTAATGATTGTGTACTGAAGGTGTGATCGGTGGAAATAGAACTGACTGTTTTGGAATGCTGGCTCGCGTTTGCGTTTCGCAAAATGTCTCGGTAAGCAAGAGTCACCACCATCTTTTATTTTCTCCAACAAGGAAAGGACAAAAGCACAACAAAATTCCTTTTCGAGATGTTTCTCGGGTTCGGGAGGTAGATTATAGAAAGGGAAGGTGTTAGCACCCTTTCTATCCGTGGTTATCCACGGGCTCCTAGGTACTTGCTCACTATGTTTTCAAAAGGTTTTGCTTTTCTTGTGTTTGTGGGTTTTGAAAAAAAGTTTTGTTTGAAAACTTCGATTTAACTCTTGTATCTGTCCTCAAGAGTGTATGAAGTGTTGTTTGAAAACTTTTGTTTGAAAAGTGTAAGTGCGAAAAGTATTTTTGTTTTGAAAGAGCAAGTACCTGAGAACCTCTACCTACTAAAAAGAAATTAAGCTGTGTAAATGTCCTTTAGACAGTGCTATCCCCCTATTGAGAAGTAGGTATCACCGTCGTTGGAGTTTTCGGGTCAATTCGATTAATAGGGACGTGTGGTCACTAAAGCAACGTTAGGACGCCTTAGCGGTAACCCTAATGTCTTAGATCGTTTTATCCGAGGCAATCGTTTTGAGGAAACTTTTTGATCTTTAGACAGGAGGGCGACCTCTAAAACTTCCTATACTCAATGACCACGTCGAGGCAACCAAGTGAGGTGTACCCTAGGAGTGGCATGTGCGAGTGTGTCAGGTTTCAGTTAGGTTATCTTTGTACATGTTATGGTGAGCTACGATTGATTTTAAGTTCAGGGAGATCTTGTCATGTATAGCCTATTATTCATACATCTAGCAGTTAATAGTTGGGGAAAATAAAACTAAGCTATTACAAGGCGTCGGGTATTTACATCGCCAAAAACAAACCCTTGAAAATAAAATTGCGGAAAATAAATAAAAGCGATAAAAATTCCTAAGTCCAAAACTATTACATCCTCGGAGCAAATACAATTATATGGATCAAAAATTAATAGCGCGAGAAGAAAAATTGAATCGGAGAGTTTTTAGGGTTTTGACCCCTTTTAGGAAAGAAAGAGATTTTTTGTTATTTTGAGTTAAATGAAATTAAACCTAAACCAATTAATTAATAAAAATAAATATTTTTTATTTTTTATGTTTTAAGGAAATAAAAATAAAAGGATAAAATGATTAAAAGTTATTAAAAACCCTAATTCTATATTGATTTTAATTTATTGCAAAAATATTAAAATTAACCTAATTAAAACTAAATTAATTAATTATATTTATTTACAAAATAAACTAATTAAATTTAATAAAAATATTATATTTTTTACGTTTTCTGATTTTTATTATGAAAATAAATATTAATTTGTTAGTGATGTAAATAATAATTATAATTAAATGAAAAAATAAAAAAGAAAGGAAAAAAATAAACTTGTGAAGGGGGTTTGGGCCCAATTCTGTGGTGTAATTGGCAATTCTGAAGGCCCACTATGCATTAGCCTGTTTGACTTTTCCAGTTATCCACGCATATGTTGACCAGGGAGTATGGTGAGGACTCAGCTTTGGCCATTAGATTTGGGTGTGGAGACATCTGGCGCTTGAGAATTGGAGGTGTATGGTGAACCTCAAGGCATGAGAGACGCTGGATCAGCTGCAAGAAAATAATAACAATATGTTGGGGGACCTGGGATTCGAACCCAGGCCCCAATGCTCAATGCTTGTTCGCCCCTGCCACTACACCACCATGCCTCAATTGCTATTATAACAATAAGTGATTAATATATTAGCAAACAAACAAATATGCCTGGAAAAAAAAAAGAGCGCGATTTTTAAAAGGGCGAATGGGAGGGAGACGCGTCAGCGTCTTCTTCGTTGAGCACTGGTTTTTTACCTGCGGATTTTTATCCGCAGGAAGTTTCGTAGGTTCTTCCTAAAATCACTTCCAAGCAATATAAATGCAGAATAAAATCATCCACATGCTCGCTTTGTCCTCCCGAGTCCATCTATGGTCATGGCTTGCTCCAATTTTCCCTGTAAACAAAATGCCTAAAAAGCACAAACTGAAACCCTAGGTTCGAGCATCATGATACAAGGCGTAAAAACGAAATTGAATATTGCAATTAGGTTAGAAATCAAACAAGAAACATGAATATGCCAATGTTTTGAAGAAAAAGTGCAAGAATGGAAGATTATGATTCCATGTTCAGGGGCCAGTTTGAGACGACTGACAGTGCGATGTGGTTGATGAAAAGGCTTGGTTTCTCTTGGTATAGCACCACTGGATCTCCAGGAAGAAAGCTACATTCTCTTTTTGATCTGAAAGTGCCTGCAATATCGTTCTTGATCTCACACTTTTTCAAGAATTTTGCAATTTTGCTCTGGCCGTTTTAGCAATCCTTAGGTCGTGTATTAGGTTTAGGAGGCTTGCTTGCATATAAGGCAATCAGTCTAGGTCAAAATTTGGGCTTTTATCCATGTATATTCAAGAATTAGGTTTTGACTTTATCATCATTGTTAACCTTTCCAAATATGGCCAAATCTAAGATTTTGTGCACAAATAAGCCTTAGCACGAATTGGTTAGTTGTCACATGATATATGAAAGTTGTACAAATCACAAAGATACTATTCCATTGATTTTTAGATTTTATTTGAATTATTATATATTTAAAATGAATTAAATCAATAAAAATAGAAAAATAAATGTTTGATCCTGAAATTAAGCATGGGACACGTGTGTGGCATGACAAGACTAGATCAAATGGAAAAAAGTGGGCCCTTTTGTCAAAAATTGGAGTTTTGAGGATAGTTGTCTTTTGCAAATTCATGAAAATTTCCCAACTTCTCCAATGCACAACTTGCTCAATTTTGATCTTTTGTATGTGTTCTTGGACTTTTTAGAAACCTTGAGATGTCCTATAATCAACCCTTTTGGTATCATCTCATTTTGATCTTCCATTCTCAAGTTATAAGCTTTGGCAAAAAAGGTGTTCTTGTTGACTTTCAAAAATGACCTATAATATCCAAATTTGTAACTTCTTGTGAGTGCATATTATGATCTTGGGGTATGAAGATGGATTGTAGGAAATTGCATCCTATTCAAAATGAGCTTTGGATGGGTCATTTTTCATAAAGTATGAGAAAGTTATGCTTGGTCAAAGTTGAGTTGACTTTTCCTCCAAAACCCTAATTTAACAACTTTTGAATCTTAATGAATTTTGAGCAATCCTTGATGAATCATGATCAACCCTTGATCAAATGATGAATTATCCTTCAAAATGAGAATGTTAACAAAATATCTTGACTTTTGACTGTAAAATGACCATTTTGCCCTTGCATTTGACTGTAGATCAAATGGAGCTTTTGACTGTGCAAATTGGCACTGTGAGTCTTGAAACTTGGCATGTAAGTGCTTGAGAATGTATATAGGCCTATGAGACTTGATTGAACCATTGACAACCCCAAATTTCTTGAAAGAACCAAAACCCTAATTTTGAATTGACTGCCTAGGAGGTGATTTGACTGTACAGCCCTTGGGCAATCTTGAGCAATTTGAAGATCATTCTTGACAAATCTTGAGGAATATGGGAGGGAAAATTTAGGGGTACAACAGTTGCCCCTGTTCAATCTTCTTAAACCTGAGGATGTAGATTGGCTTGTGTGCCTTTCGTGATCCGAAGGTGGAAGATGATTGAACACTAAAGTGCCCAGAAATTTGCACTCGCATGGTGTAGTATCAGCAATGTGATGTCGGGAATGGGCTTACAGATGCCATTTGGAGATAGATGCCATCTGGAGAAGTTGGTAGAAGGATGGGCTTATATATGCCATATGGAGATTGTTTGTTGAATTGTAACTTTGTAAGTTGAAAGAGGGAACCTGTATAGGGTTGCGTGATGATGAGTCCGTGTAAAACTTCATCTGAAAGAGAGAAGGAACCAACGTAGGGTTGCTTCATGATGGTCAAGTAGATAGTTGTCCTGTCTGGTTTCAGGTGTTAACCTACAATCAGTCGTCCACAGAATTTTCCTGGCTTGTTACAGGTATTAATCTGGAATTAGTCGTCCACAGAATTGTCCTGGCTTGTTACAGGTATTGATCTGGAACTTAAGAAAGGTTGGTAGAGGAGATAGTTGTCCTGGCTGGTTTCAGGTATTAATCTCTGACCTGAGAAAGAAAGATAGTCTTCCTGGCTTGTTACAGGTATTGATCTTCAATCTCTTCGTGTAGATGGTTTTCCTGGCTTGTTACAGGTATTGATCTACAATCAGTCGTCCACAGAATTTTCCTGGCTTGTTACAGGCATTCATCTGGAACTTAAGAAAGGGTGGTCGACGAGATAGTTGTCCTGGCTGGTTTCAGGTATTAATCTCTGACCTGAGAAAGAAAAATAGTTTTCCTGGCTTGTTACAGGAATTAACCTTCAATCTCTTCGTGTAGGTGGTTTTCCTGGCTGGTTTCTGGTATTAACCTACAATTGGTCGTCCACAGAATTTTCCTGGCTTGTTACAGGTATTGATCTGGGACTTGAAAAGGTTGATGGTAACCATCTTTGGATTGACCTTTTCCTGAAAAGGGCAAAACGTTAGCTGTATGCAATGTCATGATGTATGAAATGCATGATGCCATGATGTTCTCAAAATAAATGAGATTTGTGTTGTATGATGCGTATGCATGTCATAATGTATGAATATGTGATGTTTTTAGCTGGGGAAAATAAATCCCAGAGCTGCTAGAGAATAGTGTTGAGTTCTTCGTTTCCGCTGGGGATGATGAACAAAGATGATTGCGTGAATAAACCTGCAGGAGAAAAGAACTCCGTTGGGGAATGAACTTGATGAAGAGATTACTCTGAGGGGAATTACTCTGTGGGAAGAGATGCTTTGCTGAGATTTTAACGATAACTCCGCTGGGGATTCCATTAATTAAGCTCCGTTGGGGATTTTGATGATGAACTCCGCTGGGGATAGAAAGAACTTCGCTGGGGATGATCTTTCAGTTGCAACTTGCTGAGGATAACCCAGTTAGACTCTGGTGGGGATAACTTCTGAATTTGGCTGAGGAGATGCATTTGTATTCTACAGGGGACAAGCTTCTAGAATCTAATGGGTAAGATGATTCAACTCTGGCGGGGAAGCTTTGTTTAGACTGCACTGGGGAATGGCTCCACTGGGGGTATCTTGTATTCCGCCGGGGAACATTCTTATATTTCGTTGAGGAATATTAAGAATTCCGGGGATGCTTGCTGAGGAATATCTGTATACTCCGCTGGGGAATATTAAGACCTACTGGGGATACCGAGCCTTTTCAGGGCTGATGTTAAGCTAACTCTGCTTGGGGGAGAGTATTGTTGATTCCTTCGTAGTTGCAAGTCTCAGTGGGGAGAGCTACTATGATCGGTGGATCTGGAACTGACTGTTTAACGCTGGTTCGCGAAATGTCGCGGAAGCAAGAGTCGCCACCGTCTTTTATTTTCTCCAAATGGAAAGGACAAAAGCACAGAAAAATTACTTAAAGAGATTGCTCTCGGTTCGGGAGGTAGATTATAGAAAGGGAAGGTATTAGCACCCTTTCTATCCATGGTTATCCATGGGCTCTTAGATACTTGCTCATTTGTGTTTTCAAAAATGGTTTGTTTGCTTTTCAACTGTGGGTTTTAAAAAAGTTTCTTTGAAAATTCCAGTTCGACTCTTGTATCGGTCCTCAAGAGTGTTTGAAAAATTGCTTTCGAAAGCTTTTTGAAAAGGTGTCGGTGTGAAAAGTATTTTTTGATTTGTTTTTGAAATTAGAGCAAGTATCTAGAGTCGTCTACCTACCCTAAGGAATTCGTCTGTGTAGATGTCCTTTAAAGTAGTGCCATTCCACCATTGAGTGGTAGGTAGCACCACCGTTGGAGGTGTTCGGGTCAATTCGAGGTTCGGGACATGGTGATCACCAGAGCAATAGGAAGACACCTTAGAAGCTACCCTCATGCCAGGTTCCCAGATCATGAGGACTTACTAAGACATCCTCTACTCGACGATCACCTTTCGAGGCAAGGCAACAGTGAGGCGTACCCTAGGGGTGGTGTGTGATTTGTGTGTCCGATTCAGTTATTTTGTCTTATTCATGTCAAGGTGATCTATGCGTTTGTTTTTATTTTATCATTCATTCTTGCATGCATTTATTTAACAGTTAAAAATTGCGAGAAAGATAAAATTCTAAGCTATTACAAAAGGCGCGGGTCCACATCGCCAAAATTTCCAGGACCCGATTTGACAGAAAATAAATAAAGAAAAAAAAAGGGTAAAAGTGCGAAAGATTAAAATGTTTACACGGATTTGGGAGAGATACATCAATATTAAAAGAAAAAGAAATAAATATGCAAATTGAAATTTAAATTAGAAACGAGGGTGTTGGATCCTTTTTAATTAAATTAAATTAAACGATTATATTAATTGAAATTAAAAAAGAAGAAAATTGTTTTTGGTATTTCTTGTATTTTTATGATTTTAATGAAAAAGAATTAAATGAAATTAAAAGATTTACCCTAATTCTAATTGTTTGAGTTTATTAAGAAAGAATGAAATTTTAACCTAATATTAACCTGATTATTTACATGCAATTTTAAAAAATAAATAATATTTAAGTATTATGAAAGAAAAGGAAAAAGGACAAAAAATTATTACAAACCCTAATTCTACCAATTTTAGATTTTTATTAAAAAGTTAAGGTTAAAACCTAAATTAAAAAAAAAACTAAGTTAATTAATGAACTTTATTTACAAAAATACTAGTTAAATAAAATATTTATTATTTTTTATCTTTTTCTGATTTTTTTTGTGTTTTTTTTTTTTATATATTATGAAAAAAAAATAATAATTATGAAGAATTAATTAACAATAACAATTGAATCAAAATAATAATAATGAAAAAAAAATATAAGAAACTTGCAAACCTTAGGGGGGTTCTGTCCCCAGTAGGAGGGTTTATTAGCATTTCTGGCCCATTTAAATTCATGGCCTGATTGACTTTCGTGGCTAGCATGTAACTCCGTTGACTAGTGCCTATGCTGTCCATCAGATCTGGTCCCTTGGATTGGCATTATTGGCCAAGTGGCACGCCAGAAATTGTGGACGCATGGTGGTCCTTGATGCTGAAATTGCATAGGAACGTTAATTGCAAAATAATATGGAAAGGGTGAGGACCTGGGACTCAAACCCAGGTCCTAGAGATTACCAATACCTAGCCTTGCCAACTGATCCACTTGATTGCTTTGTATATTACATAACAAACAAATAACATAAGCGAATATAATAACTAATGGATTTCTGGCGCGAATTTTTGAACGAACCAATCAACGCTTGCCACTGCATCGTCTTCTCCAAGGCTTGTTTATTTCCTGAAACACAAAAAAACATTGGCAACGGTTTTGAACCGTTCCCTCAGACACTATTATAAAAAATAGCGATTAGCTCAGGGTGGCTCATAAATTGAGCGCGACCCCATCACTGAGTTTGTATGAAGGTCCTGATTTTGATGGTCTGGGTCTTGTGCTCCAATTTTTCTGGATAAGAGAATCCCTAATTTTGCAAGTCTGAAAACCTAGGGTGCTTTAATGGCGATTTCGCGTATGAGACACAAAAACTCAATCCAACTACATGGTTAGCTTCATAATGAGTCAAATAATGCAAACCAAATATTAAAAATCAAGAATAATGCAAGAATTATGATAAGTGAGTATGGAAAAAATCAAGAACAGGGCTCAGTCGTTCTACCAATTCTGGGCGTTAGAGGTCGTGCTTTTGATCCAGGAAGTTTCCCTGATGTCTTAGGAAGGCAATGGATTGATTACTTTGCCTTGAAATGCTTGGGAATCACGATTTCAGTTTTGAATTTTTTGATCAAAGTTGCAAAGTTCTCTTTTGTCTTTCTGCGCAGCTTGGAGGTTAGCAGGCATTAGGTCTTGATCAAGCTTATGTATGGAACCAATTAGGGTTAAAATTTGATCCAAAAAAACCTTTGCATTGATTGAATAATATTTGATTTTTAAGGCAAAATATTTTCTAATCTTTTCATGCAAACTTCTACCAAATCATGACCAATTAGCAAGATTCTTTCCAAATCTGATTATACACAATATCTTGAAATTATTTCATGCACAAAAAGATTCAACAAATTAGGTTTAGTATTTTTCACATATTTAATTTAATTAAATGAATTATTAATAATTAAAAATCCAAATAAATAAATAAAAATGATAAAAAAACTTCCCTTTGGGCCAAATGGTCGTGCACATGCCTTGGATAATGAATTGTGGAAGAAAAAGAGGCCCATTAGCAATTTTAGGTCATTTGAAACAATGTTGACTTTTCAAAATATCCAAAAATTTCCCAACTTCCACAAGGCATAACTTGCTCAATATTTAAGCTTTGCTCATGTTCTTGGACATTTTGGAAAGTTCTTTGAGTCCTCTAACCAATGTCTTTGGTCCCATGTCATTTTGATTTACCAATCTCAAGTTATGGCCTTTGACTTAAAGTCCCTTTTTGTTGACTTTTGAAAATGACCTATAATGTTGAAATTGATAACTTTTTGTGAGAGCATTTCTTGGACTTGAAGTGTGAAGAGGAGTTGTAGGAAATGTCTTTATCTTCAAAATGAGCTTTGGATGGAATTTTTTCTGATAATCCATGTGAAAGTTATGCCCTGGTCAATTTACAGTTGACTTTTTCAACTGTCCAAATATGGGAACTTTTGCATCTTGATGATTTTTGAGCCAAGCTTTGAGAATCATGATCAAGCATTGATAAAATGATGTTTGTGGCTCCAAAATGAGATGTTGACCAAAAATTTGAACTTTTGACTGTCAAATGACCATTTTGCCCCTACAGTTGACTGTAGTGCAATTAGGGTTTTTGACTGTGCAATTTTGTGCTGAAAGTCTTGAAACTTGATATGAGGATGCTTGACCATATTTGTAGGCATGTGAGACTTGATTGGACCCTTGGAAATTTCAATTACTTTGTCATAACCAAAACCCTAATTTTGACTGTTTAGGATACCCTTGCACTGTGCAATCCTTGGGGAATTTTGCAGCTTTGACTTTGCAATTCTTGAAGAATATGGGAGGGCAAATTTTGGGGTACAACAGTTGCCCCTGTTCAATCTTCTTAGACCTGAGGATGCAGATTGGCTGACGTGCCTTTCGTAATCCGAGGGTGGAAGATGATTGAACACTAGAGTGCCCAGAAATTTGCGCTCACATAGTAGCAGTGTGATGGTGGAATGGGCTTATAGATGCCATTTGTAGATTGACGGATAGGATGATGGGCTTATAGATGCCATGCTAAGAGATGATGGAAGATGGATGGGCTTATAGATGCCATCTGGATGTTGATCGCGTAAGAGCTTCCTTAGCGAGAACTTGCATACCTGCAAAAAGAAAAATGATTACCTGACCTGTTACGGGAGCTGGTTTTCAAATTCTTTGTGTAGATGTATCCTGACTGGTTACAGGAGCTGAATCTGGAGCTTCAAATAGTGATGAATGAACCAGGGATGGTTACTACCTCAACAGGAACGGTGAGAGAACCTTGGGTGACTTTAACTTCAACAGCAATCGTTGAGAAGATCTTGGTGGGAATTACCATCTCCGCGGGATCGGGGAGAGAACCATAGGCGATTACAATCTCAATAGCAAACATTGAGAATCTTGGTGGGAATTATCATCTCCGCAGTATCGGGGAGAGAACCATAGGCGATTACAATCTCAATAGCAATCATTCAGAAAACCTTGGATGGAATTATCATCTCCGCAGGATCGGGGAGAGAACCATAGGCAATTACAATCTCAATAGCAATCATTGAGAAAAACCTGGAATGGAATTATCATCTCCGCAGTATCAGGGAGAGAACCACAGGCGATTACAATCTCAATAGCAATCATTGAGAAAACCTTGGATAGAATTATCATCTCCGCAGGATCGGGGAGAGAACCATAGGCGATTACAATCTCAATAGCAATCATTGAGAAAACCTTGGATGGAATTATCATCTCCGCAGGATCGGGGAGAGAACCATAGGCGATTACAACTCAATAACAATCATTGAGAAAACCTTGGATGGAATTATCGTCTCCGCAGGATCGGGGAGAGAACCATAGGCGATTACAACTCAATAGCAATTATTGGGAAAACCTTGGAAAACTTCTACTGAGTCTTTATCAGAAAAATCTGTTTGGGGTCGATTTGACTGGACCAGAGAAGGCCTTGGACTGGATAAGAAATCTTTGGAGTCGATTAACTGAACCGGCCTAGGTCTTGGAATATGATTGAGAATTTAACTGAATCTTTCCTGAAAGGTAAAGGTCAGTCATATGCAATGCATGATATGGACCAAGCAATGATGTTCTCAACATAAATGAGACTTGTAAGATATGATGCGTTTATGCATGCTATAATGATGTATGTGATGTTTAGGAATGTATGTTTTCGTCTAGGAAAGTAAATCCTTGACGGATGCCGGGAAGTCACTCCTGGGCTGATGTTGGAGAATAGATTTTGCTTCCGCTGGGGATGATAGTTGCAAGAATACCGGTAGGAGAAGATGACTCCGTTGGGGAATAAACTTGGCGAATGGAATAACTCTGCGGGGAGGAAAGTACTCTACGATCTTGCTGGGAAGCAATACTCTGTGGGGAGAGAGATACTTCGTTGGGTTGATGGTAACTTGCTGGGGATACCTTTGTTGTTGTTGGAAGTGTTGATAGACTTCGCTGGGGATAAGAAGACTGCGTTGACGGCGATCTTTCCGTGGCTTTTGGCTGAGGATAACCCAGTTATATCCTGGTAAGGAAATAACTCTTAGAATAAAGCCGGACGACGCGTTCGTGCTCCGCGAGGATAAGCTTCCAGAATTTACTGGGGATAAGCTTATTGCTTGGGGAGATGGATTCCCACTTTCCTGGGGGAGCTGGATTGGACTCTCTTGTGGAAGTTTTGAACTGTATTGGGAAAAGGCTCCGCTGAATGTTTGATATACCGCCGGGGAACAATCTTTAGGTCAAGACTGCCGGGGATGCTTGTTAAGAATACCCGTATATGCTGTGCCGGGGAATGTTGAGATCTGCTAGAGGATACTCAATTCCCTTAAGTCTGATAGTATAGCTTTGCTTGAGGAGAGTGTACTGGCTTGCTGGCTCACTCTCTGGGGAATTAAGATATGCCGGTTATGTTCTTTAGCTGAACCTACCTTGGTACCTTGGAGGATAGAACAATTCGATTGTTTAGACAACTCCTTTATTGCCCATGTTTCTAATGTTACCTGTAATTAATCCTTTGTTTCGTACGCAAATATTCATGAGTTAGCAAATTATTGTCAATGCATATATCACAAATTGAACCTTGGACGTTCTTCGCAAAACAAAACAGAAAAAAGAAAAACAATGGGCAATTTTAACTGAAAGATATATTTGTATTGATTTTGAATTGGCCTGTAAATAGGCGTTTTGTGTACAAGAGGCTGACGTCCTAGTAAGAGAACGCCGCCGAACAAGAGAGTTTATACAAATTTTGTATAAGAGAAAATAAGACAGCTGTGTGAAATGAATGATCCCACTGGGTTTCAACTCTGCTATTTCCTTTATAACTCCGAGCGTCTCATCACTTGATGACCTTGGTTGAAGGTGAAGCTGACTGATCGATACCGTCTGAACTTGATGTAGATACCGGATTCCGGATGCAAAGTGATCCAATGAGACATAGTATTACGCTTTTATCCCTAACTTTTGCCTGGACCGCCCTTTCGGGTTTTCAGTCCACCAGGATACCCATTTTTGCCCAAGCCGCCTTTTCAGGTTTTTGACTTGCCGGGTGTACAGTTTTTTTTCATTTCATCCCTTCATTTTGCCCGAACCCTTTTGGTTCGCCGGGAAGCCCTAATTTTTGCCTAGGCATGTCAGCCTAGCGGGTCTTTTTATGCGTAGTTTCTTTTTACTATGTCTGCATTGGCGGGGTGAGGAAGGTCGTCACCATCCATGTTAGTTAGAATCATGGCTCCTCCTGAGAACACATGCTTAACCACAAATGGCCCTTCGTACGTAGGGGGTCCATTTGCCCCTTGGATCACTCTGAGGAAGGATGATTCGTTTGATTACCAGATCCCCAACTTGATATTCCTGTGGTCTGACCTTTTTGTTAAATGCCCTGATCATCCGTTTCTGATACGTCTGACCATGACAGATAGCAGCAAGTCTCTTTTCATCAATGAGGTTTAGCTGATCAAGTCGTGTCTGGATCCAGTCATCTTCGTTCAGATTTGCATCCTTCATTATCCGGAGAGAGGGTATTTGCACTTCGATCGGTAAGACTGCCTCCATGCCGTAGACCAAGGAGAAAGGAGTTGCCCCGGTTGACGTCCTAGCTGAGGTACGGTACCCATGTAGAGCGAACGGTAACATCTCGTGCCAATCTTTATAAGTTACTGTCATCTTCTGCACGATTTTCTTGATATTTTTATTTGCTGCTTCTACAGCCCCATTCATCTTCGGTCTGTAAGGAGAAGAATTGTGGTGCTGTATCTTGAACTGCTCGCAGAGCTCAGTGATCATCTTGTTATTCAGATTGGTACCGTTGTCTATAATAATCCTTTCTGGGACGCCGTACCGACAAATCAGGTTATGCCGAATGAATCGTGCCACAACAGTCTTGGTTACTGTAGCGTAGGAAGCTGCTTCGACCCACTTCGTAAAATAATCAATCGCCACTAGGATGAAGCGGTGCCCATTAGATGCCGTAGGTTTAATCTCGCCGATCATGTCTATGCCCCACATTGCAAACGTCCAAGGCGCAGTCAGAACATTCAGGGGAACTGGAGGAACATGCACCTTGTCTGCGTAAATCTGGCACTTATGGCATGTCCTGGAATGTTGGTAGCAGTCAGCTTCCATTGTGGACCAGTAATATCCTGCCCGAAGGATCTTCTTCGCCATAGTATGTCCACTGGAATGTGTACCAAAGGTCCCTTCATGTAGCTCTTCCATGATCCTTTCTGCCTCAGTTTTATCCACACAACGCAGTAGGGTTGAATCATGGTTTCGCTTGTACAAGATGCCGTTGCTAAGGAAGAACTTTGCCGCGAACCTTCTCAGGAACTTCTTATCATTGATAGAGGCACCTTCAGGGTATTTCTGAGCTTCCAGATATCTCTTCACCTCATGGTACCAAGGCTTCTCAGTCACCAACTCAGTCTCGAGATCACAACAGTATGCCGGTTCGTCCAGTTTCCAGATGACGATCCGGGGAGCCTCATTATCCCATTTGACCTTGAACATAGAAGACATTGTAGCTAACGCGTCTGCCAACTGATTCTCTTCTCTTGGAAAGTGTTCAAAGGTTATCTTCGTGAAGTGGGGGATCAAGGTCAACACACATTCTCTGTAAGGAATAAGATTCGGATGTTTCGTATCCCACTCTCCTTTGATCTGATTGATCACGAGAGCGGAATCTCCGAAGAAACTCAGAAACTTGATCCTTAAGTCGATCGCAGCTTGAAGACCCATGATGCATGCCTCATACTCCGCCATGTTGTTGGTACAATTGAAACATAGTCGGGCAGTGAGTGGAGTATGAGTGCCTTGAGGGGATATGATTATGGCGCCGATACCGTTACCCAAAGCATTGGAGGCTCCATCAAAGTGCATAGACCATCGGGATCCTTCCTCAGGTCCTTCATCCGGTCCAGGTACTTCGCAATCAGTCACTATCATGATGCTTTCATCCGGAAACTCGAAGTTCATTGGCTGATAGTCGTCTACTGCCTGATGTGCTAAGTGGTCTGCCAATACACTTCCCTTGATGGCTTTCTGGGTCGTGTACTGAATGTCGTATTCCGTCAAGATCATTTTCCATCTTGCAATTCTCCCAGACAGAGCAGGTTTTTCAAATATGTACTTTATAGGATCCATCTTTGAGATTAACAAGGTAGTGTGAGTCAGCATATACTGTCTCAACCGGCGAGCAGCCCATACCAAAGCGCAACAAGTTTTCTCAAGCAGTGAGTATCGGGTCTCACAGTCGGTAAACTTTTTGCTAAGGTAATAAATGGCATGCTCTTTTCGGCCAGACTCGTCATGCTGCCCCAGCACACACCCCATTGAGTTGTCAAGCACTGTTAGGTATAGTATCAGAGGTCTCCCTTCAACCGGTGGCATAAGAATGGGTGGTTCTTGGAGATACTCTTTGATTCTGTCAAAAGCAGCCTGACATTCATCATTCCAACGTACTACCTGATCTTTCTTCAGCAGCTTGAAGATTGGCTCACAGGTAGCAGTTAGGTGTAAGATGAATCGAGCAATGTAATTCAAGCGTCCTAAAAAGCCTCTGACTTCTTTCTCTGTCTTAGGAACTGGCATCTCTTGAATAGCTTTAACCTTGGCAGGGTCCACTTGAATACCCTTATCACTTACAACGAAGCCCATCAACTTTCCAGATCTCACCCCGAAGGTGCACTTGTTCGGGTTCAACCTCAGCTTGTATAGTTTCAACCGGTCAAACAATTTCTGCAGATGATCTAGGTGCTCTTCCTCAGTCTGGGACCTTGCGATCATGTCGTCAACATACACTTCTATCTCATGATGGATCATGTCATGAAATAAGGCGACCATGACACGTTGGTAGGTTGCCCTAGCATTTTTCAGTCCAAAAGGCATGACCTTGTAGCAGAAGGTGCCCCACTGAGTAACAAATGTAGTCTTTTCCATGTCTTCAGGAGCCATCTTGATCTGATTATAGCCTGAAAAACCATCCATGAAAGAGAACACCTTATGCTGAGCTGTATTATCAACAAGGACATCAATGTGAGGTAGGGGGAAGTCATCCTTGGGGCTGGCCCTGTTCAGATCCCTGTAGTCAACACACATTCTGACCTTACCGTCCTTCTTCGGTACCGGCACCACATTAGCAACCCACTGAGGGTAAGAAGTCACTGCAAGGAACCCAGCATCAAACTATTTCATAACCTCGGCTTTGATCTTCTCAGACATCTCTGGACGCATACGGCGGACCTTTTGCTTAACTGGAGGGCAGTCTTCCTTAGTAGGCAAGTGATGGACCACAATATCGGTATCCAACCCGGGCATGTCTTCGTAGGACCAGGCAAAGATCTCTATATAATCATGTAGCATCTTAGTCAACAGTTGCTTCACGCTGAGCTCTAGGTTGGCACCAATCTTTACCTCTTTCCTGTCTGCCTCAGTACCCAAGTTTATTGTTTCCACTGGCTCTTCATGGGGTTGAATTGCCCTCTCCTCCTGGAGTAACAGTCTTGCAAGCTCGCCAGGCACTTCGCAATCATCTTCACCTTCGTCTTCGGCTAAGTTGATCGGATTTTCGAAGTCATAACTGGCAGTAGCAGAGTCGTTACCAGTGAGATCCAGGGTGGATTGAAACCTGTATGAGTGAGTGTGTGTAAATACAGCTGTTTTGAAATATGTATAAAGGAAGGAAAGACAGAAAAGGAGCATAAGATTTGAAATGCGAGAAAACGTCCAAGATTTTCATTTATGATATATGAAATGACAATTTATATGCCCTCACAAATGAAGCCAACGGTGCCTCGGGTAAGACACCGGGCCATAGAGTTTTAATTGTTTATTACAAATAACAAAACAAAGAAGTTTATTACTGCGTAACAAAAGTAACAGGAGTATGGTCTTTGGCAATCCAATTGGTCAATCCGCCCTCAGTCGTCGGGTAGATCCAGCTATTGAACTCAGCTTCATCCACTTCATTATCCTCCCCAATAACATTCACTCCTGGATTTGTAATGAGCACAAGAGGTCTTCTGATCTTCGCCTTCCGCATAGCCTTCTGACCCTCTGCAGTAAAACCCAGTCCAAATTTGTCAGTTTTCTGTGTAAAGTCGGGAAGCCTGCCCCAGTTGGCACATTCACCTTTCTGAACCACAGCCCGGGCATCCTTCAGGGAAGCCATCTTCAAGGGAACATCCTCTTCGACTGCTGTTTCTGCTGCTGCTGAAATTGGAAGCACCTCCTCGAAATGCTGAAAAGGGGTCTCAATAAACTCCCCGTCCATCTCAATGTACCTGAAGGAATTCAAGTGGCTCACCATATACTCCTCCTCTCCTTGCACAATGACGATCTTCCCTCTGACGGGGTACTTCAGCTTCTGGTGCAAGGTAGAGGTCACTGCCCCAGCTTTATGGATCCAAGGTCGACCTAGTAGACAAGAGTACAATGGACGGATATCCATCGCATAAAATGTAGAGTCAAACACCTGAGAGCCCACACGAATAGGAATGTCAACCTCTCCATGAACCATCCTTTTCGAACCGTCAAAGGCCCTGACGATGATATTGCTGGGTTTTAATTCCAGGCCTTCACAATCTAAACGGTCTAAAGCCTTCTTGGGTAGCACATTCAAGGACGAACCAGTATCCACCAATACATGTGCCAGAGTAGTGCCCCTGCATTCGATAGAGACATGCAGGGCATCATTGTGGTCTCTTCCTTTTGCAGTCAGGTCAGCATCTGAGAAACCTAAGCCATTGTCCGCTGTCAGATTTGCTACGCAATCAGTGAACTGGACTGCAGATGTCTCTTGTGGCACATGGGCCGTCTTGAGGAATGAGATCAAGGCCTTAGCATGGGCCTCGGAGCATAGCAATAAGGAGAGCATGGAGATCTTGGAGGGCGTATGCCCCAAATGTTCCACAACATTGAAGTCACTCTTATTTATAATCTTTAGAATCTCCTCCATTTCTTGTTGGGAGGCCTCATCATTTATAGGTATCGGTGCCTCCATCCGGGCAGGCTCATCTTCAACTCCCTTGCCCCGAGCATTGGATGACTCGGCAGCAGGGGAAACAACTTGATCAGCAACAGGAACAGGTACACTTGTAGGTGTTATAAGGAGGGGTCTTCGAGTAGCGGGTGGTGCAATGTCAGGCAAGAAGAGCCTGCCACTGCGGGTAACCTTGGCTGGACCAGTGATATCACAGATGCTGGCGCCAGTGTTGAATTCTTGTTTGATTCCGTTCACATATACGTCTACCCCATAGTGCCAGGGGACAGCTTTATCAGAAACGTAGGGAAGAGGCCCTGGAACAGTGATAACAACAGGTGCGACAGTCATGATTTGAACAGGCTTCTTCGGGAGAGCCTTGATTGGATTATTAAAGATGGTAACCACAGAAACTTCTTCTACCGGAACCAACTGAACAACAGACTTCTTGAACAGAATCTCCTTACTGTCCATCAGGCTTTGGATGCCTAACTTCAGCAAGGGACAACCGGATAGGGAAACAGCACAGAACAGGCAACCCTCACTGCAACCCGGAAATAAACCAGCTAGCAGCAGGTTCCTCTTGACAGTCTTCATAGGAGTAGCCAGATCATCCACAGAAACAGCGTACACTTCTTCATCAACAGCATTTACCCCATGCTGAGGCATAGGAGCAGTCACCACATTCGGCCTCTCAGGCGCTTCGAAATGTATCTCCTTCGCGTCGATAAGGTCTTGCACCTTATTCCTTAATGCCCAACAGTCATCAGTGGAATGCCCCGGGCTATTAGAATGATAAGCACAACGAGCATTTGGGTTGTATTTCGGAGAGGCAATGTTTACACCTTTGGGGGCCTCTCTGACAGTCACTAGGTTGGTGGATAGTAACTGCGGCAAGATTTGGGATAGGGTCATGCTCAAACGGGTAAACTCTCTCCGGGGTCTTTCAGCCCTTTGAGGATTGGTTGGCCGAGGAGCGGCAGCAGGCTTGGAAATCATTACCGCGCTGACAGATTGGCGGCGCTCAGATTTTTCTTGTCTTCTGGAGCCATATACAGCACTAGCCTCCTTCTTGAAGGGTTTCTTCTCAGAACTAGACGATACACCCTTCGAAATCTTTCCAGACTTCAACCCAGCCTCAATTCTCTCTCCAGTCAGAATCAGATCAGTGAACCCTGCAGAAGAATTCCCAATAAGATGGTTGAAAATGGCCCAGATAGGGTCCCCAAG
Organism: Vicia faba; assembly: GCA_948472305.1. Taxonomy (NCBI): domain Eukaryota; kingdom Viridiplantae; phylum Streptophyta; class Magnoliopsida; order Fabales; family Fabaceae; genus Vicia; species Vicia faba. Next base: position 1,452,439,248 of record OX451739.1, read on the forward strand.
AACATGTCTACCAACTCCCGGTCAGTCAACGGAGGCTGCACTCTGCCAGCCAGATCCCTCCACTTCTGAGCGTACTCTTTAAAACCTTCACTTGAACCTAACGACATACCCTGGAGTTGGGTACGTGTAGGGGCAAGGTCGGCATTATACTGATACTGCTTATAGAAAGCAGTAGCCAACTCCTCCCAGTTACGAACCTTGGTCCCATCCAGCTGATAGAACCATTCGAGATGAGTCCCTGAAAGACTCTCCTGGAAGAAGTAGATCCACAAATTCTTATCCGCTGAGTACGGTTGAATCTTCCGAACATAGGACCTGAGATGTAGCTTGGGACAAGAAGCCCCGTCGTACTTGGTAAAGGATGGTGCTTTGAATTTGTGTGGAATGATCACACCAGTAGACAAACCCAAATCTCCAAAATCCAGCCCAGGTACCTGTTGTATCTCCATAGCATTCAGCCTATCCTCCAGCTGCTTGTAACGGTCTTCTGCAGGAGGATGCTGCTCTTCATCAAAATCAGTCTCGTTGTCGGAGACTACCGGACTTGGACCTTTTCCCTCTTGAGGAGTACCCTTGCCAATGGAAGAACCAGCCTCTTCATTATGCAAAGTGTTGCCAAACCTTCGGCCCGAGCTGAACAGAACAGTCCTTCTCTTCTTCTTCTTTTCCTTCTTCAGGAGCAGAGCCTTCAGCTCTTCTTGGCCCTGAGCCAGACCCATGATTAATTCCTGAAATTGCACATTCTGAGCCTGAAGAGCTTTGATGGACATCTCAGTTGAGGACGAGTCAGGATTCATGATGCTGAAATAAACAGCGAAGAACGGTAAGCAACCTGAAAAGAGGAAAACCTGCTATGCACATGATGAATGGAATGCGTATGATTTATGTTTTCAAAGACAATCGGGAATCAACTTTGTAAACAAAAAGGAACACACTTCATTAGATTCAACTTTGAAACTAAAATTATTCAACAGGTTGGCCTTAGGCGTTACATGAAAGGAAATACTGAAAAGGGAAATAAAACTGTAAAAGAACATCCGGAGCTCCTTATTGATCCCATGGTCTCCTCTTCTCAGTACGGATGTAGGCATTCAGAGCTCTCTCATTCTCCAACTGCTTTATCAGCTTCTGGATCTTTAATTCCTGCTCGTTGAACTTTTCCCGGTAAGAATCCCGTTCTTCTCGCAGTTGCGACCAAGATCTCTTCAATGTCTCATAATCAGTAGGTATCTGAGGAGGAAGGACAGTTGGAGGAACACCATCTTTGTCAGGAGACTCAAGAATGATGGGTCTGACGGCTTCGTATGGCATACCTAACTTCTGAGCACGGATGCGAACCCATTTGTAGTAGGCTTCCATAGGTAAAGAAGTCTTTGGCCCTAACTCCTGTGGGTCAGCTTTATGAACTTTGTCCCAAGCCTTGATGAACCTACGACGCAGCTCGTCACTATCCACCTGAAACTCAAAACTGATGTGAGGCACCAACATCTCATGGGGGCCTGCTCTTCTGGCTCTTCCAAACTGACGGAGTGCTAGACATGGATTGTAAGAGATTCCTCCTTGGGTACCAATCAGAGGAACATTAGGGTATTCCCCGCATCGATCAATAATAGCTATCTCATCCAAACCTCTACAAGTCCAAATGATGTCTTTGTCGGTGAGAGACATTAACCTATGAGCCCAACCTCTTCCTTCTTGGTTCTTCAGCACGAACTTAGGGAGGTGCGAAATAAACCACCTCACCAACAAAGGGATACAACACCATAGGGTTCCTCGTCTTCGGGTAGTACGAGCATGAAGTTGTTGCAAGATGTCACCCAAGAGAGTGGGCACCGGATTCTGAGACATAAAGATCCTTATGGCAGTGACATTGATGAAGTTGTCAGGATTAGGAAACAAGACTAACCCATAGATTAAGAGAGCCAAGATGTCTTCATATGCCCTAAAGTCCAGGTCATTCCAGAAACTGTTTGCTTTACCAATCAGAAACTTGGCCAAGAAACCCTTAACTCCGCTTCTAGTTACCCAGTTGTCCATTACCTCTTGATGTGTCAAGGGAAGAGCTGCAGCAACATCCTCAAGCCTGAGGGTCTTTTCCCAACCAGTGAAGGGAGTCTGATCCAGGATAGGGATACCAAGCAAATCAGAGAACTCTTCCAGGGTAGGGACCAGCTAAAAGTCTTGAAAGGTGAAGCACTGGTACAGAGGGTCATAGAACTGGGTCAGAACACTCATCAACTGTTGATCCCGCTTTGTAGTGACTAAACTGAGAAGAGAACCATGCCTCTGAATGAAGTAAGTGGTATTTGGAATTCTGCTAACCAACTTTTCAAGCAACTCAGGTGAATGAACAAAGTTGAACCGGATAGTATTCCTTCGCACAGGCATCATGATGTCCTACAAAACAGAGCAAAGGTGAAACCCTCTTGTCTTTGAAATGGTCAGTCCTTATGCAGGATGCATGCAATGCTCATGATGTTATGATGTTATGATAAAGCACACCACAAATAGATACAAAGGCAAACATGGTAAGGCACACAAGTCACACAAGGCAAGCCCCTAAATTTTAGGCCAGCATGAGGTTTAGGTACTACCCTCTTTCAGTTTGTTGGTTCATACCTGTCCTATCAAAGTAACCGGGTTCTTAGAGGATCCCAATATCATTGACTACCCTCAATCGGTCATAACTCCACCATCACAATCTTTTCTTGCGGCCAGAAACATCACGAGAGTTTAGCCTCAATGGGCGTAGCATACTGCTACTGTTCTAATGGCCAAGTTGTGTCATTTAAGGTTCTAAGGTTGTTGGTGCTTAATGACTCCTCAGAAGACCCATATTCTCCTCGTTGCGACACAAGGGATATCGGTACAGACCAAGGTGCCACACCAACGTAGCCACTGCTTCACCCGTGTCGGTCTACGCCGGACATGTCCCTCACAGCTTATGCTACCTAAACAAGGTATCCCCAGATCCGGGTTAGGATCTATGTAACTCCCATGCAACCCACAAATTTAAAGCAGACAAGTCAATACAATTGAAAACACAGTTATGAACTAACCTAAGGTACACCTCACTTTATAAGATTATCCCCAGCAGAGTCGCCAGTTCTGTGATCGGTGGATCTGGAACTGACTGTTTAACGCTGGTTCGCGAAATGTCGCGGAAGCAAGAGTCGCCACCGTCTTTTATTTTCTCCAAATGGAAAGGACAAAAGCATAGAAAAATTCCTTAAAGAGATTGCTCTCGGTTCGGGAGGTAGATTATAGAAAGGGAAGGTATTAGCACCCTTTCTATCCATGGTTATCCATGGGCTCTTAGATACTTGCTCATTTGTGTTTTCAAAAATGGTTTGTTTGCTTTTCAACTGTGGGTTTTAAAAAAGTTTCTTTGAAAATTCCAGTTCGACTCTTGTATCGGTCCTCAAGAGTGTTTGAAAAATTGCTTTTGAAAGCTTTTTGAAAAGGTGTCGGTGTGAAAAGTATTTTTTGATTTGTTTTTGAAATTAGAGCAAGTATCTAGAGTCGTCTACCTACCCTAAGGAATTCGTCTGTGTAGATGTCCTTTAAAGTAGTGCCATCCCACCATTGAGAGGTAGGTAGCACCACCGTTGGAGGTGTTCGGGTCAATTCGAGGTTCGGGACATGGTGATCACCAGAGCAATAGGAAGACACCTTAGAAGCTACCCTCATGCCAGGTTCCCAGATCATGAGGACTTACTAAGACATCCTCTACTCGACGATCACCTTTCGAGGCAAGGCAACAGTGAGGCGTACCCTAGGGGTGGTGTGTGATTTGTGTGTCTGATTCAGTTATTTTGTCTTATTCATGTCAAGGTGATCTATGCGTTTGTTTTTATTTTATCATTCATTCTTGCATGCATTTATTTAACAGTTAAAAATTGCGAGAAAGATAAAATTCTAAGCTATTACAAAAGGCGCGGGTCCACATCGCCAAAATTTCCAGGACTCAATTTGACAGAAAATAAATAAAGAAAAAAAAAGGGTAAAAGTGCGAAAGATTAAAATGTTTACACGGCTTTGGGAGAGATACATCAATATTAAAAGAAAAAGAAATAAATATGCAAATTGAAATTTAAATTAGAAACGAGGGCGTTGGACCCTTTTTAATTAAATTAAATTAAACGATTATATTAATTGAAATTAAAAAAGAAGAAAATTGTTTTTGGTATTTCTTGTATTTTTATGATTTTAATGAAAAAGAATTAAATGAAATTAAAAGATTTACCCTAATTCTAATTGTTTGAGTTTATTAAGAAAGAATGAAATTTTAACCTAATATTAACCTGATTATTTACATGCAATTTTAAAAAATAAATAATATTTAAGTATTATGAAACAAAAGGAAAAAGGACAAAAAATTATTACAAACCCTAATTCTACCAATTTTAGATTTTTATTAAAAAGTTAAGGTTAAAACCTAAATTAAAAAAAAAACTAAGTTAATTAATGAACTTTATTTACAAAAATACTAGTTAAATAAAATATTTATTATTTTTTATCTTTTTCTGATTTTTTTTGTGTTTTTTTTTTTATATATTATGAAAAAAAAAAAATAATTATGAAGAATTAATTAACAATAACAATTGAATCAAAATAATAATAATGAAAAAAAAATATAAGAAACTTGCAAACCTTAGGGGGGTTCTGTCCCCAGTAGGAGGGTTTATTAGCATTTCTGGCCCATTTAAATTCATGGCCTGATTGACTTTCGTGGCTAGCATGTAGCTCCGTTGACTAGTGCCTATGGTGTCCATCAGATCTGGTCCCTTGGATTGGCATTATTGGCCAAGTGGCACGCCAGAAATTGTGGACGCATGGTGGTCCTTGATGCTGAAATTGCATAGGAACGTTAATTGCAAAATAATATGGAAAGGGGGAGGACCTGGGACTCGAACCCAGGTCCTAGAGATTACCAATACCTAGCCTTGCCAATTGATCCACTTGATTGCTTTGTATATTACATAACAAACAAATAACATAAGCGAATATAATAACTAATGGATTTCTGGCGCAAATTTTTGAACGAACCAATCAACGCTTGCCACTGCATCATCTTCTCCATGGCTTGTTTATTTCCTGAAACACAAAAAAACATTGGCAACGGTTTTGAACCGTTCCCTCAGACACTATTATAAAAAATAGCGATTAGCTCAGGGTGGCTCATAAATTGAGCGCGACCCCATCACTGAGTTTGTATGAAGGTCCTCATTTTGATGGTCTGGGTCTTGTGCTCCAATTTTTCTAGATAAGAGAATCCCTAATTTTGCAAGTCTGAAAACCTAGGGTGCTTTAATGGCGATTTCGCGTATGAGACACAAAAACTCAATCCAACTACATGGTTAGCTTCAGAATGAGTCAAATAATGCAAACCAAATATTAAAAATCAAGAATAATGCAAGAATTATGATAAGTGAGTATGGAAAAAATCAAGAACAGGGCTCAGTCGTTCTACCAATTCTGGGCGTTAGAGGTCGTGCTTTTGATCCAGGAAGTTTCCCTGATGTCTTAGGAAGGCAATGGATTGATTACTTTTCCTTGAAATGCTTGGGAATCACGATTTCAGTTTTGAATTTTTTGATCAAAGTTGCAAAGTTCTCTTTTGTCTTTCTGCACAGCTTGGAGGTTAGCAGGCATTAGGTCTTGATCAAGCTTATGTATGGAACCAATTAGGGTTAAAATTTGATCCAAAAAAACCTTTGCATTGATTGAATAATATTTGATTTTTAAGGCAAAATATTTTCTAATCTTTTCATGCAAACTTCTACCAAATCATGACCAATTAGCAAGATTCTTTCCAAATCTGATTATACACAATATCTTGAAATTATTTCATGCACAAAAAGATTCAACAAATTAGGTTTAGTATTTTTCACATATTTAATTTAATTAAATGAATTATTAATAATTAAAAATCCAAATAAATAAATAAAAATGATAAAAAACTTCCCTTTGGGCCAAATGGTCGTGCACATGCCTTGGATAATGAATTGTGGAAGAAAAAGAGGCCCATTAGCAATTTTTGGTCATTTGAAACAATGTTGACTTTTCAAAATATCCAAAACTTTCCCAACTTCCACAAGGCATAACTTGCTCAATTTTTAAGCTTTGCTCATGTTCGTGGACATTTTGGAAAGGTATTTGAGTCATCTAACCAATGTCCTTGGTCCCATGTCATTTTGATTTACCAATCTCAAGTTATGGCCTTTGACTTAAAGTCCCTTTTTGTTGACTTTTGAAAATGACCTATAATGTTGAAATTGATAACTTTTTGTGAGAGCATTTATTGGACTTGAAGTGTGAAGAGGAGTTGTAGGAAATGTCTTTATCTTCAAAATGAGCTTTGGATGGATTTTTTTTCTGATAATCCATGTGAAAGTTATGCCCTGGTCAATTTACAGTTGACTTTTTCAACTGTCCAAATATGGGAACTTTTGCATCTTGATGATTTTTGAGCCAAGCTTTGAGAATCATGATCAAGCATTGATCAAATGATGTTTGTGGCTCCAAAATGAGATGTTGACCAAAAATTTGAACTTTTGACTGTCAAATGACCATTTTGCCCCTACAGTTGACTGTAGTGCAATTAGGGTTTTTGACTGTGCAATTTTGTGCTGAAAGTCTTGAAACTTGATATGAGGATGCTTGACCATATTTGTAGGCATGTGGGACTTGATTGGACCCTTGGAAATTTCAATTACTTTGTCAGAACCAAAACCCTAATTTTGACTGTTTAGGATACCCTTGCACTGTGCAATCCTTGGGGAATTTTGCAGCTTTGACTTTGCAGTTCTTGAAGAATATGGGAGGGCCAATTTTGGGGTACAACAACTACCATTATTGTCTTACTCTGCGGGGAGTGAAGGTATCTTGGTCATATTCTTTAGCTGAACTTACCCTGGTACCTTGGTGGGCAAAGCAACTAGACCGCTTAGACAATTCTTATTGCCCCTACTTCCGATGTCACTCGTAATTAGTCCTTTGTTTCGCATGAAAATATTTATGAGCAGCAATTAATGTCAAATGCATATATCAAAAATGAACATTGGACGTTCTTTGCAAAACAAAACAGATAAAGGAAAAAAACAATTTGCAATTTGTCTGAAAAAATGAGCTTGTATTGATTTTGAAGTTTGCCCGTAAATAGGCGCTTTTGTACAAGAGGCTGATGTCCTAGTAAGAGAACGCCGCCGAACAAATAGAATTTATACAATTTGTAAAAAGAAAACAAAACAGCTATGTGAATAATCCCACTGGGTTCCAACTCTGCTATCGCCTTTATGCCTTCAAGCATCTCATCACTTTGCTGCTTCGTTGGAGATGAATCTGATTGATTGGTGCCGTCCGAGCCTGATAGTTGATACCAAAGTCTGGATGCAGGGTGATCCAATGAGACATAGTATTACGCTTATCCCTAACTTTTGCCTGGACCGCCCTTTCGGGTTTTCGATCCACCGGGATACCCATTTTTGCCCAAGCCGCCTTTTCAGGTTTTCGACTTGCCGGGTGTACAGATTTTTTTTTAATTTTTTTTTATTTTCATCCCTTATTTTTTCCCGAACCCTTTTGGTTCGCCGGGAAGCCCTTATTTTTTCTAGGCCAGTCAACCTAACGGGTCTTTAATTATGCGTAGTATCTTTTTACTATGTCTGCATTTATGGGGTGAGGAAGGTCGTCACCATCCATGGTGGTTAGAATCATCGCTCCTCCTGAGAAGATGTTCTTAACCACAAATGGCCCTTCGTACGTAGGGGTCCATTTTCCCCTGGGATCACCTTGAGGTAGAATGTTGCGCTTGATTACCAGGTCCCCGACTTGATACTCTTGTTGTCTAACTTTCTTGTTAAATGCCTTGATCATCTGTTTTTGGTACGTCTGACCATGACAAATAGCAGTGAGTCTCTTTTCGTCGATTAGGTTCAGTTGATCAAGCCGAGTCTGAATCCAGTCATCTTCACTTAAACCTGCATCCTTCATGATCCGAAGAGAGGGTATCTGAACTTCAATGGGCAGGACTGCCTCCATGCCGTATACCAAGGAATAGGGTGTTGCCCCTGTTGACGTCCGTGCTGAGGTACGGTACCCATGAAGAGCAAATGGCAACATCTCGTGCCAATCTTTGTAGGTCACTGTCATCTTTTGCACAATTTTCTTCATGTTCTTATTAGCTGCTTCTACAGCCCCATTCATCTTCGGCCGGTAAGGAGAAGATTTGTGGTGCTGTATCTTGAATTGCTCGCAGAGCTCAGTGATCATCTTGTTGTTAAGATTGGTACCATTATCCGTAATGATCCTCTCTGGTACACCGTATCGACAGATCAGGTTGTGCCGAATGAACCGTGCCACGATGTTCTTGGTTACGGCGGCAAAGGAAGCTGCTTCAACCCACTTCGTAAAGTAATCAATCGCTACCAGGATGAAACGATGTCCGTTAGATGCCGTAGGTCTGATCTCGCCGATCATATCAATGCCCCACATTGCAAAAGGCCAAGGTGCTGTCAGGACGTTCAAAGGAACTGGATGAATGTGCAACTTATCAGCATAGATCTGACACTTATGACATGTCCGAGAATGCTGGTAACAGTCAGCTTCCATTGTGGACCAGTAATATCCTGCCCGAAGGATTTTCTTTGCCATGGTATGTCCACTGGAATGAGTCCCGAAAGTACCTTCATGCAGCTCTGCCATGATCCTTTCTGCTTCAATCTTATCCATACAACGCAGTAAGGTTGAATCATGGTTACGCTTGTAAAGAATGCCATTGCTGATGAAGAACTTTGCCGCAAATCTTCTCAGAAACTTCTTGTCATTAACGGATGCACCCTCGGGGTATTCTTGAGCTTCAAGGTACCTCTTTACTTCATGATACCAAGGCTTTTCTGTTACCTCTTCGGTATCAAGATCACAGCAATGTGCAGGTTCATCTAATTTCCAGATAATGATCCGGGGAGCCTCGTTATCCCACTTGACTTTGAACATCGAAGACATCGTAGCTAACGCGTCCGCCAGCTGATTCTCCTCTCTTGGGATGTGTTCAAAGGTTATCTCCTCGAAATGGGAAAGCAACGTCAACACATACTCCTTGTAAGGAATAAGATTTGGGTGTTTCGTATCCCATTCTCCTTTGATCTGACTGATCACGAGAGCGGAATATCCTAAGACACTCAGAAACTTGATCCTTAGGTCAATTGCAGCTCGGAGACCCATGATGCATGCTTCATACTCTGCCATGTTGTTGGTGCAGTTGAAACATAGTCGGGAGGTAAGTGGAGTATGAGAGCCTTTAGGAGATATGATCACAGCGCTAATGCCACTACCCAAAGCGTTTGAGGCTCCGTCAAAGTGCATAGACCATCAGGATCCTTCCTCAGGTCCTTCATCCGGTCCAGGTATTTCACAATCAGTCACTACCATGATGTTCTCGTCTGGAAATTCAAAGTTCATAGACTGGTAATCATCCACTGCCTGATGTGCCAAATGGTCTGCCAACACACTTCCCTTGATTTCTTTTTGAGTTGTGTACTGGATGTCATACTCAATCAAGATCATCTGCCATCTTGCTATTCTTCCGGATAAGGCAGGCTTTTCGAAGATATACTTGATTAGATCCATTTTTGAAATCAACAGAGTAGTGTGAGTCAACATATACTGTCTCAGCCGGCGAACAGCCCATGCCAAAGCGCAACAAGTTTTCTCGAGCAGTGAGTATCGGGTCTCACAGTCGGTAAACCTTTTTCTAAGGTAATAAATAATGTGCTCTTTTCGGCCAGACTCGTCATGCTGACCCAACACACACCCCATTGAGTTGTCAAGTACTGTTAAGTATAAGATTAGAGGTCTCCCTTCAGCTGGTGGCATCAGAATGGGTGGCTCCTGGAGATACTCTTTGATTCTTTCGAAAGCGGCCTGGCATTCATTGTTCCAACGTACTACTTGATCTTTCTTCAGCAGCTTGAAGATTGGTTCACAAGTAGCAGTTAGGTGCGAGATGAATCGAGCAATGTAGTTCAGACGTCCCAGAAAGCCTCTGACTTCTTTCTCTGTCTTGGGAGCTGGCATCTCTTGTATGGCTTTCACTTTGGCAGGGTCCACTTGAATACCTTTGTCGCTTATGATGAAACCTAGTAGTTTTCCAGATCTCACCCCAAAGGTGCACTTGTTCGGGTTTAATCTCAGCTTGTACAACTTCAACCGGTCAAACAGCTTCTGTAGATGGTCAAGGTGTTCCTCCTCAGTTTGGGACCTTGAAATCATATCGTCGACGTATACTTAAATCTCATGATGGATCATATCGTGAAACAGAGCAACCATGGCACATTGATACGTTGCCCCATCATTTTTCAACCCAAAAGGCATGACCTTGTAGCAAAAGGTGCCCCACTGAGTAACAAAAGTGGTCTTCTCCATGTCTTCGGGAGCCATCTTTATCTGGTTATACCCGGAGAAACCGTCCATGAAGGAGAATACCTTATGCTGAGCAATGTTATCAACCAGAACGTCGATGTGAGGCAGAGGGAAATCATCCTTAGGGCTTTCCCTGTTCAAATCTCTGTAGTCAACACACATTCTGACCTTACCATCTTTCTTCGGTACCGGAACCACATTGGTAACCCACTAAGGGTAAGAAGTTACTGCTAGAAAACCGGCATCGAATTGTTTCATAACCTCAGCCTTGATTTTCTCGGACATCTCTGGACGCATACGGCGAACCTTCTGTTTTACCGGAGGGCAGTCTTCCTTGGTAGGCAGGCGATGAACCACAATGTCGGTATCCAACCCAAGCATATCTTCGTAAGACCAGGCAAAGATTTCCACGTAGTCATGCATCATCTGAATCAACCGTTGTTTCACACTAAGCTCCATATTTGCACCGATCTTGACTTCCTTTTTGTCTGTCTCAGTACCCAGATTCACTGTTTCCACTAGCTCTTCATGTGGCTGAATGGCCCTCTCTTCCTGAAGTAATAGTCTTGCAAGCTCACCAGGCACTCCGCAATCATCTTCACCTTCGTCTTCGGCTAAGTTGATCGGATTTTCGAAGTCATAACTGGCAGTAGCAGAGTCGTTACCAGTGAGATCCAGAGTGGATTGGGACCTGTATATGTGAGTGTGTGTAAAATAGTTGTTTTGCAATATATAATAAAGAAAGACAAGGAGCGCAAGATTTGAAATGCAAAAAACGTCCAATGCTTTTATTAATGATATATGAAAATGGCACACAAAAGCCCTCACAAATGAAGCCACGGTGCCCCGGGTAAGACACCGAGCCATAAAGTTTCACAATATTGTCTGTTACAAATTTGAAAACAAAGGAGTTCATTACTGAGTAACAAAAGTAATAGGGACGAAGTCCTTTGCTATCCAGTTGCTTGGTCCACCGTCGGTCGTAGGGTAGATCTAGCTATCGAATTCAGATTCCTCCACGTCATCTTCAATGGCATTTACTCTATGTTTGGGCATGGGAGCAGTCATAACATTAGGCCTCTCGAGCGCCTCGAACTCAACCTCCTTTGCATCAATTAGGTCCTGAAACTTATTCTTCAAAGCTCAACAATCATCCGTATTATGCCCCGGGCTGTCAGAGTGATAAGCGCAGCGGGCGTTAGGATTGTACTTTGGTGATGTTGTATTTACAATCTTCGGAGCTTCTTTTAGAGTCACCAGATTGGTTGTCAGTAACTACGGCAATATCTAGGACAAGGTCATGCTGAGACGAGTGAACTGCCTCCGAGGTCTCTCACCCCTTTGTTGGTTGTGATGCTGAGGAGCAACAGCAAGTTTTGAAATAACCACCGTGTTGACAACTTGGCGGTGTTCCGATCTATTCTGTCTCCTTGAACCATAGACAGCACTAGATTCTTTCTTGAACGACTTCTTCTCAGTGCTCGATGAGGCACCCTTCTGTATCTTCCCAGCCTTGATACCAGCTTCAATCCTCTCACCAGTCAAGATAAGGTGTGTAAACTCGGCTGAAGAATTTCCAATCAAATGGTTAAAGAATGGACCAGACAGGGTCCCCAGGAACATATCAACAAGCTCACGATCAGTTAAAGGTGGTTGCACCCTTCCGGCAAGGTCTCTCCACTTTTGAGCATATTCGTTAAATCCTTCACCCGTCCCTATTGACATACCCGGGAGTTGGGTACGCGTAGGAGCGAGGTCGGAATTATATTGATACTTCTTATAGAACGCAGTAGCCAAATCTTCCCAGTTACGGATACTGGCCCCATCCAGTTGATAGAACCACTCGAGCTGAGTCCCTGAAAGACTGTCCTGAAAGAAATGGATCCACAAATTCTTATCAGCTGTGTAAGGCTGGATCTTCCTTACATATGACCGGAGGTGCAGCTTTGGACAAGAAGCTCCGTCATATTTGGCAAAGGCAGGTGCCTTAAATTTATGGGGAATCACCACCCCAGAGGATAAGCCTAGGTCTCCAAAGTCCAACCCGGGCACATTCTGTATCTCCATAGCGCTCAAGCGGTCCTCCAACTGTTTGTAACTATCCTCAGCAGGAGGATACTGTTCTTCATCATAATCCGTCTTGTTGTCGGAGACCACGGGGCTAGGAACCCTTCTCTCTTGTGGGCTGTCTTTCCCTATAGATGAGGTGGTCAGATCAACCTCATTCTGCAGTCCATTCCCAAATATGCGTCCAGTGTTGAACAAGACGGTCCTCTTCTTCTTCTTCTTCCTCTCTTTCAGAATCAGAGTCTTCAAATCCTGTTGACCCTGGGCTAGGCTCATGACCAACTCTTGGAACTGGGCATTCTGGGCCTGGAGGGCCTTGATGGCTTGCTCAGTGGAAGGTTCAGTAGACATGATGATTGCTGAAATAAACAGCGAAGAAGATAAGTGACCTGTAAAAGGGGTACCTGTTATGCATATGATGAAATGAAATGCGTATGATTTATGTTTTCAAAGACAATCGGGATTAAAATTTGTAGACAAGAAAGGAAACACACTTTATTAGCTTTAACTTCGGAATTTAAACTGTTCAACAAATTGCCCTTAGGCGTTACAGGAATGGAAATACTGAAAAGTAAATAAACTGTAAAAGAAATCATCAAAGGCCCATCAATGCTCCCATGGCCTCAGTGCGGATATAATCATTCAGGATCCGCTCGTTCTCCAATTGCTTCGTCAGCTTCTGGATCTTCTGTTCCTGTTCGTTGAACCTTTCCCGATAAGAATCCCGTTCTTCCTGCAGTTGCGCCCAAGACCTCTTCAGTGTGCCAACATCAGTAGGAATATGAGGATGGAGAACAGTTGGAGGAACCCCGTCTTTATCAGCAACTTCAAGAGTAATAGGCCTGACAGCTTCGTATGGCATACCTAACCTCTGGGAACGGATGCGGACCCATCTGAAATATGACTCCATTGGCAGAGAAGTCTTTGGTCCTAACTCATGTGGGTCAGATTTATGAACTCTATCCCAAGCCCTGATGAATCTACGACGCAGCTCGTCGCTATCTACCTGAAAATCAAAGACGATATGAGGTATCAACATCTCATGAGGCCCTTCTCTTCTGGCTCTTCCAAACTGACGGAGAGCTAAACATGGGTTATAAGAGATTCCTCCACGGGTTCCGATCAATGGAACATTAGGATACTCTCTACAACGATCAATGACGGCCACCTCATCTAAGCCTCTGAGAGTCCAAATGATGTCATTATCAGTAAGAGACATTATCCTATGAGCCCAGCCCCTTCCTTCTTTGTTCTTCAGTACAGATTTAGGGAGGTGCGAAATAAACCACCTCGCCAATAAAGGAGCACAGCACATCAAAGTTCCCCGTTTTCGGGCGGTACGAGTATAGAGCTGATGAAGGATATCACCCAAGAGAGTGGGTACAGGGTTCTGAGAGATGAAGATCCTTATGGCATTAACATCAACTAAGGTATCAGGATTTGGAAACAATACCAGGCCATAGATTAAGAGAGCCAGAATGTCTTCGTACGCTTTGAAGTCTAAGTCATTCCAGAAACAATTAGCTTTGCCAACCAGAAACTTAGGCAAAAAACCCTTAACTCCACTTCTAGTCTCCCAGTTAGCCATTACCTCCTCTTTGGTCAAGTGAAGGGCTGCAACAATCTCTTCAGGCCTAAGAGTCTTTTCCCAACCAGTGAATGGAGTCTGTTCCAAAACAGGGATACCAAGCAACTCAGAGAATTCTTCAGGGTAGGGACCAGCTGGAAGTCTTGAAAGGTGAAGCAATGGTATAGCGGATCATAAAACTGGACCAGGATACTCATCAATTGCTGGTCCCACTTTGAGGTGACTAAACCGAGAAGAGAACCATGCCTCCTGATGAAGGAAGTAGTGTATGGAATACTGTCAACCAATTCTTTGAGCAAAGTAGGTGGTTGAACAAAGTTGAGCCGGATAGTATTCCTACGCATAGGCATCATGATGTCCTACAAAACAGAGCAAAGATGAAACCTTCTTGTCTTTGAAATGGGTTAGTCCTTATGCAGGATGCATGCAATGTTATGATGTTATGATGTCATGGTAAGGACACACTACAAGTATTCACAAAAGACAAACATGGTAAAGGCACACAAGTCACACAAAAGAGCCCCTTAGATTTCAAGCTGGCATGAAGTTTAGGTACTACCCTCTTTCAGTTTCAGTTGGTTAAGACCTATCCTAAAAATATTAACCGGGTTCTAGAGGATCTCAATATCACTGACTACCCTCAATCGGTCATAATTCCAGTTTGGCAACCTTTTCTTGCGGCCGAAACCATCGCGAGAGTTTAGTCTCAATGAGTGTAGCATACTGCTACTGTTCTATGGCCAAGTTGGTCAATTTAAGGTTCTAAGGTTAGTTGGTGCTTAGTGACTCCTCAGAAGACCCATATTCTCCTCGTTCCAACACAAGGGATATCGGTACAGACCAAGGTGTCACACCAACGTAGCTACTGCTTCATCCGTGTCGGTCTACGCCGGACAGATCCCTCACAGTTTATTGCTACTTACCTAAAAAAGGGTACCCCCAGATCCGGGTTAGGATCTATGAAACTCCGATACAAGCCCACAACATTTAAAGCATACAAAGCAATACAATCAAAAACATAGTGATCTAATCCTAAGGTACACCTCACTTATAAGAATTCCCCAGCAGAGTCGCCAGTTCTGTGATCGGTGGAAATAGAACTGACTGTTTCGGAATGCTGGCTCGCGTTTGCGTTTCGCAAAATGTCGTGGTAAGCAAGAGTCGCCACCGTCTTTTATTTTCTCCAACAAGGAAAGGACAAAAGCACAGCAAAATTCCTCTTCGAGATGTTTCTCGGGTTCGGGAGGTAGATTATAGAAAGTGAAGGTGTTAGCACCCTTTCTATCTGTGGTTATCCACGGGCTCCTAGGTACTTGCTCACTATGTTTTCAAAAGGTTTTGCTTTTCTTGTGTTTGTGGGTTTTGAAAAAAAGTTTTGTTTGAAAACTTCGATTTAACTCTTGTATCTGTCCTCAAGAGTGTATGAAGTGTTGTTTGAAAACTTTTGTTTGAAAAATGTAAGTGCGAAAAGTATTTTTGTTTTGAAAGAGCAAGTACCTGAGAACCTCTACCTACTCAAAAGAAATTAAGCTGTGTAAATGTCCTTTAGACAGTGCTATCCTCCTATTGATAAGTAGGTAGCACCGTCTTTGGAGTTTTCGGGTCAATTCGATTAATAGGGACGTGTGGTCACTAAAGCAACGTTAGGACGCCTTAGCAGTAACCCTAATGTCTTAGATCATTTTATCCGAGGCAATCGTTTCGAGGCAACTTTTTGATCTTTAGACAGGAGAGTGACCTCTAAAACTTCCTATACTCAATGACCACGTCAAGGCAACCAAGTGAGGCGTACCCTAGGAGTGGCATGTGCGAGTGTGTCAGGTTTCAGTTAGGTTATCTCTGTACATGTTATGGTGAGCTACGATTGATTTTAAGTTCATGGAGATCTTGTCATGCATAGCCTATTATTCATACATCTAGCAGTTAATAGTTGCGGAAAATAAAACTAAGCTATTACAAGGCGTCGGGTATTTACATCGCCAAAAACAAACCCTTGAAAATAAAATTGCGGAAAATAAATAAAAGCGATAAAAAGTCCTAAGTCCGAAACTATTACATCCTCGGAGCAAATACAATTATATGGATAAAAAATTAATAACGCGAGAAGAAAAATTGAATCGGAGAGTTTTTAGGGTTTTGACCCCTTTTAGGAAAGAAAGAGATTTTTTGTTATTTTGAGTTAAATGAAATTAAACCTAAACCAATTAATTAATAAAAAGAAATATTTTTGGTTTTTTTATGTTTTAAGGAAATAAAAATAAAAGGATAAAATGATTAAAAGTTATTAAAAACCCTAATTCTATATTGATTTTAATTTATTGCAAAAGTATTAAAATTAACCTAATTAAAACTAAATTAATTAATTATATTTATTTACAAAATAAACTAATTAAATTTAATAAAAATATTATATTTTTTACGTTTTCTGATTTTTATTATGAAAATAAATATTAATTTGTTAGTGATGTAAATAATAATTATAATTAAATGAAAAAATAAAAAAGAAAGGAAAAGAAATAAACTTGTGAAGGGGGTTTGGGCTCAATTCTGTGGTGTAATTGGCAATTCTGAAGGCCCACTATGCATTAGCCTGTTTGACTTTTCCAGTTATCCACGTATATGTTGACCAGGGAGTATGGTGAGGACTCAACTTTGGCCATTAGATTTGGGTGTGGAGACATCTGGCGCTTGGGAATTGGAGGTGTATGGTGAACCTCAAGGCATGAGAGACGCTGGATCAGCTGCAAGAAAATAATAACAATATGTTAGGGGACCTGAGATTCGAACCCAGGCCCCAATGCTCAATGCTTGTTCGCCCCTGCCACTACACCACCATGCCTCAATTGCTATTATAACAATAAGTGATTAATATATTAGTAAACAAACAAATATGCCTGGAAAAAAAAATAAAAGCGCACGATTTTTAAAAGGGTCTTCTTCGTTGAGCACTGGTTTTTTACCTGCGGATTTTTATCCGCGGGAAGTTTCGTAGGTTCTTCCTAAAATCACTTCCAAGCAATATAAATGCAGACTAAAATCATCCCCATGCTCGCTTCGTCCTCCTGAGTCCATCTATGGTCATGGCTTGCTCCAACTTTCCCTGTAAACAAAATGCCTAAAAAGCACAAACCGAAACCCTAGGTTCGAGCATCATGATACAGGGCGTAAAAATGAAATTGAATATTGCAATTAGGTTAGAAATCAAACAAGAAACATGAATATGCCAATGTTTTGAAGAAAAAGTGCAAGAATGGAAGATTACGATTCCATGTTCAGGGGCCAGTTTGAGACGACTTACAGTGCGATGTGGTTGATGAAAAGGCTTGGTTTCTCTTGGTATAGCACCACTGGATCTCCAGGAAGAAAGCTACGTTCTCTTTTTGATCTGAAAGTGCCTGCAATATCGTTCTTGATCTCACACTTTTTCAAGAATTTTGCAATTTTGCTCTGGCCGTTTTAGCAATCCTTAGGTCGTGTATTAGGTTTAGGAGGCTTGCTTGCATATAAGGCAATCAGCCTAGGTCAAAATTTGGGCTTTTATCCATGTATATTCAAGAATTAGGTTTTGACTTTATCACCATTGTTAACCTTTCCAAATATGGCCAAATCTAAGATTTTGTGCACAAATAAGCCTTAGCACGAATTGGTTAGTTGTCACATGATATATGAAAGCTGTACAAATCACAAAGATACTATTCCATTGATTTTTAGATTTTATTTGAATTATTATAGATTTAAAATGAATAAAATCAATAAAAATTAAATAAAAATAGAAAAATAAATGTTTGATCCTGAAATTAAGCATGGGACACGTGTTTGGCATGACAAGACTAGATCAAATGGAAAAAAGTGGGCCCTTTTGTCAAAAATTGGAGTTTTGAGGATAATTGACTTTTGCAAATTCATGAAAATTTCCCAACTTCTCCAATGCACAACTTGCTCAATTTTGATCTTTTGGAGGTGTTCTTGGACTTTTTAGAAACCTTGAGATGTCATATAATCAACCCTTTTGGTCTCATCTCATTTTGATCTTCCATTCTCAAGTTATAAGCTTTGGCAAAAAAGGTGTTCTTGTTGACTTTCAAAAATGACCTATAATGTCCAAATTTGTAACTTCTTGTGAGTGCATATTCGGATCTTGGTGTATGAAGATGGATTGTAGGAAATTGCATCCTCTTCAAAATGAGCTTTGGATGGGTCATTTCTCATAAAGTATGAGAAAGTTATGCTTGATCAAAGTTGAGTTGACTTTTCCTACAAAACCCTAATTTAGCAACTTTTGAATCTTGATGAATTTTGAGAAATCCTTGATGAATCATGATCAACCCTTGATAAAAATGATGAGTTATCCTTCAAAATGAGAATGTTGACAAAAAATATTGACTTTTGACTGTAAAATGACCATTTTGCCCTTACAGTTGACTGTAGATCAAATGGAGCTTTTGACTGTGCAAATTGGCACTGTGAGTCTTGAAAGTTGGCATGTAGGTGCTTGAGAATGTATATAGGCCTATGAGACTTGATTGAACCATTGACAACCCCAAATTTCTTGAAAGAACCAAAACCCTAATTTTGAATTGACTGCCTAGGAGGTGATTTGACTGTACAACCCTTGGGCAATCTTGAGCAATTTGAAGATCATTCTTGACAAATCTTGAGGAATATGGGAGGGAAAATTTTGGGGTACAACAGAAGGCAACCGAAGTGAGGTAAACCCTAGGAGTGAACATGTGCGAGTGATTCGTTTCAGTTATTTTAATCTTTTCACATTAGGGTTTTCTAACTGTTTTAATTTTTCATGCATTCTTGCCATACAATCCTATTAATTCATCTAACAGTTAATAATTTGCTGAAATTAAAAAGAGGAAATAATCCTAGCTATTACATGGATTTGACAGTTACATAATTGCCTTGACGGGAAATAAAAAGTACGGAATTTAAAACCCTAATTAAAACTATTACAACCTTGAAACAGTTACAATAATGGCAAAAATAATAACAAGCTCGCGACCAATTAAATGTGAGAAAAATTAGGGTTTTGACCCTTGACTAAACCTAATTGCAATTGATTAAAGAAAACATCATTTTTTTATTATTTTTTGTTATTTAAGAAAATAAGGAATAAATAAAAAGAAAGAACCTAATTACTAATTAACTTAAGTTAAGAAAAATAATTAAATCTCCTATTTTTTGTGTTTTTGTTTGAAGAAAAGAAAATAATTAAATCAAGAATTTAAACCTAGTTCTTCTAATTGGTTTTAATTGTAAAAAAGAAAATGAGTTAAAATTACCTTAAATTAAATAAACTAATTAATTTAACATGATAAAACTAAAATAAACCTAATTCTAATTTTTATGACTTTTTGATTTTTATGATTTTATATAAAAACTGATTTTAAAAAATAAAATGAATAAGAAATTAAGAATAAAGGAAACAAAATAATAAAAAGAGGAAAAAAATTGAGAAATGAGCCTGTGTTGTTAGAAATTCTGGGGGTGTTAATATGAAAATCTTTGGCCCATTAAGCTTCGGCCTGATCAACTTTGGGATCTGGTGCAACATTGACTTGAGGGAGCACCATGATCCTTCATTGGAGAAACGTGAGATCTAGCTAGCTTGACATCCAATGGACGTGCGTTGATGGCACATGATGGGCGTTGGATGGTGTACTGCATGGGATTGGCTTGGAATTATTAAGAAAATATCAAAATGCACACGCTTGGGATCGAACCCAGGACGTGTGCATCAAAGGCATGCCTCCTAACCATATGCGCTGGACCTGTTTCTTGTATATATAATAAATAAATAAAATCAAAAGACAAATCAAGCCTCATGCCAGGAAAACCGCACGAAATTTGAATGGGCCAACCACGCCTTACCACGCATCATCTTCTTCCTTGGACCGTGGCTTTTGATGAAACACTTTTATCTACGTACGTTTGTTCGTAGCTATAACCATGTTTCATTCAAAAAATGCATACAAGCAAGATAAATCAATTGTAATGGTACCAATCAACTCGTCTTGGTCTCACGAGTGTCATGGTACCTCATTCATGGTCCAATTTTCCCTGTACCAGAAATCCCCAAA
Source organism: Vicia faba (assembly GCA_948472305.1). Lineage (NCBI taxonomy): Eukaryota > Viridiplantae > Streptophyta > Magnoliopsida > Fabales > Fabaceae > Vicia > Vicia faba. Next base: position 1,452,459,414 of record OX451739.1, read on the forward strand.
CCGAGTTCTTAAACCCTAGCAATGGTGAATATGGATTCCTGCATTGTTAGTACAATTAAGCAATATAGAAAGCTTGCAATCATGATTATGAACAATAATATATGGATAGCATGCGTTTAGGATACGTAAAACATTGAAATCGAGTTTGAGTTTTTTTGTGCAAACCGTGATGTTGTAACGTGCGATTCTTGACACTTTGAGGCTTGCAAATGAATAGAGAAGCTTCCTGAGATGTCCAGGAATGTATTGCTAGCCTTGAAACTCCTTGAGGATGGCTCTAAGATGGATTTTGATCTCCCACTTTTGTCCAAATTTTTGAGTTTTCTTCTTGCTGTTTCACGCCTCCAATCCCTGTTTTTTTGATCTGGAATTCTTATGCCCTTATAGTATACTGAATTAGGTCAACAAATTTGTATCAAATCTTTGAGAATTTTGAAAATTGGATTTGATTTGCTTCATGTATGATTTCTTTCCAAAACTTGCTTCAATCCAATCTTTTTCAACCCTAATGAACCTTGCACGACTTGGCTGGCATGCTAGCTGTACATGAACTCAAAATGTGCATAAAAATCTCAAGATTTGATTTGTTTTCATTTTTTTCCATTTAATTTGATTTATTTTGATTTAAATGAATAAAAAATAAAAATAAATGATAAAAGTAATAAAAAATAGGTGGAAAATCTCAGGGGTCATGGGTCATATTAGAAACATGTTTCAAGCAAGAAAACATGGGCCCTTTGGAAAAAATGCAAATTTGATCAATGTTCACTTTTGACAATTTTCCAAAAATTGCCAACTTTGACAATGCACAACTTTCTCAATTTTGACCCTAGGAGGGTGTTCTTGGACTTTTTAGAAATCTTAGGATGTCCCCTAACCAAAACTTTTGGTCTCATCTCAATTGGATCTTCCATGTTCATGTATGAAGCTTTGACCCAAAAGGTGTTTTTGTTGACTTTTCAAAATGACCTATAATGTCAAAATTCATATCTTTTTGTGAGTTCATATCTTGAACTTGTAGGATGAAGATGGATTGTAGGGAATTGTATCCTCTTCAAAATGAGCTTTGTATGGAAAATTTATGATAAAGTATGAAGAAGTTATGCTTGGTCAAAGTTGGGTTGACTTTTCCTACAAAACCCTAATTTAGCAACTTTTGGGTTTTGATGAATTTGGAGCATCCCTTGAGGAATCATGATAAACCCTTGATCAAATGATGTAAATTACTTCAAAATGTTAATGTTTACCAAAAACATTGAGGTTTGATTGTATGTGGGCCACATTTGACTTTTGACCTAATACAGTCGATTCTCAAGCATCTGAGCAGTTGGCTGAGCAAACTTCTTATGCAAGGCTTGAAACTTGGCATGGATGATCTTGGGAACATATTAAGACCATGGAGAGCATTTGGGTATTTTGTGGCTCACTCACCTTGATGAAAATAGAAACCCTAATTTGGGGTACACTTCCTTAGGAGAGAGTTTGTCTGGTCAACTCTTGGGCAACCTTGAGAAAATTGAGGACCTCACTTGACATTTGTTGAGTAAAATGAGTGGGCAAATTTTGGGGTACAACATTATGGGTACCCTAAAACTGCTCCTCTTCCCAAGACTGATCATATCTCTCAAAATAGCCAAAAGAAGAAACAGTGGGTTCCCAAGACTATTGTTGCTAGTCTCATAGCTCATACCTCTCTCAGAATCTCAACTAAAGATTACTGGTACTTTAACAGTGGTTGTTCTAGACACATGATATGTGTTAAGAATCTGTTGGTAGATATCAAATCACACACCACCAGTTATGTGACTTTTGGTGATGGAGCCAAAGGTGAAACCAAAGGAGTTGGAAAGCTGGAATGTTCAGGAGTCCCAAAACTTGATAATGTGTTACTTGTTAAAGGGTTAACAGCTAACCTAATAAGTATAAGTCAACTGTATGATCAAGGGTTCAAAGTAAACTTTACCAAGACATAATATATCGTTTGCAATGAAAATAATGAAGTTATTATGAAAGGAATCAGATCTAAAGACAACTGTTATTTATGGGTTCCCCAATAGTTGAACTTCTCCTCGACATGTGGTTTATCCAAAGAAAATGAAGTTAAACTGTGGCATCAAAAACTTGGACACTTGCATCTGAAAGGAATGAAAAGAATCATATATGTAGAAGCCATGAGAGGGATTCCTAATCTCAAGATAGAAGAAGGGAGAGTATGTGGTGAATTCTAAATTGGAAAGTAAACTAACATGCCACATCAGAAGATCCAACATCTCACCATATCAAAATTTTTGGAACTTCTTCACATGGACATGATGGAACCTATGCAGGTTAAAATTCTTGGTGGAAAGAAGTATGTATATGTTGTTGTGGATGAATTCTCTAGGTACACGTGGATAAGTTTTATCAGAGAAAAATCAGAAACTTTTGAAGTCTTTAAATATCTCTGTCAGAAACTTCAAAGAGAAAAGGATAGTCATGTCATCAGAATCAGAAGTTATCATGGAAAGGAATTCGAGAACAATAAATTTTCTGATTTTTGTTCTTCTAAAGGAATCAATCATGAATTTTCGTCTCCCATTACTCCTCGGAAAAATGGGATTGTGGTACACAAAAAAATAACTCTTCAGGAATCTGCCAGAGCTATGATTCATGCTAAGAAGTTACCCTACCACTTTTGGGCTGAAGCTATGAATATTGCGTGCTATATCCATAACAGAGTCACTCTAAGAAAAGGCACCTCATCCACCTTGCATGAAATATAGAAGGGAAGTAAACCTACTGTCAAATACTTTCATGTTTTTGGAAGTAAATGTTACATCTTAGCTGATCGTGAATAGAGAAGGAAGATGGATCCCATGAGTGATGAGGGAATATTTCTGGATTACTCTACAAATACCAGAGCTTACAGAGTCTTTAACTCCAGAACTAAGGTTATGATGGAATCCATAAATGTTATTATTGATGATAGAGGATGGAATGATGAAGAATATGTTTTAGAAGATGTTGGAACATCTTTGTCAAACATTCCAACAAAATCTAATGACAAAAGTATTGATCTTAATCCAACTCAAGAAGATCCTGAGCCCAATCAACTCAATAAAGGGCCTTCAATCAGAACTCAGAGAGATCATCCTAAGGAACTTATTATAGGAGATATAAATTAAGGAATTACTACTAGATCAAGAGAAGGGATGTAAAACTCTTGCTTTGTTTCAAAAATCGAGCCTAAGAATGTCAAAGAAGCCTTAACTGATGAGTTCTGGATTAATGCTATGCAATAAGAGCTAGAACAATTTAGAAGAAATGAAGTTTGGGATCTAGTTCAAAGACCTGAAGAGACAAATCTGATTGGCACTAAATGGGTGTACAAGAATAAGTCCGATAAAAAAGGGGTGGTTACTAGAAATAAGGCAAGATTATTTGCACAAGGATACACTCAAATTGAAGGAGTTGATTTTGATGAAACCTTCGCCCCTGTGGCCAAACTTGAATCAATCAGACTACTCTTAGGAGTTGCTTGCATTATGAGATTTAAGTTGTTTCAAATGGATGTAAAAAGTGCCTTCTTAAATGGCTATCTTAATGAGGAAGTTTATGTGGAACAACCTAAGGGATTTGTTGATCTAAGCTTTCCTAACCATGTGTACAAACTGAAGAAATCTCTGTATGGATTAAAGCAGGCTCCAAGAGCTTGGTATGAGAGATTGACATAATTTCTTGGTGAGAATGGATATAGGAAAGGTGTCATAGACAAAACTCTTTTTGTCAAGGAAGAAGATGGGAAGATCATGATTGCATAGATTTATGTTGCTGATATTGTGTTTGATGGGATGTCAAATGAGATGGTTCAACATTTTGTCAAGCAAATGCAATCAGAATTTGAGATGAGCCTTGTTGTTGAGTTAACCTACTTTCTTGGTATGCAAGTTAAACAAATGGAAGATTCCATATTCCTATCTCAAAGCAAATATGTGAAGAATATAGTAAAGAAATTTGGGATGGAAATGCCAATCACAAGAGAACACCTGCTCCCACACATCTGAAGTTGTCTAAAGATGAAAAAGGAGTAAGTGTGGATCAAAGTCTTTACAGAAGTATGATAAGAAGTCTTCTATACCTCACAGCTAGAAGACCTGACATTGCCTTTGTTGTAGGGATGTGTGCTAGATATCAAGCTGGTCCTAAAGTTAGCCATGCCAACCATGTGAAGAGAATTCTTAAATATGTGAATGGGACAAGTGACTATGGTATTCTATATTCTCATGGATTTGGATCTGCTTTAAGTGGCTATTGTGATGCTGATTGGACAGGAAGTGCTGATGATAGAAAAATTACATCAGGAGGATGTTTATTTCTAGGAAATAATCTCATATCTTGGTTCAGTAAGAAGAAAAATTGTGTATCTCTATCCACTGCTGAGGCTGAGTATATTACTGCAGGAAGCAGTTGTTCTTAGTTGGTTTGGATGAAACAAATGTTGACAAAATATAATGTCAAACAGGATGTCATGATATTATTTTGTGACAATATAAGTTCCATAAATATATCAAAAAATCCTATTCAACACAGCAGGACCAAACACATTGATATTCGCCATCACTTCATAAGAGATTTTGTTGAAGAAAAGATTATTGCCTTAGAACATGTATGTACTGAGTTACAACTGGCTGACATTTTTACTAAGGCTATGGATGCGAACCAATTTGAGAACTTAAGAGAAAAACTATGGATCTGCATATATGCGGGTTTGTAGCAATTAAGGGCGTGTGGGAATATCATTAAAGTGATATTATATCATTTATTATGTTTCTAACAAATTAAGTATCTTAAGCAATCATTTCAAGATCATCTCAAATACTCTCCCATACGCTACGACATTACTACTTTATATTTTCACAACCTCTTCGTTCTCCTTTATAGAAAAAGAATCATTGTTATTTTTCATCTCACTGTTCAAAAATATTCAAAGATGTCGCAACACCATGCTTCTTCTCCCTCAAAGTGCTCTTCTGATAAAGCCAAGGCTTCTAGGTCAAAGTCTGTCAACCATACTGAGGATCTCTCCCTTAATAAAGTTATGGTCTTCTATCCCTGACAACTATTCCACCTCTTGAGAAGAAGTTCTAGAAACCTAGATCATCCCATGCAAAGAAATCCAAAGACGAGTTTGACACTTCTAAAGGTAATGCTCCTAATACTACTGATGATAGGTCAGAAGAAGACACTGTTAATGTTGATAGGAGTATTAGAAGGATCGTAGATAGGGTGTTAAATAAGGGTTTTGCTGTGCCTGCGATTTCTACTTCTATTGCCTGAATGCCTGCTCGGGATGACAAAGGTATTGATCCTCAAAATGCCGCTGAATCATCTATCTTAAAGAAAGATGTTGCTAAAAGTGAACTTGGCAAGTTTGCTACATCTGTTCTAGAAGAAGTGGAAGCTTATGTTGAACAAGATATTGAGACATCATCTGCTAAGAAGGAATCTTCTATTAAGGAGGATGTTGCTGGCTCCAAAACTGCAAAGAATCCAAATGTTGAGAATGTGGTGAATGTTGATGAGCTGTCTGACAATGACCTTATTTCCAATGCGGTGTCTGGAATTTCTAAAAGGCTAAAGTCTAGAAAAGTGAAGGTTGTGGATGTCACATCCCCTGCCAAGAGTATCAAGAAGAAGACTATGTATAATCCCCTAAATCCCTAGAGTAAAGTGGTTCCTCCCTCCAACAAAATAAAAGTTAGACCTGATAGCTCATCAAATGATGATGAAGATGATGTCCAGGACATTTCTCCTGTGAAGAAGTATGCAAGCAAGAAGCTTTCCATCAGGGTGCCTGATGCTCCTTTTGACAACATTTCCTTCCATTTTGTTGGCAATGCTGAAAAATGGAAAAATGTCTTCCAAAGAAGGATTGCTCTTGAAAGAGAGTTGGGAGAAGGTGCACTGGAGTGCAAAGAGATTATGGAGCTGATTTCCTTTGCTGGCTTGATGAAGACTGTCACCAGGTTTGCAAAATGTTATGAGACTCTTGTTAGGGAATTTATTGTTAATATTCCTATATATTATGCTAATCACAGAAGTAAGAATATAGGAAGGTGTTTGTTAGAGGTAGATGTGTTGAATTTTCCCCTGCTGTCATCAATAGATATCTGGGAAGGTCTGAAGATGATTACTGTCAGTTAGAAGTGACTGATAATCAGGTGTGCAAAGACATCACTGAAAACCAAGTGAGTGATTGGACCATGAAGAATAAGCTCTCTATTAGTAAGTTAAGTGTGAAATATGCTATCTTGCATAGAATAGGAGCTACTAATTGGGTACCTACCAATCATACCTCAACCATTACAATTGGTTTAGGAAAATTTATCTATGCTGTTGGAAATAAGAAATTATTTTATTATGGTGCTTAGTTTTTTGAACAGACTGTAAAGCATATAGGAACATGTGCTATCAAGATGCCTATTGCCTTTCCATCTCTTATTTGTGGAATTATTCTAAATCAACATCCTGTAATTCTGTGTGGCACTGATGTAGTTTGCAAAAGGGAGTCTGCCATGTCCCTTCACTTTAAGTTGTTTTTAGATAAACATGTCTCAGACATTGTTTTAACATCTGCATCCTCTGAAAACAAGACCTCAAGCAAGGATGATATGATTACTGAGTTAATGGAAGCCTGCAAAGAACTTGATGAGGTTATCAGAGTTAGCTCAACAAGAAAGCTAAAATTTGAAAAGTTGATCAAGGAGCTACAAAAGGATAACAGTCTTGATGATAGAGTGGGTACTGAAGGAGGAGATTCTGATAATGAAGGGAGTTCTGAAGTTGCCAAGTCTACTGGTCCTAAAGATAGTTAGACTTTGTGCTGGTGCTTTTTTTTGTTTTTCTTTTGTGTTTTGATCCATATGTTCTTTTTAGCACTTGTATGTGCTTAACACTTGGATATTCTGGTATGTACTTATTTTTATACTACTCTCTTGAATGCATGTTTATTTGGCATATTATGTCTAAAAAGGGGGAGAGAAACTAACTGTCTACAGACTGATAAGTCTGAGGGGGAGTGTGATGCGGTGGGAGAACTGACTTGAGGTTTTGCGTTTGTGTTCGTAAATGTTGTGGTTTAGCAAGAGTCGTCACCGACTTTTATTTTATCCAAAAGGAAAGGTAAAACAACACAGGAAAGACCTTTGAGATTGTTTTTTGGGTTCAGGGGGGTAGATTATTAAAAGGGAAGGTGCTAGCACCCTTTTCATCCATGGTTTTCCATGGGCTCTTAGTTACTTGTTTTAGATCACTTGCTTTTTCTTTTCAATTGTTTGAAATGGTGCTTTTGTGTGTGGTTTTGAAAGTATTTTGAAAAGAGGCCTTTGTTTAGGAAACCTTTGTAATGATTCTTGTTTGAATGTATACAAAGGTGTTTGTCTTTTGAAAAATGTTTCAATGTTTGAAAGTTTGTTTGGAAAATATTTTGAAATTGTGTGTGTTTGTTTGAAAATAGAAAGGATGGTTTGCAAGTTGATTAAGTAACTAGGAGTTGTCTACCCTAATCAAAGTTCTTTCCTACACATTTTTATTCCTTTGATGTTGTTGTTTTACCATTGCATTTGGTAAACAACCCTATCTTTGGATGTTAAACGGGACAGGAGCGGGTCACCGTATGACCATGATAACATTATTGCCAAGTATCTTAGCAAGTTTTTGAGGGACTAGATCTTTTTTGTTTAGGCAATCAAGATAGCGTCATCGAGGGACTATGATCTTTTTGTTTTGATTGATTTTGCCAAGATACCTAGCATGCATACCATGGCCATTTTAAGGCAACAAAGTGGATGAAACAGGGGTGCTTGTGTGCAATGTGTTGTCATTTTTCATGCATATTTGTCTTGCATTTAGGTCATGCTATTTATTTTGGTTTTTGGTTTTTGCATACAAAACCCTAATTTACTATCATGGTATATGAAAGCAATAAAATGCGTAAAGTAAATCTAGACTATTACAACATTATTATGGGAAGGGGGGGTACAAGTTTGAATAAGGGGTATTTGTACAAAATAAAATCCTAATTTACTATTACAACCCAATTGAATTTATACAACAATAAATAAATAAACAAGTATTTAAATATGGAATAAATTGTAGATATGCAAAATATTTTTGTATTAATTTTTATGTATGTAAAATGAATTTATTTATGTCTTAAAAAATAAGAGAAAATAAAATGATTATTTTTGAAAGGGTGGAAACCCTAATTTTTGGTTTAAAAGAAAATATATATTCTATTATTATTTATTTCATTTATGTATAAGAAAATAAATAAAAATATATACAAAAATGTTAAAAAATAAAATATGTGTGAAAATATTATTTCAAGTGTATAAATAATAAAAATAAAAATATAAACATTTTTATATTATTTATAAGTTTTATTTAAAAGAAATAAAGTATATTAAACCTAATAAACTATTTATTATGCAAAGAAAAATAAAATAAAAACATGATAAAATGCCAAAAATAAAGAAAATATTTTTTGTGATTTTAAATGTTCAAGAAAAAATAATAAAGTCAGAAAATAAAAAAAGAAATGAAAAAAATATGCAAAATAAAGAAAATGGGCCAGGGGGTGCAAATAACAAAATGAGGGGTGCAAATAACAAAATGGGGGGTGCAAATAGCCAGAAAAGCCAGGCCCAGGCCCAAGTTCCACTTCGTCCCTGTCCTCTGAACACGCGCGCGCCCTGGTTCAGTTCAAACTTGTTCTCTCTATTGCTTGCATGAAATCAAAAATTTACAACATGAAAGTTATAGCATTTTCAATCACGATTCCAACCATATCCATTTTGTGACCTAACTCTCAAGGGACAGAGAGAATTTTAATGACCCTAAATTTTAACCTAAAATTTTTAGCATGTTCATCATCCAAATTCTCCTAGCTCAGTTAATATAAATAAGAACTATGCATATGTACAACTCAAGCACATTAAAGACTACATTTTTGCTTCACAAACCTAAGCCTAATGATGCCAAAATAAGGAGATAGAACTTTGAAAGTTACCTTGTTCAGTTGAATTTGGATATGGCAATGTAGCAACTTTGAGTGAGGCCTGAAAGTTGTGTAAGCTTGCTTGAAGTTCCCTCAACCTTTCCCAATGCCCAGCTTGCTTTGAAGTGGCTTGAATCTCCTTGTAGAAGTCAACCTGCAAACTCAGAAATTGAAAATGGTGAAGCTTGAAAATGAGGTTATAGTTGCTGAACAATGGCTTGGATATTTTAGGTGTTTTGTAGGGAATGTGTTTGAAGTGGTTCCAAGAAAAACACACGAGCCAATTTGGTTTTGGAAATGGTTCTGCAGATGATACCCTATTTAGGCAGGAACTTGTGATTTTTATGTTTTAGGGTGTTTGAGAGCTTAGAAAATCGTGTTTTTGGCTTCAGACAATATGTTGAGATTGTTTGAAATGAGTCTAAGTCTTGGTTTTATCAGATACAAGAGTTATGTTCACTTTTGTAAGCTTTCTTGTTTTTGAAGAAAAGGTGAGTTGACAAAGCTCAAAGCCTGTACAGGCTAGCTCAAGGTCTGCTGAGAGTTGGTACCAATTGCCTGATATTTGTGGACTTTATTTGCAGAAAAAGGTTTGGTCCATGGCTCAAGATAAACAAATTTACATAAAACATGCTTTATCAAAGTAGCAATGTAACCTTTTTGCCATTTTTGGATTAAACCCTTGTACAAAGCTTCAAAGATCAAAACAATGTCGTTAACCATTGTATTTGCATTCAATTTTGGAGTGTAAAAAGGATTAGGGCCTGTAATGCAAGTACAAACATGTTTCAAACTGATTTGCAAGTTGTAACATGGTGCAAAATGCCTTGGACAAAAGTGAGAATTTTCCATTTTCATTCCTCCGATTCTCCCTAACCATAAATGATCTTGGAGAGTTATTGGACATTTTGGAAAGCTTGTAACATGATCTATAATCCATCTTTGAAATGAATTTTGAGATTCCACTTGGGACTAGGTGAAAAGTTGCCATGAAGTTAGGTCAAAAATCTGACTAAACTAGGGCAAAATTTCACTAAGTTAAAATGTTTTGGGACCCCTATTCACAAAATCATAACTTGAGATCCAAGCATCTTTTGGGAAAACTTTGTGAATCAAAGTTGTAGATTTTATGGAGGACTACAACTTTCATGTTGAAAGTTTTCTTTGAATCCAATTGCATCATGGTGAAAAAGTTGGGAAAAAATAAGAAATTTTCATAACTTAGAAAATTTTTAAGTTATGAAAAATTTCAAACTTAAACCCTAATTTTCAAAATTAGGTTTCTTGGTGAACAAGTTTCATGTTTTGACACATCTTGATGAAAAATGACCCTTGGCACTTGATTTTGACCAAAAAGTCAAAGTTTGACTTTTCAGTGTACAATTGATTTTTGATTAGTTGACTGGAAAATTCATCTGTCAATCCAATGCATTTGAGATCTTTTGAACCTTTTGATTAGGTCAAGATGGTTCCATTGAGTCCTTGAAACCATGCTTGAACCCAATTTGCCATTGGCTAGGTCAAAAATCAGAAATTGCCCTTTCTCAATCAAAACCCTAAAAATGACCATTTTGCCCTTTTGATAATCTGATCAAATTTCTTGAGGAATTATGGTCCAAACTTGATCAAATGGTTCATATGAGTCTATAATGTTGATGTGGATAAAAAATTATGAGGTTTTACTGTAAATTGGCCACAATTGACTTTTTCCCCAATACAATTGATTTTTAGGTCAACTGTCCAATTGACCGGGCAAAAATTTGATTCAAAGCTTGAAACTTGGTATGGGAAATCCTAGAGGTCCAACATAAAGTATGAAAGTCACTTGAGGCATTGAAATTCCAAAAATCCATGTGCAAACTCAAACCCTAATTTTAGGCTATCAGTGCAAGGAGAGGTCTTGAGTTGAGCAAACCCTAATCCTGTCTTGGACCCAAAGAATCTTGTGAGGAGAAATATTGATAAAATGAGAGGGAAAATTTTGGGTTACAACAGCTGCCCCTGTTCAATCTTCTTGAACCTGAAGAGTTAGATTGGCGAGTTTGTCGTTCATGACTCGAAGGTAAAAGATGATTGGACACTAGAGTGCCCGTAAATTTGCACTCGTCAAAATGTAGTTGAGGAAATGGGCTTAAATATGTCGTTTGGAGATGTGATAGAATCTTGTTGGAGATGGGCTTAAAGATGCCATCCAAAAATATTTGTTGAACTGCAAGTTGTAAGTCAAAAGAATGAGTATCAGAATGGTGTTCGTATTTGGAACGTATCTGAACTGTATCTAGAGACTGAATCTGTATGAGCAATGGAATGGCGTCCGTGTCTGGAGTGTATCCGAGCTATAATTGTATTTGATTCTTGAATGAATAACATAATGACTTCCGTGTCTGGAGTGTATCTGTATTGTATCTGAATCTGAAATTTGAATAAGCGACAGAATGGAATCCGTGTCTGGAGCGTATCTGAGCTGGGGAAAAATTTGAATGAGTGACAGAATGGCTTCCGTGTCAGGGGCGTATCTGGACTGTATCTTGAATAGGTGACATAATGACTTCCATGTTTGGAGTGTATCTGAGCTGGGGAAAATCAGAATAAGTGACAGAATAGCAATCGTGTCTGGAGCGTATCTGGACTATATCTGAAGTTGAGGTCTGAATGAGTAACAGAATGACTTTCGTGTATGGAGTGTATCCGTACTGTATCTTGACTTTGAATTCTGAATGTGTATCAGAATAACTTCCGTGTTTGGAGTGTATCCGTACTGTATCTAAATGAGAAAGCTGAATGAGTAACAGAATGACTGTCGTGTCTGGAGTGTATCCGTACTGTATCTTGACTTTGAATTCTGAATGAGTAACAGAATGACTTCCGTGTCTGGAGTGTATATGTACTGTATATGACTTTGAATTCTGAATGAGTAACATAATGACTTCCATGCATGGAGTGTATATGTATTGTATCTGAATAAGAGATCTGTATGAGTAGCAGAATGACTTTCGTGTCTGGAGTGTATCCGTACTGTATCTAAAATCTTTGAATGTTTGTTAAAGATAGATGTTAATCTTATCCTGAAAAGGGTAAAATGTTAGCTGAAACACAAATTTATGTTGCATGAAATGTATGATGCAATAAATGTGTTTTATTAATGTTTATGATATATGAATGTAATGTATGCGCATGTAAGCTGATTCGATGTATTGCTGAGGAAAATAAATCCTTAATAGTTGGGGATAATAAAATCCTTGACTGCTGCCGAGGAAAATAAATCTATTGTGAGAGTAATGTCAAACTGCTTGAGAAATCTGCTTGGAGAATCCAGAGAACTTTGATGACTTCTACTGGGGATAACACAATGGGAATCCTTACTCGGCTGGGGAATAGGGAAAACTCTGATGATTTCTGCGGGGAACTAAGAATGAGAATCTTCAATCTCCTGGGGAATTTGAATCCTTTGGGACTTCATGTTGGGGAGTCAAGAATGAGAATCTTCGATCTGCAGGGGATTAAAAATTATGACAAATTCATGCTGGGGAGTAATGAATCCTCTGGCAACTTCACTGGGGAATCAAGAATGAGAATGTTCATTCTGTTGGGGAGTAAAAACTCTGTGGGGAAGAAGGCTTCCTGCTGGAGAGTAAGTTCAGGACTCTAGGGGAAGAAGCTTGTTCCTGTTTGGAAAAAGTTCAGGAGTTTGGGTTGTATGCCAATCTACTGGGGAGTTATCCTAGGTTGGGTATAAAAGTTAAGTGTTATCTGGTTGATTCTCAGACTTTAAGACAACTTGCTGGGGAATTTGGATAAATTGGATAGTTCCCGCTGGGGATTGATAGTTGGAAATTTAACTCGACTGGGGAGGAAGGTTTCATCTCTGCTGAGGGTCTGTAGTTCAAAGTTTTTACTCCGCTGAGGATTGATAGTTGGAAATTTTAACTCTGATGGGAATTAAGGATTGGAAATTATAACTCCTCTGGGGATATGTATTTCAAGGTTTTAGCTCCGTTGGGGACCTAGATGATGTACTGCAGGGGATTTCTCTTGGAATAGCCTAAAGACGTTTTCCTATACCTTTAACTTATCAATAATTATTCTTTCCCACTTCGTTTATTTGTAAACATGTGATTATGTTAAAATGCATATGCTCATTTAATAAATCATTGGACGTTTTCAAATAAAACACAAGTGTAAAAATAAGAAAAGGCAAATAGTTTTCTGCACTTTGAAGTATCTTTGTATTGACTTTGTATAAGTATTTTGTACAAAGGAGATAGACATCCTAGTAAGAGAATGTTGTCATAAAAAATGAGAAAAATTTATACAAAGAAAGATGGCTATGTGTGAAAATTCCATGGGGTTCCCATTCTGCTATAGCCTTCGTAACTTTGAATATCTTGTCCATTCGTTGCTTCGTTTGAAGATGATTGAGTCGATCAGAAACCCAGAGCTTGTCTGTGAAGAGATTGTCCTTAAAGTGATCCGACGAGACATAGTCATACGCTTTAATTCCCTAACTTTTTCCTGGACCGCCCTTTCAGGTTTTCGATCCACCGGGAAACCCTTTTTTTCCCAAGTCACCCTTTCGGGTTTTCAACTTGCCGGGTGTACAAATTTTTTTGTTTATCCCTAATTTTTTCCCGAACCTCCCTTTCGGGTTTTCGATTCACCGGGATGCCCTTTTTTTTGCCTAGGTGTGTCAACCTAGCGGGTCATTTATGCGTAGTATCTTTTGACTATGTCTGCGTTCGCAGGGTGCGGCAGGTCGTCACCGTCCATGGTGGTTAATATCATTGCCCCACCAGAAAAGATGTTTTTGATTACAAATGGTCCTTCGTAGGTAGGAGTCAATTTTCCCCTGGGATCACTTTGCGGCAAGATGATCCGCTTGATTACCAAATCCCCGACTTGATATATCTGGCGTCTGACTTTCTTGTAGAATGCCTTGATCATCCATTTTTGATACGTCTGACCATGACAAACAGCAGTAAGTATCTTCTCGTCAATCAAGTTTAGTTGATCAAACCGGGTCTGAATCCAATCGTCTTCACTCAAACCAGCATCCTTCATGATTCTCAAGGAGGGAATCTGAACCTCGATAGGTAAAACAGCTTCCATGCCGTATACCAAAGAATAAGGTGTTGCCCCAGTTGATGTACGCGTCGTGGTACGGTACCCGTGGAGAGCAAACGGTAACATCTCATGCCAGTCCTTGTAGGTGACTGTCATCTTTTGTATGATCTTCTTGATATTTTTGTTCGCAGCTTTGACAGCACCGATCATCTTTGGCCGATAGGGAGATGAATTGTGATGTTGAATCTAGAACTGCTCGCACAAGGCAATGATCATAGTATTGTTAAGGTTTGTACCATTTTCAGTGATGATCCTTTCGAGGATACCGTACCGACATATAAGGTTCTGCTTGATGAAGCAGGCAACAACATTCTTTGTGACAGATGCGAAGGAAGCTGCTTCGACCAACTTGGTAAAGTAGTCAATGGCTACCAGGATGAAACGGTGTCCATTGGATGTTGTAGGCTTAATCTCTCCAATCATGTCGATTCCCCACATAGCGAATGACCAAGGAGCTGTTAAGACATTGAGAGGAACTGGAGGTATATGTACCTTGTCCGCATAGATTTGACATTTGTGACAAGTCCTGGAATGTTGATAGCAGTCAGCTTCCATGGTAGACCAGTAATAGCCTACCCGTAGGATCTTCTTAGCCATCGTATGTGTTGTACCCCAAAATTTTCCCTCTCATATTCTTCAAGATTTGCAAAGAGCGTGCTTCACAATCTCTCAAGAGTTGCACAGTTCAAGGGCCTCCTAACAGTCAAAAATTAGGGTTTTGGTTCTGACAAAGAAGTTGAAGTTTCCAAGGGTCCAAACAAGTCCCACATGCCTACAAACATTGTCAAGTATCCTCATGTCAAGTTTCAAGACTCACAGCACAAAATTGCACAGTCAAAGGCCCTAATTGCTCAACAGTCAACTGTAGGGGCAAAATGGTCATTTGACAGTCAAAAGTTCAAATTTTTGGTCAACATCTTATTTTTAAGCCACAAACATCATTGGATCAATTCTTGATATGATTTTCAAGGCATGGCTCAAAAAGTCTTAAGATGCAAAAGTTTCCATATTTGGACAATTGAAAAGTCAACTGTAACTTGACCAAGGCATAACTTCCACATGGTTCATCAGAAAAATTCCATCCAAAGCTCATTTTGAAGAGAATGACATTGCCTACAACTCCTCTTCACACTTCAAGTCCAAGAAATGCTCTCACAAAAAGTTATCAATCTCAACATTATAGGTCATTTTCAAAAGTCAACAAAAAGGCACTTTAAGTCAAAGATCACAACTTGAGATTGGTAAATCAAAATGACATGGTACCAAAGGCATTGGTTAGAGGACTTCAAGACCTTTCCAAAATGTCCAAGAACATGATCAAAGCTTAAATATTGAGTAAGATATGCCTTGTGGAAGTTGGGAAATTTTTGGGAATTTTGAAAAGTCAACTTTGCTTCAAATGCCTCAAAATTGCTAATGGGCCACATTTTCTTCCAAGAATCATCATCCAAGAGCTATGCACGACCATTTGACCCAAAGGGGGTTTATTTCATCATTTTTTATTATTTATTTGAATTTTTATCACCATTAATTCATTTAATTAAATAAAATATGACAAAAATACTCAAGCATGCATTTTAAATCTTTTTATGCAGCTAATAGGTCTATCATAACTCCAAGATTTCGTGCACACTCAATTTGGAAAGATTTGGCCATGATTGATATCAAAAGGGCATGGAAAAGATTGAAAAAGATCCATGGAAATCAAATCTCAAAAACATTGAATGCAAAGGTTTTTGGTTGAAATTTATACCCTAATTCATTCCTCACATAAGTAGAAACCAAAACCTAATGCTCAGAACCTTCAGGCTGCGCCCAAAACTCAGAACCAAACTTGCATCTTTTACCAAAAATTTCAAATCTGATTCCATAGCTAGAGCACTTTTCCAAGCAAGAGAACAATTCCATTACATTCCTGACACCTCAAGGAAGCTTTCTGAATCAAAACCATAGTCTCTAACCTCAAGAATCGGTAAAACAGAGTTGCTTCTCTTTCAAAATTATGCATAATCGTGTTTGGATTTCTGGACGTTTTTCATACATTTAAACTGTTGTTTTATACTAACATGGACCCTCTGAGTCTATTGATACTATTTAATTGAATTATCATCGCCTATATGCAAACTTACCATGAGAGTTTTTTAGGGTTTCAGAGACCTTGAAATAGGGCTTTGTTCCTCTGGAAAAATTAGGCTATAAGACCGGTACCATGGAATTCATGACCTTCATACGAACACAACAACCACATCGCGCCCTTTTTATATGCTTGTATGTCCTAATCGCTATTTTCCAGTTTCAGGATTAGTGGGGGTTTAAAACCCCCGCTATTTGATTTTTGTTGCAGGTATAACATGGAGAAGAAGCATGCGTGTCCTGAGACTATTGGGCTATTCAAAATTGGCGCGCATATTTTTGGTTCAGACCATTAGCTTTTATTGTTTCTTATAATATTCCCATTCCATTAATCTTACAAACAAATGCACTTGGATGGTTGGTGGATGCGTTGTCCTTTGAACATTGGGACCTGGGTTCGATTCCCAGGTCCCCTCCCTTCTCAAATATTATTTTGCTTTCTATGTTTCCATGCAGCGTACCTTTCAGGGACCACCATACAGCTCTATTTTTGGGCACGCCATATGTCCACTGAGATCAATCCAAAAGCCAAGATATGAGTTCCATGGTGCACCTCAGTCCAGAGGTCTACACGTGACCATCAAAAGTCAACCAGGCCTCCTTCAAATGGGCCAAATTACTGCGCATACACCTCCTACTGGGCCAGAAAACCCCCTATGGTTTGCACTTTTCTTCCTTTTTTAATTCTTTTTTTTTCTTTTGATTAATTATTTTATTTAATTCCATAAAAATAATTTTATAACACAAAAAATAACAAGAAAAATCAGAAAAGACAAAAAATAAAAATGTATTTTATTTAATAGTTCTTGTAAATAAATTTAATAATTAACTTAGTTTTAATTTTAGGTTTAATTTTAATGCTTTCTTAATAAATAAATAAAATATAAAAATTAGGGTTTCTAGCTTTTTATTCTTTTTTTAATAATTAAAATTTCCTCTTATTATTATCAATAATTAATTATCTTTGTAAATAAATTTATCATTAAATAATTAGGTTAAAACTAGGTATAACTTAAACATTTTTTTATAAATTAAAAATAGTTTAGAATTAGGGTTTTTAATTCCATTAATTTTCTTAATTTCATAAAGTACAAAAAATATCAAAAATAAGTCTTTTTCCTTTATTTAATTTAATTAATTTCATAATTTCAATTTAATTTCTTTAAAAGGGTCCAACGCCCTCGCTTTCGATTATAATTTCGTTTCGCGCGCTTATTTTATTTCTTTTTTAATAAATTTCATGTAATTACCCCAAAGCCTTGTAATAGATTAATTAGGATATTTATTTTTCCGCATTTTTATTTTATTCAAATCGGGTCTTGGATTAATTTGGCGATGTAGACCCGCGCCTTTGTAATAGCGTAGGACTTTTAATTCCGCATCTTTTAACTGTTAATAATTTGCATGAAAGAATAAATGCCAAAAATAAAAACAAAGCGTCGATCACCAATGCATGAACAAGACAAATATAATTGAAAATGACACACAAATCACACACCACCCCTAGGGTACGTCTCACTGTTGCCTTGCCCCTCGAAAAGTGGTCGTCGAGTAGAGGACGTTTTAGTAAGTCCTCATGTCCATGAACATGACATGAGGGTAGCTTCTAAGGTGTCTTCCCGTTGCTCTGGTGACCACAATGTCCCGAACCCTCGAATTGACCTGAACACCTCCAACGGTGGTGCTACCTACCTCTCAATGGTGGGATGGCACTACTTTAAGGACATTTACACAGACGAATTCCTTAGGGTAGGTAGACGCCTCGTAGATACTTGCTCTAATTCAAAACAAAACAAATCAAAAACTCTTTTCACACCGACACTTTCAAAAAGCTTTCAAAAACAACTTTTCAAACACTCTTGAGGACTGATACAATAGTCGATCTGAAACTTTCAAAGAAACTTTTTTTAAACCCACAGTTGAAAAGCAAACAAACAATTTTGAAAACACAAGAGAACAAGTATCTAAGAGCCCATGGATAACCATGGATAGAAAGGGTGCTAACACCTTCCCTTTCTATAAATCTACCTCCCGAACCGAGATCTAATCTCAATAAGGAATTTTTCTGTGCTTTTGTCCTTTCCATTTGGAGAAAATAAAAGACGGTGGCGACTCTTGCTTCCGCGACATTTCGCGAACCAGCGTTAAACAGTCAGTTCCAGATCCACCGATCACAGAACTGGCGACTCTGCTAGGGAGAACTTTAAAGTGAGGTGTACCTTAGGACTAAGATCACTGTGTTTTCAATTGCTTTGACTTATTTGCTTTAAATTGTGGGACTGTCTTGGGAGTTCTATAGATCCTAACCCGGATCTGGGGATACCTTCTTAGAAAGTAGCAACAAGGCTGTGAGGGAACTGTGCGGGGTATACCGACATGGTTGAAACAGTCTGCTACGTTGATGTGGCACTTTGGTGTGTACCGGTAACCCTTGAGTTCAGTCAAGGAGAGTACGGGGCCTCCGCGTGGTGTCTTGAAGCATCAACTGACCTTAGGAACCTTAATTGAACTATCTTGGCCTCTTTAGGGTAGTGAGATAACTGACTTTGGTGCAGTCCGAGGTTGGTTGATACTCGATACTACACTCAATTGAGGGTTGCTTTCCTGGAGTATTTCGGTCGCCAGTTTAGTGGCTAAATCGAAACGATGAACAATGAAAGCAATCCAGTGATATTGGGACCCTTAGAACCCGGTTACTTCTAATAGGACAGGTTGAGCCCACCAACTCCAAGAGGGTAATACCCAGACCCCATGCTGGCCTAAACTCTAAGGGTTTGTCTTGTGTGACTTGTGTGCCTTACATGTTTGCCTTTGTAAATATTTGTGGTGTGTTTAATCATAGCATCATGACATCATCCAGCATCATATGCATTGACTAACCATTTTAGGGGTTCGAATCTTCATCTTTGTTCTTTGTTTTGTAGGACATGGAAACTGTTCGCAGAAAGACAATTCAAATCAGCCTTGTAAGGATCCCTCCTCAGCTTAAGGAGCTTATATCCAGGATCCCTGAGAGCTCTTCATTCAGTGAAAGACATGGAAGACTCATCAGCTTGGTCAATACCAACATTGAGGAAGATATGATAAAGGTCCTGTTCTAGTTCTTTGACCCTCTGCACCATTGTTTCACTTTCCTGGATTATCAATTGGTACCTACATTGGAAGAGTTCTCCCGGCTTCCGAAGATCCCTATCCTTGATCAACTACCCTACAACAGTTCCGAAAAGGAACCCAAGCTTGAAGAGATTGCTAAAGCCTTACACCTACAATCATCTGACCTCAAGGGACATTGGGAAGTTAGAAGTGGCATCAAAGGGTTCTTAGCCAGGTTTCTGTTTGAAAAGGCCCAGGAATCTTGGAACTCCCTTGACTTACAAGCTTTTGAAGAAGTTGTGGCCCTCCTTGTCTATGGTTTGGTGTTGTTCCCTAACCTAGATCAGCTTATAGATATCAGTGCTGTCCAGATCTTCATGTCCAGGAATCCTATACCTACGTTGCTGGGGGACATCCTTCACTCATGTTACACTCGAACCATGAGAAAAAGAGGTGTCCTTATGTGCTGCACTCCTCTCCTGGGAAGGTGGTTTATTTCGCACCTTCCACAATCAGTTTTGAAGAACGAGCGGGGTTTGAGATGGTCACAACGGTTGATGACTCTTACACATGCAAATATACATTGGTGCCCTCGGTCCAGAGAGGATGTCACTATCATTGATCATTGCGGGGAGTACCCTAATGTTCCTTTACTTGGAATCAGAGGAGGTATTACTTACAACCCATGCCTGGCTTGGAGACAGTTTGGTTATGCTCGGAGGGACGTCCCTCATGACATGTTAATTCCTGACATAGTCTTTGACTTCGACAGCGATGCACAAGGACTTCGCCAGAGATTTATCAGAGCTTGGAGGATGCCCAGTAAGATAGACAGCAAGACACTGGGGCACAAGAATTCCATCCCATTGGAACCTTATCTCAAGTGGGTACGAGCCCGCTCCCAGAAGTTAATAATGCCTTATCCTCATGTGCTCCCTGTGATCAAAGAGCCATTCTTGGAAGGAGAGGTGTCCTACACCATTCAACATCCTGACATGCCCACGTCCTGGGAAGAGATGCAGAAGAGCTGGATCTAGCTTAAGGAAGAACGGAATTCTCTTGAGACCAGTCTACATGCTAGTGAAAAGAAGGTCTTGGAGCTCACCCGCCTATTGCACGAGGAAAGGAATCTCAACACCTACATAGCTCCAAAGAGGATGCGTAGTGTCTTTTGGGATTGATTTGCTTTGTAATGTGTGCCCATGAGGCTTTGATGTACTGAACATTTATTTCCTTAATGATAACGTGTGTTCTTTTTTGTCTACAACAAATTTGAACTTTCGAACCCTTGAATGCATTGCATAAACACATATCATTCATCATGTGCATAGCAGGTTTTCTTCTTTTCAGGTTGCTTACTGTTCTTCGCTGTTTATTTCAGCATCATGAACCCTGACTCATCATCAACCGAGATGTCTATCAAGGCCCTTCAGGCGCAGAACGTGCAATTTCAGGAGCTGATCATGGGTTTGGCTCAAGGCCAAGAAGAGCTGAAGGCTTTACTCCTGAAGAAGGAGAAGAAGAAGAAGAAGAAGAGAACTGTTCTTTTCAACTCGGGCTGAAGGTTTGGCAACACTCTGCAGAATGAAGAGGCTGGTTCTTCTGTAGGAAAAGGCAGTCCCCAGGGGGGGGGAAAGGCTTCAAGTCCAGTAGTCTCTGACAACGAGACTGACTTTAATGAGGAACAGTATCCTCCTGCTGAAGACCGGTATAAACAGTTGGAAGACAGACTGAATGCCATGGAGATCTAACAAGTGCCTGGGCTGGATTTCGGAGACTTGGGCTTATCTACTGGTGTGATCATTCCTCACAAATTTAAGGCACCATCCTTCACCAAGTATGACGGGGCGTCTTTTCCCAAGCTACACCTCAGATCTTATGTGCGGAAGATTCAACCGTACACAGTGGACAAGAACTTGTGGATCCACTTCTTCCAGGAGAGTCTTTCAGGGACTCATCTCGAATGGTTCTATCAGCTGGATGGGACCAAGGTTCGTAACTGGGAGGAGTTGGCTACTGCTTTTTACAAGCAGTATCAATATAATGCCGACCTTGCTCCTACACGTACCCAACTCCAGGGTATGTCGCTAGGATCAAGCGAAGGTTTTAAAGAGTATGCACAGAAGTGGAGGGATCTGGCTGGCAGGGTGCAGCCTCCGTTAACAGATCGTGAGCTGGTAGATATGTTCTTGGGGACCCTATCTGGGCCATTTTTCAATCATCTTATTGGTAACTCATCTGCAGGGTTCACTGATCTTATTCTGACTGGGGAGAGAATAGAGGCTGGAATGAAGTCCGGAAAAATTCAGAAAGGGGCATCTTCAAGTTCTGAGAAGAAACCCTTTAAAAAGGAGGCCAGTGCTGTGTATGGGCCTAGGAGGCAAGAGAAACCAGAGCGCCACCAGTCTGTCAACGCGGTGATGATTGCCAAGCCTGCTGCGGCTCCTCGGCAAACCAATCCACCCAGGGCTGAAAGACCCAGAAGAGAGTTTACCCAGTTGAGTATGACCCTATCGCAAATCTTGCCACAGTTGCTATCCACCAATTTGGTGACTGTTAGAGAGGCCCCGGAAGTTGTGAATACTGCCTCTCCGAAGTACAATCCAAATGCCCGTTGTGCTTATCACTCCGATAGCCCGGGGCATTCCACTGATGACTGCTGGGCCTTGAGGAACAAGGTGCAAGACCTTATTGATGCAAAGGAGGTACAGTTTGAGGCACCTGAGAAGCCCAACGTGGTGACTGCTCCCATGCCTAACCATGGAGTGAATGCTATCAGGGAGGATGATGAAGTGGAAGAATCTGAGTTTGACAGCTGGATTTATCCGACGGCCGACAGTGGACCTGGCAATTGGACTGCAAAGGACAACCTGCCTGTTACTTTTGTTACGCAGTAATTAACTCCTTTGTTTTTGTTATTTGTAATAAACAATGAATTAAAACTCTGGCCCGGTGTCTTACCCGGGGCACCGTGGCTTCATTTGTGAGGGTATATTAATTGTCATTTCATATATCATGAATAAAGACCTTGGACGTTTTCTCGCATTTCAAATCTTATGCTCCTTTTCTTTCTCTCCTTTCTTTATATATTGCAAAATAGCTGTATTTACACACACTCACTCATACAGGTTCCAATCCACTCTGGATCTCACTGGTAACGACTCTGCTACTGCCAGTTATGACTTCGAAAATCCGATCAACTTAGCCGAAGACGAAGGTGAAGATGATTGCGAAGTGCCTGGCGAGCTTGCAAGACTGTTACTTCAGGAAGAGAGGGCAATTCAACCACATGAAGAGCCAGTGGAAACAATAAATCTGGGCACTGAGACAGACAGAAAGGAGGTTAAGATTGGTGCCAACCTAGAGCTCAGCGTGAAGCAACGGTTGACTCAGATGCTACATGATTATGTGGAGATCTTTGCCTGGTCCTACGAAGACATGCCCGGGTTGGATACCGACATTGTGGTCCATCACTTTCCTACCAAAGAAGACTGCCCTCCGGTCAAGCAAAAGGTCCGTCGTATGCGTCCAGAGATGTCTGAAAAGATCAAAGCTGAGGTTATGAAGCAATTCGATGCCGGTTTCCTTGCAGTGACTTCTTATCCTCAGTGGGTTGCTAATGTGGTGCGGGTACCAAAGAAAGACGGGAAGGTCAGAATGTGTGTCGATTACAGGGATCTGAACAGGGCCAGCCCCAAGGATGACTTCCCCTACCTCACATTGATGTCCTTGTTGACAATACTGCTCAACATAAGGTGTTTTCTTTCATGGACGGTTTTTCAGGGTATAATCAGATCAAGATGGCTCCTAAAGACATGGAAAAGACTACCTTTGTTACTCAGTGGGGCACCTTCTGCTACAAGGTCATGACTTTTGGGCTGAAAAATGCTGGGGCAACCTACCAGCGTGCCATGGTTGCTTTATTTCATGACATGATCCATCATGAAATTGAAGTGTATGTTAACGACATGATCGCAAGGTCCCAAACTGAGGAAGAACACCTAGATCATCTGCAGAAATTGTTTGACCGTCTGAAGTTGTACAAGCTGAGGTTGAACCCGAACAAGTGCACCTTCGGGGTAAGGTCTGGAAAATTGCTAGGCTTCATTGTAAGTGATAAGGGTATTCAAGTGGACCCTGCCAAGGTTAAAGCTATTCAAGAGATGCCTGTTCCTAAGACAGAGAAAGAGGTCAGAGGCTTTCTAGGACGCCTGAATTACATTGCTCGATTCATCTCACACCTAACTGTCACCTGTGAACCAATCTTCAAGCTGCTGAAGAAAGATCAGGTAGTACGTTGGAATGATGAATGTCAGGCCGCTTTTGACAGAATCAAAGAGTATCTCCAAGAACCACCCATCCTTATGCCACCGGTTGAGGGGAGACCTCTGATATTATACCTGACAGTACTCGACAACTCAATGGGGTGTGTGCTGGGGCAGCATGACGAGTCTGGCCGAAAAGAGCATGCCATTTATTACCTTAGCAAAAAGTTTACCGACTGTGAGACCCGATACTCACTGCTTGAGAAAACTTGCTGCGCTTTGGTATGGGCTGCTCGCCGACTGAGACAGTATATGCTGACTCACACTACCTTGTTGATCTCAAAGATGGATCCAATAAAGTACATATTTGAAAAGCCTGCTCTGTCTGGGAGAATAGCGAGATGGCAAATGATCTTGACAGAATACGACATCCAGTACACGACCCAGAAAGCCATCAAAGGAAGTGTATTGGCAGATCACTTGGCACATCAGGCAGTAGACGACTATCAGTCAATGAACTTCGAGTTTCCGGACGAGAGTATCATGATAGTGACTGATTGTGAAGTACCTGGACCGGATGAAGGACCTGAGGAAGGATACCGATGGTCTATGCACTTTGACGGAGCCTCCAATGCTTTGGGTAACGGTGTCTGCGCTGTAATCATATCCCCCCAAGGCACTCATACTCCACTCACTGCCCGGCTATGTTTCAACTGCACCAACAACATGGCGGAGTATGAGGCGTGCATCATGGGTCTTCAAGCTGCGATCGACCTAAGAATCAAGTATCTGAGTGTCTTCGGAGATTCCTCTCTCATGATCAATCAGATCAAAGGAGAGTGGGATATGAAACATCAGAATCTTATTCCTTACAGAGAATGTGTGTTGACCTTGATCCCCCACTTCACAGAGATAACCTTTGAACACTTCCCGAGAGAGGAGAATCAGCTGGCGGACGCGTTAGCTACGATGTCTTCTATGTTCAAAGTCAAATGGGACAATGAGGCTCCCCGGATCATCATCTGGAAACTGGACGAACCGGCATACTGTTGTGATCTCGAGACTAAATTGGTGACTGAGAAGCCTTGGTACTATGAGGTGAAGAGATACTTGGAAGCTACGGAATACCCTGAAGGTGCATCTGTCAATGATAAGAAGTTTCTGAGAAGGTTCACAGCGAAGTTCTTCCTCAGCAATGGCATCCTGTACAAGCGAAACCATGATTCAACCTTACTGCGTTGTGTGGATAAGACTGAAGCATAAAGGATCATGGCGGAACTACATGAAGGTACCTTCGGAACACATTCCAGTGGACACACTATGGCAAAGAAAATCCTTCGGGCAGGGTATTTCTGGTCCACAATGGAAGCTGACTGCTACCAACATTCTCGGACATGTCACAAATGTCAGATCTATGCAGACAAAGTGCATATTCCTCCAGTTCCTCTGAATGTCTTAACGGCACCTTGGCCGTTTGCAATGTGGGGCATAGATATGATCGGTGAGATTAAACCTACAGCATCCAATGGGCATCACTTCATTCTGGTGGCGATTGACTACTTCACGAAATGGGTTGAAGCAGCTTCCTACGCTACGGTAACCAAGAATGTTGTGGCACGATTCATTTGGCATAACCTGATCTGTCGATACGGTGTCCCTGAAAGGATCATTACAGACAACGGTACCAATCTTAATAATAAGATGATCACTAAGCTCTGCGAGCAATTTAAGATACAGCACCATAACTCTTCTCCTTACCGGCCGAAGATGAATGGGGCTGTAGAAGCAGCAAATAAGAACATTAAGAAAATTGTGCAGAAGATGACAGTGACCTATAAAGATTGGCACGAGATGTTACCGTTCGCTCTACACGGGTACCGTACCTCAGCAAGGACGTCAACCGGGGCAACTCCTTTCTCCTTGATCTACGGTATGGAGGCAGTCTTATCGATCGAAATGCAGATACCTTCTCTCCGGATAATGAAGGATGCAGATCTGAGCGAAGATGATTGGATCCAGACACGACTTGATCAACTAAACCTTATCGACAAAAAAAGACTTGCTGCTATTTGTCATGGTCAGACGTACCAAAAACGGATGATCAGGGAATTTAACAAAAAGGTTAGACCACAAGAATATCAAGTTAGGGATCTGGTAATCAAACGCATCATCCTTCCTCAGAGTGATCCAAGGGGAAAATGGACCCCTACGTATGAAGGGCCATTTGTGGTTAAACATGTGTTCTCAGGAGGAGCCATGATTCTAACCAACATGGATGGTGACGACCTTCCTCACCCCGCCAATGCAGACATAGTAAAAAGATACTACGCATGAAAAAAAAAGACCCGCTAGGTTGACATACCTAGGCAAAAATTAGGGCTTCCCGGCGAACCAAAAGGTTTCGGGCAAAATGAAGGGATGAAATGAAAAAAATCTGTACACCCGGCAAGTCGAAAACCTGAAAAGGCGGCTTGGGCAAAAATGGGTATCCCGGTGGACTGAAAACCCGAAAGGGCGGTCCAGGGAAAAGTTAGGGATAAAGCGTAATACTATGTCTCATTGGATCACCTTGCATCCAGAATCCGGTATCTACATCAAGTTTAGACGACATTGATCAATCAGCTTCATCTTCGACTAGGTCATCAAGTGATGAGACGCTCAAGGATATAAAGGCGATAGCAGAGTTGGAGCCCAGTGGGATCATTCTTTTCACACAGCTATTTTATTTTCCCTTTGTACAAATTGTATAAACTCTTTTATTCGACGGCATTCTCTTACTAGGACGTCAGCCTCTTGTACATAAAACGCCTATTTACAGGCAATTCAAAAATCAATACAAAAATCACTTTTCAGCTACAAATTGCCTTTTGTTTTTCCTTTTTCTGTTTTGTTTTGCGAAGAACGTCCAAGGTTCAATTTGTGATATATGCATTGACACTAATTGCTAACTCATAAATATTTGCATACGAAACAAAGGATTAATTATAGGTAACATTAGAAACAGGGGCAATAAAGAGTTGTTTAAGCGATCTAGTTGCTCAGTCCATCAAGGTACCAAGGTAGGTTCAGCTGAAGAACATAACCAGATATCTTAATCCCCCAGAGAGTGAGCCAGCAAATCAAGGCACTCTCCCCAAGCAAAGCTATACTATCAGCCTTAAGGAAGTTGGGTACCCTCCAGCAGACCTCAACATTCCCCAGCACGATATACAGACATTCTTAACAAGCATCCCCGACAGTCTTGACCTAAAGATTGTTCCCCGGCGGTATACCAGACATTCAATGGAGTCACTTCCCCAATATAGTTTAAAATATCCCCAGGAGAGTCCAATCAAGATTTCCCCAGGAAAGGTGGAATCCATCTCCCCAAACAGTAAGCTTATCCCTAGTAGATTCTGGAAGCTTCTCCCCCGCAGAGCACGAACGCGTCTCCTGGCTTTATTCAAAGGTTATTTCCCTACCAGGATATAACTGGGTTATCCTCAGCCAAAAGCCACGGAAAGATCGTCCTCGGCGCAGTCTTCTTATCCCAGCGGAGTCTATCAAAACTCCCAACGTAACAACAGTATCCCCAGCGAAGTTACCATCAACATCCCAGCAAAGCATCTCTCTTCCCACAGAGTATTGTTCCCCAGCAAGATCGCTAGAGAATTTTCTCCCCGCAGAGTAATCCATTCGCCAAGTTTATGCCCCAACGGAGTTATCTTCTCCTACTAGGTATTCTTGCAAACTATCACCCCCAGCGGAAACAACAAAGCACTATTCTCCAACATCAGCCCAGGATATGACTTCCCGGCATCCGTCAAGGATTTATTTTCCTAGGACAAAAACATACGTTCATAAACATCACATTTCCATACATTATAGCATGCATATATGCATCATATCTTACAAATCTCATTTATGTTGAGAACATCATTGCTTGATCCATATCATGCATTGCATATGACTGACCTTTACCTTTCAGGAAAGATCCAGTTAAATTCTCAGCTACATTCCAAGACCTAGCCTGGTTCAGTTAAATCGACCCTAAGATTTTCCTGATTCTTATCCAGTCAAAGGCCTTCTCTGGTTCAGTCAGATCGACCCTAAGATCTCCCTGATTCTTATCCAGTTGAAGATTCCAAGACCTTGTCTGGTTCAGTTAAATCGACCCTAAGATTTTCCTGATTCTTATCCAGTCAAAGGCCTTCTCTGGTTCAGTCAGATCGACCCTAAGATCTCCCTGATTCTTATCCAGTTGAAGATTCCAAGACCTTGTCCGGTTCAGTTAAATCGACCCTAAGATTTTCCTGATTCTTATCCAGTCAAAGGTCTTCTCTGGTTCAGTCAGATCGACCCTAAGATCTCCCTGATTCTTATCCCAGTAGAAGACATCCAAGATTCTTTCAGTGTTCCTGTTGAGGTAGTAATCTCCCCCAGATTCTCCCAGCGTTCCTGTTGAGGTAGTAATCGCCCCAAGATTCTCTCAGCGTTCCTGTTGAGGTAGTAATCGTCCAAGGTTCTCTCAGCGTTCTTGTTGAAGTAGTAATCGTCCAAGGTTCTCTCACCGTCCCGTTGAGGTAGTAATCATCCCTGGTTCATTCATCACCATTTGAAGCTCTAGATTCAATTCCTGTAACCAGTCAGGGCACATCTATACAAAGAGTTTGAAGACCAGCTCCTGTAACAGGCCAGGTACTCATTTTCTTTTTTCAGGTACGCAAGTTCTCGCTAAGGAATCTCTTACGCGATCGACACCCATATGGCATCTATAAGCCCATCCACCTATCCATCACCTCTCAACATGGCATATATAAGCCCATCTTCCTATCCATCAATCTCCAAATGGCATCTGTAAGCCCATTCCCCACATCACTCTGCCAACATGTGAGCGCAAATTTCTGGGCACTCTAGTGTTCAATCATCTTCCACCTTCGGATTACGAAAGGCACGTCAGCCAATCTACATCCTCAGGTCTAAGAAGATTGAACAGGGGCAACTGTTGTACCCCAAAATTTGCCCTCCCATATTCTTCAAGATTTGCAAAGAGCATGCTTCACAATCTCTCAAGAGTTGCACAGTTCAAGGGCCTCCTAACAGTCAAAAATTAGGGTTTTGGTTCTGACAAAGAAGTTGAAGTTTCCAAGGGTCCAAACAAGTCCCACATGCCTACAAACATTGTCAAGTATCCTCGTGTCAAGTTTCAAGACTCACAGCACAAAATTGCACAGTCAAAGGCCCTAATTGCTCAACAGTCAACTGCAGGGGCAAAATGGTCATTTGACAGTCAAAAGTTCAAATTTTTGGTCAACATCTTATTTTGAAGCCACAAACATCATTGGATCAATTCTTGATCATGATTTTCAAGGCATGGCTCAAAAAGTCTTAAGATGCAAAAGTTTCCATATTTGGACAATTGAAAAGTCAACTGTAACTTGACCAAGGCATAACTTCCACATGGTTCATCAGAAAAATTCCATCCAAAGCTCATTTTGAAGAGAATGACATTGCCTACAACTCCTATTCACACTTCAAGTCCAAGAAATGCTCTCACAAAAAGTTATCAATCTCAACATTATAGGTCATTTTCAAAAGTCAACAAAAAGGCACTTTAAGTCAAAGATCATAACTTGAGATTGGTAAATCAAAATGACATGGGACCAAAGGCATTGGTTAGAGGACTTCAAGACCTTTCCAAAATGTCCAAGAACATGATTAAAGCTTAAAAATTGAGCAAGATATGCCTTGTGGAAGTTGGAAAATTTTTGGGAATTTTGAAAAGTCAACTTTGCTTCAAATGCCTCAAAATTGCTAATGGGCCACATTTTCTTCCAAGAATCATCATCCAAGAGCTATGCACGACCATTTGACCCAAAGGGGGTTTATTTCATCATTTTTTATTATTTATTTGAATTTTTATCACCATTAATTCATTTAATTAAATAAAATATGACAAAAATACTCAAGCATGCATTTTAAATCTTTTTATGCAGCTAATAGGTCTATCATAACTCCAAGATTTCGTGCACACTAAATTTGGAAAGATTTGGCCATGATTGATATCAAAAGGGCATGGAAAAGATTGAAAAAGATCCATGGAAATCAAATCTCAAAAACATTGAATGCAAAGGTTTTTGGTTGAAATTTCTACCCTAATTCATTCCTCACATAAGTAGAAACCAAAACCTAATGCTCAGAACCTTCAGGCTGCGCCCAAAACTCAGAACCAAACTTGCATCTTTTACCAAAAATTTCAAATCTGATTCCATAGCTAGAGCACTTTTCCAAGCAAGAGAACAATTCCATTACATTCCTGACGCCTCAAGGAAGCTTTCTGAATCAAAACCATAGTCTCTAACCTCAAGAATCGGTTAAACAAAGTTGCTTCTCTTTCAAAATTATGCATAATCGTGTTTGGATTTCTGGACGTTTTTCATACATTTAAACTGTTGTTTTATACTAACATGGACCCTCTGAGTCTATTGATACTATTTAATTGAATTATCATCGCCTATATGCAAACTTACCATGAGAGTTTTTTAGGGTTTCAGAGACCTTGAAATAGGGCTTTGTTCCTCTGGAAAAATTAGGCTATAAGACCGGTACCATGGAATTCATGACCTTCATACGAACACAACAACCACATCGCGCCCTTTTTATATGCTTGTATGTCCTAATCGCTATTTTCCAGTTTCAGGATTAGTGGGGGTTTAAAACCCCCGCTATTTGATTTTCGTTGCAGGTATAACATGGAGAAGAAGCATGCGTGTCCTGAGACTATTGGGCTATTCAAAATTGGCGCGCATATTTTTGGTTCAGACCATTAGCTTTTATTGTTTCTTATAATATTCCCATTCCATTAATCTTACAAACAAATGCACTTGGATGGTTGGTGGATGCGTTGTCCTTTGAACATTGAGACCTGGGTTCAATTCCCAGGTCCCCTCCCTTCTCAAATATTATTTTGCTTTCTATGTTTCCATGCAGCGTACCTTTCAGGGACCACCATACAGCTCTATTTCTGGGCACGCCATATGTCCACTGAGATCAATCCAAAAGCTAAGATATGAGTTCCATGGTGCACCTCAGTCCAGAGGTCTACACGTGACCATCAAAAGTCAACCAGGCCTCCTTCAAATGAGCCAAATTACTGCGCATACACCTCCTACTGGGCCAGAAAACCCCCTATGGTTTGCATTTTTCTTCCTTTTTTAATTCCTTTTTTTCTTTTGATTAATTATTTTATTTAATTCCATAAAAATAATTTTATAACACAAAAAATAACAAGAAAAATCAGAAAAGACAAAAAATAAAAATGTATTTTATTTAATAGTTCTTGTAAATAAATTTAATAATTAACTTAGTTTTAATTTTAGGTTTAATTTTAATGCTTTCTTAATAAATAAATAAAATATAAAAATTAGGGTTTCTAGCTTTTTATTCTTTTTTTAATAATTAAAATTTCCTCTTATTATTATCAATAATTAATTATCTTTGTAAATAAATTTATCATTAAATAATTAGGTTAAAACTAGGTATAACTTAAACATTTTTTTATAAATTAAAAATAGTTTAGAATTAGGGTTTTTAATTCCATTAATTTTCTTAATTTCATAAAGTACAAAAAATATCAAAAATAAGTCTTTTTCCTTTATTTAATTTAATTAATTTCATAATTTCAATTTAATTCTTTAAAAGGGTCCAACGCCCTCGCTTTCGATTATAATTTCGTTTCGCGCGCTTATTTTATTTCTTTTTTTTATAAATTTCATGTAATTACCCCAAAGCCTTGTAATAGATTAATTAGGATATTTATTTTTCCGCATTTTTATTTTATTCAAATCGGGTCTTGGATTAATTTGGCGATGTAGACCTGCGCCTTTGTAATAGCGTAAGACTTTTAATTCCGCATCTTTTAACTGTTAATAATTTGCATGAAAGAATGAATGCCAAAAATAAAAATAAAGCGTCGATCACCAATGCATGAACAAGACAAATATAATTGAAAATGACACACAAATCACACACCACCCCTAGGGTACGTCTCACTGTTGCCTTGCCCCTCGAAAAGTGGTCGTCGAGTAGAGGACGTTTTAGTAAGTCCTCATGTCCATGAACATGGCATAAGGGTAGCTTCTAAGGTGTCTTCCCGTTGCTCTGGTGACCACAATATCCCGAACCCTCGAATTGACCCGAACACCTCCAACGGTGGTGCTACCTACCTCTCAATGGTGGGATGGCACTACTTTAAGGACATTTACACAGACGAATTCCTTAGGGTAGGTAGACGACTCGTAGATACTTGCTCTAATTCAAAACAAAACAAATCAAAAACTCTTTTCACACCGACACTTTCAAAAAGCTTTCAAAAACAACTTTTCAAACACTCTTGAGGACTGATACAAGAGTCGATCTGAAACTTTCAAAGAAACTTTTTTTAAACCCACAGTTGAAAAGCAAACAAACAATTTTGAAAACACAAGAGAGCAAGTATCTAAGAGCCCATGGATAACCATGGATAGAAAGGGTGCTAACACCTTCCCTTTCTATAAATCTACCTCTCGAACCGAGAACTAATCTCAATAAGGAATTTTTCTGTGCTTTTGTCCTTTCCATTTGGAGAAAATAAAAGACGGTGGCGACTCTTGCTTCCGCGACATTTCGCGAACCAGCGTTAAACAGTCAGTTCCAGATCCACCGATCACAGTATGTCCACTAGAGTGAGTGCCAAAGGTACCATTATGCAGTTCATCCATGATCTGTTCAGCTTCAATCTTGTCCACACAATGGAGCAGAATGCAATCATGATTACACTTGTAAAGGATACCATTGCTCAGGAAGAACTTGACAGAGAATCTCCTCAAGAACTTTTTGTCGTTGACTGAAGCTCCTTCAGGATATTCTTGCGCCTCGAGATACGTTTTGACTTCGTGAAACCACGGTCGGTTCACTACTTCTTCGGTATTAATCTCGTGACAATGTGCAGGTTCGTCCGTCCGTTCAATGGTGATTTAGGGAGCCTCATTATCCCAGTTAAGTTTAAACATGGATGACATTGTAGCTAGAGCATCTGCTAGCTGATTTTCTTCTCGTGGGAAATGCTCGAAGGTAATCTGCTCGAAATGTGGTAACAATGTCAAGACATGTTCTTTGTAAGGGATGAGGTTTGGATGTTTAGTATCCCATTCTCCTTTGATCTGACTGATGACCAAAGTTGAGTCCCCAAATACAATCAAAGATTTGATTCCCAAGTCTATTGTAGCCTTGAGACTAAAGATGCAAGCTTCATACTCGACCATGTTGTTGGTACAGTGAAAGCAAAGTCTAGTAGTGAAAGGTGTATGGCAACCTTCTGGAGAGATAAGTACCGTGCCAATATCGTTGCCAAGTGCATTGGAAGCCCCGTCAAAGTATAGGGTCCATCGGGATCCTTGTTCAGGTCCGTCATATGGTCTAAAATCTTCAATGTTATCCAATGTCATGATGTCTTCGTCGGGGAAGTCAAACCTCATAGATTGGTAATCTTCGAAAGCCTGATGAGCCATATGGTCAGCTAGTACACTCCCCTTTATAGCTTTTTGGGTCGTGTATTGTATATCATATTCAGTCAGGATCATCTGCCATCTTGCTATTCTTCCAGATAGAGCAGGCTTCTCAAAGATATACTTGATCGAATCCATCTTAGAGATCAGCAAAGTGGTATGAGTTAACATGTACTGCCTTAGCCGGCGAGCAGCCCATACCAAAGCGCAACAAGTTTTCTCGAGCAGTGAGTATCGGGTCTCACAGTCGGTAAACTTTTTGCTAAGGTAATAAATGGCATGCTCTTTTCGGCCAGACTCGTCATGTTGGCCCAGTACGCACCCCATTGAATTCTCTAGGACGGTTAGATACATGATTAACGGCCTTCCTTCGACGGGTGGCATCAAGATAGGAGGTTCTAGAAAATACTCCTTGATTTTATCGAAAGCAATTTGACAGTCACCATTCCATTTAACTACTTGATCTTTCTTCAACAACTTGAAGATTGGTTCACAGGTAGATGTTAGGTGAGAAATGAACCTAGCAATGTAGTTTAGGCATCCCAAGAAACCTCTGACCTCCTTCTCAGTGCGAGGGGCGGGCATTTCTTGTATAGCTTTGACTTTGGCAGGATCAACCTCGATGCCTTTGTTGCTGACAATGAAACCGAAGAGTTTACTGGACCGGACCCCAAAGGTGCACTTGTTCGGGTTCAGTCTTAGCTTGTACTTCTTCAACCTGACAAACAGCTTTTGCAGATGGTCGAGGTGTTCTTCTTCTGTTTGTGATCGGGCTATCATGTCATCTACGTAGACCTCTATCTTATGATGTATCATATCATGAAACAAAGCTACCACGGCGCGTTGATAGGTTGCCCCGGTATTCTTCAGTCCAAATGGCATCACTTTGTATCAGAACGTACCCCACTGTGTAACAAAAGTAGTTTTCTCCATGTCTTCAGGGGCCATTTTGATCTGGTTATAGCCTGAGAATCCGTCCATGAAAGAAAATACCTTGTGCTGAGCTGTATTGTCAACCAAGATGTCAATGTGTGGTAGTGGAAAGTCATCTTTAGGGCTGGCCCTATTTAAGTCTCTGTAATCCACACACATTCTCACTTTGTCATCCTTCTTAGGCACGGGCACAATGTTAGCAACCCATTGTGGATAGGAAGTAACAACAAGAAATCCAGCATTGAACTGCTTCATAACTTCTGCTTTGATCTTTTCTGACATGTCGGGCCTCATGCGACAGACTTTTTGTTTAACTGGTGGACAATCTTCTCTTGTGGGTAGACGGTGTACCACAATGTCTGTATCGAGTCCTGGCATATCTTCGTAAGACCGGTCGAAGATCTCAACATATTCATTCAACAATTAAATTAGGCGCTCTTTGACACTTGGCTCTAGGTTGGCACCCACTCTGACTTCTTTTCTATCTTCCTCAGTACCTAAGTTGATTGTCTCTAACAGCTCCATGTGAGGTAGAATAGCCCTTTCTTCCTGTTGTAGCAGTCTAGCCAACTCTCCCGGCACCTCGCAGTCTTCCTCGCCTTCGTATTCGGCATGGTAGACCAGATCTTCAGAGTCACTGAAGGTCATAGCAGAATTGTTACCCATGGAATCCGGAATGGAAGGGTACCTGCATTTGTGAGTGTGGGTGTGTGTAAGGGATAACCACCTTTAAACAAATAAAATGTAAAAAGAAAAGACAATGAACACAAAATTTTATATGTGAAAATGTCCATGATTCATTAAAATGGCATATGAAGATGAAAAATCAAACCCTTACAAATGGACCTATGTGCCTCGGGTAAGGCACAAGGTTAAAAGTGTATGAATTGTTTGAGAATTATTACAAACCAACAGAAATGTTTGAAAGATAAATTACTGCGGTATGAAAGTAATCGGAACAAAGTCTTTTGCTTCCCAGCTGCACAGTCCTCCGTCAACCGTAGGGAAAATCCAGTCTTCCAAGTTGCTCTCCTCTTCACTATCCTCCAAAGCATTGAATCCATGATGGGTGATCTTCACTGGTGGCCCTCCAGCACGGGAGCGACACACAACCTTTTGACTAGCCAAAGTGAAACCCAAGCCGAATTTATTTGATTTGAAAGGAAAGTCGGGAAGCTGCCCCCAGTTTGTGCTTCCTCCTTCTTCAATCACAACTTTTGCATCTTTGAGAGACGACATCCGAGGCACAGGTCTGGTAATCATGAGTACAGAAGACACTGTCTTGGTCACTGCTATCTCTTGAGCTACCTCTTCAAAATGCTGAAAAGGGGTTTCGATGAATTCGCCATCCAATTCTACATAGCGGAAAGAATTTAGATAGCTTATCATGTATTCCTCTTCGCCATGAACAATTATAATTTTCCCCCGGACAGGGTACTTGAGCTCTTGATGCAGAGTGGAGGTGACAACTCCAGCATGGTGAATCCAAGGTCTTCCCAATATGCAAGAATAGGAAGGACGGATGTCCATCACATAGAATATGGAGTTGAAGGTTTCAGTTCCTACTTTAATCAGGATGTCCACCTCCCCGTGGACCATCCTTTTAGAACCATCAAAGGCTCTCACAATGATGTTGCTGGGTTTTAGGGTTAAGCCTTCACAATCCAGCCTATCCAAGGCTTTCTTCGGCAAGATGTTCAACGATGAACCAGTATCTACCAGTACGTGTGCTAGAGTAGTCCCTCTGCATTCCACCGAGACATGCAAAGCATCATTATGTTTTCTCCCTTTTGATGTTAAATCGGCATCGGAGAATCCTAGAACGTTGTCAGCGGTTAGGCTAGCTACACATTCCTGAAACTGATCCGTAGAGGTTTCCTGTGGCACACGGGCCGTCTTTAAAAATCTGATCAGAGCTTTAGCATGAGCTTCTGAACAAAGCAGCAGGGCCAACATAGAGATCTTTGAGGGGGTTTTCCCCAATTGTTCCACAACATCATAATCTCTTTTCTTGATTATTTTCAAAATCTCTTCCATTTCTTTTTGAGAGGTTTCAGGGATGATCAACGACTGAGCCCTCGTCCTGACGGGCTCTTCTTGGATCTCTTTCCCTCTATCCGCAGCAGCAGAGGGGACAACCACAAGAGTTACAACTTCTTCAATAATTGGAGTTCTCGTAGATATGTTGACCGGTACAGGGGTAACCTTATGAGCAGCTGAGGGTCCAAAGATTGCCTTTGGAGGGGCAATCTCCGGAGAGAAAATTCTTCCACTGCGGGTGATTTTGCTCGTTCCAGCAATGCTTCCAATGTCGAAAGTCTCTTCATCAGAACTCTCTCCAGTTGATTCAATTTTTTTAATACCGTGGTATTAGATTTCTCCACCATAGTTCCACGGTATTGATTTGTCAGACTTATACGGGACGGGCTCAGGTATGGTTATCTTCAAAGGTATAGTCTTCAGAGCGGATGTAATCTTAACAGGTCTTTTGGAGACCTTGGAAAGATTGGCGGATATGGTTATTATTGAAACATCATTGACAGGAGTCGGTGTAACAAGAGTCTTTTCAAAAAGGATTTCTTGGTTATCCATTAGGCGTTGGATGCCTAACTTCAACAATGGACAGTCGGTTGGTAAGGATGAACAAAGGCATCAATCTTCTTCACAACCTGGGAAAATCCCAGCCTTCAGCAAATTCAACTTGATTATCGGTAGCGGAGTCATCAAATCATCAATAGTAGCCACAAAAAGATACTCTTCAACAACATGGGCATTATGGCCATGCTTTGACATTGGAGCAGAGATTACGTTCGGCTTTTCAGGGGCGTCGAATTCAACTTCTTTAGCGGCTATCAAATCTTGAATCTTATTTTTGAGGGCCCAACAATTGTTGGTGTCGTGCCCCAGGCTATCTGTATGATAACAATAGGAATAGAAATAAGTCAGACCCCTTTAGACTTGTTCTCTTCCCCTTTTGCATGACTAAAACATAAATTCTCTTTCTTTGGCAAATTCATAAAATGCTCTAACCATACTTAAATATTTTCTCAATATAAAAATACTAACCAATCCAAATCTTTTTGCCTTCTGGCCTCTTTTCTTTGAAAACCTTTTTTCATATAAGAGCATGTTAATTCTTTTCTACCACAATGCGTGAGTCTCCAAAGGTTGAGCTGCGATAGAATGTGATATTAGCATTGTTCATAAAAAAACATACAACACATCAACATTTTTTAGATGAACTACAAGTTTCTTGATCTCTCATTACACGGAGAGGGTACGTAGGCACGAAGGTTCGCAACCGAAGCAGGCACGGCTAATAAAACCTTTATCTTTGTATATACACTTTGCAAACATGAATTTTTCCTTTAGCCTGTAAGCTTTAGATAGAAATACCCTTTAGATTAGAACATCAAGAGAGGATCCCGTGGAGTACCACAGACGTGAGGGGTGCTAATACCTTCCCCTTACGTATTTGAAAGGAACTCTCGACTATGGAATTCTATTTCCTACAACTAATGAAGGAAAAGAATGCAAGTTAGTAGGTTACACTGAATCAAGTTGGTATAGTGATGTTGAGGATCGAAAATCTATATCTAGATATATGTTTATGCTAGGTGGTGCATTAGTTGCTTGGAGTTTGAGAAAATAACCAGTAGTGGCACTATCATCGTATGAAGCAGAATACATAGCTACTTATCTTTGTGCTTGTCAAGCAATATGGATGGTGAATCTGGTCGAAGAGATCACGTGAAAGGTTCATGGAGCAATTATCATGAAGATCGACAACATGTTAGTTATCAATCTGATGAAGAATCTGATAACACATGTTCGAAGCAAGTACATCGAAATAAGATTCCATTCTCACAAAAAATATAAAGTAAATAAATTTCTATTTACACAAACTTATCACCAAACACTTTTGTGATTAAGTTACAATACACTTTGAACAATTTGAATAATAATAATTCTTAAAGTAATTCTAAGATGAAAGTTGATCTTTTTTTTTTATATATTATAACTCAATTATATAGACCTTAAGTGCTCAAAAAATTTGAATGAATTCTATAAATGATATGAAAATTAAGCATAAAATTTCATTATTAATTTGTAAGAAATTTGAAATTGTTTTAATTGATGTGACAGGAAAATCATTTGGGACATCTCTGGGCCCATCAGTAGGCAATTTGAGAATGTTTCTCAATTTCTAGATGTAATTATAAAGGGCAACCTAAGAGGGGATGGTGAATTAGGTTTTAATAATATTTCTTGTTTTTAAGAGATGGCTCTTCCCTTTTTATTTTTTTTCAGAATTAAGTGTATGAACTTTGAATAAAATGCAAAAAAAAAAAAGTGCAAGAAAGTAAAATATTCAAGAGATTTATCCAAGTTCCCCTTTCAAACTAAGGATACATATAGTTCTTTCACACATTGAAGGATTTTCCACTATGTTAGATCTTTGTACAAGCCTCGCATCAAGACCTCTCTTACAACCTTCTAACATAAACATCAAACTTTTGATGGACTTCTAATCAATCCAATTCAAAGATCCTTTTTCACAATCATCAAACACTATGATGATTCTCACAAACTTATTTACACAAACTTATCACCTTACACTTTTGTGATTAAGTCACAATACACTTTGAACAATTTGAATAATAATTATTCTTGAAGTAATTCTAAAAGAAAAAAAATGACATTCTCTTTCTATATATTACAATTCAATTATATAGATCTTAAGTGCTTAAAAAATTTGAATAAATTCTTTGAATGATATGAAATTTAAGCATAAAATTTCATTATTAAAATTTGTAAGAAACTTAAAATTGTTTGAATTGATGTGAAAGATTAATAAATGAAAGAGGTTATTTGAAAAGTAAAGTATTTTGCCTTAAATACATCATAAGAAACTTCTAGAAGTTGATGCAAAAGTTTTGACACATTTTCATGAAGTTTGCAATATTTTAAAATGACAATGGTTCATGAAAACACACAATTATGTATCATGTACAAGACTACTTAAATCGGTTAAACGGGTACCGTAGAACAATTTTCAAATTTCAAACAGTAACATAAATAAGCTAATTAAGGCGATTTTTAACGTCCACAATTTACCAAAAACAGAATAAATTCAAATTTAAATAGGGGTTCATATTACGTAAATTATGGAGGTTTTTGGAAGGTAGTTATGCCGAATTCATATGACATAATTTACAAAAATATATATATATATATATCTTTTTCGTTTTAAAAGACTTTACATGAAGTGTCTTGATGCATAAATATTTTAGAAATCTTAGAGATGAATGTATGAGAGTTTTTCCGAATATTTAAAGTTTATACATAATAAATTGCCATTGGACCTTATTTCATGATCAATTCCTTTTAATTTCTATAATATCCAAAGCTTGTGCATTATTGATTCTTGATTCCAAATTTATTCTTCTTTGATATTTTGTCTTTGATAAGCTTTTTGTCTTTATCAAAACTAAACTAAGGTAGATGATAAATATATTTTTCACAATCTCCCTTTTTGATAATGACCAAATATATTGATGGAAAGTTTTTTCTTGACACTTGATTTGCTCCCTCTATCTTGCATATCTCCCGCTATCTTGCATATCTTCCCCTTTATGTTGCAATTTATTTCTTTGTCTTTCGTATCTTGAAAAACAATCATCTTTCTTTCCCCTCCCCCTTTTTAACATTCTCAAAAAGAAAAAGAGTAAAATCAAAAAAATCATAATATAGGAAATAATACAACATATATAAAAATATTTATCTTCTTCATAATAATTTTATGTCAATAATGATATCAATGTTGATGTTCTTCAAATTATATTTAATCAAATGAAAGTTAATCTTACCATATCATATGGTCTTGTATCTTAAAAGACCAATCTTAATTTGACAAGATTTGCATTGATCTTCAAGTGTCTACAAAAATGATTAATAGTATTTTATAGGTACTTAATATTCTTTGAGCCTTCTTGGATGGGATCACTTTCTCACCCACACATACTCATCATAAGGAATGCCATAATTTTTTATGTAGCAAGAATTAGACTTGTGGTCTTTTGCATTACAATAAAAACAATTAAGTAGGTCTAAAAACATTATTCTTTTTATTGGCATAAAAGTTATTTCTATCATAATATCTTTTATGATGATTTATAACATGTACTTTCTTTGATTTCTTATTTTTGAATTTGCTAGTAGCCTATATAAAGATAGTTTGACTTGTACTAGGTTTATCAAAATTACAAAATCCAAGTCCGCATTTATTACTTGAATATATTTGACTACTTAACACATTTTTAAACAAAATCGATTTTTTTCATATTTCTTGATCACTAGGTTTAGTTAAACAATTTAGGAATCATGGTCTTAATATTTATTGCATGTAGAATTATTTACATTTTCTAATTCCACTTTTGTGTCATTAGCCACACTTTCTAGATTTAAAATATTTTTCTTTTGTTTTGAGAATTGTCTAGAAAGTTTCAAAAATTCTTCATGTAATTGATGAAAAACATTTTATAATTCATCATATGAAGGTCTATCATCAATTTTAGAATCACTAACCTTATGCTCTTCATCACTTGAAAGATGTGATGCCTTAAATGTCTTGTTTGCATGATCATTATCCGAAGATGCACTTATTTTATTGTTATCTCATGCTACACATGCTTTCTTTGTCTTTTTTCTTCTTGCTCTTGAATTTATTCTTCTTTTGAAGTACATGACATTCACTTTTGACGTGTCCTCTTATTCAATATTCAAAGTAAGTAACCTTCTTTCTTGGTGCTTCTTTTTGACTCATTTCCTTTGTTATTTCCTTTCTCAAGAATTTTTCGAATTTCTTGATTAGAGCATCATCTTCATCACTAGTGGATTTAGATTCATCCTCTTGATTAATATCATGGTCTTTGAATCTAATTTTCAATAAAATATTTTTGAATTCTTTTCTTGATCTTCATGCTTCTCCAATCTTTCAAGTTCTATTTCATGTTCTTGTAATGTACTGAACAATGTTGTAGAATACATTTTTTTAGGGACTTTTCTTTTTATGAGATTGATTTCATCTTAGGTTGACATGCCCTTGTTAAACATCTAAGGAACTTGATATTTAATTCATCATTTGTAAATATTTTTCCAAGAGCCATCAAGTGATTTGTAAATGATAGAGTCTCTTTTGTAAATCAAGAATTAATTTATAGAGTTGCATTCTAAACACTTCATATTCTTGTGACAAAGTGTTTAGTTTAAATCTTTTTACCTCTATCGTGTTTGTATGTATTATTTCTAGAGTATCCCAAATCTCTTATTTTTTTACAATGAGATATACGAAAAAAATCCATCCATACCTAGGGCTGATTGAAGCATGTTCTTAGCCTTCTTGTCAAATATCACTTTCTTTTTATCATCATTATTCCAAGAACTTTTTATCTTTGGTGTACCAACTCTATTAACAACACTCATGGAAATGAAAGAACCATTTTCAATAGCATTTCAAATACTATGACGATTCTCCCAAAAATAGAAAGTAAACCACTTTCAATTTACACAAACTTATCACTACACACTTTGGTGATTATGTCACAATACACTTTGAACAATTTAAATAAGAATAATTCTTGAAATAATTTCAAGATGAAAGTTGATCTTCTCTTTCTATATATTACAATTCAATTATATAGACCTCAAGTATTCATAAAGTTTGAATGAAATTCTTTGAATGATATATAAGTTATGCAAACAAATTCATTATTAAAATTTATGTGAAAAATTAATAAATTAAAGAGGTTATTTAAAAATTAATGTATTTTCCTTAAATACATCCCAAGAAATCTCTATGAATTGATGCAAGAGTTTAACACATTTTCATGAAGGTTTGCAATAGTTTAGAATAACAATGATTCATGAAAAGACACAATTATGTATTATGCACATGACTTTTTAAATCGATTAAACGAATACCTGATTTAAAAAGTGCAAAATAATTTTCAATTTCAAACAACAACAAAAATAAGCTAATTACGAAGCTTTTTAAAGTGTGATTATGCGGTTTTTAACTCCCGCAATTTACCAAAAATAGATTAAATTCAAATTTAAATATTGGTTAAAAATACGTAAATTATGGAGATTTCTGAAAAGTGATTATGGCAGATTCATAAGCCATAATTTACAAAAAAAAAATGTTTTTTTGTTTTAAAAGACTTTGCATGAAATTTCTCGTTGCATAAATGTTTTAGAAATCTTTGAGATGTATGTATGAGAGTTTTTATGAGCATCTAAGTTCATACATAAAGAATTTTCAATGTACTTTATTTCATGATCAATTCTTTTTTATTTCCATAATATCCAAAACTTGTTCTTCTTTGATATTTTTTCTTTGATAAGTTTTTATCTTCATCAAAAGTAAACTAAAATAGATGATGAACATCTTCTTCACATTCAATAGTTAATTTGTAGTTCTTATTAAACAAGTGAAATAAGAGATTACTAAAGCAGTGCCTCACATCCTCTACCCTCTTTTTGATCAATTTACATTTTATAGTGCTTAAAAACTCTAGAGTTATACGTTCATGAGTGGAGTCACTAGTGCAAAAATGACAATAGAATAATTAATATTATAGCTTTTTAATTAAAAAAGTGTGAAATCGTAAAATATAAAATATTTTAATATACGACACCTAATTTTAAGAAAATCAAGTATAAATTAAAGTTATGAAAAAAAAATTATTATAAACATTTGCTTGATTTTAGAAAAAATTGATGTGATATGTTAAATTGTTTTTTTTTTGTTTTTGTGCACTCTCCCTGAAAGAGAGGAAAATTCTCAAATTCAAATAAGAAGCCGAATCTCGACCATAAAATCCCTTACAACTCTCAATGTGATCAAGACTGAAAACCCATCAATCTCTCTAATGAAATTAGAGATTACTTTCCTCGATTCAATCCCTCTCTGAAATCAGAGATACACACGTAAAAGATCATTTACATCAAGTTAAGAGAGACTTGGCTCATGTTATAATGTTGGTATTATTATTGATTTCATTTTTAATGTCCCTGATGTCATTGATTGACACTACTCTCACATTAGAATGACTAGTTGTTCATAACCTTGATTGAAATCAAAGAAGTAACATTGCAACAACCTCTGAAGAATATAATACATCAGACCAACAATGAATAACTATGGTGGTGGAGTAAAGAAATTTATGTTAAAGGGACACTTTCAGACAACAATGTATACTTGTTTCATAGTTATGAATTTGTGGTCCCTTTTTCTGTCAATTTTGTGAAATTTCTTTTTACTAGGAAATTAATCAAATCAAATTTTGCTAAGGCTTAGATCCTTTGCAGCTGATATGATCAAATACCAATGGAAATATTTAATTTACTGATTGAGATATTAGTAGAGAGATTAATACTCTTAGCCATTAACTTCAATTGTTGATGTTGGATTGAACCTTCAATAGGAATATAGAGAACTTGAGTTCAAATTATCAAGGGTAAATCTTGGATGGTCTAATGTTGCAATTCTATTTTTCATAAAGTAATGGTGATGTATTATGATTGAGTTTTTTTTAACTTGTGTGTGATTAATTGTTATTCTTGAATACAATTTGTTTGGACGAATTTATATGTATGAAGCTTCTAGTGCAACAATATGGCGGTGGTTATGGATTTTTAGTTAACTCTAACTTAGTTTGATATGTCTTGGGTTTTTCATTATCGGGGTTATTATAATGTAAATTCATCATTTTGTTCTAACTAAAATCCTCTACAAATATATATGGATGACATCTAGTTGCGGTGGATTTTGACAGCTTATTTGTTTTGGTTTTCTAGAGACGTGATTCAAGAAGAAATATGATATGGATGGACCCTAAGAGAGGTGATTCAAAAAGAGATATAATATTGGATGGACCCTAAAAGTTGAGGTTGAGCGGAAATAATCAAATACAAGTAACTCCCCTGTATTGGAATATTGTGGTGAAGTGAGTTGTTCACAGGAAACACAACCAGTGAAGGAAGCACTAATTAGTCCCATTATTTTTAATAATAGTAGGTGTTAAATGAAAGATTTATACCGGTTTAACAACCAGTGTAAAATTTCCTTATTTACTATACCGGTAGCAACATGACCGGTAGAAAACAGGTGTTAAATGTTTTAAAAATGGGTGTTAAATCCCAATTTTGCACTAGTGAGTTTTCTCTCTACATAAATTCAAACAATCCAATAA
Source organism: Vicia faba (assembly GCA_948472305.1). Taxonomy (NCBI): domain Eukaryota; kingdom Viridiplantae; phylum Streptophyta; class Magnoliopsida; order Fabales; family Fabaceae; genus Vicia; species Vicia faba. Next base: position 1,452,503,776 of record OX451739.1, read on the forward strand.
GATTAAACATTCTATCAACCTAATTTTTTAGACCTAACATAAAAAGAGTATCTTCATATACATACCATGTTAGAGTTAACCTCCGCTGAGTCAGGATTAAGTATCTCTTTACTTGATCATCATTATTGAAAATAATGTCATGAGGGAAATGATTTAGATGATGTGCATGAGGAATTAAAAAAACTAACAAGTTTTTTTTTAATTCTTTATTCATAATTTATTGTTTGTAATTATTTCTAAGTGCTTTTATATGTGTGTCGACAGCTGTTATACTAACAAGTATTATTATTTTAATTTATAGGTATTCAACGACCAGACACCAAAAGATGTATATTCACATTTACTTCCTTTTAATTAATGAGACAAGTGCACATTAATTTTTTCTATTAGTTATTTTCTTGTTTGATGTAATAATATATGAAATATGTGTCATTTTGGTTTTGATGTTATAATGTATCGTTTTGGTTCATAATATGTGTCATTTTGGTTTTGGTTCATAAATTTTGTATATTTTATTGCTATTTCAGTTTATGTTTATATTTATATTTTGTTTTAAAAAAATACAGATTATAATGAAAAATATGTAAAATTGAAAAAACGTATATTTAAAAAAAAAATGTATTTTTCTATGGTTGAATCTCCCAACAAAGGGAAAAGTGATTCCCTCAACCTATCATCTAGGGTTAAAGGCAAAACAGTGGTGGAAAATTTAAAATTTTACCTCGTTTAGTATTCCAATAATAAGAAAAAGTTAGTATAACATGCCATTTCAAAAATGTCAAAATGTTATTGTGATTCAAACTCATAACTAAATAATTTTTCACCTTGGCCAATATTACATAAAAAATAGTGGACTATCCAATTTTACACCCCGGCCAATAGCCTAGGGGAACAAAATAATGCATTTTCTATAACATCATTTGTTATCTCGGAATCTCATCTGAAAAAAAAAAATCTCAATCGAGGTTGTTTACCTTTGATTTTGGTAAACAATGTTGGTCTCTTAACAAAAAGTATACTGGCGAGATCGACCAGGGAATCTCAATACAGTGCTTTAGTTTTCGAGTGTTTTCACAAAGTGTGTTCAGAAGGATTCGTTTGACTAATGTCAAACGAGTTTATAAGCAATCAAGAAAGCCTTGTAAAATAAAACAAAATATGTTTTAAACTGTAAATATAAATGACATAACATCGAAAATAGTTGAAAATAGGTTGATTCAAACATACATTGCCCTAGATTGACTCATTTCACTCGTTCCCTTAGGTACTCTGAGTGACTAGCATATAGGAATGTGAAAGTTTGAACCTCTAACATTATGCACTAAGTGCTTTATTTATAATACACAAAATAACTACTTTCCAGGGGGCTTCGCTTCTTTGTATGCCATGTGTGTCTTGTAACTTCCTTCCATGAACCCACGTTCTCCATCCATAACACCTTGATTTTCTAGTTATGCACTCTTTGGGCTTTTTAATATTCCTAGGCCCAATCTATTCCTCATGAGGCCTATTTCTAGTAGACTGTGTCCACAAGCTCAATTGACTACTTAAGAAATCTCTCTCAGTCGACTGCTTCTATAGTCGACTTCTCATAATTCAAAGTATCCAAAGAACCTTTTTGGCTTTTTGTTGGATTTAAATCTTTGTGAAAAATCGTAGCCAACAAATTTTCCCCCAAAATATCATTTTCGACTGAAAGAGCAGAAACTGACATTTTAATCCTTTTCTCTTAGTGTGAAGTGATGTCATCATAATCATGACCTTTTCCCTCAAACGTTACATCTGCGATCATTTAACACTCGACTGAGGTAATAAATGACTCTTTCGATCCCATTCTCATCTTCTTGGGCTAGCATGCTTCCCAGTGTCCACTCTAACGCTGTAATGTAAAGTTTCATGCCTTTGTTTCTGTTTGGGGATGCTAACAATGTAGGCTTCACCAAATAATCTTTCAAACGATCGAATTCCTCTTGGTGTTCTTTTTCCCACTTGAACTCAGACTCTTGGCTAGTTTTAACAAAGAGGAAAACGCCAGAGTTTTCCGCTCATGTTTGACACAAATCGTCTCAAGAAATTTATCTTTCCCAACAAAGATTGGAGCTCTTTCTTCATTCTTGGTGCTTTTGTACTCAAAATCGCTTTGGTTTTGTTCTGATTAATCTCTATACCTTTCTTATGTAGTATAAAACCTAGAAAATCTCATGGTTGTCCTGATGAATCTTATCTTCAACAACCGTTTGATCTCTGTTACAACACTTCTGGCGCGAACCTCTTTGGCATTTGTTTGACTGGTCACTTTCCTGGATTTATGGGTAGTCTAATTTCTACCACCTCCCTACTCAAACCAGATATCTCATTGTAATCCCATGCAAAGTAGTCTTTAAATTCTTTAAGCAGTTCGATTACTTGATCTCTTATCTTGTTGTCGATCTTGGTGCTGATATATGTAATTCTCCTAACCGTGCCATCACCCAGGTTGACTTCCTCCAATGGATCTTGTGCTTTCATCTTCAAAATATTATCTCTTGGGTCTTTTTCAAACTCTAAAGGCTCTTCTTCATATATGTAGTCAAGCCTCTGCCTTTCTAAAGCTGTTGTTTGGCTTGGTTCTCCAAGCTTTTCCACCATAATGGCTTCAGGCGCCATATTTGAAACATTTACAGCGTCTAAGGCCGAATTTATCCTGTTTTCGGCCATATAGGCCAAAATCCTTGCCAGGGCATTTGACTCAGGCATCATCATGAGTTTTCTCTTCCCACTCTGTGGGTTCAATCTCCCCTTCTGTAGGTGGATATATATCTAGATTTTCTTGGTCTCAAATGAAACCATGAGTGGGGTATAAGGTTAGAAACTTGATTTCATCTGGATGTGACTTGAATACTGCATCTTTAGGATCGCACGGAGATATGTTAGTTAATGCTTTGTCAAAATTCTTCCTATTGACCGCATTCCATCTTGACACCTCCATATGGATAAGCATTGATGCAAATTTGATGGTACTGCCTCAATGCCATGTATCCACTCAAGTCCTAGCAACAAATTATAGTTCGCTTTGGATGCAATCACCATAAACAATATTGGCCTTGAAGTCGAGCCAACTGACAAATTCACTTGAATCACACTTAGTATGTGACTTGTTTTTTCTTCATAGTTCGATAAAATCATATTATGTGGTTTGAAGTCACTGTCGAACTTGTCAATCCTTTTCAGCAATGATTGTGGCATTAAGTTTACAGCAGCACAACCATCAACGAACATTTTGTTCACAAGGAAACCATCAACTTTAGCCCTTATAAACAAAAGCTTGAGATGATACATCATATCAGATATAGGCTTCTCAAACATTGCATGTTGTTTTTCCACCACCCCTGTTATTCATGACATAGTAGTATAGAGGTTTCTGGCCCGCTGATTCTTCGCACATGGATTCTTCTTCATCTCCAGATGCTTCTGACGCGAAACCATACTCATTATAAAGGACCAACACAATATTACAGTGAATAATCAATCCATCTTCTGAGCTATCTTCAAATTCTTCAGATAGTTCAATGTCTATGTTGTCATTAGGATTTTCAACTTTTGTTGATGGCATATTCACAACCGGCATCGATAACCTCTCTTTTACTTTTCGACAATGCATTTCTTTCTGAACACTCTCACCCTTTGATGGAGCTACTTTTGATGTCGCTTCCCTTGCAGCTTTTTTGTTTCTTTGAAACCTTCTCCACTGAGTCTTCGCCGTAGGATTTTTCCCTTTGTATGTGGGAGGAACATGATACTTCTTTGAGGTGATCCCAGCTTTAACAAATTAGGAAGAACTTGATCCCTTCTACACCATTTCCCACTTAAGACTCAAGCCTGGACCTTTCTTCACTACCTTCTAATTTTGGTTTTCCCCTTGGATAGAAAGGACGAACCCAATTATTGTTAGGAACATCAGTTGGTACCACAAAGGTCCTTTGATACGAAAACATAAGTTTTCCTTGTAGAACTTAGACGTTGTATGACCCCTTCGCATGGTCGAACACCACCTTTGGAATTTTCTATTGAGGGTGTTTCTTCTTCAACGCCTCAATTTTCTTTACAGCATTTTCATCATAGACCACGTTACAATTTGGGCATAACATAGACCTGGAATTACCCAACTTGCATCTATTCAGGAAATCCACCAATTCCTCTTCAGGTTTGGGAAACATAACCTTCATCAATTCGGAAACTGTTTCTTCAAACAATTCTTCATTCTTGGTTTCACAATCCATTTTTTCCTTGTCGACCCTCAGGCTCTTCAGCAATATCAAGTACCATTACATCCTGTGGCTTATACAAATTTCCTTTGCCACTTTTGAGACCCTTAATAGTATCAACTGCTGCAGTTACCATTGGATCAGTGATCACAACTTGTTCTTCCTCAAAACCATTAGTAGTCTTGATTTTCACTACTACCAATGATTTGATAATGTTAGCCTGTTCGCCTTGGAGACCATCAGTAGCCTCGATCATCAGCACTTACAATGGCTTGACAAAGTGTGCATCAGCATCATGTAAAGGATCTGAGTCGACCTTCATGGAGATTTTTGGTTTTTCACCAAATTTCAACCAACCATCTTTCAGAGCCTTCTGAATCAAATACCTAAAAAGAAAACATTTATAAGTATTATGACCCAAAAAATTATGATACTTGCAGAAACCTCTTTTTTTTTTCTGTTCTAATGGTGGATTTTTACTGCTTGGAGGCACTATAATCTGACCATCTGAAACTAAAACATCAAATATTTCATCATATTTTGACACATAAAAATTATATGTTTTAGTATTAGATTTATCATTTTTTGGTTCTTCAACCATATTTCATTTTGAAGGTCTTATAGGTTTACATGAATATGGAGGTTCAACTTTAAATTCAGCCACGTTAATTTAGCCTTCTTCCATGCATTCATCTTCAGACTCTATAGAATAATCTTATATGTCTACATAGGCCACTTTACCTTTTCTATGATCCATTGACACTCTAGCTTTCTCTGTTTTCAAACGTTCGACATATCAAACCTTATCAGCTAGTTGAGACATATCTGCAATAAATTGAGGATCAAACTTCTTCCTAATGGAATAATCTAAGTCCCAGCGACCATTTCGACCAGCTTGTGTTCAGGAACTCTAGTAAAGCATCTAGACTTTAGGACCCTACACCTATTCAAATAACCCTCCATTGACTCAGACGACCTCCTCTTGATTAAGGATAACTCTTTCAAACTTATCTTATGCTGACCAGCATAAAATTGCTCATTAAATATACCCTCAAGTTATTCCCAAGTGCGTATAGAATTTGGAGTCAATGTTATAAACCAAGTAAAATCATTTTTGGTCAATGAATTAGGAAAATATCTTAATTTTAACCCCTCATTATTGGCGATATCGCCAGCTTCTATTTCGTACCTAGTGATGTGTTCAATGGTCGATTCATTAGCATCACCAGCAAACTTGGTAAATTTTGGCACCTTACATCCCCTAGGTAATTCTGCCTGTCCAATATAATCAGGCAAGGGCGATGAATAATTAGGACTCTGAAGGTCAACATTTACCCCATATCGTGTTAATACTTCTTCTACTACATTTAATATGTTTACGCCCAACAATGGCATTTCTTAACACTCGATCAACATCTTGGTTCTTCCTAACTATGACCGTCCTAGGCTCGTACTGTTCAACAAATTCTTCATCTTCATAAGTGGGTTCTTCCACTCTTAGAGGTCTAAAAGGACGCTCATTTTTGCCTCCCTCTAGTTCTTCAGAAACCCTTAACGGCTTGTGGCGCATTTGAGGTTGTTAGATCCCTAATGAGTAGATCAATCTGCCTATTTGGTCAACTACGGGATTAAAGACAATTCCCATTTATAGAGTTAAGATGTTTACTAACTCTAAATTACTCTCATCCATCTGTTGCCTGAAAGCCATGACAGACGTAGTATTCAAAGATGGTGTCGACTTAGGGACATAGCCAACACCACCTGCTCGACCACCTGGGGCATAACTACCTTGGTTTCTAGTGGCCACTGTGTTTTCTATATATATGGACGGTTTCGATTGTAACCCAACCATCATGAAATAAGGCATACCATACTGGTAAGGGACAAATGGTGACCTTTGACCCCTTGGAAAGAGTGGTCGATTTGGGTTAAATGGTGATATCTCATGCATAGGCTCTGTCATTGTGACTGTTGTCACTGAACCATGAATAGTGGTCAATCTCATATGAGATAAAATCGTTGTGCATTGAGTTGTGCCGCTCAGTGGTATGACGTCCACATTTTGTGTAGAAATTTGCATGTTTGTAGTGTTTGTGTTAGAGCATGGCATTTTAGACTTCGACAACTGATTACCACTTCTTAAATTCATACACACACGAACTGAACTACAAGTGAATTTGTAAAACCACACACAAATATGAAATTATTAGCATTATCCCACCAGGTGTGCCAATTTGTTTACCTTTGATTTTGGTAAACAATGCTGGTCTCTTAACAGAAAATTTACTGGCGAGATCGACCAGGGAATCTTTGTACAGTGCTTCAGTTTTCGAGTATTTTCACAAAGTGTGTTCAGAAGGATTCGTTTGAATAATGTTAAACGAGTTTATAAGCAATAAAGCAAGACTTGTAAAATAAAACAAAAAAGGTTATAAACTGTAAATATAAATGATATAACATCGAAAATAGTTGAAAATAGGTTAATTCAAACGTACATTGTCCTAGCTTGATTCATTTCGCTCGTTCGCTTGGATACTTTGAGTGACTAGCGTATAGAAATGTGAAAGTTTGAACCTTTAACACTATGCACTAAATGCTTTATTTATAATACACAAAAATAACTACTTTCTAGCGGGCTTCGCTTCCTTGTATGCCATGTGTGTCTCGTAACTTCTCTCCATGAACCCACGTTCTCCATTCATGTTTTCGAACCCACATTCTCCATCCATAACACCTTTTTTGCTAGTTATGCACTCTTTGGGCTTTTTAACGTTCCTGGGCCAAATCAATTCCTCATGAGGCCTCTTTTTGATCGACTGTGTCCACAAGCCCAATTGACTACTTATGAAATCTCTCCCGGTCGACTGTTTCTGTAGTCGACTTCTTATAATTCAAAGTAGACAAAGAATCTTTTGGCTTTTGGTTGGATTTTAATCTTTGTGAAAAATCCTAGCAAACAGAGGTAAAATGATATTTTGTAGTAATGAATTTCCTTTTAAATTTTTTTAATATTTTAAATTTTTTTATTAAAATCATTTTAAAAAAGAAAAAGAAAAAAATATCTTTTTAAACCTAAAATTGTTGAGAATATAATTCTTTGTGTCGAAGCAGGTTGCTCGATAGAAACAAGGTAGTATCAAAATAGCCAAGTGTGTGTTAAAGTTGTGTAGTTGTCGAAATATCGAAGTAGTGTAACTCAACAGGAATTTCGACTTAGGCATATTTTGTAATGTTAGCAAAATTATGTTATTTTGTAGTTTGCTTAGAGAGCAAGCAAACTCAAAATCTATAAATAGAGAGTAAACTCTATTATTGTAATACATAGAAACATACTTGCAGTTGCAAAGAAATAAAGTTTCAGGTTTTGAGAAGCAGAGAGAAGCTCTGCAAAAAAATTCTTCTTCCTTTTGTTTAAACCCCAATTCCCTTTCTTCTCCAATTTCGTCTTTTCTTTCTTCTTCCATTAACAATTGTGCAACAAAATCATCTTGCAATCAAGGTTGGTTGATTCACTCGAGTAAAGAGTGAAGAACAAGAGAGAATTTGATCGGTTGATTGAATCTAATTCATCAAGATTGATTCATAAGTTTTAATATAATTCCAACAAAAACAAACAAACTCAAACTCATACAACTCTAGAAAATGATTAACTTCAGTATTTTTTTACAACTCTATAAATTAAGTTCTTAATTAATTTTTTAATTTTCTTATGGGAAATCCATTAATAAACGGCTGCAATTGTGTAAAGGTTTTCACAATTTTGAACGATACAAATGTTACAATAGTGATTATAATCGTCGTAATGTGAATTAACCATAATTTATTCTTTAATATAAAAAACAATCAAATCCACAATATCGATTCAATTCCAATATAACATTACATGCTATAACAACTATTCAATGTGTTTATGATACAAAATAAAACTGGTAGTCCAGTGGATAGGACACTCCTTGCTATAAAGGAAAGAGTGTGATTTCAATTCCCATCTTTAACAAATTTTTGAGACCTCATATTCATATTAACTAAAAAAAATTAATATAAAATAAATTAATATATATAAAATAAAATACCAACGTTGCATTAATAATAATAAAATAAAAAACAAAATTTTGAGACCTCATATTCATATTAACTAAAAAAAATTAATATAAAATAAAATACCGTTGCATTAATAAAAATAAAATAAAAAATCACTTGACTCTGTCTATTATTTTATGTTACTAAATCTGCCAATACTACACTTAAAAGACACGATAATTCACGATTATTTTCGTACAAGAATGAATTTGAGATATATTTCACCTAATGGAAAATCATTTTAGTATCTTACTCTTCATCCATTCTTCTCCAAACCTAAAAGTTAAGACAACAACTCACTCACCATTGTTTATCTAGCAATTACGCATCTTGTCCACAGGCACCACACACGGACACAAATATCCGTGGTGAGCTTTTGAATTCCGTAAGATTCCAAGACACTGAAAATGTTGTTACATGCATGTAAATGCATGTACCATGGTTAAATTTTCAGAACAAACAAACTAGATTACTACATGACATTAACTTCCTTTTGTTCTTGTGTTGTTTCCAAAGCACGAAAAGCTAAATTAGATTAAAAAACGGTTATTATAAATTAAAGGTAAGCATGTAGGGTACATAGCAAAAGTCCAAAACACAGCCTTTTGGAGTTATTGACGTGTAGGTTTCCGAATTGTTCATTTCACTGTTTTGGAGTTTCTTATATGGACAAAAATAGATCATGCATAAATGTTACTCATGCCATTATTACACATCCACCACTCCTTATAATTCCTCATTAACCTTTAATTAAACATGGTTACTCAAAATTCAAAACTAATTAACCCTTTACATTCATCATGCATGATGTTAATAACATATCCAACTAAAATGGTGTTTAATGACGACTTTATCTTGATTTGTTTTTCTTTCATTCAAGCAAATGGAAGTGTGCAAGTAACTTAGATTAATAATTAAGTCACGATATCATGAACTTAATTACAAAGTTAATTTTCATCAACCACACGTAACAAACACACTTTAATTCTTTTATAGGAAATGCTTTTTAGTGATATGTCTTTTTGACACTTTTGCATAATTTACACGCGGGGCTTTACTAATACACTTTTTTTTATTAGAGTTTGAAGGAAAAAACAAATGAAGATTTTTAAAAAAGAGGAAGGATAGAGTAAAAAGAATTTAAGTGTTTTAATTGAGCAAATTTTAGAGAATTTAGTCTATGTTGAACTTAAGTCATATCATTTTTTATATAAATTTTTTTAGTTATTTTTAAAGTCTATTAAATTAAAAATATCAAACCACAATTCATAAAATATATATATATGTATTCAAAATATTTTTGTATTTTCATTATTAATATACTAGATTTTCTATTTTGAATTAATTTATAAACATGTTAACTTATTCAATAATTTAAATTTATTATTGTGGAAATATATTTAAAATTTTTTACTATTTTCCTATTTTAAAATATCAAGTGATACCTTTTTTTTTTTTTCGTTTTTCAACACTAACAAATGGCATTGTTGAAAAGTGACATAACCGTAGAGACGACGACAAATCAAATCAATAGTGGCAGTGCAGATCGGGTCTCTGTTGGCTCTATAGAGTTATTAGTTTTTATATATGTGACTCTCTATTACTTTTCAAGCAAGAGACGTTGGAAATGAAGTTCATGGCATATTAATTGAAAAACAATTATAGGCTAAGTAATAGAAGAGAGAACACTTTCTTCTCTCTCATGTACTAAGAAAACCCTCTGCCACTCATCACTCTTCCTCTTCCAAAAATCCAAAGTTTTGATTTATCATGTAGTTAAGCTGCTTGATGGTGTGATGATGTCTTTCGTCTGCACCACTATTTTACCTTTAGGGTTGCCTCGATAGTTCTTAGAAACTCCGCCCTGTTATGATGGATTGGTCACCCTATTTGCGGCGGTTTGGTTCTGACAAACATTTGATTTCTAATCATCATTGATTCCGATTTTGATTTCGTGGGTGGTGGTGGGCCTTCCTTTTGATTTCTAATTCATTTCATATTTGTTGAGATCTATAATTATTAAAACGCTCAAGATTGACGCTACCCTAACAACAATTTTGTTTTGTTTCATAACCTTATGGCCATGGTTGTCCTTTGTTATAATCCACTGTGCTCTGAGTTTGTTTAGCTTGAAATTCTATCAAGAGATATTTAGAGAGATAAATAAATGAATTTTTAGAACTTATTGTTTTAAGAATTAGATGATTTTAAAAATTATTTTAGAGGATTGAACGTCATCATAAACATTTTAAGTTGATGTAATTCATATATTAAAAAGAAAAATATATTAAAAATATTTGAAAAGAATACCGGTTATGCAAGATATATATATATATATATATATATATATATATATATATATATATATATATATATATATATATATATATATATATATATATATATATATATATATATATATATATATATATATATATATATATATATATATATATATATATATATATATATATATATATATATATAAAGAGTATTGAATTCCTTAACTTTAAAAAAAATTCCGCTAACTTTGGCTTATATTTCACTCTAATTTATAAAGCTACTTTTATTTAGTATAATTTAATTAGGATAAAGTAAGTTTTCAGTTGAGATTTGAGATTATGTCAGAAGTTAACTACTCCCCCAATTGATAAAAAAAACTACTTCCCCAATTCATATTTTATGTAAATAAAATAAATAATCTATGAATATCCAGTGGAAAAAAAAACCAATATATATTTTCAAATTTTTTAAACATATATAACTTGTTTTGAAATAAAAGTACAATGCCAAAACTACCAAAAATGTATTTAATAATTTGTAAATAGTTATATTTAAGATCTAACTCAATTTTACAAGTTAATAAGATATGAAAATTGTTGTCATTTATAAACATATATATGAATATATGTTCAGTTCACATAATATTATTATTACTATAGAGTTTTTTTGTGAATAGAATTTATATTTAGCAACACAATTACACTTGAAAATATACAAAATTACACTGTAACAATGCTGGAGATAGAGGAGAAGAAATAACATATATCTGAAGGTGAGGAAGTGTTTGATTAATTAAAATTAAAAATAAAAATTAAAAATAAAAATTAGACGACTTACTATATATATAGATAGAGTCCTATATATACCGTTTCATTGATTTGGTGTGTGAAGATGATGAAGTTGAAGAAAATGTTGATAAATTAGGCAGTAAGTCGCTTGAATTGGTGTGAAGGTGTTGCAGGTTTGGCGCGCAGAAGAAAGATAGAAGCTAGATCGTCTGGTACACCTTGGAAGAATTTCATCCCTTGAGATTGAGAAGACGCAACTGGTAACCGTCGTCGTTTCCTTGGAGGTGGTGGACAAACCAAATTGAAGGAGCTTCTGGAAGGTGATGACGGTGGTGTCCGGTAGCTGTAATCTTCATCATCCATTCTTCTTTCTAGATCTGATACTTCTTCTTCTAAGTGTTGATTCAATGTTGTAGTAGTAGTATTTGTAGCTGTAGCAGAAACGTTGCTTTGTTTGATTGGCGTAATTGATCGAAATTCTTCCAACATTTCCAGACCCATTGGATGGTTTGAGATGATGATTATGATATTTTTGGTGGGAGGGAGGTATATAAGAAGGCGTGAAGAGGAAGAGATTAATAAATTGAGAAGGTAACGTAATGATGATGGGAGGTGGTTGTGAAAGAGAAGAGATATAGATATAGCATGAGAGATAAGAAAACCAATCAATGTGGGGTATAGATGGTGGGATTCATAAATACCAATACCAATTTTTATTTTTATTTATTAATAACACATAAATCATTTAAATTAATAATTCCTATATTTACTTCCTATAAATCTCTATTTCTTTTTCAATATATCTTAACTCCACAATTTTTATCTCCATATATTAAATTGGATCTCAACACTAGAGTTTAAATTTCATCTCTCATTATTGTATATGCATTTTCAGTGATTGTTACCATTTTTTATCATATAAAATGTTCTATTATAAAAGTATAATGAAATTGAAGATAGGATATTGAAATGATGATAGACTTAAACTTCAAATATGAAGGAGGATTATGACTCAAACGTTTAAGTTAGTGTCTAAGAGAGAAGATGAAATGAAATTTGAATTTAAAATTATTTATTTAAAATTTTTTACATGTTTCATTTATATATAATAAAATAATTATAATATATTATTCTCTAAACATTTGATATATTTTCTCGTCGTTTTTGGATCATCTGTACTCTTTTTTAAGATAGTTTTTCTATATTGTTGATAATTCAGATGAATCATTATTATATTAGATGGTCGGTTGTTGGTCATTCTAGTCTGCTTGAAATATAAAAAAAAAACAATTTTTTTCTTTAAAAAGGCTTCTTTTGAGTAAATACTTCAAAGTAATGGTGTTTGTGGTGCAGATTATATTAATTTTGAAAAATAAAATTACAAATATTTTGAATTTAGATCATTTATAAAAAAAAAAATCATTAATGTTATTGCAAAAATAATTATAGTATTATTTTGATCAGAATGTATTCAATATACCAGCTAAAATTTGAAAAATAGTTAGAGATGTATTGTTCTTAAGAAAAACAATTAAAATTAAATTGATGACAAGTCAAGTGTTTTAAAAAAAAAGATAAGCAATCTAATTATCTTTCTCTTAAAATGAAAAAAGAAAGTACATTTGAGAAAATTGTTAAAAAAGACAAGATCGATACATATGTAGTAAAAGCAATGTAAAAAGAAGCAAAACAAATGTTGGTGGTGTGATTGTATAACTTGTATTGTATTGTACATGTACTTATATGAAAGTGAGTGTTACAAAGCTATGAAGACATGCAATGCAGCAGCATAGCCTTCATCTGACATAAGCCGCAAAATTCGCTTCTCTTCTAATTTCGGCCCCCACTTTGCTTCCTTGTTTCTCTTTAATTAACCATTTTCTTAATTATGTTTATTTTTCAAAAAGTTCTTTGATATTCTTAAATGTTTTTGAGTATCAATATTATATAAATAAACATAATTTTAAATTAAATTAATTTTTTATTAAAAGAAGTAATGAAAACAAAGTCAATGGGTAGCACTAAACTAACATCTCTTAAGATTTAAATAGTTGATACACAATAGTTATAAAAAATATTTTTAAAAATAGTTGATATTCTCTCCAACACCTCTCTAACGCCTTTTTCTTTTTAATTTAAATATTTAAATATATTCGAGTAATTACACCCATTTTTTACATTAAATACTATTTATCATATTTATATGGTTAATAATGTTTTTCAAATAAAATATATGTTTATGAACTGTCAAAATATTATTATAATAATATTTTTTTTAAAAAAATAAATAATTTTTTTTATTTTTTTAATAATAAAATAAATTTGGTTAATAAAATATATAAAAAATAATTAATAAAGTGATGAAGTTGGTTAATAAACGTATAGATATCAAAAATAATTTTTAGTAATAAAATAAAGTTGGTTAATAAAATATAAAATATTGGTTAATTAAGTTATGAAGTTGGTTAATAAACACTCAGATATTAAAGATGATTTTTAGTAATAAAATAAAATTGGTTAACGAAGTAGAACATGTTAATTAATGAAATTATAAAATTGACTAATAAATATTTATATTTTAAAATTAATAGTAGTAAATAAAATTAGTTAATGAAATATAAAATATTAATTAATGAAATTATGAAATTGATTAATGACAAAATTTTATATTGATATCTCTTAATCTATACAAATTAAAAATATATTTTTAAATAAATAAATATTATTATAATAATATTTTACTATTTATAAATATATTTTTTATTTAAAAAATATTATTCACTATATAAATACGGTGAATAATATTTACTGTTTAATTAAAATATTATATTAAAATAAAATTCAATAATAATAACATAAACATAAATTAAAACATCAGTGAAACACAAATAAGATGATGAGTGAGATAAATTAATTTTTTTATTATATTAAATCACGCACCCACATTTTCATCAAATATCTTAAAGCAAATAAAGATTGCACATATAGCATTAATAAATTTAAGTGGAGTATTTTGATCTTATTTGATAGATTGTAAATATAGAAAATCAATTTTGTTTCATAGATTTATCGTACATTTTCAATTAAAGAAATAGTACGATATTTCTTGTGTACTTCTATCTCTTCAAACAAATAGACTATTAAAAAATGGTGAATTTGAATGCAAAGATTTGATATTCAAGCATCATTATTTTAAAATTTGGAATTTAAATAGAGAAGAGAGCTTCAACTTACACAAAGAAAAGAGCTTAACCTTTGAAAAGATTTGTTATAAACAATTTATCTTAATATTATGTATAAATAATGTAATATTTATTAAAAAAAAAAGAATTATTCACCTTGGTTTTAATCTAAAACCGAGGTGATAGTTTAAAGGAGATGATAATTTACCTCGATTTTATAGTTAAATTGAAGGATATAATAATAATATTTTACTATAAAAACACTTGTTAAACAAATTTTATCCTAATCCTTAATAATATGAAGCCTCCCAAAGAGAGGGAATATTTACCACCGCTACAACATATCTCTGGGATGGATTGCAGGTGAAGAAAATAAAAATTCTCATTGGCCCTAGAAACAGATCTCTAGCATCTTACATGAGACCTCTAACATCTAAATCTTGATATCCTCGGAGATTTGTTGCATACAATTTATTTTTAATATTTTTTCTAAACAATGTAATTAAAAACATAAAATGTGCATTCACCTTGGTGATTTGTTATGGCCGAGGTGATAGTTAAGCGTTTTTCTATATTATATACATCGGCCTTAATAAATATTTGTCTTCTATTTAATGACTATCAATGCTCAAGATGTTGTCATTAGTGATTTGCATAAAATCTAAGGGATATCCATTATAAAAGCATGTTGAATATTGAAAAATCTAACCTAAATAAAACATATGAAGCGCTTGAAACCTAAGGACGCTTGAAAAAATTCTCTATAATGGAGTACAAGAGCAGAAAAAAATTGGGTTCAAGGTTTGTTTTCTTAAATATTTATTCGAACCGAAAATGATTTGATTTTTTATATTAATTATCTTACCCTTTTTTTCATCAGAAACAATTGCATGTAAGATACAACAGAAGATCTTCCCCAAGATTCAATAATTTGAAGATCTAAAGTCAAAATATTGAGGGAATTTGATTTTTATCTAGATCTCTAGGGAATTAGGGAATTTGAATTTTATTTTAATTTTAATATTTTGTGTAAACAATGTAATATTGGGTAAACAATGCAACAACTTAAAAAATAACAATAACCATACCCCTCGTTTTTTTAATAAACTGAGATCAAAGATACGCTAGTTTTGGAAAATAATAAAAATGCAGCTGCTGCAGTTCAAATCCATGTGCATATAACTATACACATTGGTTTTTTAATCATCAAGGTGTTAAGTGGAACCTTTTCACGATGCGCTTGGTTACCTCGCTACTTTAGCTGAGGTAAAACGCATTTGCGTCCGAGGTTAAATACATTATTTATTATAGTGATCAGAAGGAGATTCTGAACAAGTCCAGATGCCACAAAGATCAGAAAAATATCAAGGAGATTCACAGAGTTTGACATGTTGCAAGATACTAAAGTAGACTATGAGGGAGAAGTCGTTCAATATACTATGTTTGTAGACTCTGAACCAATTAGTGTTGAAGAAGCTCTCAAGAATAAAGTGTGGTTGAAGGCCATGATAGAAGAACTTGAGGCTATAGAAAGAAACAAAACTTGGGAGTTAACTATGCTTCCAAAGGAGAAGAAATCCATCAGCGCCATATGAATTTTCAAGATAAATTTAAAGTCAGATGGATCAATGGCAAATACAAAGCAAGGTTAGTAGCTAGAGAATTTCTATAGAAATCTGGACTAAATTACTTTGAGGTGTTTGCGCCTGTAGCTAGTCATGAAACAATTAGATTGGTGATTGTTATGGTTGCTAATAGAAATTGATCTCTGATTCATCTGGATGTGAAATCTGCATTTCTGAACGGTCTGTTACAAGAAGAGATATACCTATTACAACCTCCTAGATTTGTGAAAAAGAATAAAAAGGGATAGTGTACAGATTACATAAAGCGATGTATGGACTGAAACAAGCTTCTAGAGCTTGTAATTTGAAAATTGATTCATTTTTCAAGCTTCAAGGGTTCATAAAGTGTGACATGGAGTATGGCGTTTATGTGCAACATACTTTTGGAAGAAATATGATTCTAGTGTGTCTCTATGTTGATGACATATTACTAATAGGGATTTGTACAAAAGAGATAGTAAAGTTCAAGAAGGTGTTGATGAATGAGTTTTAGATGACTGATATGAGAAATATGGTATACTTTCTAGGGATAAAGATTCTGTACTCTGAGAAGAGTATAATTTTGCATTAGCTGAAGTATGAACTTGAGCTTCTAAAGAGGTTTGAGCTAACAAATTGAAAGGCTGCTATCACACCTACTAAGATGAATCACGAGTTAGATTCTTATGCTAAGGGTGATAATGTAGATGCTACAACTTTTAAATATTGTGTTTGCTCATTGAGGTATCTATGTAATACCAGACCTGACATTTGTTATGCAGTTATAATGGTGAGTAGGTTTATAAACAAGTCAAAGTGGTCACATTACCTAGCTGCTGTTAGGATTCTGAGGTACATTAAAGGAACTATGAGGTATGGAGTGTTGTTCCCTTCTGGTGTTAAATCTGATTCAGAGCTGATATGCTATTCAGACTCTTGTTGGTGTGGAAATAGAGTTGACAAAAGAAGTACTTCTAATAATTTTTTCAAGTATCCGGGAAGTCCCATTTCTTGGTGCTCCAAAAAGTAACTTGTGGTTGCATTGTAAACTTGTGAAGTTGAATACATTACAAGTGCTTTGTCTATGTGACAAGCTATTTGGCTGATGAATCTATTGCAGGATCTGAAGATCAAAGTTAGCAAGCATGTAAAGTTAATGATTGACAATACATTAGCTATAAGCCTTATCCAAGAATCTAATATTGCATGGAAGAAGCAAACACATTGACACGAAGTTCCATTATCTGAGAAGTCAAGTCCAGAATGGAGTGCTAGAAGTTGCACACTATAGCATTCAGAAGCAACTTACAGATGCTCTGACTAAAGCTATCAAGAATGAACACTTTATCCTCTTAAGGGATGGAATTGGTGTTGTAGAGTTTAATTAGATGAATATGAATTAAGGGATTGTGTTAGAAGTAATTCATATATTCAGAAGTTATTGTTAGAGTCTGAAACTTATGAGTCTATTAGTCAAAAGCAACCGCTTCTGAGGGTGTTAGCCAGAATTTGTAAGTTTTTGAGACTATTTATTTAGATGTTTTCTAGAAGCTACTCTTAACTGTTAGCTTAGCTATTAAGCATACTTTTGTTTGTGCCTACATGACAGTTTATTTTGTGTATATAAACAAGTTTGTAGCTAGGGTTTTTGTAAGAAAGTTAGTAAGATTTTTGTAATAATGTTTATTTCTAAAAAAATTTGTTACAATTGTTTTCTCTTTTCTTTTTCTCTCTCTTCTTCCATCTTCGTCTTCATCTTCAACCTAGTGCACCAACAGTTTTAAGTTAGGTAGTTTGAACCTACGACATTCCATTTTCACCATTATCGATTGAGTTGAATTAACAAGACTATATATAATTACGAGTTAATTAGTTTCGTTTCAAGTTAGCTAAGATTTATTAGTTGGTCTTGATGACTATATAATATGTTCATATATTCATCGTAAGATGCATCTTATCATTGAATCTATATTGTTCATACATAGTGCTGTAGCCAAAAACTTGTCCTCCCATGTTTTCCAAGATTTTTTCTTATATGGGTGGTCACAAGCACTTGATTAAAGAAAAATAAAATTTTGAAGATGAAGAAGGTGTCTTTCGATTGGAATCTTAACAGGCTTCGATTGAGCACCTAATCTCCTCCAAGCTTGCTTCAAATTTCCATGCTTCGGTTGAAGCCTTGGCCTTTTGCTTGTTTGTTGTATACAAGCTTCGACTAGGCATGTGTTTCCTTTGAAACAGCCTCCTTCGATTCAAAAGGGAAGGGCCTCATGTTGGTGCTCCTTCGATTCAGAATTTAGTAGCTTCCTACTGGTTTCTTTTAATTCAGAGGACGTTGGTTTCTTACTGGTTTCTTTTGATTCAAAAGGTGTTTCAATGGCCTTCTGCAGCTTTCCTTCGATTCATAAGACAAGTGTATTCTCTACACTTGCCTCCAATTCACAAGGCAAGAACTTTCTTCATGCCAGCAGACACAAAGCAATGGCCTCCTGCATACGTCCTTCGAATGCACCATTGGCTTTACATGCTTGTTTGATTCACAATGTAATGGTGTCTGCAGCAATTGAGCAAGGGCCTCTACAGGTTTGTCTTGATGACTACCTGCGTGCAAGATTTATTCCTGCTTCGACTGGGCAGTATCTCCCTTGGAAAGTTTGTTTGGCCCATTCGAAGGAATGGCAAGTGATGCATTGTGGTCCCTTCAAAAGAGCACACACATTGGTTCAAAACGAAGGATACACATATTGCTCGCCAAAACGAAAGAGAGATATGCAAACATGTTGGTTGGCCCAAAACCCTACATATTGCCATACTCAAGTTTCCTGCACGAGAATTTTGAAGGAAGCTTCGATTAGCCTGGAAAGAGTTTTTTGTTGGGGCTCAATCGAAGAGTCCCTAAGGATGAAATTTGAGCCATTCAAAGGACACACCTTGGTGGCCCATTCGAAGAGGGAACAAAGCATACATATGAAAGAAACTCAAAAGTCCATTCGAAGGAGGCAACCAAAGGCCCATTCGAAGGGTACACAAAAGGTCCATTCAAAAGACCCAGTCGAAGGAGGCAACTTGAGGCCAATTGAAGGGCATTGACTAAATGTATTCGAAAGAAGGAAGCATGTCCAGGTTCATTCAAATTCAAAAAGAGACAAGTTTCCATGACTTTGGCAAAGTTACAAAACATCATTTATGGCTTTGAAAACACTTGTTTATGGCTGCTTAAACCTTTGTTATCTTGTCTCCTCCATCCCCTCTATATAAAGAACACACTAGCCATATCAAAGCAGGCTAGACACAATTAGAGAGAGGGTCACACGAAATTGCAAACACATTCTTGGAGGTCTCATGAAACTTTTCCAATCATCACCAGCCCCTAAGCAAGCACACGTCCAGAAGTTCCAAATCGAAGCAACCCTTAAACAAAGGTACCCATGCCCAAAGCCACAAATTCATACATGTTGCACCCTAAAATTTACCCTCTTGATTTAGGCTTATGTTTCATCATGAACATCATAGTGCATTGCATTCATACATTGTGATAGGATCAAAGTACTTTGGTTATCAAGTTTTCCTCAAGCTTTGAAGGTTGATTGCATTGACAAGTTGCTTAAGTAGAATCTTGTCATCTAAACCTCTGGATATTTCAAGCTCAAAGATTATGGCATATCTCAAGACATTTTATACATCTCTTTGGATCATCAGAGGATTTGGAGTTTGTGTTTGGTTACAAGGAGAATCACTCTTTGGATTCACCAGTCAAGTTAGGGTTTTGTTTGAGCAAGGCTATTGGCCAATGTACAAGTCTTGATTTAGGGAGTTATAACATATTTTTGGTATCTAAGAGGTCTTTGCATAAGGAATTGATCATGATGCCCAAAGGATTTGAAGTTTTGAAGATGATTCATCAGTCTCCTGAGGTGTTGACCAAAACTAGGGTTTGAGTTTTTATCAGGTTTCCTTGAGAATTTTAAAGTAAAACTTTGTACATGGCCTCTATATATTTGGAAGATCATAAGTTTGAAGTTTTGATCATCAATTTTGAAGGGAAATGGACCAATTGATTCAGAAGGGCAAAATGGTCATTTTGGTCAAAGTCAGTCAAAGTCAAGGTTGACCAAGTGAACCTTTGGCCAACCATCAATTCAAGGACTACCCTCAGCATGGGATCCTTTGTTTCTTTCCTTCATTCCGTCACCTGGCATAAGCTCGAAGCTAATTCAAGAAAGACCTGTCTGAAAGCGTGAAAGTCGTAAGAGTCATAGCAGAGTTGGGACTCGATGGATATTCACATTCACATTGCCATTTGTAAACACTTGTTTGCTTTGATGCCTTTTTCGCAGGCTGATTTCTCAAAATCAATAGAATATCTTCTTTCAAGTATACGCATACTTTTCTTTTTTCCCTTTTTACTATTTTGTTTGCAAAAACGTCAAATATTTTTTATAAGCATGAGCATAAAAACTTTGTGGACCTTACACGGATATGGTAATTTAAGTCATGGTTAGTTGATCGTTTGAAATGCGGATAACAAACACAACTACTACTGCGTAAGGGGCATGTTTGTTTCTCTGTTTGATGGACTTCTCTTTCACTTTGTTGGCATTTTGCCTTGCCGTTTTGTTTCACAGCTCCGGGCTGTTGGTAGAGATCATGGGTCAGGATAATGTCAAGTTTATGGCAGGTCAGCGAGATCGGCGAACCTAGTTGGAGATATTTCTTCCCCATAATGGCTTTTATTACGTTTATTTTCCGCACTTTCATGTGTTATCTTGATTGATTTGATTTAGCATTGTCTACATATAGGATTTTGTTTATAGCTGAATGTCAGTCTTGATGCGTTGAATATTTTTGCCTTGAAGAAATTGTTTCATTTTACTAAATCCATATAGTATCACTCTTTAATCGTTTTTCGGGCATTTTGATACCAATTGTGCCAATTCTTTTTCTTAGCCAAGAGTTTGGAGGAAGGAGTTTAGCTAAAAAACAGTGACCGTAATGGTATGCTTTTAGGTAGAACCCTGTTGACGATGTACAGACATTGTTTCAATCCCCAAACACTGGAGATATAAGGAAGTTAAACCCTTGTTAACCCCTCTGAGCCTTCGAAGTAGGAGTTTCCTTTCTGTTCAAAAAAAAACTTTTTTTTAACCAGGGGCAGGGTAGATGTTCAGCTGATTTGCCCAAGCATTCCAATTTCAGAAGGAATGTCCCCTCTCAGGATCATCACATTTTATCTTTTGCATCATGAGATCAGGGAAAATGTCAAAACCATGATTTTCATTTCCTCACAAAATCCAGAGGTCAAGATCGAATAGATATAATAATGGTTATCCCTTGCCGACCAAGGAATGAGGCATTTGTTTTCTTCAAAAAAGAGAGAAAGAATGAAAAAGTTCAAAGACTTAAGGTCACATTGACTTGTTCAAAGCGGAAAGCATGAATAAGAAAGAAACAAAAGGCCCCGCTAAGTCGAAACTTGAAAACAAGTCGCTTAGGCAAAAGTTAGGGAATCCCGCTGGACTCCCAAAATGGAAATTCAAAAGATTTTGTCTAGGAAAAAGTTAGGGAAAAGAGAGCATAAAAGGTCGAAAATAAAATTGTTCAATAAAATTTTCATCAAAAAAAAAAAGAAGAAGAACAATAATATCAAAAACAAAAGCAACAAAAGTGACAATCATGTTGGAGAATTTGTCGTGATCACTCAACCATTATAAATCCTTTTGAAAGATGAATGCTTGTGATAAGTCAACCGAACTTAGGACAGGAGAATATCACGAAGGGGGTGGGCACCAAATAACTTGAGCCTTGAAAACTTTTTTCAAAAGAACCTCGAAACAGGCCACGTTACAACCTCTAAAAGTCCTAACTGAAACTATGGTTTAACTCGAAAGCATACTGCAACAGGATAACATTTCCTAAACTCCCCAAATATGTGTGTTGCACATCCGTGTTGGTATCTTATCACCCGCATCTTGACTCATTTTTCAAAAAAGGAAGAAAAGTTTTGAATTTTTTTGCGCTCTAGCCAGTGATTTATTCACAACAGAGATGCGACACTTTGTTAAGGTTTTCAACTTCAAAGCTTAAATAATCATCGCATCAGGTCTGTCATTCTAAAAAAAAAACATTTTCCTGTATGCAAAACAACTGTTTGACATCAAAAAAAGTTTACACATTGAACACCTGTAAAGATCTTAATGATTGTCAAGAGGGGAATGTTTGGCTTTCTTCTATTTTGACAGAGCTCATGTATGATTAGGACTCTGCTTATCCCCTGCGAAGTTTCTTACCCCCAGTGAAGTTTCACTTCCGCAGCAAAGGTTTATTGCTCCAGGGATTTTCTTTCAAAGAAAAAAACTTCATTTTAAGACTTCAAGTTTGGATATGTCGCCCATCCCCAGTGGAGTCATTAAGTAGGAACCCACATTCTGAAGAAGTTTCAACTCCCAAATGGAATTGCCAACAGAGATACCTCGCCATGACCTCTCGTTTCCCAGCCGATTTGCTGACTGGGGCATCTTTATGTTAAGATCTTTCCTTATCCCCAGTAAGGTCGATACTGTGTGACTATCCGCATGATCCATCCATTGGTTGCATTCCAAGAAATCTCCCTCCAGCAAAAATCTTCAACAGAGTTCTATCTCCCCGGTGAAGTCCCGCTTCTTCAGCGGAGCTTTGTTCCCTCCAGCAAAGGTTTTCCACCCCTCATATCAGGTTTGTTTGTCTTGATATCATCCTCAGGCACGGCCATGTGCTGTCCTTCCCAGAGATTACAGCCTTGCCATGATCTTCTCCCTCGATGTCTAATCTTCTCCAGAAGCTACAATGTTGATCTGATCTTCTCTAGGAGTTTGTAATTTATTTTTCAGCCTATCTTAATGTTTGGGCCCATTCCTACTGATTGCTCAGATGTTATTCCCCGCGAAGTTCCAACTCTTCAAGGGTTCATCTCTAGCGGTTCCTCATATCTTCTTTTCTATAGCAGATTTTGCAATTTATTTTTGCAAGTCTGGTCAGATTCTGACTTCTTGGTTATTAGCTTCTCAATTGGCCATTCTCCAGTGAAACTGTTAAACATGCATCATTACATTGCATCTGCCAAAACGCGTAGCATTTCCATTATATGGAGCATTGCGCTATATAAAAAGAATTCAAACATGCATCAGAACATAAGCCATTATTATTTCCGTCATCCCCAGTGATTTGCTAATACTTCGAATTTAATCCACAACAAGGTCTTCGTCCTCATTTTCCACCCCATACCAATATTCTTCTGACGTCAATCTTTTGTTTGAGTGTCTACTCTTGACTATAGTCCATTTTCGCCCTGGCGCGGTCTTCTCGGGTTCAGTCTTCACTACCCTCTCCGGTTCATTCCAATGTCTATTGATGCACCTTTCGAATACTAGTTTCGTTCTGATATTCACTTTCAGCAGGTTTTTAGGTGTACGCCTTAATCTCCTTGCTTTGGGTTGAGCTCATAGTTTCGTCTCCTCACCTTGTGCATGAAATCCGGTTTTGTCCTGGTACTCATCTAGTTTAGTCTCGCCCAACTAGTTATTGAGTCGAGTTTTGTCTCATTTTTGCTTTCATACCTTGGACCCTTTGACGGTTGTGATACGGTGGTAGAACTGACTGTTTTTTGGAATGCTGGTTTGCATTTTGTGTTTGTGTTCGCAAAATGTCGCGGTAAGCAAGAGTCGCAACCGTCTTTTATTTTATCCAACAAGGAAAGGGAAAAAGCACAGAAAAATTCCCTTTTTTGAGATATTTCTGAGTACGGGGGGTGAATTATAGAAAGGGAAGGTATTAGCACCCTTTCTATCCGTAGTTATCTACGGGCTCTTAGGTACTTGCTCATTGTTTTCAAAATTGTTTTCTTTGTGTTTGTGGGCTTTGAAAAGTTTTTGTTTTAACTTCGATTTAACTCTTGCTTCTGTCTTCAAGAGTGTAATGAAGTGTTTTTGAAGACTTGTTTGTAAAAGAGTTTAAGTGTGAAAAATTTGTTTTGGATTGAGCAAGTACTTAAGAGCTAATCTACCTACTAGAAAAAGGAATCGTTCTATGTTTGTTTCCTTTAGACAATGCTATCCCACTATTAGTGAGTAGGTAGCACCGTCGTTGGAGTTTAAGGTTCAATTCTAAAGAGGGACATACAGTCACTAAAGCAACGTTAGGACGTCTTAGTGGTGACCCTAATGTCTTAGATCATTTATTCGAGGCAACAATATCCGAGGCAACCTTTCTGAGGCAACTATGATCTTTTAGACAAGAGGACGACCTCTAAAACAACCTATACTCAATGAACGTTTACGAAGGCAACCAAGTGGGAGTGTACCCTAGGAGTGCGCATGTGCGAGTGTGTTGGTTTCAGTTATTTATCTTTGCACATGTTTAGGGTGATCTAACTGTTTTAAGATTAAACATTCATTCTTGTCATGCAAGCCCTATTATCAAACATCTAAAAGTTGAATATTTGCAGAAATTAAAGTGTGGAATTTAAACTAAACTATTACAAGGCTTCGGGTATTTACATAGCCAAAAACAAACCCTTTGAATTTTAAAAGCGGTAAAAATAAATAAATGTCCTAATTTAATTATTACAAACCGGGAGCAGATATAATAATTGGATAAAAAATAAAACGCGCGAGAAAATTAGATCGAATGTGAGAACTAGGGTTTTGACCCTCTTAATTAAAAAAGAATGTTTTTGTTGTTTTTAATTTTTTTTAGAAAAGAAATTAAGTCTTAAAATTAAATGCTAAATTAATTAGTTAATTAAATTAATAAATAAAAAATGATTAAATGACATATTTTGGAGTTTTTGTTATTTTAGGTAAAAAATAAATACAATCAAGCTAGTAATAAAACCTATTGATTCTAATTAATTTTAAATATTTACAAAAATAAATTAAAGTTATCTAATTAATCAACCTAATTTAATTAATTAATTTATTGCTAAAAATAATATTCTAATTTTAATCGAACACGAAAATATTTTTTTGGTGATTTTTAAAGAAAATAATTAATTTATTGGTTCGTAAATAAATAAACAAAATAAATAAATGAAATAAAATAAAATATAAAGAAGGATAAAGATGTTGTGCCTGAAATTAGGGTGTCAATAGCAAGAATTCTGGGCCCAAATGGAGGCCCATGCTGACTTTCTGGATCCTGTATGGCACGTTTGACCTGGCTTATGGTGTGCTTGCAATGGTGACCACTAGATCTGGCCATCTGGCCATCTGGCACGTGGATGATGAGGGTGTACGATGGACACTTGGCTTGCACATGCATTGGATTACCTGTAATAATAATGAAAAATAGCAAATGCTGGAGGCAGGGATGGAACCCCTGACCTCTAGCCTCTAACGCCTTGAGAACCTGCGTGGCAACCACTGTGCTGTTTTGTTTTGATTGTTCATAAAACACACAATAATGATAACATATGAAAAAATAGTTAATGGATAATTGTAACAAAAAAACGCGTCAGATTTGAATAGGCCTATGGGGGAGTGACACGCAGTCGTCCCCTTTCTCTCTCCGTGGCTAAAAACCCGTTTACTTATACCTATGGACGAACGTCCTTCGCTACAAGCCTTGCTCGTTCCAAAATATTCTACAGGTAATATAAACGACCACCAAGGCCATGGTTAGAACCGTCTCCTTCTTTTGAACACAGTGGTACCCATTACCAAGGCCAATTGTCCAGTGCGATTAGGGACCAGAACAGGCTTGTTCTTGATAGCTTTAGGTTCCTGAGAGTGCCAGGAAACGATTGGAATCAATAGCAAGCCTTGAGGATGACTCTAAGTGGGATTTCGATCTCACACTTTTCTCTTGATTTTTCCAATTCTGTTCTTGCTCTCATGCCTGCTTCTAACCCGTTTCTAGGTCTGCCTCGCCTCTTTATGTATCAAACAATGCATTAGGGTTGATCATTGTGTCCAAATCCTTCTCTTTCAATGCTCTTTGATTTGATTTGATTTGCTTTTAAGATCTTTCCAAACATGGCTTTTTTCAATCTTTTTGTGCACTCTAGCCTTGATGCGAATTTTGAATGGTGCTAGCTGTTCAATGAAGCCTGAAACAAACACAAAATCCCTTGTTATCAATGTTTTGGATTTTTATTTGATTTAATTTTATTTAAATTGAATTAATTCAAATAAAAACCAAATTAAATAATAAAAATAAGATATGGGCAAGTGGAAAAGGCTAGAGCACGTGGGCTATGTTGCCAACTTAAAACAAGTGAAAAAGATTGGGCCCACTTCGCAAAATTTGAAGTTTTAGGGATAGTTGACTTTTGGCAATTTTGCAAAAAGGCCAACTTCAACAATGCATAACTCCATCAATTTTGACTCTTTGTAGGTGTTATTGGACTTTTTAGAAATCTTGAGATGTCCTCTAAGCAACCCTTTTGGTTTCATCTCATTTTGATGTTCCATGCTCATGTATGAAGCTTTGACAAAAAAGGTGTTTTTGTTGACTTTTCAAAATGACCTATAATGTCCAAGTTCATAACTTCTTGTGAGTGCATAGTTTGAACTTGGGAGATGAAGATGGATTGTAAGGAATTTCATTATCTTAAAAATGAGCTTTGGATGGGTCATTTATCATAAAGTATGAGAAAGTTATGTTTGGTCAAAGTTAGGTTGACTTTTCCCGCAAAACCCTAATTTAGCAACTTTTGAGTCTTGATGAATTATGAGCAATCCTTGATGAATCATGATCAACCCTTGATAAAATGATGAAATATACTTTAAAATGAAGATGTTGACCAAAAATCTTGAAGTTTGACTGTATGTGGGTCACAATTGACTTTTGCCCTAGCACAATCGATTTTTGGACCTTTGAGCAATTGACTGAGAAAATTTCCTCTGCAAGGCTTGAAACTTGACATGGATGATCTTGAGAACATATTAGGACAATGTTAGGAATTTGGGACCACTTGGACTCAAGTATCTTAATGCAACATGAAACCCTAATTTGAGGTAGACTACCTTATGAGAGAGCTTGTCTGGACAACCCTTGGACTACGTTGAGCAACTTGAGGATCTTTCTTGTAATGTTTTGAGAAATATGGGAGGGCAAATTTTGGGGTACAACAGCTTCCCTTGTTCAATCTTCTTAAACCTGAGGATGCAGATTGGCTTTCGTGCCTTTCGTAATCCGAAGGTGGAAGTTGATTGAACACTAGAGTGCCCAGAAATTTGCACTCGCATGAAGTGGTAATTGTCTTGTGATGTCGGGAATGAGCTTATAGATGCCATTTGGAAATTGATGACGAGGGGATAGGCTTAAAGATGCCATCTGAAGAGTGTCGATCGCATAAGAGATTACTTAGCGAGAGCTTGTATACCTGTTGTTGAGGAAGATTCCGCTGGGGAAGTTTGATCTTGTTGAGAATAGAAATTTAGGAGCTTCGGCGTCCGTTATTCTGCTGGTGAGTCGTCTCTGTTGATATTTAGGAACTTCGATCGTCCGTACTCAACCGAGGAGTCATCTCTGCTGATATTTAGGAACTTCGATTGTCCGTACTCAACCGAGGAATCATCTCTACTGATATTTAGGAACTTCGATCGTCCGTACTCGACTGAGGAATCATCTCTGCTGATTTAGGAACTTCGATCGTCTGTACTCAACTGAGGAATCATCTTTGTTGATATTTAGGAAACTCGTCCGTAATTCAAATGAGGAAACATCTCTACTAAGATTTAGGAATTCGTCTGTAATTCAACTAAGGAAACATCTCTGTCAAGATTTAGGATCTTGTCCGTAATTCAACTGAGGAAACATCTTTGTTGAGATTTAGGACCTTCGACCGCCCGTATTTAATGGAGGAAACATCTCTGCTGATATTTAGGAACTTTGATCATCCGTACTCAACGGAGGAAACATCTCTGCTGATATTTAGGAACTTCGATCGTCCGTACTCAATGGAGGAAACATCTCTGCTGATATTTAGGAACTTCGATCGTCCGTACTCAACTCAGGAATCATCTCTGCTGAGATTTAGGAACTCGTCCGGAATTCAACTGAGGAAATATTTTTGTCGAGATTTAGGAACTCACCCGTAATTCAACTAGGGAAACATCTCTACTGAGATTTAGGAACTCGCCCGTAATTCAATTGAGGAAACATCTCTACTGAGATTTAGGAACTCGCCCGTAATTCAACTGAGGAAACATCTCTGCTGAGATTTAGGAACTCGTCCGTAATTCAACTGAGGAAATATTTTTGCTGAGATTTAGGAACTCGTCCGTAATTCAACTGAGGAAACATCTCTGCTGAGAATTAGGAACTCATCCGTAATTCAACTGAGGGAACTTCTCTGCTGAGATTTAGGAGCTCGTCCGTAATTCAACTGAGGAAACATCTCTGCTGAGATTTAGGAACTCATCCGTAATTCAACTGAGGTAACTTCTCTGTTGAGATTTAGGAACTCGTCCGTAATTCAACTGAGGGAACTTCTCTACTGAGATTTAGGACCTCACCCGTAATTCATCTGAGGGAACTTCTCTGCTGAGATTTAGGAGCTCGTCCGTAATTCAACTGAGGAAACAACTCTGCTGAGATTTAGGAACTCGTCCGTAATTTAACTGAGGAAACATCTCTGCTGAGATTTAGGAACTCGTCTGTAATTCAACTGAGGGAACTTCTCTGTTGAGATTTAGGAGCTCGTCCTTAATTCAACTGAGGAAACAACTCTGCTGAGATTTAGGAACTCGTCCGTAATTCAACTGAGGGAACTTCTCTGCTGAGATTTAGGAGCTCGTCCGTAATTCAACTGAGGAAACAACTCTGCTGAGATTTAGGAACTCATCCGTAATTCAACTGAGGAAAAAGCTTTATAGTTAGAATTTTGTGAGAATCTGATTGTATCTTTCCTGAAAGATAAAGGTTAACTGTATGTAATGCATGATATGTATCAAGAAATGATGTTCTCAAAATAAATGAGATTGTGTTGTATGATGCGTATATGCATGTGTCATGATGTATGGAAATGTAATGTTTTTAGCTGGGGAAAATAAATCCCGAATAGCTACTGGAGAAAAAAAAGTTGAAATCTTCATTTCCGCTGGGGATAGTGGATGAAGATGATTGCGATAGTAAACCTGCAGGAGAGGATAACTTCGCTGGGGAATAAACTGATGAGGAGAATACTCTGTGGGGAAGAGACGCTCTGCTGAGGATTCCGCTGATAAATTCAGCTGGGGAATGAATTACCGTTGTTGGCGATAATGAATCCTGTTGGGGATTGAGTTTCTGTTTGTGGAAAGAATGAACTCCGCTGGGGATGATCTTTCAGTTGCGACTTCACCGGGGATAACCTTTTAGGCTCTACTGGGGACAATCTTCCAGAGTCTACTAGGGATGATTCTCCAAACTCCATTGGGGAAGATTTTCTAGACTCCACTGGGGATATTTTTTATACTCCGCTGGGGATGATAAGACTTTTTAGTGCTGACGGTAGATAAACTCTGCTTGGGGAGAATATTACCGATTCATTCGCGGTTGCGAGCCTCAGTTGGGAAGAGTTAACATTACTGTCTCCTTCTTACTCGGCGGGGAGTGAATGTACTTCAGCCATATTCCTCAAGTGAATCTACCTTTGTACCTGGTGGATAGAGCAACTGTCTGGACAATTCTTATTTGCCCCTTGATCCTGATATTACGAGTAATCGTCTTTTGTTTTGCATGTAAATATTCATGGGCAACAATTAATGTCAAATGCATATATCAAAAATGAACATTGGACGTTCTTTGCAAAACAAAACAGAAAAAGGAAAAACAGTTTGAAATTTCTTTGAAAATGAATTTTATTGACTTTGAAGTTTGGCCTGTAAATAGGCGTTTTTGTACAAGAGGCTGACGTCCTAGCAAGAGGATGCCGCTGAACAAATAGAATTTATACAATTTTGTGGAAAAAAACAAAACAGCTATGTGAACAATCCCACTGAGTTCCAACTCTGCTATTGCTCTTATGTCCTCGAGCATCTCATCGCTTTGCTACTTGGTTGAAGGTAGATCAGATTGATTAGTGTCGTCCGAGGTTGATAGTTGATACGGAAGTCTGGTTGCAAGGTGATCCAATGAGACATAGTGTTACGCTTTGATCCCTAATTTTTTCCTGGACCGCCCTTTTGGGTTTTCAGTCCACCGGGATACCCTTTTTTGCCCAAGCTGCCTTTTCAGGTTTTCGACTTGCCGGGTGTACAGATTTTTTCATTTTCATCCCTTATTTTTGCCCGAACCCTTTTGGTTCGCCGGGAAGCCCTTATTTTTGCCTAGGCCAGTCAACCTAGCGGGTCTTTGATTATGCGTAGTATTTTTTCACTATGTCTGCATTGACGGGGTGAGGAAGGTCGTCACCATCCATGGTGGTTAGAATCATAGCTCCTCCTGAGAAAACGTTCTTAACCACAAATGGCCCTTCGTACGTAGGGGTCCATTTGCCCCTGGGATCACCTTGTGGTAGGATGATGCGCTTGATCACCAGATCCCCGACTCGATACTCTTGTCGTCTAACTTTCTTGTTAAATGCCTTGATCGTCCGTTTTTGATACGTTTGACCATGACAAATAGTAGTAAGTCTCTTCTCATTGATTAAGTTCAGCTGATCAAGCCGGGTCTGGATCCAGTCATCTTCGGTCAAACCCGCATCCTTCATAATTCGAAGAGAGGGTATCTGGACTTCAATGGGAAATACATCCTCCATACCATATACCAAGGAATAGGGGGTTGCCCCTGTTGACGTCCGTGCTGAGGTACGGTACCCATGAAGAGCAAATGGTAACATCTCGTGCCAGTCTTTGTATGTCACCGTCATCTTCTGCATAATCTTCTTAATGTTCTTATTAGCCGCTTCAACAACCCCATTCATCTTTGGTCGGTAGGGAGAAGAGTTATGATGCTGTATCTTGAACTGCTTGCAGAGCTCGGTGATCATCTTATTGTTGAGATTTATACCATTGTCTGTAATGATCCTCTCTGGTATACCATATCGACAGATCAGATTATGCCGAATGAAATGTGCCACAACGTTCTTAGTTACAGTAGCAAAGGAAGCTACTTCCACCTATTTTGTAAAGTAATCAATGGCTACCAGGATGAAATGATGCCCGTTGGACGCAGTAGGTCTGATTTCGCCGATCATGTCGATGCCCCACATTGCAAAAGGCCACGGAGCTATCAAGACGTTCAGAGGAACTGGAGGTATGTGCACCTTATCAGCATAGACTTGGCACTTGTGACAGGTCCGAGAATGCTGATAATAGTCGGCTTCCATTGTGGACCAATAATATCCTGCCCTTAGGATTTTCTTTTCCATGGTGTGTCCACTAGAATGAGTTCCAAAAGTACCTTCATGTAACTCTACCATAATCCTTTCCGCCTCGTTTTTATCCACACAACATAGTAAGGTTGAATCATGATTACGCTTGTAAAGGATGTCATTACTGATGAAGAACTTCGCCGCGAACGTCCTCAGAAACTTCTTATCATTAACAGATGCACCCTCGGGGTACTCCTGAGCCTCAAGATACCTCTTCACCTCATGAAATTAGGGTTTATCTGCTACCTCTTCAGTCTCAATGTCACAGCAATGTGCAGGTTCATCCAATCTTTCAATGGTAATCCGAGGAGCCTCGTTGTCCCAATTGACTTTGAACATAGAAGACATCGTAGCTAGCGCGTCCGCCAACTGATTCTCCTCTCTAGGGAAGTGTTCAAAGGTTATCTCCTCGAAATGCGGAAGCAACGTCAACACATACTCTTTGTAAGGAATAAGATTTGGGTGTTTCGTATCCCACTCTCCTTTGATCTGACTGATCACGAGAGTGGAATATCTGAATACACTTAAGAACTTAATCCTTAGGTCAATTGCTGCTCGAAGACCCATGATGCACGCTTCATACTCCGCCATATTATTGGTGCAGTTGAAACATAGTCGGGCGGTGAACGGAGTATGAGAGCCTTCAGGAGATATGATCACGACGCTAATGCCATTACCCAAAGCATTTGAAGCTCCATCAAAGTACATAGACCATCGGGATCCCTCCTCAGGTCCTTCATCCGGTCCATGTGTCTCACAATCAGTTACCAACATGATGTTCTCATCCGAGAACTCAAAGTTCATAGACTGGTAATCATCTACAGCCTGATGTGCCAAATGATCTGCCAACACATCCCTTGATTACTTTTTGGGTCGTTTATTGGATGTCATACTCAGTCAAGATCATCTGCCATCTTGCTATTCTTCTGGACAAGGCAGGCTTTTCGAAGATATACTTGATTGGATCCATCTTTGATATCAATAAAGTAGTGTGAGTCAGCATATACTGTCTCATCCAGTGAGCAGCCCATGCCAAAGTGCAGCAAGTTTTCTCAAGAAACGAGTATCGGGTCTCGCAGTCGGTAAACTTTTTGCTAAGGTAATAAATAGCATGCTCTTTTCAGCCAGACTCGTCATGCTGCCCCAGCACGTACCCCATTGAGTTGTCGAGTACTATCAAGTATAAAATCAAAGGTATCCCTTCAATTGGAGGCATCAGGATAGGTGGTTCTTGGAGATATTCCTTGATCCTTTTGAAAGCGGCCTGACATTCATCGTTCCATCTTACCACTTGATCTTTCTTCAATAGCTTGAAGATTGGCTCACAAGTAGCAGTCAGGTGTGAGATGAATCAGGCAATATAGTTCAGACGTCCCAAAAAGCCTCTGACTTCTTTTTCGGTTCGAGGAGCTGACATTTCCTGTATAACCTTCACCTTTGCAGGATCCACTTGAATACCTTTATCACTTACGACGAAACCCAGCAGCTTACCAGATCTCATTCCGAAGGTGCACTTGTTCGGGTTTAACCTCAGCTTGTACATCTTCAACCTGTCAAATAACTTCTGAAGGTGGTCAAGATGTTCTTCTTCAGTCTGGGACCTCACAATCATGTTGTCAACGTATACCTCAATCTCATGATGGATCATGTCATGGAACAAGGCGACCATGGCGCGCTGATACGTTGCCCCAACATTCTTCAACCCGAAAGGCATGACTTTGTAGCAAAAGGTACCCCACTGAGTAACAAACGTTGTCTTCTCCATGTCCTCGAGAGCCATCTTAATCTGATTGTAACCGGAGAAACCGTCCATAAAGGAGAAGACCTTATGTTGTGCGGTGTTGTCAACCAGAACGTCGATATGAGGTAGAGGGAAATCATCCTTGGGGCTCGCCCTATTCATATCCCTATAGTCAACGCACATTCGAACCTTACCATCTTTCTTCGGCACTAGAACCACGTTGGCAACCCACTGCGAGTAAGGAGTAACTGCTAGAAAACTGGCATCAAACTGCTTCATAACCTCAGCCTTGATTTTTTCAGACATCTCTGGGCGCATTCGACAAACTTTCTGTTTCACTGGAGGAC
The DNA here is from genome assembly GCA_948472305.1 of Vicia faba. Taxonomy (NCBI): domain Eukaryota; kingdom Viridiplantae; phylum Streptophyta; class Magnoliopsida; order Fabales; family Fabaceae; genus Vicia; species Vicia faba. Next base: position 1,452,537,379 of record OX451739.1, read on the forward strand.
AATCTTCCTTGGTAGGCAGGCGGTGAACCACAATATCGGTATCCAACCCAGGCATATCTTCATAAGACCAGGAAAAGATCTAAACATAGTCACACAGCATCTGAATCAGCCATTGCTTAACACTAGGCACCAGATTTGCATCAATCTTGATCTCTTTCTTGTCTACCTCTGTACCCAGATTCACTGATTCCACTGGCTCTTCATGCGGTTGTATGGCCCTTTCTTCTTGAAGTAATAGTCTAGCAAGTTCCCCAGGAACTTCATAATCATCCTCACCTTCGTCCTCGGCTTGGTTGATCGGACTTTCGAAATCATAATTGGCAGTAGCAGAGTCGTTATCAGTGGGATCCAGAGTGGTTGTAGACCTGTATATGTGAGTGTGTGTAAGACAAATAGCTGTTTTTGCAAGATAGAAAAGAAAAAACAAGGAGCGCAAAATTTGTAATGCAAAAAAACGTCCAATGCTTTTATTAATGATATATGGAAATGACACATAATAAGCCCTCAAACAAAGCCACGGTGCCTCGGGTAAGGCACCGGGCCGCAAAGTTTAAAATTGTCTGTTACAAACTCAAAACAAAAGTCTGATTACTATGTAATAAAAGAAATTGGCACGAAGTCCTTTGTCGTCCAATTGCTTAATCCACCATCGGTAGTCGGGTAAATCCAGCTGTCAATGTCAAACTCTTCTTCATCATCCCCAATAGTATTCACTCCCGCATCATGTTTTGGCATAAGAGCCGTTATGACATTTGGCTTTTCTGGCACTTCAAACTCGATCTCCTTAGCTTCAATCAGATCCTGTACTTTATTCTTCAAGACCCAGCAGTTATTCGTATCATGCCCTGGGCTATCAGAGTGAAAAGCATAGCGGGCGTTCGGATTGTACAGCGGTGATATAGTATTGGGATTCTTCGGGGCTTCCCTCAGAGTCACCAAGTTGGTCTTTAACAACTGCGGCAGAATTTGAGACAGGGTCATACTGAGCCGAGTGAATTGTCTTTGTGGCCTCTCTGCTCTTGGATGATTATTGCGTTGTGGGGAAACATCAGGCCTTGATATAACCACCGCCTTAACCGCTTGGCGGCGCTCAGGTCGATTTTGGTTTCTAGAGCTGTTAACTGCGCTAGACTCCTTCTTGAAAGGCTTCTTCTCTGTGCTCGACGAAGCACCTTTCTGTATCTTGCCAGTTTTGATACCGACTTCGACTCTCTCCCTAGTCATTATCAATTCGGTGAATCCAGACGATGAACTCCCAATCAGATGATTAAAATACGGAGCAGACAAGGTCCCAAGAAACATATCCACCAACTCGTTATCAGCCAAAGGGGGTTGAACTCTTCCCGCAAGATCTCTCCACTTCTGAGCGTAGTCCTTAAAACCTTCGCTCGCACCCATAGACATACCCTGAAGTTGGGTACGCGTGGGAGCAAGGTCATCATTATATTGGTACTGCTTGTAAAAAGCAGCAGCAAGGTCCTCCCAGTTACGGACGTTAGCTCCTTCCAGTTGGTAGAACCATTCAAGTTGAGTCCCTGAAAGACTATCTTGAAAGAAATGGATCCAGAGATTCTTATCAGCAGTATATGGTTGAATCTTCCTAACATACGAGCGGAGGTGTAGCTTTGGGTAGGAGACCCCGTCGTACTTAGCAAAGACTGGTGCTTTAAACTTATGGGGGATTACCACCCCAGATGCCAAACCCAAATCTTCGAAGTCCAACCCAGGTACCTTCTGGACTTCCATGGCGCTTAACCGATCCTCAAGTTGCTTATATCTGTCCTCAGCCGGAGGATACTGGTCTTCATCAAAGTCAGTCTCATTGTCAGAAACCACAGGGATAGGAGCCCTCCTTTCTTCTTGATTTTCTCCCCCTCCAGATGAGTGAGATAAATCAACATCCTGTCTTAATCTGTTCCCAAACCTGTGACCCATATTCAGGAGGACCGTCTTCTTCTTCTTCTTCTTATCCTTCAAGATAAGAGTCTTCAGATCTTGCTGACCCTTGGCCAAGTTCATGAACATTTCCTGGAACTGAGCATTTTGAGCTTGCAGAGCCATGATGGCTTGATCAGTAGATGTTTCAGAAGACATGATTGCTGAAATAAACAACGAAGAAGATGAGAAACCTGTAAGGGTACCTGTAATGAGGTGCATGGGAATGGAATGCGTATGATATGATTTTAAAGACTTTGGAGATTCAAATTTGTAGGCCAAAATAAACACACTTTCATTAGATAAAAAAACTTGAAATCAATGTTTAACAAATGCTTTTAAGGCGTTACAAAAGGAGTAAATCAAAACTAGAAACAACAAAAGATATCAGCGCTCCCACGGTCGTTTTCCTTTGGTGCTGACATAGTCGTTGAGGACCCTCTTATTCTCCAGCTGCCTTGTAAGCTTCAGGATCTTCTGCTCCTGCTCATGATGTTTCTCTCTGTAAGTATCCCGCTCTTCCCTTAGCTGGATCCAGGACCTCTTTAATGCCCCAATGTCAGTAGGCATGTATGGATGGAGGTATGTACAAGGAACCCCTTCTTCATCAGCACGCTCCATAATCATCGGTAAGACAGCTTTGTATGGCGTCCCCAGTTTTTGAGCACGGGCTCGAACCCACCGGAGATACGTTGGCATCGGGAGAGAAGTCTTCATGCCTAGCTCATGCGGATTAGACCTGTTCACTCTATCCCAAGCTCGTATAAATCCACGGTGATGTCCCTCAACATCTCCTATGAAGTCAAAGACAATGTTTGGAAGCAGCAACTCATGAGGTCCGTCCCTCCTAGCTCGTCCAAACTATCGTAAGGCCAGACAAGGATTTTAGGTGATCCCTCCTCTAATTCCAAGTAATGGAACATTGGGGTATTCCCCACAACGATCAATAACAGCTACTTCTTCCATGTCTTTAGTACTCCAGATGATGTCCGTATGAGCAAGGGACATAATCCTGTAGGCCTAACCTATGCCTTCCTTGTTCTTCAAAACATATTTGGGGAGGTGAGAAATAAACCACCTCGCCAGCAATGGTGTGCATCACATGAGAATTCCCTGTTTCCGAGCAGTACGGGCATAAAGAGCATGCAGAATATCACCCAAGAGAGTGGGCACTGGATTACGGGACATGAAGATCTTCACTGCATTCACGTCGATAAAGGAATATGAATTTGGGAACAGAACCAGACCATAAATGAGAAGATCAAGGATGTCTTCAAACGCTTGAAAGTCTAAACTGTCCCAGAACTGATGAGCCTGATCAACCAAGAACTTAGCCAAGAAGCCTTTTATCCCACTCCGGGTCTCCCAATTAGACACTACATCAACCCTTGTAAGATGGAGGGCTGAAGTAATATCCTCTGGCCTAGGAGCTATCTCCAAACCTGTAAATGGTGTCTGCTCCAGAATGGATATGCCAAGTAAATCCGAGAACTCTTCCAAAGTAGGGACCAACTGGTAGTCCGGAAAGGTGAAGTAGTGGTGCAACGGGTCGAAGAACTGGAACAAGACACTCATCATTTGTTCATCCAGCTTAGAAGTGACTAGACTGATGAGGTGACCATGTCTTCTGTCAAAAGAAGAAGTGTCAGGAACCTTGGAAAACAAATCTCTAAGCTGAGTAGGAATCTGTACAAAGTTGATTCGAATAGTGTTTCTACACATATATGCCATGATCTACGAAACAGAACAAATATGAATCCCATTGGTCTTTGAAATGGTTATTCCAATGCAATATGCATGCAATGTCATGATGCATGATGTCATGATAAAAACACACCACAGATATTCACATATAGCAAACATGGTAAGGGCAAACAAGTCACACAATAGCCCTTAAATTTCAGGCTGGCATGGAGTTTAGGTACTACCCTCTTTCAGTTTAGTTGGTTCAACCTGTCCTAGTAATAGTAACCGGGTTCTAGAGGATCTCAATATCACTGGCCACCCTCGATCGGTCATAATTCCAATTTAGCCACCTTTTCTTGCGGCCGAAATCATCGCGAGAGTTTGGTCTCAATGAGTGTAGCATACTGCTACTTTTCTATGGCCAAGTTGGTCAATTATAGGTTTTAAGGTCAGTTGGTGCTTAATGACCCCTTAGCAGCCCCATATTCTCCTTGTTCCGCCACAAGGGATATCGGTACAAACTAAAGTGTCACACCAACGAAGCTACTGCTTCAACCGTATCGGTCTACACCGTACAGTTCCCTCATAGTCTATTGCTACTTACCTAAAAGGTATCCCCCAGATCCGGGTTAGGATCTTATAGTAACTCCAATTCAAACCCACAAAAATAAAGCAAACAAATCAAACAATTGAAAACAATATGAACTAATCCTAAGGTACACCCCACTTATTAAGTCCTCAGCAGAGTCGCCAGTTCTGTGATACGGTGGCAGAACTGACTGTTTTTTGGAATGCTGGTTTGCGTTTTGCGTTTGTGTTTGCAAAATGTCGCGGTAAGCAAGAGTCGCCACCGTCTTTTATTTTATCCAACAAGGAAAGGAAAAAAGCACAGAAAAATTCCCTTTTTTGAGATATTTCTGAGTACGGGGGGTAGATTATAGAAAGGGAAGGTATTAACACCCTTTTTATCCGTAGTTATCTACGAGCTCTTAGGTACTTGCTCATTGTTTTCAAAATTGTTTTCTTTGTGTTCGTGGGCTTTGAAAAGTTTTTGTTTTAACTTCGATTTAACTCTTGCTTCTGTCTTCAAGAGTGTAATGAAGTGTTTTTGAAAACTTGTTTGTAAAAGAGTGTAAGTGTGAAAATTTTGTTTTGGATTGAGCAAGTACTTAAGAGATAATCTACCTACTCGAAAAAGGAATCGTTCTATGTTTGTTTCCCTTAGACAATGCTATCCCACTATTAGTGAGTAGGTAGCACCGTCGTTGGAGTTTAAGTGTCAATTCGAAAGAGGGACATACGGTCACTAAAGAAACGTTAGGACGTCTTAGTGGTAACTCTAATGTCTTAGATCATTTATTCGACGCAAAAATATCCGAGGCAACCTTTCCGAGGCAACTATGATCTTTTAGACAAGAGGACGACCTCTAAAACAACCTATACTCAATGACCGTTTACGAAGGCAACCAAGTGGGAGTGTACCCTAGGAGTGCGCATGTGCGAGTGTGTTGGTTTAGTTATTTATCTTTGCACATGTTTAGGGTGATCTAACTGTTTTAAGATTAAACATTGATTCTTATCATGCAAGCCCTATTATCAAACATCTAACAGTTGAATATTTGCAGAAATTAAAGTGCGGAAGTTAAACTAAACTATTACAAGGCTTCGGGTATTTACATAGCCAAAAACAAACCCTTTGAATTTTAAAAGCGGTAAAAATAAATAAATGTCCTAATTTAATTATTACAAACCGGGAGCAGATACAATAATTGGATAAAAAATAAAACGCGCGAGAAAATTAGATCGAATGCGAGAACTAGGGTTTTAACCCTCTTAATTAAAAAAGAATGTTTTTGTTGTTTTTAATATTTTTTTTTAGAAAAGAAATTAAGTCTTAAAATTAAATGCTAAATTAATTAGTTAATTAAATTAATAAATGAAAAATGATTAAATGACATATTTTTGAGTTTTTGTTATTTTAGGTAAAAAATAAATACAATCAAGTTAGTAATAAAACCTATTGATTCTAATTAATTTTAAATATTTACAAAAATAAATTAAAGTTATCTAATTAATCAACCTAATTAAATTAATTAATTTATTGCTAAAAATAATATTCTAATATTAATCGGACACGAAATATTCTTTTGGTGATTTTTAAAGAAAATAATTAAATTATTGGTTAGTAAATAAATAAACAAAATAAATAAATGAAATAAAATAAAATATAAAGAAGGATAGAGATGCTGGGCCTGAAATTAGGGTGTCAATAGCAAGAATTTTGGGCCCAAATGGAGGTCAACGCTGACTTTCTGGATCCTGTATGACACGTTTGACCTGGCTTATGGTGTGCTTGCAATGGTGACCACCAAATCTGGCCATCTGGCCATCTGACGTGTGGATAATGAGGGTGTACGATGGACACTTGGCTTGCACATGCATTGGATTGCCTGTAATAATAATGAAAAATAGCAAATGCTGGAGGCAGGGATCGAACCCCTGACCTCCAGCCTCTAACGTCTTGAGAACCTGCGTGGCAACCACTGCGCTGTTTTGTTTTGATTGTTCATAAAACACACAATAATGATAATATATGAAAAAGAGTTAATGGATAATTGTAACAAAAAAAATGCGCCAGATTTGAATAGGCCTATGGGGGAGTGACATGCAGTCGTCCCCTTCCTCTCTCCGTGGCTAAAAACTCGTTTACCTATACTTACGGACGAACGTCCGTCGCTACAGGCCTTGCTCGTTCCAAAATCTTCTACAGGTAATATAAACGACCACCAAGGCCATGTTTAGAACCGTCTCCTTCTTCCGAACACAGTGGTACCCATTACCAAGGCCAATTATCCAGTGCGATTAGGGACCAGAACAGACTTGTTCTTGATAGCTTTAGGTTCCTGAGAGTGCCAGGAAACGATTGGAATTAATAGCAAGCCTTGAGGATGCCTCTAAGTGGGATTTTGATCTCACACTTTTCTCTTGATTTTTCCAATTCTGTTCTTTCTCTCACGCTTGCTTCTAACCCGTTTCTAGGTCTGCCTTGCCTCCTTATGTATCAAACAATGCATTAGGGTTGATCATTGTGTCCAAATCCTTCTCTTTCAATGCTCTTTGATTTGATTTTATTTGCTTTTAAGATCTTTCCAAACATGTATTTTTTTAATCTTTTTGTGCACTCTAGCCTTGATGCGAATTTTGAATGGTGCTAGTTGTTCAATGAAGCCTGAAACAAACACAAAATCCCTTGTTATCAATGTTTTAGATTTTTATTTGATTTAATTTGATTTAACTTGAATTAATTCAAATAAAAACCAAATTAAATAATAAAAATAAGATATGGGCAAGTGGAAAAGGATAGAGCACGTGGGATATGTTGTTAACATAAAACAAGTGAAAAAGATTGGGCCCACTAGTCAAAATTTGAAGTTTTAGGGATAGTTGACTTTTGGCAATTTTGCAAAAAAGGCCAACTTTAACAATGCATAACTCCCTCAATTTTTACTCTTTGGAGGTGTTCTTAGACTTTTTAGAAATCTTGAGATGTCCTCTAAGCAACCCTTTTGGTATCATCTCATTTTGATGTTCCATGCTCATGTATGAAGCTTTGACAAAAAAGGTGTTTTTGTTGACTTTTCAAAATGACCTATAATGTCCAAGTTCATAACTTCTTGTGAGTGCATATTTTTAACTTGGGAGCTGAAGATAGATTATATGGAATTTCATTCTCTTCAAAATGAGATTTGGATGGGTCATTTATCATATAGTATGAGAAAGTTATGCTTGGTCAAAGTTGGGTTGACTTTTCCTACAAAACCCTAATTTAGCAACTTTTGAGTCTTGATGAATTATGAGCAATCCTTGATGAATCATGATCAACCCTTGATCAAATGATGAAATATACTTCAAAATGAGGATGTTGACCAAAAATATTAAAGTTTGACTGTATGTGGGTCACAGTTGACTTTTGCCCTAACACAGTCGATTTTTGGACCTTTGAGCAATTGACTGAGCAAATTTCCTCTGCAAGGCTTGAAACTTGACATGTATGATCTTGAGAACATATTAGGACAATGTTGAGCATTTGGGACCACTTGGACTCAAGTATCTTGATGCAACATGAAACCCTAGTTTGAGGTAGACTGCCTTATGAGAGAGCTTGTCTGGCCAACCCTTGGACTACCTTGAGTAACTTGAGGATCTTTCTTGTAATGTTTTGAGAAATATGGGAGGGAAAATTTTGGGGTACAATAACCGTGTTCGTTTACCGAGTGCAGTGTTGGTACTGTGTCCCTGGTTTGAAATCAGTCTCCTTTGTTCCTTGGATTTTTCTATCAGTTTTCGTCACTGTTTATCCATTGATGTGAGACCAACAGGTGCTTTGAGAAACATGCACTTTCATCACATTGCTTGTTAGAACAAAGTTTGAATCTACTACCCTAAGTTTAAGTTTTGATGATAACAAAATGAAAAGATATATTAATTATGTGATTCATGTAAGAACTATTTGCTACCTAAAAATTACTTTCTGTTTTACAGAAACTCTGATGGGTATCAGCAAGAGTACATCATAATCAGCATCAGAAAATTAGATATCAGCATCAGAAGATGCTATATCAGATACCAGAATCAGAAGATCAACTTGCGCTTATGCTGAAGCTTGATGAACAGAACCGCGCTCAACACTCTGATCTCTGATAAAGACAACAACAGTTCATCAGCACCTAAGCAGCGTCAGAATGAGCCTAAGCCAGAACACGCTTAAGTGGCAACGGTACTGTGCATTCAAGATGAGTTATTACCAACAGCATCATTCCAGACAAGATCTGCTTAATAAGGAAAGATTGTTATTGGCATTGAATCAAAATTATTGCTCCAACGTTCACAAATTCCAATGCTATATAAACAAGTCAATGAAGATTGAATTGGCTAATGCTCTACAACAATCTACACGCCAAAAAGCTATTCATCATCTTCCTCACTCTCAGTTTGCTAAAAGCTCCAAAATTCCTTACTCAATTATTTTAGCAATCTAGTTTCCATAAGCTTAAGTTGTGTAGTATCACAGTTGTGATAAACAATTTTGTAGAAAACATTCACACACCTAGATTTCAATTCTTTGTAAGAAAGTGATTCCTTGAGAAACCAGTTTGTGGTTTGCATCAAGAAGGCTTTAGCAGTTATTAAAGCAGATTGTAATATTCAGTTGAATATAGTGTATTAAGACCTCATTGGAGAGAGGCGAAATCACCTTGACGGGTGGACTGGAGTAGTTTGAGATCAAACGAACCAGGATAAAAATACCGTGTTCATTGCAATTGATTTCCAGTTTTTACAATTCAACCCCCCTTCTTGTGTTTTTCACTTCTTCAATTGGCATCCGAGCGCCTGGTTTTGAGCTAAAACACTTAACCGTGTCAGTACAAGATCCAGCATCAGAAAAACTCAATGGCGGGAACTTATCATCACACCAGCAATGACAACAATGAAGACAGAGACAGATTCAGCGGTAAACCTGCAGTCTTTGATGGAGAAAATTTTGATTACTGGAAAGACAGGATTGAAAGCTTCTTTCTGGCACATGATGCTGATCTGTGGGACATGGTGACAGATGGATACACGCACCCTGTGAATGCAAGCGGTCAGAAGATTGATAGGAAAGCAATGTCTGACCAACAAAAGCGTGACTTCAAAAATCACCACAAGGCCAGAACCATCCTTCTCAGCGCCATCTCTTATGCTGAATATGAAAAGATCTCTAACAGAGACACAGTAAAGAACATGTTTGACTCACTCAGAATGACGCATGAGGGCAACGTTCAGGTCAAAGAAACTAAAGCTCTTGCGCTCATTCAGAAGTATGAGGCATTCAAAATGGAAGAAAGTGAATCCATTGAAACAATGTTCTCAAGATTCCAGATTTTGGTAGCTGGTCTCAAGGTTCTGGACAAAGGATACTCTACTACTGATCACGTCAAGAAGATCATCAGAAGGTTACCTAAGCAGTGGAGGCCAATGGTTACAGCTCTGAAGCTAACAAAAGATCTCAACAAAATTTCTCTGGAGGAACTTATCAGCTCCCTCAGAAGTCATGAGATAGAGCTAGAAGCTGATGAACCCCAGAAGCAAGGTAACCCTTTAGCATTAAAATCTAACAAAAAATCTGAGTCTAAAGTTTTGCAGGCAGTTGAAGAAACATCTGATGGATCCTCATCAGAAGAAGACGAACTTTCTCTCCTCTCTAGAAGAGTGAATCAACTGTGGAAGCAGAGGCAAAGGAAGTTCAGGAATCCCAGAAGATCTGATCAGAACGAGTCTTCTTCCAGATACAGAAGGACGGATTCTTCCTCTGGATACAGAAGATCTGAAGGCTCCTCAGGAAGCAGAAAGCCAAACACCAAGGACATCATCTGCTATGAGTGCAATGAGCAAGGACACTACAAGAGTGACTGCCCAAAGCTTCAGAGGGAAAAGCCCAAAAAGAAGTTTGGAAGAGAAAAAAAGAAAAGTCTCATGGCTACATGGGATGACTCTGACTCGTCTGAAGCTGACTCAGAATCAGATGATGAGAGAGCAAACATAGCTCTCATGGCCAACATTTCAGAAGATAGTGAAGCTTCTGAATCAGACTCAGAATCAGATACTGAAGAGGTATTTCCTGACTTTGCAGTTAATTTTACCAAGGCTGAACTTGCTGAAAGCCTTAACGAAATTCTAGAAAGGTACCAGCAGATTAGAGTTAAATTCAGAAACCTGAAAAGGAATCTTGAATCTGACTCTGATAAGACTGAGAGTCTTAAATTGGAAAATTCTGAGCTGAGAAATAAAATTTCAAAATTAGAAACTATTTTACAAAACTCTCAAAAGGAACCAATTTCTGAAACTCCCAGCAGTGCTGATGAGATCATCAAGGAGTATGATCACAGTTTCCAGAAGTTCCTTGCTAAAAGCATAGATAGAAGCAAAATGGCTTCAATGATCTATGGAGTTAGCAGAAACGGCAGGAAGGGAATAGGATACCAAGGTAAGGTTCCTACACCAAAGAATGTCATGGATTTAACCATTAAACACACTCCTATGAACTCACATCTTGTGTATGGTCACACACATGATATTAAATACACTAGCAGTAAGTACTCTATGAAACCAAAATTCAACCAGAGTTTTGGCAAATCTAACAAATCAGGACCCAAGAAAATCTGGGTACCTAAGGATAAAATAATACATGTTACAGATATCTTTAGCAGCAAATCAGAAACACCGGTCATGGTACCTGGACTCTGGCTGCTCGCGACACATGACGGGAAGAAGGCATATGTTCCAAAGCCTGGAACTTAAGCCTGGAGGCCACGTTGGCTTTGGAGGCAATCAGAGGGGAAAGATAATTGGCTCTGGAACTGTAGGTAATGGAAATCTTCCCTCTATAAATAATGTTCTGCTAGTAGATGGATTAATGCATAATCTGTTATCCATAAGTCAATTAAGTGATAACGGTTATGATATAATCTTTAATCAAAAATCATGTAAAGCTGTTAGTCAGAAAGATGGGACTATCCTGTTTAATGGAAAGAGGAAAAACAACATCTATAAAATCAAACTTTCTGAACTGAAAAGTCAGAATGTAAAGTTCCTTCTGTCTGTTAACAACGAGCAGTGGATCTGGCACAGAAGATTGTGGCATGTTAGTATGAGAAGAATATCTCAGATTAACAAACTCAATCTGGTCAGAGGACTTCCTAACTTGAAGTTCAATTCAGATGCTCTGTGTGAAGCATGTCAGAAAGGCAAGTTTGCAAAACCTTCTTTCAAATCTAAAAATGTTGTTTCTACCTCTAAGCCATTAGAACTTCTGCACATTGACTTATTTGGACAAGTTAAAACTGCTTTAGTCAGTGGCAAGAAGTATGGGTTAGTAATCGTAGATGACTATAGCAGATGGACATGGGTAAAGTTCTTAAGACACAAGGACGAGTCACACTCTATGTTTGTTACCTTCTGTAATCAAGTTCAGAATGAAAAGGATGTTAGAATCGTTAAAGTCAGAAGTGATCATGGTGGAGAGTTTGAAAACAAAGATTTTGAGTCATTCTTTAATGACAGAGGCATTCTGCATGATTTCTCTTGTCCTAGAACTCCCCAACAAAATGGAGTTGTAGAACGAAAGAACAGAACATTGCAAGAAATGGCCAGAACCATGATCAATGAGACAAACGTTGCTAAGATCTTCTGGGCAGAGGCAATAAACACAACGTGCTATATTCAGAATAGAATCTCAATAAGACCTATTCTGGAAAACTCCATATGAATTGTGGAAGAACAGAAAGCCCAACATTTCATATTTTCATCCATTTGGATGTACTTGTTTTATGTTAAATACAAAGAATTATTTGAACAAGTTTGACTCTAAAGCACAGAAGTGTATCATGTTAGGATACTCTGAATGCTCAAGAGGGTACATAGTATACAATACAGAAACACAGATTGTGGAAGAATCAATCAGTGTTCGTTTTGATGATAAGCTTGACTATGAAAAGTCAAAGCAAAATGAAGTTTTTGCAGGTATGGAAATTGAATTTACAGGTTCTGAAGATAAGTCATCAGAAGCTCTCAACACAGACACCCCTTCAACATCTGAAAGGAGCACTGCTAGCAATCCTACAACAACTGCTGATCAACCCTAGAAGAGACTACTCAGAAGCAGCTTGGATCACCCAGAAGAAACTATCCTAGGAAGAAAGGAAGATCCAATCAGAACAAGAGCAAGCTTCAGAAACTCTGAAGAAACCCTCATGGGACTTGTGTCTCTGATTGAACCGTCTTCTATTGATGAAGCACTTATGGACAACGACTGCATTCTAGCAATGCAAGAAGAGCTGAATCAATTCACCAGAAATGACGTATGGGATCTTGTTCCCAGACCAAAAGGATTCAACGTCATTGGAACAAGATGGGTGTTCAGAAACAAGCTAAATGAACAAGGTGAAGTCATTAGAAACAAAGCACGACTGGTAGCACAAGGTTATAGTCAGCAATAGGGAATAGACTATACAGAAACCTTTGCTCCAGTCGCCAGGTTAGAATCTATCAGACTTTTAATTTCATTTGCTGTTAATAGAGGCATCACTCTGTATCAGATGGATGTCAAGAGTGCATTCTTAAATGGTTATATTGAAGAAGAGGTTTATGTGCACCAACCCCCTGGTTTTGAAAATACAAAACATCCAGAACATGTTTTCAAACTAAAGAAGTCACTATATGGTCTGAAACAAGCTCCCAGAGATTGGTATGAAAGACTAAGTAACTTTCTGTTAGAAAATGAATTCACCAGAGGGAAGGTGGACACTACCTTATTCTGTAAGTCAATTAAGAATGACATCTTAGTCTGTCAAATTTATGTTGATGATATTATTTTTGGATCTACAAATCCTTCTCTTGGAAGAAAATTTGCTAAGTGTATGCAGGCAGAATTTGAGATGAGCCTCATGGGGGAACTGAAATTCTTTCTAGGAATTCAGATCAATCAAACTCCAGAGGGAACTTACATTCATCAGAGCAAATACATCAGAGATCTTCTGAAGAAATTTGACCTCTCAGAATGTAAGCCATCAAAGATTCCAATGCATCCCACGTGCTTTCTGGAAAGAGAAGAGGTAAGCAAAAAGGTAGAACAGAAGGTCTACAGAGGTATGATTGGTTCTCTCCTTTATCTGACAGCTTCAAGACCTGATATCTTATTCAGCGTATGTATTTGTGCTAGATTCCAATCAGATCCTAGAGAATCTCACTTAACAGCTGTTAAGCGAATTTTCAAGTATCTGAAAGGTACTACTAATCTGGGTTTATTTTATAGAAAATCTAGTGATTATAGCTTAGTAGGCTACTGCGATGCTGACTTTGCTGGAGACAGAGTAGAGCGTAAAAGTACTTCTGGAAGCTGCCAGTTTTTGGGAGAAAATCTGATCTCTTGGTCCAGCAAAAGGCAATCCACAATTGTGCTATCAACAACAGAAGCTGAGTACATAGCAGCAACAGGATGTAGCACACAAATGCTCTAGATGAAAAGTCAGCTTGAAGACTTCCAGATTTTTGAGAGTAACATCCCTATACTCTGTGACAATACTTCTGCTATTTGCTTAAGTAAGAATCCAATTTTACATTCTAGAGCTAAGCATATAGAAATAAAACATCACTTCATTAGGGACTACATTCAGAAAGGAATTTTGAACTTAAAATTTATTGATACAGACCATCAATGGGCTGATATCTTCACTAAACCCCTTTCTGAAGATAGGTTCAATTTTATTCTGAAACATCTCAGCATGAAAATTTGCCCAGAGTGAAAATGCTTTAATTCTATATATTATCTTTCAGAATGTATTTGTTTTACTGTGAACTTCTGATCAATCTCTTTTCAGAAAGATAGAACATGCAGATTCTATCAGATTATATTCTTAAAGATCTGAGCGTTTCAGCTTAATGATAGACGTGCTGCTCACTAAATTAAACAAGTGTCATCCAATCATCAGCAAATCTCTGAAGCAGAACGCGTGCATGCTTTTGAGAATGCAAAATGCTGATTGGGTGCATTGAGACACATGTCTGGTAACCGTTTCAAGTATCTTTCTCAAATCCCCCAAAATCAGCAAGCATTAAATGAAAGTAATCATGTTTTTAAAACGTAATCATGAATTATTTCTCTTTCTTGAAACCATTTACACTTTCAAAATTATTTTGAAATCTATTTAAGCACATTAACATCTCACATTAATCCTTTACCGTTTCTTACAATCTTACAAATATTTTTCTGCATTCTCCTTGTGTGTTCATCTCTCTCAAAAGAAACCCATTTTCTCAGTTTTCTCAGAAAAACCCTAAGTGTGAACATGGCAACCTCCAGCAATGTTTCTGCAGGTTCTCAAAAGGAAGCTTCTTCTGAACAGTACCAAGTTCCTTTCAGAACACTCCTTACACCAGTGAAGAATTTGGAAGTGCTGTCTGAACTGATTGTTGACTTCTCCAGTCTGAAAGAAAATGGATTTGACTTGACAGAAGAAGTTAGGGCACATGAATGGGAGATATATTTTGATAGGTTGGTTGGACCAACGTTCCCAGTCTTGGTCAAGGAGTTCTGGATTCATGCGTACTCATCAACGCATCAAGTCATCTCCTACATAATAGGAAAGAAGATTGTGATCACTGAGGATCACATAGCAAGATTGATTAGATACAGTGGCGGTGGTATCCGCTATATCGATATGGCTGAAAGATAGTCTGACGTTGCTGTCATTGCAAGGCAGATTTTCACCCATGGGGTTCCCAGCAGCAAGATCAGAGACTTAAAGGATCACGACAGAGTATGGGCGAAGATTATTCTGGGGTGCTTTAATCACAGGAAGCCAACTAGCTCTCCTGATTATATAAATATAGATCAAAAGTTTCTGATCTATTTTATTAATCAGAAGGTAAAAATCAACTTGGCTCATCTTCTGTTTAATCACCTCAGGACCAGCGTCAAGGAGACAAGGGAAGAAGAAAGGACAAAGAGGGATTGGATACCCTTTGGCAGGTTAATATCAGATATTCTGACTGAGAATAGGCTGATAGAGCACCTCACAGAAGCTCAGGAATTAAGTTCTATTGAACCAACTGTTGGCAAGCCTCTGAATGCCAAGAATCTGAAGAAAATGAAACTGATAGAGAATATCAGAAAGGAGCCAAGCGTTACTCCTCTTGCTGACATCACCAGAAGAAGAGTCCCTCTGGACGACATTCCATTATTTTCTGAGATAGAATCTAAACCAGTGGTGGTTCTCAGATACTTGGACGCTTGCAAGGCTGATGGTACAAATCCCAAGCTGAATATCAAAGATCTGCACCAACAACAACCAGAAGTTACTATGAAGAAGACAAAGAAAAGGAAGGCCACTTCAGAAGGACCATCCCAGCAGACCCCTAAGAAAAGAGGTAATTTATCTGCTGCTTCTGTTTTAAATTCTTCTGCTATTCCAACATCAATTCCAACCCCAGCTTCACATGAACTTCCAATCCCCATACCAACTATTGATGAAACCGAACCAGAAGATGACCCTTCTGAGTCACTGACTCTCAGGAGACCCCGCACCAAATCCCAAACTCCAAAACCCACAACATCAACAGCATCAGAACTTGACAAAGTTTTGTCTGAAATTGATCAACGTGTTTCTGATCACCTCTCAACAAATCCAAACACTGAACCAGAAATTGCTCACTCTCCTCAACCAGAACATCCTCTCTCACCCATACCAGAAGAACCACAAATTCCACAACAACCAGAAATACAACCAGAAATTCCATCTCCTACTCCACAACCAGCAATTCCTCCTCCCTCTCCTCAACCAGAAATTCATCCACCATCACCTCAACCATCACCTCCACCATCACCTCCTCAACCTGAGTTTCATCATTCTGAAACTCCATCACCTGAACCTCACTCTCCTCAATCCTCTGAGCCACAACCCTTGGCAATTCAGCTGCCATGTGGAACAACTGTAACCATGGCCCAGCTGCCATCCTCTCCAGAAACTACCCCTCTAAATACTCCAAAAACTCCAAACAGTCCAATTATTATTTCTGACTCTCCCACTCCATCTCCCAAACAAACCAAAGAAAACCACAGCAGGACCTTCATCGATTTAACAATCCTTGACCGTCTTGCTGATCTCAAAAATAAAATAGCCATTCCAAAACCAAAACAGCCAGATGTTGGCTCTGGCATTGTGAATTTTGAAACAGGTTTGCAGCAATGGATTGCTTCTCTAAAGCAAGTTTGTCCTGGAATGATTGATCCTGCTGCCTCAGACCAACTCTGGACACGATTCAGAATATGGGTACGTGCTGAAGCCCTCAAATTGCAAGACACCAATTATGAGCAGGCACAACAGAACTTCAGCAAGCTGCTGAAGGAAGTTGAAAGTCAACTTCCACAGGACGAAGTGCTCTTTCTGGATAGTGAGCCATGGTCTGAGAAGCGTCCAGCTTCAAAAGTGCAGCCAGCAAAAGATCAGACTACTCAAGCTGAAGAGGTTAGACAAGCTGAAGATGTTGCAGAAAGCTCTAAGAAGCTTCCTGCTTCTGATGTTTCTCAAGCTGCCTTGGACAGGCAGACTCTGGAAGAGCTGAAGCTGAATGATATTCGTCTGCAGCAAAGAATGGATGAAAATGATCAGAAGATGAAGGAAAGGATGGATGTGCAAGACAGCAAGATAGATACAGTAGTCAGCATGGTGCACAAGCATACTGAAACTGCTGATCAGATTAAGGCAATGCTGGAGACTTTGTTCACACGCTTTCCACCCCAACCTTAGTTTTTCATTCATGATAATTTTCAATGTTTTCTTTGCATATCATCTGTACTGTTTTGTCTGGCTCTGATTTTTAATATAACAAGTTTTTCTGCTCTGATCGTTTTAGCACATCACTTACACTTTTTGATTGCTGACAAAAAGGGGGAGAACAAGAATGATATTTTTCAATAACGGATTACTGAGACAAAAAGTCTCAAACATTCTAACTCTGATATACTTGAATATGTTTTCTGTTTTTGCATAAGTCTACAGGTACAAGAAGGTAATCACCTCTGATACACTGAAGCTCTGAAGCTCTGATATTCTGATATGAAGTTCTGATAGTCAAAGCTCTGATATTCTGATCTGAAGCTCTAATATTCTGATGTTCAAAAAATCAATAAAGATCTGATCCTGAAGACTCTCAGAATTAAAAAGGGAAGTAATAAATTCAGGGGGAGTATCTCCGATCCCAACTCTGATATCTCTTTATCCCTTATCTTTGATAACTTCTTATTTAATTCTGATGCAACTTATCATTTAGTTATCTCTGATACTTTTCACGCTAATTTTCAATTAAAAATATCTAGTTTTTGTCATCATCAAAAAGGGGGAGATTGTTAGAACAAAGTTTGAATCTACTACCCTAAGTTTAAGTTTTGATGATAACAAAATGAAAAGATATATTAATTATGTGATTCATGTAAGAACTATTTGCTACCTAAAAATTACTTTCTGTTTTACAGAAACTCTGATGGGTATCAGCAAGAGTACATCATAATCAGCATCAGAAAATTAGATATCAACATCAGCATCAGAAGATGCTATATCAGATACCAGAATCAGAAGATCAACTTGCACTTATGTTGAAGCTTGATGAACAGAACTACGCTCAACACTCTGATCTCTGATAAAGACAACAACAGTTCATCAGCACCTAAGCAGCGTCAGAATGAGCCTAAGCCAGAACACGCTTAAGTGGCAACGGTACTGTGCATTCAAGATGAGTTATTACCAACGGCATCATTCCAGACAAGATCTGCTTAATAAGGAAAGATTGTTATTGGCATTGAATCAGAATTATTGCTCCAACGTTCACAAATTCCAATGCTATATAAACAAGTCAATGAAGATTAAATTGGCTAATGCTCTACAACAATCTACACGCCAAAAAGCTATTCATCATCTTCCTCACTCTCAGTTTGCTAAAAGCTCCAAAATTCCTTACTCAATTATTTTAGCAATCTAGTTTCCATAAGCTTAAGTTGTGTAGTATCACAGTTGTGATAAACAGTTTTGTAGAAAACATTCACACACCTAGATTTCAATTCTTTGTAAGAAAGTGATTCCTTGAGAAACCGGTTTGTGGTTTGCATCAAGAAGGCTTTAGCAGTTGTTAAAGCAGATTGTAATATTCAGTTGAATATAGTGGATTAAGACCTCGTTGGAGAGACGCGAAATCACCTTGACGGGTGGACTGGAGTAGTTTGAGATCAAACAAACCAGGATAAAAATACCGTGTTCATTGCAATTGATTTCCAGTTTTTACAATTCAACCCCCATTCTTGTGTTTTTCACTTCTTCATTGCTGGTCGAGTTTCGCATCATTACCCGTGCGTGAAATCCAGTTTTGTCCTGGTACTCTTCTAGCTTAGTTTCGTCTGACTAGTCGTTGAGTCGAGTTTCGTCTTGCTTTTGTTCCTCTTTTCTAGGATTCTTTCAGTTCCTTCATACTGTCTATCTTGGTTTAGATTAGTAATCGTTCCTAGAATCACGCACTCTAGCCACTTTGCTTTGGGTCGAGCTCAGAGTTTCGTCTCCTTACCCGCGTACGTTTTCCGTTACAGAGCTTAGTTTCGCCTATACTCTGTCGGTTGAGTTTTGTCTCACCCCTTCCTTTTGAAGCCCAGTTTTGCCCTGGCACGTTTGTCCGGAACTTTAGTTGCGTCTACTCTTATTTTGTTTTCATTTTGCTTCAACCTGCATTACAAGTTTCATTCTGACGCATGTCTTGGGGGTTTTATGCTTATTTTTTCTTTCTTCTTTAAGAGTTTAAATTTTTGGGTTCTTTCGTATTCAATCATCTTCAACCCTGGACGCTCAAAAGTTGTCACTTTTCTCACTTATCACGTTGAAGATATTTGAATAGGGGCAGCTGTTGCACCCTAAAATTTACCCTCTTGATTTAGGCTTATGTTTCATCATGAACATCATAGTGCATTGCATTCATACATTGTGATAGGACCAAAGTACTTTGGTTATCAAGTTTTCCTCAAGCTTTGAAGGTTGATTGCATTGAAAAGTTGCTTAAGTAGAATCTTGTCATCTAAACCTCTGGATATTTCAAGCTCAAAGATTATGGCATATCTCAAGACATTTTATACATCTCTTTGGATCATCAGAGGATTGGAGTTTGTGTTTGGTTACAAGGAGAATCACTCTTTGGATTCACCAGTCAAGTTAGGGTTTTGTTTGAGCAAGGCTATTGGCCAATGTACAAGTATTTATTTAGGGAGTTATAACATCTTTTTTGTATCTAAGAGGTCTTTGCACAAGGAATTGGTCATGATGCCCAAATGATTTGAAGTTTTGAAGATGCTTCATTAGTCTCCTAAGGTGTTGACCAAAACTAGGGTTTGAGTTTTTATCAGGTTTCCTTGAGAATTTTAAATTAAAACATTGTACATGGCCTCTATATATTTGGAAGATCATATGTTTGAAGTTTTGATCATCAATTTTGAAGGGAAATGGACCAATTGATTCAGAGGGGCAAAATGGTCATTTTGGTCAAAGTCAGTCAAAGTCAAGGTTGACCAAGTGAACCTTTGGCCAACCATCAATTCAAGTATGTACTTTTCATATTTCAAGTCCATTTTGATCATTGGATCAAAAAGATTGAGGTTTGTTGAAACTTGTTCTTGAAGAAACCCTAAAAGTTACTAATTTTGGAAAATAAGGGCTTAATTTCAAAAAAGCATATTTTATTCACCCTTGATCAAGAAGATGCAAATGAAATATGCTTGGAAAGCTAAGAGAATTATCTTTCACCTCCTTTTGTTCTCATGTCCAAATTGGCAAGGAATCAAGAGTTATGATATTTTGAAGTCACAAAATTATAGGTCATTTTTTAAAATTAGTGAATTTCAAGCCAAATTTTGAGGACCTTAATGGATTAATTTGTAAAAACTAAAATCTAAGGTATTTTAGATCTTTTCAATACCTTTCCAAATTGTGTTCATTTGTGCCAAAATTCAAAAGTATGAGTAAGTTATGAGTCTTAGAAGTTTGGTGCATTTTATTGAAATTTGGCAAATGTGCAAAATGGCCAATTCTTGAAAACTCATGTTTCAGTCATTCTCTTTGTTCCTAATCCAGCCCATGACCTATTTGTGACTTGCTAAGGCCCATCATATCAGCCATTTCGTGCCATGCTTGGTTTTGTACTTGTTGAAATTGGAAAATCACAAATTTGCCCAAAGTTGCAAAAGCTCCAACAGTTTCTGATCAGATGGAATTAAGGGCCAAGATTCTAAGCACGATCTTCTGAAGTTATTTGGCTCACAAAATGCATAAAAGGCAAAAGGATACACGAGCAAATGGGCTGATTCAGTACACACTTCATTTTTGGCCAAAATTTCCAATCCTGCCCTCCAACGGCTTTAAGGACAGATTTCCACTTCTATACTCTTCTACAAACTCTATATAAGAGGAAGCAAGCAAAGAGATAGAGAGAGAATGCGCCATTTGTAAGAAATTCAAATCTGAGATTCTCTTTCTTCTTCTGCAACTTACTTCAATTCTCTCAATTCCTTGGTGTTTTCTTCAAAATTCTTGTGGATTCAGCTTCAGCAAAGGGAGTAGATCAAGCTAGCACCATTTGTTTGCATCTGGAGTGAAGGAGACAGTAGAACACTTTTTGCCTTGAGCTTGCTTGAAGCTTCTTTGGGTTTCTTTTATTCTTGCTTGATTACTACAGATAGTTATCTGTTTGGTATTGTACTACTTCCTTTCTCCCATTTTCATTTTGCATAATTCTCTGACTGCATGATGGGACCTCTGTTGCTGATATATGTCAGGAGGCCCTCTGGTTTTTGTATGATGTATGTGTTGTGTTTGTTTTTGATCGATGAGACTCAATTTAGAAATTGAGATCACGACTTCGCTCTCATTGCATGTTCCCTATAGGATGTTTATTGCTTTCCTTCTTTAACTGTTGATCGATGAGTCACTCAATTTAGAAATTGAGATCACGACTTCGCTCTCATTGCATGTTCCCTATAGGATGTTTATTGCTTTCCTTCTTTAATTGTTGATCGATGAGTCACTCAATTTAGAAATTGAGATCACGACTTCGCTCTCATTGCATGTTCCCTATAGGATAGTTTTGTTGAGTTCCCTTTAACATGTAAATTAGGGTAGGATTTTCCCTTATCCTCAACCTTAGGATCAACCATTGTATGATAACACTAGGGATAATGCTAGGCTAGTTTCCCTTAGTTGTTTTTCCTTCCTTTGCATTTTGCATCTTAAAACAAAATCTGTTTTCTTGGCAAATCATAAGACATTTCTAATGAACTCAAACCCTTCTTCAAAGTAAAAGATACAAACCAATCTTGCCTTGTCTGTGTTATCTTGAAGCCGGTGTTTCACCATCGCACATGTTTGTTATCCTACTTTGATTCTCGATATCATTGTCAGGTGTGATTGTTTTGTCATCTGTTTATTGATGTTTCACCATCTTTGCCATGATACCTTGTTATCTCTTAGCCAATTTTTTTCCATCGCACATTTGTTTGAAGTCGATGTTTCGCCATCGCACATGTTTGATTATCCAACTTTGACCCTCAATGTCATTGTTAGGTGTGTTATTTTATCATTCGATGTTTTTCCATCTTTGACATGTTACTTTGTTATTATTTAGTCGATGTTTGATCACCTCATTTGTTTGTTGTTTCATTCGATGTCTTGTCATCTTGATTGTTTTTGTTTGCCTTAACTAAAAAACATAAACCAACCAAAATATGTAAGCCAAACTACGACTACTCTGATTCCTTAAAAGGGATACGTAGGCATTGGGGTAGGGCCCAATCGAGCATAACTTTTATTTTCCCTACATTATTTTTTTTCCTTTTGCATGCATTCCCTTTTCAGCTTTAAGCCATAAACATAGGATTTAGCCACACCCATTAGATTAGACAACAAGAGTGGATACCGTAGAGTACTACGGGCGTGTGGGGTGCTAATACCTTCCCCTCGCGTAACAGACTCCCTTACCCGATCTCTTGGTTGAAAGACCGTGATTTCTCCCTTTCCATGTTTTCTCGATGTTTACCTTTCCCTTTCGGCGGGATAAAAGATGTTTGGTGGCGACTTCATTGATGTTTCATTAACATCCAAATGACAGGTTTCGACCGTGTTGTTTCAATACACCACTGTTGGTAAGAAAAATGTAAGGAATCAAATTCTATATTTTCTTTGCATGTCATAGTCATTCGATTTTCATCCATGATCGAAGGGCCTGAGTGTGACGCCCAAGTCTATATTTGTTTCTTTTTGCCTCTAACGTTTATGTTGCAGATCCAGCATAAACAAGGTCAGTGCACACAGAATCGAAGGACCTGGGTTTGGCACCCAGGTCATGTTTTTATTTTGCTAACATATCTTTGCAGATTGGGTGCCCTCACAAGTGATCTATCAGGCAGTTTCGACAATGTCCTATGGGTCGAAAGCCACATCCCTCGTTGGATCGAAGGGTAACACCTTTCTTTAGATTGAAGGATATCCAACCTCTTCTAGATCGAAAGGAAGCATTTCCTTCCATCGAAACAGACCATTCTCCCCTGGATCAAAAAACACTATCATCCTTCCCTGAATCGAAAGGCCACAATTCTCCCTAGATCGAAGGATGCCCCCCCCCCTTTTATATTTTATTTTTGTTCTTTTTTTTATTTCTTTATTTACTTTATCATTTGAATCAACTTTAAATCATAAATTACAAAAAATATTAGGTTCGTGTTTTATTAATCAAATTAAATTTTGTTAATTAACTAATTAATTATTTTAACCTTTTCCTTAATTTAAAATTAAATAGACTTAAGTTTTATTTTCTTTTATAAATAAAAAAAACAAAAAGATTTCTTTTCCTTAGGATTTAGATGTCCATTTTTATTTGTTTGCGCATTTATTTATTTTCGCTTTTTTTTCATCTTATTGTAACTGCTTCCCAGTTTGTCATAGTAACCAGGGCTTTACTTTTCGCATTTCTATAATGTACCTCTCACAAAGCCATGTAATAGCGTATGATTTACATTCCCCGCACTTTACATTTATGCACTTTAAATTACGTTATATATATTAATGGTTAGTAATTAGGCTTGCATGACAAGACTAATAACAAAATATTAGCAAACCTAACACAAAAAGACAAAAATAACTGAATGTAACACACATTGCACATATGCACCTCTAAGGTATGCTCACTTTGGTTGCCTTCAGAAATAAAACAGTCATGTCCCTCGAGACAGGGACGCTTTAGCAAAGGCCCATAAATCAAAATATCATAGTCCCTCGATGACCCTACAGTTGCCTTTCGGTAAATGATCTAGTCCCTGAACAGAAATTGCTAAAGCGTCTCTACATTGTTGCCTTTATGACTGCACATCCCTTCGAATGTCCCCCATACATCCAACGATGGGGCTTCTTATCAATCAATGGTAAGATAGCAACATCTAAAGGAGGAGTAAAAGAATATTAGACCTTCTTGAGTAGGTAGGATGCTCATAGTTGCTCGCTTGCTCCCAACAAAAAACATTTACACACCAACACTTTCAATTGAAATATTTTCAAAAGTCAAACCCCTTTTTACGCATTTTTATAGGGACGAGAATCATTACAAAGGCACTTTTCAAAATCACTTTCAAAAACATCTTCCACAAACACTTCTTTAAACTATTTTCAAAACCAACACTTTGTACGCATTCTTAAAGAAACGAGAATCATCACAAATACGTTTTCAAAATATTTTCAAACCCACACCACAAGCACATTTTCAAATAAAAGCAAAGTGAACTAACAAGAAACTAAGAGCCCGTAGATAACTACGGATGGAAAGGGTGCTAACACCTTCCCTTTCCATAATCTACCCCCTTACTCAAAAAATCTCGAAAAGGTCTTTCTCTGTTCTTTTCACCCTTTCCTTAATTTAGATAAAAGAAAATCCGGTGGTGACTCTTGCCAAAATTTGAAAAAACAAATGCAAAACCAGTATTAAACAGACGGTTCTACCACCGTATCACAGAACTGGTGACTCTGCTGGGGATAATTTTAAAAGTGGGGTTACCTTAGAGTTAGTTCATTATTTAACTGCTTTTGTTGGCTTTGTTTGCTTTACTTTTGAGGGATTTGTTTTGGTTACTATAGATCATACACCCGGATCTGAGGCACCTTTTAGGTAAGTAGTAATAGATCATGGAAATTGTGTGGGGTATACAGACACGGTTGAAGAGATAACTATGTTGATGTGACACTTTGGTTGGTATCGATATCCCTTGAGTAGTCAAGGAGAATACGGGGCCACTGCGTGGTGTCGTGAAGCATCAATTGACCTTGGAACCTTTAATTGAACAACTTGGCCATTAGGAAGTAGTGAGATAGTCGTCTTTGGTGTAGTCCTAAGTCGGTTGATACTCGATATTACACTCATAGAGATTTGACTCCCGAGTTTTGTTTGGTGGAAAGTCGGTTGTCGATCGAAATGAAACTTGTTGGAAAAATCAGTGATATTGAGATCCCTTAGAACCCGGTTACTATTCCTATTGATAGGACAGGTTGAGCCAACTAAACTTCAAGAGGGTACTTACCTACGAACCCCATGAAAGCCTAAACCTAAGGCTTCTTGTGTGACTTGTTTGCTTTCAACTTGAACTACTTGCATGGTTTATTATCTAACAACATGATCTCCTTGCAGGATTTGTTTACAGTCATTATCCAATAAACTGGTTTTCTTGCAAGACATACTTGTCTTCATCACCCTGCATTTTTGCTTGACGTATAACATACACATCATAAGCATCATACCATAGCATTTCCTTAGCCATTTCAAGGATCTCAAGGGCCTGTGTTGCAGGTTATGATAAAGCAGACGTCTAGCAAAGGGCAAGGAGATTTATTTTCCTCTAGCTAATACCGTCAAAAGACCAAAGCAACAATTTGAGTTAGAGGCTATGACCCAATTGACATGGTGAGCTTGACTCTTGTAGAAGGACATTCAATGATACGAAGTTCTTCAATCAAAGCTGTAAAATTCAACTTCTGACATTTTCTTGTTTAACCCGCGAGATCCTTGAAAACATTTGCATATCATGCATGTTATTACATAACAGGTCTTCCAGTACAAGTCTCTCATGTTCTTGTTGTTTATTATTGCAAGGAAAATGGCTTTCAAACAGAACAACAGAGATCTCCAAACTCAAGAGTCTCAGTTCATGGAAATGTTCCTGACCTATTCGAGGGGCAAGAAGAGTTGAAAGCACTCCTCAACGGGAATCTGACCAAGAAACATCCTGATAACAATAAGGATGACTAGTTGAAACAACTACAAGCTGAGATGGAAGGGAAGAGAATCCAGATGTTGGGGCAGATGGCTCTTTAAAACCTATCCCGGGGACAAGAAGAGCTGAGAGCCATAGTCAACAGGTTTCATCTATATAGATGCAATCATATGGAGAAAACAACGAGAATTGAGGATCGATTTTTTAATCAGCCTCAATTAAAACAAGAGGATTTGGTTGAAAAACACCTTTCAAGACGGCTGCTACGCCAAGAGTCCAACAATGACCTTGCTAACCACAACGGGGTAATCAGCAAAGGCAAGACAAACCCAAGAGGCAATTTACCAAAATCAACATGTCCTTGGCTCAGGTATTGCAACACATATTGAAGTTGGAGTTGATTACATTAAGGGATCCTCCTTGAAATCCCAATGTCTCCGCTCTTAGCTATCATGCTGATGCAATCTCTGTAATACATTCCAATAGTCATGGACATGATACGAATGACTGTTGGCATTGAAAAATAGGATTCAGGACTTGATCAACAAAGGAGTGCTGGAGTTCACACAAGATAGCCAGACTGAATTCTTCTGCCATCCCTCAAAGGCACATCATCTGAAGTGACAAGATCAGACAAAGAGGCTTTTTTTTCATCTAGAATTTTCAATTTGTAATTTCTTTTGATTGTTCTAATGTTTATTTCATGTCAAACTTTGTTATTTTATCAATGCATTACATATGTCTATTTTGAATCTATTCATTCGTATTCACTATATTTAAACTGCTTTTATTTTTGTGATATTCAACTCTCGATCAAAAGCTCTAAGCCTTTAGAGGGAGAATGACGAAAATAATACCATAATATCTACAGTATGCTTTGGAGCAGACCTTGCTGACGATGTAGAGGCGTTGTTTCAAAATCCTAAAATAGTGGAGTTATAAGGAAGATAATCCCTAG
Source organism: Vicia faba (assembly GCA_948472305.1). NCBI lineage: Eukaryota > Viridiplantae > Streptophyta > Magnoliopsida > Fabales > Fabaceae > Vicia > Vicia faba. The sequence goes on from OX451739.1 coordinate 1,452,563,832, forward strand.
TCAACCCTTTGAGCCTAAGAAGTAGGGTTTTTATTTTCACACAAATTAAAACCCTTAATCATAAACTAGGGCAGGGTAGCTTTCTCAGTTAATTCAGAGGTGCATTCAGTTGCAAGCTCATCCTTCATATACGAAAAATAGTGTAGAAGATGCTCTCTAAAATATGGTGATGGTTCCACATAATCGTCAAGGCAGGCAATCATTATCTCTCAAAGAAAATCCCACTAAGTCAAAACCTATGAAGGAGAATTAAGAAAGAAACGGGGGCGTCCCGCTGACTGTAATCACAAAAGAAACAGTTCAGGAAAAAGTAGGGATAACAAAATAAAAAAAGTCCTACAAAATCCTCAACAAAAATGAAAAGGTTACAAAAATGACTGCCTTCTCAAACAAACGTTAAATTTCTAAACCATCACCAAGTATCAGAGCAAAGATTCCAGACTCAATTGGGATCTAACCGCACAATTAACTGAGCATAGGGCTGAAGAACATCACGAAGAACAGGTTGGATACAAATAAATTTTGAGCCTTTATCCTTTGTTTCTTAAACCGTGAACCAGGCCACGTTACAACCCTTAAAAGTCCTAGCAGAAGCATGGGTATGTTCGAAAGCATACTGTTATAAAAGGTATCCTGACGCCTATAAGGTATGCTATAAATCATGAGTTGATATCACACTCTTACAAAAAAAATTTGTTTTACTAAAAAATTAATTTTCAAACTTTAAGACAGACATAAGCTTTGCATTCTTAAAATACCATTGTTTGCATATGGCTAATTGTTCAAACAACAGAGAAATTTGCAAAACGAATATTCAGTGAACGAAGATCCTCTCAATGGACAAAATCACCTCATACAGAAAAGACATTTCCAATAATAGGCCCTCCATAATCAAGGGGCACGGTAAGGTATCCAACTGATCTGGGGAAGTCAAGTCAAGATTCGAGGAATCTCTCAAAAATGCCAAATAGCCAGGGGCAGACCTCCGTCTGAATCACTTGGGGCATTGGACTTGAATTCCAGTAACGAATCATATGCGATAAAACAAACATCTTCTGGCAGTGTGGCAACACTTACTACTATGGACAGTGACAATTCCCCGTACCCGGTGAACATGGACATATTCGGAAAATACTACGCATGAACAAAGACCCGCTAGGTCGACTGGCCTAGGCAAAAATAAGGGCATCCCGGTGAACCAAAGGTTCGGGCAAAAATTAGGGATATTCATATGAAAAAATATATACACCCGGCAAGTCGAAAACTTGAAAAGGCGGCTTGGGCAAAAAAGGGTATCCCGGTGGACTGAAAACCTGAAAGGGCGGCCCAGGCAAAAGTTAGGGATTAAAGCGCACGATTATGTCCCGTCATCTTGTCATTTGTGTACCAGTAGAATACTCCCTGTTCAACTTCTACTCAAAACCCCAGGAGTTGGGATGACACTCAAACCATTCACAAAATCTCCGCAGACACTTTTTTCAACAGGTATAGAGGCAGGGGTATCCTACTAAAAAGTCACTGCCATATCCTCAGCTTACAGCCAAGTGATGTCAAGCGTCCTTGTATCCCCGGCAGAGCAAGAATCTCCAATCACTGCTCCGGCATCTTAAACAATTCTCTAGAATGATTCACAAGTTTTCATGTTCCCCTACAGATTTCTTCTTAAGCAAAACAGGAATTCCCAGCGGAAATATTCTAAATAAAGCAGATTCTCGTCTAGAAATGGTTCAGGTACGATCCCTAGACGGATGTCATCCTGACACCTACTCCAGAATTTCTCATCTAGAAACAGTTCAGGTACGATCCAGAGACGAATGTCATCCTGACACTTACTCCAGATTCTCATCTAGAAACAGTTCAGGTACGATCCATAGACAAATGTCATCCTGAAACCTACTCCAGTATTCCTCATCTAGAAACGGTTCAGGTACGATTCATAGATGGATGTCATCCGGACACTTACTCCAGATTCTAATCTAGAAACGGTTCAGGTACGATCCATAGACGAATGTCATCTTGACACCTACTCCAGACTTTATCATCTAGAAATGGTTCAGGTACGATCTAGAGACGAATGTCATGCTGACACTTACTCCAGATTCTCATCTAGAAACGGTTCAGGTACGATCCATAGACGGATGTCATCCTGAAACCTACTGCAGATTCTCATCTAGAAATGGTTCAAGTACAATCCAGAGACGGATGTCACCCTGACACTTACTCCAGATTCTCATCTAGAAATGGTTCAGGTACGATCCAGAGATAGATGTCATCCTGAAACTTATTCTAGATTCCTCTAGAAACGGTTCAGATACGACCCAAATACGGATGTCATTCTGATACTTATTCAATATATCTCTAACTACTACTTCGACATCTGAGAAAAAAATTCCCCAGTGAAGTCGTCAAGATTTTTGGATTCCCCAACAAGATTTCAACAAAATCTCCAAGTAGTTTATGGAGTTCCCCTTCTACAACAGAGTTTTATAAATCTCAAGTAGTGTATAAAGCCTTATCCCTAGTAGAGTTTATTTCTCTAGCTACGGAAGTTCATCCCTCAGCAGAGTTTTATTTCTCCAAATTGGTGAAATCTTCCAACAGAACTCTTCCCCTCGGCAAAATTATTCTCAAACAGAAGTCGAAGATCCTCGGCAGAGAAAGGGAGTCGCCAACAAAACTATCTCCATTCATTATCCCCAACGGAAATTCTATAATCACTTTCTTCACTCACCAACAACAGTCCGAGATTCAGCTTCCCGGCACTCTTCAACAGCAGTCAGGGATTTATTTTCCCAGACAAAGATACTGCACAACAGCATTACATGTTCATACATCATGGCATGTGCATACAAATACATATATCACAATCTCATTTATTTTTAGACTATCATGTAATTCATACATCATGACATCGCATGAAACTGATTTTACCTTTTCATGTTAAATAAACAGACAAATAAACACTGTCAACCTATACAGCATGTCATAGATTAATTCCCGAAACCAAACTGGGAAACTATTTATACAACCAAGTGGTATGAACTCCCTAAACAAGACGGGTTTACCAACAAATATAGAAAGCCATGGATTAATGCCCGAAACCAGACGGGGAACTATCTGTGTGACTAATGTTGCCGAGTTCCAGATTAATACATGTAACAAGCCAAGAGAACTATCTGTGGATGACTGTTGTAGATTAATACCTGTAAAAAGCAAGGAATATTATCTACATGAGGAGATTGAAGATTAATACCTGCAACAAGCCAGGAAAATTATCTTTCATTCTCAGGTCAGAGATTAATACCTGTAACAAGCCAGGAGAACTATCTCAATGACCGTCAATTTTCATGTTCCAGATTAATACATGTAACAAGCCAGGAGAACTATTTGTGGACGACTAATTGTAGATTAATACCTGTAACAAGCCAGGAGAACTATCTACATGAAGAAATTGAAGATTAATAAATTATCTTTCTTTCTCAGGTCAGAGATTAATACCTATAACAAGCCAGGAGAACTATCTTAACGACCATCAATTTTTCAAGTTCTAGATTAATACCTGAAATCAGGCAGGACAACAGTCTATGAACAACTGACTTGTAGATCAATTCCTGAAACAAGACGGGACGACTATCTACATGACAAGCATTTCCTTTAGAGGAGTTCTGAAACACATTTCCCCTTCAGCTCTTCATCCTGAAAAGCATCTCCTTAAGTGCTTCATTCTGAAAAGCATTTCCCCTTCAGATATGGAATCCTGAAAAGCATTTTCCCTAGAGACCGAGTTCTGGAGAGCATTTCCTTCAGAGGAGTTCCGAAACGCATTTCCCCTTCAGCACTTCATCATGAAAAGAATCTCTTCAACGCTTCGTTCTGAAAAGCATTTCCCCTTCAGATATGGAATCCTGAAAAGCATTTTCCCTAGAGACTGAGTTCTGGAGAGCATTTCCTTCAGAGGAGTTCTGAAACGCATTTCCCCTTCAGCACTTCATCCTGAAAAACATCTCCTTCAGCGCTTCATTCTGAAAAGAATTTCCCCTTCAAATATGGAATCATGAAAAGCATTTTCCCCAGAGACTGAGTTCTGGCAAGCATTTCCTTTAGAGGAGTTCCGAAACGCATTTCCCCTTCAGCATTTCATTCTGAAAAGCATTCTTCAAGATACAGTCAAGCTTAGACTTAGTCTAAATTCTATCAACAATCACCTGTGGATGGAATCTTTAAGCCCGTCTCCGACAACTCCCTGTCATCTTATCTAAATGGCATTTGTAAGCCCATTCCTGCCATCATCAACCATCAGTGTTACTTCATGCGAGTGCAAATTTATGGGCACTCTAGTGTTCAATCATCTTCCACCTTTCGATCACGAAAGGAAAACAAGCCAATCTAAATATTCAGGTTTAAGAAGATTGAACAACGGAAGCTATTGTACCCTAAAATTTTCCCTCTCATGTTTTCCAAGATTTTTTCTTATATGGGTGGTCACAAGCACTTGATTAAAGAAAAATAAAATTTTAAAGATAAACAAGGTGTCTTTCGATTGGCATCTTGACAGGCTTCGATTGAGCACCTAACCTCCTCCAAGCTTGCTTTAAATTTCCAAGCTTTGATTGAAGCCTTGGCCTATTGCTTGTTTGCTGTATACAAGCTTCGACTGGGCATGTGTTTCCTTTGAGACATCCTCCTTTGATTTAAAAGGGAAGGGCCTCATGTTGGTGCTCCTTCGATTCAAAAGGGCCTTCTCTACACTTGCCTTCTATTCACAAGGCAGGAACTTCCTTCATGCCAGCAGGCACAAAGCAATGGCCTCATACGTACGTCCTTCGATTGCACCATTGGTTTTACATGCTTGTTTGATTCACAATGTAATGGTGTCTGACTCGATTAAGCAAGGGTCTCTGCAGGGTTTTCTTGATGACTACCTGTATGCAAGCTTGATTCCTGCTTCGACTGGGCAGTATCTCTCTTGGAAAGTTTGTTTGGCCCATTCGAAGGAATGGAAAGTGATGCATACAACTGATGCATGTGGTCCCTTCAAAAGAGCACACGCATTGGTTCAAAACGAAGGATACACATATTTCTACCCAAAACGAAAGAGAGATATGCAAAGATGCTGGTTGGCCCGAAATCCCACATATTGCCACATTCAACTTTCATGCACAAGCATTCTGAAGGAAGCTTCGATTATCCTAGAAAGAGTTTTTTGTTGGGGCTCAATCGAAGAGGCCCCAAGGATGAGATTTAAGCCATTCGAAGGACACACCTTGGTGGCCTATTCGAAGAGGGCACAAAGCATACATATGAAATACACTCAAAAGTCCATTCAAAGGAGGCAACCAATGGCCCATTCAAAGGGTACACAAAAGGTCCATTCAAAAGACCCAGTCGAAGGAGGTAACTTGAGGCCAATCAAAGGGCAGGGTCTAAAGGTATTTGAAAGAGGGAAGCATGTCCAGGTTCATTCAATTTCATAAAGAGACAAGTTTCCATGACTTTGGCAAAGTTAACAAAACATCATTTATGGATTTGAAAACACTTGTTTATGGTTGTTTAAACCTTTGTTCTCTTGTCCCCTCCATGCCCTCTATATAAAGAACACACTAGCCAGATCAAAGCAGGCTGAACACAACCGGAGAGAGGGTCACATGAAATTGCTAACACATTATTGGAGGTCTTCTGAAGCTTTCCCAATCAATACCAGCCCCTAAGAAAGCACACGTCCAGAAGTTCCAAATCGAAGCAACCCTTAAACAAAGGTACCCACAGACTCATACATCACTGTTGGTAAGAAAAATGTAAGGAATCAAATTCTATATATTCTTTGCATGTCATAGTCGTTCGATTTTCATCCATGATCAAAGGGTCTGAGTGTGATGCCCAGGTCTGTATTTGTTTCTTTTTGTCTCTAACGTTTATGTTGCAGATCCAACATAAATAAGGCCAGTGCGCACATAATCGAAGGACATGGGTTTGGCACCCAGATCATGCTTTTATTTTGCTAACATATCTTTGCAGACTGGGTGCCCTCACAAGTGATCTATCAGGCAGTTTCGACAATGTCCTTGTTGGATTGAAGGGTAACACCTTTCTTTGGATCAAAGGGCAACTACTTTCACTAGATTGAAGGATAACCAACCTCTCCTAGATCGAAAGGAAGCATTTCCTTCCATCGAAACAAACCATTCTCCCCTGGATCAAAAAACACCATCATCCTTCCCCGAATCGAAAGGCTATGATTCTCTCTGGATCCAAGGATGCCCCCCCCTTTATATTTTATTTTTGTTCTTTTTTGTTATTTCTTTATTGACTTTATCATTTCAATCAACTTTAAATCAAAAATCACAAAAAAAATAGGTTAGTGTTTTATTAATAAAATTAAATTTTGTTAATTAACTAATTAATTATTTTAACCTTTTCGTTAATTTAAAATTAAATAAACTTAAGTTTTATTTTCTTTTATAAATAAAAAACAAACAAAAAGATTTCTTTTCCTTAGGATTTAGACGTCCATTTTTATTTGTTTGCGTATTTATTTATTTTCGCATTTTTTTCATCTTATTGTAATTGCTTCCCAGTTTGTAATAGTAACTAGGAATTTACTTTTCGCATTTCTATAATGTACCTCTCACAAATCCATGTAATAGTGTAGGATTTATATTCCCGCACTTTACATTTCTGAACTTTAAATTCCTGTATATATATTAACTGTTAGTAATTAGGCTTGCATGACAAGACTAATAACAAAACATTAGCAAACCTAACACAAAAAGACAAAAATAACTGAACGTAACACACATTGCACATATGCACCTCTAAGGTACGCCCACTTTGGTTGCCTTCAGAAATAAAACAGTCATGTCCCTCGAGACAGGGGCGCTTTAGAAAATACCCATAAATCAAAAGATCATAGTCCCTCGATGACCCTATAGCTGCCTTTCGGTAAATGATCTAGTACCTTAACAGAAATTGCTAAAGCGTCTCTACATTGTTGCCTTTATGACTGTACATCCCTTCGAATGTCCCTCATACATCCAACGATGGGTTTCTTATCAATCAATGGTAAGATAATAACATCTAAAGGAGGAGGAAAAGAATATTAGACCTTCTTGAGTAGGTAGGATGCTCATAGTTGCTTGCTTTCTCACAACAAAAAACATTTACACACCAATACTTTCAATTGAAACATTTTCAAAAGTCAAACCCCTTTGTACGTATTCTTATAGAGACGAGAATCATTACAAAGGCACTTTTCAAAATAACTTTCAAAAACATATTCCACAAACACTTCTTTAAACTATTTTCAAAACCAACACTTTGTACGCATTCTTATAGAAACGAGAATCATTACAAAGACGTTTTCAAACCCACACCACAAGAACATTTTCAAACAAAAGAAAAGTGAACTAGAAAGCAACTAAGAGCCCATAGATAACTACAGATGGAAAGGGTGCTAACACCTTCCCTTTCCATAACCTACCCCCCTTACTCAGAAAATGTCAAAAAAGTCTTTTTCTGTTCTTTTCACTCTTTCCTTAATTTGGATAAAAGAAAAGTCGGTGGCGACTCTTGCTTACCGCAACATTTGCAAACACAAACACAAAAACCAATATTAAACACTCGGTTCTGCCACCGTTTCACACATAGCTTTATTGTTCGGGAAAGGAGAGATAAAAAGGTAAGATATGGATAAAAGGTCAAGAAGGACAAATAAATGCTTAGTCGGGTAGTATCCCGGTTTGAGATCTTCATGCCTGAGATGGGTTATATAACCAGAGGCATATGTGGTCGGCCATCGAGAAAGATGAAGATGCGCCAGTCAGGCTTATCCCTGGATCCAGAGGTTACATAGATTCTGACCTTGATGAGGCCGTTATAGAGTGATCGGCTCATTAAGGGTGTAACCGCTCATCAATACACGGAGGCACGCTTTATGATAACAACCATCATTGGCAACTGCGTATGTTTCTTGCCTTAATGGCAACTCAATTACGTATGATGGAGAGTCACAGCAGTTACATGAAGTGATCAATGAGGTCTAGATACCTCTATATATAGGGCTCCCGACTGAGGGGTAAGAAAGGCACATGGCTTGGAGCTCACACATACTTGTGTGACTCTCCGAATCCCTTAATATCATAAATAATTAACTCCCACTTTCTTGAGACTCTCCCCGATATCCTTCAACTAGCGGGGAAGTCACTCATTTAGTGTTTATCAAAAACATTTTGCACCCACCTTAGGACCTGGAAAACTTTCCTAGGCCGCATTTTCCAAACACCTTTGAGCAATGTCTTCTGATGAGGATCCTCCTCTAATAATGGCGCAATTATTTGCCATTGTTGTACCCCAAAATTTCCCCTCTCATTTATCAAATAATCTCTCACAAGATCTCCTTTGATTCAAGACTGCACAAGGGTTGATCAGCTCAAGACACCTCCTCAAGCATTGATGACTGAAAATTAGGGTTTGAGTTTGCACAAGGACAAATGGACTTTTAATGCCCAATATGACTTTCATGGATCATTTTGGACCCTAAGATATCTCATGTTAAGTTTCAAGTCTTGGATCACATTTTTGCTCAATCAATTGATCATTTGACCTAAAATCAACTGTATTGGGGAAAAAGTCAATTGTGGTCAATTTACAGTCAAACTTCATAATTTTTTATCCATATCAACACTATGAACTCATATATTTCATTTGATCAAGTTTAGATCACAATTCCTCAAGAAGTTTGATCAGATCATCAAAAGGGCAAAATGATCAAAATTAGGGTTTTGAATGAGAAGGTTCAATTTCTGATTTTTGTCCTAGAAAATGACTTATTGGTTTGAGACATGATCTCAAGGATTCAAATGCTTCATTTTGACCTAATGGCATGGCTTAAAACATTTCTCAAGCTCAATTGATTGACAAGTGAATTTCAGTCAACTGATGAAAAGTCAATTGTACACTGAAAAGTCAAACTTTGACTTTTTGGTCAAAATCAAGTATCAAAGATCATAATTCATCAAGACATGTAAAAGTATGAAAAATTTTCATCAATAAATCAAAAAGTCAAGATTTCATTTTGAAAAGTCAAAATTTCTAAACTTAGAAAATTTTCTAAGTGTTGGAAATTCACATTTTTTTCATAACTTTGAGCCAAATTTCTACCATGATGCAAGATGATTCAAAGGAAACTTCCAACATGAAAGTTGTAGATCTTAATGATATATAAAATATTGTAGAATACAGATTTTTCTAGAAATGAATTGATTTCAAGTTACGATTTTGAGAAGACATATTCATGAAACTTGGAAACTTAGTGAAATTTTACCCTAGTTTAGGCAGGATTTTGACCAAACTTCATGGCAATTTTTCACATAGTTCAAAGATGAATATTAAAAATGTCCAACATAGAGGTTGTAGAGGATGTTACAATATTTCCTAAATGTCCAATAACTCATTGAGATCATGTTTGTGCTAAGAGAATCAAAGCCATGAAGTTAGGGTTTCATTCTTGTTTGGCAAGGCAAATTTGTGAAGAACACTTGATCCAATCTTCAAGCATGCTGTACAAATCTCACTTTGCAGGCTTCTAACTTTCGTTTCACTCCATAATTAAATTTTTACACAACTGTTAGATCTTTGATCCAAGCATTTGAGGCATTGTCCAAATGGTTATTCCATTAATGGCACAAAGGTAAAACTTCCATTTTGGAAAAGCAAGCTTTATTGCAAAAGTCAATGCATAGAGTTCCCAACTTGTTTCATCTGAGTGCAAGCAATGTCAAAGACAAAAGCAACATGTTTAGAGCCTCCCATAAACTCAGACCATGCTTGTACTATGCCTTGAAACCATGTTTTCCACTTTTCTTCAAAATCAAGTAACATAGCCATAACTCTATATCTCACAGATCTGTCAACCTCAAGTGCTCTAACCTTTTTATTATAATTATACAAGTCTACTGCAAGAGGATACACGAATACATAAGCTCTCAAACTCTACCAAACTCAGAATTGCATAATAAACCACCATTGTTGCACATTTTGACCAAAAACTCCAAACTCAGAATCCACTCGTGCGTTTCTTGACTTTTCACTTCCAAGAGTTCCTAAACATCATCTACAAACAATCCCACACCCTGTTATACGACTGTAACATCATCTTCATCAACTTCCATAACCAAAAAACAGATCTTGCACCTTGACTTCTCTAGCACGATTCAAACACTCCCAACATCAAGTAAGCATTGTATTAGCTTCCTGGGAACTTGAGGAAGCTAACCTGATCATCACAACTCCTTGAAAGCAGCTCAAACTCATTTCACAATTTCCAGTTTTGAGGTACATTTTCTGAACTTCTATTTTCTCATTTAGGCATTGTTAGGCTTGCATTTGTGAATATAAAATGTAGACATCATTGCCCTGAAGCTGTACATGTCCATAGATTTCATTTATATTGATTGAGCTTAGAGAATTTTAGGTTTGAATCTCTGAAAATAATTAGGTCAGAATTTGGTACTTTTAGAAATTCTCATTCATCTTTGATTTATAGCTTATGATATTTATATGGTTGGATTCCTATGGAAAAATGGAGCAACTTTCATGTTTGCATATTTCATTTTTATTGAGAAATGGTGGAGTTACAGATGTTCAGGATGGAGGTTGAAGATGAAGTCACATTCAGGACATGAATTATGTTATGTATTTATTATTTCATCAATGTTACCGGATGTACAGCCACCCAGTGGCAAAGGTAGCGCACATGTATGCTAAGGGTTAGGGGTTCAACACCCAACGCTACCTTTTGTGCATTTTAATCACATTTTCCCTCTTTTTTTTGTTCTAGCCAGCAGCGCATGGGCCTAAGTCATTGGGCTTTGTTTTTTTGCTGACTTTTAACCCCCCTGTTTACTTTTGCATGCTAGCCCAAATTCTTTTTATTATTTTATTTACTTTCATTTTCTTTTTTTCTTTTTTTATTGTGTTTCAGTTTTCTTATTATTTTTTTATTATTATTTTTATTAATAAAACCAAAAAAATATTTTATTTGTTTATTTAAATATTTAAAAATACTCATTTATATTTTATTTTTCTTTATAAAACAAAAAGACCAAAAACAATTTTCTTAACAAATTAATTTCTTTTTTCTTAAATAATTAATATTTAGACATAGGTTTATTGTTTTATTTTCTTTTAAATTAAAATTAACTTAGAATTTAGGTTTCTTTTAATTAATTAATTTTCATATTATTTTCTTTAAGTTAAAACCTTTTTCATAAAAAAAACCCTAAAAAATATTTCAAACTTAATTTCTTTTCTTAATTAGTTTAGGTTTAATTTTATTTAATTATAATTAATCCTTTCCTTAATTAGGTAAAAATTAAAACCCTTAACAAAAAAACCAAACAAAATCATTTCTTTTCCATTTATCTTTTTGTACATTTATTCAATTCTTGTATATCATTCAATATGATTGTAATAGATAATTAGGTTTAATTTTCTTACAAATCCCCATTTGTAAATTTCTATACCCCCCCCCCCCCCCCCTAATGATGTAATAGTGTAGTAGTTTTACTTTCCTCAATTTATCGCTTTATGTAAATATTAGTAATTAGGATTTGTATGGAAAGACTAAAACCAACAAGTAGAAAACCCTAATTCAAGATAAACAATGCATGTAAATCAAATACACTTGCACACTTACACCCTTAGGATAATTCCACTTTATTTCCTTACAAAAATGGCCATGTTATGCATGTGGGATATCTTAGTAAAAGCAATAAAAAATACAAGATCATAGTCCCTCGATGACGCTATCAAATATTGCCTTTCAAAATGATCTTAGTCCCTAAAAGAAAAATGCTAAGATAGCTCACAACATTGTTATCATGACTATACAATGATCCACGCCCGTCCCTTTATATCCAAAGATAAGGCTTCTTACCAATTAGTAAGATAGCAATATCAAAGGAAAGGAAGAAATGAACAAAGACTTTTGAGTAGGTAGATTGTTCCTAGTTGCTTGATCACTTTCAAAAGAAACATCCTTGCTTATTTTCAAAACAAACACCAAGCACTTTCAAAAACACTTTCCAAACATGGAATATTTTCAAAAGCCCAACACTTTGTATACGTTCTTACGAACGAGAACTATTACAAAGTTTGCATAAACAATGGTGCCTTTTCAAAATACTTTCAAAAACCACACAAAGAACATTTTCAAACAAAATCAAGTGATCTAGCAAGAAACTAAGATCCCATAGATAACTATGGATGAAAAAGGTGCTAACACCTTTCCTTTTCATAATCTACCCCATGAACTCAAGAAATAATCTCAAAGGTCTTTCCTGTTCTTTTCAGCCTTTCCTTTTAGATAAAAGAAAAGTCGATGGCGACTCTTGCTAACTGCAACATTTGTGATAAAACGCAAAACACCTAAGTCAGTTCTCCCACCGTATCATAGCCATGATCGAGGATCTTTGCCATTAGAATAATACGCTGCAGGACATCATCCATGTCTTACAGATGAAAAGCCAAGACGATGGCGACCAGGGGCTTAAGCTTTTGGAGCCTCAGCCATTATCCCATGCTATTTGGGACGATCAAGTTCCAGAGAATTTCAAATCGCTGATATTTACAACATACGACGACAAATTTGATCCCTATGAACATATCATTGTTGTTAATAATATGATGGAAATAATCGGGGCTAATGATACGCTGAAATGAAAGCTTATGGTCGGAACCTTCAAGGAATCGACCCTGAGGTGGTAAATGAGCCTTCTCGAGCACTCTGTTATCAGCTGCCAGGACTTCACCAAGAAGATGGTTCATCAGTTCTTAGCAAGCCAGCACCGAAAGGTGTCGATAACAATGTTGTTTAATGTTTGTCAGCTTCAGTCAGAATCCCTAGAGGATTACATGGCCCGGTTCAACGAGGAAACCACAAAGGTCTCTCATCCTAATCAGGAGATATTTGTGGCAGCTTTCCAGCATGGTCTACGAGCTGGCAAATTCAATGAGTCATCGGCCTAGAAACCGGCTGCCAGCATGGATGAGATAATCACTCGGGCCGAGTGTTATGTAAAAGGAGTAGAGAGTAACATAGAAAAGAGAACTAGAGACGCTAGATAAAAAGGAAGGATCTTGGAAGAAGCTTCAGGGCAGACGAAGGAGAAAACCAGGTCCCATGATCGACCACCACCTAGGGAGCGACCTCCTCACCAGCAATCTCGATGACCTTTGGTTTCAAACGAATACCTCACTCCTCTAAATTCCAGAAGAGAGGATATATGGAGAGATGTAAATCACCTCAACTTTCTGCCTAGACCTTGGCGTCCTCATGGAGTAAACACAATCTTGGGGGATTCAATGAGGCTTGGTGTATGTATCACTGAATCTGGGGACACCAAACTGAGGACTGCTGTGATACCCTAATTTTTGACCTAAGATCCCATCTTCATTTACATTTTTATACAAAAATCAAGGTCATGAGATATGGTCGGTTTCGAACTTCTCACCTTCGAGTATTGCATGTGTAGAGACTATCGAGTGTTGTGAACATTTTGTCTTATGCATGACTAACTTCTAATCAAGCACGAAGTGTATGTTTTTTTTTGTTTCTTTGATTTTATGTGCAGAAACAGGTTCGAATCAAGAGCATCAGGCGTCATGCCTCAATTAGGGTTTTGAGTCTCTCAAGCCAGAATTACAATTGATCATTGATTCTCGAAGACTGATTCATCAAGGCACAACTTCTAACCTCAGAGCATAGAGTCTCAAACATAGTTCAAGCTCATTTTGATCACAGATGTCTAGAGCGTGATAGATGGTTTCGGGGAACTTTCTGAGAATCGTGTGTTTATTTCCATGATCTGTTCAACAATTGGCCTCAAGCTTCTTCGAAATTCTTCATTAAAACAGTATAGGTTACATGTTCACTTGTTCACGTGTGTTTCACCTTGCCTTGAAATACAAGAATAGATCAGGCTATGCGAGTCAATTCCAAACACTACGACCAAAAGTCATCTGCAAGTTTTCTTTAAAAGTTGAAGACAAATTGTGTTTAGAAAGCCATGAAAAGACTTTATAGGACGTTTGTCATGATTTAAGATTTTCTTGATCTCTAAGTATTCTCAATGCGATAACATTTTGCCTCAATTCCTTCTTCTAATGATCATTCGAAGCTTTTAAGTATGGTGCGATTTCTTATACTTACATGATGCGGGGTGAATTTTGTTAGTGTGGGGGTGATTAAGTTCAAGATCGCTTTGGAAGAATTTATTTTAGAGTATTTGTAATTTTCATCATATGAATTCAAATGTTAACTAAATAGAAGTTATCAAAATGGCTAATTCAAGATTCAAATCATTCATCACATTGCATTTATTCAAGATTATTTTCAAGGGTACGATATTTTAAAGTCATTCAAGGCATGAGATTAACTCCATTTTAAATGGAAGACCCCAAATTTCAAGACAAATTCATTCCAAATTCAAATGAAGTATTTCAAGTCACATTTAAATTCAAGACTTGTTATAATTTTGATAATTCTTCAAGTTTCACCCATGATTCATCCAAGTCAAAAAAGTTCTGTTCATATTCATTCAAGAGAATTACATGTTACAATTTTATTTGGAATTATCACTACAAAGTTACAAGAGGAATTATAAGTTTGTACATAAAATCAAAACTATATTTCTAGCCATGTTTCAACATAATAACATTCTAATTTTTATGGAACTTTTGCTGTCCAAAACAGCAACCTGCAACAATCCCAATTCTACCAAAAAAATGATGCAAATCAGTCCAAAACACAGCATCCTGCAATGGTCCAAATTCTGCCAAAAACTACTATAAACCAGTCTGGTATAACATGCTGTCTTGCATCATAACAACTTAGAGGTTACACTAAAATGGCAACTCAAAACTATATGAAAAAAGCATTGAAATAGGGCATTCATAGTTGTTCAAATGTCTCACTTTCCCCCCCTAAAACACCACATATTTCACTATAAAAGACCACCTTCATGAACAGAAAAAAATGTAGAGAAACTCTGGAAAAAAAAACACAAAATTCCTCCAAACCACTTTCACCAAAACAAATCCATTACTAGC
This sequence comes from Vicia faba, assembly GCA_948472305.1. NCBI lineage: Eukaryota > Viridiplantae > Streptophyta > Magnoliopsida > Fabales > Fabaceae > Vicia > Vicia faba. The sequence goes on from OX451739.1 coordinate 1,452,578,937, forward strand.
ATCATACTCAAAATTTGAAATAGAACAAAAATCCAAACAATAAGAGAAAAGAGATTGGTTGAGGAATTGTGTCAAACACATTGTGTGCAAAGTGTAATAACCAAAGCAACCAAACATATCTATCAACTCCAACTTAACTAAAAAATAAATAATAAGAGCGAAGATGAATCGATTATCCTTAACCTTTGAACTTCTCTGAATCCGCACGTCACAGCGCAATCACCGTGACATCCGATCGTTCCTCTCATGCATAACACCTTCCTTCGCGGGCAACACATGACTCAGCAACACAGACGATGTCGTCCTTCAAGCCTCATTGATTCCCTCTTTCTCTCCTTTGCTCTCACCTTCACCACCTCTGGTCAAACACGCACACGTCATACTTATCTTCTCAACACTTTACCGCTAGAACAACCTCATTTCACCATCATTCCGCCGATGACAACCGATCCCTATTGTCGGTAGCTTCATTTTCTTTTGATTTAAATATTTGATTGTTTTATTTTGAGATTTTTTTGTTGTTTTATAAATTGAAGAGTGTAGAGAGAAATCGAGAGAGATGGTTGAATTTGAGAGAGCTCTAAGTTTGAGGTACTTTGGTTTGCAAAATAGATTCCCTGCAGCCTTAAAGATGAAGAGAATGAGAATGGAGAGGAGATTGTAGCAGAAGTAGACACTAGGACTAAGCTTTATTTTGGGAATTTTCCTTATAGTGTTGATAGTGCACAACTTGTAGGGTTAATTGAGGATTATGGTAGCGCAAAACTAGTTGAGGTTCTTTACGACATGGACACTGGAAAAAGTAGAGACTTTGCATTTGTCACCATGAGTTTTGTTGAAGATTGTAATGCAGTAATTAAAAATCTTGATGGAAAAAAGTTTATGGGATAGAAAACTGACTGTGAAGAGGGATAGAGTAGATGGAGGGCAAATGAAAATTGAAAGAGTCTAGCATGTTTCTTTTCTATTGGAATTAACTGAGTTTATCGAAAATATAAAAATATTTGAACATGATTTTCCCCTTCCCAATACATCATTCAACGCCTCTTTTTTTTTTTCTTTCCATAATTAGGGTTCCAGAAAACTCCCCCGCTCCCTCTTAGTAACCTGGATCCGGGTATGGGCCTAGCCCAACCCATTTCACAATTTTTGTGTTTTTATAGTTTTTGATTAAGAGAATATAATGAATGAACAATTTGGTGTAAAGGTTGGAGCATGTCTTTGAAACGCGTGAGGACCTGGGTTCGATACCTGTGTGAAACATCATTTTTTTAATTTATTTTTTTTCATAGCATTTTGGGGCTTCAACTCAACCAGATTTCCTAAGCCCATTCGGAACTGGTATCTCCATCTCCAATTTTATGTTTCCACACCATTTTTTTTCATTAAATAACTTAGTTTAATTTTATATTATTGATCTTAGAATAAATTAGTTTAAATATAATTTTAGCAATTTTTAGGATTAATTTAGTTTAGATTAATATTTTTATAATAGCTTAGATTTAGACTAGAATTTTATAATTAACGTAGTTTATATTTAAATTAGTTTAGACATAATTTAATAATTTTAGAGCTTTAATAACTTTAGAATTTTCATTTGATTTAGTTTAGTAACTTTAAAATTTTTATTTGTTTTAGATTTAATTTAGTAACCTCCAAATTTTAATTTAGTTTAGATTTAATTTACTAATTTTAAAATTTTAGTTTAGATCTAATTTAGTAATTTTATAATTATTTCTATAACTTTAGAATTTGTAGTTAGTTTAGAATTATTTTAGTAAGTAATTTTTAATTTAGTTTAAATAACTTCTTTAGATAATTAGTTAAATTCTCTTTATTTGTATTTAAGTATCTCCTTCATTTTAATTTCTCGGTACCTTTTGGTCATCAATCTGTTTTGTTAGATTTATTTTCTTGTGAATTTTCGAATGCTTATATTTTGATGTCCATTTTATTTTTCTCGCTCGATTTATTCCAAGAGAAATGTTTTAACTTTGTTAACTTCATGTCATCAAATACATCTTATACGATTGTGCAAATCCCTTCATTCATTTTTGTTTTACTATTTTGTTAATCTTAAGTTAATTTTCCTAAAAGACTCAATTTTATAACTCACACCTTTTAAAACTTCGACACTAGGTCGTCGTATCTTCAAAATCTCATTCACACCCATTTTGACCAAACAAACAATTTTAACCAAAAAATAGATATTTCAAAAGGTTACTACGGAGTACCACAGATGCATTGGGTGCTAGTACCTTTTCTTTGTATAACCAACCCCCGAACCTTCGACCTCTTTCAAAAATGCATTGTATTTTCATTAATTTTAAGTATTACTTTACATTGCATATTCAAGGGTTTTATTTCGCTCTTTCCCCTTTTCCATTGGAAATAATAAAGCGCAGTGGAAACTCTTGCTTATTTGTGAGTCAAGTTAATTAATAGTTTAATCTCTGATTTTCACCGCTACAGAATTGGAGACTCTGCTGGGGAAAGATTGACCTCTTGCTGGTCCATCTGTAAGTGGGTTAAGCCTAATTTGTCATATCTGTTTTTTTGTTATTATTACTTGTTTGTTTGATTATATGTGATGTATTGTGGTTATTTGGGTGTTGATTACAAAGGATAAGTCCTATACCCAGACTAAGTTACACTTAAGATTAAGACGGGTGGTATAGTCATGTTAACTTTGAGGGAGTAATCTCGAAGAAGGAGACATGAAATCCCTCACTCAGTGGAAGCCCCTTTGACTGTAGTATTCGTTTACCAAGTAATCGGGAAGATGTTACTGCTTTCTACCTGGGAGCCAGAGAAGTTGAGAACAGTAGAACCCTTAACCCATCTTAGCCTCTTATATGTTGTGAGGAGATTATAACGGAGTAATCTGGAAGTAGTTGTCACGCGATGCTGCACTCAGACGAGTTTTTCCTGCGAATATTACTGATTATCGAGTAATTGGGACGTTGGTAATATCCGAAGGAAAGATGTAGACTGTGGGAACCTTTTATAACCTTGTTTTACAGGTGTGATTAAACCTTTAGTACCTACCTTGAGGGGTGGTCTTTACCTTTGACTCCATTCTCGTGATGTTGAACCTTTCAACTTTGTTTGTGACCTTGCTTATGGTTATTGCATAGCCATGCCTTCATGCATCCATGAAACCCCTTTCACTTGATTTTCAAGGAATTTAGAAGTCTTTCTTTGTAAACATCACAAGTTTCGTCAAGCTTAATGGATCTTGGGTGTTGATGGGGTGAACACCTTAATCCACCAAAATGGATGATTGATCTCGTTGATAACTTGATCAATGTTTTGATCAAATTTAAAATTCAGTTTCTATCTTCATACTTTGATGTTTACAACTTAATATCTTGAGTTCCTTGAAAATAAAATAAAAACTCTACTTTGCATATCATACATCATTCTACATTTTTTGTTTCATTTTCAAAAGTCAATCCCGAGCCTTATTTTTCCTTTGGTCTCACTAGTACATCACTCGCGCTAAGAGAACAATGGAGAATATCAAGCAAGAGGTTTCTAAACTCCACAGAGAGATGATTAATCTGAAAGCTAGTATGGAGCACTTAATTGGTTTGGTTGAAATTTTTGTTTCCATCCAAGTCAATCCTTCTAGGAACGAAGAAGCGATGGCAAAGGTCTTCACTAAAACTCTGAATCATTCTTTCGTGAGAAGCTGATAATTAATGCACCTAGTGACTTTCTTGACAAAGTGAATGTGGGAATGCATCTAGAAGAAGATGTTCGAAAGGGATGTTTATATGAAGATGGTGACTTAGCTAGTGGTGTGAAGAAGTTTGATAATAACTTTTCCAAGAAGAGATTCAGAGGAAGAAATAATCATCGCCATAATCATCATGTTTCTCCTATCATCCCTGTGTTCAATTTACCTTATGCAGCTCCAGTTCATCAGCAGAATCAGCAAGTTCCTAATCAGAGGAAAACTAAATTTGATCCAATTCCAACGCCCTATACGAAGTTGTTTCCTGTCCTGATGCAGAGGAATTTGGTTCAGACTCGACTTCCACTGAAGATTCCTGGGAAGATGCCTTGGTACTACAAAGCTAATTTAACTTGTGCCTTCATCATGGAGCCCATGGGCATAACATTGAACATTTTATTCATTGAAAGCTGAAGTCCAGAAGTTGGTCAGAAGTGGTATCTTGTCATTCAAGGACCTTGGTCTTGAAGTTCAAATCAAGCATTTTCCGAAGAGTAAACATGATTTATGGTTACTCTAAGTTTTGAAGGATGTTTTCAGCAGCTCAAGTCCAGACGGAGAGAGTCTTCTCAGTTTATTATTATTTTTACTGCTTTCCCTTGTAATCTTTCATGTTTGTTAACACTATGTTTGCATGTAAGAACTTGTTTACATTTGAATGATTATCTTGATACAATGAGTATGTTTATCTTGAAGAAATTCATCGTTTCACTCATATTTGTTTTCAAATTTTAAATTTCTTTTTGCATTATGATACCAAATCTTTTGACCAAACTCTCGCTTAGGCAGAGATTGGAGGGAGGATGATGATATGAAAAACGCAAAAATCTTAAGTTGTATGCTTTTGGATAAAATCTTGCTGAGGATGTACATGCATTATTTCAAATCCTTAAACACCGGAGATATAAGGAAGATAATCCCTTATTAACCCCTTTTGAGCCTTGAAGTAGGAGTTTCTTTTCTATACAGAAAAACCCTCAATTTTAACCTGGGGCAGGGTAGTTTTCAGTTAATCTAATCGAGTGTTCAAAATTCATATGGAAGATATTTCTGAAGAGAAACTACAATGGCTATCCTTCATATATCATGAGGCTAGAAGATGAGAAACCACAATGGTTATCCCTCATCCATCAAGAAACGAGGCAGTAACAATCCTCCCAACAAGTAAAGATAAGCTAATGTCAAACGTTTTGTTCATAAATCAAGAAAAAAAGCCCGCTAAGTCGAAAACTTGAAAATAAGAGACTTAGGCAAAAATGAGGGTATCCCATTGGACTATCAATTTAAAAGAACTAGTTCAAGAAAAAGTTAGGGAAAACAAAAAAATTGCAAAGAAAGGACTACAAAGAAAAGTCCACAGCCAAGAACAAATTCGTGTGACTACAAACACAAACACAAGAAGGGTGACTGCTACTCTAAAAGCCTTATCACTTCCTTAACCATCGCAAAATATTTTTTCTGAGAAATGAACACTAGTATCAAATTAACTGAATATAGGACTGAAGAACATCATGAAGGGGGTGGGCACCAAATATTTTTAGCCTTAAAATCTTTTTTCTAAAACCGTGAACCATGCCACGTTACAACCCTCAAAAGTCCTAATTTGAAGCAAGGTTATTTAGAAAACATACTTCGACAATATTGCGTTCCTGACTCTCATAAGTTTTGTTAAATATTTGTGTTGGTGTCATATGCTTTTGCTATACAAAAATAAATGTTGCTCTAACTCGCAAAGTTTGTGCGATATCTTTTCAAAATCTTTAAGACTTACATATCTGTTGCATTAGAATTTTCATTCTCAGAATAAACTTTTTCTGCTTGTAAAACACTTGTTTGATATCAAGGAAGCTTACATGTAAACACCAATGATGAGTTAATCTTTAGGCCTGAAGCTCTATGAAGTAACTGGAGAATCATTTCAAGAATGATCATATCCAGGGGGTATGTCTCCTAAAGACCTTCAACATGAACAAGTTATTGCCTTCATAGTTCGTTTACCGTCATGGGGAAAATTTGAAGACTCTGTTTTTTCAAATACAATCAATGTGGGGCAGTCACGTAAGGATTCGACGAATATCTCTAAGAGTTTAAAGACGCTAGAGAATTTTGGATGCCAGGTCTTTTGTAAAATCCTCTAGAGACGGTTTCTTCTCATCAACCATATAACTTGGGGAATTTTAGAAGTGAAGTTATTCGCAAGAATTGTCGTGCATCATGCAGTTTATCAGCATTAAACTTGGGGTATCCAAAATTAGTTCCAGGGGTAATCCAGATTTGTCAAGATATGTGATCTGCTTTGCACACATTATTAGATGGTGGATTCCCCCAGTATCTCCAGCTGAAGTGGAGTTCGTGTTGTTATCCTTTTAATGGATTATTGATGTTAGAAGATTGGACTTTGGGTTTTCTCCCAAAAAATATCTTCCTTCCCAGAGAGATTAGAGCCTTATAGCAGAAACATGCTCCGTCGATGGCTTTTAGTCTATCTCCAGTAATGTTCTCATCTTGTTGAGGTTAGCCGAGTATCTGGTTGTACTATGATGTCTTATCATCTCCAGTTTATATCTTCTATCTGTTTTGTCAAACATATACATGACATTTATTCACACTTGCATCATGCATGCAAATTCATATTTGTTGATGTTATTGGGTTTGTATACATTGGTTATTTCTATTCAAATATCGTATTTTCTCTTTCCAAATAGAGTGTCAACCTAAGCAGAAAGTGTGCCTCCTTTCTAATTCCCCACTGAGTTAACTCTTGTGGAAGAATCTTACTTTAGCTTTTCTTTTCCATCTTTCGATAGGATAAATTCCCAATTGAGTTGTTTCCTCATTGGGTGGAGTCTTGTTTGACTGTTTTCTCTCCAGTTTATTCCTGGATTGAGCTTTGTCTCTTACGGACGCTACCCCGTGGATATCTCTAGGCTGTGAAACCTAGACGGAGAGTGCATTTATTTTGCACATTTAAATACTTGGTCTCCTCAAGAAGAATCTATTCATGATTTTCCATTGAAGATGAACTTTGTTTCCCAGTAGTGTTGTTGAAACACTCTTTTGGAATCTCAACATGATAACAAGTGGTGGCCTCTTCATGAGCAGCTTGTGTATTATTGATATTTTTGGAAAGTAGCAAGTGGGAGACTCTTCATGAGCAGCTTATGTATTATTGATATCTTTGAAAGATAGCAAGTGGCGGACTCTTCATGAGAAGCTTGTGTATTATTGATATCTTTGGAAGATAGCAAGTTACGGACTCTTCATGAGCAGCTTGTGTATTATTGATATCTTTGGAAAGAAGCAAGTGGCAGACTCTTCATGAGCAGCTTATGTATTATTGATATCTTTGGAAGATAGCAAGTGGCAGACTCTTCATGAGCTTCTTGTGTATTATTGATATCTTTGGAAGATAGCAAGTGGCGAACTCTTCATGAGCAACTTGTGTATTATTGATATCTTTGGAAAGCAGCAAGTGGCGGATTCTTCATGAGCAACTTGTGTATTATTGATACCTTTAGAAGATAGAAAGTGGCGGACTCTTCATGAGTAACTTGTGTATTATTGATATCTTTGGAAGATAGCAAGTGGCTGCCTCTTCATGAGAAGCTTGTGCATTATTGATATCTTTAGAAGACAGCAAGTGGCAGACTCTTCATGAGCAACTTGTGTATTATTGATATCTTTGGAAAGTAGCAAGTGGCAGACTCTTTATGAGCAACTTGTGTATTAATGATATCTTTGGAATATAGCAAGTGGCGGCCTCTTCATGAGCAACTTGTGTATTATTGATATCTTTGGAATATAGCAAGTGACAGATTCTTCATGAGAAGCTTGTGTATTATTGATATCTTTGGAAGATATCAAGTGGCAGACTCTTCATGAGCAGCTTGTGTATTATTGATATCTTTGGAAGATAGCAAGTGGCGGCCTCTTCATGAGCAGCTTGTGTATTATTGATATCTTTGGAAGATAGCAAGTGGCGGACTGTTCATGAGCAACTTGTGTATTATTGACATCTTTGGAAGATAGCAAGTGGCGGCCTCTTCATGAGAAACTTGTGAATTATTGATATCTTTGGAAGATAACAAGTGGCGTACTCTTCATGAGCAGCTTATGTATTATTAATATCTTTGGAATATATAAAGTGGCGGACTCTTCATGAGCAGCTTGTGCATTACTGATATCTTTGTAAGACGACAAGTGGCAGCCTCTTTATTTGAGCAACTTGTGTATCCCCAATATGTTATTTTAACAGTAAATGGCGTCTCTTTTGAGAAGTTTGCTCATCAATAGTAAATGGCATCTCTTTTGAGAAGTTTGCTCATCGACAGCAAATGGCATCTCTCTGAAAAAGTCCCACAGTGAAGTTTGTATATTACATTTTTTGAGTGATATCTTGGATAAAGAAGAAACTATTCTCCATTCTAGGTGAAATCCAGAAGTCAGAGAAGCTTATTATCCTTTTCGAGTGATATCTTGATCAAAGAAGAAGTTGAGACCCGTTCTAGGTGGAATGCCAAAATTTTGGGAAACTTATTATTGTTTTATGAAGCTGGTAGTTCACTCATTTGTTAGTCAATATCTTTTTCTGTCTCCTCATTAGACTTTTCCCTAATATAGTTGAACATTTACCAGTCTCAGTAATGATGCCAATCATTTACCAGTCTTAGTACTGAAGTTACCAGTCTCAGTACTGATGTAAATCACTTCTTTCTCCAGTCTCAGTACTGATGTAAATCATTTCTATCTCCAGTCTCAGTACTGATGTAAATCATTTCATCCCCAATCGTAGTGATGATGCCAATTATTCACTTACCAGTCTCAAGGCTGACATTCACTATCGTTTTTTAATCACTATTATCCTATTCGTTCTACCATCAACCATGATTTGGTATTTCAACTTCAGTAAAAGTTGGTGCATCTTTTTTTCACCTTAATTAAAGTTTGGTATTTCACCTTCAGTAAAGTTTGGTATTTCACCTTCAGTAAAAGTTGATGCATTTTTGTTTCACCTTCAGTAAAGTTCGGTAGTTCACCTTCGGTAAAAGTCGGTGCATCTTTTATTTTGTCTACCTTTGACCTTGAGTCAGAAATTTACCATCATCACAAGTTAGTAGTCATTTATCTTTTCACATCCTATGCAAAGCGTCTTCCCTGATAGAGTCGGTAAACTTTTCTCCTCTCAAAGTTATTCCCCAATAAGAGTCTCTCATTCAAAGTCTGTGGCTTTGTTTCTCCAATGGAGTTATAATCTCTTCCCTTATGGGATTAATTTATCACATGCTTGGGTTCTCCAACAGTAGTTTGTCTCATGCGGCATCATTCCCCATAAAATTCAAAATATTACATTCATATCATAAACACAATTGCGGAATCTTAAGGCAAAAAATTATGTATTCTATATTTAAGTCTCTTCAATCTCGTCGAGACAAAGATTTCAATCTTCATATCTTCTAATAGAAGAAAATTAAATAGGGGCAGCTGTCATACCCCAATTTTTGACGTAAGACCCCATCTTCATTTGCATTTTTATACAAAAATCAAGGTCACGAGATATGGTCAGTTTCGAACTTCTCACCTTCGAGCATTTCCTGTGCAGAGATTATCGAGTGTTGTGAACATTTTATCTTATGCATGACTAACTTCTAATAAAGCACGAAGTGTATGTTTGTTTGGTTCTTTGATTTCATGTTCATAAATAGGTTCGAATCAAGAGCATCAGGCGTCACACCTTAATTAGGGTTTTGAGTCTCTCAAGCCAGAAGTACAATTGATCATTGATTCTCGAAGACTGATTCATCATGGCACAACTTCTAATCTCAGAGCATAGAGTCTCGAACGTTGTTCAGGCTCATTTTGATCGCGGATGACTCGAGCGCGATAGCTAGTTTCAGGGAACTTTCAGAATCGTGTGTTTATTTCCAAGCACTGTTCAACAATTGGCCTCAAGCTTCTTAGAAATTCTTCATAAAAACAGTCTAGGTTCCATGATCACTGGTTCACGTGTGTTTCACATTTCCTTGAACCGACTGTTTATACTGGTTTACATTTTGTATTCGCAAATGTCGCGGTAAGCAAGATTCTCCACCGACTTTTCTTTTATCCAACAAAGGAAAGGGTGAAAAGAACAGAAAAAGACCTTTTTTCAAGATTTTATGAGTATGGGGGGTAGATTATGGAAAGGGAAGGTGTTAGCACCCTTTCCATCCGTGGTTTTCCACGGGCTCTTAGGTACTTTCTCATTTTTGAAAATTGTTTTCATGTTTGTGTGTTTTCAAATATTTTTGATTGCTTTATGATAACTCTTGTATTAGTCCTCAAGAGTGTGATAAAGCGTTTTTGAAAAGAAGTTTGAAAGTGTATAAGTGTAAAAAAGGAATTGTTTTGAGCAAGTACTTAAGAACTATCTACCTACTCGAAAAAGGATGTTCTTTTCCTCCTTTCCTTTAGATAGTGCTATCCTACTATTAGTGAATAGGTAGCCCTGTTGTTATATGTTGAGGGACTATCGAAAGGGACGCTTATGGTCATTGAAGGAAACAAGTAAGGATACCTTAGCATTTCAAAGGGTCTGTCATCATATAGGCAACATTGAGGGATAAGATCATTTCTCATAGGAAACTCGAGGTATATTAAGGGACCATGATCTTTATGATGACTTTTGGATTGAGGGTCTTTCCTAAGATATCCCTATGTTCGAGGGACATGACCATTTCCGAAGGCAACAGGTGAGGTTATACCTTAGGGGTGCAAGGGTGCGACATTGTGCTTTTTTCAGATATTTTATCTTGAAATTAATAACCTAATGATTAATTGATTTAATCTTATCATGCATGCCTAATTTTACTAACAGTTCATGTACAAGCATATAAGAAATATAAAGCGAGAAATAAAGTTCCTACGCTATTACATGGCTTTGGTGTAGATACATAAGTACTGAACGAAAAGTAAAATGCAGAAATTGAAAACCCTAATTAAACTATTATAAACCGAGCACAATTAGATAATAAGATAATCGTATAAAAAATAATAGCGCCCAAAAATTGAGACGAGAATAAGTTCTAAACCCTTAAAATCTAATTTCCTATTAAAAATATTTTTTGGTATTTTATGAAAAAATGTTTGAAATTTAACGTAATTTCTAACTAATTTTAAATTAAATAAAAAGAGTTAAAATTTAATTAAATTAATTTTCAAAAATTAATTTTATTAAGAAAAAAAACTCTAAATCCTAATTTTTATGATTTTATGATTTTTTTTTTAAAAATGAATAAACAAAAAATATAAACTAAATAAAAAATGAAAATAAAATAATTAAAATAGGATGGGCCTGGGGGTGAGAAAGCAAACTGGGGGGTGCAGGCTGGACTTCCAAAGCCCAGATCTTATGTACGCACAAAGCCTGCGTTAGATCTAGTGGGAGGCATGCTTGGAGGTCTATCATGGGGAAGCGTTTCCTGGGCGCTGGATCTTAGAGGACGAGTGATCCTGTGACTGAGTGTGGAGGTGCATGATGCACGCCTATGATAGCAGTGCATTAGATCTGAAAGAAACTGTTTAGAAAATATAAAATTCAAGACCTGGGAATCGAACCCAGGTCTCTCCCTTTGCACGCGTCCCTTCACCACCAAGCCAATATGTCATTCATTAACACAAACAAAAGAAAATGTATATATGCAAAATTGAGTCAAGTATGTCAACAAATGACACGTGCGTGCTGAGTGCGGCGCTGGACTTTAAATGGACCAATGGAACAAAAGGATTGTGCCACGCAATGCTTCGCCTGGGTCAAAACCCTAGAGACGCTAGAGTCAACACTCCGGTCGTCTACTCCGGTAGGCCCCCACCATCAATCCTACAAAACAACCACAATAAACGCAGAAGAAAGACCCTACCCCCCTAATTCAAGGGTTGTGAACCCAGTGGTGGTGTTTATTTGGTCTGAAAGTCCCTGTACAGGGAGATACGAAGTTCGCCGTTCTTTACGCCGTAACAATGACAAATGGATATTTAGCCATCAAACCTTATCAGCGATTGCCCATACCTGTTCCTTTCCCTCTTTTGATCATGTTAATGGAGTAAGAATGGATTGAAACAAGCCATAATTAAAAATACGAAAAATAAAAAAAAATATATGAAATTATGAATCATGCATGGTGAGTTTCAACGTGCTATGGCCATGGATGATGATCCATACTTACTAATGCTTACCTCAGGAATACCAAGGAGTGATTAGAAGGCTTTGAAACTGGCTGGAAAGGTGAATACAAATGGCACACTTTTTGACTTTCTTTGTGAAATATTAGGGTTCTTTTGAGACAAGCTATGCATGTCCTCTAGGTCTGGACTTGTTGTGTTCATATAGTAAATCAAATTAGGGTAACAATTGTGGAAGAATATCCATGGCGTTGAGTGCAAGAATATGAGTTTTTAATTTGTATCAAAACTTTCTATTTCAAGAAAATCTCTCTCTCCTTTTGTCCCATGCGTTTTTCTTTGACATGCCAGCCTATCTCATCCCTTATTTGGCGAGGAAAAGATTCTCAAATCATATCTTACATGATTTCCATTATTTATTTATTTATTTTGAATTTTAATGAATAAAAAATCAAAATAAATAATAAAATTAATTTGATAATGTATGAGTGAGCTCAGAGGTCGTGGGGCATGTTAATAACAAGTTTCAAGTATGAAAACATGGGCCAATTTGGAAAAAATTCAAGTTTGGTCAATATTGGCTTCATGCATTTTTCCAAAAATTGGTCAACTTTAGAAATGCATATCTCTCTCAATTTTAACCCTAAGAGGATGTTATTGGACTTTTAAGAGAGCTTAAGATGTCCTCTAAACAACCTTTTTGGTCTCATTTCAATTGGATCTTCCATGTTCATGTAAGGAGATTTGACCCAAAAGGTGTTTTTGTTGACTTTTTGAAAGGACCTATAATGTATGACATTGTATCTTCCCAATGGTGCATTTCTTGAACTTGAGGGCTGAAGACAAATTGTAGGGAGTTGGATTATCTTAAAAATGAGATTTTATGGAAAAATTTCTGATAAAGTATGTGAAAGTTATGCCTGGTCAAAGTTTGGTTGACTTTTCCTATATAAACCCTAATTTGCCATTTTTGACTTTTGGTGAGTTAGGAGCATTTCTTGAGGAATCATGATCAACCCTTGATCAAATTATGGATATTACTTCAAAATTTCGATGTTGACCAAAAATATTGAAGTTTGACTGTATTTGGGCGGCAATTAACTTTTGACCTAGTACAGTTGATTTTCAGGCATTTGGGCAATTGATTGAGCAAACTTGTTGTTCAAGGCTTGAAATTTGGCATGGATGATCTTGATGACATATTAGGACAATGGAGAACATTTGGGATCCTTGGGACTCACACATCTTGCTTATAATTGAAACCCTAGTTTGAGGCTTGTTGCCTTAGGAGGAGAATTTGTCTGGTCAATTCTTAGGCATTCTAGGGCAAGTTGGGGACTTCTAGAGGCATGTTTTGAATGAAAATGGGAGGGAAAATTTTGGGGTACAACATCTGCCCCTGTTTAATCTTCTTAAACCTGAGGATGTAGATTGGCTGGTCTGCCTTTCGTGATCTGAAGGTGGAAGATGATTGAACACTAGAGTGCCCAAAAATTTGCACTCGTCGAAAATGATACTTGACTGTGTGGATAATATCAGGAATAGGCTTATAGATGCCATTTGGAGAAGGTGACAGAAGATCGTCAGAGATGGGCTTAAAGATGCCATCCAGAGAATATGACGGAGAGTCGCCGGAGATGGGCTTAAATATGCCATCTAGAACAATGTTGACTTCATGGGATACTTTTTTATGGGAATCCCTATTCCTGTTGTTAAGGAGGACTCCGCTGAGAAATGTTGGTCTCCACTTTGGGGAATAGAGTTTAGGAGCTTCAGTCGTCTATTACTCTACCGGGGAGTCATCTCTTGATTGAAGAGACGAAAGTGAACTACTATCTGGTCAGGATCCAGGCTTCACAATGACTTGTTGAGGATAATAAGGCCAACTGCTATCTGGTCGTATTCTAGGCTTCATAGTGACTTATTGGGAAAATGAGATTAAACTGTTATCTGGTCGTACTCCAGGCTTTGTAGTTTCTTAAACTATTATCTGGTCGGAATCCAGGCTTCAGTGACTTAAACTTTTACCTGGTCGGAATCCAGGCTCTAGTGAATTTGAGGTATACTACTATCTGGCCGAGTCCAGGCTTCATAGTAATCGACAGGGTAAACTGCTATTTGGTCGGGTTCCAGGCTTCACAACACCTTATACTGTTATCTAGTCCGATTCTAGGCTTCACGGTGTCTTGAATGGTGGATTGACTATTATCCATTCGGATTCCGGGCTTCAACCATGATGTTAACTATTATCTGGTCGGGTCCAGGATTCACAGTGTGGTGAACTACTATCTGGTCATATTCCAGGCTTTGCAATTTCTTTAACTGGAATAGAAATCAGAGAGATCTTAGTATCGATCTAACTGAACCAGGGAAGGTCTTAGATTAACTTTGACTGGAATGGAAATTAGCAGAATATTAGTATCGATTCGACTGAACCAGATAAAAGTATTGGAATATCTTCAGCTGGAATAGAAATCAGAGAGATCTTAGTGTCGATCTAACTGAACCAGAGAAGGTCTTGAATTAACTTTGATTGGAATGGAAATCAGGAAAATCTTAGTATCAATTTAACTAAACCAGACAAAAGTCTTCGAATATCTTCAACTGGAATAGAAATCAGAGAGATCTTAGGATTGATATAACTGAACCAAGGAAGGTCTTAGATTAACTTTGACTAGAATGGAAATCAACATAATCTTAGTATCGATTCGGATGAACCAGACAAAAGTCTTGGAATATCTTCAGCTGGAATATAAATCAGAGAGATCTTAGTGTCGATCTAACTGAACCAGAGAAGGTCTTTTGAGAACGTCATTCTGAGGAAGATGCTGAAATAGCCTTTCGTTTGACGTAACTTTCGAGAAGACTACCAGGTCACGTAAGTAGTCAACGGTGTTTATTGATTTGATCTTTCCTGAAAATGGTAAATACATAGTTGTATACAATGCCATGATGTATAAAATGCATTGTGATGATGGTCTCAAAATAAATGATATCCCGTTGTATGGGATGTGTATGCGCATTCCATGATGTATGAATATGGGATGCTATTACGATATTTCTTAGTCTGGGAAAGTAAATGCCGGACTGCTACTGAAGAGCATTGGGGAACTGAGTCCTTCATTTTCGCTAGGGATGATGAATGGATATGATTTGCTGGGGATTTCCTCTTTCAGTTTGAGGATATTCTTCCGGGGATTTACTCTGTGGAGAGAGATAATGCTTTGTTGGATGGTTTTTCCGATGTAGAGAAATAAACTTTGTTAGGGAATGAACTTCCGCAGTTAGAGAAATAAACTCTACCAGGGAGGAGGCTTTATAAACTGTTTGAAATTATAAAACTCGACTGGGGAATACAGATTTCAGCTCTCTGAAGGAACTTTGCTGGAGGAGATAAATCCTGCTTGGGGAAGGAGAGATCAAAACCTTGGTTGCTTCTACTCTGTGGGGAACATAGACGTCACGGGGTCGTATGTAATGCTGACTTCGTCTCAAACTGTCTCTGCCCCTATACCATGCTGGAAAGGGTAAATGTCGATACTACAAATTGTTTTTCAGACTTTGCCCTGTTTCTTAAAGTCATTAGCAATTGTCTTTTTGTTTCTTATGCAAATATTTGTGAACAATGATCATATTTAAATGCATATGTCAGAAATAATCATTGGACGTTTTTGCAAAACAAAAAAAATAAAAACCAAATAGTATTGTACTTTCAAAGAAATGATTCGTATTGATTTTTTTGAAGTTCGCCTATAACAGGCATTTTGTATAAAGAGATTGACGTTCTAGTAGGAGAACTCTGTCGTAAGAAATGAAAATTACACAAAATAGTGTACAAAGAGAAAACAACTATGTGTAACAATCCCATTGAGTTTCAATTCTGCTATTTCCCCTATGTCCTTGAGCATCTCATCACTTTCCTACTTGTCTGAAGCTTACTGGATTGATCGGTACCGTTTGAGCTTGATAGTTGATACTGAAGTCTGGTCGTAAGGTGATCCAATGGGACATAGTTGTACGCTTCAAATCCCTAACTTTTGCCTGGACTTCCCTTTCGTGTTTTTAGTCCACCAGGATACCCTTTTTTGCTCAAGCCGCCTTTTCAGGTTTTCGACTTGCCGGGTGTACATATTTTTTGTATTTATCCCTAATTTTTGCCCGAATCCTTTTGGTTCGCTGGGATGCCCTTATTTTTTCCTAGGCCATTCAACCTAGCGGGTCCTTATTTATGCGTAGTATTTTTTCACTATGTCCGCATTAACAGGGTGAGGAAGGTCGTCACCATCCATGGTGGTTAGAATCATGGCTCCACCAGAAAATATGCTTTTGATTATAAATGGCCCTTCGTACGTGGGAGCCCATTTTCCCCTGGGATCACCTTGTGGCAGTATGATGCGTTTGATTACTAGATCACCCACTTGCTACTCTTGACGTCTGACCTTTTTGTTGAAAGCCTTGATTATCCGTTTTAGATACATTTGACCATGACGGATAGTAGTAAGCCTTTTCTCACCAATCATATTCAGTTGATCAAGTCGAGTCTGGATCCAATCATCTTCATTTAAACCTGCACCCTTCATGATCCTCAAAGAAGGGATCTGGATCTCAATAGGTAGGACAACCTCCATACCATATACCAGAGAATAAGGTGTTGCCCCTATTGACGTACGTGCAGAGGTGCGGTAACCATGAAGAGAAAATGGTAACATCTCATGCCAGTCTTTGTATGTCACCGTCATCTTCTGTATGATTTTATTAATATTCTTGTTAGCAGCCTCTATAGCGCCATTCATCTTCTGCCGGCAAGGGGAAGAATTATGATGTTGGATCTTGAATTGTTCACAGAGTTCGGTGATCATTATATTGTTGAGATTTGTACCATTGTCTGTGATGATTCTCTCTGGCGCACCATACCGACAAATCAGGTTATACTTGATAAATCGCGCCACAACATTCTTAGTACCAATAGCAAAAGAGGCAGCCTCAACCCACTTCATAAAGTAATCAATGGCCACTAGGATGAAGCGATGTCCATTGGAAGCGGTAGGTCTAATCTCTCTGATCATGTCAATGCGCCATATTGCAGAGGGCCTGGGAGCCATCAAGGCATTCAAGGGGACTGGAGGTACATGTACTTTATCAGCATAGATCTGGCATTTGTGACAAGTTCAGGAATGTTGATAACAGTCTATTTCCATAGTGGACCACTAGTATCCTACCTGTAAGATCTTTTTATCCATGGTGTGTCCACTAGAGTGGGTGCCAAAGGTACCTTCATGTAAATCTTCCATAATCCTCTCTACTTCGCTCTTATCTATGCACCAAAGTAAAGTAGAGTCATGGTTGCACTTGTAGAGGATTCCATTACTGAGGAAGAACTTTGCAGAAAACCTTCTAAGAAACTTCTTATCATTGACAGATGCCCCCTCAGGATATTCTTGAGGCTCGAGATACCTTTTCACTTCATGAAACCAAGGTTTATCTGCTACTTCTTCAGTGTCAATCTCATAGCAGTATGCTGGTTCATTCAACCTTTTAATAATGATCCAAGTAGCTTTGTTGTCCCACCTGACCTTGAACATAGATGACATAGTGGCTAGCGCGTCCACTAACTGATTCTCTTCTCGTGGAAAATGTTCAAAGGTGACCTCTTCAAAGTGTGGAAGCAATGTCAGCACATGCTCTTTGTAAGGGATGAGATTCGGGTGCTTCGTGTCCCACTCTCCCTGAAGACGCTCAAGAACTTGATCCTCAGATCAATAGAAGCTTTGAAACCCATGATGCACGCTTCATACTCCGCCATATTGTTGGTACAATTGAAACATAATCTGGAGGTGAAAGGAGTATGACATCCTCCAGGAGATATGATTACAGCACCGATGCCATTTTCGAGTGCGTTGGAAGCTCCGTCAAAAACCATAGTCCATTGGGATCCTTTTTCAGGTCCTTCATCCGGTCCAGGTTTTTCACATTCAGTCATTAACATAATATTCTCATCCGAGAACTCAAAATTCATGGATTGGTAGTCATCCACAACCTGATGAGCCAAATGATCAGCTAGTACACTTCCCTTGATTGCTTTCTTGGTCGTGTATTGGATATCGTATTCGGTCAAGATCATTTTCCATCTTGCTATTCTTCCGGAGAGAGCGGGCTTCTCGAAGATGTACTTGATCGGATCCATCTTAGATATCAACAAAGTAGTGTGGGTCAACATATACTGTCTCAGTCGGCGAGTAGCCCATGCCAAAGCGCAACAAGTTTTCTCGAGTAGTGAGTATCTTGTTTCACATTCGGTAAACTTTTTTCTAAGGTAGTATATCACATGCTCTTTTCGACCGGACTCGTCATGGTTCCCCAACACACACCCCATTGAATTATCTAGCACTGTTAAGTACATTATCAAAGGTCTTCCTTCAATCGGAGGCATCAGAATTGGAGGTTCTTGAAGGTATTCTTTGATTCTTTCAAAGGCAGTTTTGCATTCGTCATTCCATTTTACCACTTGATCTTTCTTCAAGAGTTTGAAAATGGGTTCACAAGTAGCAGTTAAATGGGAAATGAACCTGGCAATGTAATTTAGGCGTCCCAAGAAGCCTTTAACCTCCTTCTCAGTACGAGGAGTCGACATCTCTTGTAAAGCCTTCACCTTTGCAGGGTCTACCTAAATACCTTTGTCACTGACAATGAAACTTAGATGTTTACCAGACCTTACCCCGAATGTGCACTTGTTTGGATTTAACCTTAGCTTGTACGTCTTCAATCTATCAAACAGATTTTGTAGATGATCAAGGTGCTCTTCTTCAGTTTGAGAACTGGCTATCATGTCATCAACATAGACCTCTATCTCATGGTGAATCATGTCATGGAACAAAGCTACCATGGGTCGCTGATAGGTTTGTCAGCATCACTCAATCCAAACGGCATTACTTTGTAGCAGAAAGTGCCCCATTGCGTGACGAAGGTTGTCTTCTCCATGTCTTCGGGTGCCATCTTGATCTGATTGTAACCCGGTAAACCGTCCATGAAGGAAAAGATCTTGTGTTGCACAATGTTGTCAACCAGAACATCAATGTGGGGGAGCGGAAAGTCATCCTTGGGGCTTGCCCTGTTCAAATCTTTGTATTCCACACACATTCATACTTTTCCGTCCTTTTTAGGCACCGGGACTACGTTAGCAACCCATTGGAGATAAGAGGTGACAACTAAGAACCCAACGTTGAATTGTTTCATAACTTCTGTTTTGATCTTTTCAGACATTTCGGGGTGCATACAACGAATTTTCTGCTTTACTGGAGGGAAATCTTCTTTAGTCAGCAGGCGATGAACCATGATATCGGTGTCTAGTCCGGGCTTGTCTTCATATGACGAGGCAAAGATCTCGACATAGTCATGCAACATTTGTATCAACCGCTGTTTGACATTAAGCTCCAAATTTGCACCTATCTTGACTTCTTTTCTATCCTCTTTTGTGCCAAAGTTTATTGTCTCAATTGGATCTTCATGAGGCTGTATAGCCCTTTCTTCCTGCTATAATAGTCTAGCAAGTTCTCCGGGTACTTCACAATCTTCCTCACCTTCTTCCTCGGCTTGGTTGATCGTATTTTCAAAGTCATAACCGGCAATAGCAGAACTGTTATCAATGGGATCCAGAGTGGATATGGATCTGCAATTTGATACGTGAGTGTGTGTGAGAGCATAGCTGTATAGACAAAGTAAAAGCAGAAAAGAAAAAACAGGGAGCATAAAATTTGTAATGCAAAAACGTCCAATGCTTTATTAATGCCATATGAAATTGAAACATGATAACCCTCACAAATAAACCATTGTGCCCCGGGTAAGACACATGGCCAAGGAGTTTATATTGTTTATTACATATCAAAAATAAGAAAGACAATTACTTCTGAATAAAAGTAATCGGTACAAATTCTTTTATCGTCCAGTTACTGGGTCCACCACTAGTAGTAGGGAAGATCCATCTATCCATGTCATAGTCACCATCACTGTCTTCTAGAGCGTTGACCCCATGATTGCTGATGCGTAGGGGAGGTCTTCCAGCACGATCACGATGATCAACCCTTTGAGCCCCTGAAGAGAAACCCAGGCCAAACTTATCAGATTTGTATGGGATGTCAGGGAGTTGGCCCTAAATGGTACAACCACCTTCTTCAATAACTACTTTTGCGTCCTTGAGAGAATCCATCTTCAAGGGAGGTCTAGTGATCTTTGGCAGATTGGTGACAGTTTCAGTTGCATCCATAGTCTGAGGCACCTCTTCGAAGTTCTGACATAGAGTCTCGATGAACTTGCCATTCATTTCTACATACCTGAAGGAATTCAAGTGGCTTACCATGTATTCTTTTTCACCATGTACCGTGATAATCTTTCCTTTCACCGGGTACTTCATCATTTGATACAGAGTGGACGTGACAGCTCCCGCCCCATGGATCCAAGGGCGATCCAACAAACAAGAATAAGACGGTCTGATATCCATCACATAGAAGGGGGAGTAAAAGGTTTGAGAACCAACTTTGATGGGGATGTCCACCTCCCCGTGCACCATTCTCTTCGAACCATCGAAAGCCCTCACTATAATGTTGCTGGGTTTCAGTGTCAAACCTTCACAGTCTAACCTGTCCAGAGCTTTCTTAGGTAGCAAGTTCAATGATGAACCAGTTTATACTAGAAAATGGGCCAAAGTAGTGTCCATACATTCGACGGAGACATGCAGCGCATCGTTGTCTTTTCTCCCTCTGGGTGTCAGATCAGCATCAGAAAAACCCAAACCATTATCAGCCGTCAAACTGGTCACACAATCTTCAAATTGGTCAGCAGAGGTTTCTTGTGGCACATGGGCAGTTTTAAGGAATTTCACCAAAGCCTTTGCATGAACTTCAGATCATAATAGTAAGGCTAACATAGAAATCTTGGAAGGGGTCTGCCCCAGCTGTTCGACCACATTGTAGTCGCTTTTCTTTATAATCTTCAAAATTTCTTCCATTTCCTTCCTGGAAGCCTCTGGGATAGATTCTGAATGCGCCTTCGTCTGGACAGGCTCAACCAATATGTTTTTGCCCCGAGTCTCGGCCGACTCGGTGATAGGGGTGGCAACTGGGGTAATCACAGGAATTGTAGTAGTAGTATCAACAAGAACAACCGTAGGAATGATCATAGGACTAGTAATGGCTTTTGGAGGAGAAATCTCAGGGGAGAACACTCTTCAACTTCTTGTTATTTTGCTGGTTCCAATGATGTTTCCAATGTCGGGATCAACATTTTCAGAAACATGGTCTTCAATAGCCAGTAGGTCTTTCTTGACGCCGTGGTAGTAGACGTCAGCCCCATAGTTAGAGGGAATAGCCTTGTCCGAGGAATATGGGGTTGGACCTGGTATATGATAATAAGTGGAGCCAACTTTGGAGCAGATGTAATCTTGACGGGTCTTTTGGTGGAGTCCCTGAGAGGATTGGCAGAAATGGTTATGATTGAAACATCCTTGCAAGAAACAGTCGGGACAGGAGTCTTTTCAAACAAAATCTCTCTATCATCCATCAGGCGCTGAACACCTGCCTTCAACAAATGACAACCAGTCGGTATAGATAAACATAAGTGGCAACCTTCGCCATATCCCGGAAATAAATCGGCTTTCAACAAGTTCAACTTAACAGTCATGAGAGGAGTAACAAGTTCCTCAACAGAAGTAACGAACATATCATCTTCAATAGCATCAATACCACGATCGTGCTTGGGCATAGGAGCAGTGATAACATTGGGAATCTCAGGAGCATCAAATTCAATCTCCTTCGCCTCAATCAGGTCTTGCACCTTATTTTTCAAAGCCCAACAGTCTTTTGTATCATGACCTGGACTGTCTGAATGGTAAGCGCAGCGGGAATTTGGGTTATAGCAAGGAGACACGGTGTTGGGATTCTTAGGAGCTTCCCGCAAAGTCACCAGATTAGATTTCAGTAAGTGTGACAAGACTTGAGAAAGAGTCATGTTTATTTGGGTAAACTGTCTTACATGACTTTCTGCTCTAGTCTGATTGTTCCTTTGTTCAGTAGGTGCAGGTTTAGAGATCATAACAGCCTCTACCGCTGGACGACGCTCGATTCTGTTCTAATTTCGTTGATTGTACACAACACTGACCTCTTTTTTCCCTACGAAAGATCTCTTTCCCGCACTTGAAGAGGCATCCTTTTGAATCTTGCCACTTCTGATCCACGCTTCCACTCTTTCTCCTATCAAATTAATTCAGTAAAGCCGGCTGAGGAGCTTCCAATCAGATGATTGAAAATGGACTAGATAGGGTACCCAAAAACATATCCACTAACTCCCTATCAGACAGGGGAGGTTGGACTCTTCCTGCTAAGTCCTTCCACTTCTGAGCATAATCTTTAAAGCCCTCGCTCGAACCCATAGACATACTTTAGAGTTGTGTACGGGTGGGAGCAAGGTCTGCATTATACTGATACTGCTTATAAAAAGCAGCAGCCAGGTCTTCCCAATTACAAATGTTGGTCCCTTCCAGCTGGTAGAACCATTCTAGTTGTGTTCCGAATAGACTATCTTGAAAGAAGCGGACCCATAAGTCCTTGTCAGCAGTGTGAGGCTGAATCTTTCTCACGTAAGATCGGAGGTGCATCTTAAGACATGAAACCCCATCATATTTGGAAAACACCGGCACCTTGAACTTATGCGGGATAACAACCCATAAACCAAACCCAACTCATCAAAATCCAGCACAGGCACCTTCTAGATTTCCATTTCACTCAGACGCTCTTCCAACTATTTGTATTTTTCTTCGGTAAGAGGATGCTACTCTTCATTATAGTCAGTCTCATTGTCATATTCTCTTGGACTGGGGTCTTCCTCTCTTGTCTCCACTTCTTGATTATCTCCTTCTTTTGATGAAGATGTCAGCTCAACCACTTGTCTTAGCGGTCCTTTGAACCTCCTTCCCAAATTGACCACACCAGCTATCTTCCTTGGTTTCTTGGTCTTCTCTTTAACAATCAGGGCTTTAAGTTCCTCTTGCCTCTTGTCCAGGGCCATGATCATCTGTTGAAACTGAGCATTCTGAGTCTGTAGATCCTTCACTGTTTGTTCTAGAGCCTTTGCTTTACTGCTGAAATAAACAGTGAAAAGGATGAGAAACCTTCTATGAAACCTGCTTATGCAATGATATGTATGATATATGTATGCAATGTTTTCAAGGATTTCCAAGACTTAAATTTTCTTAAACAGAAAGAGAACAAACGTTAATTGTATTAAGATGATCACAATGATGCCTCTTGGGATTACAAAGGAGATAACAAAGCAAAAATAACTTTCTAAGAAAAGAGACTCAAGCTTCCCATAGGCGCATCCTCTTTGATGCAATGTAAGCGTTTATACTCATCTCTTCATGAAGTAACCTGGTGAGCTCTAAAACCTTCTTCTTGCTAGCGTAGAACTGGGTTTCAAAGGTATCCCGTTCTTCTTTAAGTTGGATCCAGGACTTCCGTAGCTCCTTAAAATCAGTTGCCATGTTAGGATGAAGAACAATGTAAGGAGTGTCTCCTTCAGCTATTGGCTCCATAATCACATGTAAGATGGCATGGTAAGGCATCATAAGACATTGAGCACGAGCTCGCACCCATTTGAGGTAAGGCTCAAGAGGGATGGAATTCTTATGCTCTATCGTCTTGCTATCAACTCTGTTTATCATGCCCCAAGCTCGAAGAACCTCTTACGGTAACCCTGAACATCATTCTCATAGTCAAATGTGATTCCTTGGACGAGTGTGTTGTGAGGACCATCCCTTATAGAATAACCAAAATGTCGTAACGCCAACCAAGGATTATAAGTGATTCCTCTCATAATTCCTAAGAGAGGGACATTATGGAATTCCCCACAGCGATCAATAATGGTGACACTCTTCGAGGATCGAGAACACCAATGAATATCCAAATGTGTAAGGGACATCAACCTATGAGACCATCTCATACCATGCTCATTCTTCAAAATAGACCGAGGTAGGTGCAAAATAAACCACCTAGCCAATAGAGGAGTGCAACATATAAGGGTCTCTCTTCTCTTTAGAGTGCGAGTATGTAGAGATTGTAGAATATCCCCAAGTAAAGCAGGCACCGAATTATGAAACAAAAAAACCTAAACCGCATTCACATCTACGAGATGGTCCGTGTTAGGGAATAGTACCATCCCATAGATGAGAAGGGCCAACACTTCTTCAAAAGCTTGTAAGTCCAAGGTATCCCAAAAATAGTGAGCTTTCTCAAATTGGAACTTAGTTGGAAATCCTTGGACACTTCTTCTGGTTTCCCAATTGCCACTATATCAGACTGTTGTAAAGACAAAGCTTGAGAAATATCTTCGGGTTTTAGGTCTCTTTCCATACTGTTGAATGGTAACTGATTAAGGATATGTATCCCCAATAACTGAGAAAACTCCTCCATAGTAGGCACTAACTGGTAATCAGGAAAAGTGAAGCAGTGATGTAGCGCGTCAAAGAACTGAAAGAGCACCTTTAACATTTCTTCATCAGGGTTTGAAGTGACCAAATTGAGTAGACGACTGTGTTTTTCAGTGAAGGGAGAGCTATTAGGAATCCTTGATGCTAATTCCTTGAGTTGAGGATGTACTTTCACAAGGTTTACTTGGATAGTGTTCCTGCGAGTGGATGTCATGTCCTACAAAACAAGACAAAGATAAGCTCTAGGAAATCCATGAAATGGTTAGTATGATATGCCATGTTATGATGTCATGATTATGCTAAGAAATCACAGATATAGAAAGCACAAGCAAATCACACAAAGACCTTAGGTTTAAGGCTTGCATGGGTTATAAGGTAATACCCTCTTTAAGTTTTGATTGGTTCAACATGTTCTATAAATAGTAACTGGGTTCTAAGGGATCTCAATATCACTGATCTTTCACATGAGTTTCATTCTGATAGGCAACTAACTTGCAACCAAACAAAAATCGGGAGTCAAATCTCAATGAGTGTAGCATCGAGTATCAACCGACTTTGGGAATATACCAAAGACAGTTATTTCACTACGTCATAATATCCAAGTTGTTCAATTAAGGTTCGAAGGTCAGTTGACGCTTCATGACACCATGCAGTGTCCCCGTATTCTCTATGATTAACTCAAGGGCTACCGGTACTAACTAAAGTGTCGCATCAACATAGCCACCGCTTCAACCGTGTCGGTATACCCCACACAGTTTCCATGATCTATTACTACTTACCTAAAAGGTTTCCCCCAAATTAGGGTGTAGGATCTATAGTAACCCAAAAAATACCCTTAAAAGTAAAGCAATCAAACAGACAAAGAAAATAGATTAGAAATGATGTAGACCCTAAGGTGAACCCCACTTTATTATTTTGTCCCCAGCAAAGTCGCCAGTTCTGTGATACGGTGGCAGAACCGACTGTTTATACTGATTTGCATTTTGTATTCGTAAATGTCGCGATAAGCAAGAGTCTCCACTGACTTTTCTTTTATCCAACAAAGGAAAGGGTGAAAAAAACAGAAAAATACCTTTTTGGAGATTTTCTGAGTAAGGGGGTAGATTATGGAAAGGGAAGGTGTTAGAACCCTTTCTATCCGTGGTTTTCCACAGGCTCTTAGGTACTTGTTCATTTTTGAAAACTGTTTTCGTGTTTATGTTTTTTGAAAGATTTTTGTTTGCTTTATGATAACTCTTGTATCAGTCCTCAAGAGTGTGATAAAGCGTTTTTGAAAAGAAGTTTGAAAGTGTGTAAGTGTAAAAAAGGAATTGGCTTTGAGCAAGTACTTAAGAACTATCTACCTACTCGAAAAATGATGTTCTTTTCCTCCTTTCCTTTAGATAGTGCTATCCTACTATTAGTGAATAGGTAGCCCTATCGTTGGATGTTGAGGGACTATCGAAAGGGACACTTATGGTCATTGAAGGCAACAACTAAGGATACCTTAGCATTTCGAAGGGACTGTCATCATATAGGCAACATTGAGGGACACGATCATTTCTCGTAGGCAACTCGAGGAACATTAAGGAACCATGATCTTTATGATGACTTTTAGATTGAAGGTCTTTGCTAAGATATCCCTACGTTCGAGGGACATGACCATTTCCGAAGGCAACAATTGAGGTCATACCTTAGGGGTGCAAGTGTGCGACAATGTGCTTTTTTCATATATTTTATCTTTAAATTAATGACCTAATGATTAATTGATTTAATCTTATCATGCACGCCTAATTTTACTAACAGTTCATATACAAGCATATAAGAAATATAAAGCGAGAAATAAAGTTCCTACGCTATTACAGGGCTTTGGTGTAGATACATAAGTAATGGACAAAAAGTAAACTGCAGAAATTGAAAACCCTAATTAAACTATTATAAATCAGGCACAGTTACATAATAAGATAATCGTATGAAAAATAATAGCACGCAAAAATTGAGACGAGAATAAGTTCTAAACCCTAAAAATCTAATTACCTATTAAAAAATATTTTTTGGTATTTTATGAATTTTTTTGAAATTTAACCTAATTTCTAACTAATTTTAAATTAAATAAAAAGTGTTAAAATTTAATTAAATTAATTTGAAAACATTAATTTTATTAAGAAAAAAACTCTAAATCCTAATTTTTATGAATTTCTGATTTTTTATGATTTAAAAAAAAAAGAATAAACAGAAAATATAAACTAAATAAAAAAAGAAAAGAAAATAATTAATATAGGATGGGCCTGGGGGTGAGAAAGCAAACTGGGGGGTGTAGGCTAGAATTCCAAAGCCCATATCTTATGCAAGCCCTAAGCATACGCTGGATCTGGTGGGAGGCATGCTTGGAGGTCTATCATGGGGAAGCGTTTCCAGGGCATTGGATCTTGGAGGATGAGTGATCCTGTGACTGGGCGTGGGGGTGCATGATGTACGCCTGGGATAGCAGTGCATTGGATCTGAAAGAAACTGGTTAAAAAATATAAAATTCAAGACCTGGGAATCGAACCCAGGTCTCTCCCTTTGCACGCGTCCCTTCTACCACCAAGCCAATGTGTCGTTCATTAACATAAACAAAAGAAAAGGTATATATGCGAAATTGAGTCAAGTATGTCAACAAATGACACGAGCGCGCTGAGTGAGGCCCTGGACTTTAAATGGACCAATGGAAGAAAAGGGTTGTGCCACGCAATGCTTCGCCTGGGTCAAAATGCCAGAGACGTCAGAGTAAACACTCCAGACGTCTTCTTCGGCAGGCCCCCACAATCAATCCTGCAAAACAGCCACAATGGAAAAGCTTTCCATTCTTTACGCCCTAACAATGGCAAATGGCTATTTAGCCATCAAACCTTATCAACGATTGCCTAAACCTGTTCCTTTCCCTCTTTTGATCATGTTAATGGAGTTAGAATGGATTGAAACAAGCCATAATTAAAAATACGAAAAATAGAATAAAAAAATATGAAATTATGAATCATGCATGGTGAGTTTCAACGTGCTATGGCCATGGATGATGATCCATACTTACCAATGCTTACCTCAGGAATACCAAGGAGTGATTAGAAGGCTTTGAAACTGGCTGGAAAGGTGAATACAAATGGAACACTTTTTGACTTTTTTTGTGAAATATTAGGGGTCTTTTGAGACAAGTTGTGCATATCCTCTAGGTCTGGACTTGTTGTGTACATATAGTAAACTAAATTAGGGTAACAATTGTGGAAGAATATCCATGGCATTGAGTGCAAGAATATGAGTTTTTAATTTGTATCAAAACTTTCTATTTCAAGAAAATATCTCTCTCCTATTGTCCCATGCGTTTTTCTTTGACATGCCAGCCTATCTAATCCCTTATTTGGTGAGGAAACGATTCTCAAATCACATCTTACATGATTTCTATTATTTATTTATTTAATTTGAATTTTAATGAATAAAAAATCAAAATAAATAATAAAATTAATGAGATAATGTATGAGTGAGATCAAAGGTCCATGGCCATGTTAAGAAAAAGTTTCAAGCATGAAAACATGGGCCCATTTGGAAAAAAATTCAAGTTTGGTCAATATTGGCTTCATGCATTTTTCCAAAAAATTGGTCAACTTTAGCAATGCATATCTCTCTCAATTTTAACCATAAGATGGTGTTCTTGGACTTTTTAGAGAGCTTAGATCTCCTATAAACAACCTTTTGTCTCATTTCAATTAGAGCTTCCATGTTCATGTACGGAGCTTTGAACCAAAAGGTGTTTTTGTTAACTTTTTGAAAGGACCTATAATGTATGAGCTTGTATCTTTCCAATGGTGCATTTCTTGAACTTGAGGGATGAAGAGAAATTATAGGGAATTGGATTATATTCAAAATGAGCCTTGGTGGAAAAATTTATGATAAAGTATGAGAAAGTTATGCCTGGTCAAATTTTGGTTGACTTTTCCTATAGAAGCCCTAATTTGCCATTTTTAACTTTTGATGAGTTAAGAGCATTTCTTGAGGAATCATGATCAAACCTTGATAAAATGATGGATATTACTTCAAAATGTTTATGTTGACCAAAAATCTTGAAGTTTGACTATATTTGGGCCACAATTGACTTTTGACCTAGTATAATTGATTTTCAGGCATTTGAGCAGTTGACTGAGCAAACTTCTTGTTCAAGGCATGAAATTTGGCATGGATGATATTGAGGACATATTAGGACAATGGATAACATTTAGGATCCTTGGGACTCATAAATCTTGCTTAGAATTGAAACCCTAGTTTGACGCTTGTTGCCTTAGGAGGAGAATTTGTCTGGTCAATTCTTAGTCATTCTAGGGCAAGTTGGGGACCTCTAGAGGAATGTCTTGAATGAAAATGGGAGGGAAAATTTTGGGGTATAACACCCTCTTTCACTCTTCTGCCCTCACCTTCACCACATCTGGTAAAACACGCAAGCGTCATACTCATATTCTCAACACTTTGTCGTTAGAACAACCTCATTTCACCATCATTCCGCCGATAACAACCGATCCCTATTGTCGGTAGCTTCATTTTATTTTGATTTTAATATTTAATTATTTTATTTTTAGATTTTTTGTTTTTTTTTATAAATTGAATAGGGTAGAGAGAAATCGAGAGAGATAGTTGAATTTGAGAGAGTTCTAAGTTTGAGGGACTTTGGTTTGCAAAATAGATTCCCGGCAGCCTCAAAATGAAGAGAAGGAGAATGGAAAGGAGATTTTAGCAGAAGTAGACACTAGGACTAAGCTTTATTTTGGGAATTTTCCTTATAGTGTTGATAGTGCACAACTAGGGTTAATTGAGGATTATGGTAGCACAAAACTAGTTGAGGTTCTTTACGATAGGGACACTGGAAAAAGTAGAGACTTTGCATTTTCCACCATGAGTTGTGTTGAAGATTGTAATGCAGTAATTAAAAATCTTGATGGAAAAAAGTTCATGGGATAGAAAACTGATTATGAAGAGGGACAGAGCAGATGGAGGCCAAATCAAAATTGAAAGAGTCTAGCATGTTTCTTTTCTATTGGAATTAACTGAGTTTATTAAAAGTTTAAAAAGTTTAGAAAGTGATTTTCCCCTTCCCAATACATTATTCGGCGCCTCTTTTTTTCTTCCAAAATTAGGGTTCCAGAAAACTCCCCCACTCCCTCTTAGTAACCTGGATCCGAGTTTGGGCCTAGCCCAACCCATTTTGCAATTTTTGTGTTTTATAGTTTTTGATTAAGAGAATATAATGAATGTGCAGTTTGGTGTAGTGGCTGGAGCATGTGTGTGAAACGTGTGAGTACCTGGGTTCGATACCTGTGTGAGGCAGTATTTTTTTAATTTATTTGTTTTCAAAGCATTTTTGGGCTTCAACTCGACGAATTTTTCCTAAGCCCATTCAAACTTGTTATCTCCACCTCCAATTTTCTGTTTCCACACCCTTTTTTTTCATTAAATAACTTAGTTTAATTTTAGATTATTAATCTTAGAATAAATTAGTTTAAATATAATTTTAGCAATTTTTAGGATTAATTTAGTTTAGATTAATATTTTTATAATAACTTAGATTTAGACTAGAATATTATAATTAATATAGTTTATATTTAAATTAGTTTAGATATAATTTAGTAATTTTAGAGATTTAATAACTTTAGAATTTTCATTTGATTTAGTTTAGTAACTTTGAAATTTTTATTTGTTTTAGATTTAATTTAATAACCTCAGAATTTTAATTTAGTTTAGATCTAATTTAGTAATTTAAGAATCATTTCTATAACCTTAGAATTTGTAGTTAGTTTAGAATTATTTTACTAAGTAATTTTTAATTTAGTTGAAATAACTTCTTTAGATAATTAGTTACATTCTCTTTATTTGTATTTAAGTATCTCTGTCATTTTAATTTCTCGGTGCCTTTTGGTCATTAATCTGTTTCGTTAGATTTGTTTTCTTTTGAATTTTTGAATGCTTATATTTTGATGTCCATTTTATTTTGCTCGCTCGATTTATTCCAAGAGAAATGTTTTAACTTTGTTGACTTCATGTCATCAAATACATCTTATACGATTGTGTGAGTCCCTTCTTTCATTTTTTATTTTACTATTTTTTTAATCTTAAGTTAATTTTCCTAAAAGACTCAATTTTAAAACTCACACCTTTTTAAAACTTTGACACTAGGTCGTCGTATCTTCAAAATCTCATTGACACCCATTTTAACCAAACAAAAAATTTTAGCCAAAATTCTAGTATCTTCCATGTGTATAACCAACCCCCGAACCTTCAATCTCTTTCAAAAATGTATTGTATTTTCATTACTTTTAAGTATTACTTTACATTGCATATTCAAGGGTTTTATTTTGCTCTTTTCCCTTTTTCCTTGGAAATAATAAAGCGCGGTGACGAACCTTGCTTATTTGTGAGTCAAGTTAATTAATAGCTTGATCTTCGATTTTCACCACTACAACTTCCATCAACTGAAAAAGGAAATTGAGAAACTGATCCAAAGGGGCAAGTTATTGTCTTATGTCAAAAGTAATACCAAGATGGCCAGAAAATGAAGCCCTCCTAGAAGGGATGATAACTCGGAATGCCCTTCCAAGAAGAAAAGAAAGGCAACAAATGAAGTATGAGAAGCGTGACTGACCCGACACACGCTCAATTCCATCTCTGGAGGATTTGTTGGAGGAGGCTCCACCAGCTTGGCACAAAAGAGGTATATGCCCGAAATATAATGCATGTGGCTCAGGTGGAATAGACAGACAAAAGCGGAGATCTCGGGGCTATCACTTTCTCCCAGGAGGAAGCAGAAGGAGTCCTGCCACACGAAAATGATTCAATGGTCATTAAAGTTCAGATCAAGGATTGGAGTGTTAAGTGGGTGCTAGTCGATCTTGAAAGCTCAGTCGATGTGATGTACTGGGAAGCCTTCAAAGTAATTGACTTTGACTCAAAAGAGCTGCTACCATTCAATGGGATCTTAGTCGGGTTTTCCAGAGAGCATGTGCAGGTACTTAGGCACCTTTCGATTCTAACTATATACAGAATGAATGAGAACGCCAAAGCAGTTAGAGTAAGTTACTTGATTGTCAATGCAACATCTCCCTACAACATCATAATCGGGAGACCATCATTCAATGCACTGGAGGCGGCATTGTCAACCATGTACCTCACGATGAAGTAACCTCTTGGCAACGGATGGGTAGGAATGGTACGTGGAGACCAAGGTATGGCACGTAAGTGTTATAAGGAGAGTCTGAAACTGAAAAGGAAGACTATAATTGTAGAATAAGTAAATAACCACAAAGTCAATATAGTCGATTTTTATCCTCGTGGAGATCCCAGAGAGGATAGCCTAGCTCCTCGGGAAGAAACTAAAGAGGTTGAAATTGATCCTCAATCCTCAGAGATTACTCACCTGAGAACCAATCTATCACTAGAGGAGGAGGATGAAATTATTGATATTCTGAAGAGAAACGTTGATCTGTTTGCATGGAAGCCATCTGATATACTCGATATTGACCCTAACGTCATGTGTCATAACTTAACACTTGACCCAAGGGTGAAACCGGTGTACCAACGAAAAAGAAAGGGCGATGAGGAAAAGAGAAAGGCGATAGTTGAAGAGGTGGATAAACTGATGAAAGTTGGATTCATCAGAGAGGTAAAATATCCTACCTGGCTATCCAATGTGGTAATGGTTAAAAAGAAAACTAGGAAGTGGCGAATATGCGTAGACTTCACCGACCTTAATAAGGAATGTCCAAAGGATCCTTATTCGCTGCCTCATATTGACTGGTTGATTGATGTAGCTTCTGTATTCAGGTTGCTAAGCTTTATGGATGCGTATTTCGGGTATAACCAAATCCAT
The DNA here is from genome assembly GCA_948472305.1 of Vicia faba. NCBI lineage: Eukaryota > Viridiplantae > Streptophyta > Magnoliopsida > Fabales > Fabaceae > Vicia > Vicia faba. The sequence goes on from OX451739.1 coordinate 1,452,611,172, forward strand.
ATGAACCCGTTGGATGCATCAAAAACATCATTCACGATAGATCAGAGTAACTATTACTATGAGGTTATGATGTTTGATCTGAAGAACGTCGGGGCGACTTACCATAGATTAATGGACACAATTTTTACTCCACAGATTGGACGGAACATGGAGGTATATGTTCATGACATGGTGATCAAGATTGTTGAAGAATGGAGGCATGTTCAGGATATGGAAGAGGCTTTCATGGCGGTGCGAAGTTATAACATGCGCTTGAACCCAAACAAGTGTAAATTTAGAGTTTAGACCGGGAAGTTCCTAGGGTTCATGCTCACGAACCTGGGAATAGAAGTCAATCCAGACAAATTTCAGGTGATTATTGACATGAGGAGCTTGGCATCTATTCCTGAAGTCTAGAAACTAATTGGCCGTTTAACCGCCTTATCTAATTTTCTATATTGTGCAGGTGATAAAACGATTCACTTCTTCGCATTAATTAAAAAGAAGGTTGACTTTGAATGGACCAACGACTGCGAAAGAGCTTTCCAAGAAGTCAAGTAGTTTTTGTCAGCTCCCCCTATATTGGTCCGTCCTAAGGAAAATACATCTGTGGTGCTTTATTTATTAGTATTGGGTAAACCTATAAGCTCGATTCTAGTCCAAGACGGGGAGTCTGGCGAGAGGCCGGTTTATTTCGTCAGCAAGGTACTGCGAGGGGCAGAGCTTAGATACCAGAAGATTGAGTGACTAGCTTTAGAGTTGGTGGTAAAAACAAGAAAACTAAGGCACTATTTCCAGGGTTATCCTATTTTGGTGAATTTTTTCCCAATAAAGAAAATTTTAAGAAGCCGGACCTAGCAGGACAGATGGTGGCATGGGCTGTGGAATTCTCAGAATATGACATAGAGTTTACCCCATGCACTTGCATAAAGTCTCAGGTGTTGGCCGACTTTATGGTAGAACTGAGTGCTCAGATGAATGAAGAGGCGTCTTTAAAATGGGTTATATCCATGGATGGATAATCCAATTTGGGGGCAATGGGGCTGGTATTATGTTAGAAGGACCGAGAAAATTGGTCCTGGAATATTCTTTGTGCTTTAATTTCTAAACTAGCAACAACCAAGTTGAATATGAATCCTTGATTTCTGGAATGAAACTAGCTAAAGAGGTCAGGATTATCCACCTGCTTGTCCAAATCGATTCATAGTTAGTGGTCAGGGAGGTTAGGGGAGAATTCCAGACCAAAGATCCCATTTTGCTAAAATATCTACAACAGGCTATGCAACTGTCGAAGGAGTTCCAGGAGTTTACAATATGCCACGTGCCTAGAGAAGAAAATACCTCAGCTGATCTGTTAGCCTGACTGGCTAGCACAAGAGGTTTAGGCCTGAACAAAATGGTGATTCAGTAGACATTGGAATTACCAAGTATAGAGAAAGGAGAAGTACCGTTGTAGAGGAAATGGTGGGGTGGATTACCCACATAATCAGAAATTTACTACAGGGGGGATTGCCATCTGACAAAGAAGAGGAAAAGCGTGTGAAGAAGATCTCAACAAAATATCTTATGGTGGCAAGTAAGCTATACAAAATGGGTAGATCAACACCTATGTTGCACTGTGTCTCAGAAGATGACATAAACTTTGTAATTAAAGAAGTGCACGAAGGCATATGTGGAAGCCACATCGGGGGCCGATCCTTGTCAAGTAAAATATTAAGGGTCGGGTACTATTGGCCTACTATGCTCAGAGATTGCGTCTGGTTTGTAGGCCGGTGTGACAAATGTCAGATATACTCACCATTAATCCATACCCCAACTGAGTTGCTCCATTTTTTAGTATCTCCATGGCCTTTTCATCAATGGGGAACTGAAATAATAGGACCTTTCCCAGTGGCACCAGGACATCTCAAGTTCTTAATTGTGGAAGTTTATTACTTCACCAAGTGGGTGGAGGCAGAGGCCATATCCTGGATCACAACTGAAAGGGTGAGACGATTTTACTGGAGGAACATCATTTGCAGATTTAGGTTACCCCGGGTTATTGTTTCAGATAACGGATCCCTGTTTGCTAGCACATCCGTAAGAGAGTTCTGTAGAGAGCTTGAAATCACTAACCGTTTCATTTCAGTGGAAAACCCTCAGGCGAAGGGGCAAGCAGAGTCAACTAATAAAGTAATCCTAATCAGGATGAAAAAGAAGTTAGATGAAGCAAAAAGATTATGGGCTGAGTACCTCCATCAGATATTATGGTCTTATCATACCACTGCTCACTCCATGACCATGGAAACACCGTTCAGAATGGTATATGGGGCTGACACCATGATCCCGATGGAAGTCAATACTCAGTCCTGGAGGAGAATAATCTTTAAAGAAAATGTCAATAATGAGCATCTAGAAAGTGAAGCTGATTTACTTTATGAAATCAGAAACACTGCATATATCCGAGAGATAGTAGCTAAGAAAAGGATAGCCCAGCGATTCAATATGAAGGTGAAACAAAGTGGCTTTTTCAAAGGGGATCTAGTTCTAAAGAGGGTCATGAATCCAACGAGGAAGGTAAAATTCTCACCAAATTGGGAGGGACCTTTTCGGGTAATTGAGAAACTTAGACTTGGGGCTTACAAGCTAGAGACATTAGATGGCATAGAAATTCCTAGGACTTGGCATGTATCTAGTCTTTGGATTTATTTCAGCTAAAATTATGTAAGCTCATGTAATGAATAAAATGGGTGCACTCTTTTCCCTTGCAAGGGCCAGGGTTTTTAACGAGGAAACCTATAAAAAATATGATAAAAAACAAACGAAATTGTTATCCAGGGTTCAACTTCGAAGGCTCTGCGCCTCGGTTCCAACTTTGGCCACCTCAGGTGTAACCTTTCCGGGATCTGCACCTCGGTTCCAACTTGGGCAGCCTGAGGTAAACCTTTCTGAACTATGCACCTCAGTTCTAACATGGGCCGTATCAAGTGTAACCTTCTGGGATCTACACCTCGGTTCCAACTTGGCCTGCCTCAGGTGTAACCTTTCCGGGCTTTGCACCTTGGTTCCAACTTGGCCCGCCTCAGGTGTAACCTTTCCGGAATCTACACATCAGTTCCAACTTGGTCTGCCTCAAGTTTAACCTTTTTAGGCTCTGCACCTCGATTCTAACTTGGGGAGCCTCAGGTGTATCCTTTCCAGGCTCTGCACCTCGATTCCAACTTGGGTCGCCTCAGGTGTAACCTTTCTAGGCTTTGCACCTCAGTTCGAACTTAGGCCGCCTCAGGTGTAACCTTTCTAGGCTCTGCACCTTGGTTCCAACTTAGGCCTCCTCAGGTGCAACCTTCTAGGCAATGTACCTTAATCGGATCCTGCTAGAGTCTTCCTGATGGAATTCTCGAAGGCTCTGCACCTCGGTTCAAGTCTTGATTCTCCTAAGGGAAAACATCCAGGTTTAACTCCTTGCCAAGTGATAACTCCCACTGTGGTCACTCCCGAGTAAAAACAGAGGTTGACTCCCATTGTGGTAACTCCATGCCAAGTGGTAACTCCCATCGTGGTAACTCCCGAGAAAAAACCCTTCCAGGATCTGCACCTCGGTTCAAACTTGATCCTTCTTAGGTGTAACCTTTTCAGGATAGGCACCTCGGTTCATATCTTGATCTGCCTCAGGTTTAACCTTCCGAACAGTACACCTCGGTTCAAACTTGAGCCGCTTCAAGTGTAATCTTTCAAGTTATGTAATTTAACCAGGCACACTCAAAAGTTTTACCCTTGAGCCGACCAGGGTCAACTTTATAGCCTGTGTGTTTTGGCCTATCCATGGACTTGGGGCTAGCGCCTACACGATAGTATTTCTGCATGGAAAATTCTACGCCTAAAGAATGTTCCTCAACTTTTATGAGCCTATACAGATATTTAAATAAGAAGTTCTGGGAAATTCCTTTAAATGGACGTAAAACAAATGCTTAAAAGGTATTCTTATGCCTCACAATGATTACTCAAACCCGAGTTAAAAATCCTAAAAAGGGTATAGTCATGATGAAATTATCTTTACAAACAGCCGACCTATTATTAAGCAGCTTCGGGCATATCAAAAAAGATTAAGGCCTTTTTTCAAAACTAATCACTATGGTTTTTGTTAAAACCACGTGACCAGGGGGCTACCATATATCCATAATCCTCTTACATGCATATGAGCATACAAATAAAATTGGCATGAACGAAAATTGAAAAAACAAAAGAAAAAGTACGATTAACGATAAGGCCCATGGGGAAATTGTCTAAACAGGAAAAATATTTAAAATCATTACAAAAAGCCCTCACCTAAAAAGGGTGACTAACAACAAATTGTTCAAAAAAACAAGGAAAAGACTAAATCACTTGGTCACATCGGCCTGTGAGGTGTCATTGACATCTGACTCACCTGTGACTGGGGAACCATCATCACTTTCTTCCATGTCCATCAACTTACCATCCATAATATTCTTGAAGAAGGCCACGGAGGAGATATCCAATTCTGGATAGAGGCACAACACCTGATCCTTTTCCCGGTCGAAAGCCACATCCCCGACATTAAGGACATCCATATGAGACTTCTCCAAAAATTGTTGCTAATCAATACAAGACTTATTTGTAGCATTCAACTCATCAGTAAATTTGATCCTAGAGGTCTTAAGATCTTCATTTCCTTGGGCAGAGACTTATTCTTCAGGGTTTCTTCAGATAAACTCTTTTCCAAAGTTGAATATTAGTCAGCATAAGACTTCTCCCTCTCTGTCAGTTGTTTAACCTCCTTCTTAAGACTGGTACACCTTTCCTCCAAGTCATCCCGGATTCAAAGATACCACGAGCCAGCATAGTGCACCAGATCAGATAAGAACTTAGGTTCTGAGTAAGCTTCTAACGGTCAATGCTCTTTACCTTATTGACATCTTCGGTGGCATTTAGCTGGTCATAGAGGAAATTCATCCCATCAAAGCTGTTGGACCAGAACTTGTTCTCACTAGAGGAAAAAATATAGCCATTTCCAGGTTCCTGCATTAACACCGAGACCTCCCGATCTTCCCATCAAACCTCATTCGTCATCATAGTCTTTAGCTTTTTTGGAGATTTTTTAGAAGGTTCTTCAATAGTTAGGACGTTCTTGGACGGTGATTGGGGCTCACCGACGATGGTGCCCTTCATTGGGCCATTTCCTTTCCTCTTCTTCACCAGTCTAAGTTCCAAACCAGTCAAGTCGAACTTGGACTCTGAAGGCCCTTAAGTTCCTTTCTGGGCAGCACGGACAACAACCATTAATTTCTTTTGTTCTTTGACAGAAAGGTCAGTCATCTTATCTGTAAAAACATAAAAAAGGAACACGTGAGGAAGGGATAAAAGATCCATAGGATACGACGAAATAAAAGGAGCCTTACCCAGAAAGGACAGAACCTCCTTGTCAGGCAAAGGTAATAGGTCCTTGACCTTGAATAAAAGGAATGAGTCTAGCACTTGTAGGGATTCGGTCTCAGTGTCACTCAATTTGTCATAATTAAACCCAGATATAGGTAAGGGGTCTCTAGTCCAATATAAAGGATACTTCAGATGACCATCAGTGGTTTAGATGACTTGAGCACACCTTGGTCCACACCTAACTCGAAGGAATCGGTCTTTGAAGCCTTTATAATTGGTGGTATAGACTTGAAGTAAGCTCTTATGGGATACACCACTAATGGAAACTGAACTTCCATATTCAATGTTTTTAACTTCAAAAAAAGAGAAAAACAAATCAATGGTTGGAGTCACATCCAACGCTGTACAGACCATCTCAAAAGCTTTGATAAAGTCCCAACTGTTTGGGCAAAGTTGAGAGGGGGACATGTTCTCTGTCTTCAAGATATCTACCTCAAATTCAATGAAGGGGATGCGGATAAGCACATCCTCTAACACCATGGCATAAAAATAAAATAATTCATCTTGTAATCCCTTTGGCCGGGAAATACAAACTCGTTCATCGAGAATGTAAGCGTCCAAAACAACATCATCCTCGTTTCTGGTCGAGGACACCTTTCATAAAGAGCGAAGCTTCACTATCTCCACCTCATCCATGGAGCTTTGTTCTTAGCCTATCACCTCCTCACTAAAGAAGCCAAAAGTTTCCATTAGGATTTTCACGGAACCTGGTGAGGAAGATTCAGAGTTAGAGTCACTAAAAGAGGCATATATATCCCCATAAACCTCCAGAATAATATGATCAAACTCCTCTCTACCTAATCCTTTTTTTCAATCCCTCACACATGCACCCCACATTACGTATCTCTCTTCAGCATTTTCGGGTTTTAGGACGACACCCTCTTTATCACATTCGCGTAAAAATACTGTTGTACCCCAAAATTTTCCCTCCCATATTTCACAAAACATGGCAAGTGAGGTCCCCAAATTGCTCAAGGAAGTTCAAGAGTTGACCAAACAAACTCTCTCCTAAGGCAGTCTATCTCAAATTAGGGTTTCCATCTTCATCAAGATGTGTGAACCACAAAGGAATAAAATGCTCACCATTGCCCTAATATGTTCTCAAGATCATCCATGTCAAGTTTCAAGCCTTGCAGAAGAAGTTTGCTCAGTTAATTGCTCAAATGCCTGAAAATCAATTGTACTAGGTCAAAAGTCAACTGTGGCCCACATACAGTCAAACTTCAAGATTTTTGGTTAACATCCTCATTTTGAAGTATTATTCATCATTTTATCAAGGGTTGATCATGATTCCTCAAGGATTGCTCACAATTCATCAAAACCCAAAAGTTGCTAAACTAGGGTTTTACAGGAAAAGTCAACTCAAATTTGACCAAGCATAACTTTCTCATAATTTATCATAAACGACCCATCCAAAGCTAATTTTGAATAGGATGCAATTCAACACAATTCATCTTCATCTCCCGAGTTCAGAATATGCACTCACAAAAAGATATGAATTTTGACATTATAGGTCCTTTTGAAAAGTCAACAAAAACACCTTTTGGATAAAAGCTTCATACATGAACATGGAAGACTCAATTGAGATGAGACCAAAAGGGTTGCTTAGAGGACACCCCAAGCTTTTTAAAAAGTCTAAAAACACCTCTATAGGGTCAAAATTGAGAGATTTATGAATTTTCCAAGTTGACCATTTTTGCAAAATTGCCAAAAGTCAAATATGCTCAAATTTGCATTTTTTGCTAAATGGGCCCAACTTTTTATGGTTACACCTCAATTATAATGTTGTCCACGACTCAAATACTTATCCACACATTATATGCCTCATTTTTCAATTTATTTTGATTTTTCATTAATTAAAAAGTGAATTAAATCAAATAAATGATGAAAATTATCAAAGATATGATATGATTTGTTTTTTTTACAGATTGGCAATCAAGATATGCTGAGCTTGCATGATCAATTCGAATCAATGGCAATTGGTACAAGAAAGGCATGATTGGCATGAAAATAAAAAGATATCATACAAATTGAAAATCAAATCAAATCTTGGATGAATGCAAAGATTCATGCCAAGTTTGTTAACCTAATTCGTTCTAGGTTATATAATAAAGCTTTACAGATCAAAAGAAGGAGGTTAGAGGTCGTGAGATGCTTGGAACAAAACTGAAAAAAGTTGGCAAAAGTGTGAATCGATTTTCCTTCTACAGGCTATCTCAAGCCATTCTAGTGATCCCAATCGCTTGCTAGGCATCCCAGGAAGCTATTCCAATCACTCCCAGGTCTTGAAACGCCCAGAATCACACTCTTCAGGCACCACAATTTACTTAAAAACTTGATTCTGATTTCACTAATTTATGCATCTTTAGCAATTTTAATTGTTATATTCATGTTTATCATCATGTTTGCAAGCTAATAATCCATTTAATTGCATTTTTTATGCCTGTACGTGATATTGCCATTGTTCGGGTTTTATGTTCTTGTTTAGGGGTTTTCAATGCAGGATAAATTAGGTTTTAATTCTGGTACCATGATGCTCGTGAGGATGAGACGAGTTGATTAGTACCATCACTTTCCATTTATCTTTCTCGTGTGCCATTTTTGAGATGAACAAGTTTATACCTACATAGAACGTCTGTAGGTAAAAGTCCTGTTGCCTAAAACGACAGTCCGGGGAAGAAGACAAAGGCGTGGCAGCATGTGACTTATCCGTTTGAATTTTGCGCGTTTGGATGACCCCACTAGCTTGTTTTGAATATTATGTTTTATTTTTATTATACTTAGAAGTTAACACGCTAGCGCAGATGGTTGGAGGGAATGCCTTTGATGCACACGTCCTGGGTTCGATCCCGGGCGTGTGCATTTTATTATTTTCTTTATTGTTTCAGGTGAATCCCATGCAATACAACATCATGACGTCCACCATACAACCTCAGCATCCATCCTTTGATCTAATATGCCCTCAGATCTAATGCCCAGGTAGCAAGAGGCCTACCATGGTCCTCAAGTAAACACACGCACCAGATCAGGCGTGGTCAAACATGCTTTAGCTTTGTTGGGCCCAGAAAAAATCAGATTCAAACCCCCCTGAATTGCTATTCAACACAGGCCCATCTCTACACTTTTTATTTCTTCCTTTTTTTTAATTCCTTTAATATTTTCTTTAATTATTTTAATTAATACCATTTGTCACTTTTTTTCTTCATAAAGTCACAAAATCAAGAAATCATAAAAATTAGAGTTAGGCTTTTTTTAATCAAATTTAATTTAATTTAGGGGAATTTTAACTTGTTTTTTAATTAAAACTAATTAGCAAATTAGGTTTAAACTCTTGATTTAATTTTTCTTTCTTTCTCAAATACAATTAAAAAAAAATACAAAAATAGGTTTTTAGAATGAATTAATTTATTTTTGTTAATTTAAAATTAATTAGAACTTAGGATTTTCTTTTTAATTCAATTACTTCATTATTTTCTTAAATAACAAAACATGACAAAAGCATCTTTTTTTTAATCAATCGCAAAATAGGATTTGTCAAAGGGTCAAAGCCCTAATCGCCTCGCATTTAATTTGCCGCGCGCTTGTTATTTATTTTGACAATATTTTTGTAATTGTTCATGGTTTGTAATAGTTAATTTAGGGTTTTTATTTACTGTTTAAATCCACGGGTTTTTGGCTATGTAATTAATCCCCCTCCCCGAAGTCTTGTAATAGCGTAGGTTTATCTTCTCGCATTTTTAATTCCTGCAAATATTTAATTGTCTAGATGTATGCTAATAGGATTGTATGGCAAGAATGCATGACAAAATTAATACAGTTAGAAAACCCTAATGTGTAAAGATTAAAGAACTGAAAACAAATCACTCACACATATCACTCTTAGGGTATACTCTCACTTCGGTTGCCTTCGGTAAACGATCATTAAGCATAGGGCGTCTTAGTGGTTTCTTTCCAGTCTAAATATATCAAAATGTCCCATTCGAATGTTGCCTCGGAAATGTTGCCTCGAATAAGATCTTAAGACTCTAGGGTTATTACCAAGATGTCCTAGTATTGCTTTAGTGGTCGTACGTCCCTTTCGAATTGACCCTTACAAACTCCAACGACGGTGCTACCTATTTCTCAATAGTAGGATAGCACTGTCTAAAGGAAATGAGAATAGAAACAATCTTTTTTCGAGTAGGTAGATGCTAGTAGATACTTGCTCAAATCAAAACTTTTCACACTTACACTTTTCAAACAAATTTTCAAAACAATTCGTCACACCTTTGAGGACCGATACAAGGGTTATCACGAAGTTAAACTTTTCAAAAACAAAGCAATTTAAAAATGAGCAAGTACCTAAGAGCCCATGGAAAACCATGGATAGAAAGGGTGCTAACACCTTCCCTTTCTATAATCTACCCCCCTGTACTCAGAATATCTCGAAAAAGGATTTTTTTTCTGTACTTTTTTCCTTTCCGATTGGATGAAATAAAATTCGGTGGCGACTCTTGCTTACCGCGACATTTTGCGCACACAAAACGCAAAACACAAACCAGTATTAAACAGTCGGTTCTTCCACCGTATCACAGAACTGGAGACTCTGCTGGGGAATTATAAGTGGGGTATACCTTAGGATCTAGGTCATTAAAATTGCCTCTCTTAATTGCTTTGTTTGCTTTATTTTTGAGAGTTTTGTTTGGGGTTACTATAGATCCTACACCCGGATCTGGGGAACACCTTTTAGGTAAGTATCAATAGACTGTGAGGGAACTGTACAACATAGACCGATACGGTTGAAGAAGTAGCTACGTTGGTGTGGCACTTTTGTTGGTACCTGTATCCCTTATGGAGAAACGAGGAGAATACGGGGCCGCTGCATGGTGTCGTTAAGCATCAACTTACCTTATAACTTTTAATTGCCCAACTTGGCCATTAGAAAGTAGCGAGATAGCCGGCCTCGGTGTAGAGCTGAGAACTGGTTGATACTCGATGTTACACTTATTGAGATCATTCTCTCGGAATATTTCAGCCGCAAGAAAAGATTGCGTGAGCTGAAACCATGACCGATGGAGGATGGTCAGTGATATTGAGATCCTCTAGAACCCGGTTACTTTTCTAGGACAGGTTGAACCAACTTAACTTCAAGAGGATATTACCTTTGACCTCATGCAAGCCTTAAACCTAAGGGCTTTGCGTGATTTAACTGTGTTTGCAATACTTGTGTTTGCTATATTTGTGGTTTATCATGACATCATGCATCATAACATGGTATTCATGCTTCATTACACTAACCATTTCAAAGACCAAAGGAATTTATCTTTGTTTTGTTTTGCAGATCATGGCTTCCATGCGTAGAAATACTATCTGAATCAGCTTTATGGAGATACCTTCCCAACTCAAAGAGCCAGTATCAAGAATTTCTGAAACTTCTATGTTCATTAAGAGACACGGTCAACTTCTCAGCCTGGTTACTTCAAACCCTAATTAACAGATGATGAGCGTACTTTTTCAGTTCTTCGATCCCAAGCATCACTGCTTCACCTTTCCAGATTATCAGTTGGTACCCACCTTGGAAGAATTCTCTCATATATTGGGCATATCCATTCTTGAACAGGTACCCTTCACAGGTATAGAAGAAGTTCCTAAGCCATAAGTCATTGCCTCAGCTTTGCATTTGAAACGGGCCGATGTGGTATCCAATTGGGAAACTCGAAGCGGAGTCGAGGGTTTTCTAGCCAAATTTCTGATAGACCAGGCTCAACTATTTTGGGATGATATGGAGTTTCAGGCTTTTGAGGATGTCTTGGCTCTTCTTATCTATGGTTTAGTTCTCTTCCCTAATCCGGACTTTTTAGTAGATGTGAATGCTATCAAGATTTTCCTTTCTCGCAACCCTGTGCCTACCTTGCTTGGAGATATTCTGCACGCTCTCCATACTCGTACCACGAGGAGAAGAGGGACTCTTATGTGCTGCATGCCATTGTTGTCGAGGTGGTTTATTTCTCATCTCCCTAGGTCTATAATGAAGAACGAAGAAGGTTTGGGTTGGTCGCACAGAATAATGTCGCTTGCTCATACGGATATTCTTTGGTGTTCCCGAGCTACAGAAGACACTCTTGTTATTGACCGCTTTAGGGGGTACCCTAATGTCCCATTACTTGGTATCAGAGGGGGTATAACTTATAATCCTTGTCTAGTTTTGTGACAATTTGGTCGTGCTCGAAGGGATGGTCCCCATGAGTTACTTCTCGAGGACATTGTATTCGACTATGAGGATGATGTTAAGGAGCATCGCCGGAGGTTCATACGAGCTTGGGGAATTGTAAACAGATCTGAACCCAAAGAGTTGGGACCGAAGACTTCCATTCCTATGTAGCCTTACCTCCAATGGGTACGAGCTCGTGCCCAGAAGCTTATGATGCCTTATATGGCCGTATTACCAGTGATTGTGGAGCCCACTACTGAAGACGACATTCCTTACACGATTCTCTATCCTTACATGCCCACTGATCTTGGGGAGCTACAGAGGTCCTGGATTCAGCTGGAGAATGAGCGGGATACTTACAGGGAACAATTCCATGAGAAAGAGAGGAAGGTTTTAAAGCTCACCAGGCAGCTCGAGGAAGAAAGAGTGCTCAATGATTATATCAGCACAAAGAGAAAGCGTCCATGGGATTTTTGATTTTTTTTCTAGTTTTGGATTTGTTTTATTTACTTATTTGTAACGCCTTAAAGGCATGTTGAACCTTCAAATTTAAGCTAATAAAGTTTTGTTTTGGTTTGCAAATTTAAATCTCCCAAAGTCTTTGAAATCATTACATGCACATCCCATTATCATACACATCATTACAGGTACCACTACAGGTATCTCATCTTCTTGGCTATTTATTTCAGCAGAAATGTCTTCCGATCAAGCCATCAAAGATCTTCAGGCACAAAATGCCCAGTTCCAACAGATGTTCATCAGTCTGGAAAAGGGACAAGAGGATCTGAAAGCCCTCATTCTGAAAGAGAAGAAGAAGAAGAAGATTGGTATTCTGAATATGGGCAGAAGGTTTGGAGAAAGGTTAAAGCATCAAACTGATTTGACCTCTTCATCCAAGGAAGGGGAGAACCAAGAAGGGGAAAAGGACCCTAGTCTTGCAGTCTCTGACAATGATACCAATTTTTATGATGAGCAATGTCCTCCTACTGAGGATAGATACAAGCAGCTAGAAGACCGCCTGAGTGTTATGGAAGTTTAGAAGATACCTGGTTTGGATTTCGAAGAACTGGGACTGGTATCGGGAGTGGTCATCCCTTAGAAGTTCAAAGCTCCAGTTTTCGCCAAGTATGATGGAGTGTCCTGCCCAAAACTCCATCTCCTATCTTATGTCAGGAAAATCCAACCCCACACAGTTGATAGAAATTTGTGGGTGCACTTCTTTCAAGATAGTCTGTCAGGGACTCAGCTTGAATGGTTCTACCAGCTGGAGGGAGCCAGTGTCCGAAACTGGGAGATCTTGCTGCTGCTTGTTACAAGCAGTATCAGTACAATGCCTACCTTTCTCCCACTCGTACTCAACTCCAGAGTATGTCCATGGGTGCAAGTGAAGGTTTTAAAGATTATGCTAAAAAAATGGAGAGACTTGGCTGGGAGAGTCCAACCCCCTTTGTCTAATAGGGAGTTGGTTGACATGTTTCTAGGGATGCTGTCTGGTCCATTTTTCAATCACTTAATTGGCAGCTCGTCATCTGGTTTCACTGAGCTGATTTTAACTGGAGAAAGATTAGAAGTTGGGATTCAAAGTGGTAAAATACAGAAGGATGCCTCTTCGATTTCGGTAAAGAAACCTTTTACTGGTAAGAAGGAAACCAGTGCAGTCTATAGCCCGAGGGGCGAAAGCAGATCTGAACACCGTCAAACGGTAAATGCTGTAGTGATACCAAGACTCGCAATTGCTCCACAACGCAACAATTAACAAAGGGTGGAAACACCATAGCGGCAGTTTACCCGCATTAGCATGACATTGGCTGAAGTGCTACCTCACCTGCTGAGATCCAACTTAACGACCTTGAGAGAGGATCCCAAAAATCCAAACACTACCTCTCCCAGATACAATCCCAACACGCGGTGTGCCTACCATTCTGAGAGTCCTGGCCATGATACCAATGAATGCTGGTGTTGTACCCCAAAATTTGCCCTCTCATGTTTTTCCAAAGTCTCCCCCCTGCATGGTTGATCACAAACTCTTGCCTAAGGAAAAAGAAAATTTTTGAGTGGTGCTTTAAGACCCTTCGATTGGAATTCTGAAAGACCCTTCAATTGGCATTCTGAAGGAGCATTTCGATTAGCATTCTGAAGGAGCACTTCAATTGGCATTCTGAAAGACTCTTCGATTGGCATTCTGAAGGAGCATTTCAATTGGCATTCTGAAGGAGCACTTCGATTGGCATTCTGAAAGACCCTTCGATTGACATTTTGAAGGAGCATTTCGATTGGCATTCTGAAAGACCCTTCGATTGGTATTCTGAAGGAGCATTTCGATTGGCATTCTGAAGGAGCACTTCGATTGGCATTCTGAAAGACCCTTCGATTGGCATTCTGAAGGAGTATTTCGATTGGCATTCTCAAGGAGCACTTCGATTGGAATTCTGAAAGACCTTTTCGTTTGGCACCCTGGGCCAAGAATTTCAATTGGCATGCCAAGGGATCCTTCGATTTAGCATTGTGTCAAGGCAGCTTCGACGGGCATGTTAACCATGTCCTTCGATTAGCATGAACAACACCTTTCGATTGGCCTGTTAACAAAGCCTTTCGACTGGCCTGTTAACAAAGCCATCAAGAGGGCACTCAAAAAACATGTCCAGGTACACTGAACATGAGAAAATGGCGTGTTCCCCTTGCAAATATGGAAATAATTAAATGTTGTTTGTGGATTTAATTCCTGAGTTAAAGGCCAGATTCTTGCCTTTTCTGTTCCTAAAGAGTTGATTCGATCAGAGGGATTCTGTTTAACTCAAGACCATTCGAAGAAGCGTTCAGAAGGCCCATTCGAAGGGTACATAAGAAGTCCATTCGAAGGAGGCAAATCAAGACCAATCGAAGAGCAGGGTCTGAAGGCATTCGAAATTCAAAGTGTCCAGGTTCATTCAAGAGACATGAATATTTCAAAAAAGGAAATTATTTAATGTGTCTGATTCTTGTCTCATGGCATTAAAGGCATGGTTAAATGGTTGTCTCTTGCCATTACTGCACCCTCACACCCCTAAAAATACAGAGGCCAGCATACATATCCAGGGGACACGAAAATATACAGAAAAAAAATAGAGAAAAGAGAGAAACAGGGAGAACTTGGAGATACGCTGCCAAAGGTCATCAGCACTCCCAGGAAGCCATACCCAATCCTTGCACAAGCCATTCCACACTCAGAACCACATATCCAAACACCTCTGTTTGGTAAAAGAAAAATCTAATCTCAAACTCATTTTTAAATTCATTTTGATTGCATATTCACGTTATTATTATTGTTTGTGAATGATTTAATGTGATACATATAAGCTACAGCGCAAAGATGAGATTGTGCCATTGCTTGGGCATAATCTGAGTTTCTCCTTCGAATCCCTGGATAAAACGAACCCAGACCCAGATTCAGCAAGTGCGAATAAGGGGGAGATTCGAATCAGGGGGGTAAAGTCCCCCCTAGACCTTTAACATTTGTTTTGTTTTGCAGAACTACATTCTCAGATTCCTGTTCAGAGTTTCGAAGCTCCGCAGTTTAGCTTCGAACTGGACCGAGGATTTCCATATCGAAGGATGACATGTCCAGATCGAACACCCTCAGAGTGCAGCCCCTCATGCACCTTCGATCCAGCCTCTTCACTGGGTCAAAAGACAACCTACACCTCTTTCGACCCAGGCCTCCAGAATTATTATTTTTTCTTCTTGATTTACTGCCTGATTTCATTTTCGTTTGGACCATTTTATTTATTTTTTTAATCAACATAAAATCATAAAAATAAGTAACTTAGAATTAGGATTTAATTTAGTTAATTATTTTAACTTATTTTCCCCAATTTTAAAATCAGTAGACTTAGGATTTATTTAAATTCAATCCTTTTCATAAACCAAAAAATGCAAAAAATATTAGGTTTGTTTTAGAGTTAATTTTAATCAGTATTTTTAATTAATTAAATTTGACTTAACTGAACATTTAGCATTTTTTCCAAAAAATAAAATAAAACAACAAAAAAGAGTTCTTATTCTTAGGATTTTTTAGATTCACGCGCGTTTATTTTATTGTAACTGCTTATTGGTTTATAATAGCTTAACTAAGGCTTTTTACACTTTACTGTTTTTTTTATTCCCCTAATTTTTGGACATGTAAATAATCCCCCTCCCCGAAGCCTTGTAATAGCGTAGGATTTACAATTCCCACACTTTAAATTCCTATACATATATTAAACTGCTTAGATGTATGCTAACTAGGATTGTATGACAAGATCTATCTTAACATAAAATCAACAGTAGCTCACCATGACATGTAAAGATAATATAACTGAAAATTGACACACTTGCACATGCCACTCCTAGGGTACACCTCACTTGGTTGCCTCGAACGGGGTCATTGAGTATAGGATGTCTTAAAGGTCTCCCTCCTGTCCAAAGATCAAAGTTGCCTCGAAATGGTTGCCTCGATAAAAATGATCTAAGACATTAGGGTTACCACTAAGGCGTCCTAACATTGCTTTAGTGACCACACGTCCCTTAAATCGAATTGACCCGAAAACTCCAACGACGATGCTACCTACTCCTCAATAGTGGGATAGCATTGTCTAAAGGACATTTGCACAGTTTAATTCCTTTTTGAGTAGGTAGAGGTTCTCAAGTACTTGCTCCTTTTAAAACAAAACAAAACTTTTCGCACTTACACTTTCTTCAAAAAAACAAAACTATTTTTCAAAACCCACAATCACAAAGAAAAGCAAACTTTTAAAAATATAGTGAGCAAGTACCTAAGAGGCCGTGGATAACCACGGATAAAAAAGGTGCTAACACCTTCCCTTTCTATAATCTACCTCCCGAACCCGAGAAAACATCTCGAAAAGGAATTTTTCTATGCTTTTGTCCTTTCCTTGTTGGATAAAATAAAAGACGGTGGCGACTCTTGCTTACCGCGACATTTTGCGAAAACAAACGCAAACACGAACCAGTATTCCAAAAACAGTCAGTTCTCATTCCCACCAATCACAGAACTGGCGACTCTGCTGGGGAATTATATATAAGTGAGGTGTACCTTAGGATTAGATCACTTGTGTTTTCAATTGTATGCTTTGTATGCTTTAAATTTTATGGGCTTGTATTGGAGTTCTATAGATCCTAACCCGAATCTGGGGGTACCCTTTTTAGGTAAGTAGCAATAAACTGTGAGGGATCTTTCCGGCATAGACCGACACAGATGAAGCAGTAGCTATGTTGGTGTGGCACCTTGGTCTGTACCGATATCCCTTGTGTTGAAACGAGGAGAATATGGGTCTTCTGAGGAGTCATTAAGCACCAACTGACCTTAGAGCCTTAAATTGACCAACTTGGCCATGGAACAGTAGCAGTATGCTACACTCATTGAGACTAAACTCTCGCGATGGTTCCAGCCGCAAGAAAAGGTTGCTAAACTGGAATTATGACCGATTGAGGGTAGTCAGTGATATTGAGATCCTCTAGAACCCGGTTACTATTTTTAGGACAGGTCTTAACCAACTAAATTGAAAGAGGGTAATGCCTAAACTCCATGCCAGCCTGAAATCTAAGGGCTCTCAGTGTGACTTATGTGCCTTCAAACTTAAATTACTTACACATTCTTGTTATCTGACAACATGGGTTCCTTGCAGGTTTTGTTTACAGTCCTTATTCAATATTTTGGATTTATTGCAGGGCTTATTTACATCACCCCACACTTTTGCTTAAACGCATAGCATACACATCATAACATCATGCCTTAACATTTCTTTAACCAATTCAAGGATCTCAAGGGTCTGTGATGCAGGTTATAGTAAATCAAATGTCCAGCAAGGGGTAAAAGGGGATTTATTTTCCTCTAGCCAAGGTTGTTTAGAAATCAAAACACGATAACTTGAGTCAGGGGCTATGACCCACTCGATATGGTGAGCTTGACTCTTGAAGAAGGACTCTCAACAACATGAAGCTCCTTCAATCAAGCTACCAGATTCAGATTCTAACAGTTTCTTGTTTACCCTGTGAGATCCTTGAAAACATTGCATACATATATCATACATATCATTGCATAACAGGTCATCTAGTACAAATCTCTCATGTTCCCGATGTTTATTTCAGCAATGGCTCTCCAACAAGACAACCAAGATCTTCATACTCAAGAGACTCAATTCAAGGAAATCTTCCTAAACCTATCCAAGGGGCAGGAAGAGTTGAGAACACTCCTCATGGGGAATTTGGTCAAGAAAAGTTCTGAAGACAATAAGGATGAACGGATGGAACAACTGCAAGCTGAGTTCAGTGCCATAAAAACCCAGATGCTGGGGCAGATGGCTCTCATTCAAGACTTAGCTCAAAGACAAGAAAAGCTCAGGGTCCTCGTCAACAAGCTGCTTCAAAATAACCAAGCGGGGCAAACAACTAGGGTTGAAGATCAAGTCATCATTCAACCACCTTTGGAGCAAGAAGACAAGGGAAAAGCTCCTCAGCTTGCTTCAGGGTCACAAGCCCAGCATCAACCTCGCCAGCATCAACAGGGTAATCGGCGTAAGCGAAATACGTCTGGAAGACATTTCTCTGAGACTGATATACCATCATCTCTCATACTGAAACGCTTGTTGGAGGTTAATCTGATTACTTTAAAGGATCCTCCCCGGAATCCCAACACCTCTGATCCTACCTATCATTCCAATGAAAGGTGTGCATACCACTCTGACAGTCTGGGACATGACACCAACGACTGTTGGACTCTGAAGAACAAGATCCAAGACTTGATTGACGGAAGGGTGCTGGAGTTCATGCCGGATGGTGAGATGAAAATCTTCCGCTGAGAATTTTCCATCTGAGATGACTAGTTCAAACTAAGAGACTTTTGTTCATTTGAATTCTGAAATTGTATTTTTCTTTGCTTATTCAAACAATTATTATCATGTCGAACTCTTTTATTTCATTAATGCATTACACGTGTCTATTTTGAATTAATTGTTTTCACTATGCTTAAATTGCTTCATATTTCCTTTTTGTGATGCTCAACTCTCGATTAAAAAAAAACTCTAAGCCTTTAGAGGGAGGATAACGAAACAATTCCATAATCTCATACAGTATGCTTTTGGACAGACCTTGCTGACGATGTACAGGAATTTCTTTCAAATCATAAACACTGGAGTTATAAGGAAGATAATCCCTAGTCAACCCCTTCGAGCCAAAGAAGTAGGAGTTTTCTGTTTTAAACACAAATTAAAACCTTTAATTTAAACCTGGGGCAGGGTAGTCTCTCTGTTAATTCAAATGCGCTTTAAGTCGTAAAACTCTCAGTTCATAATACAACGAACGACATCAAAAGCATTCCTCTGGAATCAAAAGACAGTGGTGGTTCCTTACCTCATAGGAAGTCAATCTCTCAAAAGAGAAAAGCCCACTGAGCCAAAACCTATAAAGGAGGCTTAAGAAAGCTGGGGCATCCCGCTGACTGTAATCACAAAAGAAACAGTCCAGGCAAAAGTTAGGGATAATAAATCAAAAGAACGAGGTCATTACAAATCCTCGACTGCATGAAAAATGTTGCAAAAAAATGATGTCTTCCTTCAAAAATCCAACTTGTGTGAACCATCACCAAAACGTCGTTCCAAATTCGAATAGAGTTCGACGCACAATTAACTGAGTTTAGGATTGAAGAACATCACGAAGAGCGGGTGGGTACAAATATACTTTGAGCCTTTATCCTTTGCTTCTTAAACCGTGAACCAAGCCACGTTACAATCCTTCAAAAGTCCTAACTGAAGCATGGGTTAGTTCGAAAGCATACTGTTACAAAAGGTATCCTGACTCCTGTAAGGCTCGCTGTAAAATCCTGAGTTGACATCACATTTTACAAAAATTCGTTTGTTTTATCGAAAACTGCATTTTAAAAAATTTCAAAACAGACATAAGCTTTGCATTCTTAAAATAAAATTGTTTGCATATGACTATTTGTTAAAACAGCAGAAAAATTTACACGACGAATATCTAGTGAACAAAAACCTTTTCAATAAAAAGGGTCACCTCAAGTGGAAAAAAAAACACTTCCAACCAAGGGGCATACATGATCATTTTCCGTCATCTGGGGCAGTCAAGTCAAGATTCAAGGAATCTCTCAAAAGGCCAAATAGCCAGGGGCAAATCTCCATCAATTGGGGCATTGGACGTGAATTCCAGCAACGAATCTTGCATGATCAAACGAAGATCTTCTGGTAGTATGGCAACACAACACTACCGATAGTGACACCTCCCTACATCCTGAGAGCATGGACATAGTCAAAAAAGTACTACGCATAATAAAAGACCCGCTAGGTTGACTGGCCTAGGCAAAAATAAGGGCTTCCCGGCGAACCAAAAGGGTTCGAGCAAAAATAAGAGATGAAAATGAAAATTTTGTACACCCGGCAAGTCGAAAACCTGAAAAGGCGGCTTGGGCAAAAAAGGGTATCCCGATGGACTGAAAACCCGAAAGGGAGGTCCAGGCAAAAAGTATGGATCAAAGCGTACGACTATGTCCCGTCATCTCGTCACTTACCTAATAGAAGAAGACTTGTCATTTTGACTGAAAGATACCAAGCACCTCATAGGTGGGGATAATACTCGATCCACAGGACCTCTGCAGACGCCTTCTCCCACAAAAACAGGGGAAAATAAGAATTGTCTGAACTGTACAAGTTTATCTGTCCACCAGGTACCAAGGTATATATTCAGCTGAAGAATATGGCTAAGATATCGTCACTCCCCGCAGAGTAAAACAGTAACGGTAGCTCTCCCCACTAGGACTTGCAGTTATGTATAAATTAGCAATACTCTCCCCAAGTAGAGTTGGTCTACCATCAGCCCTAAAAAGGTTGGGTATCCCGAGAAGGTATTAATATTCCCCAGCGGAGTATAAGGATATTCCCCAGCAAGCATAAGATTATCCTTGGCAGTCTTAATATTCCTCAACGGAATGTAAGAATATTCCCCGGCAGAATGCAAGGTACCCCCAGTGGAGCCATTTCCCCAGCGCAGTCTAAAAAAGTTTCCCCAATGGAGTTGAATCATCTTCCCCAGCAGATTCTGGAAGCTTATCCCCTGCAGAGTGCAAATAAATCTCCCCAGCCAAATTCAGAAGGTTATCCTCAGCAAGTTGCAACGGAAAGATTATCCCCAACAAAGTTCTTTCTTTCCCCCCAGCAGGACTTCTATCCTCAACAGGTTCAATATCACCAGCAACGGTAATCTATCCCCAGTGGAGTTCATCATTGAAATCCCCAACAGAGCTTATCAATGGAATCCCCAGCGGAGTTATCGTTAAAATCATCAGCAAAGTATCTTTCCCCACAGAGTAATTCCCCTCGGAGTAATCTCCTCATCAGTTTATTCCCCAACGGAGTCATCCTCTCCGGCAGGTTCATTCTTGCAAATCATCTTCGTTCATCATCCCCAGTGGAAACGAAGAATTCAACACTATTCTCCAGCAAGCTACCCGGGTTTTATTTTCCCCAGCTAAAACATTACATTTCCATACATCATGATACATGCATAAACGCATCATACCATACAATCTCATTTATGTTGAGAACATCATTGCTTGATCCATATCATGCATTGCATATGACTGACCTTTACCTTTTAGGAAGGATGCAGTTAAATTCTCAGCCATAGCCAAAGGCCTTCTCTGGTCCAGTCAAATCAATTTCTAAAGATTTTTCTGATGCCGATCCAGTTGAAGTTATCCCAAGACCTTGTTTGGTCCAGTTAAATCGATTCCTAAAGATTTTTTTGATACCGATCCAGCCAAAGGCCTTCTCTGGTCCAGTCAAATCGATTCCTAAAGATTTTTCTGATGCCGATCTAGTTGAAGTTATCTCAAGACCTTGTCTGGTACAGTTAAATCGATTCCTAAAGATTTTTTTGATGCCGATCCAGCCAAAGGCCTTCTCTGGTCCAGTCAAGTCGATTCCTAAAGATTTTTCTGATGTCGATCCAGTTGAAGTTATCCCAAGACCTTGTCTGGTCCAGTTAAATCGATTCCTAAAGATTTTTCTGATGCCAATCCAGCCAAAGGCCTTCTCTGGTCCAGTCAAATCGATTCCTAAAGATTTTTCTGATGCCGATCCAGTTGAAGTTATCCCAAGACCTTGTCTGGTCCAGTTAAATCGATTCCTAAATATTTTTCTGATGCCGATCCAGCCAAAGGCCTTCTCTGGTCCAGTCAAATCGATTTCTAAAGATTTTTCTGATGCCGATCCAGTTGAAGTTATCCCAAGACCCTGTCTGGTCCAGTTAAATCGATTCCTAAAGATTTTTCTGATGCCGATCCAGCCAAAGGCCTTCTCTGGTCCAGTCAAATCGATTCCTAAAGATTTTTCTGATGCCGATCCAGTTGAAGTTATCCCAAGACCCTGTCTGTTTCAGTTAAATCGATTCCTAAAGATTTTTCTGAGGCGAAGCCAGTCAATGGAGACAAAATCAGTTAAGATCGATTCCTAAATATTTTTCTGAAGCGAAGCCAGTCAATGGAGACAAAATCAGTTAAATCGATTCCTAAAGATTTTTCTGAGGCGAAACCCGTCAACAGAGACAACCCGTCAATGGAGACAACTCGTCAAAGGAGACACCCCGTCAAGAGATTCAACCCATCAACCTTTTCAGGTCCCAGTTTAATACTTGTAGCAAGCCAGGAAAATATCTGTGGACGACTGATTGTAGATTAATACCTGTAACAAGCCAGGAAAATTATCTACACGAAGAGATTGAAGATTAACACCTGTAACAAGCCAGGAAGACTTTTCTTTCTCAGGTTAGAGATTAATACCTGAAACCAGCCAGGATATCTCCTCGACCAACCTTTTCAGGTCCCAGTTTAATACCTGTAGCAAGCCAGGAAAATATCTGTGGACGACTGATTGTAGATTAATACGTGTAACAAGCCAGGAAAATTATCTACACGAAGAGATTGAAGATTAACACTTTCAACAAGCCAGGAAGACTTTTCTTTCTCAAGTCAGAGATTAATACCTTAAACCAGCCAGGATATCTCCTCGACCAACATTTTCAGGTCCCAGTTTAATACCTGTAGCAAGCCAGGAAAATATCTGTGGACGACTGATTGTAGATTAATACTTGTAACAAGCCAGGAAAATTATCTACATGAAGAGATTGAAGATTAATACCTGTAACAAGCCAGGAAGACCTTTCTTTCTCAGGTCAGAGATTAATACCTGAAACCAGCCAGGACATCTCCTCGACCAACCTTTTCAGGTCCCAGTTTAATACCTGTAGCAAGCCAGGAAAATATCTATGGACGACTGATTGTAGATTAATACCTGTAACAAGCCAGGAAAATTATCTACACGAAGAGATTGAAGATTAACACCTGTAACAAGCCAGGAAGACTTTTCTTTCTCAGGTCAGAGATTAATACCTGAAACCAGCCAGGATATCTCCTCGACCAACCTTTTCAGGTCCCAGTTTAATACCTGTAGCAAGCCAGGAAAATATCTGTGGACGATTGATTGTAGATTAATACCTGTAACAAGCTAGGAAAATTATCTACATGAAGAGATTGAAGGTTAATACCTGTAACAAGCCAGGAAGACCTTTCTTTCTCAGGTAAGAGATTAATACCTGAAACCAGCCAGGACATCTCTTCGACCAACCTTTTCAGGTCCCAGTTTAATACCTGTAGTAAGCCAGGAAAATATCTGTGGACGACTGATTGTAGATTAATACCTGTAACAAGCTAGGAAAATTATCTACATGAAGATATTGAAGATTAATACCTGTAACAAGCCAGGAAGACCTTTCTTTCTCAGGTCAGAGATTAATACCTGAAACCAGCCAGGACATCTCCTCGACCAACCTTTTCAGGTCCCAGTTGAATACCTGTAGAAAGTCAGGACTAATATCTGTGGACGACTGATTGTAGATTAATACCTGTAACAAGCCAGGAAAATTATCTACATGAAGAGATTGAAGATTAATACCTGTAACAAGCCAGGAAGACCTTTATTTCTCAGATCAGAGATTAATACCTGAAACCAGCCAGGACAGCTATCTCCTCGACCAACCTTTTCAAGTTCCAGATCAATACCTGTAACAAGCCAGGAAGGCTATCTATGAACGACTGATTGTAGAGCAATACCTGTAACAAGCCAGGAAAACCATCTACACGAAGTGATTGAAGATTAATACTTGGAACCAGACAGGACAAGTTCTATAACCTCAACGGTATTCTCCCGGTGAGCACGAGACAGTTCCTAGATCTTGATGAAGATGTTTCCCTATGTCATAGTGTGGACGAGTACTATAACCTCAACGATATACTCCATTGAGCACGAGTCAGTTCCTAGATCTTGATGTTCTCTTCCGTCATAGTGTGGACAAGTTCTATAACCTCAGCGGTATACTCCCGGTGGGCACGAGACAGTTCCTAGATCTTGATGAAGATGTTTCCCTGTGTCATAGTATGGACGAGTACTATAACCTCAACGGTATACTCCATTGAGCACGAGTCAGTTCCTAGATCTTGATGTTCTCCTCCGTCATAGTGTGGACAAGTTCTATAACCTCAGCGGTATACTCCCGGTGGGCACGAGACAGTTCCTAGATCTTGATGAAGATGCTTCCCCCCAATTGAATTATGAACAGGTTCTTAAAACTCAGCTGAAGCATTCTCTCAGTTGAAGCACAGGCAGGTTCCTAAATCTCAACAAAGTTAGACTTCCCCAGTGGAATCTTCTACAACAACAGGTTTGCAAGTTCTCGCTAAGGAATCTCTTATGCGATCGACACTCCTGCAGATGGAATCTATAAGCCCATCCTCCTACCAACAATCTCCAAATGGCATCTGTAAGCCCATTCCTGACATCACAATGCTGATACTACACCATGCGAGTGCAAATTTCTGGGCACTCTAGTGTTCAATTATCTTCCACCTTCGGATCACGAAAGGCTCGAAAACTAATCTATATCCTCAGGTTTAAGAAAATTGAACAGGGGCAACTGTTGTACCCCAAAATTTTCCCTCTCATGTTTTTCCAAAGTCTTCCCCCTGCATGGTTGATCACAAACTCTTGCCTAAGGAAAAAGAAAATTTTTGAGTGGTGCTTTAAGACCCTTCGATTGGAATTCTGAAAGACCCTTCGATTGGCATTCTGAAGGAGCATTTCGATTGGAATTCTGAAGGAGCACTTTGATTGGCATTCTGAAAGACCCTTCGATTGGCATTCTGAAGGAGCATTTCGATTGGCATTCTGAAGGAGCACTTCGATAGGCATTCTGAAAGACCCTTCGATTGACATTCTGAAGGAGCATTTCGATTGGCATTCTGAAAGACCCTTCGATTGGTATTCTGAAGGAGCATTTCGATTGGCATTCTGAAGGAGCACTTCGATTGGCATTCTGAAAGACCCTTCGATTAGCATTCTGAAGGAGCATTTCGATTGGCATTCTGAAGGAGCACTTCGATTGGAATTTTGAAATACCTTTTCGTTTGGCACCCTGGGCCAAGCATTTCAATTGGCACGCCAAGGGATCCTTCGATTTAGCATTGTGTCAAGGCAGCTTCGACAGGCATGTTAACCATGTCCTTCGATTAGCATGAACAACACCTTTCGATTGGCCTGTTAACAAAGCCTTTCGACTGGCCTGTTAACAAAGCCATCAAGAGGGCACTCAAAAAACATGTCCAGGTACACTGAACATGATAAAATGGCGTGTTTCCCTTGCAAATATGGAAATAATTAAATGTTGTTTGTGGATTTAATTACTGAGTTAAAGGCTAGTTTCTTGCCTTTTCTGTTCCTAAAGAGTTGATTCGATCAGAGGGATTCTGTTCAACTCAAGACCATTCGAAGAAGCGTTCAGAAGGCCCATTCGAAGGGTACATAAGAAGTCCATTCGAAGGAGGCAAATCAAGACCAATCGAAGAGCAGGGTCTGAAGGCATTCGAAATTTAAAGTGTCCAGGTTCATTCAAGAGACATGAATATTTCAAAAAAGGAAATTATTTAATGTGTCTGATTCTTGTCTCATGGCATTAAAGGCCTGGTTAAATGGTTGTCTCTTGCCATTACTGCACCCTCACACCCCTATAAATACAGAGGCCAGCATACATATCCAGGGGACACGAAAATATACAGAAAAAATAGAGAAAAGAGAGAAACAGGGAGAACTTGGAGATACGCTGCCAAAGGTCATCAGCACTCCCAGGAAGCCATACCCAATCCTTGCACAAGCCATTCCACACTCAGAACCACAGATCCAAACACCTCTGTTTGGTAAAAGAAAAATCTAATCTCAAACTCATTTTTAAATTCATTTTGATTGCATATTCACGTTATTATTATTGTTTGTGAATGATTTAATGTGATACATATAAGCTACAGCGCAAAGATGAGATTGTGCCATTGCTTGGGCACAATCTGAGTTTCTCCTTCGAATCCCTGGATAAAACGAACCCAGACCCAGAATCAGCAGGTGCGAATAAGGGGGAGATTCGAATCAGGGGGTAAAGTCCCCCCCCTGGACCTTTAACATCTGTTTCGTTTTGCAGGAACTACATTCTCAGATTCCTGTTCAGAGTTTCGAAGCTCAGCAGTTTAGCTTCGAACTGGACCCAGGATTTCCAGATCGAAGGATGACATGTCCAGATCGAACACCCTCAGAGTGCAGCCCCTCATGCACCTTCGATCCAGCCTCTTCACTGGGTCAAAAGACAGCCTACACCTCTTTCGACCCAGGCCTCCAGAATTATTATTTTTTCTTCTTGATTTACTGCCTGATTTCATTTTCGTTTGGACCATTTTATTTATTTTTTTAATCAACATAAAATCATAAAAATAAGTAACTTAGAATTAAGATTTAATTTAGTTAATTATTTTAACTTATTTTCTCCAATTTTAAAATCAGTAGACTTAGGATTTATTTAAATTCAATCCTTTTCATAAACCAAAAAATGCAAAAAATATTAGGTTTGTTTTAGAGTTAATTTTAATCAGTATTTTTAATTAATTAAATTTGACTTAACTGAACATATAGCATTTTTTCCAAAAAATAAAATAAAACAACAAAAAAGAGTTCTTCTTCTTAGGATTTTTTAGATTCACGCGCGTTTATTTTATTGTAACTTCTTATTGGTTTGTAATAGCTTAACTAAGGCTTTTTACACTTTACTGTTTTTTTTATTCCCCCAATTTTTGGACATATAAATAATCCCCCTCCCCGAAGCCTTGTAATAGCGTAGGATTTACAATTCCCGCACTTTAAATTCCTGTACATATATTAAACTGCTTAGATGTATGCTAACTAGGATTGTATAAAAAAGATCTATCTTAACATAAAATCAACAATAGCTCACCATGACATGTAAAGATAATATAACTGAAAATTGACACGCTTGCACATGCCACTCCTAGGGTACACCTCACATGGTTGCCTCGAACATGGTCATTGAGTATAGGATGTCTTAGAGGTCGCCCTCCTGTCCAAAGATCAAAGTTGCCTCGAAATGGTTGCCTCGATAAAAATGATCTAAGACATTAGGGTTACCACTAAGGCGTCCTAACATTGCTTTAGTGACCACACGTCCCTTAAATCGAATTGACCCGAAAACTCCAACGACGATGCTACCTACTCCTCAATAGTGGGATATCATTGTCTAAAGGACATTTGCACGGTTTAATTCCTTTTTGAGTAGGTAGAGGTTCTCAAGTACTTGCTCCTTTTAAAACAAAACAAAACTTTTCGCACTTACACTTTCTTCAAAAAAACAAAACTATTTTTCAAAACCCACAATCACAAAGAAAAGCAAACTTTTGAAAACATAGTGAGCAAGTACCTAAGATCCCGTGGATAACCACGGATAGAAAGGGTGCTAACACCTTCCCTTTCTATAATCTACCTCCCGAACCCGAGAAAACATCTCGAAAAGGAATTTTTCTGTGCTTTTGTCCTCTCCTTGTTGGATAAAATAAAAGACGGTGGCGACTCTTGCTTACCGTGACATTTTGCAAAAACAAATGCAAACGCGAACCAGCATTCTAAAAACAGTCAGTTCTCATTCCCACTGATCACATCTGGGCTTTGAGAAACAAAGTAAAAGACTTGCTTGAAGCCAAGGAGATAGAGTTCGATGCTCCAGAAAGCCGAATGTTATAACTGCTCCTATGCCAAAACATGGTCGTGGAGTTAATGTTGTTGACACTGATTTGTTTGTGACCTTTGTTGAAGAAATTTCTACTCCCCTTATGACTGTTAAAAGGAATTTGCTGTTGGCCGGTTTATTTCTGGGTTGTGGTGAAGGTTGCCACATGTGTTCGATTCTACCTTCTGGTTGCCGCTTGTTGAAGTCAAGTGTTCAGCGCCTGATGGATAATAAAGAGATTCTGTTCGATAAGACTATGATTCCTGTTGTTCCAAGTGAAGACGTTGCCATTATAACCATTTCCACCAATCCTTCCAAGGTTTCCTCGAGAAGACCTGTTAGGATTACATCCGCTCCAAGAATTGCTCCGCTGATAATCATTGTTCCTGGTCCCATCCCGTACACCTCAAACAAGGTTGTCCCATGGAGTTATGGTGCTGATGTGTACTACATTGGCATTAAGCAAGATCTGAAGAATGAAGAAGCTGATACTGATGTCAGTAATATTGTCGGGGCTAGTAAGGTTACCCGAAGCGGAAGGATCTTCTCTCTCGAGATTTCCCCTCCGACTGTCAACAAACCTATTGTCATTCCATCTGCTCTTCCCGCTAGTACATCAACTATTGTTCCTCTGCTTACTCCAATTATCATCCCTGTTGCTGATCCATTTGGTACTCGGGGCAAAGAAATTATAGGTGAGCCTGCCCGGACGGAGGCACCTAGAAAAATTATTATGGAAGCCTCTAAACAAGAAATAGAGGAAATACTTAAAATTATCAAGAAAAGCGACTAAAATGTGTTCGAACAGCTGGGGAAGACCCCATCAAATATCTCCATGTTGTCTCTGTTGTTGTGTTCTGAAGCCCATGCGAAGGCTTTGATTGCATTTCTCAAGACTGTGCATGTGCCGCAGGAAACTTCAGCAGATCAGTTCAAAGAATGTGTGGCCAGCCCGACTGCTGACAATGGGCTGGGTTTTTCAGATGCGAATCTGACCCCGGAGGGAAGGAATCATAATGATGCTCTGCATGTCTCGATTGAGTGCAGGGGCACCACTATGGCTCATGTGCTAGTAGATATCGTGTCTTCATTGAATGTTCTACCGAAGAAAGCGTTGGACCATTTGGGTTGTGAGGGTTTGACTCTAAAGCCTAGTAACATTGCGGTTAGGGCTTTTGACGGATCAAAGAGAATGGTGCACAGGGAGGTGGACATCCCTGTCAAAGTGGGTTCTCAGACTTTTGGGTCCATCTTCTACGTAATGGATATCAGGCCGTCATATTCTTGCTTGCTGGGTCGTCCTTGGATCCACGAGGCTGGGCCAGTTACTTTCACACTCCATCAAATGCTGAAGCATCCAGTGAAGGGGAAGATCGTCACAGTGCAAGGTGAAGAAGAATATATGGTGAGTCACCTTAATTCCTTCCGCTACGTAGAGATTGACGGGGAATTCATAGAAACTCCTTGTCATAATTTCGAAGAGGTCCCTCCGATCTTGGCATCAACTGAAGTTACTACCAACAAACCTCCGTTGAAGATGGCTTCTCTCAAGGACGCCAGGGCTGTAGTTAAAGAAGATGGGTGTACCAATTGGGGTCAGCTCCCTGATTTCACTCGCAAAACTGATAAATTTGGTTTGGGCTTTAATACAGGGGATCAAAGGGCTGTTAGGCGCGCTCGGGCTGGAAGACCTCCTCTACACATCAGCAAGCGGGGAATTAATACAATTGAAGACAGTGAAGAGGATTCAGACATCGACAACTGGATCTACCCAACAATCAATGGTGGATCGAATAACTGGACGACTAGGGACTTCATACATGTTTCTTTCATTCCGCAGTAATTTACTTGTGTTTTAAGATTTGTAATAAACAATTTGAAACTTTACGGCCCGGTGCCTTGCCCGAGGCACCTTGGCTTTGCTTGTGAGGGCTTATTATTTGTCATTTCATATATCATTAATAAAGCATTGGACGTTTCTTGCATCACAAATTTTACGATCCTTGTTTTTCTTTTCTGTCTATCACTTTATCAAAACAGTTATTTTCTTACACACACTCACGTATCAAAATGTAGATCTATATCCACTACGGATCCCATTAATAACAGCTCTGCTACTGCCAGTTATGACTTCAAAAGTCTGATCAACCAAGTCGAGGAAGAAGGTGAGGATGATTGTGAGGTGCCTGGAGAACTTGCTAGACTATTACAGAAGGAAGAAAGGGCCATACAGCCTCATGAAGAGCCAATTGAGACCGTGAATTTGGGTACAGAGGAAGACAGGAAAGAGGTTAAAATAGGTGCGAATCTGGAGCCTAGTGTCAAACAATGGTTAATACAGATGCTACACGACTATGTTTAGATCTTCGCCTGGTCTTATGAAGACATGCATGGTTTGGACACTGATATTGTGGTACATCGCCTGCCGACTAAAGAAGACTTCCCTCTGGGAAAACAGAAGGTCTGCCGTATGCGCCCTAAATTGTCAGAGAAAATCAAGGTAGAGGTCATGAAACAGTTCGACGCAGGATTCTTAGCTGTCACTTCTTATCCGTAGTGGGTTGCCAACATCGTTTCGGTACCTAAGAAGGACGGTAAGGTACGGATGTGTGTGGACTACAGAGATCTGAACAGGGCAAGCCCCAAGGATGACTTCCCACTTCCTCAAATTGATGTTCTAGTCGACAACACCGCGCAGAACAAGATTTTCTTCTTCATGGATGGTTTTTCTGGCTACAACCAGATAAAGATGGCTCCTGAAGAAATGGAAAAGACAACCTTCGTTACGCAGTGGGGCACCTTCTGTTACAAGGTAATGCCTTTTGGGTTGAAGAATGCTGGGGCAACTTATCAGTGCGCCATGCTCGCTTTGTTCCATGATATGATTCACCACGAGATTGAGGTTTATGTTGATGACATTATAGCCAGGTCCCAGACCGAGGAAGAACACCTTGATCATCTCCAGAAACTATTTGACAGGATGAAGACGTACAAGCTGAGGTTGAATCTGAACAAGTGTACATTCGGGGTAAGGTCTGGTAAGCTTTTGGGTTTTTACGTCAGTGACAAAGGTATTCATGTGGACTCTGCAAAGGTAAAAGCCATACAAGAGATGCCAGCTCCCCGCACAGAAAAAGAAGTTAGAGGTTTCTTAGGACGCCTGAATTACATCGCCAGGTTCATTTCACATATGACTGCTACTTGTGAGCCAATCTTCAAGCTGCTGAAGAAAGATCAAGTGGTAAAGTGGAATGATGAATGCCAAACCGCTTTCTGAAGGATCAAGGAATACCTTTAAGAACCACCAATTTTGGTGCCTCTAGTTGAAGGAAGACCTTTGATACTATACTTGACAGTGCTAGACAATTCAATGGGGTGTGTGCTAGGGCAGCATGACGAGTCTGGTCGAAAAGAGCATGCAATTTACTACCTTAGCAAAAAGTTTACCGACTGTGAGACCCGATACTCATTTCTCGAGAAAACTTGCTGCACTTTGGCATGGGCTGCTCGCCGACTGAGACAGTATATGCTGACTCATACTACCTTGTTGATATCAAAGATGGATCCGATCAAATATATTTTCGAGAAGCCCGCCTTATCCGGAAAAAATGGCAAGATGGCAGATGATCTTAACCGAGTACGACATCCAATACACAACCCAAAAAGCAATCAAGGGAAGTGTATTGGCAGATCATTTGGCGCATCAGGCTGTGGATGACTACCAGTCCATGAATTTCGAGTTCCTGAATGAGAATATCATGTTGGTAACTGACTGCGAAGAACCTGGACTGGATGAAGGACCCGAGGAGGGATCCCAATGGTCTATGTATTTTGATGGAGCCTCGAACGCATTGGGTAATGGCATTGGTGCTATAATTATATCTTCTGAGGGATGTCATACTCCATTCACCGCCCGATTATGTTTTAACTGCACAAACAATATGGCGGAGTATGAAGCGTGTATCATGGGTCTTCGAGCTGCTATTGACCTGAGGATTAAGTTCTTGAGTGTATTCGGAGATTCCGCTCTGGTAATAAGTCAGATCAAAGGCGAGTGGGATACAAAGCACCCGAATCTTATTCCTTACAAAGAGTATGTACCGACATTGCTCCCTTATTTTGAGAAGATAACCTTTGAACATTTCCCACGAGAAGAGAACCAGTTGGCGGACGCGCTAGCTACCATGTCTTCTATGTTCAAAGTCAGGTGGGATAATGAAGCTCCCCAGATTACCATTGAGAGGTTGGATGAACCCGCACATTGCTATGGCATTGAGACTGAAGAGGTAACAGATAAACCATGGTTTCACGAGGTAAAGAGGTATCTTGAGGCTCAAGAATACCCCGAGGGGGCATCCGTTAATGATAAGAAATTTCTGAGAAGGTTCGCTGCAAAGTTCTTCATCAGCAATAGAATCCTCTATAAGCGTAACCATGATTCAACCTTACTGCGGTGTGTAGTCAAGAGCGAGGCAGCAAGGATCATGGAAGAGTTACATGAAGGCACTTTCGGAACCCATTCTAGTGGACACACCATGACTAAGAAGATCCTACGGGCAGGATATTACTGGTCCACTATGGAAGCCGATTGTTATCAGCACTCTCGAACCTGTTATAAATGTCAAATCTATGCTGATAAGGTGCATGTGCCTCCAGTCCCTCTGAATGTCTTGACAACTCCTTGGCCCTTTGCAATGTGGGACATCGACATGATCAGATAAATCAAACCTACTGCGTATAACGGGAATCGCTTCATTCTGGTAGCAATTGATTATTTCATAAAGTGGGTTGAGGCAGCTTCCTTTGCTACAGTAACCAAGAACGTCGTGGCACAGTTTATCCGACACAACCTAATATGTCGATATGGTGTACCAGAGAGGATCGTTACTAACAATTGTACAAATCTCAACAACATGATGATCACCGAGCTCTGTAAACAGTTCAAGATACATCATCATAACTTTTCTCCCTACCGGCCGAAGATGAATGGAGCCGTTGAAGCAGCTAACAAGAATATCAAAAAGATTGTGCAGAAGATGATGGTGACATACAAAGACTGGCACGAGATGTTACCATTCGCTCTTCATGGGTATCGTACCTCAGCACGGACATCGACAGGGGAAACACCTTACTCTTTGGTGTATAGCATGGAGACAGTCCTACCCATCGAAGTCCAGATACACTCTCTCAGGATTATGAAGGATGCAGGTTTGAACAAAGACGACTGGATCCAAACTCGACTTGATCAGCTGAATCTAATCGACGAAAAGATACTTACTGCTATCTGTCATGGTCAGATGTATCAAAAGCGAATGATCAAGGCTTTTAACAAGAAAGTCAGACGCCAAGAATATCAAGTCGGGGATCTAGTGATCAAACGCATCATACTATCGCAAGGTGATCCCAGGGGCAAATGGACCCCCACATACGAAGGGCCATTTGTGGTTAAGAACATTTTCTCGGGAGGAGCTATGATTCTAACCAGCATGGATGGTGACAAACTTACTCACCCCGTCAATGCAGACGTAGTGAAAAGATACTACGCATAATCAAAGACCCGCTAGGTTGACTAGCCTAGGAAAAAATAAGGGCTTCCCGGCGAACCAAAAGGGTTCGGGAAAAAATAAGGGATGAAAATGAAAAAACTGTACACCCGGTAAGTCAAAAACCTGAAAAGTCGACTTGGGAAAAAAAGGATATACCGGTGGACTGAAAACCCGAAAGGGCGATCCATGCAAAAATTAGGGATTGAAGCGTAACACTATGTATCATTGGATCATCTCGCAACCAGACTTCGGTATCAACTATCAAACTCAGACGACGCCAATCAATCTAATCAACCTTCGGCCAAGCAGCAAAGTGATGAGACGCTTGAAGATATAAAGGCAATAGAAGAGTTGAAACCCGAGGGGGTCGTTCCACATAGCTGTTTTTCTTTCTTTAACACAAATTGTAATTTCTATCGTTTGGTGGCGTTCTCTTACTAGGACGTCAGCCTCCTTATACAAAATGCCTATTACAGGCCAACTTCGAAAAATCAATACAATGCATTTTCAAAAGAAATTTTAATTTGTTTCTCTCTTTCTGTTTTGTTTTGCAAGAACGTCCAATTATTCATTTTTGATATATGCATTTGAAAATGATTGCTGCTCATAAATATTTACATGAAAAAAACAAAAGACGATTACTCGTAATGCTAGAAATAGGGGCAAAAACAAGAAGTGCCCAAACCTTACAGTTACTCTGCCCATCAGGTACCAGGATAGAACCAGCTTGAGAACATGAGTAGTGGTACATACACTCCCACAGGGTAAAATGATATCCCAAGACAATGATGTTAGCTTTCTTGAACAGGTCATAACTCTCCTCTAGTTGAGGTTCACAATCGGAGTGAGTCGGTAAACTTTTTCCCCAAGCAAAGTTTATTTCTCTCATAAGCAGAAATTCAATCTCCAATAGAATTCATTATCACCAGCAACGGAAATTCATCCCCAGTTGAGTTTATTTCTCCAAATCAGCAGATCTATCAATAGAGTATCTCCTCTCCAACATAATTTTTTCCCCCGCAGAGTTATCTTCAGAAAGGGTCTCTTCCAGCAGAATATTCATCAGTCGAATGAATGTGAATCCCCAGCCAGTCATCTTTGTTCACCATCCCCAACAGAAGTAGAGGAACTATGGTTTCTTACAGCAGTCAGGGATTTATTTTCCCGGACTCAGATTATTATGTCAGCATTTCATGTTCATACATTACATATAACATAATCTCAGTTATTTTGAGAACTTCATCACAATGCATCTCATGCATCACACATAACTAACCATGTATTTCTTTCAGGAAAGACAATTATTATCAACAATTTCCAGCAGGTCCATGATCAACACTCGAAGCTAAACAGAGTAATCATCGGTGCGACAAATGCAACCTTACCTAAGTTCCTCACAGAAGTCCTATACAGACTCATCACAAAGCAACCTTAATCAGGTTCCCTCTGCAGTTTTACCCAAACTCATTTCGAAGTAACCCTACTATCCAGGTTCCTTCTCGCAGCCCTACTATATAGGATTTCATATCGAAGCAACCCTACTATCCAGGTTCCTTTTTGCAGCCTTACTATCTCGACTTTCATATCGAAGTAACCCTACTATCCAGGTTCCTTCTCACAGCCCTACTATCTCGGCTTTCATACCAAAGTAACCCTACTATCCAGGTTCCTTCTCGCAGCCCTACTATCCAGGCTCTCGTACCGAAGTAACCCTACCATCTAGGTTCCTTCTCACAGCCCTACTATCCAGGCTTTCATATCAAAGTAACCCTACTACCCAGGTTCCTTCTCAAGCCATACTATCCAGGCTTTCATCTCGAAGTAACCCTACCATCCAGGTTCCTTCTCATAACCTTACTATCTGGGTTCTTCCTCTCTTATCCCCAGACAACAGTCCACAACACTGTAAGACTGGAACCCGATCAGACATGGTTGGTTTCGTATCTCCCCAGTAAGTTGTGGTGCAGCATATACCCCGACTATATACGCAGTTCACTTTCGCTTTCCAAACCGGAATTATTCCATAATAGAGTAACGAACAACTAAAGCTCCTAAAACTATATTTCTTCCAAGACAGAGACCAGCATTCCCCAGCAAAGTCTTCCTCAACAACAGATATACGAATTCCCGCAAAGGAATCTCTTGTGCGATCGACATCTCTTCGGATGGCATATTTAAGCCCATATCTGACAATTCTATAGAAACTACCAAATGGCATCTATAAGCCCATTCACGATATCACAAATCAAGTATCATTTCATGCGAGTGCAAATTTCTGCGCACTCTAGTGTTCAATCATCTTCTACCTTCAGATCACGAAAGGAAGACGAGCCAATGTACATCCCCAGGTTTAAGAAGATTGAACAAGGGCACTTGTTATACCCAAAAATTTTCCCTCCCATATTTCTCAACACATGGAAAGTGAGGTCCCCAAATTGCTCAAGGAAGTTCAAGAGTTGACCAGACAAACTCTCTCCTAAGGCAGTCTATCTCAAATTAGAGTTTCCATTTTCATCAAGATGTGTGAACCACAAAGGACTCAAATTCTCACCATTACCCTAATATGTTCTCAAGATCATCCATGTCAAGTTTCAAGCCTTGCAGAAGAAGTTTGTTCAGTCAATTGCTCAAATGCCTGAAAATCAATTGTACTAGGTCAAAAGTCAAATGTGGCCCACATACAGTCAAACTTCAATATTTTTGGTCAACATCCTCATTTTGAAGTATTATTCATCATTTGATCAAGGTTTGATCATGATTCCTCAAGGATTGTTCACAATTCATCAAAACCCAAAAGTTTCTAAATTAGGGTTTTACAGGAAAAGTGAACTCAACTTTGACCAAGCATAACTTTCTCATACTTTATTAGAAATGACCCATCCAAAGCTCATTTTGAAGAGGATGCAATTAAATACAATTCATATTCATCTCCCAAGTTCATAATATCCACTCACAAAAAGATATGAATTTTGACATTATAGGTCCTTTCGAAAAGTCAACAAAAACACCTTTTGGGTCAAAGCTTCATACATGAACATGGAAGACTCAATTTAGATGAGACCAAAAGGGTTGCTTAGAGGACATCCTAAGATTTCTAAAAAGTCAAAGAACACCTCTCTAGGGTCAAAATTGAGAGAGTTATGAATTGGCCAAGTTGAACATTTTTGAAACATTGCCAAAAGTCAAATGTGCTCAAATTTGCATTTTTTGCTAAATAGACCCAACTTTTTATGCTTGCACATCAATTATAATGTGGTACACGACTCAAATACTTATCCACACATTATTTGCTTCATTTTTAAATTTATTTTGATTTTTCATTAATTAAAAAGTGAATTAAATCAAATAAATGATGAAAATTATCAAAGATATGATTTGATTTGTTTTTTTACAGATTGGAAATCAAGATATGCTGAGCTTGCATGATCAATTCGAATCAATGGCAATTGGTACAAGAAAGGCATGAATGGCATGAAAATAGAAAGATATCATATAAATTGAAAATCAAATTAAATCTTGGATGAATGCAAAGATTCATGCCAAGTTTGTTAACCTAATTTGTTCTAGGTTATATAATAAAGCTTTGTAGATCAAAAGAAGGAGGTTAGAGGTCGTGAGAAGCTTGGAAAAAAATGAAAAAAGTTGGCATAAGTGTGAATCAGTTTTGCTTCTACAGGCCATCTCAAGCCATTCTAGTGATCCCAATCGCTTGCTAGGCATCACAGGAAGCTATTCCAATCACTCTCAGGTCTTGAAGCGCCTATAATCGCACTCTACAGGAACCAGGATTTGCTTAAAAACTTGATTCTGATTTCACTAATTTACGCATCTTTAGCACTTTTGATTGTTATATTCATGTTTATCATCATGTTTGCAAGCTAATCATTCCATTTAATTGCATTTTTTATGCTTGTACGTGATATTGCCATTGTTAGGGTTTTATGTTCTTGTTTAGGGGTTTTCAATGCAGGCAAAATTAGGCTTTAATTCTGGTACCATGATGCTCGTGAGGATGAGAGGAGTTGATTGGTACCATCACTTTCCATTTATCTTGCTCGTGTGCCATTTTTGAGATGAACAGGTTTGTACCTACAGAGAACGTCTGTAGGTAAAAGTCCTGTTGCCTAAAACGACAGTCCAGGGAAGAAGACAAAGGCGTGGCAGCATGTGACTTGTCCGTTTGAATTTCGCGCGTTTGGCTGACCCCACTAGCTTGTTTTGAATATTATGTTTTGTTTTTATTATACTTACAAGTTAACACGCTAGCGCAGATGGTTGAAGGGAATGCCTTTGATGCACACGTCCTGGGTTTGATCCCATGCGTGTGCATTTTATTATTTTCTTGATTGTTTCAGGTGAATCCCATGCAATACAGCATCATGACGTCCACCATACAACCTCAGCATCCATCCTTTGATCCAATATGCCCTCAGATCTAACGCCCAGGTAGCAAGAGGCCTACCATGCTCCTCAAGTCAACACACGCACCAGATCAGGCGTGGTCAAACAGGCTTTAGCTTTGTTAGGCCCAGAAAAATCAGATTCAAACCCCCCTTAATAGTTATTCAACACATGCCCATCTCTACACTTTTTTTTTATTTCTTCCTTTTTTTAATTCCTTTAATATTTTCTTTAATTATTTTAATTAATACCATTAATCACTTTTTTTTTCATAAAATCATAAAATCAAGAAATCATAAAAATTAGAATTAGGCTTTTTTTTATCAAATTTAATTTAATTTAGGGGAATTTTAACTTGTTTTTTAATTAAAACTAATTAGCAAATTAGGTTTAAACTCTTGATTTAATTTTTCTTTCTTTCTCAAATAAAATAAAATAAAAACAAAAATAGGTTTTTAGAATGAATTAATTTATTTTTCTTAATTTAAAATTAATTAGAACTTAGGATTTTCTTTTTAATTCAATTACTTCATTATTTTCTTAAATAATAAAACATGACAAAAGCATCTTTTTTTAATAAATCGCAAAATAGGATTTGTCAAAGGGTCAAAGCTCTAATCGCCTCGCATTTAATTCGCCGCGCACTTGTTATTTATTTTGACAATATTTTTGTAACTGTTCATGGTTTATAATAGTTAATTTAGGGTTTTTATTTACTGTTTAAATCACCGGGTTTTTGGCTATGTAATTAATCCCCCTCCCCGAAGCCTTGTAATAGCGTAGGTTTAGCTTCTCGCATTTTTAATTCCTGCAAATATTTAACTGTCTAGATGTATGCTAATAGGATTGTATGGCAAGAATGCATGACAAAATTAATACAGTTAGAAAACCCTAATGTGCAAAGATTAAAGAACTGAAAAAAATCACTCGCACATATCACTCTTAGGGTATACTCTCACTTCGGTTGCCTTCGGTAAACAATCATTAAGCATAGGGCGTCTTAGTGGTTTCCTTCCAGTCTAAAAAGATCAAAATGTCTCATTCGAATGTTGCCTCGGAAATGTTTCCTCAAATAAGATCTTAGGACTCTAGGGTTATTACCAAGGTATCTTAATATTGCTTTAGTGATCGTACGTCCCTTTCGAATTGACCCTTACAAATTCCAACGACGGTGCTACCTATTTCTCAATAGTAGGATAGCCCTGTCCAAAGGAAACAAGAATAGAAATAATCTTTTTTCGAGTAGGTAGATGCTAGTAGGTACTTGCTCAAATCAAAACTTTTCACACTTACACTTTTCAAACAAATTTTCAAAGCAACTTCGTCACACCTTTGAGGACCGATACAAGGGTTATCACGAAGTTAAACTTTTCAAAAACAAAGCACACAAACACAAGAAATTTAAAAATGAGCAAGTACCTAAGAGCCCTTGGAAAACCATGGATAGAAAGGGTGCTAACGCGTTCCATTTCTATAATCTACCCCCCGTACTCAGAATATCTCGAAAAAGGATTTTTTTTGTACTTTTTCCCTTTCCGATTGGATGAAATAAAAGTCGGTGGCGACTCTTGCTTACCGCGACATTTTGCTCATACAAAACGCAAAACACAAACCAGTATTAAATAGTCGGTTCTGCCACCGTATCACAACTACCATTTCTTAAAACAAAAGGAAATGTGCAGGAAAAATAAAGTGAAGGGAAAATAAAGATACTTGGAAGCGGTTGTCGTTTGAAATATTTGATGAGAGGAATTAGGGGGCACTTGCAAAGAAAAGTAGGAGAGTCTTTAAGGAACATAAGAGGTTAAGTTTTTATAAAAAGAAAAGTTATGGGAAGTAATGACTAAAGAAGAGAAAACGTGTGTAGGTTTCAAAAATTTCCTTAGTAATGATTACACCTAAAAAACTAGGTGATTGTTGGGAAACTAGAGTGTGAGCGTCATGCACGCCTGAAATGAACTCGACAAACTGTTCGGTTATAGGAGCCCGACCGGGAGTAAAAGATCAATATTTACGTTGATCGAACATAGGGCTTCAAATAAATCCATATGCTCGTGGGGGCTTATGTTCATACATAGATCCATTGTCCGAGCTAGGAGAGATAAAAAGGAAAGATATGAATACAAGGCCAAGGAGGACAAATAAATGCTTAGCAGGGTAGTACCCCAATTTGAGATTTTCATGCCTGAGTCGAGTTGTATAGCCAGAGGAATATGTGGTTAGCCATCGAGAAAGATGAAGGGGCGCCAACCGGGCTTATCCCTAGATCTAGAGGTTACATAGAGTCTGACCTTGATGAGACCGTTATAGAGTGATCGACCCATTAAGCGTGTAACCGCTCATCAGTACATGGCGGCACACTTTATGATAATAATCATCATTAGCAATAACATATGTTTCTTGCCTTAATGGAAACTCAGTTACGTATGATGGAGAGTCCCAACAGTTGCATACAATGATCAATAAGGTCCAAATACCTATATATATATATATATATATATATATATATATATATATATATATATATATATATATATATATATATATATATATATATATATATATATATATATATATATATATATATATATATATATATATATAGGGGACATATCAAGTGAGAAAGGGGTCCTTATATGAGAGTGAGAGGAGTAATTATAAGCCATTGGATCAAAATTTATGACTAAGATTAGGAGAGAGAAGAAAGAGTAAAAAAAAGTTAACGTAATAAATGAGGAGAGAGAAGTAAGATTTAGAAGAAAAAAAATAACTTCATCAATGAATCTCAACCATCCAATGTAATCTAAAGGCTAAAAAGAAACCCTCTCACTCTCACATAAGAAAGACTTTCTCATGAGATATGGCCCCTATATATATATATATATATATATATATATATATATATATATATATATATATATATATATATATATATATAGGGCTCCCGACTGAAGGGTAAGCAAGAGACATGGCTTGGATCTCACGCATTCTTGTGTGATCCTCCGAATTTCTTAATATTATAAACAATTTACTCCCACTTACTTAAGGCTATCCCCAATATCCTTCAACTAACGGGGAAGTCACCCATTTAGTATTTAGCAAGAACAAATATAAAACAATTAAATCATCTCTTATTTTATTTCTTCATCAACCATGCTACTCAACAAAAATCAAATGAAAATCATATTATTTCTATATCCAACTACAAATATATAATATATTTCTATTTTCATGTTTTTTTTTAATTATTTTTTTGTAACTTTCACAAATTTTAAAAATACACATACAAAATTAGTTTTAGTTTCAAAATATCCTTTCTCATGTATAAATAATTTTATAATAGTAACAAAAATGAATTCAACATAGTCGTTATATTTTTATTTTTTTTTAATAGTAAAATAATATAATAAAATAGGTTAAAATCCAAAAAAAGTACAAGGATAACAAAGAAATCAGACGTGCCAAAATAAGAAAGAACTAACAAATACAACAAATAATAACACCAACAACACAAAGAAAAAACACCAGAAAAAATCATAACCAACTACCAAACAAAATCAGCAGAGAGAAACTATATCAACTACTCAACAGTACATTACCTCAACAACACTAAGCTAGATCTCAGACCATTGATCCACCTAAAGCAAAACCATTGTCATAAGAAGCAACCTCTACTACATAAAACCAGTGAGTCAAATCAAGAATTTTGATCTGCTATTCAGACACATAATAGAATTCTGAAACCAATCATTGAAAGACAAATAGTTTAACTAAGACTTATGATGGACTTAGTTCTAAGTCAAAAAAAAATATTTATCCTCCAACTCTTTTGCATTCGATGATACATCAATGGATAGCTTATCATTACGAGCCAACCAAATAGTTCACACGACAACATACCAAATCAGAATAAGCCTATCCCTTATCTTAGCCATGAGTCAAGATCCTCTCTATTTTTCTTCTCCATTTTCCATTTCCATTACTATAGTTTTGATGATATTTGAAGTGTATAAAAAATAAATGAATCAATCAAATGTTTCATTATTACATTTATATTTCAAAAATTTGGTAATGAACAAAATGGAGAAGGAAGGAAAAGGACAGGATATTGACTCCTTAGTCCTAGGATGCAAAGAGATAAAAAATAAACTCAATGACAAGACAAAGATCCCTAGAGAGAGTCAAATGCGCACTTAACCACCTGAATATCTTATATCAAACACTAGCAACCAGACTACAAGCCACAAACAAATAAGATACTGACTCTACATGATCTCCACAAAAAAAACATAAAGTATCGCCAAGATCAGTAATAACTTTCCACTTAAATAGATTTTCTTTAGAAAGGAAATCTATTTCGCAAAACTTGCCAAAAAAATACATGCACTATAAATTGTTGGAATAATATAGCAAGTGTGAGTAAGTGGGGAAATAGTCCCACATTAGATAGGAATTTGGAGACTTAAGCATATATAAGTGGGAGAACCCACTCATCTATCACCTTAAGGTTTTAGGTGGATAAGTGGTGTGTCTCTCACAAAGGTGTTTATTCCTAAACTATGTATCAATGCTCCTAGTATCTCCCCCCAACATGGTATCATGAGCTTTTGGTTCGAGAAAGAGACCAGAAGAGACTTGTATCGAAATGCGAGGAAGTGGTGTTCCGTTGCAAGATGTCAATGGCAGTACAAGTGGGGGAGCATTGTGGACTCACACCTGAGGGGGAGTGTTGAAATAATATAGCAAGTGTGAGTAAGTGGGGAAATAATCCCACATTAGATAAAAATGTGGAGACTTAAGCATATATAAGTGGAAGAACCCACTCACCTATCACTTTAAGGTTTTAGGTGGATAAGTGGTGTGTTTCTAACAAAGATAATACTCCTATAATATCTCCTCTCAACATATATGAGGAAAAAAATATCTAAAACAGAAGAAAAAAAAGAAAAAGATTTGAGAGCACATTCTTAACACTCTCAATAAGTATGCAACTAGTCTTAGCAAGAACTTGATAAATTGAGACTATAGAAAATGAGTCGTCCCTAGCATGGACTCCACCTCCTGGAATCATATGAATCTCTTAAAAAGAAGAGAAAAACTCAACAGCATGAGGATCTTCGTAAAAAAAACAAAAATATGTTGGTTAAGAAAGTGTATTAGTTAATTATATGTTGATAGAAAATAGAAATAATTGATATAATGCATTATTGACACCTTATCATTTTTTCCTATAAAATCATGAAATCCCCAAAATAAAACCCTCTTGTTTTTGACTTATTTCAAACCATAGTTGACATCCACAACCTCCTTTAAAATTCTTTGGCAGCTATATAGTAATCTATAACCATAGCATGTTGCATGGCCAAGGTAAAATGTTACTCCAACATTCCTTTTAGTACGTTGGACACGTTTGTTCCACATATGAATGAATGAATCCAAAAGTGTTATATGTGGACGATTTTTTGAATCCATCTTCTTGCGTCACGGATAAGCATCCTATGCATGAAAAAAACAGTGTAGCTAATGTTAGGCTATACATCATAGTCTCTCATTAAATAATTGTCACATACGTGATCAACCTCTAAATAATCAACAAGATATATTGATTGAGAAATTTACACTTTAGAGGTTGTAATTTAAAATGAGAACAAGAGTCTAACCAACATGGTATCCAATGACTTTTTTTGTTATATATTTGCTATGATAAGGAAGATACTTCTATTTTCTTAAGATATTTTAATATTCTTGTGTTGATTTGTCATGTTGTTAACTCATCACATGCATTTCACACTCGACCTCTCTTTATCTAATATAATAAATAACATTCATTTTGGTGGGCCATGGGGATACTTTCTAACATAATGCTCACATGGTTCAGTCTTGTTTGTATATTAATAATTTTATTGTTATATATTTCAAATCAACCAAAAATGTCATTGAAACTTAAAAAGTAAAACTTTAATTTTGATGCATTATAGTTTATGTATATGATAAAAATAATAAAAGGTAGTTATAACTAAAACTAAATATTTTTAATGATATAACGATTAGGAATAGGAGTAGGAGCGATTGATATTTTAAAAAAAAAATTCTTTATATCAATTATGATGTATATAAATTGAAATTTCAAAAAATAAAATAAATAAACTTCTTATTTGTTAATGACTATATTTAACTTTGAAATGAATCAAATCCTTAGTTGGTAATCTTGCCACCTACACGAGCTAATTAAATTCAACCACACTAGTATTGTGGGGTCATGATGGAATTTGAATGATCATCTTGTACTTAAAGCAAATCACACATAAAAGTGATATTGGAAGTACAAGTTCATTCATCCAAAATATGTAATTAGTTTCCATCGAATGCAAGTATTGTATATTGATCTAGGCAGTTCCCATCTATCACAATTTTATTATTTGGAAACACCTTAATGAGTAAAAGACTACGACGGTTGTATATATATAAATTATCTTTAGATTTGATTTCCAAGACTATATATAATGGTTTATATGAACATCATTTTTTTTAATATTCTTTCTCATCTTCTCTTTTGTTTCAACTAATAATTTAACACATATTCAATTTTTACTCACTATAATAGTTTTGTTTAATAAGATTCAACACTCTATCCAATCACTTTTATTTTATATTTTTATTTTTTTTTATATTTTTAGTTTTATGATTATATATTAATATCAATTATCAATTGAAATTAAATT
The DNA here is from genome assembly GCA_948472305.1 of Vicia faba. NCBI lineage: Eukaryota > Viridiplantae > Streptophyta > Magnoliopsida > Fabales > Fabaceae > Vicia > Vicia faba. The sequence continues at coordinate 1,452,655,598 of OX451739.1, forward strand.
AAAATAATTAAGAGCTAAATGATTTATTTTAATTTTTTAATTTAATAATTTTTTTAATTTTATATTCTTCCTTAATTTTTTCCTTGCAAGTAATCAAAATGAGATAAAATTACAAAAAAAAAAATTAAAAATGCAATACAATACACTAAACACACAAGACACTTAAAATGAAATGCATATGATTTAATTAGGACAATAGACGCAATCACAAATAATTTATTTAATCATGAAATATTCTGAACTTTGCCCATATGTGTTTGACTAGATCTGTTTGCAATTCGTGGTGTACATTTGAGTCACGCATCACAAATCTAGCACACACATGATTCACAAATTCAGGTAACACCTCGGTCGAGAATGACTCCGGTGTACTAGACCCACTTGCGTCAGATTGATCATAATTTTTCCAATGTTGAACATATGTATCTCGTTCATCCTCAACAATCATATTATGCAATATGATACATGACCTTATGATGAGAGTCAAATCGGCTATGTCCCACAAACGGGTTGGTTCACGAATGATTTTAAATCGAGCCCGTAACACCCCAAATGCACGTTCGGTGTCCTTCTGACATTCCTCCTGATATTTTGCAAATAACTTATTTGGTTCACTTTGAGGAAGTCTAATTGATTTGAAGAAAGTAGGATAAGAAGGGTAGATACTGTCAACAAGATAGTATGCCATATTATACGAACGTTGATTCACAAAGAAGTTCACTATTGGAGTATTTCCATGTTCAACATCATCGAACGTAGGTGAACGGTCTAGAATATTTATATCGTTCAATGTGCACAGACATCCAAAAAAGGCATGCCAAATCCATAGATCATAAGTTGCAACCACTTCAAGAATAACTGTGGTGGTTCCCTTATTTCCCCGAGTAAATTGACCTTCTCATGATGTAGGACAATTTTTCCATTTCAAGTACATGCAATCAATAAATCCAATCATCCCCAGAAACCCCCGCATTTCACTTAAATACAATATTCTTTGCAGGTCATCTTGAGTTAGGGCTCTAAGATACACGGGTTCATACAACATTATGATTCCTTTACAGAATCTACGCAAACATTCCAATGTTGTAGCACCTCCTATATTGATGTGTCCATCAACTGCATCGACCGCCAAACTATCTGCTAACATTCGCATGTCCGTGGTACATTTTGCTAATGGAGATATACCTTCTTTTTTGGATGCGTTAACTATTTGGGTGAATTAGTTGTCACAGCTAGATAGGTCCCCAATGATCTGAAGGAACACATGTTTCTACATCCGGAATCGCTGATGAAACATTGCATCATCAAACAGATCACGACCCAACTTTTCCAACAGATATTTGCTCCGGTCATCGAGATACTTCTTTGAACTAAGCTTCATAAACATCTTAATCCTCTTAGCCTCGATACTTTCTTTCAACAATTTGTTAGCCTCCTCTTACCTCATGATTATTTTGTCCAATCGTTCCAACTCTTTCTCTTTAAATTGTTTGAATTCATTCCACTCTTCATTGACTGATTCCAAGGATGCACCCTTTCTTTTTTTAACCCTTTTTAGCTGCATCCCTCCCCATTGGGTGAGCACTTGATCCTACAGAGTTTGAATTGTGAGTACAACTTCAATACAAGGTGTTTTGCATGATGTCAAAACTGCGAAAGATGACACGTCGATAAAATGGATGGTATCTCTATGTCTTGTGACACTCCTCTGCATTATAGGTCTTAGGAATCATCAAAAATTACTTTTAAATTGACCTAACATATTGAAAAACAGTTTCTGTATATTTTTTTATTGCATGTGTCGACACACTCGATTTTCAAGTTGACACATGTAACTCAATTTTTAAGCCTGTATGCTTCTGTAAGTCACAGGTCGACACATATAACCTTCAAGTTCACACATACTGAAAGATTTCTGAAATTGCCAAAATTCTTATTTTATGTGTCGACACATCCATATTTCAGGTCGACACATTTACCCACGATTTAAAGCCTATAGCTTCTGACTTGTTCAGGTCGACACATAGAGTCCTTCAGGTCGTCACATGCATCCTTTTTATAAAGTATGTGTCGACACATAGGAATTTGAGGTCGACACATAAAATCTGTTCTGGTCAAAATTTAAATTTCTTTTATTCCAAATTTATCCTTTTTGTCCTAAATATTTACAATCTATAAATAACCTTTCATACATCATTCAAACTTGATGATACCATAAAATTAGCCTACATTTCTTCTTCTTCCTCAACCTTCCAATCTATGCATACACACCAACATTACATTGTGATGATGTTCCATCGGGGTGCCTTCTAGACGAAGAATTATGGATTTTCATTTTGTTTGGATTGAGATTTGTAGGGGTCTTCATCCAGGAAAAACCATTGGATTTCTCCTATGAAATCATTTGTTGAATTGGGGGTTTTCGTGCAAGATCGTACGAAGAAATCGTCCATGTGAAAAATTTCTTGGAGGGTTTGAAATTTTTTCAAGGAACCTTAGAGTGTTTGAAATCTTTTTAAGAAAGTATAAAGAATTGGATGATAGAATCAGTGATCTTGTGTTGATAGTGTGCAATAGGATTTACTCGAGTGAAAAATCCCTTGGAGTGTTTGAAATCTTTGCAAGGAACCTTTGAGTGTTTGAAATATTTTCAAGGAAGTAGCTTAAGTGGTGAATAGTTTGCATTTATCGGTTGATTTGATCTTGCTTAAAATCAAAGGTTGGAAGAAGGAGCATCAACACCAAATTGGAGAATTTTGTATTGTTGTTCTATCTCTTCCATTTGTATTAAATAATTTTTCATATAAGAATTATCCTAATTCCCTTGGAATTAGGCGCAAACGTACCCACACGCGAGGACGACAATGGGGAACTGTGTAGAAAAATTCTTTGTGTATTTTTACTTTTCCGCTTTTACTTGCCTTCAATTTCATCAATTATTTTAAAAAATAGCATTATGTTAGTAATTAAGCTGTAAGGATTTTCCTCTCAAATATTTTTTTGAATTAGGTGTAGATATATCTTATAATCACTTTTGATTATAAGAGGTTTTGTATATTAACACCACTCAAGGAAAAATTCTGAAAATTCACTTGCACGACAAGTGTTTGATAAAATGATCAAGTTAGTTCTTTGATTATTTAGCCTTGGAAATAGTATTGCAAAGTGATTATGTTCAAACAATAAATAAGTTGATTGTTGAATTGAGTTAATAGATTATTCAATTTTGTTTCATAGATTTAACATTAACAATTTATATATCCGAGTTTCCAATAAGTTGAATTTTAGATAACTTATCCAGTGATTTACTTCTGCATTAAAATGTTTTAAAAACAATTTAAACTTTAGATTTGTGTCTAGAATTATTTTTGCGTTTCTATTCACCCCTCTCTAGATGCACACCATCGTCTAACAAGTGGTATTAGGAGCCCGTTTCATTCCATCTTTAAACAATACTTTGAAAATGGTTTACAAACCTAAGAGGGATTATAAGAGAGCTCTAATTTTCATAGGAGAAAATTATACTTATTAGAAAACTTGTATGTAAATTTATATAAAATCATATGACATATGACAAAGGTGTGTGGGAATCCACTCAAAATGGTCCAACACCGGTGACATATGATGTTTATGGAATTATTATGCCTAAGCCGGAAAAATCTACGGGATGAAAATGATAAGAAAAAGTGATCTTACGATTGGAAATCTAAGAACATCATCGTATATGTACTTGGTATTGATGAGTTCTATCGTATTTATCATTCTCAAATGGCTAAGGCTATGTGGGACACTCTACAAGTTGTCCATGAGGGAACTAATGAGGTCAAACAAGCTAGGATTAATACACTCATTCAAGAGTTTGAACTCTTTCGCATGGAAAATGGTGAAACCATTGCCGAAATAAAAAAGAGATTCTCTTATCTTATTAATCGTTTAAAATTACTATGTAATCCTATTTCTAATGCTATTGATACTAATAAAGTTTTAAGATATCTTATTAGGAATTGGCAACCTAAGGTCACCACGACCAAGGAAGCTAACAATCTTGAGACATTTGATCTCACCACAATTTTTGGTAACCTTGAAGAATACGAGCAAGAACTAAATTGCTTGGATAAATATGAAAAGAAGCTTGAGAAGAAAAATAAAAATAAGAAAAGTCACAAGGAGGAAGTTGTGAAGTCTAAATCTCTTAAGGCTTCTAGCTCTAAATCCGCAAAAGAAGATCAAAGTAAGAATAGTGACTCTAGTGATGATGTAATTTTGGATGATGAAGAGATGAGATTATTCATGAGGAAATATAATCAATATATTTGGAAAAACGAGGTTAAATTTTTTGACAATAATCTCATAAAATTTAGAAGGAAATCCTCCTCCATCAAAGAAGAGAACAACAAAAAGAACAAAGGAAAAGTTATTTGCTACGAATGTGGCAAGCCTGTCCACTATAAACTAGATTATCCTTCTCTTGCAAAAAAGAAAGGAAAAGGCCTAAAAAACAAGTATAGACAAGCCTATGTTGCTTGGGAGAGTGAAAGTGAATCCTCAAGCAATGAAAACTCAAGTGAGAGTGAGGAAGAGGCAAATTTGATTTCATGGAAAATCATCGACAAGGCAAGAAAAAAGATGTAAGTCTTAAATACTCTAACATTTCCACTTTGTCTTATAATGAATTAAAAAGGGAATTTGAAAAACTACAAATAGAGTTTTTGAATGCTAACAAAAAATTGGCCTCCCAAGAGAAAGTCTTCACATTTTTGTAGGCCAAGTTGATGAAACCAATGATAAGTTAGAAGCATTAAAATAATTTATTGTATATAGTTCAAATCCTGAAAAATAGGATGATCCATCTTACAAATATGCTTGTGACACATGTCAAATTTGGCAACAGGAGGTGAGTACTCTTGCTACCTGTTGTACCCCAAAATTTGCCCTCTCATTTCTCAAGGGTTTTCTCACAAGATCTTCCATGATATCAAGTTTGCAGCATTGATACATAAATTTAGGTCTGGGAATTGGCACAAGGGCAAAATGGTCAATTACACACTGAAAAGTCAAACTTTGACTTTTGGATCAAAATTAAGTTTCAAGAATCATATTTTATCAAGGCATGTTAGAATATGAAGTTTGTTTCATCAAGAAAGTCAAAAGTCAAAATTACTTTAAAAAAATCAAAATTCTAAGCACTTAGAAATCATTCTAAGTGTTAAGAAAATATGATAAGTTCAGAACTTCTGGCCAGATTTTCACCATGATGTAAGATGATTCTGGTAGAACTTCTGCCACATGATTTGTAGATTTCAATGAGATCTAAAAAATTGCAGAATAGAACTTCTCCTGGAAATGCTGGAATTTCAAGTTATATATCTTTGAAGACATGTCCATGAAACTAAAACACTTAGTAAATTCTGAGCATTTTCAAGTCAGAATTTGGTTACAACTTCTGGGCCAGTTTTTCACATAGGTTCAGTCAGAGTTTGGAAGAGGTCCAAAGAAGGTATATAAAGCGTGTTACAAGCTTTCTGGAAAGTATGAGAACTCTTTCAGAACATGCTGGATCAGGGAGATTCAAAGATAAGAAGTTGGATATTTATTCTAAGTTATGTTGATGTTGAACTTCTGATCTAGACTTAAGATATGATGCATCATCTCATATTACAAGTTTTTTGTTTTGTTAAATCTCATCATCATTTAATGCTCACACCCATTTTGGAGTCTTTATCTAAAGGATTTCCCCACGTGTGGCATAGAAGTACCATTGATGTCCTTGAAAAGAAAACTTTTGTACAAAGTTTATACTGGGCCCATGCAATAATATTGCTTCTGAGGGTTATTTTCCATAAATTATGCTTACAAATTCAGATTAGACATGGCTAAAAGCTGATAACCACCCTACTTTGGGCCTTGAATCGTACTTGTTTAAACTTGCTTCAAGAACAAGTCAGCAACCTAGCATATGATGGTTGTACTCTTGACTTCTCCATGCTCCTAAATCCTTGCCTATAAATTGAACTTCATTTGCAACTGTTAAAGGGGTCGAGAATTTGAGGAAAAAGCCTTGAAACTTTGCTGAAATTTCAAAGAACTTGAAACTGCAAACATAAACACAAAAACTTACTAATTTCTGGTTTTGCATCCAAGCTCTAATTTTCCTTGTGCATTTCCTGACCAAATCACCCACACAGTTTCTGACATACATTTAGAAACAATCCTAACTTCTGTTTATAGACTGTAATACAATCTCCACCAAACTCCATTTCAAAAAATCAAACTTTAGTTCTTGGCTGTTCCAGAACATTGCAGCCATTCATAACTAAAGTTGAGGTTTGCTTAGGCTTTCTGGGAACGTGAGAAAGCTGACCGGAATATCACAGCAATCAGAATCAAGTTCTAGATCACAGAACATTTTCCAACTGCAAGGTAAGCTTCTGCTGACTTATATCACATTACTTATGCATTGTTAAGCTTGCATTTTCAAAAATACAATCTAGACATCCTGACTCTGATTCTGTACATATTCATAGATTTCATGTATTTTTTTCTAAGTAGAGAGAATTTCAGTTCAGAACTTCTTAAGGAAATTAGAATTCAGAATTAGGATTAGCAAAATTCATGCTTGCTTCTGATTTACAGTCCTGATACTTTATGTTTCTGAAACCATGATGAAACCTGCCATAATTGCTATGTTTGCATTTTCTATTTTGTTGAGAAATGGTTAAGCTGCAGATGCTCTGACTGGCATGGAGAAGGAGATGAAATTCATCTTCAGAGTTTACTTTTTAATATATGTTTATGTTTTTTCTTCTAATACCGGATGTATAACCACCCCAGTGGTAGAGAGCACACAAATAAGACATTAGTGTTAAGCGTCCTGAGTTCTAGCCCCAGAAACACTTTTTTTATGTTTATTTCCTGACATTTTTACCCCATTAGTTGGACCAGAACTTCTAGATCAACCCCCTTTATTCGCTTGTCAAAACAGTGATCCTGGGCCAGAACTTCTAGATTTTCTCATACAACAACATTGACACTTCACTTGTCCATTATCAGAACTTCTAGGTTTCCAGTTCCATTAGAATCTCCAAGCTCTCTCAAACAACCAGAACTTATGACCTGCCACTAATATTAGAACTTCTAGACTCCCTCAATAATCAGAACTTCTAGGATTTCCTTTGTTCCCAGTGACCCCAGAGCTTTAACGCGTCCGAATCCAGAACTTCTGATCTTCCCCTTTTCTGCTAACATTTTCTTTCTGATTTGCAGCGCATCTGAAGTCAGAACTTCCGCCCCTTATTTCTATCCTTTCAGCAATGCACTGATTCTGATTCTTTTCCTTTCTCTTATTATTTTTATTAATCAAAAACACCAAAAAATACTTCATATTCATATACTTTATTTTACTTTATTTTAGAACAAAAAAGTCTAAAAATATTTTCTTAAGCAAATTTATTTATTTCTTAACCAAAACAAAACAAATATATTTTTATATTTCACTTCTTGTACATTATTTCAACATGGTTGTAATAGATGATTAGGACTTTAATTTCTTGCAATCACCATTTGTAAATTTTTACACCCCATCCCCCTATATGATTGTAATAGCGTAGAATATTTATGTTCTACAATTTATCGCTTTCATATAAATGCTAGTAAAGTAGGATTTGTATGGGAAGATAAAATCAACAAGTAGACAACCCTTAATCAAAGACTAAATTCATGCAAATCAAACACACTATTCACACATGCACCCCTAGGGTAATCCCACTTGTAGCCTTATGAAAAAAGTTATGTTATGCATGTGAGACGTCTTAGCAAAACAATCAAAATACAAGATCATAGTCCCTCGATGACGCTCGAATGTTTCCTTACAAATGATCTTAGTCCCTCAAGAGAAATGCTAAGATATCTCACAACATTGCTATCATGACTATACGATGAGCCATGCTCGTCCCTTTACATCCAAAGATGAAGCTTCATACCAATCAATGGTAAGATAGTAATATCAAAGGAGGAAAAGAACAAATACTTTTGAGTAGGTAGAAACGTTCTTAGTTACTTGATCATTTTCAAAACCAACACCTTTTCCAAACACACACTAAAACACTTTCAAAACATGAAATATTTTCAAAAGTTCAACACTTTGTATACATTCTTATAAAGACAAGAATCATTGCAAAGTTTGCCTAAATGAAGGTGCTTTTCACAAATACTTTCAAAAACCATCACAAAGCACACTTTCAAACAAAAGAAAATGATCTAGCAAGCAACTAAGAGCCCATAGATAACTATGGATGAAAAGAGTGCTAACACCTTCCCTTTTCATAATCTACCCCCCGAACTCAAGAAAATAATCTAAAAGGTCTTTCCTGTTCTTTTCACCCTTTCCTTTATTTGGATAAAAGAAAAGTCGATGGCGACTCTTGCTATCTGCAATAATTGCGATCAAACGCAAATCATCCCAAGTCAGTTCTCCCACCGTGTTACAGAACTGACGACTCTGCTGGGGAATACCTTTAAAAAAGTGGGGTTAATGTAGGGCTAGATCACCTTTACTTGATTTCCTTATTTTATTTGTTTGCTTTAGATTATGATTCCTTGTTTGGGATTTTTTTGATTCTCTACCCGGATCTAGGACACCTTTTTAGGTAAGTAGCAATAGATTGTGGAAACTGTACGACATGCACCGATATGGTTGAAGCAATGGCTATGTTAGTGTGACGCATTTGTTGGTACCAATATCCCTTGTGTTGATTCGAGGAGAATACGGGGCTGTTGAGCGGTGTCATGAAGCACTAACTAACCTTAGAACCTTAATTGAAAAACTTGGCCATTAGGAAGTAGTGAGATAGCCGGTTTCGGTGGAAAGCTGAAAATTGGTTGATACTCGATATTACACCCATTGAGATCAGACTTTTGGGATATCTCGGCTGCAAGAAAAGATTGATTGTGATGAGACAATGCCTAAAAGAAAGGTCAGTGATATTGAGATCCTTTAGAACCTGGTTACTATTACTAGGACAGGTTGTGCCAACTAAACTTCAAGAGGGTACTTACCTACCAATTCCATACAAGCCTAAACCTAAGGACTTGTTTGCTTTATGTGTACATAACAACTTACTTACTTGTACATAACATCATAAAACATCATAACATCATAAGCATTATCACTAACCATTTCAAGGATTTAGGAGTTTATCTTTGTTTTGTTTTATAGGCCATGAATTACGTCCAAAGAAATACCATGAGAATCAACTTCGTGAAAGCACACCCTCAACTCCAAGAGTTAGCATCAAGAGTGCCCGAAGACTCTCCTTTCACCAAGAAATATGGCCGACTCCTCATTTTGGATACCTCCAATTTACAAGAAGAGATGATGTGCATGCTCTTCCAATTCTTTGATCCCATGCATCATTGCTTCACTTTCCCTGACTATCAGTTGGTGCCAACACTAGAAAAATTCTCTCTACTATTAGGAGTGTCTGTGCTTGATCAAGCACCGTTCACCGGTTTAGAAGGGATTCTGAAACCTGAAGTCATGGATGAAGCCCTGCATCGGAAGAGAGCCGACATTGTAGCAAATTGGAAGACAAGAAGTAGAGTTAAAGGGTTCCTAGCCAAATTCTTATTGGAGAGGGCTCGTTCATTTTGGGAAGATATGGATTTTCAAGCCTTTGAAGATGTCCTGGCCTTTCTCATCTATGGTTTGGTTCTATTTCCCAACTCGGACCAATTCATACATGTGAATGTCATCAAAGTCTTTCTCTCTCATAATCTTATACCTACCTTGCTGGGAGACATCTTACATTATTTCCATACCCGTACCATGAAGAAAAGAGGTACTCTCTTGTGTTGTATTCCCCTTGTTTCCAAGTGGTTTACTTCGCACTTACCTCGATCAAAATTGAATAACGAGCAAAGATTGACATGGTCTCAAAGGATGATGTCCCTCACCCACTATGATATTCATTGGTGTTCAAGATCCTTGGAAGATACTTCTATCATTGACCGTTGTGGGGAATTCCCTAATGTCCCTCTGCTTGGCATTAGGGGAGGTATCACTTACAACCCTTTCTTAGCCATGCGAAAGTTTGGGTACGATCGAAAAGATGGTCCTCATGATATGCTCATCCAAGGGTTGGTGTTCAATTACAAGAGCGACGATCAAGGCTACCGACAGAGGTTTGTGCGAGCTTAGATGATGGTAAATAAAGCAGATAGTGAGACGCTAGGACGCAAGAATACTATTCCCCTTGAAACTTACCTAAGGTGGGTACGAGCTTGTGCTCAGAAGTTCATGATGCCTTACCCCTCCATCCTACCAGTTATTGTGAAGCCTGTGGCTGGAAAAGATGTCCCGTACGTTGTCCTCTATCCTGACATGCCTACTTTTGTTGAAGACTTGCAAAAGGGTTGGATTAATTTAAAGGAAGAACAAGATACCTTCAAAGCTCAGTTCTACGTGAGTGAGAAAAAGGTTTTGGAACTTACAAAGCAACTTCACGAAGAACAAATCTTGAACGCCTACCTTGCACCAAAGAGGATGCGTTCAACCTTTTTATCTTAGAAACTTATTTTGTAAGCCCAAGGGGCACGTTGTAACAATTTTGAACTAATTAATGAAAATTGACGTTTGTTCATTCTTTGTCTAGACAAATTTAAATTTCATAAATCCTTGAAATCATTTGCATGCACATTTTCATGAATCATAACATAACAGGTTTTCCACGACAAGTTTCCTTATCTTTCTGCTGTTTATTTCAGCAAGATGGATATCGAGAAAACAATGAAAGACCTATAAGCACAAAACTCCCAGTTTCAAGAGACTCTGTTGACCCTGGCCAAGGGACAATAAGATTTGATGACGTTGTTGGCATCCAAAAAGAAACCAAAGAGGAAATCCCTAGTTAACATGGGTAAAAGATTCAGAGAGTCGATCCGTCAGATACCGATAGTGGAAGAATCGTCTGAGGAAGACGAAAATCAAATTGGTGAAGCAAAGAGTACCCAGGCTGGGTGCATCAATGATTAAGTGTCCGATGATGAAGACTATTTTTACAAGTAGTATCCTCCTGCCGATGTTAAGTACAAGCAACTGGAGGACAAATTGAAGGCCGTTGAGATTCAAGCCTTCCCTGGTTTGGATTTTGACGATTTGGGTTTAACATATGGGGTTGTCATTCCCCAAAAATTCAAGATACCAGTTTTCGTTAAATATGATGGAGTTTCTTGCCCAAAGCTTCACCCGAAGTCTTATGTACGTAGAATACAACAGCACACCGCTGACAAGGAACTCTGGGTCCACTTCTTTCAAGAAAGCTTGGCTGGTACTCAACTAGAGTTGTTTTACCAATTGGAAGGTTCCCGTATCCATACATGGGAAGACTTGGCTACCGCTTTCTATCACTAATACCAGTACAATGCCGACCTAGCACTGACTAGGGTTCAACTATAAGACATGACAATGGGTAAAGAGAAGGGTTCAAAGAGTAGGTCAAAAAGTGGAGGGATCTTTCCAGTAGGGTTCAACCATAATTAACTGATAGGGAACATATTGATTTGTTTATTGGCACTTTATCTAGTCCATTTTTCAACATATTGGTTGGTTGTTCTTCATCCTATTTCACTGAGTTGATCCTGACCGGTGAAAGGGTCGAAAGTGGTATCAAAAGTGGAAAAATCCCTATGGTGTCTGCTTCCACCTTCAATCCCGTAAAGAAACCCTTCACTCGGAAGAAGGAAACTAATGCTGTATATGGGGCAAGCTCCCGTACCATGAAGGATGACCACCCATCTGTTAATGATGTTCGGATTTCCAACCCAACTCCTGTTCAAAGACAATCTTCCAATCATCAATGATTTGAGACTCCATGAAGACAATACATAAGGATAGGCATGTTGCTATCCCAAGCCTTACAACACTTGTTAAAGGCTAATTTGGTAATACTGCGTGATCCACCGGCCAATCCAGATACCTCCTCACCTAAATACAATTTGAATACCAAGTGTGCATATCACTAAAATAGTCTCGGGCATGAGACCGACCAATGCTGGGCACTGGAGAATAAAATTCAAGACTTAATAGACAACAAGACCATCAAATTTGATCCGCCTCCAATTCCCAATGTGATAACGACACCAAGGCCAAACCATGGCAAGGGTGTCAATGCAATTGAAGACACCATTTTTGTTTCCTCCATCGAAGACTTAACTACTCTGTTAACCATTATAAAAAAGAATCTGTTGAAAGCCGAGATTTTCCCTGGCTGTTTGAAGGACTGTGATTGCTGCGCCAAATAACTCAATGGATGCAAATGGCTGAAGGAAGGCATTCAACGCCTGATGAATAGCCATGAGATCCTATTTGAGAAGACTTCGCCCTCCAAAAGTTTAACCAATAAGATTGAAGACCTCTCCATCATAACAATTTCAAACAAGCCTCTTAGGATCTCCTCCAAGGGTCATATCAGGATTTCCAATGAACCGACTGTTGCTCCTCTGATAATTACCGCCCCGGGGCCAATTCCATACTTTTCCAACAAAGCAGTGCCACAGAACTATGGTGCTGATGTGTTTTACCATGGAATAAAGAAAGATGCTTGGATTGAAGAAATTAAATCTGATGGTATTGATAACATTACTGGCTCTAGTAAGGTGACCAGAACTAGGAGAATATTTTCACCCAACATCTTACCACCAACTGCTACAAAGGCACTTGTCCGCATCACCACTGTTAAGCCTAGTGCTGACATAAGGGGAAAAGAGAAGGTAGTTGAGCCTGTTGAGACAGGGACGCCCGCAAAAGACATTGCTGCTGAGGATCCTTCTGCTCGAGAAATGGATGAGATCTTGAAAATTATAAAGAGGAGTGATTTCAAGTAGTAGAGCAGTTGTGGCAAACCCCTTCCAATATTTCCAAGTTATCTTTTATACTTTGTTCTGATGCTCATGCCCCAGCGTTAATCAAATTCCTGAAGAAGGCTCATGTCCCTCATGAGACCAACACTGACCAGTTTGAAAATTGTGTGGCAAGCTTGACAGCCGACAATGGTTTGAGGTTCTCGGATGCTGATCCGACACCACTTGGAAAGAACCATAACAAAGCTCTGCATGTTTCTGTTGAATGTGAAGGGACTACCCTAGCACATGTTCTAGTTGACACTGGCTCTTCCTTAAAGGTACTACCCAAGGGCGCTTTGGACCGGTTAGACTGCGAAGGACTGGTGTTAAAGCCAAGTGATATTATTGTGAGCGCTTTTGTGGGTCCAAAAGGACAGTTCATGGAGAGGTGGATCTCCGGATCAAGGTGGGATCACAGATTTTAAACTCTACTTTCTACATCATGGATATTCGTCCTGCTTACTCCTATTTGATGGGTCGTCCTTGGATCCACAGAGCAGTGGCAATAACGTCAACCCTTCATCAAAAGCTCAAGTACGCGGACAAGGGAAGGATCGTCACTGTTTGTGATGAGGTGGAGTTCATGGTAAGCCACCTCAATTCTTTCAAATAAGTGGAGATGGATGGAGAATTTATAAAAACCCCGTGTCAGGCTTTTGAAGTTGTTCCGCCTATGATTTCTACTGCCAAAGTCTCCTCCGGCATGCCCACAGCTGATAAGGCCGTGCCAAGGATGGTTTCATTTAAAGATGCTCGTGCTGCAGTCAAAGAAGGAAGCTGTGATGCTTGGGGGAAACTCCCCGAGACCCAGTTCAACACAGACAAATGTAGTTTGGGTTTTACTATCAAGGCTAAAAAAGAAATGAGGCACGCTCGTGCAGGAAATCCCTTTCTCCGTATTGGAAGTCACGAAGTAAACGCTGTATAGGATTCTGATGATGAATGTGCATTTGAAGAATAGGTATACCATACTACAACAGAGCTCAACAATTGGCACACAAAGGACTTCATTCCACCTCCTTCATTGAGGAGTAATTACTTGTTTATTTCTTTCTACCAATTCAAGAACCTTTTATCTGTAATATTAAACAATGACTTTTAAGCCATATGCCTGGCTTGAGGCACTATGGTCGATTTGTCAAGGGTTTTATTTATGTTAATTTTATCATATGATAATTCAATACAAATCATTGGAATTTTGCATTCAAATCTTTGTGCTCATTGTCTTTCTTTTTCTTCAAATGTGTTTTTCAAAATAGCCATGTATCTTACATGCACACACACACTCTTGCAGGTCCTCGTCCACTTCGGATCTGATTGCCAGTGACTCTACTATTACCAACTATGATTTTGAACGTCCAGTTAACCAAGTCGAAGACGAAGGCGAGGAAGATTGTGAAATACCGGGAGAGCTAGCCAGACTTCTATTGCAAGAGGAAAAAGCTATTCAACCATATGAAGAGTCAGTTGAAGTCATCAATTTAGGTACTGAGACAGACAAGAAAGAGGTCAAGATCGGTGCTAACCTAGGAAGTAGTGTCAAAAGAAGATTGGTTCAGATGTTGCATTACTATGTGGAAGTGTTTTCTTGGTCGTATGAAGTTATGCCAGGGTTGGATACCGACATTATGGTCCATCGTCTGCCAACAAAGGAAGATTGTCCTCTTGTCAAACAAAAAATTTCTTCGCATGAGGCCTGACATGTATGAAAATATAAAAGTTGAAGTGATGGAACAATTTGATGCAGGATTCCTAGATGTGAAGTCCTATCCCCAATGGGTTGCAAATGTGGTGCCGGTACCGAAGAAAGACGAAAAAGTTAGTATGTGCGTAGATTACAGGGATCTGAATAGGAAAAACCCCAAGGATGACTTCCCTTTACCTCATATTAATGTCTTGGTCGATAACACTGCTCAGCATAAAGTCTTTTCTTTCATGGATGGCTTCTCCGACTATAATCAAATTAAGATGGCTCCCGAAGACATGTAGAAGACCATTTTCGTTACACAAGGGGGCACCTTTTGTTACAAGGTCATGCCATTAGGATTTAAGAATGCATGGGAAACATATCAAAGGGCTATGGTAGCTTTGTTTTGTGATATGATCATCATGAAATAGAGGTATATGTGGATGATATGATTGCAAGGTCACAAACTGAAGAAGAACATCTCAATCACTTATACAAGCTATTCGAGAGGCTGAAAAGGAATTGAAGTTGATCCTGCCAAGGTAAAGGCCATCCAAGAAATGCCAGTCCCCCATTTCGAAAAGGAGGTTAGAGGATTCTTGGGTCTTCTTAACTATATCGCTCGCTTCATATCTCACTTAACTTCTACTTGTGAGCCAATCTTCAAACTCTTGAAGAAAAATCAAGTAGTCAGATGGAATGATGAATGCCAGGCTTCCTTCGAAAAAATAAAAGAATATCTGAAAGAACCTCCTATCCTCATGCCTCCAGTTGAAGGAAGACCCTTGATCATGTTCTTGACATTGCTAGAGAATTCTATGGGGTGTGTGTTGGGCCAACATGACGAGTCTGGCCGAAAAGAGCATGCTATTTACTACTTGAGCAAAAAGTTTATCGACTGTGAAACTAGATATTCACTGCTCGAGAAAACTTGTTGCGCTCTGGCATGGGATGCTCACCGGTTAAGGCAGTATATGTTGACTCATACCACTCTCATGATTTCTAAGATGGACTCTATCAAGTACGTCTTCGAGAAACCCGCTCTTTCCGAATAAATAGCTAGATGGCAGATGATTTTAACTGAGTACAATATTCAATATACAACGCAAAAGGACATCAAAGGAAGTATATTAGCAGATCATTTGGCCCATCAAGCTGTTGATGATTATCAGTCTATGAACTTTGACTTTTCGGATGAGATATCATGCTAGTGACTAACTGCGCGAAACCTGGACCATATGAAGGACCTGAACAAGGATCCCGATGGACTATGGTCTTCGATGGGGCTTCCAATGCTTAGGGTAACGAAATTAGTGCTGTAATAATCTCCCCTGAAGGTTCCACACTCCTTTCTCTGCCAGATTATGCTTCGATTGTATGAACAACATGGCTGAGTACGAAGCATGCATTTTGGGTTTGAAGGCTGCCATTGATTTGAGGATCAAGAATTTGAATATGTTCGGGGATTTTGCTCTAGTGATTAGCCAAGTAAAAGGAGATTGGGACACTAAGCACCATAATCATTCCTTACAAGGAGCTTGTACTATCTCTGATTCCTTACTTTGAAGAGAACACCTTTGAACACTTCCCTAGGGAAGAAAATCAGTTAGCCGATGCTTTGGCCATGATGGCTTCTATGTTCAAAGTCAAGTGGGACAATGAAAATCCTATGATTACAATTAAGATATTTGACGAACCTGCGCACTGCTATGAGCTTGACACTGATGTCGAAAAGCCATGGTACCATGAGGTGAAGAGATACCTTAAAGTACAAGAGTATCCCGAGGGAGCATCCATCAATGACAAAAAGTTCCTAGGAAGATTGTCAGCCAAATTCTTCCTAAGTAATGGAACCCTATACAAACGTAACCATGATTCTACTCTACTCCAATGTGTGGACAAGAAGGAGGCAGAGGAGATTATGGAAGACATGCATGATGGTCTCTTTAGGACTCACTCTAGAGGACATACTATGGCCAAGAAAATACTAAGAGTTGGTTACTATTGATCAACGATGGAGGCTGATTGCCATCACTACTCAAGGACTTGCCACAAATGCCAGGTGTGATACGGTGACAGAACTGACTGTTTGATACTAGTTTGCATTTTGCGCTTTTCATTCTCAAAATGTCGCGGTAAGCAAGAGTCTCCACCGACTATTATTTCATCCAAACGGAAAGGAAAAAAGTACAGAAAAAATCCTTTTTCAAGATATTATGAGTACGGGGGGTAGATTATAGAAAGGGAAGGTGTTAGAACCCTTTCTATCCATAGTTTTCCATGGGCTCTTAGGTACTTGCTCATCTTTTTAAAATTGCTTGTGTATATGCTTTGTTTTTGAAACAGTTTGACTTCATGATAACCCTTGTGTCAGTCCTCAAAGGTGTGACAAAGTTGTTTTGAAAATCTATTTGAAAAGTATAAGTGTAAAAAGTTTTGATTTGAGCAAGTACCTACTAGCATCTACCTACTCGAAAAAAGATCGTTTCTATTCTCGTTTCCTTTAGACAACGCTATCCTAACATTGAGAAATAGGTAGCACCATCGTTGGAGTTTGTAAGGGTCAATTCAAAAGGGACGTACGATCACTAAAGCAATGTTAGGATACCTTAGTAATAATCCTAGAGTCTTAAGATCATATTCGAGGCAACATTTCCGAGGCAACATTTCCGAAGCAACATTTCCGAGGCAACATTTGATCTTTTTAGACAGGAGGACAACCACTAAGATACCCTATACTTAATGATCGTTTACCGAAGGCAACCAAAGTGAGAGTATACCTTAAGAGTGATATGTGTGAGTGATTTGTTTTCAGTTATTTATCTTTGCACATTAGGGTTTTCTAACCGTATTAATTTTTCATGCATTCTTGTCATACAATCCTATTAGCCATACATCTAGACAGTTAAATATTTGCAGGAAAAAATGCGACAGAATAAATCTACACTATTACAAGGCTTCGGGGAGGGGGATTAATTACATAGCCAAAAAAAACTCGGGGATTTAACAGTAAATAAAACCCTAAATTAACTATTACAAACCATGAACAGTTACAAAAATATTGGCAAAATAATAATAAACGCGCGGCGAATTAAATGCGAGAAGAAATTGAAACCTGAAAAATCTAATTTGAGGGAAAAGTATTTTTGGATTTTTATTGAGGAGAATATTTAATTGCAAATTAATTAAACCTAATTTCTAATTGTTTTTAAATTATGAAAGAAATTAAAGTTGCCCTAAATTAATTAAACTAATTAATTAAAAAAACATTTATTAAGAAAATAAATATTTTTTGTGATTTTTGATTGGCTAATTTAATAAAATAATTTTTGTGTTGATAAAAAAAACAAGATAATTAAAGAGAAGGAATTAAAGAAAAATAGTAGAAATAACCAAAGGGGCCTGCTATCAGCAGATTTGGATGGAGATGGATTCAAAAGATGATGATCCTTAGAAGATGAGGTGCACTGGATCTGGTTTTGGCTGGTGTACCCAGCAGATGATGACCCTCAGAAGATGAGGTGTGCTGGATCTGGTTCTGGCAGGTGGATCCAGCAGATGATGATCCTCAGAAGATGAGGTGAGCTGGATCTGGTTCTGGCTGATGGATCCAGCAGATGATGACTCTTAAAAGATGAGGTGTGCGGGATCTGGCTCTGGCTGATGGATCCAGAAGATGAGGTGCGCTAGATCTAGTGAAAACAATGGAGAAAATTCAAAAAGCTCACGCCTGGGATCGAACCCAGGACATGAGTTTATGACTTCCTTCCTCTGACCAACTGCGCTGGATGTTAACTTATCAATATAATGAAAACAAATAATATATTGGAAAATAGGTTAGTGGCCAGAATAACGCGCCCGAATTTAAACCAGCCAGCCAAGTTGTGACATGTTATTGTCTTCTTCCTTGGAACCGTCATTTTAGGCTCTGAACCTTTACCTACAGACGCAGGTCTATTGCTGAAACCTGTGTCATCCAAGAATCAAACACACACAATATAAATTAAATTGGGGACCATGAATCAACTGGGTTTGAAGCTCTGATCATCATGGTACCCATCATCAGGCCTAATTTTGCTTGAAACCCAAAACCCCAAATTGGAGCACGAAACCCTAACAATGGCAAAAGCTTTTTCCTGCACTCTAAATTAAATTAAACTATCCAGAAACATTTCAAACATGATGATGAACATAAATATGTAACTTAAACATGCTAAATATGCAATAATTACAGTAATCGAATTTGGATAATTGTGCAAACCGTGAGAGTGATAGGGAGTGATTCTAGACGTATAGGGGACCTGGGAGTGATTGGGATAGCTTCCTGGGATGTCCTGAAATAGATTGTTGGCCTTGAATTGCTCTCAAAGGTCCTCTATCCTGAAATCAGAATCTCACTTTTTTTCAAGATTGTTGAGTTTTGTTCTAACCGTTTCACGCCTTCTAACCTCCTTTCTTTTCTTTTTCCTTGTTCATTATATATCCCTCAATGAATTAGGGTTGCAAAATAGATTGAATCTTGAAGCTTTGATGATATTTGATTTGGTTTTCATGTTGTATGATATCCTTTCAAATTTGGCCTAATCATGCCATACTCGAGCCAATTAGCTTTGATATGATTTGATTCTGATATGCCAACATTATGAGCTTGTGATTCTGTCCAAAAATCCAATCAAAACAAATCTTTGCCATTACTTACCAATTATTTGATATAATTCAATTTTTAATAAATAAAAAATCAAAAAAAAATAAATAATGAAGAAAATAACATGTGAGTGAACATTTGGGTCTTGGACCATGTTATAAGTGAAGTGCAAGCATAAAAAGTTGGGCCCATTTAGCAAAAAATGCAAATTTGAGCACATTTGACTTTTGGCAATTTTGCAAAAATGGTCAACTTGGCCAATGCATAACTCTCTCAATTTTGAGCCTACAAAGGTGTTCTTGGACTTTTTAGAAAGCTTGGGATGTCCTCTAAGCAACCCTTTTAGTCTCATATCAATTTAGTCTTCCATGTTCATGTATGAAGTTTTGACCCAAAAGGTGTTTTTGTTGTCTTTTCAAATGGGCCTATAATGTCAAAATTCATATCTTCTTGTGAGTGCATATTATAAACTTGGGATATGAATATGAATTGTAGGGAATTGCATCCTATTCAAAATGAGATTTGAATGGGTCATTTCTGATAAAACATGAGAAAGTTATGCTTGGTCAAAGTTGAGTTGACTTTTCCTGCAAAACCCTAATTTAGCAACTTTTGGGTTTTGATGAATTGTGAGCAATCCTTAAGGAATCATGATCAACCCTTGATCAAATGATGGATAATACTTCAAAATGAGGATGTTGACCAAAAATCTTGAAGTTTGACTGTATGTGGGCCACATTTGACTTTTGACCTAGCACACTTGATTTCAGGCATTTGAGCAATTGACTGAGCAAACTTCTTCTGCAAGGCTTGAAACTTGACATGGATGATCTTGAGGACATATTATGACAATGGTGAGCATTTGAGTCCTTTGTGGTTCACACATCTTGATGAGAAATGAAACCCTAATTTGAGGTAGACTGCTCTAGAAGAGAGTTTGTCTGGTCAACTCTTGAACTTCCTTAAGCAATTTGGGGACCTCAGTTGCCATGTGTTGAGAAATATGGGAGGGAAAATTTTGGGGTACAACACCAGGTATATGCTGACAAGATCCACGTGCCTCATATTCCTCTGAACGTCATGACCGCTATGTGGACATTTTCAATGTGGGGCATTGACATGATTAGTGAAATCATACCTACCGCTTCCAATGGACATCGCTTTATTCTTGTCGCTATTGATTATTTCACCAAATGGGTCGAAGCCGCCTCATTTTCCTTAGTCACTAAGAACATGGTAGCCAGATTCATCAAACATAACCTCATCTGCCGCTATGGTATCCCCAAAAGGATCATCACTGATAATGGGACCAATCTTAACAATGCTATGATTATCGAACTTTGCACTCATTTCAAAATCAAGCATCACAATTATTCTCCTTATAGACCTAAAATGAATGGCGCAGTGGAAGCGGCCAACAAAAACATTAAGAATATTATGAAGAAGATAGTAGTGACCTACAAAGACTAGAATGAGATGCTACTGTTTTCTCTTCACGGCTACCGTACTTCAGCTCGGACAACAACTAGGGCAACTCCTTTTTCTTTGGTCTATGGCATGGAAGCCGTTTTGCCAGTGGAAGTTCAGATTCCCTCACTAAGGATTATGAATGAAACAGGCCTAGGAGAAGACGAATGGATTCAGACAAGATTGGATCAGTTGAAATTGATCAATGAAAAGCGACTGGCTGCCATTTGTCATGGTCAGATGTACCAAAAACGTATGATCAAGGCTTTCAACAAAAAGATCAGGCCTCGAGTATATCAAGCTGGTGACTTAGTAATAAAACACATCATTCTCCCACAAGGTGACCCTAGGGGAAAATGGACTCCCACTTACAAAGGGCCATTTGTTGTCAAGAAAGTCTTCTCTGGTGGTGCCATGATGCTGACTACCATGGACGTTGAAGACTTCCCACATCCTGTGAACGCAGACATAGTTAAAAAATACTACACATAAGAGACCCTCTAGGTTGACACACCTAGGAAAGATAAAGGCATCCCGGCAAATCAAAGGTTTGGGCAAAAATTAGGGATATATGCAAAAGATTGTACACCCGACAATTTGAAAACCCAAAGGGCGACTTGGACAAAAATGGGTATCTTGGTGGGCTGAAAAACCGAAAGGGCGGTCCAGGAAAAATTAAGGATTGAAAGCGTATTACTATGTCTCTATGGAATCACCACAGTCGACTTTATTACCAAGGTCCGAGTTTAAACGATCCAAAATCAATCCAATCAACTTCTGTCAATGGCAAGGGACGTTCAAAGACATTGGGGAAATAGTGGAGTTGGAACGCAATGAGATCACTACCACATGGCTATTATATTTGTTTTCAATTTTGTTTTCCTTTCGACGATTTTCTCTTACTAGGATCTCTGTCTCTTTGTACAAAAACACCTATTCATGGGAAAAATATCAATACAAATATACTTTGAAGTGCAAACTTTCTGTTTTTTGTTTTGAATGCAAAGATGTCCAATGACTAAAATTGGACAAACATATGCATGTGAACATATTTAAAACTATTTAGCACATGTGTCCTGCCAAGCAGCAACAAGCATCTCTTTATGCATTTGGGGTGTCCCCATAGAGTTATTTCATTAACATTATCCCCATAAAGTCCTTTTTCATTGGGTAGTCCCCAACCAAAGTCTCAATCTCTTGACATCCCTCTCCTCAGCTGTGTTGGTCCTAAAGAAGAAGCCTTATGGATCTCTTCCTAAAAGAACTCACCTTGTCAGCAGTTCGTCAAGTTATCTTCAATAAGGTTTATTTCCCCAGCTGAGTCTGTCTTCCCCGAATGAGTCTATCCTCTCCAGCTTGAGTTTGCCTCTCAGACTATTATAAAATCAGAGGACCACGACCTCTTTTCCCCAGTGAAGTCACCAACAAAGTCATTGTTATCTCCGAAAGCTGATGCGAAGCCTGGACCCGACCAGATAGCAGTTTATCTCCGAAAGTTGTTGTGAAGCCTGGATCTGACCAGATAACAATCAACTTCATTCTTTCAAACAAAGTTACTGTGAAGCCTGGACCCGACCAGATAATAGTGTAACTCCTCAAGTACTATGAAGCCTGGACCCGACCAAATATTAGTACAACTTTCAGTCACTATGAAGCCTAGACCCGACCATATAATAGTGTAACTTTTCAAAATACTAGGAAGCCTGGCCCTGACCAGATAATAGTTTAACTCCAGTTACTATGAAGCCCGGACCCGACCATATAATAGTTAGCTACTCAAGACACTATGAAGCCTGGACCTGACCAGATAATAGTTTAACTCTTCAAGATATTGAAAAATATGGACTCAACCAGACAAGGGTTTAACATCCCTTCCCCAGTAGAGTTTTCCTCTACCCCAACAAGTTACTGTAAAGCCTGGATCCGACCAGATATCAGTTCAACTTTATCTTTTCAAGCGAGTTATTGTGAAGCCTGGAATCCGACCAGATAGAAATTAACTTTATTCCCTCATAAATTTATTGTGAAGCCTGGAATCCGACCAGATAACAACTAATTTCAAGCAAGTTATTGTGAAGCCTGGATCCGACCAGATATCAGTTTAACTTCGTCTATTCAAGCAAGTTATTGTGAAGCCTGGAGTCCGACCAGATAGCAATTAAACTTCATCCACCTCAAAAGTCTGTGAAACCTGGAATCTAACCAGATAGTAGTTTTAATGTTAGTAAGTTGCTATGAAGCATGGAACCCGACCAAATAACAGTTCAACTTCAAGCAATTTTATGTGAAGCCTGAAATCTGACCAGATAACAGTTAATTTAATTTCCCCAGTAAGTTACTATGAATTCTGGAACCCGACTAGATAACAGTTTAATTTCAAGCAATTTTCCGCGAAGCCTGAATTCCGACCAGATAACAGTTAACTCAGATCTTACCCTGCAAGTCACTGCAAATCCTGGAAAACGACCAGATAGCAGTCCACTTTATTATCCCCAACAAATTGCTGCCAAGCCTGAATTTCGACCAGATAACAACAAAGTTTTGATGTTCTCCACGTCGGGAATAATTCCCCAGTAGAGCATTGAACAATCAAAATTCCTAAGTTCTTTTCCACAAGAAGAGATCAACACTCTCCACATAGTCTTCTTAAACAAGCCAACGTTCCCCAGCAGAGTTTCTCCTCAAAAAAAAAAAAATAGGAATTCCCAGCGGAAACAGTCTAAACAAAGTTGAAGATACGCCTACTCTCCAACAACAGTTCAAGTTTCAGTCTCCCAAGGCTCCCTAACATGTTGTAAAGGATTTATTTTCATAGACAAAGACACGCTGAAATAAATGCATCACATTCATAAACCATAATATATACGTGTCAAATGCATATAGCATAATCTCATTTATTTTGAGAACATCATTACGTTATGCATACATCCGCATGCAACTAATTTTTTTCCTTACAGGAAAATCATCAGGAAAACGACATCTACCGTTTTAGTATAAATCAACCAAAATATTTATCCTGATATCTTCCCCCAGTCACCCTGAATGGCATCTCTAAGCCCATTCCCTACACAGTCAACTAACACATCATCGAGTGCAAATTTTTGGGCACTCTAGTGTTCAATCATCTTCCACCTTCAAGTCACGAATGGCAGACTCGCCAATCTAACTCTTCAGGTTTAAGAAGATTTAACAGGGGCAATTGTTGTTCCCCAAAATTTTCCCTCTCATTTCTCAAGGGTTTTCTTACAAGATCTTCCATGATATCAAGTTTGCAGCATTGATACATCAATTAAGGTTTGAGAATTGGCACAAGGGAAAAATGGTCAATTACACACTGAAAAGTCAAACTTTGAATTTTGGATCAAAATCAAGTTTCAAGAATCATATTTCATAAAGGAATTTTAGAATATGAAGTTTGTTTCATAAAGAAAGTCAAAAGTCAAAAACACTTTGGAAAAATTAAAATTCTAAGCACTTAGAAATGTTTCTAAGTTTTAAGAAAATATGATAAGTTCAGAACTTCTGGCCAGATTTTCACCATGATGTAAGATGATTCTGGAAGTACTTCTAACTTAAGAGTTGTATATTTTAATGAGATCTAAAACATTGCAGAATAAAACTTCTTCTGGAAATGCTGGAATTTCAAGTTATACATCTTTGAAGACACGTCCATGAAACTAAAACACAGTAAATTCTGAGCATTTTCAAGTCAGAAATTGGTTACAACTTCTGGGCCAAATTTTCATGTAGGTTCAGTTAGAGTTTGCAAGAGGTCCAAAGAAGGTCTACAAAGTGTGTTACAAGCTTTCTGGAAAGTCTGAGAACTCCTTCAGAACATGCTGGAGCAGGGAGATTCAAAGACCAGAAGTTGGATATTTATTCTAAGTTACATTGATGCTGAACTTATGATCTAGACTTAAGCTATGATGCATAATCTCATATTGAAGGTTTTCTACTTTGTTAAATCTCATAATCATTTAATGCTCACACCCACTTTTGAGTCTTTATCCAAAGGATTTCCCCACGTGTGGCATAAAAGTACCATTGTTGTCCTTAAAAAGAAAACTTTTGTACAAAGTTTATACTGGGCCCATGCTTTACTTTGGCTTATGAGGGTAATTTTCCATAAATCATGCTTACAAATTCAAATTAGACACGGCTAAAAGCTGTTAACCACCCTACTTTGTGCCTTGAACCATACTTGTTTAAACTTGCTTTAAGAACAAGTCAGCGCCCTAGCATATGATGGATGTACTCTTGACTTCTCCACACTCCTAAATCCTTTCCTATAAATTGAACTTCATTTGCAACTGTTAAAGGGGTTGAGAATTTAAGGAAAAGCCTTGAAACTTTGCTGAAATTTCAAAGAACTTGAAACTACAAACATAAACACAAAAACTTACTAATTTCTAGTTTTGCATCCAAGCTCTAATTTTCCTTGTGCATTCCCTGACCAAATCACCCATACAATTTCTGATATACATTTAGAAACAATCCTAACTTCTGTTTACAGACTGTAATATAATTTCCACCAACCTCCATTTCAAAAAATCAAACTTTGCTTCTTGGTTGTTCCAGAACATTACAGCCGTTCATAACTCACGTTGAGGTTTGCTTTGGTTTTCTGGGAATGTGAGAAAGCTGACCAGAACATCACAACAATCAGAATCAGACTCTAGTTCACAGAACATTTTCCAGCTGCAAGGTAAGCTTCTGCTGACTTTTATCACATTACTTATGCATTGTTAAGCTTGCATTTTCAAAAATACAATGTAGGCATCCTGACTCTGATTATGTACATATTCATAGATTTCATGTATTTTTGCCTAAGTAGAGAGGATTTCAGTTCATAACTTCTTGAGGAAATTAGGATTCAGAATTAGGATTAACAAAATTCATGCTTGCTTCTGATTTACAGTCCTGATAATTTATGTTTCTGAAACCATGATGAAACCTGCCATAATTGCTATGTTTTCATTTTCTGTTTTGTTGAGAAATGGTTAAGCTGCAGATACTCTGACTGGCATGGAGAAGGAGATGAAATTCATCTTCAGAGTTTACTTTGTAATATATGTTTATGTTTTTTCTTCTAATACCGGCTGTATAACCACCCCAGTGGTAGAGAGCACACAAATAAGACATTAGTGTTAAGCGTCCTGAGTTCTAGCCCCAGAAACACTTTTTTTATGTTTATTTCCTGACATTTTTACCCCATTAGTTGGACCAGAACTTCTAGATCAACCCCCTTTATTCGCTTGTCAAAACAGTGATCCTGGGCCAGAACTTCTAGGTTTTCTCATACAACAACATTGACACTTCACTTGTCCATTATCAGAACTTCTAGGTCTCCAGTTGCATTTGAATCTCTAAGCTCTCTCAAACAACCAGAACTTCTAACCTTCCACTGACATTAGAACTTCTAGACTCCCTCAGCAATCAGAACTTCTAGGCTTTCCTTTGTTCCCAATGACCCCAGAGCTTTAACGCGTCCGGATCCAGAACTTTTGATTTTCCCCATTTCTGCTAAAATTTTCTTTCTGATTTGCAGCGCATCTGAAGTCAGAACTTCTGCCCCTTATTTATGTCCTTTTAGCAATGCGCTGATTCTGGTTCTTTTCCTTTCTTTTATTATTTTTATCAATCACTTTATTTTTATTAATCAAAAACACCAAAAAATACTTTATATTCATATACTTTATTTCACTTTCTTTTAGAACAAAAAAGACTAAAAATATTTTCTTAAGCAAATTTATTTATTTCTTAACCAAAACAAAACAAATATATTTTTATATTTCACTTCTTGTACATTATTTCAATATGGTTGTAATAGATAATTAGGACTTTAATTTCTTGCAATCCCCATTTGTAAATTTGTACACCCAATCCCCCTATATGATTGTAATAGCGTAGAATATTTATGTTCTACAATTTATCGCTTTCATATAAATGCTAGTAAAGTAGGATTTGCATGGGAAGATAAAATCAACAAGTAGACAACCCTTAATCAAAGAATAAATGCATGCAAATCAAACACACTATTCACACATGCACCCCTAGGGTAATCCCACTTGTAGCCTTATGAAAAATGGTCATGTTATGCATGTGAGACATCTTAGCTAAACAATCAAAATACAAGATCATAGTCCCTCGATGACGCTTCAAATGTTGCATTACAAATGATCTTAGTCCCTCAAGAGAAATGCTAATATATCTCACAACATTGCTATCATGACTATACGATGACCCACACTCGTCCCTTTACATCCAAAGATGAAGCTTCTTACCAATCAATGGTAAGATAGAAATATCAAAGGAGGAAAATAACAAAGACTTTTGAGTAGGTAGAAACGTTCTTAGTTGTTTTCTCATTTTCAAAACAAACACCTTTTCCAAATACACACTAAAACACTTTCAAAACATGAAATATTTTCAAAAGTCCAACACTTTGTATACATTCTTATAAAGACAAGAATCATTGCAAAGTTTGCCTAAATGAAGGCACTTTTCATAAATACTTTCAAAAACCATCACAAAACACATTTTCAAACAAAAGCAAATGATCTAGCAAGAAACTAAGAGCCCATAGATAATTATGGATGAAAAGGGTGCTCACACCTTCCCTTTTCATAATCTACCCCCCGAACTAAAGAAAATAATCTCAAAGGTCTTTCCTGTTCTTTTCACCCTTTCCTTTATTTGGATAAAAGAAAAGTCGGTGGCGGCTCTTGCTATCCCCAATAATTGCGATCAAACGCAAAATAATCCAAGTCAGTTCTCCCACCGTGTTACACTACCAAATTGGATAGCCTACATTATCCCATTAAGAACATGTCTATTAGGTCCTTGAAGGTTGAAAAGCCTCATAAAAAGTACTATTTGATTAATAAAGAACCTAATAGCATTATTAATTCTCATCATAGGATATTTTGTCACTATTATTGCAAAAATGGTCATACTAATTAAAAATGCAAGTATAGGACTTTTTTTTATTCCTAAGGGTAATTTTCAATGTTTGCCTAAATGCAACAATTATTTAACTCACTCTCAAGGACCAAATGATAATTGGGTACCTACCACCCTTGTTTGATTTTTGTAGGATGAATTTCTTGATGCTATGACGGGAAAATGGATTCTCGATAGTGGATGTTCAAGATATATGACAAGAGACATATCATTCTTCTCCGAATTTTTGGCGAAGAAGAAAGGACTTGTGTCCTATGTTAATCACAATAAAGGTGCAATACTTGGAAAATGTAGTATAGGTAATCCCTCAACTATTACTATCTCAAATGTTATGTTAGTTGAAGTCCTTAGACATAATCTTCTTAGTATTAGTCAATTATGTGATAGTGGGTATAAAGTGTCTTTTGCCAAAGATTGTTGCATAACTGAACATAGTGAAAAGAAGGATTGTATGTTTAAGGGTTTGGGGGTTAGTAACATTTATATGCTTGACTTAGGAGAGATTTTCTTGAATAATGCTCAATGTCTTGTTACCTTGAATGGAAAATCTTGGTTATGGCATAGACGTTTAGCTCATGTCAACTTTGACCTACTTAATAAAATAGTTTCAAAAGATTTAGTAATCGGTCTACCAAAAATAAAATTTTCTAAAGTCCATCTATGTGATGCATGTCAAAGGGCAAGAAAACAAGGGCCTCTTTTAAATTTAAGAAAGTTGTTTCTACATC
Organism: Vicia faba; assembly: GCA_948472305.1. Taxonomy (NCBI): domain Eukaryota; kingdom Viridiplantae; phylum Streptophyta; class Magnoliopsida; order Fabales; family Fabaceae; genus Vicia; species Vicia faba. The sequence goes on from OX451739.1 coordinate 1,452,683,985, forward strand.
AAGGGCACTTGAGCTCCTTCACATGGATTTGTTTGGTCCCTCACGAACTAAAAGCATAGGTGGAAATTACTATGGTTTAGTAATTATATATGATTACTCTAGATTTTATTGGACTATTTTCTTACGTAGCAAGGATGAAACATTCATACGCGTTTTGCCAAGATAGCTCAAAATAAAATAAAATAAAAAATAGTTGCTATTCAAAGCGATCATGGGAATTTGAAAACCACCTATTTGAAGAATATTGTGATAAATTTGGAATTGAACATAACTTTTCAGCTCGTAGAACTTCACAACAAAATGGTGTTGTCAAGAGGAAAAATTGCAGTTTAGCAGAGTTGACAAGAACAATGCTCAATGATTGTGGTCTACCAAAATACTTTTGGGCCGATGCTATTAGCACGATATGTTATGTCTTGAATATGATAATTATTCATCTAATTCTTGACAAAACTCCTTATGAACTTTTGAAAAGTAGAAAACCAAATTTATCTCATCTTCATGTCTTTGGATGTAAATGTTTTGTTTTAAATAATGGAAAATACAATCTTGGAAAATTTGATGCGAAAGCCGATGAAGGTGTTTTTCTTGGATACTCTCAATCTAGTAAAAACATATAGAGTTTATAACAAGAGATAAGTTATTGTTGAATAGTCCATTCATATTACTTTTGATGATACTTACCCAAATAGTGTTGGGAAAGGTAGTTCTTTTCATGGTGTAGGTGCATCCATGGAAGACATACTTAAAGATACCTTTGAAGGAGTTGATCAACCTAAAGTGGCGAAGATTGAGGAAGATGGAGATAGAACCCAAGAAAGAAAGATGATGAAGGTCAAAAATAAAATGATGATCTTCCTTTGGAGTGGAGAACCTCCAAAGATCATCCACTTGACAACATTATAGGTGATATGAAAAAGGGGGTAACAACTCGCTCTTAAATAAGTAGTCTTTGTTGTCATCATGCTTATGAATCACAAGTTGAACCTAAAAACACTAACGATGCCTTACTTGATGAGCATTGGTTTATTGCCATGCAAGAAGAATTAAACCAATTTCAAATAAATGACATTTGGGATCTTGTCCCTCGTCCTTGAAATCATCAAATCATAGGCACCCGATAGGTATTTAGGAATAAGCTTGATGAACATGGAGTGATAACAAGAAATAAGGCCCGTATTGTGGCTCAATGATATAACCAAGAGGAGGGCATTGAGTATGAGGAAACTTATGCTCTGGTGGCCCGACTTAAGGCTATATGACTTTTATTAGCTTATGCATGTTCTAAGAACTTCAAATTGTTTCAAATGGACGTAAAAAATGCGTTCCTTAACGAATACATAAGTGAAGAGGTGTATGTTTCTCAACCTCCCGATTTTGAAAATGATGAGTTTCCTAATCAAATTTTCAAGCTTAAACGTGCATTGTATGGTCTTAAACAAGCCCCTAGGGAATGGTATGATAGACTTAGAAATTTTTTTCTTAAACAAGGATACTCTATAGGTAAAGTTTACACTACTCTCTATATTAAATATCAAGGAAAGCATATTTTATTAGTTCAAATTTATGTAGATGATATTATTTTGGATATACTAATAAGCATCTTTTCAAGGACTTCTCTAAGCTTATGCAGGGAGAGTTTGAAATGACCCTAATGAGGGAGTTAAATTACTTTCTCGGGCTACAAATTAAACAACTCGATGAAGGAACGTTTATATGTCAAACCAAGTATTTTTTCAAATTACTTAAGAGATTTAGAATGGATAGTGCTAAGGAAATTGACAATCTCATGGAAACAAACAATAACTTATACAAGGATGAGAAAGGTAAGGATGTTGAGGTAAAAAGGTATTGTTGTACCCCAAAATTTTCCCTCTCATTTCTCAAGGATTCTCTCACAAGATCTTCTATGACGTCAAGTTTACAACACTCATACATCAATTTTGGCTTGGAATTGGCACAAGGGAAAAATGGTCAATTGCATATTAGAAAGTCAAACTTTGACTTTTTGGTCAACATTACATTCCGAAGATCAAATTTCATCAAGACATGCAAGAATATCAAGCTTGATCATCAAGAAAGTCAAGAAAGGCAAAAGTCAACTTGAAAAGTCAAGATTTCCAAGACTTAGAAATTTTCTAAATGTTTTTATACATGATAATTTCATCACTTCATGCCATTCTTTCATCATGATGCTAGATGATTCAAAAGAAACTTTCAACATGAAAGTTGTATATCCCCATGATATCTACAACATTGCTTTACACAACTTCTCCTAAATATGATGGGATCTCAAGTTACAAATTCATGAAGTCATGACATTTTCATTTAACACTTAGAGAAATTTTCAACAGATTTTGGTCAGGATTTTACCCCAACTTCTTGGCATTTTTTCACATAGTTCCAAGATGATTTTGTCAAAATGGCCAACATGAAAGTTATAGAGGATGTTTCAAGCTTTCCAAAACATCGAAGAGCATAAATTTATCATACTTGAGCTAGGACATTCAAGGGCTTGAAGTTGGCCATCCATCTTTGAATTGCAAGTCATTCTAAGTGAAGAACACATAACAAAACTCTCATGATTTGCTGCATAATATTATGTTGCAGGCTTCTTTGCTTGAAAATCTCATCATAATGTAATGCTTACGCCCACTCTTGAGCTATTACCCAAATGTTTAAACCATTGTCCAAAAGATCTTTCCATTTATGGTATAAAGGCACCATTGCTATTCTTGAAAATCAAGCTTTTTGTACAAAGTTTGTCTTGAGCCCATACCTTGTTGGTTGCTGATTATACTTCACCATAAATCATGGGAAGTAGCTCCTCAATACCAGCAACTTTGGTACTTCATCTTGGGACTATGGAGTACTTGACTTAGTTTGATCTTTGTAATCCAACCAAACCATAACATGCTGTCTTATAAACCTAATCAGATCATATGCACAAACCCCTTGCCTATAAATAGAAGAAGCATTTGCAAGAGAAAGAGGTTGGAAAAGGTTAGAAAAATAGAGAGAAAAGCCAGAAGTCTTGTTGTAAACTAGCCATCAAAAACCATAACTGTCGAAAAAAGCTTCCACTCTTGAGTTTTAAAGTCCAAATATTTGGAACTCTCACACCTTGCAAGCTCTGTCTAAACATCTAAGCACCTCACATACATCACCTAGAAATTGTTCAAACTCAAGAACAATCTTCTACAACACATATGTTTTCTCTTCCAATTTCAATAACAGTCAAGACAACAACTCAAATTCAGAGTATAAAGATCCAACTCCAAGGTAAGTTTCTTGACTTTAGTAATTCATTTTTGAAGACAAAAATGTAGTAACCACTGTCCTTAAAGCTAACCTTTTGTTTATCTTACATTCTTTTCATTATGTATTGATAACTAACCCATGTATGCATAAAAACAATGTTGAAGTAGAGTAAATGACAATGTGAGTCGACACATAGCCTTATGAGTCGATACATACTGCTTTACAGGTCCAAAACAGAAGGAAAAACAATGTATGAGTCGACACAAAGCACATATGAGTCGACACATGCAGTGTATGAGTCGACACATACCATTATGTATCGACTCATACTGAGTTGATTTGGAAATATAGGGTCAAGGAAAGTTATGTGTCGATGCATGTGAGCTTGTGCCGACACATAATAGTTCAAAATGCATTTTTTTCCCTTCTTTTTACACTGTTTTTACGTTTCCTTCATGGTTATTCGATATGGTTGTAATATTTAAGTTCCTACTACATCCCCATTTGTAAATTGTACCCTCATACCCTAAATGATGTAATAGCGTAGGATTTTACATTTCAACAATTTAATGCTTTCAAATACAAATGCTAGTAATTAGAGTTTGTATGGAAAGACTAAAACCAATCAATAGAAAACCCTAATCAAAGACAAAAACAATGCATGTAAATCAATACACTTGCACCCAAGCACCCCTAGGGTAAACTCCACTTGGTTGCCTTATACAAAATGGTCATATTACGCATGTAAGGTATCTTATCAAAAATAAGCAAATACAAGATCATAGTCCCTCGATGACGCTATCTAAGTTGCCTTTCAAAATGATCTTAGTCCCTAAATAAAAATGATAATATACCTTGCAAAATTTCTAATCATGGTTATACGATGACCCACACCCGTCCCGTTTACATCTAAAGATAGGGTTACTTACCAAATCAATGGTAAGATAACAGTGTCAAAGGAAAGAAGAAATGAACATGAAAGACTCTTGAGTAGGTAGAATGCTCCTAGTTACTTGCTCCATTTCAAAACAAAAACATCCTTGCTATTTTCAAAACAAACACCAACACTTTCAAAACATCTTTCAAACTTGAAACATTTTCAAAATATCAACACTTTGTATATGTTCTTACGAACGAGAACTATTACAAAGTTTGCCTAAACGAAGACGCCTTTTAAAAATTCTTTTAAAACCACCATACACATTTCCAAACAAAGCATATTTTCAAACAAAAGCAAGTGATCTAGCAAGTAACTAAGAGCCCATGGAAAACCATGGATGAAAAGGGTGCTAATACCTTCCCTTTTCATAATCTACTCCCCGAACTCGAGAAACAATCTCAAAGGTCTTTCCTATGCTTTTTTTCCTTTCCTTTTGGATAAAAGAAAAGTCGGTGACGACTCTTGCTAACCGCAACATTTGCGATCAAACACAAAACACCCAAGTAGTTCTCCCACCGTATCACAGAACTGGAGACTCTGCTGGGGACTATTCTAAAAGTGGGGTTACCTTAGGGTTAGATCACATTTACTTGCTTTCATTGGTTGACTTGTATGCTTTACATTTCGGTTCTTTGTTTGGGTTTGAATCCTCCACCCGATTTGGGATACCTTATAGGTAAGTAGCAATACATTGTGGAAACTGTGCGGGGTATACCGACACTGTCTAAGCAATAGCTACGTTAGTGCGACATATTTGTGGGTACCAGTAGCCCTTGAGTAGTCAAGGAGAATAAGGGGCCACTGAGTGATGTCATGAAGCACTAATGAACTTTTAGAACCTTTACTTGACCAAGTTGGCCATTAGGACATAGTGAGATGACCGACTTTGGTGCAGTCCGAAGTTAGTAGGTACTCGATACTACACTCATTGAGGTTTGGTTTTTTGGGATATTTTGATCGCCATTTAAGAGACTTGCACTAAAACAATTCCCGAGAAAACAAATCAGTGATATTGAGCTCCTTAGAACCTGGTTACTATTACTAGGACATGTGTGAGACAACTAAACTTCAAGAGGGTACTTACCTATGAAACACCATGCAAGCCTAAAACTAAGGACTTGTTTGCTTTGTTTGTATATATTTACTTGTACATGACATCATAAACATCATAACATCATACTCATACTCACTAACCATTTCAAGGATGTTTTGGGATTTATCTTTGTTCTATTTTGTAGGACATGGATTCTATTCGCAAGAAAACCATTCAAGTCAATCTTGTAAGGATCCCTCCTCAACTCAAAGAGTTAGCATCAAGGATTCCTGAAAATTCTCCATTTACCGAATGACATGGTCGCCTACTAAACTTGGTTAGCTCCAAAACTGATGAAGATATGATGAAGGTGCTCTTTCAGTTTTTTGATCCCTTACACCATTGCTTCACTTTTCCCGATTATCAACTTGTGCCAACTTTGGAAGAATTCTTCCAACTCTTGAGGATTCCCATTCTCAATCAACTACCTTTCAATGGTAAGAAAAGAGATCAAAAGCTATAAGAGATTGCTCAAGCTCCACACTTGCAACCATCTGATATCACAACTAATTGGGAAACAAGGAGTGGTGTCAAAGGCTTCCTAGTAAGGTTCTTGTTTGAGAAAGCCCAAAACTGTTGGAACTCTTTGGATTTGCAAGCCTTTGAGGAAATTGTGGCTCTCCTCATCTATGGGATGGTTTTGCTTCCAAATCCTGACCAACTCATAGATGTGAACGCCGTCAAAATCTTCATGTCTTGTAACCTGGTGCCTACTTTGCTAGGGGACATCCTACATTCCTTTCACACTCGCACTTTAAGGAAAAGAGGTATCCTTATGTGTTGTACTCCTCTCTTGGCAAGATGGTTTATTTCGTATCTTCCCCAATGTGTATTAAATAACGAGCAACGTTCAAGGTGGTCCCATAGGTTAATGACACTCAGACATTCAGATATTCATTGGTGTTCCCGGTCTTTAGAGAATGTTACTATCGTCGACCATTGTGGAGAGTTCCCTAACTTCCCTTTGTTTGACATTAGAGGAGGTATCGCATATAACCCTTGCTTAGCCTTAAGACAGTTTGGTTACGCCTGAAGGGATGGTCCACATGAGATGCTTATTCAAGGTTTTGGTTTTTGACTACGAGAACGACGATCAAGGTCACCGCCAGAGATTTATCCGAGCTTGGAGGATGTTGAACAAGGTGGATAGCAAGACATTAGGACACAAGAATTCCTTCCCCTCGAGCCTTACCTTAAATGGGTACGAGCTCGTGCTCAGAAACTTGTGATGCCTTATCCCTCTATCCTACCAGTCATCATGGAGCTTATGGTTGAAGGAGATGTTCCCTACACCATCCTCCATCCCGACATGTCTACCTCTCTCGAAGACTTACAAAAGGGTTGGATCCAGTTAAAGGAAGAATGAGATACTTTTGAGGCACAATTCTATGCTAGTGAAAAGAGGGTCTTGGAGCTTACGAAGCAGCTACAAGAAGAGCAAAGTGTGAACGCTTATCTCGCGCCAAAGAGGATACATTCAGTCTTTTTATCTTAGAAAGTTATTTTGTAAGCCCAAGAGACATGATGTAATCTTTCTTGTTTTTCTAATGAAAATTAACATTCTCTTATCTATACAAATTTAAATTTCATTAATCCTTGAAATCATTTGCATGTACATATTCCATGCATCATAACATGACAGGTTTTTGCATAACTTGTTTCCTTATCATTCTACTATTTATTACAGCAAGATGGATCTAGAGAAAACTGTGACAGAACTCCAAGCCCAGAATTCTCAATTTCAGGAAGCTTTACTAGCCCTAGCCAAGGGGAAGAAAGATATGATGGCTTTGCTGGCCGTTAAGAAGAAGCCAAAGAAGAAAGCTCTGCTCAACATGGGTAGAAGGTTCGAGGAGACAATCCATCAAATCCCAGTAGGAGGAGACTCATCTGAATAGGACGAGAACCAGGTCAGTGAGGTCAAGAGTACTCAGGCTGAATGTGCTAATGATCAATAATCTGATGATGATTATTTTAACGAGCAGTATCCACCCGTTGATATCAAATAAAAGCGGTTAGAAGACAAATTGAAAGATGTTGAAATCCAAGCCATCCCCGGTTTAGATTTTGATGATTTGGGTTTGATCTTTGAGGTAATCATTCCCCACAAATTCAAAGTACCAATCTTTGCAAAGTACGATGAGGTTTCTTGTCCCAAACTCCATTTAAAATCTTATGTACGCAAGATACAGCCGCACACGGCTGATAAGAAGCTCTGGGTTCACTTTTTCCAAGAGAGCTTGGCTGGAACACAACTTGAATGGTTTTATCAGTTAGATGGTTCTCGTATAAACACTTGGGAGGATCTAGCTACTGCCTTCTACCATCAGTATCAATACAATGCTGACTTGGCGCCAACAAGTGTTCAATTACAAGATATGACCATGGGAAGAATGAAGGATTTAAGGAATATGCGCAAAAGTGGAGAGACCTTGCTAGTAGAGTCCAACCTCCCTTTACTTATAGGGAGCACATCGACATGTTCATGGGCACTTTATCTGGTACTTTCTTTAATCTATTGGTTGGCTGCTCTTCTTCTGGTTTCACTGAATTAATCTTAACCGGTGAAAGAGTTGAAAGTGGCATCAAAAGTGGGAAGATCTCTGTGGCATCTACCTCCACCATCAATCCTATCAAGAAACCTTTTTCTGCAAAGAAGGAAATTAATGTTGTGTATGGGGAAAGGGCCCATACCAAGAAGAATGATCGTCCGTCTGTCGATGCTGTCCGAATCTCCAATCCAACTCCTACTCCAAGACCATCTGCAAATCATCAACATTTTTAAACTCTAAGAAGACAAGTTACGAGGTTAGGCATGTCACTGTCTCAAGCCCTTCAACATTTTCTCAAGGCTAATTTAGTGATGTTGCATGATCCCCCCACCAACCCTGACACCTCGTCACCAAAGTATATTCCAAACGCTAAATGTGATTACCATTCAAACAGCCCCGAGCACGAGACTGACCAATGCTGGGCCTTGAAGAACAAAATCCAGGATTTAATTGATAACAAAATTATTGAATTTGATCCTCCTCTAATGATGTAAATTGTACCCTCATCCACATTTGTAAATTGTACCCTCATCCCCTAAATGATGTAATAGCGTAGGACTTTACATTTCCGCAATTTAACGCTTTCAAATACAAATGCTAGTAATTAGAGTTTTGTATGGAAAGACTAAAACCAATCAATAGAAAACCCTAATCAAAGGAAAAAACAATGCATGTAAATAAATACACTTGCACCCAAGCATCCCTAGGGAAAACTCCACTTGGTTGCCTTATACAAAATGACCATATTACGCATGTAAGGTATCTTAGAAAAAACAAGAAAATACAAGATCATAGTCCCTCGATGACGCTATCTAAGTTGCCTTTCAAAATGATCTTAGTCCCTAAATAAAAATGCTAAGATACCTTGCAACATTTCTAATCACGATTATACAATGACCCACGCCCGTCTCGTTTACATCCAAAGATAGGGTTACTTACCAAATCAATGGTAAGATAACAATGTCAAAGGAAAGAAGAAATGAACATGAAAGACTTTTGAGTAGGTAGAATTATCCTAGTTACTTGCTCCATTTCAAAACAAAAACATCCTTGCTATTTTCAAAACAAACACCAACACTTTAAAAACATCTTTCTAACTTGAAACATTTTCAAAAGATCAACACTTTGTATATGTTCTTACAAACGAGAACTATTAGAAAGTTTGCCTAAACGAAGGCGCCTTTTCAAAATACTTTCAAAACCACCATACACATTTCCAAACAAAGAAAATTTTCAAACAAAAGAAAGTGATCTAGCAAGTAACTAAGAGCCCATGGAAAACCATGGATGAAAAGGGTGCTAATACCTTCCCTTTTCATAATCTACCCCCCGAACTCAAGAAATAATCTCAAAGATCTTTCCTGTGCTTTTTCGCCTTTCCTTTTGGATAAAAGAAAAGTTGGTGGTGACTCTTGCTAACCGCAACATTTGAGATCAAACGCAAAACACCCAAGTCAGTTCTCCCACCGTATCCCAGGTATAATGTTATGATTGGTTCTCTTCTCTATCTCACAACATCTTGTCCCGATATTATGTTTAGTGTTTTTATGCGTGCACGATATCAAGTGGTTCCCAAGGAATCCCATATAATGAAGTGACATGGTATCATTACGGAATACAAGTTATTGTTTTACTTTAGTCACTTCATCTCCAATCCCTGTTTCATCTGCTCTCTCTCTCTCTCTCTCTCTCTCTCTCTCTCTCTCTCTCTCTCGAAGCTAAACAAACCATTTTCCCCTTTTCAAACCCTAATCCTAAAACCACCTATCGCGGTGATGCAACACCCTAACCGAAATCCCTTCAATCGCAACCACCCCACAAAACCACAAACAATACAAGAAGAAGAAAAAAGCCGAGTTCGTTACCCTTCGCGTTCTTGTTTACCGACTTCACGCTTTTGGTTGATTTTGAAGCTAATCTCCCTCTGTTTCTTTCTTGCAGGTTCCGACGAATCTTTGAAGGTGGTGGCTGATGGTGGAAAAAAAAGGTTGAGACGGCGACTCAATCACACGATTAAGGTTTCAGATATTGAAACCCTAATCGCCCCTTCTCCGATCTTCAACAACAAGCGTAAATGCTTTGATCTTCTTTTGTATTTTTTGCAGCAAATCTCCTTTAATTTTTTTGTTCTTCAAATTCTCTCTGTCCCTGTATTCAAGTCTTTTTTATTCGTACTTATATGTTTAAAATTAGGGCTTTTTCAATTGTTGTTACAAGTTTTAGTTTTGCCTTGATTTAGGGATTAGAAAAAAGCTAGGGATTTTGATTTCCTGTAATTGATTCAATCTTCTATAAATTTCGGATTTGGTTATGTAATAGAGAGTGAAATTGGATATGTAATATTAGTTTTGTATAATTTTAGAAATTCTGGGTGTTTTTGATCTCGTTATTTATTCTGTATCATTCATTTTATGCTGTAAAAGAGATTCCTGGGATGGATTTTAGATTTAGAATATTTTATTTTGATTGAATTATATTTTGTATTACTTTGTTTTAAAAAAAAAAGATATGAATTTCATTATATTCAAATAGTAAATTTTATTTGGGCCAGAACGCGTTAGATATATGGTAATTCATACAGTGATTGTTTCTAGCAATGGGCCTATCCGTTTCAAACAAAATTTGTATAACATAAGGATTCAGGGCCTTGTGTTATCTACTTAATTGGGCCTTCTACTGTAAAATAACGTTTCTATCCACAACCAAACATTCTTTTCAGACTGGGCCTAACTGGCTTTAGTAATCTGATCCAATAGGTGTTTTTCCTTAAAACAAAAACTTTAAAAAATGTTTAATATAAGTCATCACTATATAAAAAAACCTTTAATCAATTAGAAGATAATTCAATCAGTAATAACAAAAATATAATTCATAAAGAAATATATATATTTTTTGATAATGAAGAGGTTTTAATAATAATTTTTTTCAAATAAAAAAGTTATAATAAAAATGATAAAGAACCTTAATGGGCCTTTAATAACCATACCCCTATCTTAGCTATAAAAAAAATGGACATGGGCCAAACAAAATGGGCTCGCATATTTCAATTTCAACCTCTTCTTCTTACTAACAACGGCAAAAATTAAATGGACTTTATTATAACTAAACTTAATAATTTTCTGTAACAACTTTCATATTCGAATCTTATGGGCCATTGGCCAACATGCTTCGTAAATGGTCCTATAGATACATGGGCTTTCTAATTTAAAAAGCCCCACTCCCTTGAATTAAAATACACCCCCTAGTTGACTTAGATTTAAGAATGAGCCATCTGATATTGTTGAACCTTCCTTAATTAAAACATTTCTTTCTTCCATTTAAAATCTTGAAAATACGATCATAAAGATAGGGAAAATTTGGGGTACAACAGTTCCCAGAAGATTACTCATCATGTATCTGGAAATGCTTGAAGGATTAATGGTATGTGTATTGGGACAACATGACGAAAAAGGTAGAAAAGAGCATGCAATCTAATACCTCAGCAAGAAATTCACGGACTGCGAAACCAGATACTCACTCCTAGAGAAGACTTGTTGCCCATTGGTTTGGGCTACTAAACGATTGAGGTAATATATGTTAACTCACACCACGTGGTTAATAACAAGAATGGATCCTTTAAAGTATGTATTCAAAAACCAGCTCTTACAGGAAGGATTTCCCGATGGAAAATGTTACTATCAGAGTGCGAAATCCAATACGTTACTTAAAAGGCCATCAAGGGTAGTGTACTAGATAACCATCTAGCTCATCAACCATTACCAAAATATCAACCAATGAAGTTCGACTTTCCAGACGAAGATTTCATGGTTATAGTGACTACGAGGTACCATGGCCCGACGAAGGACCTGAACCAGGGGCATGTTAGACAATCATGTTTGACGGGGCTTCAAATACACTGGGGCATTTTTGACTTCTCCAAAAAAAAATTAGAAGCCTTAAATTGTAAGGTTATGTTTTGACTGCACCAACAATATCGCTGAATACGAAGCTTGTATCTTTGGTCTAGAAGATGCTATTGATTTAAGAATCAAACATCTCAAATTATTGGAGATTTAACGCTAGTTACATATCAGTTAAATGGTGAATGGGACACTAAAAATCCTAGATTAATTCCTGAAACCACCAGCAGAAAATACAGAGCCGCCACCGAACTTTATTTATCCCGAAGGAAGGGGAAATATCGATAAAACCACAAGGGAATGGATAAGATGGTCTTGAGACCAAGTGAAAGGGTAAGGGAGTCGGTTATGCGAGGGGAAGGTATTAGCACCCCTCACATCCGTTGTACTCAACGGGATCCGTTTTGTTTGTTTGTCTTAAAGGGTGTATTTATCTACAACTACGCTTGCTTAAAGGGAAATGGATGGTTTTTGATTATTGCGTTCGTGAGGGTTTCGCGACCCTTTGCCTATGTATCTAATGAAGGAATCAAAACACCGTAGTTCCTCTAGAAAAAAGTTGATTTGTTTGTGTTTTTTAGTGGGCGACATTAACGCATGCATTCTAGCAATAGGCATGGCCGGTATCACGGTAGAACGGAGATAACATGTCCTTGGGAGGAGTTTTGATTTGTTGAGTGTTTTGTGGGTTTTAAGATATATTCAAGTAAGGATTAAAGAGCGTTTTTGATTTTTTTGGTTTGTTTATTTGTTGGTTTTATCTTGCCTAATTACTAGCATTTGTACAAAGTAAAAAAAATGCAGAAAGATAAAAAACCTACGCTATTACAAACATATCAAAAGGCATAAAAAAATATGAAAGAAAAAAAATAAGATAAAAGTAAGAAAAAAAGTGTATTTCGATCCAGGCAGGAGCACACTTCGACTGGCATTTTGTTGGCCTCCTTCGATTAGGGCTGGCACCAGGAAAGTCACGTCTTTCGATTAGGCTTTGGCAGGGGCGAGGTCCTGTCCTTCGATTGGGCAGAGGCAGCAGCAAGTTGTATCTCTCGACTGGGGGATGGCACCAGTGAGATTCTGTCCTTCGATTGGGCAAAGGCAGCAGCAAGTTGTATCCTTCGACTGGGGGCTGGCACTAGTGAGGTTCTGTCCTTCGATTGGAGGCTGGCACCAGTGAGGTTATGTCCTTCGACTGGCCTGGAAGTCAGTGCATGGAGAAGTCTGCCTTGTTTCCTTCTTCGATTGGAGGTTGAAAGCAGTGAGCGAATGCCTTTCGATTGGTCTAGAAGTCAGGGTGGAAACCAAAGGCTTCGCTTCAAACTCCTGTCTCCTGTTTCTTTCATTTAAATCATTAAATGGAAAAATGGCCTGGGGCCATGCTAGTATTTGTCTTTCAAACAGTTTAATAGCTAAAGCTAAAACAGAAAGCAAAACAAAAGAGGTAGTTCTGAAAGGTATGTTAAAAATGTGGAAACGAAAGGAACAATGGTATGTACAATGTTTCAAACGAAAAGGAATTGTATTTACATGTTATGGCATGAAATGAAAGATCCAAGGCTAAGTATGACTTACCTTGCTTGAGGCAGGGACGTGTACTGGGCAGTAAGGTGGTTGCCTAGAGCGCTTCTGGATTCGAAGGGAGGGACCAGGGGTTTGGCCTTTGATGTTGGATTCGAAAGGGGATAACACGCGTGAAGTTCTTCCTGCTGGATTCGAATGGTAACAAGGTGCAGGGGGTTTGCTCTTGGTTCGAAGGGGATGAATGTGATTCTGGGTTTTTTACAAGTGTTGAAGGGACTTGAGAGATTTTTGTGTTTGAGAAAATTTTCTGAGGATTCGTTTGCCTGGCCAAAAGGTCCTCTCTTTTTTTTTCTCTAAAAAATTGTGTTGTAGCCTCTTTATTTATAGGCGAGCTTTGACATGGTTTGTGGGGGAAATCAAATAATGTTTGAATTATTTGGGTATACTGCCCCCTTGTTTTCTTCAGTGCAGCCCTTGTGCACTCCTTTTTTGTACATGTACAGGACTGAGACAACGCAGGCTCGTCAGTATTTTGGAGCTTAGTGGCAGGCTGGTGCAGGACTGCTGCATAGCAGCACAGCTGGCTTGAGTTTGGAAGTATATGGGACTTTAGTCAACAAACTCCTTGAATGCTTCGAAGGGTTTAGTGGTCCAACTTGTGAATCGAAGGAGACTGCATTTCCAATCGAAGCTTGTGACTGAAGGGAGACCGTATTGCCCATTGAAGCTTGTGGATTGAAGGGAGACTGTATTGCCCATCGAAGCTTGTGGATCGAAAAAAACACATTGCCCAATCGAAAGTCTATGTTTGAAGGAAGCAATGTTGCCCAATTGAAGCATGTTTGCAGGCAGTAAACTTGTCCAGATTTGAAGCAGGCTTGCAGGCAGAAACTTATCCAAATTCGAAGCAGGCTTGCAGGCAGCAACTTGTCCTAATTTGAAGCAGGCTTGCAGGCAGCAACTTGTCCAGATTTGAAGCAGGCTTGCAGGCAGCAACTTGTCCTGATTCGAAGCAGGCTTGCAGGCAGCAACTTGTCCAATCGAAAGTAGGCTTGCAGGCAGCAACTTGTCCTGATTCGAAGTAGGCTTGCAGGCAGCAACTTGTCCAATCGAAAGTAGGCATACAGGAGGCAAAATGTCCAGATTCAAAAGAGGCATACATGAGGCAAAATGTCCAGATTCGAAAGAGGCATACAGGAGGCAAAATGTCCAGATTCGAAAGAGGCCAAGAGTCAGTCGAAGGGTACTGAATCGAAGGAGACCTGTTTTCCTCCAAATTTGTCAAAATCATATTTTATCTGTTTTGCTCTTTAAATAGTTTCCTCTTTGACTTGATGCTTGAAAATCCAATATGATCCAATTGTACTTGTGCAGACTTAAACCCTGAGAATCCTTGTGAGAAAGGCCTAATGTCCTGAGCTTTGAACCATCCTCGAGGCAGGCGACAGAAACATCTTCACAGAAGCCAAAAACTCGAAACCCTAGCATCTTGACCAGCACACATAGGGAAATAAACCCTAATCCAGGCTCTGATAAAATTGAAGCAAGAACCAACCTTGTAACATGATGACAAAATTCGTTCCACGATCCACTAACCGAGAACCAGATGTGATTCCTTTTTACCTGATAAGAAAACCTCAAAACAAGATTAGACAAAAAGAGGGCGTAGCCCTAATACTTCAAACCAAAGTGCCTGATTCCCTGAGATGCGGGATATGCAAATGACTGGATGATAAAATGATGCAAATGGAATGCAAAGTTTGAATCCAGACAAGAATAAAAGAGATAGGGCAAATTTAGGGTACGACAATTCCATATCAGGATCATGTCTTGAAGCTAGCTACAAAATTCATCGAGATTACCTTTAGTCATATTCCACGAGAAGAAAATCAGATGGCAGACGCTTTGGAAACTTTATCATCCATGTTGAAAGTAACTTGGACAAACCACGAACCACACATTACAATCAAACATTTTGAAGAACCATCACATTGCCTTTCTATTAAAAAAGGACCGGATAACAAGCCTTGGTTCTATGACGTCAAGAGGTAACTTGAGAAACAAGAATATCCAGAAAATGCTTATGTCATTGATAAACAAACTCTGCGGAAGCTAGCTTCAAAGTTCTTTCCCAGTGGTAATGTATTATACAAAATAAACTACAATATGGTGTTACTCAAGTGTATGGAGAAAAAGGAAGCAGATACACTTACGAGAGAAGTCCATGAAGGTACTTTTGAACACATAAAAATGGACATGCCATGGCTAGAAAGATATTGTAAGTAGGTTATTCTTGGTTGATGATGGAAGCTGATTGCTACCATTATACAAAGACATGTCACAAATGCCAAATCTATGCTGAGAAAATGCATACGCCACCGACTCCTTTGAATGTCCTGAGTTCTCCTTGGCCATTTTAAACATGGAGAAATTATATGATAGGAATGATTGAGTCGAAAGCATCTAATAGACACCGGTTCATACTAGTTGCCATCAATTACTTCACCAAATGGGTGGAAGTTGCGCCATACGCAAATGTAACAAGATAAGTGGTTATGCAGTTCATCAAACAAAATCTTATATGTAGAGATGGTGTTCCTAGCAGAATCATTACAAATAATGGGTCCAATATGAACAACAAAATGATGAAAGGATTATGCGATGACTTCAAAATGGAGCATCAAAATTTCTCACCATATCGACCCAAGATGAATAGGGCTGTTGAAGCTACCAACAAGAACATTAAGAAGATCATTCAAAAAATGGTGAATACATACAAATATTGGAATGAAATGCTTCCCTTTTCTCTACAAGCCTATCATACTTCCATATGTACATCTACAGGTGTAACTCCTTTCTCTCTAGTATATCGCATGGAAGCAGTACTCCTTGTTGAAGTAGAGATTTCATCACTACGAGTTCTAATGGAAACTAAACTTGAAGAAGGAGAGTGGTGTAGTGGTAGAAATGTTCAAGACTAAGCCATTGGATTGACTAGACTTTATACAAAAAGAGGGGGAAAGATTCAAGGTAAGGGGGTTGGTTATGCAAAGGGAAAGTATTAGCACCCTAAACATTTATTGTACTCCGCATGAACCTCTTTGAAAAATCTGTATATTTTGGCTATAAAATATGTTGTATAGAAATAGATGGTGGAGGTGAGAAGAGAAGTATTTTTTATGATTTTTTCACCCGCCGCGGTTGCGAATCTTTAGTGCCTACGTACCACCTTTCGTGCAATAGGGGATCAGGGTACACGTAGTTACTCATTTAAAAATTTGAAACACAAGTGTGTTGGTTAATTTTAAGAGTTAAGACATCATTGTCATTGTCCGTGTGGAAAATATACTTACTACCCACAATCATGAGAAAGGAGAATTTTCATCATCTCAAAGTGGAGGATAATGGCTTGGATTTTAAAATCAACAATGCCTCACTCAATACCCAAGTGGAAAATATCTCACTTCACTACATATTGTAGAAGTATAGTTGTTTGCATCACTACAAGGATTGACAAGAGCTTAACCTTTTAAGAAAAGTTTAAAGATAAAAGCCAAAGTAGCAAAAATGGTTTGAAATGAGGTTGATTGACTTTTAGCCAAAGATGGTAACCAAATAGTCCAAGTACCATTAAGAGTTTTTTAGGGTTTATGTTGATTATTAAGTATCTTAGGAAAAGAAAAAGAAAAGCTCAAGTGAGCAAAAATAAAAATGACAAGAAGATAAATGCTCAAATGAGCAAAGATGAAAATGACATGAAATGAAAAATGCTAAAAAATAAATAGTACATAAAGCATGAAAGAATAAAAGCATAAAATAAACAAGTCAATAATTAGTGGTTAGATGGATGACCATCTTGAAACTTGCATTTGGAACTCATTAGAGGATTGGTAGAACCAAAGCCTCCACACAACAAGTTGCATTTGCTTTTTGTCAAGTATATCATTCATTTGGAATTCTCATAAGTACCATTTAATGATCAACGAAGTTTAAGTGATTCACGTTGACCAAAGGTGTTGTAGATCCATTAGAGGATTGGTAGAACCAAAGCCTCCACACAATGAATCTCAAAATTATTGGATCAAAGAGATCAAATTAACGTACTTGGGCTTGCAATCATAAGTTTGGGCCATGAATGATCATTTATTTGAATTGGGAAAAAATTTAGCGCTATGTTAAGCAATCGTAAGTGGACTTATATAGAAGTCGCACCTATTTTGAGGCCGGTCAATAGCAATCTATGCACCATTTGTTTTGAGACATGATATAGAGATCATGCTCCAACAACATTTAGTGCAATGGGAAGGGGATGAGATGAAGAGGATTAGGGAAAAAGATGAATAAATCACTTTTGAATTAAAAATTTAATCAAACTATTATTAAAATCATTCATCCATTTTTGTGGTGTTAAACTCAACACCATGGATCCAATGATGTTACTAAAGTCATGATAAAAAAATCAACTCAAGACAGCCAGAAAATAATCACAAAATAATATCATATTTAATATATACATTAAAAGGTTTAAAAATGTTTAAAGAATGAAAAATTATGAGGAAAATGTCAATTATATTCAAATTAATCAAGAAATGGAAAATAAGACCATAGAAAAATCAGAAAAGAGGCCAAGTAATTTTACAAAATATTTGGTAATTTTTAAAAGTCAGAAACTATTTTTAAAAAATAAAACAAATGGGTAAAAAAACAAAAAATAGTAAAAAATAGTAAAGTCAGAAACAAAAATGAAATAAGGTCACCAATATTTGTCATAATATCATTGGATCATTCCATAATTTTTTCAGAATTTAGAAATGTAAAAATGTATTTTTAAACATTTTAAACAAATCAAATAAGTCTAAAATTTATAAAAAATAGCAAAAAAAAGAATTCAATTGTGAAAAAATAAAAATCAGAAAGAGAATAATAAAAAATATTATTCATAATTTTTTCAGATTTTTTGGACTAAAAATGAATTTTCTATGATTTTTTGAAATTTAAAACAATTAAAATATAAAAAATCAGAAAAAGAAAATAAAAGTAAAATATGTGGACCATTGGATGAGAGTCAAAACGCGTTAGTAATCAAATCCAAGGGATCTGGCGCGTTGTGCATATCATGGTCATTAATGAATAATGTACAAAATCAATAATAAATCAGATTTTTGAAAAATACAAATGGCACGCCATCATTGGTTGGAAGATGACACGTAGGTCATCTTCAACCTCCAGCCAAAGTGATTTGCAGGTCTTTCAAACTGTAAAATCAAAAGCTCAGACCTATGTTAATCGCTTCATCTCTTCAAGATGAAAACAACCACACTCTCGCGCCAAATTTATATAAACTGTAGCTCAAGCAATTTGGAAAGAAAGTTTTGAAAAGGAATTTGAAAATTCATGATCAAAACGTGCTCCTAGTGAAATGTAAGTGTTGCGACTAGAACCAGGGCAATGAGAGCAACACAGTGATATCAGAGTTTTGAAGAATTTATGAAGGAATCTACCTATTGAAGTTGAGTTGCATAGCTCTGAAACTGGACTTCTATGGAGCAGTATAGGGCACGATTCTTGAATGTAATTATATGGTTAGCTTCAGGGAAGATCAAGAAGGTGAATTGAGGGGAAAATGGATTGAAAAAGGCTTGAGAATAGATTTCGAAGTTGCTGAATTCTGGATTGTGAATCAAGTTTGGCAGGGTGATTCTGGCTATCTAAGCTTGGGAAATTGAATGGGGGATGACCCTTCATTTATAGGGAAGCAAATGGGATCAAAAGGAATAGCAAATTATGCATTTTGGAGGGAATTCGTGTGGGTTTGCATCATGAAGAAAGTGTGACTCAAACATGATTAAAACTCAGCCAAATCGTGCGTTTCATGATGCTAATCACTATTGGAAAGTTGCTAAACATTATTAAAACCAAAAACGTGTGGAAATCTTGTGATTAGAAGCCAAAACAAAGATTTCAAAATCCCGACTTTATGAAAAATTCAGTTTCAAACAACCCAATTCAAATCCATGGCATTTCAACCTCAAGGGGTATTAGGGCATAATTCTTGATGATTTTGAAAGATGAGGTTACAAGCTTTGCAATGGAAAAATAATGGAATCAAATGGATGCTTGAGCTGAAAGCTACATGGAGTCAAAGTTGAAGAAAAAGAGTTGACTTTCCATAATTAGAAATATCTCAAATTCTTCTTTAAAAATGACCTATAATCTTTTGCATCCAAACATGGCCTTCCACTTAGAATTTGCTCTTTACCAAAAAATATGGAATGAAGTAGATCTCTTGAATGACATTTTTCAATTTGAACCACTCAAAATCTCAAAAAATTGAGCAAGTTATGACTTGTTGAAGTTAGCCAAAAATCATGAAATGACTTATAATCTTTTGCATCATTAAGGCCACTTACATCCATTTTTTTACTTTGCACATAAAAGAAGGCATGAAGTACACATCCTTAATATCATCATGAAAAAATAATGGGCTCAAGGTGATAAACATTGACCAAGTTATGACCATTTGAAGTCACATATGGAAAATTGGGGATTCATCTGGGTGACTTGTAATCTTTCTTCTTCACCAAGTTCCTTCCACATGAAAACTACTTGGAAATTTTAAAGTGATTTGTTGGTAACTCTTTGAATAGAAGGATGTTTTTGGAATCACTCAAAAATACCAAAAGATGATCAAGATATTCTCCTTTGAAGTCCAAAACCCTAGCCTCTAGATCAAGAGAATGCTTTGAGGAAATTTGCCAAGTTCGAACAAGCTTTTTGTGCCAATATTCTTCCTTTGTGAATAGAAGTTGTTGAGGATAATTACGAGGACTCATAGCCACCAATACCACTTCCATATCTTGAAATTTAAGAGAAATGTGCTCTTGTGATCAATAGGAACAATACCTTGTCCAATCATGACAACCTCTTCCCTTAACCCTTTGTACTTTTGAATCAATTTTGATAACTTTGAAATATGTTGAACCAAAATGAGCCTTGTCATTCCATTTCTTCCAAATTCCCTCCAATAGTGAAGTTTGAATTTCTCAAGATGTTGACTAGGGCATGGAAATAAACTCATGAACTCATGGAGCAACTTGCTAAACCTCATTTCCTTTACCTACATTATTAACAAGTAAGACAAACCAATATTGTATTTTATTAATTAGAGAGAAAATCAAAGCAAAATATCCATGATCACAAAAGAAAACCAGTCAAGGTGCTTGGTAGCTGTTCAAAAGAGCAAGGATAAAGATAGGGAGAAGAACCAAAAACCCTAATGTGATCTTGTTGTGATTGAAACAATATGGTATAATGCAGGAATCTTAGGGGAAAAAATTGGGGTACAACAACTTCCCTTATTTAAATTTCTTCTATCCGGAGATACGAAGTTTAAAAATCTTCGTGTCGACGTGATCGAAGACACTTAAATATAAAAAAACCCTATTTTTGGCCCTAAGATGCCATGCAAATGCTTATGCATATGAATGCATATGAACAGAACCAAAGAGATGCAAAGTAACATTGGGGATGCAACAAAAATGAAGAAACAAAGGAGCAACCCCACCAGGGAAATAAATCACTGGTGAACCATAAGAACAGAATCAGAGAGGAAGATAATAAGCATCGATGTTCACTGCCAATGTCTTACCAACGTTCATTGGAGGTAGAAAGAGAATACATATCATACCACCGCCGTTCATTGACGATGAATAGTCAACGTTCACTGAAGATAGAAAAAGGTAATAAACACCGACGTTCATTGTTGATGTACTACCAACATTCAATGAAGGTAGAAAGAGAGAATATATCATATCACTGCCGTTCATTGACAATAAACTATCAACGTTCACTGAATATAGCAAAAAGATAATAAACACCAACGTTCACTGCCGATGTACTACCAACGTTCACTGAAAGTAGAAAGAGAGAATATATCATATCACCTCCATTCACTGACGATAAACTATCAACGTTCACTGAAGATAACAATAGATAATAAACACCGACGTTCACTGCCGATGTACTACCCACATTAACTGAAGGTAGAAAGAGAAAATATATCATATCACCGCCGTTCAATGATGATGAACCATCAACGTTCACTGAAGATAGAAAAAAGATAATAAACACCAATGTTCACTGCCGATGTACTACCAACGTTCACTGAAGGTAGAAAGAGAAAATATTTCATATCACTGCCGTTCACTGATGATGAACTGTCAATGTTCACTGAAGATAGAAAAACATAATAAACACCAATGTTCACTGCCGATGTACTACCAACATTCACTGAAGGTAGAAAGAGAGAATATATCATATCACTGCCGTTCACTGACGTTGAACTATCAACATTCACTGAAGATAGCAAAAAGATAATAAACACCAACGTTCACTGTCGATGTACTACCAACGTTCACTGAAGGTAGAAAGAGAAACTATATCATATCACCGTTGTTCACTGGCGATGAACCATCAACGTTCATTGAAGATAGAAAAAAGATAATAAACACCAACGTTCACTGCCGATGTACTACCAACATTCACTGAAGGTAGAAAGAGAAAATATATCATATCACCGCCGTTCACTGACGATGAACTGTCAACATTCACTGAAGATAGCAAAAGATTATAAACACCGACGTTCACTACCGATGTACTACCAACGTTCACTAAAGGTAGAAAAAGAAAATATATCATATCACCGCCGTTCACTGACGATGAACCATCAACATTCATTGAAGATAGCAAAAATATAATAAACACCAACGTTCACTGCTGATGTACTACCAACGGTCACTGAAGGTAGAAAGAGAAAATATATCATATCACCACCATTCACTAACGATGAACTGTCAACATTCACTGAAGATAGCAAAAGATAATAAACACTGACGTTCACTGCCGATGTACTACCAATGTTTACTGAAGGTAGAAAGAGAAAATATATCATATCACCGCCATTCAGTGACGATGAACCATCAACGTTCACTGAAGATAGCAAAAAGATAATAAACACCGACGTACACTGCCGATGTACTACCAACCTTCACTGAAGGTAGAAAGAGAAAATATATCATATCACCACTGTTCACTGACTATGAACCATCAACGTTCACTAAAGATATCAAAAAGATAATAAACACCGACGTTCACTTCCGGTGTACTACCAACGTTCACTGAAGGTAGAAAGAGAAAATATATCAAGTTATCCCAAAATTCTGGTATTTCACCTAGAACGGGTCTCAACTTCTTCTTTAACCAAGGAAATCCGCCTGAAAAGGATCAAACATAAGTTGTCTCAAATAGAGATAAAGTCTTCCCGTCCAAAATAAATGCACACGATATTCCTGCTGAGGAGATAAAGTCTTCCCGTGCAAAATAAATGCACAAACCAAAACTCAAAGTTCTCAGAAATCCAAAGTAAATAATATTGTCATGCAACCACAGATACAAATCAGAAATAAATTGGATCAAGACGGCCAATAAAGATACATCCTTTGAGAAATAAACTTAAGAGGTAAAACCAGATTCAACTAAGCAAAGAGCGTTGCAGGAAGATCAGAACACAATGTCAATGGACGATGGTTTTTAGCCATGCATGATGTATGTATGAATGTATGAGTGCCATCGTGCATATGTTGGTAAAAGGATACATAATCAGTACAAACAAACAAAACCACCTCAGGTACTAACAACATTGGGCTAAACTTCAACCAGAAATATCATTCCAAGAAAGGTAAAACCAACTGCGGAAACCAAACCTATTGCCTGCCTTAACTTCACTGAGGAGAAACGTAATTCGGATGTAGCCAAATCAAACAGATACCGGGATAAAACATCCTTCTTCTGTTTCATCGAAGAAGCAGTTTTCCAAAAGCAACATGCCTACTGGAGATTGCAAGACCAGCCTCAAATAAAGCAGACTGACACCGACACAACCAAACCTCACTAGGGGATTCAAGCCTACCTCCTTGGAGAAAAAACTGCGGATTGAAAATTTTCATCACGAACACTAATTCCAACAAGAGATGCCCTGGGATAACCTTCTTGAGAAATCAAGAAGTCAACACTAGTGCCAATACTGTAAAAAGAGCGACATCTCAGCACACCAAAGGAATAAAACCTTTCATCATATGAGGGAAGACTTCGCTGGGGAATCTGGGACGGAGGCTTCTGACCATGCACACCCAAAATCAAAAGCGAACTAAGACATGACTGGGGATAATGGGACCACAAACCCAATACTGTACCTTGCACCCACTGATATCGTCTTTAACTATATGAGAAACACACAAAGATTGCGCACATACTAGCAAAATGACCTGAGAAAACCTTCATGAAGGGAGTAAATCTTCTTAAAATAACCGGAGACTATTCATTCTTGGGATCACCATTTTTGTTGTCATTGTTTCATCACAAATCCCAAAGTAAATTGAATTGTAAAGATCTCTTTTTTTAAAAAAAATTTAATTTTTCTTTCTTTTCCTTTTTTATCTTTTTGCTTTAACAATTATTATCAGTAATAAATGGAGTCTTTGCAAGCTAAATAAAAATAAGAACACAAAGAATTGGGCAAAAGCTCGAATTTCATTAGTAGAATGGTAGTCTGCGAATGGCGAGACTCCATGGATGATTACAAAGTTTTGGAAATGGTAATACATAATGGAAAAGATACATTGAGATACAATGACCACTATTCCACCTAACAACTTTTGAAATCCTGAGCAGCAACTTTTGTTGAAGTATGGTGAGGATCCGAGAAGATTATTGCTTCAACGATCAAGTCTTGTCTGACGTAGTTACTTGCCAAGATAATCCCTAACTTTTTCCTAAGCTTCCCTTGTGGGTTTTCAACTTAGCGGGAAATTTATTCTTTTTATGTCTCTAATTTTTTCCTAGACCGCCCTTTCGGGTTTTCGGCCTACCGAGACGCTCCTTTTTGCCTAAGCCGCCCTTTTGGGTTTTCAACTTAGCGAGCTGTTCTTTTATTTCTTTAGGCGAAGTATTTCTTGACTGCGTCAGCATTCATGGGACGTGGGAAGTCCTCGCCATCCATAGTTTCAATAATTAATGCACCACCAGGGAAGACTTTCTTGATAACATACGAGCCTTCAAAATTGGAAGTCCACTTGCCCCTAGAATCAGTGTTGAAAGAAATGATCTTCCTGAGCACGAGGTTGCCTTCTCTGAATTCACGAGGTTTGACCTTTGTATCAAATTCTTTCTTCATTCTTTTCTGATATAACTGCCCATGACATAAAGATGTCATCCTCTGCTATTCAATCAAATTCAATTGGTCGAACCTATTCTGGACCCATTCAGCCTCTGTCAACCTGGTTTCCATTATCACACGCAACGAGGGAATCTCTACCTCGACAGGGAGTACAACTTCCATTCCATATACTAGGGAGAACGGGGTTGCTCCTGTTGAAGTGCAGACAAATGTTCGATATCCATACAGAGCAAAATGGAGCATTTAATGCCAATCCTTATAAGTGACAAACATTTTCTGGATAATTCTATTGATATTCTTATTAGCAGCTTCAATAACCCCATTCATCTTTGGCCTGTATGGAGATGAATTGTGATGGACAATCTTGAATTCTTCGCACAATTCTGTCATCATCTTGTTGTTCAAATTTGAGCCATTGTCAGTGATGATTCTGCTCGGCACACCATACCAGCATATAAGATTGTTTTTTATGAAACGCACGACCACTTGTTTGGTAACATTGGCATATGAAGCAGCCTCTACCCATTTGGTAAAGTAGTCAATTGCTACCAATATGAAACGGTGTCCATTCGAAGCTTTGGGTTATATCATCCCGATCATGTCAATACCCCACATAGAGAAAGGCCATGGGGATGAAATCACATTGAGAAGTGTCGAAGGGACATGGATCTTATCTGCATAAATCTGGCATTTATGGCACTTCTTTGCAAATTTGTAACAGTCAGATTCCATTGTCAACCAATATTAACCTGCCCTTAGCATCTTTTTACCCATCGAATGTCCATTAGCATGAGTGCCAAATGAACCTTCACGAATCTCATGCATCAACATGTTCGCTTCGTGTCTATCCACACATTTGAGCAGGGCCATGTCATAATTTCTCTTGTATAACACATTTTCACTGAGGAAGAAACTGCCTGCCAATCTTCTAAGTGTATTTCTATCTTTCCTCGATGCACCAATTGTGTATTCTTGAGTCTGAAGAAAATGCTTAATATCATAATACCAAGGTTTTTCATCTGCTACCTCCTCTGCCACAAACACATGAGCGGGCCTATCTAGTCGTCGAATTGTAATTTGGGGTATATCATTCCAAGTATTCACTTGGTACATGGAAGCCAGAGTTGCCAGAGCATCCGCCATTTGATTTTCATCTCTAGGAATGTGATGGAATTCAACTTTATTGAAGAAGGGTAACAATATTCTAGCATAATATTTGTAAGGGATCAAGCCAGGGTGACGAGTGTCCCATTCTCATTTAATCTGATTTATCACCAAAACTGAATCACCATACACATCCAGAATTTTGATTCTGAGATCAATAGCTTCCTCAAGACCCATGATGCAAGCCTCATATTCTGCAATATTATTAGTGCAATCAAATGTTAACCTTGCGGTAAAAGGAATATGTGATCCATGAGGAGTAACAATCATAACACCAATTCCTTTACCATAAGCATTCACAGCTCTATCAAATATCATACTCCAACGAGATTCAGGGTCGGAGCCCTCCTCGGGCAATGGTTCATCATAATCTTTCACTTTCAGGAACATCACATCCTTATCGTGGAATTCATACTCTGCAGACTAATGATCCTCCACTGGTTGGTGAGCAAGGTAATCTGCCAACACACTAATTTTAATATCCTTTTGAGTGTGTTATCATATTCAGATAACAACATCTTCCAGCGGGAAATTCTTCTAGTAAGAGCAGGCTTTTCGAAAATATACTTGATTGGATCCATTTTGGAGATCAACCAAGTGGTATGATTCAACATATACTGCCGCAAACGCTTTGCCGCCCAGGCCAAAGCACAACATGTATTTTCTAGCATGGAATAACGCGACTCACAATCAGTGAACTTTTTGCTAAGATAATAAATGGCGAACTCTTTCTTTCCTGTTTCATCCTGTTGTCCCAGAATACAACCCATGGATTTATCTAATACTGTTAGATACATAATCAACAGTCTTCCTTCTACAGGAGGGAGCAAGATAGGAGGTTCAAGCAGATATTCTTTAATACTCTCAAATGCCCTTTGGCAGTCATCCGTCCATACACAACCTTGATCTTTCTTTAACAACTTAAAGATCGGTTCACACGTTGCAGTCATGTGGGAAATAAATCTGGAGATATAATTCAAACGCCCGAGGAAACCCCTGACTTGCTTTTCAGTTCTTGGTGTTGGCATTTCTTGAATTGCTTTGAATTTATCAGGGTCAACTTCAATTCCTTTCTGGCTAACAATAAAACCCAACAATTTCCCTGATCTAACACCGAAAGTGCATTTATTTGGATTCAAGCGGAGATGATACTTCCTCAAACGCTGAAACAACTTCAACAAATCTTCTATATGCCCTCTTCAGTTTGGGATTTGGAAATCATATCATCAACATATACTTCGATTTCTTTGTGCATCAAATCATGGAATAGGGTTGTCATAGCCCTCTGGTACGTTGCACCGGCGTTCTTCAACCCGAAGGGCATCACTCTGTAACAGAATGTTCCCCAGGGTGTGATAAACGTTGTTTTTTCCATGTCCTCTAGAGCCATTCTTATTTGATTATACCCGGAAAATCCATCCATGAGCGAGAATATTTTGAATTTTGTTGTGCTGTCCACTAAAATGTCGATGTGAGGCAATGGTAAATCATCTTTTGGACTAGCTTTATTTAGATCTCTGTAATTTACACACATGCGGACTTTTCCGTCTTTTTTTGGTACTGGGACAATATTGGAAATCCATTGAGGATACACTGATGTCACAAGAAAACCAACATTAATCTGCTTTAGGACCTCCTCTTTGATCTTTACTGCCATATCCGGGTGGGTTCTTCTCAACTTTTGTTTAACTGGAGGACACTCTGGCTTCAACGGCAAACGATGCTCGACAATGTCTGTATCTAGACCAGGCATATATTGACAAGACCAAGCAAAAATATCCATATACTCTTTCAACAGCTCAATCAACCCACTCTTTACATTAGGATGCAACGATGCTCTAATCTTGACTTCCTTCGGATCTTCTTCTGAACCCAAATTAATCACATCCAAAGGCTCCTTATATGGCTGAATGGTATCTTCCTCGTGCCCAAGCAACCGTGAGACCTCTTCTGGAATCTCATCATAATCTTCTTCTTCAGCCCCAAACACAGGACATTCAAAGTTGGGAGAGGGTGCAGGGTCATTGTATTCAATGGTTTTTTTAATTAATCTGCACATATGATTTATGATTGCTTTTAGAAACTGACACATATAACAACTGATCATGCAGATTAATTTTCAGTTATTATATATTCTGAAAGGTTTTTTTATACCATTTCCCAAGAAAAAAACATAAAACAAAAGACATAATTTTGGAAGCAAAGACAACTTTTATTAATGATCTTAAAAGTTATAGCAAACAGATAAGCCCTACAACATTAATACTTCCACCTTGGGCAGAGTGAAAGCTTTTCAAAATAAAGAAAGAGATTAAAAAAAATATTACTTTGAAACATGTATGCAAGAAGGAACATCTATGGTGACCCAGTTCTGTACTCGGACTCCATGCGTCACATAATTCGGTACTTCTTGCTCTGCTTCATCCTCTTCAACAGCATTAATTCCAGAACCAATTGGATGGAGGTAGCCTCCGCTACGGAAAACATCATGATAACAGTTCACTGAAGACTTTGACTTCAAATTTTCGCCTTTGCCATTCCTCGAAGAGAAACCAAAACCAGCTCTATTTTTGTTCACGGGTGAATCCATAAGTCGTCCCTAAACTGCATTATGACCATTGCGTACAACCTGCTGCGCGTACTTCAGGGAAACCACATAATTATCATTCTTCCTTATGTTGTGAATGGATAGGGCTTGGAACTGGGTTCCAACAACAGCCTCATCCACTTCTACAATACTGAAGAAGGATAGATGGGATATCAACAACACCTGCTCCCCATTTATGATTACTACCTTCCATTCACGCACAAATTTTAGCTTCTGATGCAAAGTTGAAGTGACAACCCCTGCTTCGTGTATCCATGGCCGTCCTAGCAACCAACTATGTGCGGGAATAATGTCCATGACCTGGAAGGTTATCAAGAACAAATGTGGTCCTATATGGATGGGCAAGTCCACTTCACCGATGACAGATTTCCTCGACCCATCAAAAGCCCTCACAATGATGCCACTCGGGTGCATAGGTGTTCCCTGATACTTTAACTTCATGAGGGTACTCCTCAGTATAACATTCAACGCGGATCCGTTATCAATTAGAACATTGGACAGCGAATCATTCTTGCAGTTCATAGATATGTGGAGGGCCAAGTTGTGATTCCTCCCTTCATCTGGTAATTCATCATCGCAGAAACTCAAGTTATTACATGACGTAATGTTTCCAATTACACTGCTGAATTGATCTAACGGAATGTCACTCTCCATAAAATCTTGGTCTAGTACACTCATAAGTGATTCTCTATGAGCAGAGGAATTCATTAATAAATCTAGGATGGATATCTTTGAAGGAGTCTGTAATAGCTGATCTACAATTTTGTAATCGCTCATCTTAATTATCTTCAAGATATCATCCACTTCTTTCTCTAATGTAGCTCCACTAGTCTCTCCTGTAGCCTTCTTAGGCTCATCATTCTTAACAATTTTCTTTCCAACAACAACATCCCTTCATACAACCGGCGCAAACACACGACCATTACGGGTCACCCTGCTATTATCAGCTATATTTCCAACATCTGGCATTGGCTGGATGGGAACTTCCACCCCATCTTCTAAGATTGTAGTGTTGTATTTGTAAGGCATAACCTTATCTGATTTATAAGGAATAGGACCTGGAAGACTGATTAGCAATGGGGTAATAGCTGGTTTTCTATGGTATTCCATCTCAAGATGAGAGGGTGCACCAAAACACGGTACAATGACTTTTACCCCTTCCTCAACACAATCATCCATCAAAAGGTCATTCCCGACAAACAAATCTTCGTCTGAAGAGAAATACTCATCCGCAGAGGCATACTCTTCCTCTGACTCTTCTTCCATCAAACAAACTTCAACCATATCAATCTCATGATAATCATCTCTCTGACCTGTGATCTTGATAGTTCCATTGTCTAACTGCAATTGAACACCCTCTCTCACAATAGAATATCCTCGGGGGTCTCGACAACAAACTATGCAAGATCCATATTGGTGTTCCACCTGACCAGCAGTACGGCAGAAGGTAGCATGCAACTGCACGAGATCCTCATTCAAATGCTTCACATCAAAAATTCTGAATTCACTTGGACATCCAGAAACCATATTCACTTCCTCTTCATATTCTGCCCTAGGCCTGATTATATGGATTAAACCTTCATCCATCATCTCCTGTAAATCAGCCTTTATCTTCTTGTAGCCCTGTATGTCTGTACTGCAAACAACACAACCGATGTGGTCATGCGTATAATAACCGAATTCAAATAGGTCTGCGTGCATCTTCACCAAATCTCCTCTAACCAGATTAATGTCAAAAATCCGGAAGTCGCCTGGACAACCGGCCACCATATTTACAGCATACACTTCCCCGTGTTTAGGTAGAGGATTGTCTTTCACATTAGGTCCCATGTCTTTAAAAGATAGAACACCAAACTTCATCAACCTTTGCACTTCATTCCTCAAAGGATAACAATTTTCAACACTATTCCCTGGTGCTCCCTGATGAAAGGCACACGTCTAGTCTGCTTGGTAATACCAAGGCAATGGTGATGGTACAGCGGGAGGTGGTCGTGTCTGGACCAACTTCTTCTGAATCAATGCTGGTAGCAGTTCTTCATAGCTCATGTGAATAGGGTCATAGTTCTCCTTTCTCTAATTATTCCCTTGGTTCCCCTGCTGAGACTGTCTTTGATAAGCAACGGTAATCGGAGCGACATTCATAACAGGAGTAACTGAGGAAACTTGCTAGTGACGCTGATAATTCCATCTAGGAGCGTTCACTCTCCTCTCCGGTATGACAACATGTGTATCCCCCTCTTCCTTCTTTGTAAACCCATAAGCTGGATTTTTCATACCTCCGGATCCTTCACCCTTTGTCAAACAGACTTATCTTACTGCCTCTTCTAGGAGGACACTCATTCCTACCAATTCTGTAAAATCACTTGGGGCACTTGCTACCATTCTTTCGTAGTAGAAAGCGCCCAGCGTCTTTAGAAATTTTTTAGTCATTTCCTTATCCTCCATGGGAGGGATCACTTGTGCAGCCACTTCGCGCCATCTCTGCGCATACTCTTTGAACGATTCTCTATCTTTCTGAACCATGGCCCTAAGCTGGTCACGGTCGGGCGCCATGTCCACATTGTACTTGTATTGTTTAATGAATGCTTCTCCAAAATCATTAAAAGTATGGATGTTGGCGCTGTCTAAACTCATGTACCATTTTAATGCTGCGCCAGTCAGACTTTCCTGGAAAAAGTAAATCAGTAGAGGCTGATCATCAGTGTGGGTAGACATTGTCCTCACGTACATCACCAAGTGAGCATGAGGGCAAGTGTTTCCCTTGTACTTCTCAAACTCCGGGACGTTGAACTTAGTAGGCACTTTAACATTCGGGACCAAACACAACTCATTCACATTCTGCCCAAATAACTCTTTTCCCCTAAGAGCCTTCATCTCTCTTTGCATTCTATCAAACTGCTCTTGGAAATCATCAATTTTGTCATAAAGACCTAAGTCTTCAGTCGGCGGATGGAAAGGACGACACACACCTTCATTAACAAACGAAACCAAATTCACCGAAGAAAGTGAAGCAGGAAAAATATGCACCACAGGAGGTGCTGGAGTAATAATAGATTGAACCACTAGAGCATTTTGGGGGCCCAAATTGAAACCTTCAGGTGCAAAATTCTCTAGCATTCCCCACGGATAACCCTGAGGCATATGGTTTTGAACAACAGCCGGAGTGGCGGATACAGGAACAGTAGGAACTTCAGCACTTGCCCTTGTTGTTTGAGGTTGAACACTCGGTGGTTGATTTTGAGCAACCACCAGAGCATCCATCAGAGTAGTCAAGTTGGCCAAGCCAGCCTTCAAAGCGGAAACTTCTTCGCGTAGCTCGCGATTCTCCTGTTCCATGTTGTCCATCTTCTTTTTGAAGTTAGCCCGAGTGTTGTAGTGATGAGCCAGCTTGCTGAACGGAGTAAAGAAGCTGGGTAAGGCACCTGGATATGCATAATAAATGCAAGAAATATGTGCAATATGATGCATGATATGCAATGCATATGATTATTTTTACTTTATTATTTAATATTTCAAGGGATTTAAGATTTATAGACATATTGCAAACATCAAAGTGATAAAGCTTTTGAAATAATGAAATTTTTTATTATAATAACTTCAAACTGGATTACAAGTTTCAATGATCCCAAGTACAAGATGAAAATACAATCTAAAAATCCTGAGAAAAAGAACTGATGGAGATCAATCTGTACGTTGGCGCTTCCTTGTCAGCCTGGAAATCTGAGCCCTCAACCTCTAGTTTTCTTCCACATGTCTGATGGCAACCTCCTTCCAATCATCTGGATCAGAAAATGAGTAATCAGGACCTGTTTGAGGCTTAGGGGAAAATAAATCCCCTTTCCTCTCCATAGACTCCACCACTCGACTCTCGAGGATCTCGATCAAATCGTCTTTCTCCTTCAGGTCTGCTCTATAGGAACTCTCTAAAGTCTGGAACTTGTTCTTCCAAGCATCCCTTTCCTGTTGCATCCTGACCAAAACAAGTTGCAGCTCTTCTAGATCATCTAATAAGGGAGGAGTGGTCTTCACAAATAGATCAGGCATGGTCGTCTCCCGAGTATACAACATCTTCAATTGAATGACTCTCGATCGGACCCACTGAAGATATGGCTCCAAAAAGACAACACCTCTAGGTCCCAAATCCTTCCTACTCTTCTTATGAATGTGACGCCAGGCCTTTGAAATCTGCTCCCTAGCTTCCCCGTGGTCTTCTCCTTCCTTTAGAAAGAAACTACTCAAATGAATATTGTTCGGTTTATCCCTCATCGGATAACCAAGTTGTCGCCGTGCAAGAACAAGGTTATAGTTAATTCATCCCTTTGTACCAAGAAGAGGTACATTAGGGAAACTACCACAAATTTCAATGATCTCTACATCCTGGTAAGCTCGATGATACCAATCAATATTCGAGTGAGTAAGTGCCATGATCTTAGGAGCCCACCGGGGTTCCTTCTTGACATCCCAAAAAGCATCGGACTGAGGCATATGAGAGATGAACCACCTGTACAACAAAGGCGTGAAACAGATAATCATTCCCCCATGATAGGAACTCCGAAGATGAACAGAGTAATAAGCATCCCCCAACAGTGTAGGAACTGGGTTTCCAATCATGAAAATCCTGATAGCATTAATGTCGACAAACTTGTCTACATTAGGAAATAAGAATAATCCATAAGCAAGTAAAGCAAAGATGCCCTTGAAAGAAACCTTACTCTTCATCCTGGAAAAGTAACGAGCTCTCTCCAATAAGAACTAAGTTGGTAATCCTCTAATCCCTCCTTTGGTAGTCATATGGGCTTTCACCTCTGACTTCCCCAGATGAATCAAAGCAGCAATCTCATGTGGTTTTGGCTCACCCTCCAAACCAGCAAAAGGAACACGATCAGTAACAGGTAAATCCAATAGATAATAATACTCCTCCAGTGTAGGCATCAACTGATAATCGAGAAAAGTAAAGCAGTGATACATCAGATCATAGAACTGGACCAAGGTCGAGAGAATACCCTCCTTCATCTTCAGCTTCATGAGAGGAATGATGGATCCATACTTCTTTTAAAAGTCTGCAAAACACTCGATCCCTAGAATTAGACTGATCAACTCATCTATCTTGGGATCCTTGAAACTGTATTTCCAGGTCTTTCTCTTTCCAGAATCCATGGTTAACAGTACCTGAGATATTCACAAATAGTCAACCTTTAAATCCCTTGAAATATTGTTTTCTTCAAAAGATGCTTATGAGTGCATGGATGCATGATGCAACAATCACACACAAGATGACACATATAGGGTTCATAGGTTCAACGTCACGAGCATGAGGTCGAAGGTACTACCAATAAGGTTTTGGTCTAAGAGTTATCACCTGCCGAACAAGGTTCTAGAGGTTCCCAGAGCCTACATCCTTCCTTTGGATATTACCAACTTCCTGATTAACTCGGTAATTAGTAATATTCTCAAGAAAGACTCGTCGGAGCGTAGTATCGCGTGACAACTATTTTTGGATTACTCCGTCATAGCTTCCGAACTACAACTAAAAGGCCAAGATGGGTTTGGTATTCTACGGTCCTCAGTTTTAGCAGGCTCCCAGGTCAAAAGCAGTACGTCTTCCCGATTACTTGGTAAATGACACTACAGTCAAAGGGGCCTCCACTGAGTGGGGAATCTCATGCCTCCGTTTTTGGGATTACTCCCTCAAAGTTAACATGACTATACTGCCCGTCCTATCTTAAAGTTTGCCCAAGTTCGGGTATAGGACTTATGAGTAATCACCAAGCACCATGAAAACTAGGAAAGTCCAGACAAACATGTATACAAATTATAGCACATAAACAACAATAGCACATATACAAATATAAACAAAGATAGGCTCAACCCACTTAGGGATGGACCAGCAAGAGGTCAATCTGTCCCCAGTAAAGTCGCCATTTTTATGTAGCGGTAGAAATGTTCAAGACTAAGCCATTGGATTGACTAGACTTTTTACAAATCAAAATAAAAATCGCCACCGTGCATTATTGTTTCCAAAGGAATTGGAAAAGAGCGAATAACCCAAAAAGAGGGGGAAAGATTCAAGGTAAGGGGGTTGGTTATGAAAAGGGAAGGTATTAGCACCCTAAACATCTACGGTACTCCGCAGGAACCTCTTTGAAAAATCTGTATATTTTGGCTATAAAATATGTTGTATAGAAATAGATGGTTGAGGTGAGAAGAGAAGTATTTTTTATGATTTTTGCACCCGCCGCGATTGCGAATCTTTAGGGCCTACGTACCACCTTTCGTGTAATAGGGGATCAGGGTACACGTAGTTCCTCTTTTAAAAATTTGAAACACAAGTGTGTTGGTTAATTTTAAGAGATAATATATTATCGTCATTGTCCGTGTGGAAAACATACTTACTACCCACAATCATGAGAAAGGAGAATTTGCATCATCTCAAAGTGGAGGATAATGGCTTGGATTTTAAAATCAACAAAGCCTCACTTAACACCCAAGTGGAAAATATCTCACTTCACTACATATTGTAGAAGTATAGTTGTTTGCATCACTACAAGGATTGACAAGAGCCTAACCTTTTAAGAAAAGTTTAAAGATAAAAGCCAAAGTGGTAAAAATGGTTTGAAATAAGGTTGATTGGCTTTTAGTCTTCTCACAGAAAGTGTCAAAGTATTATTAAATTGATTGAAGTTTATTGATGAAAATGTTTTGAAAATGCATGGACCTAAGTCCAAGTTTATTATGAAAGTGTTTCAAGTTTATAAAATAGAAGAGTTTTCAAAAGGAGGGAGAATATTTTTGAAATTAAAGAAGATGGGAGGAGAAGAAGAGGCTATCCTAAAGCATAAGGTAAAAGCTAAGGATAAGGACCATCTAACCAATAAGAATCCAAAACTTGACATTATGAGCCAATATAGAATTTCCATTCTTTGGATTGAAACCAAACAAGCAAAGATACTAGACCTCTTCAAATGTATTAAGTCTTCACAAAAATTGGGCAGAGTAACGACTGTATACAAGTGAATTCCAGATTGCAAACAAAGGATGTAATCACTAAAACCTACACACAAAAAAACAAACAAGCAAATCAATGACTTGAGGTAAACGTCAAGAATTCCAGACAAAATAATCAGATAAGATCACAAGGTCTCCAAGATAGGCCAAGGTTTCTAATCCTAAGTCCAAGAAAAAGTCCCATGCTCCATAATGCTAAAGATGGTAACCAAATAGTCCAAGTACCATTAAGAGTTTTTTAGGGTTTATGTTGATTATTAAGTATCTTAGGAAAAGAAAAAGAAAAGCTCAAGTGAGCAAAAATAAAAATGACAAGAAGATAAATGCTCAAATGAGCAAAGATGAAAATGACATGAAATGAAAAATGCTAAAAAATAAATAGTACATAAAGCATGAAAGAATAAAAGCATAAAATAAACAACTCAATAATTAGTGGTTAGTTGGATGACCATCTTGAAACTTGCATTTGGAACTCATTAGAGGATTGGTAGAACCAAAGCCTCCACACAACAAGTTGTATTTTCTTTTTGTCAAGTATATCAGGCATTTGGAATTCTCATAAGTACCATTTAATGATCAACGATGTTTAAGTCATCCGCGTTGACCAAAGGTGTTGTAGATCCATTAGAGGATTGGTAGAACCAAAGCCTCCACACAATGAATCTCAAAGTTATTGGATCAAAGAGATCAAATTAACATACTTGGGCTTGCAATCATAAGTTTGGGCCACGAATGATCATTTATTTGAATCAGGACAAAATTTAGCGCTATGATAAGCAACCGTAAGTGGACTTATATAGAAGTCGCACCTATTTAGAGGCCGGTCAATAGCAATCTATGCATCATTTGTTTTGAGACATGATATATAGATCATGCTCCAACAACATTTAGTGCAATGGGAAGGGGATGAGATTAAGAGGATTAGGGCAAAAGATGAATAAACCACTTTTGAATTAAAAATTTAATCAAACTATTATAAAAATCATTCATCCATCTTTGTGGAGTTAAACTTAACACCATGGATCCAATGATGTTAATAAAGCCATGATCAAAAAAATCAACTCAAGACAGCCAGAAAATAATCACAAAATAATATCATATTTAATATATACATTAAAAGGTTTAAAAAATGAAAAATAATGAGGAAAATGTCAATTATATTCAGATTAATCAAGAAATGGAAAATAAGACCATAGAAAAATCAGAAAAGAGGCCAAGTAATTTCACAAAATTTTTGGTAATTTTTAAAAGTCAGAAAATATTTTAAAAATATAAAAGAAATGGGTAAAGCAAACAAAAATTAGTATAAAATAGTAAAGTCAGAAACAAAAATGAAATAAGGTCACCAATATTTGTCACAATATCATTGGATCATTCCATAACTTTTTCAGAATTTAAAAATGTGAAAAAGTATTTTTAAACATTTTAAACAAATCAAATAAGTGTAAAATTTATAAAAAATACCAAAATACAGAATTAAGTTGTGAAAAATTAAAAATCAGAAAGAGAATAATAAAAAAAAATTCATAATTTTTCCAGATTTTTTGGACTAAAAATGAATTTTTTATGATTTTTTGAAATTTAAAACAATTAAAATATAAAAATCAGAAAAAGAAAATAAAATTAAAATATGTGGACCATTGGATGAGAGTCAAAACGCTTTAGTAATCAAATCCAAGGGATCTGGCGCGTTGTGCATATCATGGTCATTAATGAATAATGTACAAAATCAATAATAAATCAGATTTTTGAAAAACACAAATGACACGCCATCATTGGTTGGAAGATGACACGTAGGTCATCTTCAACCTCCAGCCAACGTGATTTGCATATCTCTCAAACTGTAAAATCAGAAGCTCAGACCTATGCCAATCGCTTAGTCTCTTCAAGACGAATACAACCACACCCTCGTGCCAAATTTATATAAACTGTAGCTCAAGCAATTTGGAAACAATGTTTTTAAAAGGGATTTGAAAATTCATGGTCAAAAAGTGCTCCCAATGAAATGTAAGTGTTGTGACTAGGACCAGGGCAATGAGAGCAACACAATGATATCAAAGTTTTGAAGAATTGATGAAGGAATCTACCTATTGAAGTTGAGTTGCAAAGCTCTGAAACTGGACTTCTATGGAGCAGTATAGGGCACGATTCTTGAATGCAATTATATGGTTAGCTTCAGGGAGGATCAAGGAAGGTGAATTGAGGGGAAAAATGGATTAAAAAAGGCTTGAGAATAGATTTTGAAGTTGCTGAATTCTGGGTTGTGAAGCAAGTTTGGCAGGGTGATTCTGGCTATCTAAGCTTGGGAAATTGAATGGGGGATGACCCTCTATTTATAGGGAATCAAATGGGATCAAAAGGAATAGCAAATGATGCGTTTTGGAGGGAATTCGTGTGGGTTTGCATCATGAAGAAAGTGTGACTCAAACTTGATCAAAACTCATCCAAATCGTGCATTTCATGATGCTAATCACTTCTGGAAAGTTGCTAAACATGATTAAAACCAAAAATGCGTGGAAATCTTATGATTAGAAGCCAAACCAAAGATTTCAAAATCCTGACTTTGTGAAAAATTCAGTTTCAAACTACCCAATTCAAATCCATGGCATTTCCACCTCAAGGGGTCTTAGGGCATAATTCTTGATGTTTTGGAAAGATGAGGTTTCAAGCTTTGAAATGGAAAAAGAATGGAATCAAATGGATGATTGAGCTGAAAGCTACATGGAGTAAAAGTTGAAGAAAAAGAGTTGACTTTCCATACTTAGAAATATCTCAAATTCTTCTTTAAATATGACCTATAATCTTTTTCATCCAAAGATGGCCTTCCACTTAGAATTTTCTCTTGACCAAAAAATATGGAATGAAGTAGATATCTTGAATGACATTTTTCAATGTGAACCACTCAAAATCTCAAAAAATTGAGCAAGTTATGACTTGTTGAAGTAGGCCAAAAATCATGAAATGACCTATAATCTTTTGCATCATTAAGGCCACTTCCATCCATTTTCTTACTTTGCACATAAAAGAAGTCATGAATTACACATCCTTAAGATCATCATGAAAAAAGAATGGGCTCAAGGTAATAAAAATTGGCCAAGTTATGACCATTTGAAGTCACATATGGAAAATTGGGGATTCATCTGGGTGACTTGTAATCTTTCTTCTTCACCAAGTTCCTTCCACATGAAAACTCCTTGGAACTTTTGAAGTGATTTGTTGGTAACTCTTTAAAAAGAAGGATGTTTTTGGAATCACTCAAAAATACCAAAAGATGATCAAAATATGTTCCTTTGAAGTCCTAAACCCTAACCTCTAGATCAAGAGAATGCTTTGAGGAAATTTGCCAAGTTTGAACAGGCTTTTTGTGCCAATATTCTTCCTTTGTGAATAGAAGTTGTTGAGGATAATTATGAGGACTCATAGCCACCAAGACCATTTCCATATCTTGAAATTTGAGAGAAATGTGCTCTTGTGACCAATAGGAACAAGACCTTGTCCAATCATGAAAACCTCTTCCCTTAACCCTTTGTACTTTTGAATCAATTTTGATAACTTTGAAATATGTTGAACCAAAATGAGCCTTGTGATGCCATTTCTTCCAAAATCACTCCAATAGTGAAGTTTTAATTTCTCAAGCTGTTGACTAGGGCATGGAAATAAACTCATGAACCCATGGAGCAACTTGCTAAACCTCATTGCCTTTACCTACATTATTAACAAGACAAACCAATATTGTATTTTATTAATTAGAGAGAAAATCAAAGCAAAATATCCATGATCACAAAAGAAAACAAGTCAAGGTGCTTGGTAACTCTTCAAAAGAGCAATGCCAAAGATAAGGAGAAGAACCAAAAACCCTAATGTGATCTTGTTGTGATTGAAACAATATGGTATGATGCAGGAATCTTAGGGGAAAAAATTGGGGTACAACAAGTGGGTTCAGACACGACTTTATCATCTGAACCTTATTGAAGAAAAACACTTGACAGCTTTGTGCCACGACCAGTTATACCAAAAACGGATGAAGAAAGCATTCGACAAGAAGGTTCTTCTTCATGTGTTCAAAGAAGGGGATTTAGTTCTCAACAAGATTCTGCTACCTCACCTTGATTCACGTGGAAAATGGACACCCAATTATGAAGGTCCATATATGGTAAAAACAACATTCACTGGTGGTGGCCTTATCCTCACAACAATGGACGGGGAAGAACTACCACATCCGACGAATTTAGACGCAATCAAAAAATACTATGTATAAAAAGGCTCGCTAAGTTCAAACCCTAAATGGGAAACTTAGGCAAAAAGGAGCATCCCGGTGGATTGAAAACCCTAAAGGGCGATCCGGGCAAAAATTAGGGACATACACAAAATTTTTTTGTCCCGGTGGATTGAAAACCTGAAAGGGCGGTCCTTGCAAAAGTTAAGGATCTTGCTCAGAAATAAAGAACAAAAAGACTATGACCTAAGAACCACGACTCCAACCACAAAGGAAGGGATTGGCCCAAATCATTTGACTAAGAAGCAAAGGAGATTGGAGCTATCAAAAGGATACTGGGGAAACATTAGTAACAATTATCATTTTCATTGTGATTTTATAGTTTTTTTTCTATAATTACCTCTTTTAAGGAATTTACTCTTGTACTCTCGCATATTTAGAGGCATATTTATTAATAAAATGTCTAGTTTTTCAAAATCTTTCAATTGTGTTTTTCCCTTTTCGGACTTGTTTGTAAAATACTACGATTATTTTTGTGAATACTGCGTTGAAATTATTTTGGGGATTTGACAAATAAAAGCATTTGATATAACCTCAAAAAACATTTTAGTTAGGAAAATATCAAAAGGAAATCTACGTCCATGTCCACGCCTACGATCACGCCTACATCCACATATATGTCTACATCCACGCCTACGTTTACAACTACGTCCATGCCTATGCATACGCATGCGATACCAATATCAAGATCTTGCTGACACCTTTCACCTTGTTCAAACCAATTCAAAGATGTTACGACAATGTAACATTAGGGAGTTGGTAACACAAAACAAATGGTTTAGAAGGAGAGAATATCGAAAAATATTTTTCATTACATTTTGGGGCATATACACACATTTGGTACATATTTAAACATTTGGGGCATACACAAAATACTTGATGCATATAAATTCTAGGTTCCATATTAATCTAGGACACTATGCACATACATCATACATGGAATTTTTCAAACACACTT
This sequence comes from Vicia faba, assembly GCA_948472305.1. Classification (NCBI taxonomy): domain Eukaryota; kingdom Viridiplantae; phylum Streptophyta; class Magnoliopsida; order Fabales; family Fabaceae; genus Vicia; species Vicia faba. Next base: position 1,452,724,495 of record OX451739.1, read on the forward strand.
TGGGTAAGATCAATATCTTGGGGCCCTTTATCATATTATAAAAGCAATCAATTACCTTGGTTGAGAATAGACACAACCAGTAAAACTCCAATCTCATCTTTGATCTAGTTATCTTAGATTTTATCACCAAAACACTTTTCAATCATCTATCTCCTAGGTTGTGCTAGGTGTGGGAATTACCAGGTTCATGTTATTCATTCCCTAGGTAATGGATACGCGAATCTATCTTCATGTCGTTTATCCTCTAGGTTATGGTAAACGCAAAAATTCTTAAAATATCTATCCCCTAGGTTGTGGATAGGTATGTGAATTTTCAGAGTTATACTATTCATACCCTATATTGTGATGAATAACCTAAGCATATCCATATTGTCTTTTATCCCCTAGGTCGTGATAAATGCACAGGTCCATCCTCATATTGTATATATTAGGTTGTAGTAAACATAACAAAATATTCATAATTCATTGCGTCAATCTCCATGCAGAAATGTGTTATCAAACTCTGTTTTGTTCGTCCCTTAGGTTGTGATGAATAGACAAAATCAGCATTATAAACTTACTATATTAGTCTCAAAGAATTAATAATTCAACTTTCAAACTGGTGTTATTTACCTCCAAGATTACGGTAAATACGTGAAGATCCATAATCTCTTTTAGATATTGACGAGTTATCCATGTTGTCGTATCTAAGTCAAATTAAAACTTCTGTTCAAAATGCTGGTAAGATGATACATCATCATCTACGCTTATTTTCCCTGCGCTCTTGGGAATGTTGTACAATGTATCCTTATAAACTTTCAGAAAAATTTTGGGGTCTTCCGTTATTTAATAAACCTCTGATTCGAATATGCAAGACCTGCATATTCTCGCACTATTTAATCGAAGAGTAACTAAATAGGGGCAGCTGTCATACCCCAAATTTGCCCTTTTAATTTTTAACTAAATTATTCTTTATTGCTATCTAAAGTTATCATTTTTCTCGATAAGGTTTATATTACTTAGGATAAAATCATTGGGGGTTTAAAACCGTAAAGGGGAAGTGGGTTTTTTAAAAAAAGGGGGTTTGCGGGCTTTCAAAATCAGAAAAGCCCGTGTGAAGTTAACGATCCACTCAGTATGTCTTAAACATTAAAGAAGGGGTGTATTTAGTTTTAGGCCCATTAAGAGTTTGTTTTCAAATAATAAGAGGGGTGTATTAGCAAATAGAGGTTTGATAATGTGAGAGGTGTATTCATCACATAGTGGGCTTAGCATTCACGAAAGCCAATTTTTGACCCTTTTGGGTTAAATAGAAGAAGGGGGCACATCTTTAAATCATTGGGCCAAGCTTCCCAAATAGCCAACTCCATTCTACCTCAATGTTGTTTTTGGGTTGTCATTAACACTTTTCACTATTTATTTTAAGGTATTACTAATTATTAATATTATTACTAATGTTATTATTTTATCATTATTATTATTATTATAATTATTATTATCATTAATTGTGTTTATCAAAATATTATTTTTGTGTTTTTGAATCATTGACTAAAAGTTAACCAAATCCCAAATTAGGGTTTTAACCCTGTTCGTTGATTGTACACTATACAATGTCCAAGCCCAGAAGGAACGATTATTGTATAGAATTAAGAGGAAAAACTCATTTTTGTGAATTAAAACGCATACATAACTAAAACAAATCTAACCAATTTCAATCATATCTTTACATAAAAGAATGTTAAAAGTTTATTTCAATACATAATCATCTATTTCTGAACATAATCAAATACGAATCAAATCCTTTCCTAATTACAATCATAATCAATCCCTAATTAACTAAAAGTGACCAATTATAAAGAAATTTCCTAATCTAACAATTCTAATAACCTATAAATAGTCCTAATTCTAAGAGGAAAAGAGAGGATAGAAAGGGAATTGGAGAGAAGAAGCAGAAGCATAATCCACAAGCCAATTGATTCATTGAGATCTGGGTTTCAATTTATGAAACCCTAGACCTGTACTTCAAACCGCACCTCTATCATGTTCTCTATTATCATCGTTCTTCACACCTGCAGTCAGAAAAGAGGAACAAGATTAGACAGAAGGAGAAAAGTTAGAAATGAGTGGAAACGACAAGATTCACTGCATTGGATGGTAAGCCTAATACTAAGCTTAGAATTTTAAAATTGTTGCTGTAATGCTTGCATAATTGTTATTCGTTGTTTTGTGTTGCTGTATTTTCGTAGGGTTTCTGGTTTTTAGGATTAAGGTTCTAGCTTAGGGTTAGGGTTCTTCATCTAGGGTTAGAGTTCATATGGGTTAGGGTTAGGGTTTATTAGATTTTAGGGTTTCTGAGTTTTGGTTGATTATGGTTCTTCACGAACCCTTAGGGTTCTAAGGTTTTTGGGGTGGTGGATGGTGGTTTCTGGGTTGGAGTATAATGGATCAGATGAAGATTTGAATAAAGGTGGTGGTGCCCAGATGCAGCCGCTGGTGGAAGCGATTTCCAGCCGGTTGCGCTCTGGGCAGGGTGATTTCCATTGCGGTGAATTTCTAGAGGGAGATTAGAGGCTCTCTCTCTCTCTCTCTTGAAATATAAAAGGGTTTGTTTGTTGTTATAAAGAGAGGAAGGGAAAAGGAAAAAATGGGCTTTCAGCCCAAGGTTTTGTTTATATAACACTCTCTGTTCCGATGTAACACTCATATCATGAACCCTCACTCCCAGACCCTTTGATTATCATCAGATGTTTCATAACCGCATGCCCATCGTAAGCACATGCATGCGACCATAAGTTGTCCAACAGACCTGGTAACCTATTTTGGGCCTATCCCATTACTAGGTGCACCCTCAAATTACGTCGTCAACAAAAAAAACATACCCCCTTTGCTATTTGGGCCCAGTTCAATATCTGAACTTGGGCCATTTCTAAACAAACCCCCAAATTTTCTTATTAACTTAAATATACACCTCTCATGCGTTTGGGCCTGAATCCAAGATCTGAATTCAGGGTCCTGCTTTTCATACCCCCTCAAAATTACTTCTAAACGTAAAATACACCCCCTGGCTCTTTTTAATTAAAATTAAATTTTTATATTTTATTAAATTTATAGTCAATATTTAATATTTTATACATATTCTAAAATTATATTTCTAAATTCAAATTTATTTTTTTATTGACTCGTTATTTTTGGAAGAAAATTGCATTAAAACTTTTCTGCATGCATTAAAAATATTTTTCTGAATAACATATACTTAAAAAATAGCTAACCAATATCAAACTAATTTTTTTCCTACTAACTTAAATAAATTAAAAATTATTTTTTAAAAGGACTATGGAGATAATTCTCATTAACTGCGAACTTCGTCTAACAACTTCGTGATTTACAAACCCAGACTTGGTTCAAGGATTAATAGGAGATATTTCTGTAATCCATAAAAAACACCAACCAACTACAAACTACGAATTGGGACTCCAATTCCTTGTAAGAACATACATAGGCATACGACTAAAATCATGGAGAGTTCCCCTGATTAAAATTAAAACCCTATTTCCTAAGCCGTAATTCTAAACCCTAGTATCCTTGTGAACAAGGTAGATGAGGGGTGCCTAACACCTTCCCTTCGTCTAAGTACGAGTCCAACAACTTAGAATCTCTGACTAAATTAAGATTATCCTTTATATTCCCTTCCTAAAGATAAAAATTAAGGGTGTTGACTCTCATTTTAAAATCGGTTACAATAACTTACAAATTTGCATTGCATCTAACTCGTCTTATGGAAGTCGCATGACTATAGATAATGGATTATAAGTGTCATCCAACCTCTAGTCAAGGAGATATCGATAGCCTTTTCCTCCCATGTCTCTACGTTGGGGATGTATAACCTTTCTTATTTTAATGTGCGGGTGAACTATTCTTTTTTTAAACTTGCCATCATGGACATCAGGTCTTCCCTGAAGTTCTGTTCTCTAAGCATATACCTTATCTTAATTTTTTTGGAAGCACTCGGACAAGCCATACACGATCTTCAAGTATTTGATGAGTTGCAGATCCTTTTCCTGGTATTAGTTGGAGACTTGCTTCACCACTAGCTCTACGTAGCTCTTCGCTTTTAGATTCGATGTGTGTACTTCCAGGACAAGGGACGTGTCGATGATGAGGACTTTGTATTCAACGTGGTTATTTCTATCATTAAATTAAAAATTTAAGTATTTCTCAATCAATAAGCCATTTGGTCCTTCCAGAACTATCCCAGCACATCCCCCTTAATATTGGAAGATTCGTTCATCAAAAGGATCCATGCAGGGGAAATCTCCTTGCTAATTGGCATGTTGAACTCTACTAGAAAATCTGACATGACCTGTAACTTGATGCTTCCCCAGGGAATATATAGAATGTTGTATCCAAAGTGCTTGACTATTTTTACCAGTATCTGAGGTCCTTGAAAATAAGGTATACATTTTCTTATGATAACCACTACCTCCAATGTGAGCCTTTTGTATCTTCTGATAATGAGCCTTGATTCCTCTAAACACTTTGTTCACTAAATAGATAAGTCATTCCACTTTGTTTCCTGAACAAGTATGGAGCTTAATATCTGGTCAGTAACAGATAAGTAGAGATATAACGGCGAACTTACTATTGGACATGTCATGATGGGCGGTGATGCTAGGAACAACTTCACCTTTGATAAAATGTTCTCGCATTTCTACATCCATTAGAACCTCTCCTTTTTCTTCAACGTGGTAAAGAAGTGGAAAACCTTGTCACTTGCACAAGAAATAAAATCAGAAAGGGAGGCTGAATGCACAGTTAGTTGGTGAACCTCCTTGATGTTAGAAGGAATCCTCATGTCTATGATGGATTTTAATTTGTTTTGGTTCACCTATTTTAATGAGCATGAAACCCAAGAACTTTCCTGCTTGTATGCAAAATGAGAAGTTGACTGAATTTAGGTGCATGTTGGTATTCCTAATTGATTAAAAGATATCTCCTAATTCTATTGCATGACTCTCCCCTTATAATGTCTTTATAATCATGTCATCAATGTAAACCTTCAATTTGTGTGTTATTTTCTTTGAGAAGATTACATCCATGAGCCTCTAAAAGGTGCATCAACATTCTTAATCCTAAATGGTAAGACATTGTAGTAGTAATTACTATGGTTGGACATAAACACCATTGAAATTCTGGCACAACAAGACAAATTTTGTATGCGATGTCATGACACTAGGATATAAAACACAATGTCAAGCGTAATGTTAAGAGATCGTATCAATAGACAAAATAATAAACAAGTTGAAGTAAACAATAGAAAATAAATAACACATATATTTTTTAACCTAGTTCGGTGCAACTTCACCTACATCTGGAGGCATCCAAGCCAGGAAGGAAATTCACTATAATAGTCTTAGTTTGATGTTCTAAACAACCTCTAGTTTTCCAAACTTCTCACCTATTCACTACCCGTGTAATTTCTATCTAAGACTCTCCTATATATGATACCCCTTTCACTTCCCCTTAATCATACAATAGCGATGACAACAATAACAACAAATAGAAGACACACTTCTAATGAAAACAAAATCAACTCTTGCTTAAAAGTTCATGAGTGATTCACAATTACAAATCAAAAATCAGTCTAACTCAAGCATTAAAATGATATAAGAGTGGCTCACAAATAACATAGAACAAACTAATTTCTAATTAAAGCTATTACACTTGCAGCTCTGCCTTTTTTTGGTTTTGAGTCCTACTTTAAATAGCCTGAGAACAAAATGATATTGATGATTAAATCAGATAAAACAATCAGTGGATCAAATTAAATATTTAGCAGAACATTCTGGAATAGAATCCAATGTTCCCTTAAATGTTTCAACATCTGCAACACAATATTGTTTCTTTAAATGTTTCGACATCTGCAGTACAATCTTTTGAACAAAATAAAATCATATGTTTTGCATATAATCACAAAATTAATATAATGTTTCCCTAAATGTTATGATATCCAATCTTTAGAAACAAATTAAATATGATCAAATCTTTGATGCCTTGAGAAGTACATGCTTAATTAACCATATATTGCACAAATCATATCTTCAGTGATCTTGGCTAAAAACAAATCCTCACAAAAGTAAAACAAATCTTGAGCTACAATGTTGTACCAACATGTCAAGACATCTTGTCCAACATATTGCTGAATTACTTGTTTTAACAAAATGCAACCAACATAACAAAACCTAACAATCTCCCCTATTGGCAAATTTTGGCTAAAACAACCTTTGCATAAATTGACTTGCAAATTGTTAATAGGGAATTTCGACTATGAAAATGTTGAGCTAAAATGATACATCCTGGAAAAAATTTAGTTCGATAGGAAGCATGAAGGAGATCTTATGAATATTTCAATGAATAAAAGATAGTAAGAACTTCATTTTTCATAGTATTAGCGAAAGGTCCGTTTGTGAAACATTAGAACTTAATTTATTTGAACTGTTATCAACATAAATACTTCAACCATCACGTCTATACTTTTTGGTGCTTCGAAGACAAAAGGGTTTTCCAATTTGAAAGTTTGATCTTATCTGAAGAGACGCGTGGAGTCCTCAAGAGATTCGAAGAACATGCAACAATAAACGTGGCGTCATTTTACAAGGAGACCTTTAAGGTCGAATTAGTATAAATTAGAATATTAGCGTTAGGGTTCAGTGTGTTCACATATTTGTACAGATTACTTTAAATTACTCAAAGTACCAATGTTCGAGAAACGAGTTGTGAGAATGTACACATGATGCACAAATTTTATGTTTATTATCATTCATTTTCAATTGAAATTTTATATATTCATTTCAAGTTTAAATTGAAAGTCTTTTATATACCAGTCCTTTATTTAAAATATTATATTACAACCTTCGAAGTAACAAACAAAATCAATATTATTTAAAAAATCATGAATGCAGTAGAAAGTATTTGTTGTTTTCAAGAACAAAAGTTTGAATAAGAACACATGTCCTTAGGATCAATCTGGTCGATCCTGCAAGTCACCAATCTTTTCTTTAGCTTGGAAGACCAGCGGTTGTTTATCAAATTTCAAGGTAAAAAAATTGGCACACCGGGTGGGACTTGTGTTCAATAAACAAATATTTTTGTTCTAGTAAAAGTTTTTTAATATCTTCATCATCTTTTTGTATTTTTTTGCGTTGTATGAGACTTAGAAGTGGTAAATTAGCCACAAACAACAAGTAAATACCTAAGAGAAAGTACGTTAGGAAAGCCAGATAGGTAATCGAAATCCTTCTAACAATGATGAGGTACCATCCCCAGCCACTTCGGCTGGTGAAACTACGGTGTTGTACCCCAAAATTTGCCCTCCCATATTTCTCAAAACATTTCAAAAAAAATTCACAAGTCCAACCCGGCGCGTCATATTCAGGTGTTCTTTCACCAAGATATCTCTGATAACGTATTTTCAAATTCAGGTTCGGCTCAAGAGTCAATTCTTTAAAGAAGGTATCCGAATGTGCGAGTTTTCTTGAAGAAATATGGTGAAAAAGTGTGCTGAAAGTACAGTTTTTACGCGCTAAAAAAATCATAACTTGAAGATCGTGACTCGTTTTGAATCCGTTCCGGTGGCCAAAATTCCGTCTTGACATTATCTACGTTTTCATCTCTCACGGCTGGAAGCCAATTTCGATCAGAAGGTCTTCAAAAATGTGGATTTATCAAGTATTTTCATACAGAAAATTTGTGACAGAAGTTTATTTACGTCATGTTCAGAAAATCATAACTTGGTCGATTTTCATCGTATCGAGCTGGTTCCGGCGCCAAAATTTCATAAATTGAGTTGGCTACATTTTCACAGAAGGTATTGAGTTCAAACGGTATTCAAAAGGCCTTCGTTTTTTGCTCAGAGTGCGTGACACGCTGAAAATCCTGAATGCTGAATATTATTTCATCTGGGCCGAAACTTCGAAAATTCATAACTCGGTCAATTTTTATCCGATTGGGCTCATATTTTTACACAAGGTCCCTGACTCATAGATCTACAACTTTGTTTCAAAAGTCGAGACCGGATTATGCTCCGATCAATACCAGTTTTTTATTGAAGAACGTGTCAGAGTCGACGCTGGAGCCCAAAATAAGTTTGTCTGAGCTGAAACTTCAAAAATTCATAACTAATTCACCGTTTATCCGATTGAGCCGATTTTCGGACAGGAGTTATTTATCGATGTCGGATACATTTTATTTTCACATTTCAACTTCAAAAATTGCACTTAAGTTCCTGCGATTTAGCCTGGAAAGTGACGAACTCAAGTGAACATTGGAGGCCCAATTGCACATTCAAAGCCCATTTTCTTTACCCTAATTTCCATTATATAATCACCTTCTTTTCACACAAACCAGAGAGGAGGAAAAGAGAAAAAAAACTGGCCACAACACTGTCAGAATATCAAATTCTTTCAAGAACCCTAAAACCTTGAAATCCTTATTACAAATCCCTCTCTCACTACAAACAAGCCATCTCAGTTATAAATCAACATCTCACTACTTCTTTAGTAAGGGTAAGGCTGGCTTGATCTCCATGATCAAAAGGGCATAAAAGCATTCATGTCACTACTTTTCCAGTAAGGGTAACATTGATTTGATCTCCATGATCAAAAGGGTATAATCATTCATACATGCCATATTGTGCCTAAACATTAAATTTCTTCATATATTGGCTTTATTTGCATTTTATGATTTTATTTAATGTGTTCATGAGATTCAACACTGCATATTTAGACAGGATCCCATGCAGGTTCATTAAGGAACGTTGAGGCCAAAAGCCAAATGGCCAAAAGCCAAAAGCCAAAAGCCAAATGGCCAAAAGAACAACTTATGCATGATGAGGCCAGAACACAAATGACCAACAGCCATAACACAAATGACCATGAAACCCAATCCAATGGCCAAAGAATGCAGACCATGGTACTCAAGAGTCAATGAACACGCACGTGATGCCAGAAAGTCAAACAAGGCTTTTTGTCTAATGGGCCAGAATACTTCAAAAAAACCTCCCCTTGGGCCTGAAACCCCACTTGGTTTGCATCCTTTTTAATTTTATTTTCTTTTCTTTTCTAATTCTTTTTTTAATTGTTTTAATTGTTTTTTTTTACCATAAAATAATTTTCTATAACAAAAACAGAAAAAATCAAAAATACAAATATCTTTAATTATTATTAATTTCATCACTAACCTATTTTTTGTAAATAAACTCTAACAATTAACTTAGTTTAATTTAGGTTTTTAAATTTTAATCTTTTTCTTAATAAGTAAAAAGTATCTAGAATTAGGTTTTTTTGACATTTTCATCTTTTTCTTAAATAAATTATTAATCACCATTATTTATCATTATTATTAATTATCATTAATTTTGTAAATAAACATGTAAATAAATTAATTAACTAGTAAATTAGGTTAACTTTAATATTTTCATTAATAATTAAAATAATCTAGATTTAGGGTTTCCTTTTAATTCTTGTTCTTTATTTTTCATAAATACAAAAAAACACTAAAACACTTTCTTTTCTTTAATTAAATAATTAATTGGACTTTAATTTAATTTAATTTCATGCAAAGGGTCAAAACCCTCGGACGTCCTAATTTTAATTCTTTTCACGCATTATTTCTTTCGATCATTATGTAACTGTTTCTCAGATGTAATAGAAATTAGGTGTATCTTTCCGTCTTTACTTTCCGCATCTTTATCAAAAACGGGTCTTTGTAATTTGGCGATGTATAGACCCGCGCCTTGTAATAGCGTAGGATTTTACTTTCCGTCATTTAAATTTCCGCACTTTTAAATTCTAAACTTGGCATGAAAGAATGTATGGCCTAAAATAAAAACAAGCGTAGATCACCATGATACATGTACAAGATAAAACATAACTGAAAATAACACACAAATTCACACACCACTCTTAGGGTACGCCTCACTGTTGCCTTACCTTCGAAACGTGGTCGTCGAGTATAAGACGTTTTAGTAAGTCCTTATGTCCGTTGATCCATATGCCTCAAAACAAGTTGCCTCGGAAAAGTTGCCTCGAATTTAAAAAGGATCAATGGCATAAGGGTAGCTTCTAAGGCGTCCTACTGTTGCTCTGGTGACCACATTGTCCCTAAACTCGAATTAACCCGAACACCTCCAACGGTGGTGCTACCTATCTCTCAATGGTGGGATGGCACTACCTTAAGGACATTTACATAGCCTAATTCCTTAGGGTAGGTAGATGACTCATAGATACTTGCTCTATTCAAAAACAAATCAAACTCTTTTCACACCGACACTTTTCAAAAAGCTTTCAAACAATTTTTCAAACACTCTTGAGGACTGATACAAGAGTCGATCTGAAATCTTTAAAACGAAACTTTTTCAAACTCACTCACAATTGAAAAGCAAAACATTTTGAAAACACAATGAGCAAGTATCTAAGAGCCCATGGATAACCATGGATAGAAAGGGTGCTAACACCTTCCCTTTCTATAAATCTACCTCCCGAACCGAGAAACTATCTCATAAGGAATTTTGCTGTGCTTTTGTCCTGTCCATGTTGGAGAAAATAAAAGACGGTGGCGACTCTTGCTTCCACGACATTTCGTGAAACCAGCGTTAAACAGTCAGTTCCAGATCCACCGATCACAGAACTGGCGACTCTGCTGGGGAACTTTTAAAGTGAGGTGTACCTTAGGACTAAGATCACTTGTGTTTTCAATTGTTGTGCTTGTTTGCTTTATTATTGTGGGACTGTCTCGGGAGTTCTATAGATCCTAACCCATATCTGGGGGATACCTTCTTAGAAAGTAGCAACAAGGCTGTGAGGGAACTGTGTGGGGTATACCGACATGGTTGAAGCAGTCTGTTACGTTGATGTGGCACTTTGGTGTGTACCGGTAACCCTTGAGTTCAGTCAAGGAGAGTACGGCGCCGCCGCGTGGTGTCGTGAAGCATCAACTGACCTAGGAACCTTAATTGAACCATCTTGGCCTCTTTAGGGTAGTGAGATAACTGACTTTGGTGCAGTCCGAGGTTGGTTGATACTCGATACTACACTCAATTGAGGGTTGTTTTCTTGGAATGTTTCGGTCGCCAGTTCAGTGGCTAAATCGAAACGATGAACAATGAAAGCAATCCAATGATATTGGGACCCTTAGAACCCGGTTACTTCCGATAGGACAGGTTTTGAGCCCACCAACTTCAAGAGGGTAGTACCCTAAACTTCATGTTGGCCTAAACTCTAAGGGCTGTCTTGTGTGACTTGTGTGCTTTCAAACTTGACTATTTGCATGCTTGTTATCTGACACTTGAGTTTCTTGCAGGTTTTGTTTACAGTCCTTAATTGGGACTCATACCAGGGTTTACCTACATTACCCCATGCATAGCATAACATCATACCATTGCATGCATCCTGCATAAAGACTAACCCGTTTCAAGGATCTCAAGGGCTTGTGATACAGGTCATGATGAACAAAATGTCTAGTAGGGGGCAAAGGGGATTTATTTTCCTCTAGCCGAGGTTGTCAGGGGCTATGACCCACTAGATATGGTGAGCCTTTGACCCTTGAATAAGGACTCTCAATAACATGCAGTCCCTTCAATCAAGCTATCTGATCCCAACTCTAACGATTTTCTTGTTTACCCCGCGAGATCCTTGAAAACATTGCATGCATACATACATATCATTGCATTACAGGTACCCCTTTTTTCAGGTTTCTTACCTTCTTCGCTGTTTATTTCAGCCGATCGTCATGAATCCTGAATCGTCTACCGAGCAATCCATCAAGGCCCTCCAGGCTCAGAACGCCCAGTTCCAAGAGTTGATCATGAGTCTAGCCCAGGGGCAACAAGATCTGAAGACCCTTCTTTTGAAAAAGAAGAAGAAGAGGTCGGTGATGTTCAACCCTAGACGCAAATCTGGGAATGGATCACAAAATGAAGTTGAGCAGACTACCCCATCTGTGGGGAAAGGCAGTCCCCAAGAAAGGGAGGTTCCTAGTCCAGTGGTCTCCGACAACGAGACCGATTACAATGATGAGCAGTACCCTCCAGCTGAGGACAGGTATAAACAGTTGGAAGACCGGCTAAGTGCTATGGAGATACAAAAAGTGCCCGGCCTGGACTTCGAAGATCTAGGTATGTCTTCTGGGGTAGTGATCCCGCACAAATTCAAGGCACCTGCCTTTGCAAAGTACGACGGGGCATCCTGTCCTAAGCTGCATCTCAGGTCATACAGGAGGAGGATCCAGCCCTACACGGCTGACAAGAACTTATGGATCCATTTCTTCCAGGAGAGTCTTTCAGGGACTCAGCTCGAATGGTTCTATCAACTGAATGGAGCCAACATCCGTACCTGGGAAGACTTAGCCACTACATTTTACAAGCAATACCAGTATAATGCCGACCTGGCTCCCACGCGTACTCAGCTTCAAGGGATGCCTATGGGTGCAGGTGAAGGTTTCAAAGAATATGCTCAAAAATGGAGGGACCTTGCTGGAAGGGTACAACCACCTCTGACTGACCACGAGCTCGTCGACATGTTCTTGGGGACCCTGTCTGGTCCATTCTTCAACCACCTGATTGGGAATTCTGCTGCTGGGTTTACAGATTTGGTCTTGACCGGGGAAAGAATAGAAGCTGTCATCAAGTCAGGGAAAATACAGAATGGTGACTCCTCGAACACTGAGAAGAAACCATCCAAGAGAGAATCTAGTGCTGTCTATGGCTCAAGAGGGCAGAATAGGTCCGAACACCGCCAAGATGTCAACGCGATGGTTATTGCAAAACCGGTCGGCGCTCCTCAGCGTCACAATCAGCAAAGGGAAGAGAGACCCAAAAGGCAATTCACTCCCCTCGGCATGACCTTGTCACAGATATTGCCACAGTTGCTGGAAACCAAGTTGGTAACTCTCATGGACCCTCCAAAGAATCCCAATAGGACGCCTTCAAGGTATAACCCCAACGTTCACTGCACTTATCATTCTGACAGTCCGGGGCATGCTACAGATGATTGTTGGACTTTGAGAAACAAGGTTCAGGATTTGATCGACGCGAAGGAAGTCCAGTTCGACTCTCTAGAGACTCCGAATGTGACCACTGCTCCCTTGTCAAAACATGGCTAGGATTGGAAACTTTTGTTCATTTGAATGTTCAGATTGTAATTTTCTTTGATTGTTCAAACATTTTATTTCATGTCAAACTTGGTTATTTCATTAATGCATTACACATGTCTATTTTGAAATAATTATTTCGTATTCACTATATGCAAACTGTTTTCATATTTTTGTGATGATCAACTATTGATTGAAAATTCTAAGCCTCTTGAGGGAGGATGACGAAAATGATACCACGATCTTTACAGTATGCTTTTGAACAGACCCCGCTGATGAAGTACAGGCATTGTTTCAAATCCCTAAACACTGGAGTTATAAGGAAGACAATCCCTCGTCAACCCCTCTGAGCCAAAGAAGTATGAGTTTTTTCTTTTCGAAAATTAAAACCCTTAATCATAACCTGGGGCAGGGTAGTTCTCTCAGCTGATCCAGGTGCACAACGAATTGCATCAAAAGAAGTCCTTCTGAAACAAAAGACAGTGATGGTTCCAAATAACCATAAAAACAGGCAGTCATTACCAAAATCAAAAAGCCCATTAAGTCAAAACCTATGAAGGAGACTTACAAAACTGGGGCATCCCGCTGACTGTAATCACAAAAGAAACAGTTCAGGCAAAAAACAGGGATAACGAAATCAAAAAAAAGGAAAGAGGTCACACAAACCCTCAATAACAAAAAGGAATGACTACCTATTCAAAATAAACTATCAACATCCGAACCATCACGGGAATATCAGGACAAAAACTCAAATAAGGTCTAACGCACGATCAACTGAGTTTAAGATTGAAGAACATCACGAAGAGCGGGTGGGTACAAATAATTTGAGCCTTTATCCTTTGTTTCTTAAACCATGAACCAGGCCACATTATAACCCTTAAAAGTCCTAGCTGAAGCATGGGTTAGTTCGAAAGCATACTGTTACGAAAGGTATCCTGACTCCTTAAGGCCTACGGTAAATACGAAGTTGACATCACGTTTTACAAACATTCACTTGTTTTATGAAAAAGAATGCATTTTCAAAATCTTCAAGACAGACATAAGCTTTGCATTTTAGATATAACATTGTTTGCATATGACTATTTGTTTGAACAGCAGGGAAATTCGCACGATGAATACCTAGTGAACAAAAGCACTTCCAATCAAGGGGCAGACGTGACTATTGTCCATCATCTGGGGCAATTAAGTCAAGATTCGGAGAATCTCTCAAAAGGCCAAACAGCCAGGGGCAAACCTCCATTTGGATCACTTGGGGCATTGGACGATCAAACGAAGATCTTATGGTATGGCGACACAATGCTATAACAGGGGCACCTCCCTACATCCTGAGAGCGTGGACATAGTCGAAAAAATACTGCGCATAATCAAAGACCCGCTAGGTTGACACACCTAGGCAAAAATAAGGGCTTCCCGGCGAACCAAAAGGGTTCGGGCAAAATAAGGGATGAAATGAAAAAAATCTGTGCACCCGGCAAGTCGAAAACCTGAAAAGGCAGCTTGGGCAAAAATGGGTATCCCGGTGGACTGAAAACCCGAAAGGGCAGTCCAGGCAAAAGTTAGGGATCAAAGCGTACGACTATGTCCCGGTATCTCGTCACTTGCCTACCAGAAGAAGACTTGTTAATCGGCAGTCATCAAGCACCTTCACAGGTACCTTCTTCTCCAACAGAAACTGGGGCAATAATGAGTTGTCTAAATGATCCGGTTGCCCTGTCCACCGAAGTGCCAAGGTAAGTTCAGCTGAAGAATGCGACCAAGATACCTTCACTCCTTACAGAGCGAATGCGTCTTCCCGGTTTTATTCAAAGGTTATTTCTCCACCAGAGCTTATAACTGGGTTATCCTCAGCTAAAAGCCACGGAAAGATCGTCCTCGGCAAAGTTCTTCTTATTCCCCAGCGGAGTTCATCAAAACTTCCAACAGAGCACAACAACGGTATCCCCAGTGGAGTTATCCTCATCAACCTCAACAAAGTACTTCTCTTTCCCCACAAAGTTCACTCCCCGCAGAGTATTCTATTCGCCAAGTTTAGTCCCCAACGGAGTTATCTTCTCCGACCGGTATTCTTGCAATCATCATCCCCAACGGAAACGAAGAATCTCACTCTTCAACATCAACCCAGGATTTGACTTCCCGGCATCCGTCAAGGATCTATTTTCCTAGACAAAGATACATTCATAAACATCACATTGTTATACATCATGATACATGCATATACGCATCATATCATACAATCTCATGTGTTGAAAAATATTATTTCTTGATCCATATCATGCATTACATATGACTGACCTTTACCTTTCAGGAAGGATACAGTTAAAAGATCAGCTATGTAGACGAATACAGTCAAAAGAGACCAACCCAGTCAAAGAATACAAATCCAGTTAAATCAATGCCTAAAGATTTCTCTGATACAACTCGTCGTTATAGACACTCGTCGTTATAGACACTCGTCGTTATAGACACTCGTTGTTATAGACACTCGTCATTATAGACACTCGTCGTTATAGACACTCGTCGTTATAGACACTCATTGTTATAGACACTCGTCGTTATAGACACTCGTCGTTATAGACACTCGTCGTTATAGACACTCGTCGCTGTAGACACTCGTCGTTATAGACACTCGTCGTTGTAGACACTCGTCGTTATAGACACTCGTCGTTATAGACACTCGTCGCTATAGACACTCGTCGTTATAAACACTCGTCGTTATAGACACTCGTCGTTATAGACACTCGTCGTTATAGACACTCGTCGTTATAGACACTCGTCGTTATAGACACTCGTAGTTATAGACACTCGTCGTTATAGACACTTGTTGTTATAGACACTCGTCATCATAGACACTCGTCGTTATAGACACTCGTCGTTATAGACACTCGTCGTCATAGACACTCGTCGTTATAGACACTCGTCGTGATATACACCCGTCGTTTAAGACCACCCGTCCATGGAAATAACCTGTCAGTAGAGACAACTCACCAACCTTTCTGAATTCCAGACTCGGTTCCTGTATCTTGCCAGGGCACGTCTGAAGAGTTCAAAGATCCGATTCCTGTATCTCGCCAGGGTGTATCTGTTGATGACTAACATTACCAGACTCGATTGCTGTATCTTGCCAGGACACGTCTGAAGAGTTCGAAGATCCGATTCCTGTATCTTGCCAGGGTGTATCTGTTGACGACTAATAGTACCAGACTCGATTCCTGTATCTCACCAGGGCACGTCTGAAGAGTTCGAAGATCCGATTCCTGTATCTTGCCAGGGTGTATCTGTTGACGACTAACATTACTAGACTCGATTCATGTATCTTGCCAGGGCACGTCTGAAGAGTTCGAAGATCCGATTCCTGTATCTCGCCAGTGTGTATCTGTTGAGGACTAAAATTACCAGACTCGATTCTTGTATCTTGCCAGGGCACGTCTAAAGAGTTCGAAGATCCGATTCCTGTATCTCGCCAGGGTGTATCTGTTGACGACTAACATTACCATATTCGATTCCTGTATCCGGCCAGGGCACGTCTGAAGAGTTCGAAGATCCGATTCCTGTATCTTGCCAGGGTGTATCTGTTGACAACTATATTCTCCGGACTCGATTCCTGTATCTTGCCAGGGCACGTCTGAAGAGTTTAAAGATTCGATTCCTGTATCCAGCCAGGGCACATCTACACAAAGAGTTTGAAGATCAACTCCTGTAAGAGGCCAGGTAATTATTTTCTTTTCTCAGGTACGTAAGTTCTCGCTAAGGAATCTCTTACGCGATCGACACCTAGATGGAATCTATAAGCCCATCCACATACCAACAGTCTCCAAATGGCATATATAAGCCCATTCCCGACAAGGCTCTATCACAACTCCAAATGACATCTATAAGCCCATCCTCCTATCCGTCATCTCTCCAAATGGCATCTGTAAACCCATTCCCGCCATCACGTTGCTGATACTCTACTATGCGAGTGCAAATTTCTGGGCACTCTAGTGTTCAATCATCTTCCACCTTTGGATCACGAAAGGCACGCAAGCCAATCTACATCCTCAGGTTTAAGAAGATTGAACAGGGGCAACTGTTGTACCACAAAATTTGCCCTCCCATATTTCTCAAAACATTTCAAAAAAAATTCACAAGTCCAACCCGGCGCGTCATATTCAGGTGTTCTTTCACCAAGATATCTCTGATAACGTATTCTCAAATTCAGGTTCGGCTCAAGAGTCAATTCTTTAAAGAAGGTATCCGAATGTGCGAGTTTTCTTGAAGAAATATGGTGAAAAAGTGTGCTGAAAGTGTAGTTTTTACGCGCTAAAAAATTCATAACTTGAAGATCGTGACTCGTTTTGAACCCGTTCCGGTGGCCAAAATTCCGTCTTGACATTATCTACGTTTTCATCTCTCACGGCTGGAAGCCAATTTCGATCAGAAGGTCTTCAAAAATGTGGATTTATCAAGTATTTTCATACAGAAAATTTGTGACAGAAGTTTATTTGCGTCATGTTCAGAAAATCATAACTTGGTCGATTTTCATCGTATCGAGCTGGTTCCGGCGCCAAAATTTCACAAATTGAGTTGGCTACATTTTTACAGAAGGTATTGAGTTCAAACGGTATTCAAAAGGCCTTCGTTATTTGCTCAGAGTGCGTAACACGCTGAAAATCCTGAATGCTGAATAATATTTCATCTGGGCCGAAACTTCGAAAATTCATAACTCGGTCAATTTTTATCGGATTGGGCTCATATTTTTACACAAGGTCCCTGACTCATAGATCTACAACTTTGCTTCAAAAGTCGAGACCGGATTATGCTCCGATCAATACCAGTTTTTTATTGAAGAACGTGTCAGAGTCGACGTTGGAGCCCAAAATAAGTTTGTCCGAGCTGAAACTTCAAAAATTCATAACTAATTCACCGTTTATCCGATTGAGCTGATTTTCGGACAGGAGTTAGTTATCGATGTCGGCTACATTTTGTTTTCATATTTCAACTTCAAAAATTGCACTTAAGTTCCTGCGATTTAGCCTGGAAAGTGACGAACTCAAGTGAACATTGGAGGCCCAATTACACATTCAAAGCCAATTTTCTTTACCCTAATTTCCATTATATAATCACCTTCTTTTCACACAAACCAGAGAGGAGGAAAAGAGAAAAAAAACTGGCCACAACACTGTCAGAATATCAAATTCTTTCAAGAACCCTAAAATCTTGAAATCCTTATTACAAATCACTCTCTCACTACAAACAAGTCATCTCAGTTATAAATCAACATCTCACTACTTCTTCAGTAAGGGTAAGGCTGGCTTGATCTCCATGATCAAAAGGGCATAAAAGCATTCATGTCACTACTTTTCCAGTAAGGGTAAGATTGATTTGATCTCCATGATCAAAAGGGTATAATCATTCATACATGCCATATTGTGCCTAAACATTAAATTTCTTCATATATTGGCTTTATTTGCATTTTATGATTTTATTTAATGTGTTCATGAGATTCAACACTGCAGATTTAGACAGGATCCCATGCAAGTTCATTAAGGAACGTTGAGGCCAAAATACAAATGGCCAAAAGCCAAAAGCCAAATGGCCAAAAGCCAAAAGCCAAATGGCCAAAAGCCAAAAGCCAAATGGCTAAAAGAAAAATTTATGCATGATGAGGCCAGAATACAAATGGCCAACAACCAGAACACAAATGGCCATGAAACCCAATCCAATGGCCAAAGAATGCAGATCACGGTACTCAAGAGTCAATGAACACGCACGTGATACCAGAAAGTCAAACAAGACTTTTTGTCTAATGGGCCAGAATACTTCAAAAAAACCTCCCCTTGGGCCTGAAACCCCCATTGGTTTGCATCCTTTTTAATTTTATTTTCTTTTCTTTTCTAATTCTTTTTTAATTGTTTTAATTGTTTTTTTTTTTACCATAAAATAATTTTCTATAACAAAAACAGAAAAATAAAAAATACAAATATCTTTAATTATTATTAATTTCATCACTAACCTATTTTTTGTAAATAAACTCTAACAATTAACTTAGTTTAATTTAGGTTTTTAAACTTTAATCTTTTTCTTAATAAGTAAAAAGTATCTAGAATTATGTGTTTTTGACATTTTCATCTTTTTCTTAAATAAATTGTTAATCATCATTATTTATCATTATTGTTAAT
The DNA here is from genome assembly GCA_948472305.1 of Vicia faba. Lineage (NCBI taxonomy): Eukaryota > Viridiplantae > Streptophyta > Magnoliopsida > Fabales > Fabaceae > Vicia > Vicia faba. Next base: position 1,452,743,775 of record OX451739.1, read on the forward strand.
TATCATTAATTTTGTAAATAAACATGTAAATAAATTAATTAACTAGTAAATTAGGTTAACTTTAATATTTTCATTAATAATTAAAATAATCTAGATTTAGGGTTTCCTTTTAATTCTTGTTCTTTATTTTTCATAAATACAAAAAAACACTAAAACACTTTCTTTTCTTTAATTAAATAATTAATTGGACTTTAATTTAATTTAATTTCATGCAAAGGGTCAAAACCCTCGGACGTCCCAATTTTAATTCTTTTCACGCATTATTTCTTTCGATTATTATGTAACTGTTTCTAAGATGTAATAGTAATTAGGTGTATCTTTCCGTCTTTACTTTCCGCATCTTTATCAAAAACGGGTCTTTGTAATTTGGCGATGTATAGACCCGCGCCTTGTAATAGCGTAGGATTTTACTTTCCGTCATTTAAATTTCCGCACTTTTAAATTCTAAACTTTGCATGAAAGAATGTATGGCCTAAAATAAAAACAAGCGTAGATCACCATGATACATATACAAGATAAAACATAACTGAAAATAACACACAAATTCACACACCACTCTTAGGGTACGCCTCACTGTTGCCTTACCTTCTGTGATCGGTGGATCTGGAACTGACTGTTTAACGCTGGTTCGCAAAATATCGCGGAAGCAAGAGTCGCCACCGTCTTTTATTTTCTCCAACATGGACAGGACAAAAGCACAGCAAAATTCCTTATGAGATAGTTTCTCGGTTCGGGAGGTAGATTTATAGAAAGGGAAGGTGTTAGCACCCTTTCTATCCATGGTTATCCATGGGCTCTTAGATACTTGCTCATTGTGTTTTCAAAAGTGTTTGCTTTTCAATTGTTAGTGAGTTTGAAAAAGTTTCGTTTAAAGATTTCAGATCGACTCTTGTATCAGTCCTCAAGAGTGTTTGAAAAATCATTTTGAAAGCTTTTGAAAGTGTCGGTGTGAAAAGAGTTTTTGATTTGTTTTTGTAGAGCAAGTATCTATGAGTCATCTACCTACCCTAAGGAATTAGGCTGTGTAAATGTCCTTAAAGTAGTGCCATCCCACTATTGAGAGATAGGTAGCACCACCGTTGGAGGTGTTCGGGTTAATTCGTTTGTAGGGACAATGTGGTCACCAGAGCAACAGTAGGACACCTTAGAAGCTACCCTTATGCCATTGATCCTTTTTAATTTGAGGCAACTTTTCTGAGGCAACTTGTTTTGAGGCATATGGATCAACGAACATAAGGACTTACTAAAATGTCCTATACTCGACAACCACGTTTCGAGGGCAAGGCAACAGTGAGGCGTACCCTAAGAGTGGTGTGTGAATCTGTGTGTTATTTCAGTTATATTTTATCTTGTACATGTATCATGGTGATCTACGCTTGTTTTTAATTAGTCATTCATTCTTTCATGCAAGTTAGCAGTTTAAAAGTGCGGAAATTTAAATGCGGAAAGATAAATCCTACGCTATTACAAGGCGCAGGTCTATACATCGCCAAATTAACAAAGACCCGTTTTAATAAAAATGCGGAAAGTAAATAAATTCCTAATTACTATTACAAGGCTTGAGCAATTACATAATATTTACAAGAAACATAAGAATAAATGCGCGAAAAGAATAGAAAATAAAGCGTTCGAGGGCGTTGGACCCTTTTGGAATTAAATGGAATTAAAAGTTAATTAATTATTTAATTAAAAGAAAAGAAATGTTTTTTTTAGGTTTTTGGTATTTAATGGAATAAGAAAATTAAAATTAAAATTAAAAGAAACCCTAATTCTAAGTTATTTTTAATCGTTAATGAAAAATGTTAAAGTTTAACCTAATTTACTAAATATTTAATGTACATGTTTATTTACAAAATTAATTAGTAATTAATAATAATAATAATGATGAGAAAATTATTTATTAAAAAAAAATGATGAAAAGTTAAAAAACTTAATTTCTACATATTTTAATTTGTTAAGAAAAAGATTTAAGTTTTAAAACCTAATTTAACTAAATTAATTATTTAACATTTATTTACAAAATAAATTAATAGAAATTAAATATAATTGAACATATTTTTAGTTTTTCTGTATTTTATGTTGTGAAAATTAATTTATGTGGATTAAATAAAACAAAAAAAGAATAATTGAAAAGAATAAAAGAAAAGAAAATTAAAAGAAGGAATACAAACAAGGAGGGGTGTCTGGCCCTTTTTGGAGGTTTTTGTAGAGTAATTTGGCCAATTAGACAAAAAACCTTGTTTGACTTTCTGACATCACGTGCGTGTTCATTGACTCCAGAGTACCGTGGTCTACATTCTTTGGCCATTAGATTGGGTTTCATGGCCATTTGTGTTCTGGCTGTTGGCCATTTGTGTTCTGGCCTCATCATGCATAAGTTGTTCTACTTTGGCCATTTGGCTTTTGGCTTTTGGCCATTTGTGTTTTGGCCTCATCATGCATAAGTTGTTCTTTTGGCCATTTGGCTTTTGGCTTTTGGCCATTTGTGTTTTGGTCTCAACGTTCCTTAATGAACCTGCATGGGATCCTGTCTAAAATTGCAGTATTGAATCTCATGAACACATTAAATAAAATCATAAAATGCAAATAAAGCCAATATATGAAGAAATTTAATGTTTAGGCACAATATGGCATGTATGAATGATTATACCCTTTTCATCATGGAGATCAAATCAATCTTACCCTTACTGGAAAAGTAGTGACATGAATGCTTTTATGCCCTTTTGATCATGGAGATCAAGCCAGCCTTACCCTTACTGAAGAAGTAGTGAGATGTTGGTTTGTAACTGAGATGGCTTGTTTGTAGTGAGAGAGGGATTTGTAATAAGGATTTCAAGGTTTTAGGGTTCTTGAAAGAATTTGATATTCTAACAGTGTTGTGGCAAAGTTTTTTTCTCTTTTTCTTCTCCTCCCCTTTTTCTCCCCCTCTGGTTTGTGTGAAAAGAAAGTGATTATATAATGGAAATTAGGGTAAAGAAAATGGGCTTTGAATGTGCAATTGGGCCTCCATGTTCACTTGAGTTCGTCACTTTCCAGGCTAAATCGCAGGGACTTAAGTACAATTTTTGAAGTCGAAATGTGAAAACAAAATGTAGCCTACATCGATAACTAACTCCTGTCCGAAAATCGGCTCAATCGGATAAACGGTGAATTAGTTATGAATTTTTGAAGTTTCAGCTCAGACAAACTTATTTTGGGCTCCAGTGTCGACTCTGACACGTTCTTCAATAAAAACTGGTATTGATCGGTGCATAATTTGGTCTCGACTTTTGAAGCAAAGTTGTAGATCTATGAGTCAGTGACCTTGTGTAAAAATATGAGCCCAATCCGATAAAAATTGACCGAGTTATGATTTTCTGAACATGACGCAAATAAACTTCTGTCACAAATTTTCTGTATGAAAATACTTGATAAATCCACATTTTTGAAGACCTTCTGATTGAAATTGGCTTCTAGCCGTGAGAGATGAAAACGTAGATAATGTCAAGACGGAATTTTGGCCACCGGAACGGGTTCAAAACGAGCCACGATCTTCAAGTTATGAATTTTTTAGCGCGTAAAAACTGCACTTTCAGCACACTTTTTCACCATATTTCTTCGAGAAAACTCACACATTCGGATACCTTCTTTAAAGAATTGACTCTTGATCCTAACCTGAATTTGAGAATACGTTATCAGAGATATCTTGGCGAAAGAATACCTGAATATGACGCGCCGGGTTGGACTTGTGAATTTTTCTTGAAATATTTTGAGAAATATGGGAGGGCAAATTTTGGGGTACAACAGTTGCCCCTGTTCAATATTCTTAAACCTGAGGATGTAGATTGGCTTGCGTGCCTTTCGTGATCCGAAGGTGGAAGATGATTGAACACTAAAGTGCCCAGAAATTTGCACTCGCATGGTGTAGTATCAGCAATGTGATGTAGGGGGAATGGGCTTATAGATGCCATTTGGAAGTGATGGATGGGGGGATGGGCTTATAGATGCCATCTGGAGCTGTGACGGAGCTTTGTCGGGAATGGGCTTATAGATGCCATTTGGAGACTGTTGGTATGTGGATGGGCTTATAGATGCCATCGAGAGGTTGTCGATCTAGTAAGAGATTCCTTAGCGAGAACTTGCGTACCTGAGAAAGAAAGATAATTACCTGGCCTGTTACAGGGGTTGATCTTCAAACTCTTCATGTAGATGTGCCCTGGCCGGATACAGGAATCGAATCTTTAAACTCTTCAGACGTGCCCTGGCAGGATACAGGAATCGAATCCGGAGAATGTAGTCGTCAACAGATACACCCTGGCAAGATACAGGAATCGGATCTTCGAACTCTTCAGACGTGCCCTGGCAAGATACAGGAATCGAGTCTGGAATTAGTCGTCAACAGATACACCCTGGCGAGATACAGGAATCGGATCTTCGAACTCTTCAGACGTGCCCTGGAAGGATACAGGAATCGAGTCTGGAATTAGTAAGGTTGGTGAGTTGTCTCTACTGACAGGTTATCCTCATGGACGAGTGGTCTTTAACAACGATGTCTATAACGACGAGTGTCTATAACGACGAGTGTCTATAACGACGAGTGTCTATAACGACGAGTGTCTATAACGACGAGTGTCTATAACGACAAGTGTCTATAACGACAAGTGTCTATAACGACGAGTGTCTATAACGACGAGTGTCTATAACGACGAGTGTCTATGACGACGAGTATCTATAACAACGAGTGTCTATGACGACGAGTGTCTATAACGACGAGTGTCTATAACGACGAGTGTCTATGACGACGAGTGTCTATAACGACGAGTGTCTATAACGACGAGTGTTTATGACGACGGGTGTCTATAACGACGAGTGTCTATGACGACAAGTGTCTATAAAGACGAGTGTCTATAACGACGAGTGTCTATGACGACGAGTGTCTATAACGACGAGTGTCTATAACGACGAGTGTCTTTGACGACGAGTGTCTATAACGACGAGTGTCTATAACGACGAGTGTCTATAACGACGAGTGTCTATAACAACGAGTGTCTATAACGACGAGTGTCTATGACGACGAGTGTCTATAACGACGAGTGTCTATAACGACGAGTGTCTATGACGACGGGTGTCTATAACGACGAGTGTCTATAACGACGGGTTGTATCAGAGAAATCTTTAGGCATTGATTTAACTGGATTTTTATTCTTTGACTGGGTTGGTCTCTTTTGACTGTATTCGTCTACATAGCTGATCATTTAACTGTATCTTTCCTGAAAGGTAAAGGTCAGTCATATGCAATGCATGATATGAATCAAGCAATAATATTTTTCAACACATGAGATTGTATGATATGATGCGTATATGCATGTATCATGATGTATAACAATGTGATGTTTATGAATGTATCTGCGTCTAGGAAAATAGATCCTTGACGGATGCCGGGAAGTCAAATCCTGGGCTGATGTTGAAGAGTGAGATTCTTCGTTTCCGTTGGGGATGATGATTGCAAGAATACCAGTAGGAGAAGATAACTCCGTTGGGGAATAAACTTGGCGAAGAGATTACTCTGCGGGGAATTACTCTGTGGGAAGAGATACTTCGCTGAGATTTGATGATAACTCCGCTGGGGATTTTGTTGTTGTGCTCTGTTGGAAATGAAGGTATCTTGGTCGCATTCTTCAGCTGAACTTACCTTGGCACTTCGGTGGACAGGGCAACCAGATCATTTAGACAACTCATTATTGCCCCAATTTCTGTTGGAGAAGAAGGTACCTGTAAAGGTGTTTGATGACTGCCAATTGACAAATCTTCTTCTGGTAGGCAAGTGACGAGATGACAGGACATAGTCGTACGCTTTGATCCCTAAATTTTGCCTGGACCGCCCTTTTGGGTTTTCAGTCCACCGGGATACCTATTTTTGCCCAAGCCGCCTTTTCAGGTTTTCGACTTGCCGGGTATACAGATTTTTTTCATTTCATCCCTCATTTTTGCCCGAACCCTTTTGGTTCACCGGGAAGCCCTTATTTTTGCCTAGGTGTGTCAACCTAGCGGGTCTTTGATTACGCGTAGTATTTTTTCCGACTATGTCCATGCTCTCAGGATGTAGGGAGGTGCCCCTGTTATTGTGTTGCCACGCTACCAGAAGATGTTTGGTCATGCAAGATTTGTTGCTGGGAATTCATGTCCAATTCCCCAAGTGGCTCAGGCGGAGGTTTGCCCCTGGTTGTTTGGCATCTTGAGAGATTCCTTGAATCTTGATTGGACTGCCCCAGATGATGGACAATGATCAGGCCATGCCCCTTGATTGGAGGTGCTTTTGTTCATTAGGCATTCTTCGTGCAGATTTCTATGCTGTTCAAACAAGAAGTCATATGCAAACAAAGTTATGTTAAAAATGCAAAACTTATATCTGTCTTGAAGTTTTTGAAAAATGCATTTTTCAGTAAAACCAACAAATTTTGTAAAATGTGATGTCAACTCAATATTTTATAGCAAGCCTTAAGGAGTCAGGATACCTTTGGTAACAGTATGCTTTCGAACGAACCCATGCTTCAGCTAGGACTTTTAAGGGTTGTAGCGTGGCCTGGTTCACGGTTTAAGAAACAAAGGATAAAGGCTCAAATTATTTGTACCCACCCGCTCTTCGTGATGTTCTTCAAACCTAAACTCAGCTGATCGTGCGTTAGACCTTGTTTGAGTCTTTGCTCTGAAATTCCAGTGATGGTTCGGATGTTGAACGTTTATTTGAATAGGCAGTCATTTTTGTTTGGTTTAGGGTTTGTAAGACCTCTTTCTTTTTCTTTCATTATCCCTGTTTTTTGCCTGAACTGTTTCTTTTTGGAATTACAGTCATCGGGATGCCCCAGTTTTGTAAGTCTCCTTCATAGGTTTTGACTTAATGGGTTTTTATTTTGAGAAGTAATGACTGCCTGTCTGTATGATTGTTCGGAACCATCATTGTCTTTTGTTTTGTAAGGACCTCTTTGGTGCCATTTGTTATGCACTTGGATCAACTGAGAGACTACCCTGCCCCAGGTTATGATTAAGGGTTTTAAATTTTGAAAAGAAAAACTCCTACTTCTTTGGCTCAGAGGGGTTGACGAGGGATTATCTTCCTTATAACTCCAGTGTTTAGGAATTGAAACAATGCATGTACCTCATCAGTGGGGTCTGTTCAAAAGCATACTATAAAGATCGTGGTATCGTTTTCGTCATCCTCCCTCAAGAGGCTTAGAATTTTCAATCAAGAGTTGATCATCACAAAAATATGAAAATAGTTTGCATATAGTGAATACGAAATAATTACTTCAAAACAGACATGTGTAATGCATTAATGAAATAACCAAGTTTGACATGAAATAAAATGTTTGAACAATCAAAGAAAATTGCAATCTGAACATTCAAATGAACAAAAGTTTCCAGTCCTAGCCATGTTTTGACAAGGGAGCAGTGGTCACATTCGGAGTCTCTGGAGAGTCGAACTGGACTTCCTTCGCATCGATCAGATCCTGAACCTTGTTTCTCAAAGTCCAACAATCGTCTGTAGCATGCCCCGGGCTGTCAGAATGATAAGCGCAGCGAACGTTGGGGTTATACCTTGAAGGCGTCCTGTTGGGATTCTTTGGAGGGTCCACGAGAGTTACCAACTTGGTTTCCAGCAACTGTGGCAATATCTGTGACAAGGTCATGCCGAGGGGAGTGAATTGCCTTTTGGGTCTCTCTTCCCTTTGCTGATTGTGACGCTGAGGAGCGCCGGTCGGTTTTGCAATAACCACCGCGTTGACATCTTGGCGGTGTTCGGACCTATTCTGCCCTTTTGAGCCATAGACAACACTAGATTCTCTCTTGGATGGTTTCTTCTCAGTGTTCGAGGAGTCACCATTCTGTATTTTCCCTGACTTGATGCCAGCTTCTATTCTTTCCTCGGTCAAGATCAGATCTGTAAACCCAGCAGCATAATTCCCAATCAGGTGGTTGAAGAATGGACCAGACAGGGTCCCCAAGAACATGTCGACGAGCTCGCGGTCAGTCAGAGGTGGTTGTACCCTTCCAGCAAGGTCCCTCCATTTTTGAGCATATTCTTTGAAACCTTCACCTGCACCCATAGACATTCCCTGAAGCTGAGTGCGCGTGGGAGCAAGGTCGACATTGTACTGGTACTGCTTGTAGAATGCAGTGGCCAAATCCTCCCAGCTGTGGATGTTAGCTCCATTCAGTTGATAGAACCAGTCGAGTTGGGTTCCAGACAGACTATCCTGAAAGAAGTGAATCCACAAATTCTTGTCAGCCGTGTAGGGCTGGATCCTCCTTGTGTAAGACCTGAGATGCAGCTTAGGACAGGATGCCCCGTCGTACTTTGCAAAGGCAGGTGCCTTGAATTTGTGCGGGATTACTACCCCAGAAGAAGACCTAGATCCTCGAAGTCCAGGCCGGGCACTTTTTGTATCTCCATGGCACTTAGCTGGTCTTCCAACTGTTTATACCTGTCCTTAGCTGGAGGGTACTGCTCATCATTGTAATCGGTCTCGTTGTCGGAGACCACTGGACTAGGAACCTCCCTTTCTTGGGGACTGTCTTTCCCAACAGATGGGGTAGTCTGCTCAACTTCATTTCGTGATCCATTCCCAGATTTGCGTCTAGGGTTGAACATCACCGCCCTCTTCTTCTTCTTTTTCGAAAGCAGGGTCTTCAGATCTTGTTGCCCCTGGGCCAAACTCATGATCAGCTCTTGGAACTGGGCGTTCTGAGCCTGGAGAGCCTAGATGGATTGCTCAGTAGATGTTTCCGGATTCATGATGAGACTGCTGAAATAAACAGCAAAGAAGGTAAGCAACCTGTAGAAAAAAGGGTACCTGTTATGCAATGATGTGTATGTATGCATGCGAGGTTTTCAAGGATCTCGCGGGGTAAACAAGAAAATTTGTTAAAATTAGAATCTGGTATCTTGATTGAAGTAACTTCGTGTTGTAGAGAGTCCTTCTTCAAGGGTCAAAGGCTCACCATATCCAGTGGGTCATAGCCCCTGACAACCTTGGCTAGAGGAAAATAAATCCCATTTGCCCCTTGCCAGACATGTTGGTTCATCATGACCTGCATCACAAGCCCTTGAGATCCTTGAAATGGGTTAGTCCTTATGCGGGATGCATGCAATGGTATGATGTTATGCTATGCATGGGGTAATGTAGGTAAACCCTGTTATGAGTCCCAATTAAGGACTATAAACAAAACCTACAAGAAACTCAAGTGTCAGATAACAAGCATGCAAGTAGTCAAGTATGAAAGCACACAAGTCACACCACAGCCCTTAGAGTTTAGGCCAGCATGGGGTCTGGGTATTACCCTCTTGAAGTTGGTGGGCTCAAACCTGTCCTATCAAAGTAACCGGGTTCTAAGGGTCCCAATATCATTGGATTGCTTTCATTGTTCATCGTTTCGATTTAGCCACTGAACTGGCGACATAAATATTCCAAGAAAGCAACCCTCAATTGAGTGTAGTATCGAGTATCAACCAACCTCGGACTGCACCAAAGTCAGTTATCTCACTACCCTAAAGAGGCCAAGATGGTTCAATTAAGGTTCCTAAGGTCAATTGATGCTTCACGACACCACACGGCGGCCCCGTACTCTCCTTGACTAAACTCAAGGGTTACCGGTACACACCAAAGTGCCACATCAACGTAGCAGACTGCTTCAACCATGTCGGTATACCCCGCACAGTTCCCTCACAGTCTTGTTGCTACTTTCTAAGAAGGTATCCCCCAGATCCGGGTTAGGATCTATAGAACTCCCAAGACAGTACCCACAATAATAAAGCAAACAATTCAGACAATTGAAAACACAAATGATCTTAGTCCTAAGGTACACCTCACTTTAAGTATCCCCAGCAGAGTCGCCAGTTCTGTGATCGGTGGATTTGGAACTGACTGTTTAACGCTGGTTCGCGAAATGTCGCGGAAGCAAGAGTCGTCACCGTCTTTTATTTTCTCCAACATGGACAGGACAAAAGCACAGCAAAATTCCTTATGAGATAGTTTCTCGGTTCGGGAGGTAGATTTATAGAAAGGGAAGGTGTTAGCACCCTTTCTATCCATGGTTATCCATGGGCTCTTAGATACTTGCTCATTATGTTTTCAAAAGTGTTTGCTTTTCAATTATGAGTGAGTTTGAAAAAGTTTCGTTTAAAGATTTCAGATCGACTCTTGTATCAGTCCTCAAGAGTGTTTGAAAAATCGTTTTGAAAGCTTTTGAAAGTGTCGGTGTGAAAAGAGTTTTTGATTTGTTTTTTTAGAGCAAGTATCTATGAGTCATCTACCTACCCTAAGGAATTAGGCTGTGTAAATGTCCTTAAAGTAGTGCCATCCCACCATTGAGAGATAGGTAGCACCACCATTGGAGGTGTTCGGGTCAATTTGTTTGTAGGGACAGTGTGGTCACCAGAGCAACAGTAGGACACCTTAGAAGCTACCCTTATGCCATTGATCCTTTTTAATTCGAGGCAACTTTTCCGAGGCAACTTGTTTTGAGGCATATGGATCAACGAACATAAGGACTTACTAAAACGTCCTATACTCGACGACCACGTTTTGAGGGCAAGGCAACAGTGAGGCGTACCCTAAGAGTGGTGTGTGAATCTGTGTGTTATTTCAGTTATGTTTTATCTTGTACATGTATCATGGTGATCTACGCTTGTTTTTAATTAGTCATTCATTCTTTCATGCAAGTTAGCAGTTTAAAAGTGCGGAAATTTAAATGCGGAAAGATAAATCCTACGCTATTACAAGGCGCGGGTCTATACATCGCCAAATTAACAAAGACCCGTTTTAATAAAAATGCGGAAAGTAAATAAATTCCTAATTACTATTACAAGGCTTGAGCAATTACATAATATTTACAAGAAACATAAGAATAAATGCGCGAAAAGAATAGAAAATAAAGCGTTCGAGGGCGTTGGACCCTTTTGGAATTAAATGGAATTAAAAGTTAATTAATTATTTAATTAAAAGAAAATAAATGTTTTTTTTTAGGTTTTTGGTATTTAATGGAATAAGAAAATTAAAATTAAAATTAAAAGAAACCCTAATTCTAAGTTATTTTTAATCGTTAATGAAAAATGTTAAAGTTTAACCTAATTTACTAAATATTTAATGTACATGTTTATTTACAAAATAAATTAGTAATTAATAATAATAATAATGATGAGAAAATTATTTATTAAAAAAAAATGATGAAAAGTTAAAAAACTTAATTTCTACATATTTTAATTTGTTAAGAAAAAGATTTAAGTTTTAAAACCTAATTTAACTAAATTAATTATTTAACATTTATTTACAAAATAAATTAATAGAAATTAAATATAATTGAACATATTTTTAGTTTTTCTGTATTTTATGTTGTGAAAATTAATTTATGTGGATTAAATAAAACAAAAAAAGAATAATTGAAAAGAATAAAAGAAAAGAAAATTAAAAGAAGGAATACAAACAAGGAGGGGTGTCTGGCCCTTTTTGGAGGTTTTTGTAGAGTAATTTGGCCAATTAGACAAAAAGCCTTGTTTGACTTTCTGGCATCACGTGCGTGTTCGTTGACTCCTGAGTACCGTGGTCTGCATTCTTTGGCCATTGGATTGGGTTTCATGGCCATTTGTGTTCTGGCCTCATCATGCATAAGTTGTTCTACTTTGGCCATTTGGCTTTTGCCTTTTGGCCATTTGTGTTTTGGCCTCATCATGCATAAGTTGTTCTTTTGGCCATTTGGCTTTTGGCTTTTGGTCATTTGTGTTTTGGCCTCAACGTTCCTTAATGAACCTGCATGGGATCATGTCTAAAATCTGCAGTATTGAATCTCATGAACACATTAAATAAAATCATAAAATGCAAATAAAGCCAATATATGAAGAAATTTAATGTTTAGGCACAATATGGCATGTATGAATGATTATACCCTTTTCATCATGGAGATCAATTCAATCTTACCCTTACTGGAAAAGTAGTGACATGAATGCTTTTATGCCCTTTTGATCATGGAGATCAAGCCAGCCTTACCCTTACTGAAGAAGTAATGAGATGTTGGTTTCTAACTGAGATGGCTTGTTTGTAGTGAGAGAGGGATTTGTAATAAGGATTTCAAGGTTTTAGGGTTCTTGAAAGAATTTGATATTCTAACAGTGTTGTGGCAAAGTTTTTTTCTCTTTTTCTTCTCCTCCCCTTTTTCTCCCCCTCTGGTTTGTGTGAAAAGAAAGTGATTATATAATGGAAATTAGGGTAAAGAAAATGGGCTTTGAATGTGCAATTGGGCCTCCATGTTCACTTGAGTTCGTCACTTTCCAGGCTAAATCGCAGGGACTTAAGTGCAATTTTTGAAGTCGAAATGTGAAAACAAAATGTAGCCTACATCGATAACTAACTCCTGTCCGAAAATCGGCTCAATCGGATAAACGGTGAATTAGTTATGAATTTTTGAAGTTTCAGCTCAGACAAACTTATTTTGGGCTCCAGTGTCGACTCTGACACGTTCTTCAATAAAAACTAGTATTGATCGGTGCATAATTTGGTCTCGACTTTTGAAGCAAATTTGTAGATGTATGAGTCAGTGACCTTGTGTAAAAATATGAGCCCAATCCGATAAAAATTGACCGAGTTATGATTTTCTGAACATGACGCAAATAAACTTCTATCACAAATTTTCTGTATGAAAATACTTGATAAATCCACATTTTTGAAGACCTTCTGATCGAAATTGGCTTCCAGCCGTGAGAGATGAAAACGTAGATAATGTCAAGACGGAATTTTGACCACCGGAACGGGTTCAAAACGAGTCACGATCTTCAAGTTATGAATTTTTTAGCGCGTAAAAACTGCACTTTCAGCACACTTTTTCACCATATTTCTTCGAGAAAACTCACACATTCGGATACCTTCTTTAAAGAATTGACTCTTGATCCTAACCTGAATTTGAGAATATGTTATCAGAGATATCTTGGCGAAAGAATACCTGAATATGACGCGCCGGGTTGGACTTGTGAATTTTTCTTGAAATATTTTGAGAAATATGGGAGGGCAAATTTTGGGGTACAACACCTTCGAAACGTGGTCGTCGAGTATAGGACGTTTTAGTAAGTCCTTATGTACGTTGATCCATATGCCTCAAAACAAGTTGCCTCGGAAAAGTTGCCTCGAATTTAAAAAGGATCAATGGCATAAGTGTAGCTTCTAAGGTGTCCTACTGTTGCTCTGGTGACCACACTGTCCCTAAACTCGAATTGACCCGAACACCTCCAACGGTGGTGCTACCTATCTTACAATGGTGGGATGGCACTACCTTAAGGACATTTACACAGCCTAATTCCTTAGGGTAGGTAGATGACTCATAGATACTTGCTCTATTCAAAAACAAATCAAACTCTTTTCACACTGACACTTTTCAAAAAGCTTTCAAACAATTTTTCAAACACTCTTGAGGACTGATACAAGAGTCGATCTGAAATCTTTAAAATGAAACTTTTTCAAACTCACTCACAATTGAAAAGCAAAACATTTTGAAAACACAATGAGCAAGTATCTAAGAGCCCATGTATAACCATGGATAGAAAGGGTGCTAACACCTTCCCTTTCTATAAATCTACCTCCCGAACCGAGAAACTATCTCATAAGGAATTTTGTTGTGCTTTTGTCCTGTCCATGTTGGAGAAAATAAAAGACGGTGGCGACTCTTGCTTCCGCGACATTTCGCAAAACCAGCGTTAAACAATCAGTTCCAGATCCATCGATCACATACGGTTTCTGCGTCTTTTTCAGAAGCTATATCGTCTTCTACAAGCTCGACAACAATGCAGTCAAACGCTTATACTGGCCCTATTTTGACCTATGTTGGACCACAGGGTTCACAAGGGAGCCCCCTCTAGGGGGAAATACTTTCCATAGGCCTCAGGGGCTGCCTGGTTTTTCCATGCCTCAAAATGGTTGTGAGTGGCCTTATGGCATGCCATCTTTGTTTGTGATGGGTTTACACAATTCAACTTCAACATACTCAAATCCTGCGATGAACATTACTTCACCATTACAAGGTTTTGGATCTTTTGTTAATAACAGGGGTCGAAATGTCCAACCACGGGTAGAAGAAGTTTCATCCCAAATGCCAAATTTAACAAATCACTCTGCAACGGTGATTAGACAAAAATGGACAAAAGTAACCATGAAATGGTCCAAAGGCTTACACAAACAATGGGAATAATCTTTAACATTTTGATTCAAAACACCACTCAAGCGAACCAACAAATGGTTTCACAAATGAAGCGAATCAGTGAATTCTTTGGTGTGGCTCAATCCCCACCACATTCTCAGAGGGGATGGGTTAGGGAAATTAAAGGGGGTAGTCTTTGAAGAAGACAAAATAATTAACCAAGTTCAAAAGCATCAAAGGAATGCACCCCAGGAGAATTTGGTAAATTAGGGAGGGGTAGTCGAAGTTCCTGGAGTTGCGAATATCGAAATACCTAGAGCCAAACCTATTCGGAAGAAACCATAAGTTCTAAGGCATCCAAAATCTAGGGTTACGATGGTAAATAGAAATCAAAATTCTGATGAAGTTATATATCAAGTTCCCCAAGATAACATGGCAACAAAAAATAATCTTGCGACCATGGTTGAAAGAATTATGGCACAGAATGGTGTAAATATTGGCCTTAGTAGGGTAAATTACACTTCTCCTTTATCTGAATATATTCTACAAACTGAATTACTCAGGGGTTAGAAACTCCCAAAGTTCATAAAATTATCTACTGACACTAGAGAATCAACTGTTGAACATATATCTAGGTACCTTACTAAGGCTAGAGATATAGAAAATAACGAAAACTTAAGGATAAAATATTTTCCTAGATCACTAACCAAAAATTCTTTCACATGGTTCACTACCCTTGCAGAAAATTATATCCAAGATTGGACTTGTTTAGAAAGGTTGTTTCATGAAAAAATTTATGTAGGTTAATCGAAGATAAGCCTAAGTGAATTGTCCAACATCAATGGCAAGTTTAGCGAGCCAATTGATGATTACCACAACAGATTCCGCCTGTTAAAGGCAGGATGTTTTACCCAAGTGCCTGGACACAAGTTAGTTGAGAAGGCTAGAGGATTAGATTTCTCCATTAGGAAGAAGTTGGATCCTCACTACTAAAGAGCTAATCCCCAATTGGCAGACAAGGTTCAACAAGTGAAGCACTTAAAGGTCGAAACTGGTGTAGATGAACAAGAAGCCTGCATCAATTTTTCAGTCTTCGAATAATGTGAAGTGGACTTGGCTAAGTTAAAGCAATGACAACCATATCCTTGCAAAGTTATAATCCATTTGAATGGGAAGAATCATGCATAACTAGAAAAGAACGAAAAGTTCCCTAAGAAAACATACACTTTCGACGTAACAAAATGTGACCAAATATTTGATTTATTGGTAAAGGATGGCCAGATGATAGTTCCACTTGGTGTCCAAATTCCTCAGTTAGACCAACAGAAGAAAAGAGGTTTTTGTAAATATCATAAATTTTTGGGACATAAAACCTAACAATGTTTATTTTCAGGGATTAGATTCAAAATGCTATCAAGGAAGGGATGTTCAATTTTGGCGAAAAGACCAAAGGCCAAATGAAGGTTGATGCTGACCCTCTCCATATAGCAGAAACCAATTATGCCGAACCTGGGGATATCCATATGATAGAAGTTGCTGGTGTCGACATTAACCAATACCCTTAAGACAAGATCACTGAAGATTTTGTTTCAAACGTCGAAACAAAGGAGGGTACAGAAGGCCTTGCCAATATCTTAAACAAGATTACAGAGGATTTTGTTGCAGGTATCAAAGGGTAAAAGTCTATTGAAGTTCTAATTAACCAAGATATCAAAGGCAATACTACTGCTGATATAGCCACATATACTGGAATGACAAAGGCCACTGAAGGCCTTAGAATCAAGTTCGAAAAGGTAAAGATTACTGAAAGTCCTAACCTTGAAGTTAACATGGTGGACTTGAACCAACCTGCTCCTGAAATGGAGGAAGTCTAAAGGCGCCTCAGAATGGAAGATGATCAGCTGAAAAATGGTTACCCAAAAGCTGGAGAAAGTATTCTAGATTGCCTGTTTCGCTTCCAAATAATTATGAGAGGCTAATGTGTCCCAGATGCAGCATAATCTATGATCGAACATCAGCAGAAACTTATGAAAAAGTCCAATATGCTCAAACTGGGGGAAATTAGAAGAAAGATGAACAAATAGAGGTTGTCTACCCTAAGGCCGGAGAAAGTTTGTTGGGTTTCCTTGTCCACTTCCACAAAACAAAATTAGAGTGTTTGATGTGCCCAAGATGCAGTGCGATTTATGATCGAAAAGTATCACAAACCTTTGAGAGAATCCCATATGCTCGTTGTTGGGATAACCAGAGGGGGCCTAGGAGCAATTTCACATTCACAAAAAGGGGAATTCCTAGAAGGCCTGATAGCCATTATCCTAAAGGGAATGAAAGAGCTAACTTTAAGCCACCTGCAAACATCCCAACTGATAGATGGATAAACCCAAACGAAGGTAAGGGAGAAGTAAAGGAAAAATGGAGGAGTTTCGAAGCAATAGGACGAATATCCATAGCGTATCGAAATAAATTCCAAGTGTTGAGGCAACAAGCAAACAAGTCATAAAATTATAAAGGAAAAAAATCCCATGTCCATGTCCTAATGGCAAAGGAACCAAAAGATAAGGAAGTCATAACAGGAATTGGAAGAAAAATAAGTGGGAGAGTCCAGTAGTAACCAACTTCCCTTAACCATCATGGTCAAAGAGAAGCAACATGTGGCGAGAAAACTGTTTTCCCCAAAGAAACATGAAATTGGAGAAAAGGATCAAAAAGACCTAGTGAATAACGTAGACATGTTGACTGATGACTTTGAATCAGACAGAGAGTCTCCCTCAACATCAACTGCAATATGGTCTCAGTGTTTCCCCATGAGTATGAACAAATAATTGAGGTCAAAGAACCAGAGGAAGCTGACGAGATTGATATGACAAAACACAAGCCAGTGTGCTATTATATCCTTAACAATGGAGGTGTTGAAGAACAAAATGCGTTCTTCGAGCGGCCTGATCAGAGAATGAAGAATCACCCCATACCTTTGTTCATAAGGGGAAAGTTGGAAAGTGTGGGAATCAATAAAATATTGGTGGATGATGGAGTTGTCGTGAATCTAATGCCTCAATTCATGTTGAATAAAATCAGCATGTTCGACACTGATATCAAGAACCATAATATGGTAAATTCAAACTATAAAGGTAAGATAAGCCACACTTTGGGAGTGGTGCAAGTGGATCTCATTGTGGGTTTGATTACAAGACCCACCATGTTCATGGTCATTGCAGTGAAGACAAATTATAACTTGTTGCTAAGACATGAATGGATCATGGTATAGGGGCAGTCAGTGCCTTCTTCAATGCATAAATGAATATCAATATGGAGAGAAAATGGGATTGTCGAGAACATTGAAGCAGATCAAAGCTATTACATGGAAGAAGTTCACCATGTGGATAGAAGGAAATTTGATAGGAATTTGTCCAACATTGGGCCATGTAACCCTGTTGATGACACATATTCACCTAACAAGAACGCTCTTTAGGTCGTTATTCTGCACCCAACTCATGGATTCTAATGGGATCGAGAAATTATGAGAGAAGAAGCTAATGTAGAATGAGTTCCTGGAATATGGCTAACTGGCTGGGTTGACGAAGACATTGACAATATCTGCCAATTCTTTGAAAATATTTTAGCTTATTTAGCCGAAAATAAATTAAGGATAACCTTAGAAGTTGAAGTAAAGCACATGATTCTCGAATCCAAAGATGAAGCAATACATGCGAAGGGACCTGGGGTGGACTTCAAACCAAAATCCCCTAACAAATAAATACCCTTCGAAGAAAATAACCAGAGGCAAGATGTAATATACGATGAAGATCCTCTGGGGTTCGAGAAAGATCCAACATCGTTGAGTGAAAACATGACGATGCAAGACACTATCAAAGAAGTGGATCTGGGTGAGGGGTTCATAAAAAGACCCACCTAAATAAGTGTAAAACTAAATCCAAAGTTGAAATCCAAAGTGATCCAATTTCTAAAAGAATTCAATGATTGTTTCACACGGGATTACGACGAGACACCTAGTTTAAGCAGAGAACTGGTTGAACTGAAGCTTCCTGTAAAGGATGGTAAGAAGCCCATCAAACATACTCTAAGGAGGTTTGCACTGGAGATCCTCTCGAAGATAAAGTAAGAGATCGAAAGACTCCTCTGATGCAAATTTATACGAACCACAAGGTATGTCGAATGAATTGTAAATATAGTTCATATTACTATGAAAAATGGGTCTATTAGGGTTTTCATAGATTTTCAAGATTTGAATTCTGCAACCCCAAAAGATGGGTCTATTAGGGTTTGCATCTTCAGGAATGCTAATCGATTCAACCTTAGACTTCAAGTATCTTAGTATGCTTGATGGATACTCTGGATATAATCAAATTTTTATTACTGAAGAATACGTACCCAAGACAACTCTTTAATGCTCTGGGGCATTACGCACCTATGAATGGGTAATCACTCCTTTTGGTTTAAAAAATGTTGGGTCAATTTATCAAAGAGAAATGAACTCTATATTTCATGACTTTATTGAGATTTTCATGCAAGTTTATATTGATGACATAGTAGTAAAATATGTGTCTTATGAAATTCATATGGATCACCTTTTCCAGTCATTCAAAAAAATGAGGAAACATGGCCTGAAGATGAATCCTCGTAAGTGTGCCTTTTTTGTGTAGGCTGGTGACTTTTTGGACTTTTTGAAGATGAACTCTATATTTATAAGAAGGGAATAGGGATCATTCAAAACAAGATGAAGACAATCATGAAAGTGAAAGTGCCATCAATTAAAAGAGAGTTACAGTCACTACTGGGAAAAATAAAATTCTTAAGAAAGTTTACTTTGAACCTAAGTGGATGCACTCAAGCCTTCTCTCCCCTTTTACATCTAAATCAAGATGGTTTCAGCTGGATTTGGAGCATCAAGAGGTGTTCGATAGGATTAAGAAATACTTTTTCCACTGTTGTACCCCAAAATTTTCCCTCCCATTTGCACACAAGACATACCCCTAGAGGTTCTCAATTGCTCAAGGATTGACTAGACAACTCTCCTACTAAGGCAATGAACCCCCAACTAGGGTTTCCATTTTCATCAAGATGTTTGAGTTCCAATGGTCTAAAATGCTTCACATGGTCCTAATATGTCCTCAAGATAATCCATGCCAAGTTTCATGCCTTGCTCAATAAGTTTGCTCAGACAATTGTTCAAGTGTTGGAAAATCAACTATGCTAGTTCAAAAGTCAACTATGACCTATATACAGTCAAACTTCAATATTTTTGGTCAACATCAACATTTTAAGTGATATCCATCATTTGATCAAGGGTTGATCATGATTCCTCAACAAATGCTCCTAATTCATCAAAAGTCAAAAATAGCAAATTAAGGTTTTTATAGGAAAAGTCAACCAAACTTTGACCAAGCATAACTTTCTCATAATTTATCAATTTTTTCCAACCAAAGCCCATTCTGAATAGAATCCAATTCCTTACAACTTCTCTTAAGGCCTTAAGTCCAAGAAATTCACCATTTGAAAGATACAAGTTCATACATTACAGGTCATTTTTAGAAAGTCAATAAAAGCCACTTTTTTCCAAGACCTTTAACATCAAGATAACATCTTCAAAAGCAATATTGATCAAAAGAGGGATTAAAGAAGACATATTGGGATTTCCAAAGAGTATGAGATCATCATCATGAGATAAAAATTGATCAAGTTATGGCTTTCCCATGTTGGGAAAATTTGGGAAATTTCAAGAAATATGCATTGGGCAAATTTGAATTTTTAAGGAAATGGTTCAAATTCTTGAACTTCAAACATATTTCTAAGACCATAGAGGACCCCTAGGACCATTTTTTCATAACCTTGATTTTATTTTCATTTTATATTAATTTTATTTAATTAAAAATCAAATAAATCAAGATTATTTCAAAGTATATGGGTAATTATCATTTGGGCTTGGTTTCGTGTGCAGTAAGGCCAGTTTAATCTAGGTACATTCAAATTTGAAAATGGACAAAATACCTTAACTTTGGCCAAAGTTACAAATGGACATTCATGGCATTCAAAAGCTTGTCCATAGCTGTTACAAACATGGCATTTTCGTGTCCTCTCATCATTCTCTATATAAACAAGCTTCTAGCAAGCATCAAATAGAGATACATGACCTCGAGAACCCATGTCCAATTTGTAAAAAAAAAACACTAAAGTTATCAAACTCAAATTTCCATTTCCAGCTCGTTTCAGTCCCAAACAAGTATCAAAACATACTCCTAGAGAGCCTCTGAAGCCATTGCAAGCATTCCCAAAGCCTGACACGTCAAGAATCACGCCCTCTAACAGTCATAGTTTGCATATCTTTTTTATTTCGATTCCTTTGATTCTGGCATCATAAACATGTTTCAATTCTATATTTATGTTTATTATCATGTATACAAGGTATTTGAATGCTTTAATTTGAGTATAAACGCAGGAATCGTACGAATCCATTGTTAGGGCTTCAAGGTACCAAATTGGAAACTTCATGTAGAGGTAAAATTGAGTCAAATCAAGGGCATCTTTGTGTTCAGGGGAATGAATTAAATAGATCTATTTATCTTTCTTGTGCTGCATTTTTAGTTTTGCAGGTTTGTACCTATGGACAAAAACTGTCACTATAGACTATAGTGACGAATTTGTCCGTAGGTAAAAGTCTGGTCTCTAAAGTGACGGTTGTAGGAGGAAGAAGATTAGGTGTCCATCTCCCATTAGAAAGTTTGAATTCACGCGCTATGACCCAAAAGGACCCCCATACATCCTCAGATCCCACCCTCTGGATCATCTCAAAGCATATCCAATGCTCCAAAATTAAAGATCCATGGTGCAATCCCTGAAGGATGATCACACTGGAATGCACGCTGGCAATTGAGCCAGCGCCTTTGGGCCTTGCAAAAATTCCAATTCACACCTCCTAGTTGGCCAAACAGTACCAGGCCTATTCATTATTTTTTGGTCATTATTTCTTTATTGTTATTTTATTTTAATTGTCTTAAATTCATTTTTTTTAATAATTAAAAAATCAATAAAATCACAAAAAGATAGGAATTAGATATTTAGCTAAAAATATTTTCTGTTAATTAAATAACTAGTATTAATTAGGGTAATTGGTTCATTTTTCTATAATTAAAATCAATTAGGAAATTGGTTTTAATTCTTAAGGATTATTTCTCAAATAAAAATGCCAAAAATATTATGTCATCTAGAACTAATTTCAAATTTTCTTTTCATTTCATCAATTAATATTAATTTAATATTTTTCTAAATAAACAAAAATAAAAAAATAATTCTCTCTTACTTAGAACATTTTAGATTTTTAGACGTTGTTTCCAAGTCGCGCGCGTTAGTTACTTTCATATAGTTATTACCATTATTGTATCTGATTACGGGTTGTAGTAGATTTTAATTAGGATTTATTTTACTGCTTTTATTTACTGTTGAATCCCCGTTCTGGTTATGTAATCCCCATCCCCCAAAGTCTTGTAATAGCTAGGTTTAAGATTCTCTCATTTTATTTTTTCGCTACTATTAACTGTTAGATGAATGATCATAGGATTGAATGCAAAGATTAAATGATTAAAATGGTAGATCACCCTAAATGTGCAAAGATAAATAAATTGAAATCAAACACTTGCACATGCTCACCCCTAGGGTATCTCTCACTTCAGTTGCCTCAGAAATACGGTCACTATTCTCTAACGTGAGAATTCTTAATGACTGACCTCTAATTCAGAGATCACAAGTCCCCTTTGAAGGTTGCCTCGGTAAAACAAAATGCGATCTTAGAACTTTAGGACAGTTACAAAGAGATCTTTCCTTGTTTCCTTAAGTGACTGTAATCTCCCCTTTCGATTGTCCCTCAAAATCCAACAATGGATCTACCTACTCCTTAATAGTAGGATAGAACTATCTAAAGGAAATAAGAAAACGAACCGTCTTTTCGAGTAGGTAGAAACTCTTAAGTACTTGCTCAAAACAACCAGTTTTTTTTCACACTTAAACTTTTCGAACAAAGTTTTCAAAAACTCTTTATCACACTCTTGAGGACTGACACAAGGGTTACCATAAAGTGAATCACCGCACTAAGGAAATTTCAAAGATTTTCAAAACACACACAAAAGAAATTTCAAAATGAGCAAGTACCTAAGAGCCCATGGAAAACCATGGATAGAAAGGGTGCTAACACCTTCCCTTTCTATATTCTATCCCCCGTACTCAGAAACATCTCGAAAAAGGTTTTTTCTATTATTTTTTCCTTTTTCTTTGTTGGATAAAATAAAAGACGGTGGAGACTCTTGCTTACCGCGACATTTGCGAACACAAATGCAAAACCAATATTAAACATATGGTTATGCCACCGTATCACAGAACTAGCAATTCTGCTAGGGATCATGATTTATAAAGTGGGGTTTACCTTGTGATCTAGGTCATTTTAATTGCTTCTTTGGCTTGTCTTGTTTGATTTACTTTTAAGGGTGTCTGTTTGGGTTGTTTGGATCCTAAACCCGGATAAGAGAATTCCTTTTAGGTAAGTAGCAATAAACTGTGAGGGAGCTGTGTAGGGTATACTGACACGGTTGAAGCAGTAGCTACGTTGATGTGATACTTTGGAGTGTATCGGTAGCCCTTGAGTAATCAAGGAGAATACGGGGACGCTGCATGGTATCATAAAGCGTCAACTGACCTTAGCACCTTAATTGACCAACTTGGCTTTTTAGGACGTAGTGAGATAGTCATCTTTGGTGTAAACCCAAAGTCGGTTGATACTCGATGCTACACTCATTGAGGTTTGACTCTTGAGTTTTGTTTGGTGGCAAGTTAATTGTCTATTGGAACAAAATTTGTGGGGAAAGATTGGTGATATTGAGATCCCTTAGAACCCGGTTACTATTATAGGACAGGTTAAACCAATCCAACTTTAAGAAGGTACTACCTTAAAACCCATGCAAGCCTAAACCTAAGGCTGTTTGTGTGACTTGTTTGCTTTCAACTAGAATTACTTGCAGGGTTTTATTATCTGACAACATGATTTCCTTATAGGATTTGTTTATAGTCATTATCCAATAACTTGGATTTCTTGCAGGGTTCACTTGTTTTAATCACCTTACACTTTTTCTTAACGCATAGCATACACATCATAACCTCATGCCATAACATTTCCTTAACCATTTCAAGTATCTCAAGGGTTTTTGATGCGGGTTATGATAAATCAGACGTCTAGCAAGGGGCAAGGGGATTTATTTTCCTCTAGCGAATGTCGTCAGAAGATCAAAACTCAACAACTTGAGTCAGGGGATATGAACCACTCGATATGGTGAGCTTGACTCTCGTAGAAGGACCTTCAACGATACAAAGTGCTTCAATCAAATCTGTAAAGTTCAACGCCTAACATTTTTCTTGTTTCCCCCACGAGATCCTTGAAAACATTTGCATATCATACATGTCATCACATAAAGGGTAGGCTCCTGTACATGTCTCTCATGTTCTCGCTGTTTATTACAACAATGGCTCTCCAACAAGACAACATAGATCTTAAAACTCAAGAGGCTCAGTTCATGGGAATGTTCCTAAACCTATCCAAGGGGATGGAAGAATTGAATGCACTCCTCGCTGGGAATCTGAAAAAGAAACGTCCTGATAACAACAAGGATGACCAGGTTGAACAGCTGCAGGTTGAGATGGAAGCAATGAGAATCCAAATGTTGGGCATATGGCTCTTATCCAAAGCCTAGTCCGGGGACAAGAAGAGTTGAGGACCATTGTCAACAACCTTCATCAAGACGGATGCAACCGTATGAAACAAACAGTCGAGGCTGGGGGTCAAGTCATTCATCAACCCTTGATGGGACAAAAAGTTGGCTTGGAGAGTAGACCTTTCCAAATTGATTCTATGTTACAAGCCCAACCACAACCTCGCCAACAACAACAGGGTAATCGGCATAAGCAGAATACATCTGAAAGACGCTTTACCAATATCAACATGTCATTGGCTCAAGCATTACAACACATGTTGGAGGCCAAGCTGGTTACGTTAAAGGACCCTCCTCAGAATCCCAACACAGCCTCCCTAAGGTACAATACAAATGCAAGATGTGCGTACGACTCCAATAGTCTTGGACATGACACCAATAGCTGTTGGACGTTGAGAAATAAAATTCAAGACATGATTGACGAAGGAGCACTAGAATTCTCCCAAGATGGTCAACTGGAATTCTTCTGCCATTCATCAAAGGAACATCATCTAAAGTAACAAGTTCTGACAAGAAGGCTTTTTGTTCATTAGAATTTTCAAGTTGTAATTGTCTTTTGATTTGTTCGAACACTTATTTATGTCAAACTTTGTTATTTCATCAATGCATTGCATATGTTTGTCTTGAATTATTTTATTCGTTGTCACTATACTTAAGTTGTGTTTTACTTCCTTTTTTTGATATTCAACTCTTGATCAAAAGCTCTAAGCCTTTAGAGGGAGGATGACGAAAACAATACCACAATCTATACAGTGAACTTTTGAACAGACCTTGCTGACGATGTACATGCGTTGTTTCAAATCCAAAATAGTGGAGTTATAAGGAAGATAATCCCAGGTCAACCCCTTTGAGCCAAAGAAGTAGGAGTTTTTATTTTCACGCAAATTAAAACCCTTAATCATAACCTGGGGCAGGGTAGTTTCTCAGTCAATTCATACGCGCATTCAGTCGCAATCTTCCGCTTCGTACATAATGAATGGCATCGAAGACGTCCTTACAAATCAAAAGACGGTGATGGTTCTGCATAATCATCAAAGTAGGAAGTCATTATTTTTCAAAAGAAAAGCCCGTTAAGGCAAAACCTATGAAGGAGACTTAAGAAAAACTTAGGGCATCCCGCTGACTTAATCGCAAAAGAAACAGTTCAAGCAAAAGAAGGGATAACGAAAACCAAAAAAAAGGTTACTACAAATCCTCGAAAAAAAAGAAGATTACAAAAATGACTGCCTTTTCAAAATAAACTTTCAGTATCTGAACCATCACCGGAACATCAAGGACAAGATGCCAGACTCAATTGGGATTCAAAATGCACAATTAACTAAGCATAGGACTGAAGAACATCACGAAGAGCGGGTGGTTACAAATAAATTTTGAGCTTATATCATTTGTTTTTTAAACCGTGAACTAGGCCACGTTACAACCCTTAAAAGTCCTAGCTGAATCATGGGTTAGTTCTAGAGTATACTATTACAAAAATTGTTTGTTTTACTAAAAAATGAATTTTCAAACTTCAAGACAGACATAAGTTTTGCATTCTTAAAATACTATTGTTTGCATATGACTATTTGTTCAACAGCATAGAAATTCGCATGACGAGTATCTAGTGAACAAAAACCTTCTCAATGAAAAGGATAACCTCAAGTGGAAAAACACTTCTAACCAAGGGGCACGGCATGATCATTGTCCATCACCTGGGGAAGTCAAGTCAAGATTCAAGTAATCTCTCAAAGATGCTGAATAGCCAGGGCAGATCTCCATCTGAATCACTTGGGGCATTGGGCATGATTTCCAGCAATGAATCCCATACTATAAAACAAACACCTTCTGGCAGTCTGACAACACTTACTACTATGGATAATGACAATTCTTCGTACTCGATGAACGTGGACATAGTAGGAAAATACTACGCATGAACAAATACCTATTAGGTTGACTGGCCTATGCAAAAATTTAGGATAAAAACAAAAATTTATACACCCGGCAAGTCGAAAACCTAAAAAGGAGGCTTGGGCAAAAAAGGGTATCCCGGTGGACTGAAAATCTGAAAAGACAATCCAGGAAAAAGTTAGGGATTAAAGCGTACGGCTACGTCCCGTCATCTTATCACTTGTCTAATCAGTAGAAGGTTTATTACTCTGACCTGCCTTCACCAAGGACTCCAAGTGTTGGGATAATAGTCAAACCATCTACAAAATCCCCGGTTAATATTTTTTACAATAGGTATCGAGACAAGGGAATTCTACTACAAGGTCACTGCAATGTTCTTAGAATGCATCCTATTGATGTCAGGTGTTATCATACCCTCAACAGAGAAAAATCTCTAAATTACTGCTCCAACGAAAATTCCCCAATGAAGTCGCCAAGATTCTTGGGATTTCCCAATGGAAATTTTTTGAATAAAGCAGATTATCATCTAGAAACGGTTCAGGTACGATCCAAAAATGGATGTCATCCTGACACCTACTCCAGATTCTATCCTAGTACAGTGCAGATACGATCTAGAGACGGATGTCATTCTGAAACTTATTTCAACACAATATCTAGAAATGGTTCAGGTACGATCCAAGGACAGATGTCATCCTGACACTTATTCTAGATTCTGATCTAGAAACGGTTCAGGTACGATCCAAGAACGGATGTTACCCTGTTACTTAATCCAGATTCTCATCTAGAAATGGTTCAAGTACGATCCAAGGATGGATGTCATCCTGACACTTACTCCAGATTCTTATCTAGAAACAATTCAGGTATGATCCAAAAACAGATGTCATCCTGACACCTACTCCAGATTCTATTCAAGTACAGTGCAGATACGATCCAGAGACGGATGTCATTCTGATACATCCAACACATGTTTCGAGTACAGTGCAAATACGATCCAAAGATGGATGTCATTCTGACACTCAAACAATACATGTTCAAGTACAATAACGACATAGATCCATCCATAAAATCTCCAGCATGCACAGGGGAAGAAACTTCCTGATGCGAAGTCATCGTCGTATCCTTAGCATACGTCCTAGTGACGTCTATGTTCCCCATAGAGTAAACACAACTAAGTTTTGGTCTCTTCTTCCCCAAGTAGGAATTACTTTCTCCAGCAAAGTTCCTTCAGAAAGGTGAAGTCTGATTTCCCCAATCCAATTTTAACGGTTCATAAAACCTCCTCCCAGGTAGAGTTTATTTCACAAACTACGGAAGCTCATTCCCCAACAAAGTTTATTTCTCTACATCAGCAAAATCTTCCGGTAAGGTATCTCCTCTCGCAAACGGAGTTATTCCATCGCAGAGTTATTCTCAGGCAGGGTCTCTCCCGGCAGGATATTCGCAAATAGAAAGGAGTAAATCCCCAACATAGTCATCTCCATTCACCATCCCCAACGGAAATGAAAAATTCAACTTCCCAATACTCTTCAGCAGTAGTCAGGGATTTATTTTTCCCGACTAAGAAATACCGCAATAGCATTCCATATTTATACATCATGGAATGTGCATACATATTTCATACAACGCAATCTCAATTATTTTGAGAATATCATCACAATGCATTTCATACATCATGACATTGCATACGACTAATTCTTTACCTTTCAGGGAAAAGATCAAATCAATAAGCTACGTCTAACAAAGGGCTATTCTAGGATTTTCCTCAGAAGGATGTCCTCACAAGACCTTCTCTGGTTCAGTCAGATCGCCACTAAGATCTCTCTGATTACTATGCCAGTTGAAGATATTCCAAGACTTTCGTCTGGGTCAGTTGAATCGCTACTAAGATTCTCCTTATTAATATGCCATTCAAAGTTAACCTAAGATTTTCTCTAGATCAGCCAAATCGACACTAAGATCTCTCTGATTTCCATGCCAGTTGAAGGTGCTGCGAAGCCTGGAATCTGACCAGATAGTAGTTCACTTCTTCAAAGACACTATGAAGCCTGGATTTCCACCAGATAACAGTATAAAGCGTTGCGAATCCTAGAATCCAACCAGATAGCAGTTTACTCTGTTAGTTACTATGAAGCCCGGAACCCGACCAAATAATAGTCAATCAACAATTTAAGACACTGTGAAGCCTAGATTTTGATCAGATAACAGTATAAGGTGCTGCGAAGCTTGAGATCCGACCAAATAGTAGTTCACTTATTCAAAGACACTGTGTAGCATGGATTTCGACCATATAACAGTATAAAGCACTACGAAGCCTGGAATCCGACCAAATAGTAGTTTACTCTGTCAATCACCAAAGCCTGGATACGTCTAGATGATGGTATACCTCAGATTCAAGTTGAAGCCTGGACCCAATCATATAATAGTTTAATTTCTTCAAATTACCGAAGCCTGGATACGACCAGATAATGGTACACCTTAGATTCAAGTTGAAGCCTGGACCCGACCAGATAACAGCTTAATTTCTTCATATCACTGAAGCATGGACACGACCAAATAATAGTTTAATCTCATTTCCTCAATAAGTCACTGCAAAGCCTAGATCCTGGCCAGATAGCAGTTCAATTCAATCTCTTTAGTCAAGAGATGACTCCCCAGTAGAGTAATGGGAAACTGAGGCTCCTAGACTCTATTCTCCTGAAAAACATTTCCCAATGGACTCTTCCTCAGACAGCAGGATCAGGAACCCCCACAAAGAGAATTCTTATGAAGTCAACATCTATTTTGGATGGCATCTTTAAGCCCATCATCGACGACTCTCCGTCATATTCCTTAGATGGCATCTTTAAGCCCATCTCCGACGATTCTCCGTCGCCTTCCAAATGGCATCAGTAAGCCCATTATCAATATTATCGATCGATATTCACTTCATGCGAGTGCAAATTTCTGGGCACTCTAGTGTTCAATCATCTTCCACCTTCAGATTACAAAAGGCAGACCGACCAATCTACATCCTCAAGTTTAAGAAGATTGAACAGGGGCAACTGTTGTATCCCAAAATTTCCCCTTCCATTTTCACACAAGACATTCCCCTAGAGGTTCTCAATTGCTCAAGGTGGACCAAGGATTGACCAGACAACACTCCTACTAAGGCAATGAACCCCCAACTAGGGTTTCCATTTTCATCAAGATGTTTGAGCTCCAATGGTCTCAAATGCTTCCCATGGTCCTAATATGTCCTCAAGATCATCCATGCCAAGTTTCATGCTTTGCTCAATAAGTTTTCTCAGACAATTGCTCAAGTATTGGAAAATCAACTATGCTAGGTCAAAAGTCAACTATGACCTTTATACAGTCAAACTTCAAGATTTTTGGTCAACATCAACATTGTGAAGTGATATCCATCATTTGAGCAAGAGTTTATCATTATTCCTCAATAAATTCTCCTAATTCATCAAAATTCAAAAATAGAAAATGAGGGTTTATATAGGAAAAGTCATCCAATCTTTGACCAAGCATAACTTTCTCATAATTTATAAGAAATTTTCCAACCAAAGCTCATTTTGAAGAGAATACAATTCCCTAAAACTTATATTCAGCCCTCAAGTCCAACAAATGCACCATTTGAAAGATATAAGCTCATACATTACATGTCATTTTTAGAAGATAAATAAAAGCCACTTTTTGCCAAGACCTTTAACATCAAGATAACGTCTTCAAAAGAAACATTTATCAAAAGAGGGATTGAAGTAAACATCTTGGGATTTCCAAAATGAACAATATCATCATCGTGAGATAAAAATTGATCAAGTTATGGCTTTCTCAAGGATGGAAAATTTCGGAAATTTCAAAAAATATGCATTGGGCAAATTTGAATTTTTAAGGCAGTGGCTCAAATTCTTGTACTTCAAACATATTTCTAAGACCATAGAGGACCCCTAGGACCATTTTTTTATAGCCTTAATTTTATTTTAATTTTATACTAATTTTATTTAATTAAAAATCAAATAAATCAAGATTATTGCAAAGTATATGGGTCATTATCATTTGGGCTTGGTTTTGTACATGGAAATGCCCCAATTTTCGTGTGCAACAAGGCCAATTCAGTCTAGGTACATTCAAATTTGAAAATAGACAAAATATCTTAACTTTGTCCAAAGTTACAAAGGGACATTCATGGAATTCAAAAGCTTGTCCATAGCCGTTACAAACATGGCATTTTCGTGTCCTCTCATCATTCTCTATATAAACAAGCTTCTGGAAAGCATCAAATGGAGATACATGACCTAGATAACCCCTATCAAAACATACTCCTGGAGAGCCTCTGAAGCCATTGCAAGCATTCCCAAAGCCTGAAACGTCAAGAATCATGCCCTCTAACAGTCACGGTTTGCATATATTTTTGATTTCGATTCCTTTGATTCTGGCATCATAAACATGTTTCAATTCCATATTTATATTTGTTATCATGTATACAAGGTATTTGAATGCTTTAATTTGAGTATAGATTCAAGAATCGTACGAAGCCATTGTTAGGGCTTCAAGGTCCAAAATTGGGAACTTCATGTAGAAGTAAAATTGGGTCAAATCGAGGGCATCTTTATGTTCAGGGGAATGAATGCAATAGATCTATGCCCATGGTTAGGATTTATCTTGCTTGTGCTGCATTTTTGAGTTTTGTAGGTTTGTAGCTATGGACAAAAACTATCACTATAGTCTATAATGACAAATTTGTCCGTAGGTAAAAGTCTGGTCTCTAAAGTGATGGTTGTAGGAGGAAGAAGATTAGGTGTCAATCTCCAAATGGAAAGTTTGAATTCACGCGCATTTTCTGGGCACAAAACTTAGTGTACATTATGTTTTATTTGTTTCATTATAGTCATGAACAACTTTCCAGCTCAGTTGGTAGGAGACACGCTTGTGAAAGGAAGGACCTGGGTTTGATCCCAGGTCTACGCAGTTTTGTGTTTTCTTATTAAATCTTGCAGGATCCAATGCGCTATGACCCAGAAGGACCACCATGCATCCTTAGATCCCACCTTTTGGATCATCTTAAAGCAGATCCAATGCTCCAGAATTGAAGATCCATAATGCACTCCCTGAAGGCTGATCACACTGGAATGCACGCTGGCAATTGGGCCAGCGCCTTTGGGCCTTGCAAAAATTCCAATTCACTCCTCCCAGTTGACCAAACAGTACCAGGCCCATTCATTATTTTTTGGTCTTTATTTCTTTATTGTTATTTTATTGTAATTGTTTTAAATTCAATTTTTTTTAATAATTAAAAATTCAATAATATCAAAAAAGATAGGAATTGGATATTTAGCTAAAAATATTTTTTGTTAATTAAATAACTAGTATTAATTAGGGTAATTGGTTCATTTTTCTATAATTAAAATCAATTAGGAAATTAGTTTTAATTCTTAAGTATTATTTCTCAAATAAAAATGCCAAAAATATTAGGTCATCTAGAATTAATTTCAAATTTTCTTTTCATTTCATCAATTAATATTAATTTAATATTTTCCTAAATAAACAAAACAACAAAAATAATTCTCTCTTACTTAGAACATTTTAGATTTTTCGACGTCGTTTCCAAGTCGCGCGCGTTAGTTACTTTCATATAGTTATTATCATTATTGTATCTGATTATGGGTTGTAATAGTTTTTAACTAGGATTTATTTTATTGCTTTTATTTACTGTTGAATCCCCGTTCTGGTTATGTAATCCCGATCCCCCAAAGCCTTATAATAGATAGGTTTAAGATTCTCTCATTTTATTTTTTCTCTACTATTAACTGTTAGATGAGTGATCATAGGATTGAATGGAAAGATTAAATGATTAAAATGGTAGATCACCCTAAATGTGCAAAGATAAATAAACTGAAATCAAACACTGTCAAATGCTCACCCCTAGGGTATCTCCCACTTCGGTTTCCTCGGAAATACAATCACTATTCTCGAATGTGAGAATTCTTAATTACTGTCCTCTAATTCAGAGATCGCAAGTCCCTTTCGACGGTTGCCTCGGTAAAATAAAATGCGATCTTAGAACTTTAGGACAATTACAAAGAGATCTTGCCTTGGTGCCTTAAGTGACCGTAATCGTCCCTTTCGATTATCCCTCAAACTCCAACCATGGAGCTACCTACTCCTTAATAGTAGGATAACACTATCTAAAGGAAATAAGAAAATGAGCAATCTTTTTCGAGTAGGTAGAAACTCTTAAGTACTTTCTCAAAACAACAAGTTTCTTTACACACTTACACTTTTCGAACAAAGTTTTCAAAAATGCTTTATCACACTCTTGAGGACTGACACAAGGGTTACCATAAAGTGAAACGCCGTAATAAGGCATTTTCAAAGCTTTTCAAAACACACACAAAAGCAATTTCAAAATGAGCAAGTACCTAAGAGCCCATGGAAAACCATGGATAGAAAGGGTGCTAACACATTCCCTTTCTATAATCTACCCCCCGTAATCAAAAACATCTCGTAAAAGGTTTTTTCTGTTCTTTTTTACTTTTCCTTTGTTGGATAAAATATAAGAAGGTGACGACTCTTGATTACGGCGACATTTGCGAACACAAATGCAAAACTAGTATTAAACAGTTGGTTCTGCCACCGTATCACATCCACCTCCTATCTTTCTCCTCTTTGTATAAATAAGTGTATGAGATTGTGTATATCAGCATTAGGTGTAACTATAGGAAGTATGCTTGCACAAGAGGATGAGAATGGCATCGAAAGAGTCATCTAGAACCTTAGAAATTATTTTTTGATGGTTCTACTCACAATGATGGAACTGGAGTTGGAATACTGATTATTTCTTTTGATAAAATTCTAACCAAGTTCAAGTACAAGATCGAAGGTCCTCCTAATTCGAATAATGAAGCTGAATATGAAGCTTTGATAGCCGGATGGTTTTCAAGATTATATCTACCGGGAGGCTATGCCCCATCCTCCGGGTACACGTGAACTAGCACGAGGGAGAGGAAGAGGACGCGATAATGAGAAAGAATAGATCTATTTTGCTTCTATTCTCGTTCCCTTCTTGTTCTAAGCATTGGGAGATTGCTTGTTTCAAGCTTAGGGGAGCTAGTTAGTTAAGAACTCTTTGTTGTTTCCTAGATAGATCTTTCATTCCTATTTCTTGTAATCAAAACAATCTTTGTACTTTCAACTTCATTTATGCAAATCTTTGAGCTATTATCTAATTTCCCCACTTTATTGAGCCATAACAAAAAAGTTATTTTTTACTTGCATAATGTGACGCGTTTGAAGAGTATACAGGTTGCTCACCTTTTAAGATAAATGAGAAACTTTGAGAAAAACAGAAGCATGATCGATACCGTCGTAACACTCTAAATGCCTAAATTGTGCTAGATCGATTTTAGTACCCTTTATACCGAAACCTTACACTTTAGTTTTAAAGTAACCCAAAGTAGTTTATTTAGTAGTCAACACCGTCTTGGACACAAACTATCTAGGGAGTCGACAGAGCATGCACAATATAACAATAAGAGACTCGTTGTCAGTTGGTTCAGAGGTATCTAGTACTGAACTTGGCAGGGCGGACTATGGTCCAATCCCCCGCAACTTGCAATTGGGAGAATTAAAGGAGTTTATCGCATTTATGTTTCAGAACCTCATTGCTTCAAAGGATCATAGTCACTAATCGGCTACTCGATTATGTGCGTGTAAACATAAGGGCTTGATATGATTGTGCTAGAATGAAAATGGGTGTAATTTACCAAAAATAACTAGGTTAAGATATAGTGGCATGACTGGAATTGGTCTTCACAATGGGGGTGTTTAGTGTTATCACTGTATCTATTTACGCCTAGTTTTCTACAAGAACACTAGAAACCTCATACAATTCGAATCGCGTCGTGAATTTGCATTTAAACTGTGCTCAATCATTTTTACACTGATTTTATTGCTTGAGGACAAGCAAAAGTTCAAGCTTAGGGGAGTTTGATAGCACGAAAAGTTATTGCATTTTCCAACCGATTTATGTAGATAAAACTTTCGATTCTGCATTTATTATATCACATTTTATCTCTGTCTGTAGTATTTGCACCATATTTCAGGTACTTAGCTTTTGCAACACATAAATGAGAAAAGGAATAAAAACAATAGAAAAATGAAGTTCAAATGACCTTTTTGAAGCATTTCAGCACTTCCTGCACCAGAAGGCGTGTCGCCCACCACAAGGATGTTGCGACCAGGACAAATTTAGCTTTGTGCCCCTCAGAACGTTTCATGTTATGACCTGGATAGATAAGAGTTTTATGCTCCACGTCACACACGCATGCCCCTCGCCACGATCCATATAGAATTTACGATTTTCTCTCTATTTGACGGACTCAGCGCGCATGTTCACAGATTCTTCTCCATGTTGAATTCCTATTTTTCCTGAACTAATGTACTTTACATATTGAAGCAGTTATCAAAAATTGACACTCTCTCTTGCACCCTGAACAATTGTTACGCAAATTTATTTTCAATTTCATTTTTTCTGCTCAGCATTATTTTTGTATTCTATTTTGATATTTTTCAATGGAGATTTCTAGCATTAATTTTCCATATTTCGTATAACTACGTAGGTAATAAAAAACCCCACCATCAAAGAAGTATATTTCCACATCAGAGAAATACTGCAACACTAGTTTTGTTTCCAGACTTCCAGAATTTGCTTAGGATTACTTTAATTTTATTCGAGATATATTTGCTACAAGTCAGTCCTGTCGGCTTGTGGAGGATACGAATTACTCTGAATTAATTTCTTTACTATTCATTTTCAAGTTCCTATTCTAATAAGTTTAATTTATTTATTTCTTACCATGTATGCATTGTTGAATTTACCTTTTAATTTTATGTTGTTCTGCGGTAAAATTATTCTGGCTAGATTCCCTGATACCGATATGTAAAACTTAACCGAAAGGATTAGGTAATTAACTGGAATTAATAACACTTTTATGGTTTTAATTTCCAATTTTAATTTTTAATTGTTTTTGTACGGAAGTAAAAGACAATCTAAGGTTAAAATCAATAGAGCGGAAGTTTGAGGTTTTAACCAGATAGTGGTTATTAAAACATTAATTTTAAAAACAACGAAAGCGCTTTAAAGTTAATTGGACTTTATTTGTTTTCAAAAAGTACTTTTGAGTTTTAAATTAAACAGCGGAAGCGCTCATTTCGAGCTTAACTAATATATCTGATTCAATAGAACGGAAGTTTGAGACGAGGGTCTTTAAAGAAATAGTTTTCATCGAAACGGTGTTTTAATACTAAAAACAAATGACAATGACTTACTGAATCCATTAAGTTTACGAAATACATACTGGTGTCCCGTTATTAATTATTAAACTTTATTTAATTCCTGATTTAACCCAAACACCAAGATTTTATAATTATCCTTATATTACATAGTGACCCTAAGATAATAGTAGTTTTGACCATCAGTCCTTGTGGGTTCGATATCTTTTAAAACTACACGATAGACTGTGCACTTGTAGTCACTACACACAATAGACCTACAAAGTCGCGATCACATACTACCATGGCATAAAGTAAAATGCAACAAGTAATGGAAGAAAAAAAGTGAATTCCGGGCAGCATGTACATCACACAAAGAATCACACAAACATCAATCTGAAACCAACACAACACCATACACATGTGTTATAATAACCAAAATAAATGCAATGAAGCATAAACCAAAAATTAAAACCAAATCCGGGTGCGTTTTACAAAATCAGACAACACTATGGTTATTTGAAGAATTTACCCGAAAAATGTATCAGAAACAAGAAAACTCAATCACAAAGGTTCGTGAATGAACAATAAAGTATAGACATGTATTTTGTGAAGATTAAACTCAATGTACATGTCAAAAAGTGCCAAAAGCACTAAATTTAAAAATTAAGCGCACAAAACATCAGAGCGGAATTGCTCAAAATTGCATGGTTAGCTACAAACACACCAACGGACTCAAAAAAGTGGTTCCCGTGAATTAATTTCAAGCGGAGGTACTACTTACAAATCCCGGGCAGCAACTCCGTAAATGTGTAAACCGAGTGGAAATTTTATCCATAAGCGGTAAAACATGGCATAAATACCGTCCAAACATCCAATCCAAGTGCATTGAGCATTAGTCATTGACAAAATGTAACCTTATGCTCAAAATCATATCCAAAAAGTGGAATTCAACCACAAAATAAAGTGTTGATTTAATTCCCGAATCCAACTCTTTTATATTGAAAATGAAAGTTTATCCACAAAAATTAATCGGAAATTACATCAACACATGACTATCCAACAACATCTCAACAAATTCCACAGTTGATAAGTGAACCTAAAATTCGATATTTCAATATTTTAACAAATGCTACCGAATCAAAAATTAACATCACATCAATTATGTAATCAATCAACCCATGCCTCTTTTCAACATTTCAACAAAATTCAACAACTCAAGGTTTAAACATCTTCAACAATTCAATTCAAACTCATGAAAAAAGTTATGCATCCATTCAAATGTCACATGAAATTCAAGAAGCAAATTCACATGAAATTCAAGAAATCACCAAATTATCAACTCATGGAATTATGCTAAAAAATCAATGTTATTATGGCTCAAGCATTTTGTCAAACACATAATATTCAAGAAATTATTCAATTCATGCTTCAAGATTTCAACAATCAAAACTAACACATGAATTCACACAACCTTCTACCAATTCTTTTTCTCAAAATGATTGAAATCAACATTCAAGAATAAATTCAATTAAGTAAATATTAAACTCAAATTTAATCTTAATTCACATGATCAATTATGTATTAAGCCATTGAATGCAAGAGACTATATGGATGATTTGAGAGAATAGAGAGAAAATTTAGAGGTGTTTTGGGAGTGAGAGAAGTTATGAGAGAAAATATGATTTTTTTAAAATATAAACTCTCTCCAATTGGGCCTTGGATTTGAATTTGGGTTGAGCTTTGTTTTTTCAGTGTCAGCAAATTTAACGCACAATGTGAGTGCAAAATGCCACGTCATCATCGGTGCAGAATCTCGACTCGAGCTCAACATCAAAATCGAAGCTTGCAAAATTTGTGACACGATGTGAAATAACGGGCTCTATCTTATAAACGACATGAAATTTATGAGTTTTTGAAGATCAACATACGCTGTCTCTTTCGGTTCAGCAACGTATTTCACTGTTTCACTTGTGAAATGGGCCATAAACAAATACCTTTGGAATACCATTTGAACTCGAGTTCTGAAGAAAAATTATAATAGACAAAATTTGTGATCCAACGCTTCAAGAACCAGACCGATATGATAAAAACTGAGAGAGTTATGATTTTTTGAATGCCACAGAAGCTAGTATCTGTCAAACTTTTTTACTACAAAAATATTTGGTAATTCACACTTTCGGAGATCTTCTGCAAATAATCAACTCTCAGCTTGAACATACGAATCGAAGATAAAATCAAGACGTATTTTTCGCTTGAAGAGTGTCTAAGAAACATTGATCCAGGCGAGAGTTATGAATTTTTTAACATCCGCAAGATAACTGTTCAACACATTATTTTCACTATTTTTTCAATCTTTAGCTTCTAAGTACTCGCGCATTCGGAGATCTTCCTCAAAGAATTAGATTTCGATCCGAACATGAAAGTTGGATGAAATAACAAGAAAATTCAAATTCTCCAAGAGGCACTAAAAGATGATACTCCACTCAGAAGTTATGAATTTTTAAGCATCCAAAAACTACAGAAATGATAAATCCACCATATACCGCAATTCAAGTATTCAGCGCTTTAAAATTCTTCCTCACAAAATTAGCCTTCGACATGAACAGATGAATAAATAATACCTCAAGACGGTTCCAATGACTAAAGAATCATACCTAAATCACATTGTGAACTCAAATTATGAAATTATGAGCTTGAAACGCACCGTACTAAATTTTTGTATGCGTTGTCTCAAATCGACTAAAACACTAGACTTTCTGCACAATTCAGAACATATTGAAACACATAAGAGCTTGACATGATGATGAATTTCTTGGTTATTGATTAGATAGCTTGGAACACACGCGGATCACATAAAAATGCGAAAAACCCCTGAGTTCTGCTTCACAATGATGCTTAACGGAATAATCAATTTTCGCAACTCTTTCTTGCAAAGAAAAACCTCGATTTTATGAGCATAGATCTAATAACATGAATGTATGCATATGGTAATGAAGTATAAGAAAATCAAGATTAAGATGAAGAGGTAGAATTTTGGGGTACAACAACTTCCTCTATTCAATCTTCTTTAACCAGAGGGTGAGATAGGCGCAAGCCTTTCGAAAGATCAGGGTAAAAGAAGATTGAATACTTAATAGAACCCTAAAATTTGCACTCTGAAGCCAGTCGGGTATTTTTTTTTTGGTTTTCTATATTTTTTTTCTTTTGGGTTAAAATGGTTATCAAGGGTAGGTGTGTATGTTAGGTTAAGATTAGACACACCAAAGAGAGATAGAATAAATACGCTTGATAAATATCTTAGGCACATACCAAAAAGGACGCACCTTCCCAACCAAGGATGCCAGACCACTGGACTTTGAAAGGGACACTAAAGGACTCTAACTATGAAGGAAGCACCTTCCCAACCGAGGATGCTAGACAACTGTACTTTGAAAGAGATAGTTAAAGACTCTAACAAGGGAGGACGCACCTGCCCAACCAAGGATGCTAGACAACTGGACTTTAAAAGAGACACTAAAGGACTCTAATGAGGAAGGACGCACCTTCCCAACCGAGGATGCCAATCAACTGGACTTTAAAAGAGATACTAAAGGAATCTAACGAGGAAGGACGCACTTGCTCAACCGAGGATGCCAGACAACTGGACTTTGAAAGAGACACTAAAGGACTCTAACGAGGAAGGACACACTTGTCTAACCGAGGATGCTATACAAATGGACTTTGAAAGAGACACTAAAGGGCTCTAATGAGGAAGTACGCACCTGCTCAACCGAGGATCCCAGACAACTGGACTTTGATGAGACACTAAAGGACTCTATCAGAGAAAAAAGGATCAAAACATGACCTAACCAGGGATGTTAGCTAAACTAAAGGAAGGAAAATCCGATAAAACAAGGATAAACCAGGACAAAGGAACTTATCAAAAAAAGACGTAATCAAGGAGAGGAGATGATCAAAACATAACCTAACCGGAAGTGTTAGCTAAATTAACAAAAGGTAAATCTGATCCAAACAAATAAACCTGAGAGAAGGAACTGATCAAAACAGGACTTAAACAAGGAAAGGATACAATCAAAACATAACCTAACCAGAAGAGTTAGCTAAGCTAACATAAGGTAAATATGACCCAAACGGATAAACCAGAGAGAAGGAACTGATTAAAACAGGACCTAAACTAGGAAAGGAGATGATCAAAACATAATCTAACTATTGTACCCCCAAAATTTTCCCTCTTCATTTTGAACCTAATTGGATTATACATCATTATCATATGAATACATACATGTCATTAGGCTAATACTCATTGTATCGAGGCATTTTATCAGCATCAAGCTCTAAGACAAGTGTTTTACCAAGCGATACATCAAAAATAGAAATTCAAGGTTTTCTGCAGTTTAATGCGCTCCATAAAATTTCCAAGTTATCCAAGCAATGACCAAGCAAGTCTTCATCAAAGCTGCCATGTATTTCAATGCACCATGAAATATGGAAGAATTGGGTGTTTCAGTGAATTTGAGGGAGTGTGAACCAGAAACAGCGCCTTTGCTGGTTTGAGCTTAGAAATTCACAACTTGCCATCAGAGTATTGTTTCGAGCTAATTTCTCAGTAATTAGAACCATCTCGATATTTTCTTTATTTCATCTATTCAGGCAAGAAGTCAATTATGTCCAGAAAGTCTCAGAATAAGTTGTTTTCTCTAAAGCAGTATTTGGATTTAATGATTGGTTGTCTTTTCACTGAGTGTTTGGAAATTCATAACTTTCATCCAATTTGGTATTTTTAGTGGATTCATTAAGCATTGAGACTATATTGATTCTCTTATCATTTCTCATGTTCAGATCAAAAGCTAAATGTGTGAAGAAAATCTCCTATAATTTTAGTTCTTTGAAGATAATATACTAAATTTATTTGTTGGTCCGTCGTTGCACGAGTAATCAAAAATTAGTATCTTCTGATTGAAATATTGTTTTAGGGAAATTCTGGAGGCGTTAAAACTGTCTTAATGTCTTCTTCAACTCTCGTGTTTCGACCGAAAGCTAATTCTTTGAGGAAGGCTTCCGAATACGCGATTCTTCTGGAAGCGATACAGTGGAAAAAAATGAAAATATTGTGCTGAACCGTAATTTTGCAAACATTCAAAAGTTCATAAATTCTAACTGGAATACCTCTTTGGAACCGTTATTTTTTAGAAAAATCTATTTTGATGTCTTCTTCATTTTGTATTTTTGGATTGTGAGCCGATTCCTTTAGGAAAGTCCCTGGAATTACGGATTACCAGAGAAATAATTATGTTGAACCGGAATTATAATTTACAATTTCTCGATATTATAAAATTGGTAACTCCTTCGATTTTTATCATATCGAGACGATTCTTTCAGAATAATTTCACAAATGATATCAGCTATAAGTTTTCTTCAAATGCCAAATTCATATTTTGATCGGAGCTTTGTCGTTTAAGGTTCCAGAATGAACATTGAAATTAATTGAAAAAAAGTTGTTTTGATTCATTTTGCTATGCATTAGTGCAAATTCAAAAATTCATAACTTCCTCATCGTTTATCTGATTGAGCCTAATATTTTTGCTTTGCGTAACAAATTTTGTCGTCTAAAACCTTGTTTCAGGTCCGAAATCTTTATCTTGCTTCGAGAGGCACATTGTTGTCACTTAAGCTCGAAATAAGCTGAAAAATTCACTTTTATAATATTTGATTTGAGGTCTCGTCACTTAAAGTTGTCAAACTCACTTAAAGTATGCATAAAAAAAACCGAAAAAATCAAGCAAAACACCACTTTATTTCAAATTCTCTCTTCTATATCACAAGCATCATCATTAACATCATTCAACTTCCAATTTTCTACAAATTGTTTTAGGTAACATTACTTGATTCTCATAGTTTTGTTAAATACTTGAGTAATTTAATTTTGTTTACGTGAATTGTGCATGAATTGATGAAGTAAATTAGTTTAGATCTATAATTCTTGACATAGAATTTGTAATATTCTAGTGCATATTATGTATTTGTGATAATGTCTATGTGAATTTGTGATATAGATTTTGACATAGATTTGTAGACATAACCTTTGCACATTAGGTGTATCTAGAAATTCCTCATTGAATTGTATTGCTAATTCTTGACATAAGAGCTAATTCTTGATATGGTATTAATCTTTTGGCATGGAGTTAGTTTTAATTATTTGTGTTGATGTTATATTCTTGATATTATGAACAAATATGATTAACTTCGGAATTGGTTGAGTCTTGAGCTTAATTGTGTTGTGCCTAAATGCTAATTTTCTGGAATCGTGATTGCTAACTTGTGTTCTATTTGTTCTATGCTATTCACCTCAATGTACATACTCTTGTTTACTAATTCCTAGTACTAATATTCAATCTTGTTCACTAATACTTAGTGTTAAATTCTAGTTTTGCTCACTTACTTTAACATTTCAATAACATGTAATATTGTAATTGTGTGAACGTGCATAAAATTATACTAACATTTACTTATCCAAGAGGTGTAACATCTTCCATTTGACTCAAGACACATTACCAACCTCTTTTGGTACAAAAAAACTTGAGATAAGTGGAAAATGTCACAATTCTTGAATTTTTTTAAACACTTGACATAATCTCATTTTTGAGCTAATTTCCTAACCATGATGAATTCTTACACTTAAGATTAGTGTAACTTGAATTTCTCCATGATTCAGGAGAAATTGGTGTACCTTATTTTCAGTTTCAGATAATTTTTTTCCGCCTTTCGCTACTACCAGCCGACGAAGTTGACCTAAAAGTCTCACTTCCGGGCATAATTAATTCAAATTGAATTCGTTTTTGACTCTATTGGCACGTTTGCAATCAACCATGTGATTTTTGTTTAATTTCGGGTCGATAAGTTTTGACGCTTATTTCCTGATTTAGTCATTTTTGATAATAACTGACATGTACCTTGTGCTTTGACTTTACTTAAGTTGAATTCATATTTCCTTGATTATTTGTATACCATTGCACTTATTTTTACTTGCTTCAGAATCATTCCATGTAAACATTGTGATTTTACATAGCCTCTTTTACCATTTTGTGCCATCACTTGATTTTCACATTATGAGCCGATGATGTAACTGCCAGTTGCTTTCTTATTATCACTAACTTGTTTGTTGAGTTTGTACAAGGATTACCATAAGATATTTCGATGACGCTTAATTTCTCGATATTCCACTTTATTTGTGGGATACCGCATTTCTCATGTGTCGACATCTCGGTACCCTGCTTTATGTGGGGGGTACTACTCTTCGCATGTTGTTATCGTTTGTCCCTCATTTATGAGTTGTATACTTGTATATTGTGTATTGTCTGGATTATTGGTTCTCTCGCAGGATACTTGTTTAGTTGTGTCTGACACATATCGCTTATGTTACTTTTGTGCTTTGACGCATATTGTGACTTTGTTTGTTGTTGATGCTAGCTCATTCGAGGTTCTCTAGATTTCTTGCTGTTGTCAGTTTAATGACACGTTTTGCTTGATTGGTAGTCCAATTTATTTCCTTTATCTCTCGCACTTTTTTACCGCACTTTACATCTTTCTTATGCCATGAGAAGTAGGATAGAGATGTATGACAGGGACATCCATTATGGATTATGTCAAGAGTCCCTCTCGATTACTTAAAGACCTCTTTAAGGAAATTATGCACTTGTTTGCGAATTGTGTTTGTGGCTTGTTTAAAAACCTACCTCAAAGTAGACGTTTTTGCAGTGTGTTTGCATTTGTGCCTAAAAACCTCAAAAAGAGGCACCCATTCCCATTCCCCTTGATAAGTCCTCAAAGAAGGCAAGCGAAAATAGGTCCGTAATCAATCTCCACACATTCTAGTCTGTGTCATCCTTAACGCGTGACGCACCATGATGCTTTGGAGTGTGCTGCTCTTGTTATCAAGTCGGTCAGATGGAAAAGGGATTTGCAATCGATTTCGTACACTTTGTCTTGAGCTCACGTTGGTCGACATTGACGTTCCATGTTTATCACTGCCCCCTTACTCTTCTTGCATGTTAATAGGATACCATGGTATAGATGCTTATATTCCCACAAATAGCTTATTTGTCTCGGCTGATATGACCCTTTGGCTAAAGCTTCTCGTATCCTACCCACTTGTTTTCCTCAGTTGATATGACCCTTTGGCTAAAGCTTCCCATTTCCTACCTCGATGCATAATATCTTGGTTAGGCCTTTGTGACTTGAACTAGCGTGCAATTCTCATGACATGTGTGTTCTCTCTTGAGCCTGTGGATTGTTTGTTTGTTTTTATCTTTGTGTATACCATGTTCCCTTAGGCTTTGAA
The DNA here is from genome assembly GCA_948472305.1 of Vicia faba. Classification (NCBI taxonomy): domain Eukaryota; kingdom Viridiplantae; phylum Streptophyta; class Magnoliopsida; order Fabales; family Fabaceae; genus Vicia; species Vicia faba. Next base: position 1,452,787,185 of record OX451739.1, read on the forward strand.
CCGTGTTATGTTCCTTTATAATTTCTCGATTAGGGTAGCTTTCGAGCTAGACATTTGGATAGGCATCCATGCATGTTAACTTAGGTAGGTATTTCCCTTTCAAACTCGACCTTAGGACCATCATTATATGATAACATTAGGGATTAAAGATAGGTTAGTCTCCCTTAGTTGTTCTCTTTATTTTGCATCCTTAAGACTAAAACCTTTTTCTTGGCAAATGCATAAAACATCTAATAACTATCAAATCCTCTTTCAATGTAAAAAACATCAACCAACTCAAACCTTTTTTTGCCTTTGGGCTTTGAATCAAAACTAATCAACTTTTCAAAAGAACATGTTAATCCACTTATGTGTTGCCTCCTGAATATCCAAAGGTCGAGTTGCGACAGAAGGAGAAATTATTATTGTTCATTAAAAAACACAAAACAAATCAAAACATGTGAGCCAAACTATGGCGCTCTGATTCCTAAAAAAGGATAAGTAGGCATCTGGTCATGAGGCTCAACCGAGGGAAACTTTATAAATATTTCTTTCTTTTCCCCGTGTTTTCTTTTGCATGCATTCCGTCTTTGCATTTTTCTTTTAGCTCGTAAGCTTTAGATTTGAACACACCTTTTTATTAGAACAACAAGAGTGGATACCATAGAGTACTACGGGCATATGGGGGTGCTAATACCTTCCCCTCGCATAACAGACTCCCTTACCCAATCTCTCGGTTGTTCGACCTTGATTTCACCCTTCTCAGGTTTACTCGATTTTCACTTTTACCTTGCCGTCAGATAAACAATGTTCGATGGCAACTTCATTGATTTCATCTCGTTGATTTATTCAGCCAGTTGTTTCAGCTGATGACTTCACTTGAGAAAGATCGACCAATTGTATGCTTTATGGCTTGTTCATTTTGTACATCTTTATCTAAGCATATGTTTGCATTGTATCTTATTTCTTTCCATATTGGTTATCTACTATGCTGGATTTTGGTTTTCCATGTTGGGTAGGTGTTACTATTAAGGTAAAAGGTCCAATACCCAGGCTAGAGTGCACTATCTAGGAAACCTAGGAATAAAGTAGAAAATGACGTCTATTGGACGAAGGTCCTACTAGCACGGCCATGTCGTCTATGCTCAAATGAGGTTCAAATGGGGTGTTATCTTCATCCACGTAAGTGGCTTGATGGTAATGCTTTCAGACGAACCCGTGATTTTGAGTTACCAATGACCTACCCTAACCTAGTATTTACCCATGAGTGGGAAGGGAATATTATTTAAAGGTAAAGATGATGACTTTGTTCTGAGGATGATCTTGTTCGGTTGGCGATCGTGTTCTGATGGTGACTTGGTTTTCTATGGTTTATGTTCTGAACTATTGATCTTGGTATTCTCGAGATATATAGTGCCATAACATCGAATTTACGATGTTGAAAATTTTTATTCCATGAGTATCTCACTTTCATCATAACATACTTACTTTTCACAAAAGAAATGAGTAAAAAATGTATGCATGAAAAAGAGTTAACACACAAGTTCTTTCCATTTCCAAGGAAATCGCTCTTGCGAGCCTTATGATGTGTATGTCCATCTCTTACTGGATCAAATCAAAATTGAAAAAAAGAGCATGCATGTTCCTTGAAAATGATTTAACATGGTGTTGCATCTAATCATTTACCTCGTGCATCTTCAAGCATCCATAACAGGAACTCAGAGTGGGGAATTCTTATTAAGGCCTAACATTCTTTTTATAATTGCAAATCTTGACTTCTCACCACACCGTGATCCAAAAAATCCATGGAACAACTTCGTGAGTAATTGGAGTATTTAAAGGATCATATGAGGTTGTGTATGGTGGGCATTCAAACAATGACCCTTGGTCAAAAATCCATATGGAAAAAATAACCAGTTGAAGACTTAATTTAGTCGGGTATGAAAGTTCTGAAGACAGTGTCAACAAAGGAAAGTTATCTTTTATACACTATTGCAACATGAGCTGTCATTCATCCCCATTATATTGGACCTCTTTCAAATCATGAGATACTTTGTGGGTCTCATCCATAATTTTGTGTTCCCAGATTTTCTTGCTAGCAGCTAGTTTCTGGTCTCCAAGTGAATCCATGGGGAAAAACTTATCAATAGAGACAGAAGAAGCCAAAGAAGCATGTTGATACAATCCAAATTCCTTACATCCAATTACTTCCTTGTCTGTTGGAAGCTCAATTAGTAAAGCTTTGTTCTTTGGGTCCTCCTCTCATAAACCTCTTTCCTGATTTCGATGCAAATGCTAGATGTATCTCCCATTCTGGGGCACCTGATTATGCTATTGAAAACTGCAAGAGGTTAAAGTATAAAGTCTGGAACTTGGATGGCTCCTTTTATAAAGTCTAGTCAGTGGTCGACAAATCGTTTCGGTATCTTTCTCCTTAGTTGAGTGCTTCTTCTGTGTAGTAGAAGATGGGGTGATGCTTCTGTGATGAAGAAGTATAAGATATCGAGTCTTGGACATCTTCTGTTGTGTAGAAGAAAAATACCTCAAAGGTCGAATTCTACATTCAGAGTTTATTTTTTTGTGTAGTAGAAGATTCTTTGTTACAGTTTATGAATATTGCTTATGTGTAGTAGAAGACATAGTTTCTTTTATGAAGAAGGAGGTTCCTCGGAATTCAGTTGCTAAAACTTCTCTTTTGTGAAGTAGGAAGTGAAGTTTGTTTTCCTCTATGCAATATAAGATCCTTTGTTATATTTTCTGAACATTTCTTCTGTGTAGTAGAAGATGGTTGGCATTTCTTCTCTGTAGTAGAGATAATTTGTGATGCGGTTTATGAAAATTCGATTTATAAAGTATTCATCACATTCGTTGAGGGAATCCGATGTGATTACCATGCCAGGGCACCTGACCATTCAACTAAAGTTTGTGAACCATTCAAAGATGAAGTGTAAGGCTTTCTTAGTGCAAAGGTCATCAATTTTGTACCAGTTGGTCAAATTTTAAGTCTCCTTTGACTTAGTGAATGTCAAGACTGCCAAAGTATCTTCTGAAGCAACAAGTCCATACGGAGACTAGTCTCCTCAACATGGCAATTTCAAATTACATTTGCATCCTCATTTGTAATCTTTCTTGTTTGGTTCAATACTTTCTTGTATGCAAAACTTGCTTATTTTTTAATACTAATCATAATGAATTTAATATGTTTGTCTTGAATTAATCCATTTTTAATCACTCTTAAATGGTTTTCTTTGTTTTTTATACTCAACTCTTGTGAACAAAACAAATACCTCTAGAGGGAGGAAGATGAGGAATGTACCTAGAATCTCAAACGACATGCCTTTGAATAAAACTCTATTGAAGATGTACAAGCCTTGTTTCAATTCATAACTACCAGAGATATAAGGGAGATAGACCCTCGTTAACCCCTTTGAGCCTTCGAAGCAGGAGTTTCTTTTCTATTCAGAAAAAACCTTATTTTTGAACCCAGGGGTAGGTAGTTTTCAGTTAATCTGATCGAGCATTCAGAACTAATCAAAAGTGGGCATCTAAGGATACAACAATGGTTATCCATCAAAAGGCTGAGGAAAGTCAAAACCACAGTGGCTAACCTTCACTTATAAGGAGTGTACGTCAATTGAAGATATCCCAATGGGTATCTCTCGCACATCAGGAGGTCAATCGATGACGATACAACAATGGTTATCCCTCATCTACCAAGGACTCAGGCAGCCACAATCACTTCCAACAAATTGAAGACAAAGTAAAGATCAGTGACTTGTTCAAAAGGAAATAAAGAAAGCCCGCTAATTCGAAACTTAAAAACGAGTATCTTAGGAAAAAGTTAGGGCATCCCACCGAACTTGGAAATCAGAAATCAAAGAGAATTTTCCAGGAAAAAGTTAGGGAAAGCAAAAAGAGAAACAAAATGCGTGAAAAGAGAAAAGGGATTACCAAATAAAAATCCTCAACAAAGAAGAAAGTCGTGTGATCAGAAGCATAAAAGAAATTCAAAAATCCTTAGACTTTCCTTGTATATTGAGTAACGTATCAATAATACTTTCAAATACATTTTTTCAATATCCATAACATCAAGTAAATGTCTTACATACAACGACTTCCAATACATAAATTCAAAAAAAATTGACCTCTTCTTCCACCCACTTTTGAAAAGTGTATTTGCAAAAGGCTTGCCAAACTGATTACTCATATCTTTCACCTTCTCAAAAACTTGGTCACCTGTCAACATAGGTGGAGCTCTATCATGTTCTGGATTTCCGATGAATGCCTTTCTCCACCCACCATAGTGATGATTAGAATTTAAGAATCTAAGATGACCGAGAAATACATTCTTTTGACAAAATTCCAATCGCTTCCAATTTGTGTGTTCTTCACAAATAGGACACGCTTTTTTACTTTTAATGCTATATCGTGATAGATTTCCGTATGTGGGAAAATCATTAATTGTGCCAAACAACATCGCTCTCAAATTGAAACTTTCTTTCCTATATCCATAATAAACCTCCACACCATTTTCAAACAAAATCTTTAAATCTTCGATTAACGATGTCAAGTATATGTCTATGTCATTCCCTGGTGGTTTAGTACCAAAAATTAACATAGATAACATCATGTACTTGCGCTTCATACATAGCCATGGAGGTAAGTTATAAATCATCATAATCACAGGCCATATGGAATGTGAGATACTTTGAAGATCGTGTGGGTTCATTCCATCTATAGATAATGCCAAGTGAAGGTTTCTTGCTTCTCCTCCAAAATCAGGATAATCATTATCAATTTTCGACCATTGTGGTGAATCTTCCGGATGTCAAAACTTTCCATCAATAATTATTTCATCTACATCCCAATTCAAGTGTCTTGCGTTGGTTTCACTATGAAACATGCGTCTAAATCTCGGAATTATAGGAAAATACCATAAGACTTTTGTTGGAGACAATTTTTTCTTATATCGAGATAAACCACATTTAGGACACTCATTTAATGATGCATATTCGTTTCGAAACAAAATGAAATAATTTGGACAAGCATGTATCTTATCATAGCTTATGCCAATAGAGCACAACACATTTTGGCCGCATATGTTCGATGAGGAAGAACATTATCCTCCGGAAGCATATCTTTCATAAGGACTAATAACTTTGTGAAACTTTTATCCGATCATTTGTTGCCTGCCATTAAGTTGTACAACTTTAATACTGCGGACAATATTATGAATTTAGTGCAACCTTTATACAACGGTTTTTCTGCATCGCTTACCTACCTCTCAAACTTTTTTGGACAATCTTGAAGATCTTCTTCAAGTGCTTCTGCAATCTCTTCGAAACGATCACAATCGTATGTATCTCTTCCATTGTCATCTGAAGCAAATGTCGTACTATCCCCCAGTTCAACATTCCCGTTACTTTTCTCACCATGGAATATCCAACATGTGTAACTTCGATCAATTCCACGCCTCAATAAATGCGATTGTAACCCAACTGCGTCAACCCGACCCATAAAACAACAACTTAAGCATGGACATTTCATTCGATTGGCGTCTTCGGCGTGTTCAACAACAAACTTAACGAATTCCAATACCCCATTCTTGTACTCTTTGGACAATCGATTGACAAACATCCATTTTTTATCCATGGTCTTACTATTACGTAAGCTAAACAAAAACAATACTTAAAAAAAGGACAAAGACTAAAAAGCTTAATACCAATTAGGCATATTCATCGAAAATAAAAATACTATAATTATTCAAGAAACTATAGAAAATTAAAAGAACAACTAAATACCTGTAGAGAAGTCAATAACTTCTAAAACCACACAGTGTAATATTCTTGGAAACGCTCATAAACTCCACACTTCACAAGTAACCTATATAAATGATCAATTAATTTCATTATAATAAAACAAATATATATAATAATAATTACATTAGAATATTTATACAACATTAAACATATATGTATACACCATTAAATAATCACTAATAATCATTAAACATATTTGATTTTAAAATATGAAGGTAAAATATTAATAAAATTTTTTGTTTAATAAAGATCTATTTTAATATTCTACATTGAAAATATAAATGAATCAAACAATTCATGTGACTCTATATTAATCAAATGGCTCATAAAGTGTAACTTTCATTTTTTTTCCCTTCAAATTATATTCTAACTTCAAATCTAGATCTTCAAATTTTAATCCAACAATCATAATTTGTTTAACTATCTTAATTTATGTGTTAGTATGACTCTTACATTAGAGAATCCAAGTTTCCATAATTCTATTGACCCATAAATACTTTATGTAACATGTCTCTTTTCTCTAGAGTTTTTTTCACAATATAAACTATTTTTTTTTATCAATTTCTAATCACCAAATTTAATAAAACATTTCATCCCCGTGTCTCGCCCGTGACTCTTGCCTAAAAACCAACTTTTCAGAATAATAATCGCAATGGTAATGTATACACATTTCAATTACAATGCTTTTTTCTCTCATTCAATACATGTAATATTCATTGTGACATTTACACAAACACCTTACATGCAATCTCATTGTGACATTTTTCCAAACACCTTACATGCAAAAACCACATGCTACACAAAACACATCATAATACAACATTATCAACACTAAATCAACACTAAAACAACACTATCAACACTATCAACTAAACCAAATGCAACATTATATATCAACATTATCAAATATATCAAATATATCAAGAATTATACCTAGACGAGAATAGAACCTTGGTTGTGAATGGAAGAAAGGATGCAACTGTCTTGAATGGAAGAAGGGTGAGAATCTTGAAGAAAGGATGCAACGATTTTGTCAAGAATCAAACAAAAAGTTGCGTCAAAGTGGGTTTTGTTCGTAAGTACTGTATTTTGTAAAATGGGTTTTGCAAATAATAGCGTGTTATTGTGTTTTATGTTGGGCGCATGTTTTATTTTTTTTATAACATGACTTTAGGCAGCACTTGTAGTGGAAAGTGATGCTTAATCCCCCCTTTAGGAAACACTTTAAGAAAGCGCTGCTTAATCCCCCCCCCTTTAGGCAGCGCTTTAGCAAAGCGCTTTGTAAGCCCACCCTTTAGGCAACACTTCTCCAAAGCGCTATAGTGCCTACCCCCTTTAGCAACGCTTTATAAATTCACATTAACCCCCTTTAGGCAGCGCTTTCACAAAGCGCTGCTTAAGCCCACCCTTTAGAAGCGCTTTGTAAGCCCACCCTTTAAGCATCTCTTCAGGACCTACCCCCTTTAGCAGCACTTTATCATTCAATATTCACCCCCCTTAGGCAGCGCTTTTCTAGAAAGCATTGTCTAAGGCATAAGACAAAATTTTTGTGTTTTTAAAATGCACTTTTAGCAGCGCTTTTGATAAGAAGTGCTGCCTTAGGTGTGCTGTCTAATCTTACTTTTGGTGTAGTGCTCATAGGAGTCAGATTAACGTACTCTCGTTACAATTTTTTTCCGAATTAATCCATGCTTCAGTTAGGAATTTCAAGGATTGTAACATGGCCTGGTTCATGATTTTAGAAAAAATAACTTAAGGCTTAAAATTATTTGGTGCCCACCCATTCTCCATGATGTTCTCCAGTCCTACATTCAATTAACCCAATACGAGCACTCATATCTTGAGAGCAGTTTATGATGGTTGAGGAACCACTGAGGTTTCTTGGACATGACGGCCAACCTTGGCTACTTTTGTGTTTCTGGTCACACAACTTTGTTCTTTGCTGAGGATCTTCATTTTTTAATCTTTCTCTCCTTTCAAGCTTTCCCTTTTTCCTTTTTCTCTTTCCCTAACTTTTGCCTGGACAATTCTTTTTGATTTTGATTTTAAAGTCCCGCAGGAAGCCCTAACTTTTTCTTAAGTTATTTTTTTTCAAGTTTTTCAAATTAGCAGGCTTTATTTCTTTTATTTTGTTCATTCATTATCTTTTTTCTTTCCTTTTGGACCTATCATGTGACTTCGAGTCATTTTTGAATTATTGGAAGAATTGTGACTGGTTCGTTCTCTGGTCGGTGAGGGATAACCATTATTGTATCATCATCTTTTTTCCTTCTGATGGGTGATGGATAAGATGTGGTGATCCTTGGATGTTCAATCCCTTTTTAAATTTGAGTGCTCGATCAGATTAACTAAAATCTACGTTGTCTCGAGTTAAAAATACGGGTTTTTTTTGACAAGGAAAGAAACTCCTACTTCAAGGCTCAAAGTGGTTAACGAGGGTTTATCTCCCTTATATCTCCGGTGTTTAGGATGTTGAAACAATGCTTGTACATCGTCATCAGGGTTTTACTCAAAAGCATATCGTATGAGATTCTTGGTATATTTCTCATCAGCCTCCCTCCAAATGTATTTTTCTTTATTTAACAAGAGTTAAGTATCGAAAGCAAAGAAAAATAATTAAGAGTGATAGCAAATGGATTAATTTAAGACAATCATATTCAATGCATTGTGATTAACATTTAAAGATAAGAAAGTTTGCATACAAAAAATCACTGAACCAAAACAAGAAAGATTACAAATGAGAAAGCAAATGAAACTAGAAAAATTCCATATTGAGAAGTCTAGACTCCATATGGACTTGTTGCTTCAGAAGGTTTACTTGGTAGTCTTGACATTCCTTGAGTCAAAGGAAGACTTCAAATTTGACTAGCTGGTGTGAAATTTATAGCCTTTGCATCGAGCAGGTCTTGTAGATTTTTCTGAATGGTTTAAAATCTTTAGTTGAATAGCCAAGTGCCCTAACATAGTAATCACAAAGGATTAACTCAAAAGATGTGATTGTGATGGATGCTTTATCAAGCGAACTTGCATAAAATGCATCACAAAGTATCTTATACTACAGAGAAGAAATACCAACCATATTCTACTACACAAGAGAAAATCAGAAGGTGAATTCTGGGGAATCTCCTCCTTCACAAAAGAATCTCCGTCTTCTACTACACATAAGCAAAATCCAGAAACTGTACCAAATTATCTTCTGCTACATAGTAGAAAATAAACTCTGAATGTAGAAATTGACCTTTGAGGTGTTTTTACTCTACACAACAGCAAATGTCCAAGAACTAGAAATCTTAAACTTCTTCATCACAGAAGCATCACCTCGCCTTTTACTACACAGAAGAAGCACTTAGCTAAAGAAAAGTGTCAGAAACAATTTTCAAAGCAGGGACTGGTCTTTGGAAAAGAAGCCAGACAAGTTCCAGACTTTATACTTGAACCTATTCCAGTCCTCAATATCATAACTAGGTTCCCCTGAATGGGAGACACATCTAACATTTGCATCGAAATCAGGAGAGAGGTTTGTGAGGACCCAAAGCACGAAGCTTAATCAACTGAATTTCCAACATACGAGGAAGTAATTAGATGTAAGGAATTGGACTTGAGTCAACATGCTTCTCATGTTTCTTATGTCTCTGCTGATAAGCTTTGCCCCATGGGTTCACTTGGAGACCAGAAACTAGCAGCTAACGAGAAAATATGGGAATACGAAGTTCTGGATGAGACCCATAAAATATCTCATAATTTGAAAAAGGTCCCATAGGATTGAGGTGAATGACATCTTTTGTTGCAATAACATATATAAGATCACTTTCCTTTGGTGACACTGCCTTCAGAACATCCATACCCAACTCAACTGAGTCTCAAACTGGTTATTTTCCCCCCTATAATGATTTCTGACCACGAGTCATTGCTTGCATGTCCATCATAAACATCCCCATCTGATCTCTCATTTCATCCAATTCCCCACGAAGTTATTATATGGATTCGTTATGATCACGGAGCGGTGAGAAGTACAGATTTGCAGTTTTGAAAAGAAAATACTGAGTCTAAATAAGAATTACCCACTCTGAGTACCTGTTATGGATGCATGAAGATGCATGAAGTGTGTGAGTGGATGCAATCCTATCTTCAAATCATTTTTAAGGAACCCACATGCATACATTTTTTTATACATTTATTTGGTAAAAACTAAATATGCCATGATGCAAGTGTAGTACTCATGGAATCAAAGCTTCTAACACCGAAAATCTGCTGTATTGTTTCTGGATGTGCCAAAAATACCAAGATCAATAGTTTGGAACATAAACCACAAAAAACCAAGTCACTAACACAACACGGTCACCAACAGAACAAAGTCACTATTTGTACCTGTAAAGAACATTCCCCCCAACTCACAAGTAAAAACTAGGTCAGGGTAGGTCAATGGTAACTCAAAATCACAGGTTCGACCGAAAGAACTACCATCAAGCAACTGACGTGGATGACAATAACACCCGTTTGAACCTTATCTGAGCGTATACGACATAACCGCACTGGTAGGACCTTCATCCATTAGCTTTCATGTTCTAGTTTATTCCTAGGTTTCCTAGATAGTGCACTCTGTCCTAGGTACTGGGCCTTTTACCTCAAAATTAACACCCATCCAACATGGAAAACCAATAGAGCCAGCACAACAAATAACCAATATGGAAAGCGAAAAAATTCAATGCAAACATATGCTCAGGTAATCATGTACAAATGAATAAACTGTAAAGCATAAAAATAAACACCTAAACAAAAGAAAACAAGAGCTAGGAGAGACATTGGGATGGACCAACAATTGGTCGATCTCTCCCTAGTCAAGTCTCTAGCTAAACCAACCGGCAAAAATATCATTGAGATGAAATCAATGAAGTCGCCACAAACGTTTTTTATCCCACGGGAAGGGAAAGGTGAACATCGAGTAAACTTGAGAAGGGTGAAATCAAGGTCAAATAACCAAGAGATACGTGTACTCTATGGGATCCACTCTTGTTGTTCTAATCAAAGGGTGTGTTCAAATCTAAGCTTACGAGCTAAAAGAAAAAAGCAAAGAGGGAATGCTTGCAAAATAAAATGCTGGGAAAAGAAGGAAACATTTACAAAGTTTCGACCGGGTAAGCTCCACGACCATACGCATATGTATCCCTTTTCAGGAATCAGAGTGATGTAGTTCAGTTTAATAGTTTTTGTTTGTTGTAAGTTTTTTACCTTGAAAAAGAGTTTTAAAAGAAAAATCCAAGCGGCAAAATGAAGTTTGAATTGATTGACATTTTTTACCTTGAAAAAGAATTTGGAAATTATTAGATGTTTTATGCACTTTCCAAGAAAAAGAAAGTTTTAGTTTTAAGGATGCAAAAGAAAAGAAAACAACTAAGGGAGACTATGTAGTTCTAATCCTTAATGTTATCATACAACGATGGCCCTAAGGTCAAGAATGAAAGGGGAACCTCTAACTAGGTTAGCATGCATGGTTCACAACCTAATGTCTATCTCAAATCACCACCAAAGGGTGAATCAAGAGATCCTAAGGGAGCTTGGAAAATGTTCAAAACCTAAGAAAACATGTAAATAAGGATGGAAAGCAAGCATACAATCAACAAGCTCAAGAGAGCACACACATGTCATGAGTAGTACAGACTAACTCAAGTCAAAAGGCTTAACCAAGATATCGAATAATAGAGGTAGGTAAAAGGGGGGAAGTTCCTGACCATAGATATCTCATCTAGGCAAGAAGGCGTCTCGAAAGCTACTCTTAACCAAGGTATCATGTTACCAAGGCAAGAAGTATAGAGTGGGGCAAGTGAATGACCAAAACGACTAAGCACCTAACCCATATATCGAGAATTGAGGTAGGATATAGAAGATAATATGAACAAGCAAGGAGCATCAACGTCAACCAATGTGAGCTCAAGACAAAGCGTGTGGGATTAGTTACAAATCCTTTTTCCATTTGACCGACTCAATAACAAGAGCATCACACTCCAAAGCATCAACGTACATCACGAGTTAAGGATGACACATATTGCAATTGTGGGGGTTGATTGTGAACCCTACTCTTCTTGCCTATTTGAGGACTTAACAATGGTAATGGGACGCCTCTTTGAGGTATTTGGGCACAAATGTAAACACACAGCAGAATGCATACTTCGAAGGTAGGTATTTAAACAATCAACAAACACAAATAGCAAACAAGTGAAAAATGCCTTATAAAGGACTTTAAACAGAGACTTCGAGCACACGCTCTTTATTATCCTACTTCTCATGATATCTAGAAAGCGATAAAATGCGAAAAGGTAAACCAAGTAGTGAACTAATACCAAACGGATATAATGTCAATTATACAGCAAGCAAGTGAAAGAAGGAGTACTCCTAAAAACTCTGAGCAAGCTAGAACCAACAAATGAAATGGTATTAAATAATATCCAATACAGTCATCCAATGTACACTGCAAAAATAAATCTCAAGAATGCACCTTAAGCAAATATCATGCACTGGACCATGCTACACAAGCAAATGATAAAATCTAAACACATGTGTCATGACAAATCACCTTCCAAAACTTACAAAATATCACAATAAATATTATAAAATAACAAGGGATATCAAATGTAACTCAACAATCAATATCGTAAGTTAAAATGGCATATTATCATGTATAAAGTCAAATGCAACTAGTAATGGAAGCATAAAAGTAATTTTCGATCAGCATGTACATCACACAAAGAGTCACACAAAACGTCGATCCGAAACCGACACAACTCCATACACATGTATTATAATGACCAAAAAAATGAAATTAATCATAAACCAACAATTAAAACCAAATTCGGGTGCGTTTTACAAAACAGGGCAACAATACAGTTATTTGAAGAATTTACCCAAAAAATGCATCAGAAAGAAGCAAACTCAATCACAAAGGTCCATGAATGAACAATAAAATATATACATGTATGATGTTAAGATTAAACTCAATGTACATGTCAAAAAGTGCCAAAAAGAACTAAATTCAAAAATTAAGCGCGTAAAACATCAGAGCGAAATTGGCTCAAAATCGCCCGGTTAACTACAAACACAACAACAAACTAAAAAAACTGGTTCCCATGTGTAGCAGTAGAAATGTTGAGACTGATTGACTTAACTCTCACAGATCAAATAAAAAAATTGCCACTGTGCTTTATTGTTTCTAGAGGAATGGGAAAAGAGCGAATAACACAAAAAAAAGAGGAGGAAAGAATCTAGGTTCTGGGGTTGGTTATACAAAGGGAATATATTAGAACTCTAAACATCTATGGTACTCCACAGGAACCTCTTTGAAAATATGTATATTTTGGCTATAAGTGTTGTATATAAAAATAGATGGTAGGTGTGATCGGTGGAAATAGAACTGACTGTATTGGAATGCTGGTTCGCGTTGCGTTTGTTTTCGCAAAATGTCGCGGTAAGTAAGAGTCTCCACCGTCTTTTATTTTATCCAACAAGGAAAGGACAAAAGCACAGAAAAATTCCTTTTCGAGATGTTTCTCGGGTTCGGGAGGTAGATTATAGAAAGGGAAGGTGTTAGCACCCTTTCTATCCGTGGTTATCCACGGGCTCTTAGGTACTTGCTCACTATGTTTTCAAAAAGTTTTTCTTTTCTTGTGTTTGTGGGTTTTAGAAAAAATTTTGTTTGAAAACTTCGATTTAACTCTTGTATCTGTCCTCAAGAGTGTATGAAGTGTTGTTTTGAAAACTTTTGTCTGAAAAAGTGTAAGTGCGAAAAGTTGTTTTGTTTTGAAAGAGCAAGTACCTGAGAACCTCTACCTACTCAAAAGAAATTAAGCTTTGTAAATGTCCTTTAGACAGTGCTATCCCACTATTGAGAAGTAGGTAGCACCGTCGTTGGAGTTTTTCGGGTCAATTCGATTAATGGACATGTGGTCACTAAAGCAATGGTAGGACGCCTTAGAGGTAACCCTAATGTATTAGATCTTTTTTATCCGAGGCAACCATTTCGATGCAACTTGGATCTTTAGACAGGAGGGCGACCTCTAAAACACCCTATACTCAATGACCACGTCGAGGCAACCAAGTGAGGCGTACCCTAAGAGTGGCATGTGCGAGTGTGTCAGGTTTCATGTTAAGTTATCTTTGTACATGTTATGGCGAGCTACGATTGATTTTAATTTTCAGATAAGTCTTGTCATGCATAGCCTAGTTAACATACATCTAGCAATTAATAGTTGCGGAAAGTAAAACTAAACTATTACAAGGCGTCGGGTATTTACATCGCCAAAAGCAAACCCTTGAAAAGTAAATTGCGGGAAGTTAAATGAAAGCGATAAAAAGGTCCTAATTAAAGCTATTACATCCTCGGAGCAATTACAATTATATGAATCAAAATAATAGGAACCAAAAATCACACGCGCGAGAAAAATTGGATCAGAGAGTTTTTTAGGGTTTTGACCCTTTTTTGAGAAAGAAGGAAGTTTTTATTATTTATGAATTAAATTAAATTAAACCTAAACTAATTAATTAATAAAAAGAAATATTTTTGGTTTTTTAATGTTTTAAGGAAATAAAAGTAAAAGGATTAAAATTGTCAAAAACCCTAATTCTACATTGATTTTTATTTATTGTGAAAAAGTTAAAGTTAACCTAATTAAAACTAAATTAGTTAATTATACTTATTTACAAAATAACTAATTAAGGGTGAAATTAATTTAAATAAATAATAATAAAAAATATTATATTTTAGTTTTCTGATTTTATTATAAAAAAAAATAATTTGGTTAATTAAGTAATAATAATAATAATTAATAATAAAAACAAAAATATAAAAGAAGAAAAAAGAATAACCCAGGGGGGTGATGGCCCAAGTTAGAAGGTGTGCTTAGAAATCTCAAGGCCCAGCATTGTTCAAGCCTCTTTGACTTTTATGATCATCTACACGCCTGTTAACTGGGGAGTATGGTGACCTCCCATTCATGGCCATTGGATCTGAGTTTGGAGACACATGGCAAGCTGAGCTTTGAAATGTATGGTGGACCTCACTTTGAATCTTGCACGTGAACACCTGAAAAATAAAAGCAACAATGTTTTGGGGGACCTGGGATTCGAACCCAGGTACCAATGCTTATTGGACGCTTGCTCAACCACCCCACCACGCTGCCTTAATTGTTATTGGCATAAGAGACAATCGTTATATTGGGAAACAAATTAATATGCTGTAAAACAAAAATAAACGCGCGCTCTTTTAAATTGACCAATGAGGCATCAACACATCATCATCTTCTTCGTTGTTCCTGCATATTCAGAATCAGATAGCGGGGGTTTTTAACCTCCACTATCTAGCTGCACGAAAAATAGCGATTAGAAATCTAGCAAGCATAAATATTTCACGATGGGTGGGTTAGGTTCGTCTGGGTCTAACGATTTCAGTCATATATCTTATGAGTCCCAATTTTTCTTGGTTCAGAAAGCCCTAATTCAAAGCTCAAGAACCCTAGAAAGTTGATCATGGTATCTTATGATTCAGGGCATTATAATCCAATTAAATCATACCATTAGCTTCGTATGGTTCCTAGCAATGCAAAACAATCAAGAAAACATGTTAAATGAGCATGAATTAAGCAATACAATTTTGAATAAAAGCTGCAAACCGTGGTTTTGTATATGGCGATTCTTTGAGTTTTAATGCCTGAGTTTGATTGCAAAACGTTCCTGGGACCTCCTGCAATGTGTTTGAATCAATAGAATGCCTTGAATTGGCCTGGAATGCAAAAATCAGTTTTGAGTTTTCTTGGAATTTCTTGAATATGCTATGGTGGTTTCTGCAGCTTTTTTCACGTCCATTAGGTCAGGGTTTGCTTGCTTATGTATAAGGCAATTGAATTAGGTCAAAAAATTGGATCCAACCCATGTGCATTGATGTTTAGATCTTTGATTGAAAATCAAATATTTTTGATTCTTCATGATTGAACAAAGTTGCCAATTTTGGATTTTTTCATATCTTTGACTTGTGCACGAATTTGCCAGCATGTTTAAGTCATATTTGCTTCACAAAAAGATTTAAAAAACAAATCTTCTATTTTCTTATGATTTAAATTGATTAAATGAATTAATATTAATTAAAAATCCAATTAATCAATAAAAATAAGAAAATAATTCCAATTAAGCTTGATGGGTCGTGCATAGGTCATGGGTGAAGTTTCAACAAGAGATTTAAGGCCCATTAGCAAAAAGAAAGTGTTTTGAGCAAAGTTGACTTTTGCAAATTCATGAAAATTTCCCAACTTCTCCAATGCACAACTTGCTCAATTTTAATCATATGACCATGTTCTTGGACATTTTGGAAAGCTCTTGAAGTCCTCTAACCATTGTCTTTGGTCCCATGTCATTTGGATTTACCAATCTCAAGTTATGGCCTTTGACTCAAAGTGTACTTTTGTTGACTTTTAAAATTGACCTATAATGTCAAAATTGGTAACTTCTTGTGAGAGAATTTCATGAACTTGGAGTGTGAAGATGGATTGTAGGAAATTCCATCCCCTTCAAGATGAGAATTGGATGGAATTTTCCTGACAAGCCATGAAAAAGTTATGCCCTGGTCAAGATACAGTTGACTTTTCTACTGTCCAAAAATAGTAACTTTTGCATCTTGATGATTTTTGAGCTATTATTATGGAATCATGATCAAGACTTGATCAAATGATGATTGTGAACTTAAAATAATATGTTGACCAAAAATTCTGACTTTTGACTACAAAATGACCATTTTGCCCCTGCAGTTGACTGTAGGTCAAATGGAGCTTTTGACTGTGCAAATTGACACTGTGAGTCTTAAAACTTGGCATGTAGGTGGTTGAGGATGTGTATAGGCCTATCAGACTTGATTGAACCCTTGGAAACCCAAAATTCCTTGAAAGAACCAAAACCCTAATTTCAGCTGGCTTAGGAGGTGGTTTGACTGTCTACCCTTGAGCCATCTTGAGTAGTTTGAAGATTATTCTTGACAAGTCTTGAGGAATATGGGAGGGAAAATTTTGGGGTACAAAAGTTGCCCCTGTTCAATCTTCTTAAACCTGAGGATGTAAATTGGCTTGCGTGCCTTTCGTGATCCGAAGGTGGAAGATGATTGAACACTAAAGTGCCCAGAAATTTGCACTCGTATGGTACAGTATCAGCAATGTGATGTCGGGAATGGGCTTACAGATGCCATTTGGAGAGATGATGGATAGGAAGATGGGCTTATAGATGCCACCTGGAGATTGTTGGTAGGTAGTTTTGTCTTCGTTGACAGGTTGTCTTCATTGACGGGTTGTCTTCATTGACGGGTTGTCTTCATTGACGGGTTGTCTCTATTGACGGGTTGTCTTCATTGACGGGTTGTCTTCATTGACGGGTTGTCTTCATTGACAGGTAGTCTTCATTGACGGGTTGTCTTCATTGACGGGTTGTCTTCATTGACGGGTTGTCTCTATTGACGGGATTCCCTTCAGAAAAATCTTTAGGAATCGATTTAACTGATTTTGTCTCCATTGAGCGAATTTGTCTACTTTGACTAGATTTGTCTCCTTTGACTGGATTTGTCTCCTTTGACTGTATTAGCATCAGAAAAATCTTTAGGAACCGATTTAACTGGATTTGTCTCTTTTGACTGATTTGGCTTCAGAAAAATCTTTAGGAATCGATTTGACTGGATTTGTCTCCATTGACATAGTTGAGAATTTAACTGCATCTTTCCTGAAAGGTAATAGTCAGTCATATGCAATGCATGATATGGATCAAGCAATGATGTCTCAACATAAATGAGATTGTATGGTATGATGCGTATATGCATGTATCATGATGTATGAAAATGAGATGTTTTAGTTGGGGAAAATAAATCCCGGAGCTGCTGGAGGATGACGTTGAATTCTTCGTTTCCGCTGGGGATGATGAAGATGGTTGTGAGAATAAACCTGCAGGAGAGAAGAACTCCGTTGGGGAATAAACTTTTTGAAGAGACTACTCTGCGGGGAATTACTCTGTGGAGAAGAGATGCTTTGCTGAGATTTTAACGATAACTCCTCTGGGGATTCCGTTGATAAGCTTTGTTAGGGACTTTGATGATGAACTCCGCTGGGGATAGAAAGAACTTCGCTGAGGATGATCTTTCCGTTTCCACTTGCTGAGGATAACCCAGTTAGACTCTGGTGGGGAATAACCTTTGTACTCTGCAGGGGATAAGCTTCCAGAATCTACTGGGGAAGATGATTCAACTCTGGCGGGGAAACTTCTTTAGACTGCGCCGGGAAATGGCTGCACTGGGGGTATCTTGTATTCCACCGGGGAACAATCTTATACTTTGTCGAGGAATATTAAGACTGCCGGGGATGCTTGTTGAGGAATATCTGTGTACTCCGCTGGGGAATATTAAGATCTACTGGGGATACCCAACTTTTTCCAGGACTGATGGTAGACTAACTCGGCTTGGGGAGAGTATTGCTGATTTGTTCATAGTTGCAAGTCTCAGTGGGGAGAGCTACCATTACTGTCTTTTGTTGCGGGAAGTGAAGGTATCCTGGTTACATTCTTCAGCCGAACCTACCTTGGTACCTTGGTGGACAAAGCAACTCGATCGCTTAGACAATTCTTATTGCCCCTGCTTCCGACGTCACCTGTAATTAATCCTTTGTTTCGCATGCAAATTTTTGTGATCAGCAATTAATGTCAAATGCATATATCAGAAATGAACATTGGATGTTCTTCGCAAAACAAAACAGATAAAGAAAAAACAATTCGCAATTTGTCTGAAAAGTGAACTTGTATTGATTTTGAATTTTGCCTGTATATATGCGTTTTTGTACAAGAGGCTGACGTCCTAGTAAGAGAATGCCGCCGAACAAAATAGAGTTTATACAATTTGTGAAAAGGAATCAAAACAGCTATGTGAATAATCCCATTAGGTTCCAACTCTGCTATCGCCTTTATGTCTCCAAGCATCTCATCACTTTGCTGCTTAGTTGAAGATGAACCTGATTGATTGGTGTCGTCCGAGCCTGATGGTTGATACCAAAGTCTAGATGCAGGGTGATCCAATGAGACATAGTAGTACGCTTTAATCCCTAACTTTTTCCTGGACCGCCCTTTCGGGTTTTCAGTCCACCGGGATACCCATTTTTGCCCAAGCCGCCTTTTCAGGTTTTCGACTTGCCGAGTGTACAAATTTTTTTTCATTTCATCCCTTATTTTTGCCCGAACCCTTTTGGTTCGCCGGGAAGCCCTTATTTTTGCCTAGGCCAGTCAACCTAGCGGGTCTTTAATCATGCGTAGTATCTTTTTACTATGTCTGCATTGACGGGGTGAGGAAGGTCGTCACCGTCCATGGTGGTTAGAATCATCGCTCCTCTTGAGAAGATGTTCTTAACCACAAATGGCCCTTCGTACGTAGGGGTCCATTTGCCCCTGGGATCACCTTGAGGTAGAATGACGCGCTTGATTACCAGGTCTCTGACTTGATACTCTTGTCGTCTAACTTTCTTGTTAAATGCCTTGATCATCCATTTTTGGTACGTCTGACCATGACAAATAGCAGTGAGTCTCTTTTCGTCGATTAGGTTTATTTGATCAAGCCGGGTCTGGATCCAGTCGTCTTTGTTCAAACCTGCATCTTTCATGATTCGGAGAGAGGGTATCTGAACTTCAATGGGCAAGACTGCCTCCATGCCATATACTAAGGAGTAGGGTGTTGCCCCTGTTGACGTCCGTGCTGAGGTACGGTACCCATGAAGAGCAAATGGTAACATCTCGTGCCAATCTTTGTAGGTCACTGTCATCTTCTGCACAATCTTCTTGATGTTTTTATTAGCTGCTTCTACAGCCCCTGTGGTACGGTGGGAGAACTGACTTGAGTTTTGCGTTTGTATTCACACTTGTTCGGTTTAGCAAGAGTCGCCACCGAATTTTTATTTTATCCTAAGGAAAGGTTAAAAAGCACAGGAAAAACCTTTTGAGATGTTTCGTGGGTTCGGGGGGTAGATTATGAAAAGGGAAGGTATTAGCACCCTTTTCATCCATGGTTATCCATGGGCTCTTAGTTACTTGCTTAGATCACTTGCCTTGATTTTCAATTGCTTGAAATGGTGTGTGAGTGTGTGTGTGTGTTTTGAAAATGTTTTAAAAAAGAGGCCTTGTCTAGGCAACCGTTGTAACAATTCTTTACTCGAATGTTTTACAAAGGTGTGTATCTTTTCGAAAAGATGTTTCAAATGTTTTTGAAAGTTTGTTTTGAAAGTGTTTGTGGAGTGTGGTTTTGAAAAGTAGGCAAGTGTGTTTTGCAAGTTGATCAAGTAACTAAGAGTTGTCTACCCCTAAATTTACTCAAAGGTTTTTCTCATGTTTTAATCCTTTTAACAATTTTGTTCCACCATTGTATTTGGTGGACAATCTTGCGTTAGGATGTTAACGGGACAGGCGCGGGTCATCGTATGGACCATGAATGCAATGGTGCCAAGTGTCTTTGGAAATTTTGCTTGAAGGGACTATGATCATTTCGTTTAGGCAACTTTTGAAAGCGTCATCGAGGGACTTATGATCATTTGAATTGTTTTGCCAAAGAAACTCAATGTGCAAGCATGGCCCATTTTGAAAGGCAACAAGCGGGATTACCCTAAGGATGCAAGTGTGATTGTGTATTGATTTCATGCATTTGTCTTGTATTAGGTTATCTAGCGTTTGATTTTATGTACATACAAACCCTAGGTCTAACCATGGTATAATTCGAAAGCAATAAATTGCGGGAATTTAAAGTCTACGCTATTACAAATAAGTATCCGGGAGTGAGGGTACAAATTTACAAATGGGGATGAGACTTTAGGAGAGTAGTGTCCAAATAATTACAACCAAATCGAATTGCGCAAATGTAAAATATAATGTATAGCAATGTATAAGAATAACAAATGTATATGTGTAAAGTAAAGTAAATGTATCGACGTATTGGTGTATTGTAATTGTGTAAGTGTACGTATTTACAAGTTGAGAAAAATGTGAATTTTAATGTATTATAAAGTATTGTTAACTTAATGAAAAATTGAGTATTTTATTTATGTATTATTGTATTCTTGTATTTTTTGTTAGGTATATACAAACAAAATATCTTAAGAAAAGAAAAGTATTACGTATTGATGTACAAGAATAAAATATTTTGAGAAAAGAAAATATTCAAATTCTATATATTAATGTCTTATATTAAAGAAAAGTATTTCTTATGTATTTACAAATTAATGGATTTTAATACAAGAGTTTTAATTTAAAAGAAAAAAGTTTTAAGTTTGAGAGAAAAAAAAATAATGTTTGTATATTCATGTTAAAAAATGTATATATATAAAAAAAGTGTTATTTATTTAACAAAACAAAAAGTATTATATATTAGTTTAAATAAAAAAAGATAATAAATAAAAGGATGTTTAAAACAAAACAAACAAGAAAAAAAGGAAAATGGGCTCAAGGGTGGACGTTTGGCCCATTTTGAATGATCAGAATAATAGGAAAAGGGGGTGTACGCGCGTTTAATGGGCTTAGGCTTACTGGAAAAGGGCAAGGCCCATTGCAAGTTTTTTCATTTTCGTTTAGGGTTGCAAGGTTTGTGTTCATTTGGAACGGGTTATGGTTTGTAACAGAGGCGCGCCGCTCACTTCTTTCTCCATCTTCGTCTTCTCACGCCAGCTTCTGAGTCAAGCTTCTGAACACTCCTCCGCCTAAGGCCAACTGAGTGCCAACATCCATCCTTCCTCTTCCCTCCATGGTCGCTCAACGACGTTTGCAAGGTTTGATCTCTGTTTCTATCACGTTAGGGTTTTCACTAATTCCTCTTTTGCATGCTTAGTTCGAGTTCTGATTTTGTTTCTGATTTTATGTGGTTATTATTGTTTGTTATTGAGGTTGTGGAAAGGAAAGAAAAGAAGAGAAATTCTACCTTGACCCTCGAGGACGGAGGAGAAGGAGGCGGATTTGGGAGGCGCTCAGGATGGCTGGACGGAGGCTTGATGATGCGCGAGCTTTGGAAGTTTCCCTGGTTTGTGTCTTTACCTTCTTTAGGGTTTGATGATGATACTTGAAAACCTAGCTTCTTTATCTTCTTCTCTTTCTGTTGCCTCTGAGTATTGGCTGAGCTGTGAATATTGAGATATTAGTATGATTCTGAATATGTTGCTTTGATTTCTTTTCCTCTTCTCTCTTTTGGCTTGCTGAGTATGCTTGAGTTGCCTTTCCCTCCTCTTCTCTTTGCCTCGTTTCTGTTGCCTTCTGAATTACCCTGAATGCTTGCTTATCCTGAGTTATTACTTTGCCTCTTCCACCCTGTGCCTCAGTTGCCTCGTATGCTTGACCCTATTGGCTTCTTTATCCTCTTCTTCTTGTTGCCTTCTGCTGCTGTATGCTTGGATATTTGGTATGCTTATTGATGTTATGTTTGAGTTGCCTTGATGATTAACCCAGTTATGACAATTTTCTGAGGGTTTGTGTTGGTTTGGAAACTGGTTTTGGAAAGGGCTTGACAGTTTGGTGCTTGAGGGCTTTGTCTTTACAGGTTGATGTGTTGGGTGTTGGTGAGTTTTTTGATATGCTGTTTATGTTTTACAGTTCTTGAAGGGGCTTGGCCTTTTTGTATTATTTTTGGGTTTAGACAGGTTGATGCTTAAGCTTGTATCAGAGTAGGTGTTTTTTTAATGGTAAGGCTTGTGGTCTTTGAAGGTTAATGCAGGTTTTGGACTTGTGTGTACTGAGTTTGTGCTTTTTGGTTATGTGTTGGTTGTTGCAGTTTGAAAGGCTTTGAAATATTTTAATCAGGTAAGGCTTTAGTGCTTTACTGGTTGGGCAGTTCTGTTTCTTGGTTACAGTTTTATTTGTATCTCCTTTTGTTTATCTTGTTTCTGCCTGGTATCTACTGTGTTATTACAATTTTGTTTTATATCTTTTCTTGCCTAAAGCCTGAGCCCTGTAAGCCTCCTTCTTTCACTCTCTCTCCTCTCTCTTGACAGTTTTTTAAGCATTTAATATTGCTTATATTGTCCTTTACAGAAAAGGTAGCTGGCCTGAACATGATGACATTGAAACTTGCTTGCTTGCAATATTGGTTTTACCCTGCATACTTTATCTTTTCTTCCAGATTTTATGCTTCTTTGACAGCCCTTTTTGATAGCTTTTTGTACTTTGATATCTTGATATCCTTGGAAAGCTTTGGACAGTTAGTTGCTTTGACAACTTTTGACTTGGTTTATGCCATTTAGTTTGGTTTGCCTTCTTTGGTTGAAAACTTGAAACTAGGCAGCATGTGTGACAATTTTGAATTTGTGCAAATTATACTTTTGTGCATTTCATATATTTTTCTTTTGCAAGCATTTTTCATTCCTCTCTGTGAACCGGGAGAAATCTCGTGATTTGCAGAGAGGGAAAACTGATTCCGGCCAGTTGCCTTTAATGATGAATCTTTAAATTATTGTCTGTCTTTTTAATTTATCTGCTTTGACTTTTCTTTCTTTTCTTTGTTTTGCAGATAAACAATCAAATGGAGCGAAAGAGGAGGCATTGGATAGAAGATGAAGACTTTAGGAATTTAGGATAGTTTCAATTTAATTATTTGTAACATTATTATTATAAACAATGATGTAAATAAATTTACTGTTGTTCAAATAATAGATTGTAACAAACCATTAAAGGTGAATAAAAATCCTTTTTTGATCAATTAATTCTTTTTATTTCCTTTCAATTGTTTAACTTAATTATTTGAATTTCTTAAATTAAAACAATTGGAAATAAATCCAATTATTCTGACTTTAGAAAAAAGAAATAATTAATAAACGTCTGGCGGTTCAAATATCCAATGCACAGTCAATCAAACCAATATCCAGATATTTATCTTTTTACTGATCAAATCAAACACTGTAGATTCTCAATTTAAGTACCTCAGCTTTTATCTCTTCTCAAATCAAATGCCTTAGCCTTTACTGATTAAACAAAACACTACAATTTCTTGATTCAAATGCCTCAATCCAAATCTCAGAGTAAACTGAAAAGAACTGTAAAATTAATTCTTTCTGTACGCACAAACCCTAGTTCTTGATTAAATGTCAAAGAAACGTCCGCCCGATCAAAACCTGAGCCAACTCAACCAAACCCTAGCAATTTGCCTGAACTTCTTAAAATCAAAGAGAACCCTAATTTTGTCTGACTGATAAGAAAAGTCTGTTTGACCGATTCTTGAACCAGTCTGAAAAATCAGGAAGAGTCCGAAGCTGTGATTTCTTGTGGAAAAATGCGAGGGCAATTTTTGGGGTACAACAGTTGCCCCTGTTCAATCTTCTTGGACCTGAAGAGTTAGATTGGCAAGTTTGCATTTTGCGACTCGAGGGTAAAAGGAGATTGGACACTAGAGTGCCCTAAAATTTGCACTTGGTGATGTGATGGTGGAGGGAATGGGCTTAAAGATGCCATTTGGTGATGGGCTTAAAGATGCTATCTGGTGACTGCTGATAGGAGGATGGGCTTATAGATGCCATCTGGAAATGGGATTAAAGATGCCATTTGGAAGTGTTTGTTGAGGAGGATGGGCTTATAGATGCCATCTGGAAATGGGCTTAAAGATGCCATTTGGAAATGGGCTTAAAGATGCCATTTGGAATTTGCTGGTAGGAGGATGGGCTTAAAGATGCCATCTGAAGGTGATTATTGAACTGTATGTCATTGGTGAGTGGACGAGTATCAGAAAGGTATTCATGTTTTGGAACATCTCTGAACTGGGGGTCTGAATAAGCAATAGATCTACATCCATGTTTGGAGAGTCCGTAAACTGTTTTCAAAAGTTGAGAAGAGTCTGAACAAGTGATAGGTTAACATCCGTTACTGGAGAACCCGTGAACTGTTTTCAGAAGTCTTGAGGTTGAATAAGCAATAGAGCAGCATCCATTGTTGGGAAGCGTCCGTAAACCGTTTTCAAAAGTTGCATCTGAACAAGCGATAGATTAACATCCGTTGTTGGGAAGAATCCACAAACTATTTTCAGAGGTCTTGAAGTTGAATAAGCAATAGAGCAGCATCCGTTGTTGGGAAGCGTCCGTAAACTGTTTTCAAAAGTTGCATCTGAACAAGCGATAGATTAACATCCGTTGTTGGGAAGAATCTGTAAACTGTTTTCAGAAGTCTTGAAGTTGAATAAGCAATAGAGTAGCATCCGTTGTTGGGAAGCGTCCATAAACTGTTTTCAATAGTTGCATCTGAACAAGCGATAGATTAACATCCGTTGTTGGGAAGAATCCATAAACTGTTTTCAGAAGTCTTGAAGTTGAATAAGCAATAGAGCAGCATCCGTTGTTGGGAAGCGTCCGTAAACTGTTTTCAAAAGTTAAGAAGAATCTGAACAAGCGATAGGTTAACATCCGTTACTGGAGAACCCGTGAACTGTTTTCATAGGTCTTGAAGTTGAATAAGCAATAGAGCAACATCCGTTGTTGGGAAGCGTCCGTAAACTGTTTTCAAAAGTTGAATCTGAACAAGCGATAGATTAACATCCGTTGTTGGGAAGAATCCGTAAACTGTTTTCAGAAGTCTTGAGGTTGAATAAGAAATAGAGCAGCATCCGTTGTTGGGAAGCGTCTGTAAACTGTTTTCAAAAAGTTGAGAAGAGTCTGAACAAGCGATAGGTTAACATCCGTTACTGGAAAACCCGTGAACTGTTTTCAGAAGTCTCGAGGTTGAATAAGCAATAGAGCAGCATCCGTTGTTGGGAAGCGTCCGTAAACTGTTTTCAAAAGTTGAGAAGAGTCTGAACAAGCGATAGGTTAACATCCGTTACTGGAGAACCCGTGAACTGTTTTTAGAAGTCTTGAGGTTGAATAAGCAATAGAGCAGCATCCGTTGTTGGGAAGCGTCCGTAAACTGTTTTCAAAAGTTGAGAAGAGTCTGAACAAGCGATAGGTTAACATCCGTTACTGGAGAACCCGTGAACTATTTTCAGAGGTCTTGAAGTGGAGGAGGAACCGGTGTAGGGTTTCCTGATGATGAGTTCGTGTAAAACTACATCTGGATGAATCTGGAATAAGTATCAGAATGTCGCCATGTCTGGGTCACATCTGAACTATTTCTAGAAAGAATCTCGGAAGATGATGATCTTTGTCTGTCGACTGATCTTTCCTGAAAAGGTAAAGAGTTAGTTGTATGCAATGTCATGATGCATGATGCAATGTATGTTATATCAATGTTTATGATATGAATGTAAATGAATGCGCATGTAAGCTGAAGAGCTGTCTTGCGGAGGATAGATGAATCCTAGATGGCTGAAGATAAAAGAATCTTGACTGCTGCCGGGGAGAATAATTCATTGGCTGCTGCTGGGGAATTAGGAGCTTGGGTTGTATACCAATCTTCTGGGGATTCTTGTCTTGAGAAAATCTTCATTGGAGAACATCTGATTATCCTGTGAGGAACTGAGAATGAGAGTCTTTAATTCTGCTTGGGGAATACCAGATCTTCAATCGTTGAGGGATCCTAGGATTACTGCGGGGAATTGGAATTCCTGGGTTTCATGCAGGGTAAGAGAACTTCTGAAGATCTCTACTGGGGAGTTCAGAATCTGATAGACTCATGCTGGAGAGGTAAGACTGAGCATCCTCAGCTTGGTGGGACGTACCTCTGTGGGGAAAAGGTTCACTAGCCTGGTTCAGCTGGGGATTGGATTTTCAGATCTTTAAGGCTCCGCTGGGGATACTGAAACTTAACTTTGAGGGGAATTAGATTCTGTAAGGCTTTCTGGATGGGGATTGCAAGAATCTCTTGATTGCTGCAGGTGTTGATCTGGAATAAGTTACGGAATGTCGCCAAATCTTGGGTCACATCTGAACTATTTCTGGAAGCAAGTCTGAATGAGTTATAGAATGTCGCCAATTCTTGGGTCACATCTTGAACTATATCTGTATGCAAGTCTAGAATAAGTATCGGAATGTCGCCAAATCAGGGTCACATCTGAAACTATCTCTGGAAGGAAATCTGGAGTAAGTTATAAAATGTCGCCATCTCTGGGTCACATCTGAAACTATTTCTGGAAGGGATCTTGAATAAGCTATAGAAGGTCGCCAAATCAGGGTCACATCTTGAACTATTTCTAGATCTTGATTTTGTTGAGGGTCAGAAATTGGGAGTTTTAATTACCCGTTATTCTGTTGGTGGTTGCAATTTCCAGCAGGTGATGAAGGAATTGTTGAACACTTTTGACATTCGAATGCCCCAAGTGGTGATGTAGGAGACCTTCCCCAAGTTCACTGAACTTTTAAGAGATTTGTTAAAATCTTGACTGGACTGCCCCAGGTTAACTGGATAGTGACATGTCATGCCCCCTTGTTGATAGGAGATTTGTCAATGGAAGTGTCATCCTTTTTGAAGTGATTTTACTCACTGAGAGTTTTCGTTCCTTCGAACATTCGCTGTATGAATTTCTTCGCTGTCAAACAAATAGCCAAATGCGAACAGTGATATTCAAGCAATGCAAAGTTTATGTTTGTCTCGAAGTTTTGAAAAATGCGTTTTTTAGTAGACAACTTTTCATAAGACAAAATCAACACAAGATTTTAGAGCAAAGCCTTACAGGAGTCAGGATACCTTTTGAACAGTATGCTTTCGAACTAACCCAAGCTTCAATTAGGACTCTTGAAGGGTTGTAACGTGGCTTGGTTCACGGTTTAAGAAACAAAGGATAAAGGCTCAAAGTGTATTTGTACCCACCCGCTCTTCGTGATGTTCTTCAACCCTAAGCTCAGTTAATTGTGCGTCGTACTCTATTCAAGTTTGGAACGACTTTTGGGTGATGGCTCACCAATTGAATTTAGGAGGCAGTCATTATCTCCTTTTTCTTTACAACATTTTTCATGTTGTTGAGGATTTGTAATGACCTTTCTATTTTGATTTTGATTTGTTATCCCTAACTTTTGCCTGACTGTTCCCGTTTTCGAGATTACAGTCAGCGGGATGCCCCAGCTTTCCTAAGCCTCCTTTGCAGGTTTTGGCTCGGTGGGCTTTTTCTTTTTGAGAGAATGACTGCCTATATGATAGGGAACCATCACTGTCTTTTGATTCCAAGGAAATGCTTTTCTTTTTTTTTGACGTCGTTCGTTGTGGTACGAACCGAGAGTTTGCGACTTCGACGCGCATTTTCTTTTGAATTAACTGAGATACTACCCTGCCCCAGGTTTATATCAAAGGTTTTGATTGTTTAGAATAGAAAACTCCTACTTCTTTGGCTCGAAGGGGTTGACTAGGGATTATCCTCCTTATAACTCTAGTGTTTGGGAATTGAAAGAAATGCCTGTACATCATCAGCAAGGTCTGTTCAAAAGCATACTGTATGAGATTATGGTATTGTTTCATCATCCTCCCTCTAAAGGCTTGCAGCTTTTTATCAAGAGTTAAATATCATAAAGAAAAGCATAAGAGTAGTGAAAACGAATGGATGAATTCAAGACAAACATATGCAATGCATTAATGAAACAGGAGTTTGACATTAACAGTTAATTGTTTGAATAACAAAAGAAATTACAACTTTGAAAATTCAAAATGAAGCAAAAGTCTCTCAGCTTTGAGCTTTGTCACTTCAGATGGGGAAAGCCCTTAACGGAAGATTTTCATCTCTCCGTCTGGCATGAACCTCAGCACTCCAATGTCGATCAGATCTTGAATCTTGTTCTTCAAGGCCCAACAGTCGTCGGTGTCGTGTCCCGGGCTGTAGGAGTGGTAAACACAAAATGCATCGGGATGATAGTTAGGAGAGGAGGTATTGGGCTTCCGAATAGGATCCCTCAAAACAGTCAGATTGACCTCTAACAAGCGCTCTAGTATTAGAGATGACGGTATGTCAGTCTCCGTGAACTGTCTCCCCGACGTATTTTGACTGCACCGATTACCCCGTTGACGCTGGCGAGGTTGTTGTTGGGTTTGTGACCCCGAAGCAAGCAGAGGAGCCTTCCCCTTGTCTTCTTGAGTGGATGGGGGTTGAGCGGTGACTTGCTCTTCAACCTCAGATGTTTGCCCCAGTTGGCTGTTCCGAAGCAGTTGGTTGACGAGAACTCTGAGTTCCTCTTGTCTTTGAGACAGGTCCTGGATGAGAGCCATGTGGCCCACTAGCTGCCCCATCACTTGGATCCTGAATGTTGCCAAATCAAACTGCAGCTCCGCAAGCTGATAATTCCTGGCATTGTTTGAAGTCTCCAAGCCCTTTGTGAGGAGAGCTTTCATTTCTTCTTTCCCCAAATACAGGTTCAAGAACATTTCCTGCAGCTGAGCAGTTTGGTCCTGGATATCCTTGACAGTCCTCTCTAGAGCCATCTCTTACTGAAATAAACAGTAGGAGAGTAAGGGAACCTGAAAAGGAAAGAATTGTCAAGATGCAATGCATGATATGTGGATGCATGCTTTCAAGGATCTCTTGGGGTAAACACAAGAGAATGTTAGAGGTTGAACTTCGATCTTTGACTGGAGACCTTTGCACCAGTGGATGTCTTTCCACAAGAATCAAGCTCACCATGTCAAGTGGGTCATAGCCCCTGATTCAAGTTGTTGCACTTAATCTTCGATGGCATTTGTTAGAGGAGAAACCTCTTGGCCCTTGGTAGACGTCTGGTTCAACGTAACCCTGCATCAAAAGAACCCTCGAGATCTTTGAAATGGTTATTGAAAATGCTATGGTATGATGTTATGATGTTATGTACATGTATGTGAAAGCAAGTAAGTGTATATACAGGCAATCATATTCACACAAAGCAAACAAGTCCTTAGGTTTAGGCTTGCATGGGGTTGTAGGTAAGTACCCTCTTGAAGTTAGTTGGCTCATCCTGTCCTAAAATAGAAACCAGGTTCTAAGGAGCTCAATATCATTAGATTGTTTTCCATGTTCATTGTTTTGGTTTAGCCACTTAACTGGCGACCAAAATATTCCAAGAAAACAACCCTCAATGAGTGTAGTATCGAGTATCTACCAACTTCGGACTGCACCAAAGTCGATCATCTCACTACCCCTAAAAAGGCTAGGATGGTCAATTAAGGTTCTAAGAGTTCGTTACTGCTTCACGACATCACTCAGCGGCCCCGTACTCTCCTTGATTGAACTCAAGGGTTACCGGTACTCACAAATATGTCACACTAACATAGCTTACTGCTTCAACCATGTCGGTATACCCCGCACAGTTCCCTCACAGTTTTATTGCTATTTACCTAAAAAGGTGCCCCAAATCCGGGTGTAGGATTTACAACAAACCCAAACAAGGACCCAAAAAGTAAAGCAATCAAGGCAATCAAAGCAAGAATGTAAAGGTGATCTAAACCCTAAGGTAACCCCACTTTTAGATTAATCCCCAGCAGAGTCGCCAGTTCTGTGATACGGTGGGAGAACTGACTTGAGTTTTGCGTTTGTATTCGCACTTGTTCGGTTTAGCAAGAGTCTCCACCGACTTTTTATTTTATCCTAAGGAAAGGTTAAAAAGCACAGGAAAAACCTTTTAAGATGTCTCGTGGGTTCGGGGGGTAGATTATGAAAAGGGAAGGTATTAGCACCCTTTTCATCCATGGTTATCCATGGGCTCTTAGTTACTTGCTTAGATCACTTGCCTTGATTTTCAATTGCTTGAAATGGTGTGTGAGTGTGTGTGTGTGTGTGTTTTGAAAATGTTTTAAAAAAGAGGCCTTGTCTAGGCAACCGTTGTAACAATTCTTTACTCGAATGTTTTACAAAGGTGTGTATCTTTTCGAAAAGATGTTTCAAATGTTTTTGAAAGTTTGTTTTGAAAGTGTTTGTGGAGTGTGGTTTTGAAAAGTAGGCAAGTGTGTTTTGCAAGTTGATCAAGTAACTAAGAGTTGTCTACCCCTAAATTTACTCAAAGGTTTTTCTCATTGTGATCGGTGGATCTGGAACTAACTGTTTAACGCTGGTTCGCAAAATGTCGCGGAAGCAAGAGTCGCCACCGTCTTTTATTTTCTCCAAATGGAAAGGACAAAAGCACAGAAAAATTCCTTGTAGAGATTGCTCTCGGTTCGGGAGGTAGATTATAGAAAGGGAAGGTGTTAGCACCCTTTCTATCCATGGTTATCCATGGGCTCTTAGATACTTGCTCATTGTGTTTTCAAAAGGTTTGTTTGCTTTTCAATTGTGGGTTTCAAAAAAAGTTTCTTTGAAAATTCCAGTTCGACTCTTGTATCAGTCCTCAAGAGTGTTTGAAAAGTTGCTTTCGAAAGCTTTTTGAAAAGGTGTCGGTGTGAAAAGTATTTTTGATTTGTTTTTGAAATTAGAGCAAGTATCTAGAGTCGTCTACCTACCCTAAGGAATTAGGCTGTGTAAATGTCCTTAAGGTAGTGCCATCCCACCATTGAGAGGTAAATAGCACCACCGTTGGAGGTGTTCGGGTCAATTCGAAGGTTCGGGACATGGTGATCACCGGAGCAATGGGAAGACACCTTAGAAGCTACCCTCATGCCAGGTTCCTGGATCATGAGGACTTACTAAGACGTCCTCTACTCGACGATCACCTTTCGAGGGGCAAGGCAACAGTGAGGCGTACCCTAGGGGTGGTGTGTGATTCGTGTGTCGTGTTCATTTGCATTTATCTTGTTCATGTCATAGGTGATCTACGCGTTGCTTTTACCTTGACATTCATTTTTTCATGCAGTTTATTAACAGTTAAAAAGATGCGGAAATTATAAAGGTCCTACGCTATTACAAAGGCGCAGGTCCACATTGCCAAATTTAATCCAGGACCCGATTTGAATAAAGAAATAAAATGCGGAAAAGATAAATGTCTGATTTACATGGCTTCGGGAGAATTACATGAATATTATAGGAAAGGAAATAAATGCGCGAAACGAACTAATAATCGAAAGCGAGGGCGTTGGACCCTTTTTAATGAAATTAAATTACGATTAACAAATTAATTAAATTAAAATAAAAAGAAAAGATTTTTTGGAGTTTTTTGTATTTATGGATTTTTAATAAGAATTAAATGAAATTTAAAACCTATTTCTAGCTATTTTTTAATTATTAAGAAAAAAATTTTAAAATTGAATCTAAAATTAACCTAATTATTTAATACAATTTATTCACAAAAATAAATAATTAATAATTAATATAGTAAAAGAAAAGAAAAAGATGAAAGTGATTAAAACCCTAATTCTACAATTTTTAAGTTTATATAAAAAAAATATTAAGATTTAAACCTAAAATTAAGACTAAATTAATTAATAAGATTTATTTACAAAAAAAAAAAGATTAAATCAAATATATTTTATTTTTTTGCCTTTTCTAATTTTTATTATTTTTATATTAAAGGAAAAATATTAATTTAAAGATTTAAGAGGAAATAATTAAATTAAACAAATAATAAAAAAAGATAGAAAAAGAAAAGAAACACAAACCCTAGGGGGTGTTGACCCCAATTTGGAGGTATCTCTAGCATTTTTGGCCCAATGTTTAAGGCCTTCAGTTGACTTTTCAGGGCCACGTGCGTGTGCATTGACTGGTGCCCATGGTGCTCTTCAAATCTTGACCTTTGGATTGCCCTCAGTGGCCATGTGGCACGTTTGGATTATGGGTGTATGGTGAACTCTTAGGCTTGAAACTGCATGAGATTATGCTGAAACAAAATATATGAAGAAAGCGAGGGGACCTGGGAATCGAACCCAGGTCCCAGTGCTTATGTGACAACGCACCAACCATCTGTACCATTTGCTTTCTTTGTAACATTAGTGGATAATAAATAATGTATATAACAAAACATGCTAATAACATTAACTCAAAAAACGCGCTAAAGTTTGAATGGACCACTCAGAAGCCTACACGCATTGTCTTCCCCATTCGTTCGCTTTTGACCTGAAAAAAAACAGTTAGATAGCGGGGTTTTAAACCCCCACTAAATAGTGCATACGAAAATAGCGAATAGAATATGGTGGCTCATAAATTGAGCGCGACTAGGGCATTGGATTCGTATGAAGCTCCTGGTTCGAACGATACAAGTCTTGTTGCCTGATTTTTCCTTGAACGTAAAGCCCCAATTTCACAGTTTTGTAACCCTAGCAAGCTTCAATGGTGATTTCTCATACAATGCACAAAAACTCAATTGAAGAGTATGGTTAGATTCAGAATGGTCCAATTAGCATAAATCAACAAAGAAAATGCAATGAGGATGCTTAAAAATTGAAACACGAATATGCATAAAGTGTGAGAAATTTTGAGTTCTATCTACCAATTCTTGGTGCGTGAGGACTGGAAAAGAATGCAGTCAAGTTCAATGATGTCTCAGGAAGCTTTTGGGATCAATATTTTCCTTTGAATCGTCCTCTAAGACAGTTTTCAGTTTTTGATTTTTTTGACAAAAATGTAAACTTGGTTCTTGAGATCAGGCGCAGCTTAGAGGTCCTTTTGCATTAGGTTTTGATCAGTCTTATATGAGTGATGGATTAGGGTAAAGATTTGGATCCAAAACCCTTTGCATTGATGTATAGAATATTTGATTTTCATGCATATCTTTCAAATCTTTTTCCATGTGATTTTGATGTCAATCATGGCCAAACCTTCCAATTTTGGTTATGCACGAATCTTGAGCCTTTAAGGAGAGTTTATTCTGCACAAAAAGATTTGAAAACTTTATTTTAGTATTTTTGTCATATTTTATTTTATTAAATGAATTAATAGTAATTAAAAATTCAAATAAATAAATAAAAATAATGAAATAAATCCCCGTTGGGCCAAATGGTCGTGCATATGCTTTGGATGATGAATCTTGGAAGAAAATGTGGCCCATTAGCAATTTTAAGGCATTTGAAGCAAAGTTGACATTTCAAAATTCCCAAAAATTTCCCAACTTCCACAAGTCATATCTTGCTCAATTTTTAAGCTTTGATCATGTTCTTGGACATTTTGGAAAGGTATTGAAGTCCTCTAACCAATTCCTTTGGTCCCATGTCAATTTGATTTACCAATCTCAATTTATCTCCTTTGACTTAAAGTCCCTTTTTGTTGACTTTTGAAAATGACCTATAATGTTGAAATTGATAACTTTTTGTGAGAGCATTTCTTGGAATTGAAGTGTGAAGAGGAGTTGTAGGAAATGTCTTTATCTTCAAAATGAGCTTTGGATGGAATTTTTCTGATAAACCATGTGGAAGTTATGCCTTGGTCAAGTTACAGTTGACTTTTTCAACTGTCCAAATATGGAAACTTTTGCATCTTGAGACTTTTTGAGCCATGCCTTGAAAATCATGATCAAGAATTGATCAAATGATGTTTATGGCTTCAAAATGAGATGTTGACCAAAAATTTGAACTTTTGACTGTCAAATGACCATTTTGCCCCTGCAGTTGACTGTAGGGCAATTAGGGTTTTTGACTGTGCAATTTTGTGCTGTATGTCTTGAAACTTGGTATGAAGATGCTTGACCATGTTTGTAGGCATGTGGGACTTGATTGGACCCTTGGAAACTTCATTTTCTTTGTTAGAACCAAAACCCTAATTTTTGACTGTTGGGAGGCCCTTGAACTGTGCAACCCTTGGGGAGATTTTGAAGCATGCTCTTTGCAATTCTTGAAGAATATGTGAGGGCAAATTTTGGGGTACAACACTCATGTTTTAATCCTTTTAAAAATTTTGTTCCACCATTGTATTTGGTGGACAATCTTGCGTTAGGATGTTAACGGGACAGGCGCGGGTCATCGTATGGACCATGAATGCAATGGTGCCAAGTGTCTTTGGAAATTTTGCTTGAAGGGACTATGATAATTTCGTTTAGGCAACTTTCGAAAGCATCATTGAGGGACTTATGATCATTTGAATTGTTTTGCCAAAGAAACTCAACGTGCAAGCATGGCCCATTTTGGAAGGCAACAAGCGGGATTACCCTAAGGGTGCAAGTGTGATTGTGTATTGATTTCATGCATTTGTATTGTATTAGGTTATCTAGCGTTTGATTTTATGTACATACAAACCCTAGGTCTAACCATGGTATAATTCGAAAGCGATAAATTGCGGGAATTTAAAGTTTACGCTATTACAAATAAGTATCCGGGAGTGAGGGTACAAATTTACAAATGGGGATGAGACTTTAGGAGAGTAGTGTCCAAATAATTACAACCAAATCGAATTGCGCAAATGTAAAATATAATGTATAGCAATGTATAAGAATAGCAAATGTATATGTGTAAAGTAAAGTAAATGTATCGACGTATTGGTGTATTGTAATTGTGTAAGTGTACGTATTTACAAGTTGAGAAAAATGTGAATTTTAATGTATTATAAAGTATTGTTAACTTAATGAAAAATTGAGTATTTTATTTATGTATTATTGTATTCTTGTATTTTTTGTTAGGTATATACAAACAAAATATCTTAAGAAAAGAAAAGTATTACGTATTGATGTACAAGAATAAAATATTTTGAGAAAAGAAAATATTCAAATTCTATATATTAATGTCTTATATTAAAGAAAAGTATTTCTTATGTATTTACAAATTAATGGATTTTAATACAAGAGTTTTAATTTAAAAGAAAGAAGTTTTAAGTTTGAGAGAAAAAAAAATAATGTTTGTATATTCATGTTAAAAAATGTATATATATAAAAAAAGTGTTATTTATTTAACAAAACAAAAAGTATTATATATTAGTTTAAATAAAAAAAGATAATAAATAAAAGGATGTTTAAAACAAAACAAACAAGAAAAAAAGGAAAATGGGCTCAAGGGTGGACGTTTGGCCCATTTTGAATGATCAGAATAATAGGAAAAGGGGGTGTACGCGCGTTTAATGGGCTTAGGCTTACTGGAAAAGGGCAAGGCCCATTGCAAGTTTGTTCATTTTCGTTTAGGGTTGCAAGGTTTGTGTTCATTTGGAACGGGTTAGGGTTTGTAACAGAGGCGCGCCGCTCACTTCTTTCTCCATCTTCGTCTTCTCACGCCAGCTTCTGAGTCAAGCTTCTGAACACTCCTCCGCCTAAGGCCAACTGAGTGCCAACATCCATCCTTCCTCTTCCCTCCATGGTCGCTCAGCGACGTTTGCAAGGTTTGATCTCTGTTTCTATCACGTTAGGGTTTTCACTAATTCCTCTTTTGCATGCTTAGTTCGAGTTCTGATTTTGTTTCTGATTTTATGTGGTTATTATTGTTTGTTATTGAGGTTGTGGAAAGGAAAGAAAAGAAGAGAAATGCTACCTTGACCCTTGGGGACGGAGGTGAAGGAGGCGGATTTGGGAGGCGCTCTGGATGGCTGGATGGAGGCTTGATGATGTGCGAGCTTTGGAAGTTTCCCTGGTTTGTGTCTTTACCTTCGTTAGGGTTTGATGATGATACTTAAAAACCTAGCTTCTTTATCTTCTTCTCTTTCTGTTGCCTCTGAGTATTGGCTGAGCTGTGAATATTGAGATATTAGTATGATTCTGAATATGTTGCTTTGATTTCTTTTCCTCTTCTCTCTTTTGGCTTGCTGAGTATGCTTGAGTTGCCTTTCCCTCTTCTTCTCTTTGCCTCGTTTCTGTTGCCTTCTGAATTTCCCTGAATGCTTTCTTATCCTGAGTTATTACTTTGCCTCTTCCACCCTGTGCCTCAGTTTCCTCGTATGCTTGACCCTATTGGCTTCTTTATCCTCTTCTTCTTGTTGCCTTCTGTTGTTGTATGCTTGGATATTTGGTATGCTTGTTGATGTTATGTTTGAGTCGCCTTGATGATTAACCCAGTGATGACAATGTTCTGAGGGTTTGTGTTAGTTTGGAAACTGGTTTTGGAAAGGGCTTGACAGTTTGGTGCTTGAGGGCTTTGTCTTTACAGGTTGATGTGTTGGGTGTTGGTGAGTTTTTTGATATGCTGTTTATGTTTTACAGTTCTTGAATGGGCTTGGCCTTTTCGTATTGTTTTTGGGTTTAGACAGGTTGATGCTTAAGCTTGTATCAGAGTAGGTGTTTTTTTTTAATGGTAAGGCTTGTGGTCTTTGAAGGTTAATGCAGGTTTTGGACTTGTGTGTACTGAGTTTGTGTTTTTTGGTTATGTGTTGGTTGTTGCAGTTTGAAAGGCTTTGAAATATTTTAATCAGGTAAGGCTTTAGTGCTTTACTGGTTGGGCAGTTCTGTTTCTTGGTTACAGTTTTGTTTGTATCTCCTTTTGTTTATCTTGTTTCTGCCTGGTATCTACTGTGTTATTACAGTTTTGTTTTATATCTTTTCTTGCCTAAAGCCTGAGCCCTGTAAGCCTCCTTCTTTCACTCTCTCTCTCCTCTCTCTTGACAGTTTTTTAAGCATTTAATATTGCTTATATTGTCCTTTACTGAAAAGGTAGCTGGCCTGAACATGATGACATTGAAACTTGCTTGCTTGCAATATTGGTTTTACCCTGCATACTTTATCTTTTCTTCCAGATTTTATGCTTCTTTGACAGCCCCTTTTGATAGCCTTTTGTACTTTGATATCTTGATATCCTTGGACAGCTTTGGACAGTTAGTTGCTTTGACAACTTTTGACTTGGTTTATGCCATTTAGTTTGGTTTGCCTTCTTTGGTTGAAAACTTGAAACTAGGCAGCATGTGTGACAATTTTGAATTTGTGCAAATTATACTTTTGTGCATTTCATATCTTTTTCTTTTGCAAGCAATTTTCATCCCTCTCTGTGAACCGGGAGAAATCTCATGATTTGCAGAGAGGGCAAACTGATTCCGGCCAGTTGCCTTTAATGATGAATCTTTAAATTACTGTCTGTCTTTTTAATTTATCTGCTTTGACTTTTCTTTCTTTTCTTTGTTTTGCCGATAAACAATCAAATGGAGCGAAAGAGGAGGCATTGGATAGAAGATGAAGACTTTAGGAAGTTAGGATAGTTTCAATTTAATTATTTGTAACATTATTATTATAAACAATGATGTAAATAAATTTACCGTTGTTCAAATAATAGATTGTAACAAACCATTAAAGGTGAATAAAAATCCTTTTTTGATCAATTAATTCTTTTTATTTCCTTTCAATTGTTTAACTTAATTATTTGAATTTCTTAAATTAAAACAATTGGAAATAAATCCAATTATTCTGACTTTAGAAAAAAGAAATAATTAATAAACGTCTGGCGCTTCAAATATCCAATGCACAGTCAATCAAACCAATATCCAGATATTTATCTTTTTACTGATCAAATCAAACACTGTAGATTCTCAATTTAAGTACCTCAGCTTTTATCTCTTCTCAAATCAAATTCCTTAGCCTTTACTGATTAAACAAAACACTGCAATTTCTTGATTCAAATGCCTCAATCCAAATCTCAGAGTAAACTGAAAAGAACTGTAAAATTAATTCTTTTTGCGCGCACAAACCCTAGTTCTTGATTAAATGTCAAAGAAATGTCCGCCCGATCAAAACCTGAGCCAACTCAACCAAACTCTAGCAATCTGCCTGAACTGCTTAAAATCAAAGAGAACCTTAATTCTGTCTGACTGATAAGAAAAGTCTGTTTGATCGATTCTTGAACCAGTCTGAAAAATTAGGAAGAGTCCGAAGCTATGATTTCTTGTGGAAAAATGCGAGGGCAAATTTTGGGGTACAACAACCCCATTCATCTTCGGCCGGTAAGGAGAAGAGTTGTGGTGCTGTATCTTGAATTTCTCGCAGAGCTCAGTGATCATCTTGTTGTTAAGATTGATACTATTATCTGTAATGATCCTCTCTGGTACACCGTATCGACAGATCAGGTTGTGCCGAATGAACCGTGCCACAACGTTCTTGGTTACGGTAGCAAAGGAAGCTGCTTCAACCCACTTCGTAAAGTAATCAATCGCTACCAGGATGAAACGATGCCCGTTGGATGCCGTAGGTCTGATCTCGCCGATCATATTAATGCCCCACATTTCAAAAGGCCAAGGTGCTGTCAAGACGTTCAAAGGAACTGGAGAATGTGCACCTTATCAGCATAGATCTAACACTTATGACATGTCCGAGAATGCTGATAACAGTCGGCTTCCATTGTTGACCAGTAA
The DNA here is from genome assembly GCA_948472305.1 of Vicia faba. Taxonomy (NCBI): domain Eukaryota; kingdom Viridiplantae; phylum Streptophyta; class Magnoliopsida; order Fabales; family Fabaceae; genus Vicia; species Vicia faba. The sequence continues at coordinate 1,452,825,984 of OX451739.1, forward strand.
TATCCTGCCCGAAGGATTTTCTTTGCCATGGTATGTCCACTGGAATGAGTCCCGAAGGTACCTTCATGCAGCTCTGCCATAATCCTTTCTGCTTCGATCTTATCTACACAGCGCAGTAAGGTTGAATCATGGTTTCGTTTGTAAAGAATGTCATTGCTGAGGAAGAACTTTGCCGCGAACCTTCTCAGAAACTTCTTGTCATTAACGAATTCACCCTCGGGGTATTCTTGAGCTTCAAGGTACCTCTTCACTTCATGATACCAGGGTTTTTCTGTTACTTCTTCGGTCTCAAGGTCACAGCAATGTGCAGGTTCATCCAATTTCCAAATAATGATCCGGGGAGCCTCATTGTCCCATTTGACTTTGAACATGGAAGACATCGTAGCAAGCGCGTCCGCCAACTGATTCACCTCTCTTCGGAAGTGTTCAAAGGTTATCTCCTCGAAATGGGGAAGCAACGTCAATACATACTCCTTGTAAGGAATAAGATTTGGGTGTTTCGTATCCCACTCGCCTTTGATCTGAGTGATCACGAGAGAGGAATCTCCGAAGACACTCAGAAACTTGATCCTTAGGTCAATTACAGCTCGAAGACCCATGATGCATGCTTCATACTCCGCCATGTTGTTGGTGCAGTTGAAACATAGTCGGACGGTAAGTGGAGTATGAGAGCCCTTAGGGGATATGATCACGGCACTGATACCGTTACCCAAAGCGTTTAAGGCTCCATCAAAGTGCATAGACCATCGGGATCCTTCCTCAGGTCCTTCATCCGGTCCAGGTATTTCACAATCAGTTAATACCATGATATTGTCGTCTAGAAATTCAAAGTTCATAAACTGGTAATCATCCACTGCCTGATGTACCAAATGGTCTGCCAACACACTTCCCTTGATTGCTTTTTGATTCGTGTATTGGATGTCATATTCAGTCAAGATCATCTGCCATCTTGCTATTCTTCCGGACAAGGCAGGTTTTTCGAAGATATACTTGATTAGATCCATCTTTGAAATCAATAGAGTAGTGTGAGTCAACATATACTGTCTTAGCCGGCGAGCAGCCCATACCAAAGCGTAACAATTTTTCTCGAGCAGTGAGTATCGGGTCTCACAGTCGGTAAACTTTTTGCTAAGGTAATAAATAGCGTGTTCTTTTCGGCCAGACTCGTCATGCTGACCCAACACACACCCCATTGAATTGTCGAGTACTGTCAAGTATAAGATTAGAGGTCTCCCTTCAACTGGTGGCATAAGAATGGGTGGCTCTTGGAGGTACTCTTTGATTCTTTCGAAAGCGGTCTGACATTCATCGTTCCAACGTACCACTTGATCTTTCTTCAGTAGCTTGAAGATTGGTTCACAAGTAGCAGTTAGGTGTGAGATGAATCAGACAATGTAGTTCAACCGTCCTAGAAAGCCTCTGACTTCTTTCTCTGTCTTGGGAACTGGCATCTCTTGTATGGCTTTCACTTTGGCAGGGTCCACTTGAATACCATTGTCGCTTACGAAGAAACCTAGTAGTTTTCTAGATCTCACCCCGAAGGTGCACTTGTTCGGGTTTTACCTCAGCTTGTACAACTTCAATCGGTCAAACAACTTCTGTAGATGGTCAAGATGCTCCTCCTCAGTCTGGGACCTTGCAATCATATCGTCGACGTATACTTCAATCTCATGATGGATCATATCATGAAACAAAGCAACCATGGCACGTTGATATGTTGCCCCAACATTTTTCAACCCAAAAGGCATGACCTTGTAGAAAAAGGTGCCCCACTGCGTAACAAAGGTGGTCTTCTCCATGTCCTCAGGAGCCATCTTGATTTGATTATAACCGGAGAAACCGTCCATGAAGGAGAATACCTTATGCTGAGCAGTGTTGTCAACCAGAACATCAATGTGAGGCAGAGGGAAGTCATCCTTAGGGCTCACCTTGTTCAAATCCCTGTAGTCAACACACATTCGGACCTTACCATCTTTCTTCGGTACTGGAACCACATTGGCAATCCACTGAGGGTAAGAAGTCACTGCTAGAAAGTCGGCATCAAATTGTTTCATAACCTCCAGTTTGATTTTCTCGTACATCTCTGGACGCATACGACGGACCTTCTGTTTTACCGGAGGGCATTCGTCCTTGGTAGGCAGGTGATGAACCACAATGTCAGTATCCAACCCAGGCATATCTTCGTAAGACCGGGCAAAGATTTCCACGTAGTCATGCAGCATCCGAATCAACCGTTGTTTCACACTTAGCTCCAGATTTGCACCGATCTTGACTTCCTTCTTGTCTGTCTCACTACCCAGATTTACCGTTTCCACTGGCTCTTCATGTGGCTGAATGGCCCTCTCTTCCTGAAGTAGCAGTCTTGCAAGCTCACCAGGCACTTCGCAATCATCTTCACCTTCATCTTCGGCTAAGTTGATCGGATTTTCGAAGTCATAACTGGCAGTAGTAGAGTCGTTACCAGTGAGATCCAGAGTGGATTGGAACCTGTATATGTGAGTGTGTGTAAATAGCTGTTTTGCGATATATAATAAAGAAAGACAAGGAGCGCAAGATTTGAAATGCAAAAAACGTCCAATGATTTTATTAATGATATATGAAAATGACACACAAAAGCCCTCACAAATGAAGCCACGGTGCCCCGGGTAAGACACCGGGCTATAAAGTTTCACAATATTGTCTGTTACAAATTCAAAACAAAATAGTTCATTACTGAAGAATAAAAGTAATAGGGATGAAGTCCTTCGCCGTCCCGTTGTTTGGTCCACCATTGGTTGTAGGGTAGATCCAGCTGTCGAATTCAGATTCCTCCACGTCATCTTCAATGGCATTTACTCCCGAGTTGCTGATGAACACAAGAGGTCTTCCGATCCTTGTCCTACGAACAACCTTCTGAGCTTCTACAGTGAAACCCAAACCAAACTTGTCAGTCTTCTGAATGAAATCAGGAAGTCGGCCCTGATTTGCATACTCACCCTTCTCAACAACAGCTCGGGCATCCTTTAAGGAAGCCATCTTCAAAGGAGAATCTTCAATCACAGTCTCTACCGATGCCAGTGTCTGAGGGACCTCTTCAAAGTGTTGAAATGGGGTCTCAATGAACTCCCCATCCATCTCTATGTACCGGAACGAGTTAAGGTGGCTGACCATGTATTCCTCCTCCCCCTGCACTGTCACAATCTTCCCTCTGACCGGGTATTTCAGCTTCTGATGTAGGGTTGAAGTCACAGCTCCAGCCTTATGGATCCAGGGACGACCCAACAAACAAGAATAGGATGGCAGAATATCCATCACGTAGAATGTAGAATCGAAGACCTGAGAACCAACTCTGATTGGAATATCGACTTCACCATGCACCATCCTTTTGGACCCATCAAAGGCCCGGACAATGATGTTACTTGGCTTTAGCTCCAACCCTTCTCAATCCAACCTGTCTAGAGCTTTCTTGGGCAAGACGTTCAATGAAGAACCAGTGTCAACCAACACATGTGCAAGAGTAGTGCCCCTGCATTCAATGGAGACATGCAGGGCATCGTTGTGGTTCTTCCCTTTAGCAGTCAGATCAGCGTCGGAGAAACCCAAACCATTATCAGCAGTTAAGTTGGCCATACAATCGGTAAACTGATCAGCTGATGTCTCTTGTGGCACGTGGGTCGTCTTCAGGAAGGTAATCAGAGCCTTGGCATGGGCCTCTAAACACAACAACAGTGATAACATAGAAATCTTCGATGGGGTTTGCCCCAACTGCTCAACTACATTAAAATCACTCTTCTTGATAATCTTTAGAATCTCTTCCATCTCCTGTTTGGAAGCTTCAACAGTGGTTGTCTTCGGTGCCTCCGTCTGGGCAGGCATATCAGTAGCGATCCCTTTGCCCCGAGCGTCAGATGACTCGGCAGCAGGGGTAGAAGTAGGAACTTGATCAGGAAGGGAAATAGGTACGTTTGCAGGTGAAATGACAATAAGTCTCTGGATAGTTGGTGGCGCAATATCAGGTGAGAAGAGCCTACCATTGCGGGTGACCTTAGCAGGCCCGGTGATGTTGCTGATGCCAGTACTAGTATCAAACTCTTGTTTGACTCCAAGAACATAAACATCGGCCCCATAGTGCCAAGGGACAGCTTTGTCGGATGCATAGGGAATAGGCCCCGGAACAGTGATGATTGTAGGTGCAATCTTCTGAGCAGGCATAATTTTGACAGGCTTCCTCGAGGGAGCCTTGGGAGAATTGTTGAAAATGGTAACAATGGACACTTCTTCAGCAGGGGTAGCAGGAACGACAATCTTCTCAAACAGGATTTCTTTATTATCCATCAGGTTTTGGATACCTGACTTCAAAAAAGGGCAACCAATAGGTGAAGCAGAACATAGATGGCAACCTTTACTACATCCCGGAAATAAACCGGCTAGCAACAGGTTCCTTTTGACGGTCATCAGCGGGGTAACAATGTCATCCACAGAGGCTACAAACAAATCTTCCACTACAGCATTTACTCCATGCTTGGGCATGGGAGCAGTCACAACATTAGGCCTCTCGGGCGCCTCGAACTCAATCTCTTTTGCATCAATCAATTCTTGGACCTTATTCCTCAAAGTCCAGCAATCATCCGTAGTATGTGTTGTACCCCAAATTTTGACCTAAGATACCATCTCCCATCTGCATCATTACATTGCAAGTGTTTTGACCTATTTTTATCAATTTTCAAAGCAGATTTAAAATTCATAACTTTTTCAAGTCAAGAGCTGTTTATTTTTTGAACGCTAAATTTATTAATTGATCAATGCTAAAACAATGTTTATTAATTATTTATTATCTTAAATTTAAATAATTGGAATTTATTTTCAGTTATTATATAATTTAAAGATTTATAAATAATAAAGTAAATATTTGAAAAGAAGTTTATTAATTGATCAGACAATGTTTATTAATCATTTATTATCTTAAATTTAAATAATTGGAAATTTATTTTCAGTTATTATATAATTTAAAGATTTATAAATAATAAAATAAATATTTGAAAAGAGTTTATTAATTGATCAACAATGTTTATCTAATTATTTATTATTCTAAGTTTAGATAGTTGAAATTTTATTTTCAGTTATTGCAATTTAGAGAATTATAAATAATGAAGTAAATAATTGAAGAGAAGTTAATTGATCAATAATGTTTATTTAATTATTTATCATTCTAAATTTAAATAACTGGAATTGATTTTCAGTTATTATATAATTTAAAGAATTATAAATGATAAAATAAATAATTGGAAAGAAGAAAAGAATTAACTGAAATAATGGAATTTTATTCATCTTTATTCTAATTATTACAATTGTTGTTTAAATACTGTATTATGTACAAAGTATTTACAATGACAATTACATAAAATGTTTAAAGTAAAATAAAAACTATTTTTTCTAAGATTCTAAATCTTCATCTTCTATCCAATGCTTCTTTAATGCTCATTTGTTTTACATGCAAAAGAATTAAAAGAAAAGTCAAAAATGAATATAATTAAAAGCAAAAAAATTAATTTAAGCGTTCATCATTAAAAGCAAACGGCTGGAATCAGTTTTTACCCTTTTTGCAAATCACGGGATTTCTCCCGGATCACAAAAAGGGATGAATTTTTATTGACAAATATGAATGCACAAGTTAAAAATATGCACAAATTCATTTTTTTGTCAAAATTGCACATTTTAATTGTAAACTGCATAGTTCAAATCAATTGCACATTTTCAAAAGCCAACTGCATATTTCAAAAAAAACAAAACAGCATATGCAATGTTCAAAGGCAAAGTGCAACGTAAACTACCCCAAGATGTGGGAAGAGGCCAAAATACAAAGGCTCCTTACTGTTACATTACAATTGACAAAGAGATATGTGCAGTTTCAAAACCATATATGCAAGCAATATATTTTCTATTTTTCATCATTTTCCAGCTTATGCTTTTTCAGAACTTAAAAGTACATCACATTTAGTGTTTCAATTGTACTAAGAGAGAGAAGAGAGGAAGAGTGTTGGGTTTTACAGGTTTTGACCTTAGGCAGGAAATGGATACAAAACAGAATAACAGTAACACAATAAGAAAAGGAAAGCATGAAAGAGGATACCAAACAAAACTGATGTAGCAGCATAATGTGCAGAGGTCAAAGGAAGAAATATAGTAAAATATACAAAACCTGTAAGATAACCTCAAGGCCAAACTGTTATAACAACAATAAACCCCTTCAAAAGAAGAGAGTTCAAAACCTATTTTAAAGCCTTCAAAAAAAAATCTGTCAAACAAATACCAAAAGAAAAATTCTCAAGGTCTCAAAGCAAGAAACAGAACCTGCTATCTCCAACCAAAACTATGGCCTAAACCATAAAACCTCTAAACTGTCCAGCCTAACCAGAAAACCATAAAAACCAGTAAAACCAATATGGCCTAAAAACCATGAAATCAGTTCACCCTGTTTTCATAACCTGCATAACCAGCATATGTCCAACATAACCTACACAAAACTGTCCAGCCATCACCAAAAAACTTTAACTAAACCATAAAACCTATTCAACTTGTTTACAAGCTCAACTGATAAACCATAAAAGCCTAACTAGTAAACACAACCTGCATTCAAGATAGCAAAACACAACCAACATAGCCATCACCAAAAGTTTTAAACCATGTCAAACCTTCCACCTGCCTGAAGCAATCCAACCAAAACCAAAAGCCAGAATACCAAATAATACAAATTTATCCATCCAATGTCCAAACCCATCAGGCCTCAGAAGTATATCATCATAGGCATCCAGGCAACCAAATTCAAGCGTACAGAAGCAAAGCAAAAGGAAGAAGAAGGCAAGCTAATCAAAACAAAAAAACGTTTCAACGATAGCATGTTCAAGGCAACCAGAAAAGCCTCAGATACATCATCATAGGCTAATACAAAAGGCAACAAAAGAAGAAGGAAAAGAAGCGTGTATAAGCAAAGCAAGGCAGGGTCAACAGAAGAAGAAGAAATATCACATAGGGTTTTCAACAACATCATCAAACCACTAAACAAAAGAAGTAAGAAGACAAACCAGGATACCAAGCAAAGCTCACAGCCTCACTGTCTTCCCCCTCGCCTTGGCCTCCTACGCGTATCCCCAACCTTCCTCCTCCATCTCCAGGTAACATTTCACCTTCTTTTTCTTTCAAAATTCCTCAAATAAGCACAATAATTTGAAGTCAGAATAAAAAATGGACACAAAATCATAACATGCAGTAACCAAAAACCCTAACGAAATAAAAGATGAATTGTACCGTGAATCTATCGCCCTAGCGCCTCGTTGGAGGGAAGAGGAATGCTGAGGTACCGGTGGCCATGGATAAAGGGAGAATTCAGAAGCTCACAGCGAAGAAGATGAGAACGAAGAAGAACGCGAGAACAAGGAGTAGCGGCGCCGTTGCTGCAAAACCTTAACCCTTTTTCCCTAACTAAACAAACAATGTTTAACCCTAAAAAACAAATTATGAAATAATGTTTGGACCTTAACCCATTTCCCTGCCTGAGCCCAAACGAATTCCTTAAGCGCACCCCCCCCCCCCCCCCCCATTTCTGTTTTTTGATGGGCCCTTTAAAAACCCTTTAGCCTGTAATTTGTTTATCTTACCCCTTATTCCTAATACACCTCTGCCTATTTATTCTCTTTTAGTTTTTTTTTAGAATTTTGTTAATTTAGTTAATTAATATAATTAATCAAATAGATGTAATTCAATTAAATTTTTTTTAAATAATTTGATCTTTTTTTTATTAAGTTTAACTTTAGGTTTACTTTAGTAATTTTTAGTATTCCTTTTTTAAAATTAGGTTTAAATTAATAGCTTTTCAGTTTTAATTTAGTTTAAAATTATTTAATAATTCTTAAAATAACATTTTATATTAATACTAAAAAACATATAATAACCAAAACTCTAAAAACATATAATAATAAAAACTTAAAAAAACATTTTATTTTCTTTAATTAATTCTCTCGCTTTAATATTAAACAAAAAAAATATAAAAATGCATGTTCACATCTTTAGGTTTGTTATTTAATCATTGTTGTAGTTATATATAACTTAATCATCATCTATCTAATTTTCTGTTTGATTATTCAGTATTTACTTGTTTATTCTGTTTACTTCCTAATCCAAGGGAAAAAATGATTAAATTTGTTGACTTCATGTCCTCAAGTCTAATCACGCGAATATCTTCATCTCATTAAAACTTAAGACAATTTTTTCTTCAAATATTCAATCTTTTCAAAACGCATACCTTTTAAGCAAAAACTTCGACATTAGGTCGTCGTATCTTCAAAAACCCGTCTGTATCCCTTTTCGGCCAAAACAATTTATTTTTGATCAAACGAACATTTTAATAAACAGATATTTCAAAAGGTTCCTATAGAGTACTATAGATACATTGGGTGCTAATACCTTCCCACTGTATAACCAACCCCCGAACCATAGATCTCTTTTCAAAAACGCCTTGTATTTTTATTACTTTTAGAAAGTATTATTTTACATTGCATATCTAGGGTTTTATTTCGCTCTTTCCCCTTTTCCCTTGGAAATAATAAAGCGCGGTGGCGACTCTTGCTTTTGTGAGACGAATTAATCAATAATTCGATCTCCGATTTACCCCGCTACATTTTTTTATCGCTACAGAATTGGCGACTCTGCTGGGGAAAGATTGACCTCTTGCTGGTCCATCCCTAAGTGGGTTAAGCCTAGTTTGTTTTATCTGTTTTATTATTATTTGATTTGTTTGGTTATGTGTTTAAATTGGGGTTGTTTGGGTTTCTTGCAAAGGACGAATCCTATACCCGGATTAAGTTACACTTAAGGAATAGGACGGGCGGTACAGTCATGTTAACTTTGAGGGAGTAATCCCGAAGAAGGAGGCATGAGATCCCCCACTCAATGGAAGGCCCTCTTGAACATAATATTTGTTTACCGAGTAATCGGGAAGACATTATTATTTTCGACCTGGGAGCCAGAGAAATTGAGGACCGTAGAACCCTAATACATCTTGGCCTTTTTTAGGTGTAGCGCGGAGACTATAACGGAGTAATTCGGAAATAGTTGTTACGCGATGCTACGCTCGGATGAGTTTCTCTTGAGAATATTGCTAATTATTGAGTAATCAAGACGTTGGCAATATCCGAAGGAGGAATGTAGACTCTGGGAACTCTTAGAACCTTGTCTTACAGGTGTGATTGAACCGTTAGTACATACCTTGGGGTGGGCTTTACCCTTTTACTCCATGCTAAAACGTTGAACCTTTGAACCCCATGTTTGTGAACTTGTGTGTAACTGTTGCATTATCATTCATTCATGCATTCATCAACATTTTTTGTAAAAAACTTGTTTTTCAAGGAACTTAGGAATGATTTTTGCAGACATCTCAGGTACTATTATTATGGAATTTGGAAGGAGAAACACTCGAAGTTTTAATTTTAAGGAGCCCGAGATTGAAGAACTGAAGAGTTTAATTCCTAAGATCAAGAACCCGACGGATTTTCAGAAAAAGTATGGGTCCTTTACACCTCTCATGAAGCGCAAGATGAAGGAAGGCATCCTTAATACGTTAGTCCAATTTTACGATCCTTTGTACCGATGTTTCACCTTTCCGGATTACCAGTTGATGCCCACCTTAGAGGAGTACTCCTACATACTTGGTTTGTCGATCACCGACTGTGTTCCCTTTTCCGGATTAGAAGAGGAACCCAAATCTCACGAGATAGCGACCATCACCCACTTGAAGAAGTCAGAGATAGAGGAGAACATGACTACAAAAGGGGGAATCCGAGGTTTGTCTGCGCAGTTTTTGTTGAAGAAAGCTCGTCATTTCGCTGAGATAAAAGATACTATTGCCTTTGAAGATGTCTTTGCTTTACTCGCTTACGGTCTATTCTTGTTCCCTAACGTTGATAAGTTTGTGGATATCAACGCCATCAGAATTTTCTTGATTGGAAATCCGGTCCCTACGCTGCTAGGAGATACCTACTATTCCATCCATCTTCGAAATTCTTATCAAGGAGGGATGATTATTTGTTGTGCACCGTTGCTGTATCAGTGGTATGTTTCTCATCTACCTAGGTCTGATGTTTTCTGGGATCTCGAGAAGGAGCCGCGATGGGCGCCAAAAATTATGGCCCTCACTCATTTCGACATTGATTGGTATAATCGAGTTTACTATGATGTGAAGATCATCGATAGCTGTGGTGCTTTTCCTAACGTGCCTCTTCTTGGTACGAAAGGTGGAATTAACTATAACCCTGTTCTCGCGCGCCGTCAGTTTGGATACCCGATGAGGGACAAGCCAAACAACATCCATGTGAGTGGTTTCTTTTTACAAGAAGGACAAGATCATCAGGCAGCTAAGAGGGAGATCGAAGGAGCTTGGCGCCACATCCATAGGAAATGGAGAGACATGTTAGGACATAGGGGTGCCGTTTCTTTGGAGCCTTACCTACAATGGGTCCGTGCTAGGGCTTGTGCTCTCAAGATGCCCTATAAACCTGAGAAACCTTTATTCCCTATTGTTGCATCATCATCTGTTGATATCCCTATCGAGGATATGGGAGAATACCAAGGAAATCTGGCTAGGATGAAGTCCGAGAGAGATGCTTAGAAATAAAAGTATAATATGTCTGAATATGAGAATCGGGTCCTGGCTCGACAACTAAAGGAAAAGGAGGATTTGTTATTTATTCAAGATGGCTGGTTCATTGATCATGATGAGAAACTTCATCAAAAGGATGCTTTACTGAAGAAGTATGCTGGTGAAAGGAAGAGAAAGAAGGAAGGTTCGGTAAGCGTTGCTCTTGTTCCTAATCCACAAAAGGAAATCATTGATCGATTGGTAGCTGAGAAGAAAGAGATGGAAGACTTTTATGAAGAGAAGATCAGGAAGCTCCGGTTGCAGTTGGCATTTGGTCCTTCATCTGATGATTCTGAGTGATCTTCAGCTTTTAGTTTTATTTTACTGATGTCATTTTGTAAAACTCTGTAAAAGGGCTTCATGTTCCGAAGTTGTAATTTACTGCTTTTTATTATGGGCTTTATGTTCCAAAGTTGTAATTTACTGCTTTTATTATGGGCTTCATGTTCCAAAGTTGTAGTTTACTGCTTTATTATTGGGTTGTTATCCCAAAGTTGTAATTTATTGTTTTGTTGTTCCAAAGTTGTAAGTTGTAATTTACCGCTTTTGATTAATGAATGAGTTTTGTTGTTCCAAATTCCTTTACCATTGATGTGTGCAAAATTATCGAAGTTCCTTGAAAAACTATTAAAATGAATCATCATTTGCATCACACATCATGCATCATTCAACATTCCACTTCACATGTTTTCTAGAGTCTTATCCTTGTTTCTTTTTCCACTCTGATAGATTGTCAAGCTGTCTCATCGATACGATACTCGAGCCAATCGTTAGAGAAAGATGGAAGATCTGGAACAGGAAAACCACGAGCTTCGTGAGGAGGTCTCTACCCTTCGTGTCGGTATGGAAAAGTTAACTGCGCTAGTGGAAAGTTTGATGGCTGCTCAGAATTAGCCATCGACTACAGCGGCTGAGATTCAGACTTCAACTACTGTGGTTTCCGAGATTGTCACCGTTCCAACATCTGTGACTCAAATTAACTCTCCGCTTCAACATCAGATGCCAAAAGGTTTTCCATGGGGAATGCCTTACAACTTTGTGCCAGAGGGGTATCAGCCTATCGTACAACCTTTGTTTCAACCTGCTTTGTCTCTTCCTCAACCAGAGACAACTGCCATGCCACTGGTAATCCCGTCTGTAACACCTTTCCCGCAACTGGTAATGACAACTGTCGCTCCTGTGGTTCACTCCGTGCCATACTTGAATGAACCTACTTATCCTGCCGAGCCTGCTGAAAGTTTGGGTCTTTTTGATAGAATGGAAGAATTTCAAGACCAATTCCAAGAAATGCAGAGAGAGCTCAGAGCGTTAAAGGGGAAGGATTTGTTTGGAAAGAACACTCATGACCTTTGTTTAGTTCCGAATGTCAAGATTCCAGCAAAATTCAAAGTGCCAGACTTTGAAAGATATAAGGGTGATTCGTGTCCTCGGAGTCACTTGACTATGTACGTGAGAAAGATGTCTACGTATTCTGATGACCATGACTTGTTGATTCACTATTTTCAAGACAGTTTGACGGGTGCTGCTATAAAGTGGTATATGGGTTTTGACAGCATTCGGATCCGCAACTTCAACGATCTTAGCGAAGCCTTTGTTCACCAGTATAAGTACAACGTTGACATGGCACCGGACAGGGATCAACTCCGGGCGATGTCCCAGAGAGACAGAGAATCTTTTAAGGAATACGCCCAGAGGTGGCGTGAAATTGCTGCTCAAATCTATCCTCCTCTTGAGGAGAAAGAGATGACGAAGATATTCTTGAAGACTTTAGGGTCCTTTTACTATGAAAGAATGATTGCCAGCGCACCCAGTGACTTCACCGAAATGGTAAGCATGGGCACGCGGTTAGAGGAAGGGATTCGTGAAGGGCGTTTGGTTAAAGAAGGAGGTCCGTCTAGCAGTACTAAGAAGTTTGGAAGTGTTTTCCCGAAAAGAAAAGAACATGATGTCAGCGCAATCTTCCCAGGGAGACCGAGGAGAGGTTACTCACATGTTGCGGCAGTCACTCCGGCTGTCCGCCCAGCTTTGATGACCCCAGCTCATCAAACCCCACCAACTCAACAACGGCCATTTCAGCAGCAGCCTCGACAACAGGCTTATCCATTCAACAACCAGAATCGTTCACCAAGAAAACCATAATTCGATGCCATTCCTATGACTTATACTGAATTGTTCCATGCTCTTATCAGAAAGAACCTCATAACGACAAAACCTCCTCCTGTCGCACCAAACAATACTTCTCCGTGGTACAAGGCGGATCAGTTTTGTGAATATCATCAAGGGTCGCCGGGGCACAACCTTGAAAGTTGTTTTGCTCTGAAGGCGGACGTGCAGAGGTTGATTAAGAATGGTATCTTTTCTTTCAAGGATGTTAACCCGAATGTTAGAGATAATCCTTTGCCTCGACATGGGGCAGCTTCAGTGAATATGGTGGAAGGTTGTCCAGGAAAGTTTCGAGTTTTTCAAGTTGAACACATAAGAGAGTCATTGATCAGGTTACATCAGAGCTTAAGAAGACTTGCCTTTGTTAGGCATCAGCATGATTATGATGTTTGTGAATTTTGTTCAAGAGAGGTCGATTGCCCTATTATGAAGGAAGATATTCAAAAGTTGTTAGACCAGAGGGTTATCACTATTACATATGACAGAGATCCGGAGGATGAAGTGAATGTTATAATACCACAATTCAATTTGCCTGAATCAGTAGAGATCGGTTACGACAGTCAGACTGCACCTGTTGCTCCTTTGATCATTTACCCACCTGGTCCTGTGCCTTACAACTCAGACCAAGCTATACCGTATAAGTATAATGCCACAATGATTGAGAATGGGGTAGAAGTCCTTATAACAACAAGGTCGTCTTTTGTTAACATCGCAGATGTGAGTAGAGTTACGAGAAGTGGACGTGTCTTTGTAGCAGTACCTTTGAAGAGACCAGAAGTTCAAGTCAGGAGGCCCATACCGGCAGAAATTCCAACGAGAAATGTTGAACCGAGGGTTGAGATAGGCCGATCCAATGAACCTATCCCACATCCTGAGGATGATGAGATTCTGAAGCTTATCAAGAGAAGTGAATATAAGATTGTGGACCAACTTTTGCAAACTCCTTTCAAGATTTCTTTGCTTGCTTTACTGAGAGATTCTGGTGCCCATAGAGAAGCTTTGATGAAGGTCTTGGACCAGGCATTCGTGGATCATGATGTGACGGTTGATCAATTTGATGGAATTGTGGAATATTACTTCGTGTAACAATCTTGGTTTCAGTGATGAAGAGCTTTCGGAGGAGGGAAGGAACCATAATATGGTTTTGCATATCTCAATAAGTTGCGGAAATGATACTTTATCAAGTGTGTTGGTAGATACAGGTTCGTCGTTAAATGTAATGCCCAAGACTACATTATCTCGACTCTCATATCAAGGTGCTCCCATGAGACCCAGCGGAGTAATTGTCAAAGCGTTTGATGGTTCTAGGAAGACTGTTATTGGTGAAGTGGATCTTCCTATAGTGATTGGTCCTCATACTTTTCAGATCACTTTTCAAGTAATGGATATTCGTGCCGCCTACAGTTACCTATTGGGTCGTCCATGGATCCATGATGCAGGGGCAGTCACTTCCACGCTCCATCAAATATTGAAGTTTGTAAGGCATGGGAAGCTGGTAATGATTGGTGGAGAGCAGGCTATGGTGGTAAGCCATTTGTCATCTTTCTCTTTTATTGATGCTGATGAGGATGTTGGAACCCAATTCCAAGCTCTATCTGTTGTTAATAATGAAGTGAAGAAGCAAGGGACATCTATTTCTTCTTTTGAGGATGCGCGACGAGTGGTTGAAAGTGGTTCGGCTGAAGGTTGGGGCCAGGTGTTGACTTTGCCCGAGAACAAGTCTGGAGAAGGTCTTGGTTTTCATCCCGTGTCTACGAGAGTCAAGGAGGACATAGTTACTCGTCCGATTCAAGAGGTTTTCTGAAGCGCAGGTTTTATCCATCCGACTCCTCCTGAAGTTGATGCTATAATAGGAGACGATTCTGAAGAGGATTTACCCGATTTTGTGACGCATGGAGTGGTTTGCCAGAACTGGATTGCTGTTGATGTTCCTGTTGTGATGCACATTTCTGAGTAATGTTTTGTTTTATTTTTTGAAAAAAATTCGCTCTGCCCAAGGCGAAAAGTATTTGTGTCGGGCTATGATGAAAATAAATCCTTTTGCTCTGCCCAAGGCAAAAGAGAAATGTCTGGGCTCTTTGTTTCAAGTATTTCCCTTCATGAATAAAAATGTTATTTTGTCCACTACTGTTTTATTTTTCACATTTTCTGGGAAATAGTAATGAAAATTAATTGGTAGTAATAGGAAAATATAATAATATTTTGTTTCATTTGTACAACATTCATGTTAATCGATTTCTAAAATAAAGCATAATCATATGTGCAGATTAATCCATGACTTAACCATTGAAAACAATGATCCTATGCCCTCTCCCAACTTTGAATTCTCTGTGTTCAGAGCTGAAGAGGAGGATAGTGAAGAGATTCCTGATGAAATTTCCCGTTTACTTGAGCATGATGAAAAGATTATTCAACCGTTTGAAGAGCCTGTAGAGTTGATCAATTTGGGGGATGAAGAAGATAAAAAGGAAGTCAAGGTCGGAGCATTGCTTATCCCAGAGGTCAAAGAGAAAATGTTGGAGCTTCTCAAAGAGCATGTTGATGTGTTTTCTTGGTCCTACCAAGATATGCCCGGTTTGGACAACAATATTGTGGACCATCGTTTACCGCTGAGACCTGAATGTCCACCGATTAAGAAGAAGTTGAGAAGGACTCGTCCCGATATGGCTGACAAGATCAAAGAAGAAGTTCAAAAACAAATTAATGCAGGTTTCCTTGTTACATCGGTCTATCCTCAATGGTTAGCCAATATAGTGCCTGTTGCTAAGAAAGATGGCAAAGTTCGAATGTGTGTAGACTATAGAGATCTGAATAGAGCTAGCCCAAAGTACGACTTCCCATTACCGCACATTGACGTATTGGTCGACAGTACCGCGAAGTTCAAAGTCTTTTCTTTCATGGATGGTTTCTCTGGTTACAATCAAATCAAGATGGCACCAGAAGATATGGAGAAGACAACTTTCATTACACCTTGGGGAACATTTTGTTATCGGGTTATGCCGTTTGGTTTGAGGAATGCTGGTGCAACATACCAAAGAGCCATGACTGCTTTGTTCCATGATATGATGCATAAAGAGATAGAAGTGTATGTAGATGACATGATTGCCAAATCACAAACTGAAGAAGATCACTTGGAACATTTATTGAAGTTATTCCAGCATTTGAGAAAGTATAAACTCCGTCTGAATCCCAACAAGTGCACTTTTGGTGTTCGTTCTGGAAGACTTCTGGGTTTCATTGTCAGTCAGAAAGGTATTGAGGTAGATCCTGATAAAGTCAAAGCTATTCGAGAAATGCCCGCACCCAAGACGTAAAAACAAGTAAGAGGATTCCTTGGGAGACTGAACTATATTTCTAGATTTATATCTCATATGATTGCTACCTGTGGGCCGATTTTCAAGATTCTCCGAAAGAACCAAGGATGTGTGTGGATAGAAGATTGTCAGAGAGCTTTTGATAGCATCAAAGAATATTTGCTTGAACCTCCCATTTTGGTTCCTCCGGTGGAAGGAAGACCTTTGATTATGTACCTGACTATATTGGAAGATTCCATGGGATGTGTGCTTGGTCAACAAGATGAGACTGGAAGAAAGGAACATGTTGTATATTACCTGAGTAAGAAATTCACAGACTGTGAGTCTCGATACTCAATACTTGAGAAAACCTGTTGTGCTTTAGCTTAGGCTGCTCGCCGTCTGCGCCAGTATATGATTAACCACACCACTTGGTTGATCTCCAAAATGGATCCGATCAAGTATATCTTTGAGAAGCCCGCCTTATCTGGAAGAATAGCCCGTTGGTAGATGTTGTTATCCGAATATGATATTGAGTATCACACTCAGAAAGCAATCAAAGGGAGTATTTTAGCCGATCATTTGGCTCACCAACCAATTGACGATTATCAATCCATCAAGTTTGATTTCCCAGATGAAGATGTTATGTACTTGAAAGCTAAAGATTGTGAAGAGCCGTTACCCGAAGAAGGAACTGATCCCGAATCGCATTGGGGTTTGATATTTGACGGAGCTGTGAATTCTTATGGAAATGGAATTGGGGCAATCATCGTCACTCCCTGAGGTTCTCATATCCCGTTCACAGCGAGATTGAAGTTTGACTGCACGAACAACATGGCTGAATATGAGGCATGTATTATGGGTCTCGAAGAAGCAGTGGATTTAAGGATTAAGATTCTTGATATTTACGGAGATTCGGCATTGGTAATTAATCAAATCAAAGGAGAATGGGAGACTCGTCATCCTGGTTTGATCCCTTACGAAGATTATGCTAGAAGATTGTTAACTTTCTTCAACAAAGTGGAATTACATCATATCCCTAGAGATGAGAACCAAATGGCTGATGCTTTAGCTACTTTGTCTTCAATGTTTCAAGTGAATGGTTGGAACGATGTGCCTACAATCCGGGTTATGCGCCTCAACAGACCTGCCCATGTGTTCTCAGTAGAAGAGGTTACCGACGACAAACCGTGGTTCTATGACATTAAACGTGTTCTTCAAACTCAAGAGTACCCTCCTGGGGCATCCAATAAAGATAGGAAGACGTTGAGAAGATTAGCAAGGAGTTTCTTCCTCAATGAAGAAGTTTTGTATAAGAGGAATTACGACATGGTCTTGCTCAGATGTGTAGACAGACGTGAAGCAGACGTGCTGATGCAAGAAGTACATGAAGGATCCTTTGGCACTCATGCCAACGGACATGCAATGGCTAGAAAGATGTTGAGAGCTGGTTACTATTGGATGACGATGGAATCTGATTGCTGCAAATATGTGAAGAAATGTCATAAATGCCAGATTTATGCGGACAAGATGCATGTGCCACCGACTCTCCTAAATGTTATCTCTTCACCTTGGCCTTTCTCTATGTGGGGCATTGATATGATTGGAATGATTGAACCCAAAGCTTCAAATGGTCATCGTTTCATCTTGGTAGCGATCGATTATTTTACTAAATGGGTGGAAGCAACATCTTATGCTAATGTAACCAGATAGGTGGTAGTCAGATTTATCAAGAATCAGATCATTTGTCGATACGGTATCCCGAGCAAGATCATCACTGATAATGGTTCGAATTTGAATAACAAGATGATGAGAGAGCTTTGTGAAGAGTTCAAGATCGAACATCATAATTCTTCTCCTTACAGACCGAAGATGAATGGGGCTGTTGAAGCTGCTAACAAGAACATCAAAAAGATTGTCCAGAAGATGGTGGTAACTTATAAAGATTGGCATGAAATGCTTCCGTTTGCTTTACATGGATATCGTACTTCAGTTCGAACTTCAACAGGCGCAACCCCATTTTCCCTGGTTTATGGTATGGAAGCCGTACTCCCCGTGGAGGTTGAGATTCCGTCTCTGAGAGTGTTGATGGAAGCTAAACTTTCTGAGGCCGAATGGTGTCAAAGTAGATATGATCAGTTGAATTTAATTGAAAAAAAGAGATTGACAGCGTTGTGTCATGGTCAATTATATCAGCAGAGAATGAAGAAGGCTTTTGATAAGAAGGTTCGACCACGTGAGTTCAGAGAGGGTGATCTTGTACTCAAGAAAATATTATCTTTCCAACCTGATTCTAGGGGCAAGGGGGCTCCGAATTATGAAGGACCGTATGTCGTTAAGAAAGTTTTCTCTGGAGGTGCCTTGATTCTCACCAATATGGACGGTGAAGAGCTCCCGCGCTCCATGAACGCCGATGCAGTCAAGAAGTATTTCGCTTAAGTCTGAGTTGACAGTTTGCTAAGTTGAAAACCCGAAGGGGCAGCTTAGGCAAGCTTTTGGTCGGACCAGTCTTGGCATTTGAACACATTTCAGAATTCGAAGTTGTTAGGGAGAATAGTGATCATTGTTTTTGTGTAACCCTTTTCTTTCATGTACTATTTCCTAAACTTTTGTAAACCGTTGGAGTCGCGTTGTTAGCGAACTACCATTTTATTAATGAAATTTGAGCATTTACCATTTGTGGGCAAAATTTTAATTTTTACGAAAATATTTGAAACAAAGTTATTTAAAGTATTCTTATTTTTAAAATGTGTCGTGAATAATGAAAGGAATATTAACAGTTGTTCTGAGGATGGTCAAGCCATGAAATGCAAAACAATACGGTAATTTATCCTTGCATGATGAACATGTTTTCTTTCAAAATCGTCACGAGGTGTTGGTTGGGTAAACTTGCGTTTCTCGTGGTACTAAATTTGGTGACTCCCCAGTTGTTCCAGTTAAGCGTTGTTTTGGCTACCTTTATTTGGGCAGTTTCTGAAGTGTGGTACGCTTTGTCTCATGCCAATGGTCTATTGGCATTAGAAGATTGGATTTGAATACTTTTCTCCTCAGAACTTGAGCCTTGTAGCGTGATACGCTCCGACGTTGCTTTGTGGTTCCAGTTCCAGTTATTTTCCGTCTCTTTTAAGATTGGCCGAGTATCTATCTTGTCATGACATCTTATTGTCTTCAAATTATTCCATCTGTTTGTTGTCAGCATAACATTCATTTACTCATTTACACTTATATCAGCATGCATATTCACATTTGTCGTTGATTTTGGGTTGTATACTTTGTTTATTCAAACAGTGTACATGTTTCTTTCCAAGTAAAAGGTTAGCTTAGGAAGAAAATGTGTTGCCATTCTAAATTGCCCAACTGAGCTAATCCTCGTGGATGATTTTTGATTCAGCTTACCTTGTCCATTTCTGGATAGGATGAATTCCCCCAATCGAATTACTTTCTCATTGGGCGGAGTCTTGTTGACTGTTTTCTCTCTGGTTTATTCCTGGAGGGAGTTGTTGCCTCTTGCATAGGCTATCTCATGATTTTCCCCAATGAAGTCGCGACCTGGACGAATGATGCATTTATTTTGCACATTTAAGTGTGTGATCTCCTCGGGAAGGATTGATTCATGGTTCTCTGTGATGAAGATTTTATTCTCTGTCAGTGTCATCGCAATTTCCTTCTGAGTTATTCTTCGGAAAACGACAAGCGACAGTCTCTTCATGAGCAACTTGTACGTTATTATTTTTGGAAAACGACAAGCGGCAGTCTCTTCATGAGCAACTTGTACGTTATTATTTTTGGAAAACGACAAGCGGCGGTCTCTTTATGAGTAACTTGTACGTTATAGACATCGTTGGAAAACGACAAGCGGCGGTCTCTTCATGAGCAACTTGTACGTTATAGACATCGTTGGAAAACGACAAGCGGCAGTCTCTTCATGAGCAACTTGTACGTTATAGACATCGTTGGAAAAAGACAAGCGGCAGTCTCTTCATGAGCAACTTGTACGTTATTATTTTTGGAAAACAGCAAGCGGCGGTCTCTTCATGAGCAACTTGTACGTTATAGACATCGGAAAATGACAAGCGGTGGTCTCTTCACGAGCAACTTGTACGTTATTATTTTTTGGAAAACGGCAAGCGGCAGTCTCTTCATGAGAAACTTGTACGTTATTATTTTTGGAAAACGACAAGCGGCGGTCTCTTCATGAGCAACTTGTACGTTATTATTATTTTGGAAAACAGCAAGCGGAAGTCTCTTTATTTGAGCAACTTGTACGTTATTATTTTTCTGGAATACAGCAAGTGGCAGCTTCTTTATTTGAGCAACTTGTATGTTATAGTATTTTTGGAATACAGCAAGTGGCAGCTTCTTTATTTGAGCAACTTGTATGTTATAGTATTTTTGGAAGACAGCAAGTGGAAACTTCTTTATTTGAGCAGCTTGTATGTTATTAACATCCATGGACTACAGCAAGTGGTAGCTTCTTTATTTGAGCAACTTGTATGTCATAGTATTTTTGGAAGACAGCGAGTGGCGGCTTCTTTATTTGAGCAGCTTGTATGTTATTGACATCTTTGAACGACAGCAAGTGGCAACTTCTTTATTTGAGCAGCTTGTATGTTATTGACATCCATGGACGACAGCAAGTGGCAGCTTCTTTATTTGAGCAACTTGTATGTCATAGTATTTTTGGAAGACAGCGAGTGGCGGCTTCTTTATTTGAGCAGCTTGTATGTTATTGACATCTTTGAACGACAGCAAGTGACAGCTTTTTTATTTGAGCAGCTTGTGTATCTACAACCATATTATTTCAGCATTAATGAGTATATCTCCGGAAATCTCGCAGAGAAGTTTGTTATGAATCTTTACCTTCAGAAGTTGGTAATCCATCATCAGCAAAATTGATACTTTTTGTCTATCGTTGACCTTGAGTTATGAACTCACTGATATTTTTGGGTCAATAATCTGTTTTATGGCCTATGCAAGATGCCTTCTTTGTTAGGGTCAGAGGTCGTATTCCCTCAATTTTATTCGCTGTCACGAGTCTGTCATTTGAAGTCGATGGCTCGTTTCCCCAGTAGTGTATAATCCATGTCTCTGTGTTTTGTTGGTGTTTGATTTCTCCAGCATTGTCTTGTTTCATACAATATCTTTCTCTGTGAATTCAATCACTACATTCATACCAAACATAATGGCGGTATCTTAGGGCAAAAATTTGCGTTTTATGTATTTAAGTACCTTCAATCTCGTCGAGACGAAGATTTTAATCTTCATATCTCCGGATAGAAGAAACTTAAATAGGGGCAGCTGTTGTACCCCAAATTTTGACCTAAGATACCATCTCCCATCTGCATCATTACATTGCAAGTGTTTTGACCTATTTTTATCAATTTTCAAAGCAGATTTAAAATTCATAACTTTTTCAAGTCAAGAGCTGTTTATTTTTTAAACGCTAAATTTATTAATTGATCAATGCTAAAACAATGTTTATTAATTATTTATTATCTTAAATTTAAATAATTGGAATTTATTTTCAGTTATTATATAATTTAAAGATTTATAAATAATAAAGTAAATATTTGAAAAGAAGTTTATTAATTGATCAGACAATGTTTATTAATCATTTATTATCTTAAATTTAAATAATTGGAAATTTATTTTCAGTTATTATATAATTTAAAGATTTATAAATAATAAAATAAATATTTGAAAAGAGTTTATTAATTGATCAACAATGTTTGTCTAATTATTTATTATTCTAAGTTTAGATAGTTGAAATTTTATTTTCAGTTATTACAATTTAGAGAATTATAAATAATGAAGTAAATAATTGAAGAGAAGTTAATTGATCAATAATGATTATTTAATTATTTATCATTCTAAATTTAAATAATTGGAATTGATTTTCAGTTATTATATAATTTAAAGAATTATAAATGATAAAATAAATAATTGGAAAGAAGAAAAGAATTAACTGAAATAATGGAATTTTATTCATCTTTATTCTAATTATTACAATTGTTGTTTAAATACTGTATTATGTACAAAATATTTACAATGACAATTACATAAAATGTTTAAAGTAAAATAAAAACTATTTTTTCTAAGATTCTAAATCTTCATTTTCTATCCAATGCTTCTTTAATGCTCATTTGTTTTACCTGCAAAAGAATTAAAAGAAAAGTCAGAAATGAATATAATTAAAAGCAAAAAAATTAATTTAAGCGTTCATCATTAAAAGCAAACGGTTGGAATCAGTTTTTACCCTTTTTGCAAATCACGGGATTTCTCCCGGTTCACAAAAAGGGATGAATTTTTATTGACAAATATGAATGCACAAGTTAAAAATATGCACAAATTCATTTTTTTGTCAAAATTGCACATTTTAATTGTAAACTGCATAGTTCAAATCAATTGCACATTTTCAAAAGCCAAATGCATATTTAAAAAAAAACAAAACAGCATATGCAATGTTCAAAGGCAAAGTGCAACGTAAACTACCCCAAGATGTGGGAAGAGGCCAAAATACAAAGGCTCCTTACTGTTACATTGCAATTGACAAAGAGATATGTGCAGTTTCAAAACCATATATGCAAGCAATATATTTTCTATTTTTTATCATTTTCCAGCTTATGCTTTTTCAGAACTTAAAAGTACATCACATTTTAGTGTTTCAATTGTACTAAGAGAGAGAAGAGAGGAAGAGTGTTGGGTTTTACAGGTTTTGGCCTTAGGCAGGAAATGGATACAAAACAGAATAGCAGTAACACAATAAGAAAAGGAAAGCATGAAAGAGGATACCAAACAAAACTGATGTAGCAGCATAATGTGCAGAGGTCAAAGGCGGAAATATAGTAAAATATACAAAACCTGTAACATAACCTCAAGGCCAAACTGTTATAACCACAACAAACCCCTTCAAAAGAAGAGAGTTCAAAACCTGTTTTCAAGCCTTCAAAAAAAAATCTGTCAAACAAATACCAAAAGAAAAATTCTCAATGTCTCAAAGCAAGAAACAGAACCTGCTATCTCCAACCAAAACTATGGCCTAAACCATAAAACCTCTAAACTGTCCAGCCTAACCAGAAAACCATAAAAACCAGTAAAACCAATATGGCCTAAAAACCATTAAATCAGTTCACCCTGTTTCCATAACCTGCATAACCAGCATATGTCCAACATAACCTACACAAAACTGTCCAGCCATCACCAAAAAACTTTAAACCAATATGGCCTAAACCATAAAACCTATTCAACCTGTTTACAAGCTCAACTGATAAACCATAAAAGCCTAACTAGTAAACACAACCTGCATTCAAGACAGCAAAACACAACCAACATAGCCATCACCAAAAGTTTTAAACCATGTCAAACCTTCCACCTTCCTGAAGCAATCCAACCAAAACCAAAAGCCAAAATACCAAATAATACAAATTTATCCATCCAACGTCCAAACCCATCAGGCCTCAGAAGTATATCATCATAGGCATCCAGGCAACCAAATTCAAGCGTATAGAAGCAAAGCAAAAGGAAGAAGAAGGCAAGCTAATCAAAACAAAAAAACGTTTCAACGATAGCATGTTCAAGGCAATCAGAAAAGCCTCAGATACATCATCATAGGCTAATACAAAAGGCAACAGAAGAAGAAGGAAAAGAAGCATGTATAAGCAAAGTAAGGCAGGGTCAACAGAAGAAGAAGAAATATCACATAGGGTTTTCAACAACATCATCAAACCACTAAACAAAAGAAGTAAGAAGACAAACCAGGATACCAAGCAAAGCTCACAGCCTCACTGTCTTCCCCCTCGCCTTGGCCTCCTACGCGTATCCCTAACCTTCCTCCTCCATCTCCAGGTAACATTTCACCTTCTTTTTCTTTCAAAATTCCTCAAATAATCACAATAATTTGAAGTCAGAATAAAAAATGGACACAAAATCATAACATGCAGTAACCAAAAACCCTAACGAAATAAAAGATGAATTGTACCGTGAATCTATCGCCCTAGCACCTCGTTGGAGGGAAGAGGAATGTTGAGGTACCGGTGGCCATGGAAAAAGGGAGAATTCAGAAGCTCACAGCGAAGAAGATGAGAACGAAGAAGAACGCGAGAACGAGGAGTAGCGGCGCCGTTGCTGTAAAACCTTAACCCTTTTTCCCTAACTAAACAAACAATGTTTAACCCTAAAAAACAAATTATGAAATAATGTTTGGACCTTAACCCTTTTCCCTGCCTGAGCCCAAACGAATTCCTTAAGCGTACCCCCCCCCCCCCCCATTTCTGTTTTTTGATGGGCCCTTTAAAAACCCTTTAGCCCGTAATTTGTTTATCTGACCCCTTATTCCTAATACACCTCTGCCTATTTATTCTCTTTTAGTTTTTTTTTAGAATTTTGTTAATTTAGTTAATTAATATAATTAATCAAATAGATGTAATTCAATTAAAACATTTTTAAATAATTTGATCTTTTTTTTATTAAGTTTAACTTTAGGTTTAGTTTAGTAATTTTTAGTATTCCTTTTTTAAAATTAGGTTTAAATTAATAGCTTTTAAGTTTTAATTTAGTTTAAAATTATTTAATAATTCTTAAAATAACATTTTATATTAATACTAAAAAACATATAATAACCAAAACTCTAAAAACATATAATAATAAAAACTTAAAAAAACATTTTATTTTCTTTAATTAATTCTCTCGCTTTAATATTAAACAAAAAAAATATAAAAATGCATGTTCACATCTTTAGGTTTGTTATTTAATCATTGTTGTACTTATATATAACTTAATCATCATCTATCTAATTTTCTGTTTGATTATTCAGTATTTACTTGTTTATTCTGTTTACTTCCTAATCCAAGGGAAAAATGATTAAATTTGTTGACTTCATGTCCTCAAGTCTAATCACGCGAATATCTTCATCTCATTAAAACTTAAGACAATTGTTTCCTCAAATATTCGATCTTTTCAAAACTCATACCTTTTAAGCAAAAACTTCGACATTAGGTCGTCGTATCTTCAAAAACCCGTCCGTATCCCTTTTCGGCCAAAACAATTTATTTTTGATCAAACGAACATTTTAATAAACAGATATTTCAAAAGGTTCCTATAGAGTACTATAGATACATTGGGTGCTAATACCTTCCCACTGTATAACCAACCCCCGAACCATAGATCTCTTTTCAAAAACGCCTTGTATTTTTATTACTTTTAGAAAGTATTATTTTACATTGCATATCTAGGGTTTTATTTCGCTCTTTCCCCTTTTCCCTTGGAAATAATAAAGCGCGGTGGCGACTCTTGCTTTTGTGAGACGAATTAATCAATAATTCGATCTCCGATTTACCCCGCTACATTTTTTTATCGCTACAGTATGCCCCGGGCCGTCAGAATGATAAGCGCAGCGGGCGTTAGGATTGTACTTTGGATAAGTTGTATTCAGATTCTTTGGGGCTTCCCTCAGAGTTACCAAATTGGTTGTCAACAACTACGGCAATATCTGGGACAAGGTCATGCTGAGTCGAGTAAACTGCCTTCTAGGTCTCTCTTCTCTTTGTTGGTTGTGACGCTGAGGAGTACTGGCAGGTTTTGAAATAACCACCGCGTTGACAGCTTGGCGGTGTTCAGATCTATTTGGTCTCCTTGAACCATAGACAACATTGGATTCTTTCTTGAAGGGTTTCTTTTCAGTGCTCGAGGAGGCACCTTTCTGTATCTTCCCAGACTTGATACCAGCTTCAATTCTTTCACTAGTCAAGATAAGGTCTGTAAACCCGGCTGAAGAATTCCCGATCAAATGGTTAAAGAATGGACCAGACAGGGTCCCTAGAAACATATCAACAAGTTCACGGTCAGTCAAAGGTGGCTGCACCCTTCCAGCAAGATCTCTCCATTTTTGAGCATATTCTTTAAATCCTTCACCCGTCCCTATTGACATACCCTGGAGTTGGGTACGCGTAGGAGCGAGGTCGAAATTATACTGATACTGCTTATAGAACGCAGTAGCCAAATCCTCCCAGTTACGGATACTGGCTCCATCTAACTGATAGAACCACTCCAGCCGAGTCCCTAAAAGACTGTCCTGGAAGAAATGGATCCACAAATTCTTGTCAGTAGTGTAAGGTTGGATCTTCCTTACATACGACCGGAGGTGCAGCTTTGGGCTGGAGGCTCCGTCATATTTGGCAAAAGCAGGTGCCTTGAACTTATGGGGAATCACCACCCCAGAGGATAAGCGTAGGTCTCTAAAGTCCAACCCGGGCACATTCTGTATCTCCATGGCGCTCAAGCGGTCCTCCAACTGTTTATACCTATCCTCAGCAGGAGGATACTGTTCCTCGTCATAATCCGTCTCGTTGTCGGAGACCACGGGACTAGGAACCCTTCTCTCTTGCGGGTTGTCTTTCCCTACAGATGAGGTAGTCAGCTCAACCTCATTCTGCAGTCCATTCCCAAATCTACGTCCAGTGTTGAATAAGACGGTCCTCTTCTTCTTCTTCTTCTTCAGAATCAGGGTCTTCAACTCCTGTTGACCCTTGGCTAGGCTCATAACCAACTCTTGGAACTGGGCATTCTGGGCCTGGAGGGCCTTGATGGCTTGTTCAGTGGAAGGCTCAGTAGACATGATGATTGCTGAAATAAACAGTGAAGAAGATAAGTGACCTGTAAAAAGGGTACCTGTTATGCATATGATGAAATGAAATGCGTATGATTTATGTTTTCAAAGACAATCGGGATTCAACTTTGTAGACAAAAAAGGAAACACACTTCATTAGTTTTAACTTTGGAATTTAAACTGTTCAACAACTTGCCCTTAGGTGTTACAAGAATGAAGATACTGAAAAGTAAATAAAAACTGTAAAAGAAATCATCAAGGGTCCATCACTGCTCCCATGGCCTCTTCTTCTCAGTGCGGATATACTCATTCAGGATCCGCTCGTTCTCCAATTGCTTGGTCAGCTTCTGGATCTTCTGCTCCTGCTCATTGAACCTTTCCCGATAAGAATCCTGTTCTTCCTGCAGTTGCGCCCAAGACCTCTTCAGTGTGACAATATCAGTGGGCACATGAGGATGAAGAACAGTTGGAGGAACCCCGTCTTTATCAGCAACTTCAAGAGTAATAGGCCTGACAGCTTCTTATGGCATACCTAGCTTCTGGGCACGGATGCGGACCCATCTGAAATAGGATTCCATTGGTAGAGAAGTCTTTGGTCCCAACTCATGTGGGTCAAATTTGTGAATTCTATCCCAAGCCCTGATGAATCTACGACGCAGCTCGTCACTATCTACCTGAAACTCAAAGCTGATGTGAGGTATCAACATCTCATGAGGCCCCTCTCTTCTAGCTCTTCCAAACTGACGGAGAGCTAAACATGGGTTATAAGAGATTCCTTCCTGGGTTCCGATCAATGGAACATTAGGATACTCTCCGCAACGATCAATAACGGCCACTTCATCTAAACCTCTGAGAGTCCAAATGATGTCATTATCAGTAAGATACATTATCCTATGAGCCTAGCCCCTTCCTTCTTTGTTCTTCAGCACGAACTTAGGGAGGTGCGAAATAAACCACCTTGCTAATAGAGGAGCACAACACATCAAAGTTCCCCGTCTTCGGGTAGTACGAGTATAGAGCTGTTGCAGGATATCACCCAAGAGAGTGGGTACAGGGTTCCGAGAGATGAAGATCCTTATGGCGTTGACATTAAAAAAGGTGTCGGTATTTGGAAACAATACCAGACCATAGATTAAGAGAGCCAGAATGTCCTCGTCGCTCTGAAGTCTATGTCATTCCAGAAACTATTAGCTTTGCCAACCAGAAACTTAGCCAAAAAACCCTTAACTCCACTTCTAGTCTCCCAGTTAGCCATTACCTCTTCTTTGGTCAAGGGAAGGGCTGCAGGAATCTCTTCAGGCCTAAGATTCTTCTCCCAACCAGTGAATGGAGTCTGCTCCAAAACAGGGATACCAAGTAACTCAGAGAAATCTTCCAGGGTAGGGACCAGCTGGAAGTCTTGAAAAGTGAAGCAATGGTATAAGGGATCATAAAACTGGACCAGGACACTCATCAGTTGTTGGTCCCACTTTGAAGTGACTAAACCGAGAAGAGAACCATGCCTCTTGATGAAGGAAGTAGTGTTTGGAATCCTATCAACCAATTCCTTGAGCAAAGTAGGTGGTTGAACAAAGTTGAGCCGGATAGTATTCCTATGCATGGGCATCATGATGTTCGTAAAACAGAGGAAAGATGAAACCCTCTTGTCTTTGAAATGGGTTAGTCCTTATGCAGGATGCATGCAATGGTATGATGTTATGATGTCATGATAAAGGCACACCACAAGTATTCACAAAAGGCAAACATGGTAAAGGCACACAAGTCACACAAGAGCCCTTAGATTTCAGGCTGGCATGAAGTTTAGGTACTACCCTCTTTCAGTTTCAGTTGGTTAAGACCTGTCCTAAAAATAGTAACCGGGTTCTAGAGGATCTCAATATCACTGACTACCCTCGATCGGTCATAATTCCAGTTTGGAAACCTTTTCTTCCGGCCGGAACCATCGCGAGAGTTTAGCCTCAATGAGCATAGCATACTTCTACTGTTCTATGGCCAAGTTGGTCAATTTAAGGTTATAAGGTCAGTTGGTGCTTAATGACTCCTCAGAAGACCCATATTCTCCTTGTTCCAACACAAGGGATATCGGTACAGACCAAGGTGTCACACCAACGTAGCTACTGCTTCACCCGTGTCGGTCTACGCCAGACAGGTCCCTCACAGTTTATTGCTACTTACCTAAAGGGTATTCCCCAGATCTGGGTTAGGATCTATAAAACACCAATACAAGCCCACAAAGTTAAAGCACATAAAGCATACAATTGAAAACATGGTGATCTAATCCTAAGGTACACCTCACTTATTAATGTTCCCCAGCAGAGTCGCCAGTTCTGTGATCGGTGGAAATAGAACTGACTGTTTTGGAATGCTGGTTCGCGTTGCGTTTATTTTTGCAAAATGTCGCGGTAAGCAAGAGTCGCCACCGTCTTTTATTTTATCCAACAAGGAAAGGACAAAAGCACATCAAAATTCCTTTTCGAGATGTTTCTCGGGTTCGGGAGGTAGATTATAGAAAGGGAAGGTGTTAGCACCCTTTCTATCTGTGGTTATCCACGGGCTCTTAGGTACTTGCTCACTATGTTTTCAAAAAGTTTTGCTTTTCTTGTGTTTGTGGGTTTTAGAAAAAGTTTTGTTTGAAAACTTCGATTTAACTCTTGTATCTGTCCTCAAGAGTGTATGAAGTGTTGTTTTGAAAACTTTTGTCTGAAAAAGTGTAAGTGCGAAAAGTTGTTTTATTTTGAAAGAGCAAGTACCTGAGAACCTATACCTACTCAAAAGAAATTAAGCTGTGTAAATGTCCTTTAGACAGTGTTATCCCACTATTGAGAAGTAGGTAGCACCGTTGTTGGAGTTTTTCGGGTCAATTCGATTAATGGGACATGTGGTCACTAAAGCAATGGTAGGACGCCTTAGCGGTAACCCTAATGTATTAGATCTTTTTTATCCGAGGCAACCATTTCGATGCAACTTGGATCTTTAGACAGGAGGGCGACCTCTAAAACACCCTATACTCAATGACCATGTCGAGGCAACCAAGTGAGGCGTACCCTAAGAGTGGCATGTGCGAGTGTGTCAGGTTTCATGTTAAGTTATCTTTGTACATGTTATGGTGAGCTATGATTGATTTTAATTTTCAGATAGGTCTTGTCATTCATAGCCTAGTTAACATACATCTAGCAGTTAATAGTTGCGGAAAGTAAAACTAAACTATTACAAGGCGTCGGGTATTTACATCGCCAAAAGCAAACCCTTGAAAAGTAAATTGCGGGAAATTAAATGAAAGCGATAAAAAGGTCCTAATTAAAGCTATTACATCCTCGGAGCAATTACAATTATATGGATCAAAATAATAGGAACCCAAAATCACACGCGCGAGAAAAATTGGATCGGAGAGTTTTTTAGGGTTTTGACCCTTTTTTGAGAAAGAAGGAAGTTTTTATTATTTATGAATTAAATTAAATTAAACCTAAACTAATTAATTAATAAAAAAAATATTTTTGGTTTTTTAATGTTTTAAGGAAATAAAAGTAAAAGGATTAAAATTGTCAAAAACCTTAATTCTACATTGATTTTTATTTATTGTGAAAAAGTTAAAGTTAACCTAATTAAAACTAAATTAGTTAATTATACTTATTTACAAATAACTAATTAAGGGTGAAATTAATTTAAATAAATAATAATAAAAAATATTATATTTTAGTTTTCTGATTTTATTATAAAAAAATTAATTTGGTTAATTAAGTAATAATAATAATAATTAATAATAAAAACAAAAATATAAAAGAAGAAAAAAGAATAACCCAGGGGGGGGTGATGGCCCAAGTTAGGAGGTGTGCTTGGAAATCTCAAGGCCCAACAATGTTCAAGCCTCTTTGACTTTTATGATCATCTACACGCCTGTTGACTGGGGAGTATGGTGACCTCCCATTCATGGCCATTGCATCTGAGTTTGGAGAGACATGGCAAGCTGAGCTTTGAAATGTATGGTGGACCTCACTTTGAATCTTGCACGTGAACACCTGAAAAATAAAAGCAACAATATTTTGGGGGACCTGGGATTCGAACCCAAGTCCCAATGCTTATTGGATGCTTGCTCAACCACCCCACCACGCTGCCTTAATTATTATTGGCATAAGAGACAATCGTTATATTGGGAAACAAATTAATATGCTATAAAACAAAAATAAACACGCGCTCTTTTAAATTGACCAATGAGGCATCAACACATCATCATCTTCTTCGTTGTTCCTGCATATTCAGAATCAGATAGCGGGGGTTTTTAACCTCCACTATCTAGCTGCACGAAAAATAGCGATTAGAAATCTAGCAAGCATAAATATTTCGCGATGGGTGGGTTAGGTTTGTCTGGGTCTAACGATTTCAGTCATATGTCTTATGAGTCCCAATTTTTCTTGGTTCAGAAATCCCTAATTCATACCATTAGCTTCGTATGGTTCCTAGCAATGCAAAACAATCAAGAAAACATGTTAAATGCGCATGAATTAAGCAATACGATTTTGAATAAAAGTTGCAAACCGTGGTTCTGTATATGGCGATTCTTTGAGTTTTAATGCCTGAGTTTGATTGCAAAACGTTCCTGGGACCTCCTGTAATGTGTCTGAATCAATAGAATGCCTTGAATTGGCCTGGAATGCAAAAATCAGTTTTGAGTTTTCTTGGAATTTCATGAATATGCTATGGTGGTTTCTACAGCTTTTTTCACGTCCATTAGGTCAGGGTTTGCTTGCTTATGTATAAGGCAATTGAATTAGGTCAAAAAATTGGATCCAACCCATGTGCATTGATGTTTAGATCTTTGATTGAAAATCAAATATTTTTGATTCTTCATGATTGAACAAAGTTGCCAATTTTGGATTTTTTCATATCTTTGACTTGTGCATGAATTTTCCAGCATTTTTAGGTCATATTTGCTTCACAAAAAGATTTAAAAAACAAATCTTCTATTTTCTTATGATTTAAATTGATTAAATGAATTAATATTAATTAAAAATCCAATTAATCAATAAATATAAGAAAATAATTACAATTAAGCTTGATGGGTCGTGCATAGGTCATGGGTGAAGTTTCAACAAGAGATTTAAGGCCCATTAGCAAAAAGAAAGTGTTTTGAGCAAAATTGACTTTTGCAAATTCATGAAAATTTCCCAACTTCTCCAATGCACAACTTGCTCAATTTTAATCATATGACCATGTTCTTGGACATTTTGGAAAGCTCTTGAAGTTCTCTAACCAATGCCTTTGGTCCCATGTCATTTGGATTTACCAATCTCAAGTTATGACCTTTGACTCAAAGTGTACTTTTGTTGACTTTTGAAATTGACCTATAATGTCAAAATTGGTAACTTCTTGTGAGAGAATTTCTTGAACTTGGAGTGTGAATATGGATTGTAGGAAATTGAATCCCCTTCAAGATGATCACTGGATGTCATTTTTATGACAAGCCATGAAAAAGTTATTCCCTGGTCAAGATACAGTTGACTTTTCTGCTGTCCAAAAATAGTAACTTTTGCATCTTGATGATTTTTGAGCTATTCTTGTGGAATCATGATCAAGACTTGATCAAATGATGACTGTGAACTCAAAATAATATGTTGACCAAAAAATATGACTTTTGACTGCAAAATGACCATTTTGCCCCTGTAGTTGACTGTAGGTCAAATGGAGCTTTTGACTGTGCAAATTGACACTGTGAGTCTTGAAACTTGGCATGTAGGTGCTTGAGGATGTGTATAGGCCTATGAGACTTGATTGAACCCTTGGAAACCCCAAATTCCTTGAAAGAACCAAAACCCTAATTTCAGCTGGCTTAGGAGGTGGTTTGACTGTCTACCCTTGAGCCATCTTGAGTAGTTTGAAGATTATTCTTGACAAGTCTTGAGGAATATGGGAGGGAAAATTTTGGGGTACAACAGTAGGGATGAGAAAAGAAGTATTTTTTTACAATTTTTACACCCACCGCAATTGCGAAATTCTAGTTCCTATGTACCACCTTCCATGCAATAGGGGATCAGGGTACTCGTAGTTCACCTTTTTAAATTTTTTAAATGTGTTGGTTAATTTTAAGAGACGAAACATCATCGTCATCTCCGAGTGGAAAACATACTTACTACCCACGATTATGAGTATGGAGAATTTGCATCGTCTCAAAGTGGAGGATATAGCTTAGATTTTAAAATCAACAAAGCCTTGCTAAACACCTAAGTGGAAAATATCTCACTTCACTACATATCATAGAAGTATAGTAGTTCACATCACTACAAGGATTGAGAAGAGTCTAATCTTTTGAGAAAGTTTTAAAGTAAAAAGCCAAAGTGGAAAAATGGTTTGAATGATGTTGATTGACCTTTAGTCTTCTCACAAAAAATGTCAAAGTATGATTAAGTTGATTAAACTTTGTTTAAGAAAATGCTTTTGAAAATACATGGATGTAGGTCGAAGTTTATTATGAAAGAAATTCAAGTTTAGAAAACAAGAATAGTTTTGAAAAGGAGGGAGAAGATTTTTGAAATTAAATAAGATGGGAGGAGATGAAGGGACTATCCTAAAGCATAAGTTAAAAACTAGATAAAAGAACCATTTAACTCACAAGAAGCCAACAATTGACACAATGAGTCAATGTAGAATTCACATCCTTTGGATTGAAATCAAACAAGAAACGATAATAAATCTATTAAGAATACAAAATTTAAAATGCATTACGTCTTCAAAAAAATTGGGCAGAGTAACGGTTGTATACAGATGAATTCCAAATCACAGACAAATCATATAATCAGAATAACCTGCATACAAAGAAAAAAAAACAATGTCTCAGGGGTAATCCTGAAGAACTTCAGACAAAATAACAATAGAAGTCACAAGGTCTCAAGGGTAGCCAAGGTTTCTAATACAAAGTCCAAGAAGTCCATAACTTCATCATCCCAAGAATAGTAGCCAAATAGTTCAGGTAACCTTAAAGTTTTTTTTATTGTTCAAGTTGGTTATAAAGTATCTTCAAAAAAGAAAAATGAACAGCTCAAGTGAACAAAACAAAATGACATAAAGATAAATGGTCAAGTGAGCAAAGATAAAAATAGCATGAAATGAAAATGCAAAAATAAATGGTGCGTAAAAGTAAAGACATAAAGTTAAAGCATAAAATAAAAGTCAATTATTAATGAGTTAGAAGTTAGAAGTTAGTTGAATGACCATCTTGAAACTTGCATTTTAAAACTCATTAGAAGATTGATAAAATTAAAGCCTCTCAACAACAAGTTTTATGTGCTTTTTTTCAAGTATATCATTCATTTCAAATTCTCGAGGCAACAACAAATAATCAACAATGTTTAAATGATTCACTTAGCCCAAATTTTGTGAAGATTCATTAGAGGATTGATAAGACTAAATCCTCCTAGCAATGAACCTCAAGCTTATTGGATCAAAGGTTTCAAATTAAACATACTTGGGTTTGCAAACATAATTTTGGGCCACGAATGATGATTTCTCGAATCGGAATAAAATTTAACGCTATTATAAGCAATCATAAGTGGACTTATATAGAATTCGCACCTATTTTGAGGCCGATCAATAGCAATCTATATTCCATATGTTTGGAGAAATGATATATAGATCATCCTCTTACAACATGTAGCACAGATAAGAAGGGGTAAGATGAAGAGGGAGGGTAAATATTTGAATCAAAGATTTTAATCAAACTATCAATAAAATCATTCATCCATTTTGGTGGAGTTAAACTCAACACCCAACATCCAATAATGTTAATGAAGCTCATGATCAAAAATCACATACCCAGAATATATTAGAAAATAAAATTGCATTTAATAAACAAAATAAAATGAGAATTTTTTTTTAAAAATTGTTCTTTAAATGAAAATAAAAGGCAAAATAGCAAACTATATTCAAAGTATCAAATGAAAATAAAAATAAAACATACAAAAGTCAGAGATGATCTCAAATATTTTTAAAATTTTTTTGGTAATTTTTTAAAATAGAAAATTATTTTTAAACTAATTAAAATCACTTAAATAAATGAAAAAAATTAAAAAATAGTAAAAACCAAAATAAAATTCTACAAAAAAAATCTCTGAAAGTCATACATAAAGAAAATGATCTTGATGATTCTTTTTAGAATTTAAAAATACCAAGAAGTATTTTTAAACAAGTCAAAACAAAAAAAAATCATAAAAAAACAAAAATCAGAAAGAGAATATTTAAAAATATTTTTCTGAATTTTTTCATAATGTTTGAGTCAAAAATTAATTTTCTAAGATTTTTTGAAGTTTGACGTAAAAAATAGAAAATAAAATAAAGTTTAAAAAATGTGGACTATTGGATGAGAGTCAAAACGCCCCAGTAATCAGATCCAAAGAATGGGGCACCAGATCATGGTCAGCTTTGAAAATTGCACCGGATCACCTTTTGATAATTAAAAACAACTAAAATTCTGGTGTGTTGGATGGCGTCTGACTAATGGAAGTAATCAGATCCAAGGGCTCTCAAAACACGCGCATATGATAAAGAAAACACACTGGATTAGATTCAAAAAAATTACATGTCACGCCATCATTGGTTGAAGCACGACTTGAATGTCATCTTCAACCTCTGGACGCCCTAGATTAGAGTTCCTCAAACTGTAAAATTAGCCATGCTTTTGACTTCCATTGGAAAATTGAGGCATGATAAATCATAGTAGACCTTGTCATGATATTACATTAAAGCACTCTCAATGATGAAACTTGAATCTCAATGAAGATTTATTGAGGAAGGCCTAGAAATAAACTCATGAACCTATGAATCAACCTGATGAGATGTCTTGTGCCCTCACCTATAGTATCATCATTTAGAGCAAACATTTATTGTATTTGTTAGTTAAAAGTTAATCAACACAAGACATATATGATCACAATATACAAATCAAAGTGCTTGGTGACCCCTCATGATAAAACCTAGAGATAGGGAGAAGAACCAAACCCAAGTGTAATCTTAGGGGCAAAAATTGGGGTATAACAGCTGCCCTTCTTTAAGTGTCTTCTATCCGGAGATATGTATGTTAAAATCTTCGTGTCGACGCGATTGAAGATACTTAAATATAAAATAAGTCCTATTTTTGGCCCTAAGATGCCATGCAATGCATATGGTTGTGCATGCAAACAAACAAATCCAAAGGTGACACAGGACACCACTGGGGAAGCAGAAAATAAAGGATCAAAAGAAAATCCGACTAGGAAAATAAATCATTGGTGAACAAAATACTCGACTCTATTGGGGTAAAGCCCAAGGAAGAGATAAATCATCATCAACTCAAATATTAAAGAGAAAAGTAATGGATGACAACGATCGACAGATAACTACAAAGTATCAACTCACTGAAAAGATAGCGAAAAAGTAACATCGACTCACATGGAATAAGAGATTAACACCCTGGAAGATGTAAAAAGGAAATGGTAAGATGATACCGATAAATACCGATATTAGGGTAGGCAACAAGCGATTAGCATTAGTACTTATGACTAGAAACAAATGAACTTCTTTTGAACAAATTGAATCTCGACGACGAACTATCTCCCATAATGACGAGACTACCATTCATCAGAGTAACAAATCTCAACTACGAACTATCTCCCATAATGACGAGGCTACCATTCATCAGAGTAACAAATCACAACAATGAATTATCTCCAATAATGACGAGAATACCATTCATTAGAGTAATAAATCTCAACAAGAAACTATCTCCCATAATGGAGAGACTACCATTCATCGGAGTAACAAATCTCAACAACGAACTATCTCCCATAATGACGAGACTACCATTCATCGGAGTAACAAATCTCAACAACAAACTATCTCCCATAATGTCAAGAGTACCATTCATTGGAGTAACAAAAATGAATCTTCTCAGGGGACTAACAGACTTACTGGGGAAGAACAAGTTTCTCAAATAAAGAAACTTCCACTTGCTGTTATGAGAAGCAAATGTAATAATACTGCTGGGAAATGAATCTTAACTTCTCTGGGGAAATGCCAACACAGTCCTGCTGAGGAGATAAAAGCCTTCTCGTACAAAATAAATGCACATTCTCAAACTAGGGCTTAAAGCCTACAGAAATCATAATAATAACGTTGTCGAAGACTACAGATCCAAACTAGAAATAAACTGGAGTGAAACAGTCAACCAAGACAATACTTAATAAGAAATAAACTCAAAAGGGGACTATGTTCCATTCAGATAATGATTTGAAGAGGAAGGTTAAAGCATAATTCTTCCATGAGGGATAACTCAGTGGGGAAATTGAAAGAATATACACTTTCTGCTTAAGGTTGACACTCTATTGGAGAGAGGGTAACATAGCTCTGCAAAATAAGATAACATGTCAACTAAAATATTAATGAATTAAAATGAGCAATGAATTTTAAATTCAGCTATGCATGATATATGTATGAATGCATGGATGTTATCATGTATATGCTGACACAACAAACATACAACACTGGAAATAACCCGACAAAACCAACTTGGGTAAAGTCAATACTCGGCTAAATCACATCCAGGAGGAAAATTTCAAAGAAAGTAAGCACCAACTGAGGAAAAAAATTCCTATTTCACGGCTTAACTCCATTGGGAAGAAACATAGTTTGAAAAATAATCAAAGAATAATATGATAGCAAAAAACCAATACAGATGCAGGCATATAACATCTTCCTCCATACTTCACAGAGGGATATCACACAAGCTTTAATGGGGAAAGCAATAACTTATTATGAAGACTTACATTGGAGATTATAATACTGACTTTACCACGTTATTGAGACATCAGCTGTGGATTTTGTGTTGACTTCATCCGGGAGTCCAAAACCACATCATCTAGTGGAGCCTAAAATACATTCTTCAATATCAAGAGTGATGATTACACAAACTTCTCTAGGGATAAATTATGAAACCACACGGGGATAACCAATTTCAAAGAGAAACATTATCTCAACTTCACTTGGGGGATCTAAGAAGTTAAACAATACATCAAGAAGTCAAAATTATGGGGATTTTAAATCAAACTCAGCACTTGGCGAGAGAAAACCCAAAAAGTCGACAATTGTCTCAACAGTTCTTAGAAAAGATATTTCCCTTGCCTAGTTGTCTGGGAAACAAACAACAACAATAATGTCATTACTGCGAAGAGCGATGCTTTGCAAATGATTCTTCCTCAACACACAAAGGGAGAAGGAACTTCGAGCGAAGACCTCAATGGGGAATCTGGGATAGAGGTTTCATACCATGCAAACGCGAGACCAAAATAATTAACCTGGAGAAAAAAACTAAACCAAGACTTGACTGAGGAAAATGGGATTACAAACCAAACACCGCAACATACATCAATTGGTATTAACTCCAACTATTTGAGAAACACAAGAAGATCATGCGCATATCAGCAAGAGTGACCTGGGATAACCTTCTTGGGGAATATAAATTTCCAAAATTTTAGAGTTCGTCCATCCTCGGAATCACTATTTATTTGTTTTTCTTGAATCATAAAACCTAAAGTAAAAAGTAGTTTATAAATTCTTTTCAAAAACAATTTTATTGTTAAGTTTCTTTGTTCTGAAAATTACTATCAATAATAAATGGAAGCTTTTGCAAATAGAATAAGATAAGAATTATAAGGAATTAGATAAAAGCTCAAAGTTTATGAATAGAATGGTAGTCTGCGAATGGCGAGACTCCATGGATGATTACAAAGTTTTGAAAATGGTAATATATTGGGAAAGATACAATGACCACTATTCTCCCTAACAAATTTGAATTCCTGAACAGCGACCTTAGTTGAAGTGTGGTGAGAATCCGAGAAGATTGTTTCTTCAATGATCAAGTCTTGTCTGACGCAGTTACTTTCCAAGAAATCCCTAACTTTTTCCTAGGTTGCCCTTGCGGGTTTTCAACCTAGCAGGAAAATTTATTCTGTTTGTGTCTCTTATTTTTTCCTAGACCGCCCTTTCGGGTTTTCAGCCTACCGAGACACTCCTTTTTGCCTAAGCCGCACTTTCAGGTTTTCGACTTAGTGAGCTGTTTTTTTAGGCGAAGTATTTCTTGCATGCGTAACCATTCATAGGACGTGGGAAATCCTCTCCATCCATAGTTTTAAGAATCAGTGCACCACCAGAGAAGGCTTTCTTGACAACATACGGGCCTTCAAAATTTGGAGTCCACTTGCCCCTAGAATCAGTGTTAAAATACATGATTTTTCTGAGCACGAGGTCGTCTTCTCTAAATTCACGAGGCTTGACCTTCTTATCAAAATATTTCTTCATTATCTTCTAGTATAACTGACCATGACACAAGGCCTTCATTCTCTTTTCTTTAATCAAATTCAATTGGTCAAACCTGTTCTGAACCCATTCAACCTTTGACAATTTGGTTTCCTTTACCACACGTAAAGAAAGAATCTTAACCTCGACGGGGAGCACTACTTCCATACCATACACAAGAGATAATGGGGTTTCCCCTGTGGAAGTGCGGAAAAATGTACGGTACCCATGCAAAGAAAAAGGGAGCATCTCACTCCAATCATTATAAGTAAAACCATCTTTTGGATGATATTCTTAATGTTTTTAATAGCATCTCCAACAACCTCATTCATCTTTGTCTTGTAAGGAGATCAATATGGACAATCTTGAATTCTTCACAAAGTTCTGACATAATTTTGTTATTTAGATTCGATCCATTATCAGTGATAATCCAGCTTGGCACACCGTACCGGCATAAGATTGTTCTTGATAAAGCATACTACCACCTCCTTAGTGACATTAGCATATGAAGCTGCTTCCACCAATTTGGTGAAGTAGTATATTGCCACCAAGATGAAATGATGTCCATTCGATGCCTTGGGTTCAATCATGTCAATACCCTACAAAGAGAAAGGCCACGGGGAAGAAATAACATTGAGAAGTGTCGGAGGCACATGAATTTTGTCATCATAAATTTGGCATTTATGGACCTTCTTTGCAAATTTGTAACAACCAGATTCTATTGTTAGCCAATAGTAACTTGTCCTAAGCATCTTCTTTGCCATCAAATGTCCATTGGCATGAGTACCAAAGGAACCTTCATGGATTTCGTGCATCAACATGTATGATTCGTTTCTATCCATCTATCTGAGTAAGACCATGTCACGATTTCTTTTGTATAACACATTTTCATTAAGGAAAAAGCTACATGAAAACCTTCTCAATGTCTTTATATCTTTGTTTGACGCACCAGCAGGGTATTCCTAAGTCTGGAGGAAATGCTTGATATCGTGATACCAAGGTTTTTTGTTTGACGTACCCTCTGTTGCAAACACATGAGCCGGTCTATCTAAACGTCAAACTTTGATACAAGGCACATCATTCCAAGTATTTAATTGATAAATAGAAGCCAAAGTGGATAAAGCATCTTCCATCTGATTCTCATCTCTAGGAATATGATGAAATTCAACTTTATTAAAGAAGGATAATAATCTTATAGTATATTATTTGTAGGGAATCAAGCCAACGTGACGAGTATCCCATTCTCTTTTAATTCTGTTTATTACCAAAGTTGAATCGCCATATACATCTAGAATTTTGATTCTGGGATCTATAGCCTCTTCGAGACCCATGATACAAGCTTCATACTCTACCATATTATCGGTATAATAAAATTCCAATCTTGCAGTAAAAGGGATATGTGATCCATAAGGAGTAATAATCACAACACCAATTCCTTTCCCATAAGCATTTAAAGCTCCATCAAACACCATACTCCACTGAGATTCAGGATCAGAACCTTCTCCGGGAAAAGGTTCATCACAATCTTTTACTTTAAAAAACATCATATCCTCATCAAGGAAATCATATTTAACAGACT
Source organism: Vicia faba (assembly GCA_948472305.1). Taxonomy (NCBI): domain Eukaryota; kingdom Viridiplantae; phylum Streptophyta; class Magnoliopsida; order Fabales; family Fabaceae; genus Vicia; species Vicia faba. The sequence goes on from OX451739.1 coordinate 1,452,866,606, forward strand.
GATAACCATCAAATGGTTTGTGAGAATGATAGTCTGCCAACACACTGCTTTTTATAGCCTTCTGAGTATGGTATTCAACATCATATTCAGACAACAACATCTTCCAACGGGCAATTCTTCCAGTAAGAGAATGCTTTTCAAAAATATACTTAATCGGATCCATTTTGGAAATCAACCAAATAGTATGATTCAACATATATTGTCGCAACGGCTTTTCCGCCCAGGCCAAAGCACAACATGGTTTTTCCAGCATAGAATAATGTGACTCACAGTCAGTAAACTTCTTACTGAGATACTAAATGGAATATTATTTCTTTCCTGTTTCATCTTGCTGTCTCAAAATATAGCCTATAGAATTATCTAACACAGTCAGATACATAATCAATGGTCTTCCTTCAACAGGAGGGAGCAACATATGAGGTTCAAGCAGATACTCTTTAATGCTTTCAAATGCCCCATGGGAATCATCTGTCCACACACAACCTTGATCTTTATTTAACAGCTTGAGGATCAGTTCCCACGTTACAGTCATATGGGAAATAAATCTGGAAATGTAATTCAAACGCCCAAGGAAACCTCTAACTTGCTTTTCAGTTCTTGGTGCAGGCATATCTTGAATTGCCTTAACTTTATCAAGGTTAAATTTAATTCATTTTTGGATGACAATAAAACCTAACAATTTTCCTGATCGAACAACAAATGTGCATTTATTTATATTCAAGCGGAGACAATACTTCCTCAAACACTGAAACAATTTCAATAAATCTTCTATATTCCTTTATTCAGTTTGAGATTTGGCAATCATATCATAAGCATATACCTCAATTTCCTTATGCATCAAATAGTTTAATAGGGTTGTCATAGCCCTATGGTATGTTGAACCAGCGTTCTTCAACCCGAAGGGCATCACTCTGTAACAGAATGTTCCCCAGGGTGTGATAAACATTGTTTTTTCCATGCCTTTAGGAGCCATTCTGATTTGATTTTATTCAGAAAATTCGTCCATGAACGAGAATACTTTGAATTTTTTTGTACTGTTAACCAACATATCAATATGTGGCAATGAAAAGTCATCTTTTGGACTAGCTTTGTTTAAATCTCTATAATCAACGCACATGCGTACTTTTCCATCTGTCTTTGGTACTGGTACAATATCAGAAATACACTGAGGGTACACTGATGTCACAAGAAAACCATCATTAATCTGCTTTAGAACTTCTTCTTTAATTTTCATTGCCATATTAGCGTGAGTTCTTTGCAACTTCTTCTTGATTGGTGGGCATTTTGGCTTTAGCGGCAAATGATGTTCCACAATATCAGTATCCAACCCCGGCATGTCTTGATAATACCAAGAAAATATATTCATATACTCTTTAAACAATTCAATCAACCTACTCTTTACATCAGGATAAAGCAATGCTCTAATCTTGACTTCTTTTGAATCTTCCTCTGAACCTAAATTGATTGTTTCCAACGGCTATTTATACGGTTGAATGGTAATTTCCTCGCACTCAAGAAATCATGAAACCTCTTCTGGGATTTCATCATATTCTTCTTCTTCGGCCTTATACACATGATATTCAAAGTTGGGACAGGGTGCAGGGTCATTGTACTCAACGGGTTTTTTAATTAATTTGCACATATGATTTATGATTGCTTTTAGAAACTGACACATATAGCAAGTGATTATGCAGATTTATTTACAATTATTATTTACTTTGAAAGGATTTTTCTAATTTTCCATTTTCCAAGAAAAAGAAAAGAATAAAGACACAATTTTGGAATTAAAAACAACTTTTATTAATGATTTTAGAGATCAAAACAACATATATGCCCATACATTATCAATACTTTCACCTTGGGAAGAGTGAAAGATTTTTGAAAAGATTAACAAAAAACAAATTACTTTGAAATGTGAATGCAAGAAGGAACATCAAAAGTGATCTAGTTTTGGACTCTGACTCCATGCGTCACGTAGTTCGACATCTCTTACTCTGATTCACCTTCAAGAATAGCATTGATCTTAGGAGTAGTTGGATAAAGATAACCTCCACTGTGAAAGATGTCTTGGTATTTACCCATATCATACTTTGGCGTCACAATCTCACCTTTATTATTCTTCACAAAAAAACCCAAACCAGCTCTATTCTTATTCACAGGTGGATTAACAATTTTCCCTCACGCCTTGCTAGGGCCATTATGCACTACCTATTGAGCATCCTTAAACGAGGCTATATAATTCTCATTTTTCCTTACATTATCCATAAATAAATCTTGGAATTGAGTTCCAACAGAAGCTCCATCAGCTTCCACAACACTGAAAGAGGACAAATGAGATATTAACAAAGCCTACTATCCATTCACGATGACCACCTTTTCTTCACGAACAAATTTCAGCTTCTGGTGCAAAGTTGAAGTAACATCTCCTGCTTCGTGGATCCATGGTCATCCCAATAAACAACTATAGGCGGGAACAATATCCATTACCTGGAAAGTAATTTGAAATAAGTGCGAACCTATGTGAATAGGAAAATCAACTTCTCTGATGACAGACTTCCTCGAACCGTCAAAAGCTTTCACAATTATGCCACTTGGGTGCATGGGAGTTCTCTGGTACTTTAGCTTCATTAGTGTACTCCTCAGTATGACATTCAAAGCAGAGCCATTGTCAATCAGCACATTAGACAACAAGTCATTCTAAAAATTCATGGAGATATGGAGAGCCAGGTTATGGTTCCTTCCTTCATCTGGAAATTCATCATCACAGAAAGTCAAGTTATTACAAGATGTAATATTCCCCACAGCACCGCTGAATTGGTCCAGGGACATATCACTTTCCACAATGTCTTGATCCAACACTCTCATCAAAGATTCCCGATGGGCATAAGATTTCATTAGCAAGGTTATAGTGGATATATTAGATGGAGTTTGTAAAGTTGATCTACAATTTTGTAGTCACTCATCTTGATAATCTTCAACAAGTCATCCACATCCTTTTCCAAAGAAGTGCCACTAGATTCTCCCACTATTTTCTTAGGTTCAGTACTTTCATCGACCCTTTTATCAGAATTACCATTCCCTCGAATGATAGGGGCGAAAACCCGACCACTACAGGTCACTCGGCTAGCTTTAACAATATTCTTGACATCAGACAACTGTTGGATAGGAATTTCAATACCATCTTCTAGGATAGTTGCGTTGTATTTATATGGCACGTCTTTGTCTGATTTATATGGGACAGGGCCAGGCAGGCAAATAACCACTGGAGAAACAACTGGCTTGCTATTATACTCAATCTCTATAGGAGCGGGAATACCAAAACACGCCACAATATCATTCACCCCTTCTTCAGAATACTTAGACATCACAGAATCATCGTTGGAGAACATATCTTCATTAGCAGAAAAGAACTCATCTGCATAAAAATATTCATAACTTGACATGGTCTCAACCGAGAAATCATCAATTATATTTATTTCATAAGACCTTGATAGTACCCTTATCTGACAACAATTGAACACCCCTTCTCACGATGGAGCAACCACGAGAATCCCTGCAGCAAATCTAGCAAGATCGATAATGGTGTTCTTCTTAGCCATCCATGTGACAGAATGTAGCGTGTAGCTGTACCAAGTCATCATTCATATAATCCACATCGAAAATCTGTAATTCATAGGGACATCCATATACCATATTCACATCTTCTCCGTACTCTGCCCTTGGCCTGATTATATGAATGAGACCTTCGTCCATCATTTCTTGAAGATCAGCTTTTATTTTATCACATCCCTGGATATCTGTACTGCAAATACTACAACCAATATGGTGGTGCGTATAATAGTTGAATTCACAGAGGTCAGCATGCATCTTCACCAGATCCTCTCTAACCAGGTTGATATCAAAAATTCGGAAGTCCCCAGGACAACCAACAACCATATTTATAGAATTTGCACCTCCATGTTTAGGAAAAGTATTATCTTTCACGTTAGGGCCAACATCTTTAAAGGATAGGAGGCCAAATCTCACCATCTTTTGTACTTGAGATTTCAAAGGATAAAAAATTTCAATGTTGTGCCCTGGGGATCCTTGATGGAAAGCACATGTTTGATGTGCCTTATAATACCAGGGTAAAGGTGTAGGTATAACAGGGGGATGCCTGGTCTGAACCAACTTCTTCTGAATCAAAGCCGGGAATAACTCTGCATAGCTCATTAGAATAGAGTCAAAAGCTTCTCTCTTCTGACCATGCCCTTAATTTCCATGAGGAGGTGGTCTCTGATAGGCAACAGTAGTTGCAGCTACATTGACAACTGGAGTTACAGAACAAAATTATTTTTGGTACCCATGATGTCTTCTAGTTGGTCTAATCTTCTTCTCCCTAATGAAAGCATTCATTTCACTTTTTTTCTTTCTAGAAAACTCGTAAGATGACTTCTATGTCCCTTCGTCTTTCGTCAAGCGTCCTTCTCTGGAAGCTTCTTCTAGACGAACACCCATGCTCACCATTTCGGTGAAATCACTCGGTGCACTGGGGAGAAAGGTTCTAAGAGGTTCCAAGATTCTACATCCTTCCTTCAGATATTACCAATGTCTCGATTAACTCAGTAATTAGTAATATTCTCAAGAAATACTTGTCTAAATGTATTATCGCGTGACAACTACCTCTGAATTACTCCATCATAGCTTTCGCACTACACCTAAAAGGACAACACTGGTTAAGGGTTCTACGGTCCTCTGTTTTAGTAGGCTCCTAGATCGAAAGTAGCACATCTTCGCGATTACTCGATAAACGATACTACTGCCAAAGGGGCCTCCACTGAGTGGGGGATCTCATGCCTACTTTTTGGGGATTACTCCCTCAAAGTTAACAAGACTATATCGTCCGTCCTATCTTAAGTTTGCTCAAGTCCGGGTAGAGGACTTATGAGAAATCACCAAGCACCCTGAAAACCAGAAAAATCTAGACAAACATATATACATCTGTTCACCGTGTTTTCTAGTAAACAACGACTAATCTTCCAAAAAGGGTAACTTTTTGGTTACTCACGGGATCGATCAGTTTGATCCTAGGACATATGCTATTTTTTGATGTTGTTTGGACATGAATGCTAATGTAAGTGAAGAACTCATGTTCGACTGGGAAAGGGATGAGTTTGAGTGCAGAAAGTAAATATAAAAAAGGGGTTGATGAGAGTTTAGCCGCAGTAATCTGGGTAAAAGTGCAGATAAAGTGCAAACAAGATAAAAAGGCAAGAAATTTAAAGAGAGAAATAAAAGAATTTGATTGTAAAATATGGTGTTTTAAACATACATTTTCATTATTCTTTCTCATGCAGCGGGTACTTGAATAGTATTGAATAATTTGTACGATCAATTGAACACACGAAAATCTATATAAACTTCCTATGTTTATACTAAAACTAGGTAACCGTCGAGGAGTTGCCTTGCTCCAGGATGAATAAAAGTGTCTTCTGCATGCGCTTCGACCCCTCTCTTCACGCCATGTTTCTTTCCTCAACTGCCAAGCGAACTGATTTTCCCTCATTTCTTTAGATTCAAAATATTTTGTTGCAGATATGAAGTTTCCTTCTAGTCTAAGACCCTGGAACCCTTTCGGTCAAAGGATGCAAGAACCTTTTGGTCGAAGATTCATTTTAACTTAGAATTTCTCTAAGTACTTTTCTACTATGTCGAAGCCTTTCAAACTTAGACTTGTTCAATCTATTTTTGGCCCATAAGACCACCTTGTTGTAGGTGTCGAATTTAGGAGCTAACAAATTTCCCCTCAAGAATACCAGTTTCGACGCAAGGAGAGATGATCATTCTTTGAGATTCCCATTTGACACTTGTCTTTTATTTGACCACAGAAATCACTTGTGTGCTCTTCTCCTTCTACCAACCACTGCGGGTATTCAAAGTCATCATTACCTCTTTTTTTTCAATACGTCGTTGTCAATCAGCCGTTACCATGATTCCATGATGGCCATTATCCCTACAACCTAGGAAAGTATGGCAAACGTTTTTATTACTCGTACGATAACTGCTTCAATGCTCGCCACATGCCCCACTAACTCTGCAACATTAAATGGTCTTGAGGGAAAACACTCCTCCCTAAACAGTATAAATAGACGAATCCTCTCTTTGGAATTCTTTTACAACTCCTAGTATTCTTCACTTCCTTGCAAAGAAAAAGTCTTAATAACTTCATCTTCTTCGTTCTTTCACTACTTTCAACCATGGCTTTCCTTTCCAATGCACCCAACAACCCAAAAACTAAGAACATTTCTGATCTACAAAGACAACCAGATGTTTTTTCCACTAACCTTGTACATGTTTCGGCTGGGGAATGAAAGTTCGTATCTGAACCCATGGCCAAAGAATGGCGTGAGGCTTATGACTCCCAGTTGCTCATCCCTGTTAAGTATTCTGGGCAGATGTATGCTATGTCTAGCCCATTTTCTACATGTTTCGAGAACCCAAAACAAAATAACAACTTCTTCCAAACTCACCCTAGGCTCAAGCCTATAGGTTGTGCGAAGAAACCCAGGAATGATCCTGAAAATGCAACCCCTGCGAACCAACAACATTCTCAAACGAAGGAAGATATCAACCTTCAGTTCATGAACAAGGGCAATAGGATCTTTAAATATTTCCCTAGTCTTACTTCAGAATACTCAGAATGGATGAGCAAGATGGAAAAAGTACAAGCCAAAATCTGGAAAGATATGGGGATCTATGACTTGATCATGCTGTCGAAGACTAGGTTAGCTTATTTCCCTCTCATGTTGGTGTCTTCATTGTATTTCTGGGACAACATACATTTTACCTTCCATTTGCCTTGTGGAATGGTAACTCCAACTCTCTTCGATATACCCACCATTACTGGTCTTCGACCAATGGGTGACTACTTCGACTTTGAGGATCTGTCTGAAGATCCTATCGGGTTTTCAGCCACGAAGCCCACATATACCATATTCATCAATCATTTTCACGACAAATCGAGTACCTCTATCTCTAAAGTGGAACACATAGCTTTTCTGGCTTTGTGGTTATCGCGTTTTGTTTTTTGCACCAAGTCACTTCAAGTGACTAAGAAAATGCTTACTCTTGCAACACAACTTCACCATGGCTATCCTCTTTGTCTGGATGAGTTGATTCTAGCCAACCTGTATGAGTCCATCAGCAATGGTGTGACTCAACTTAAGGTTATTGGAGACAAGGTGAGGTTACTCCTTTCCGGCCCGTTTTGGCTTCTACAACTTTGGCTAAATGCCACTTTTTAATCTTTTCTTCCGTAGAAGAATAAGATTAATGAGAGGGCCCCAGAGGTCCTGAACAGAAGGGTCGAAGGGACTAGATTAGTCCTGTTGATTCCACTTGATGAAGGTCAACAATTCCAGAAGGCGTTTACTAGCTTTGTAATGATGTTTGCAAAGGGGAAAGAATTTGTTTAGACCATGGCTCCCTTTGCTAGTAGAAAGGTTGGCACATAATGGTTCATTTGACCATATCCTTCGTCTGACGAAGATGACCATGTGGATGAATGTGTAGCTATCTGGGAGTCGTTTCTTCGAGCAAGAATCATGCCACTGAGATTCAAGAGTTCGAAGAATAAACTTAGTTTAATTTCTTATCAATTGAATCTTGTCTCTCAACAATTTGGTATTATCCAGACGCTCCCTTCACCAATCTAATCCAAAGAAAAGCTTATACTATTTTACAATACAGACTATTCAGAGGATGCTGCTACCAAGAATATTGGTAGGTACGTTGGTCAAAGCGTACTAACTTTGTTCGACTTCAATCTCAATTTCCCGTGGTCGCCTCTTTTTAAAGACTAGTGGAAGCAGTATTATAACGAAACATTTTTTGACGAAAAAGACTTCTCCGCTCATCTTTAAGAGGCGTTTACGCTAGTCTCTGACAAGATAAAAAAGGGTAATCTTCTTTCTCAAAGCAAATTTCTTTATCATCTTCAATCTAATCATTCGACATCTAATTTATACTTGTTCATTTTCTAGCGGTCAAGAGGATCGTCACCAAGAAAATTGTTGAAAGTGCAAAGGGAGGAGACCCTTCTGTGAAACCTTCACGAAAGGTAAACACTTTCTAATGCTATATCTTTATTTACTACATATTACTTTTGACGCTAATTCCTTCAACTCCTTTATTTCTCGGCATTTGAAATCAATCCGCAGAAAAGGAAAGTTCATGAAATTGAAATTTCCAATGATGAAGAAGAAGAATCTCATCTTGTCCCTCTAAAAGACACAAGTTAAAGAAACCACCCCATGTTCCTAAGCCTCGTCCAAAAACCAATTTCAAGATTAAATTCATTGGGTCGAGACCTCCTCCTGTCGTCGTTAGAGGACCAACGGAGCAGGAGATAGTTTCTAGGCTAAACAATCCTTGTGAGAGTGATAACTCAAGTCCTGGCGCTGAAATTTCGCCTAAGGTAATTACTTCGACCCCTCAAGATTGTTTACTGACTTCGACTTCTTTTTCTTTTTTCAATGGTTCTGATAACCATCTTGTAATCTTCAGGACACTGCTGGTACTTCAAAGCAGAACCTTGCAGAAGAATCTGTCACCTTAATAAACAGTGAGGGTGATCCTACTTACAGGCCTTCATCGATAAAAGGATCTTTTGTGAGTTCTGCTAGAAAAGTGAACCAAACTTTTGGGCACGAAGCCGTTGGGAAGCCTAATGAAGAAGTTCCTAGTGAAGAACACGTGAATCTTGGGACTCTGCAAGCTAACGATTATGGACAAAAGGATGGGGAAGAGGAGGTTGCTGATGATGTGATCGAAACGGAGAAGGAAAACACACCAGCGGGAGGGAATTAGACTAAAGATATTCTGGTGACTGATGAGAGAGAAAGCCTCACAGGGGGAGTAGGAAACTTTGCGTGTGTTGAATATGTCCCTGTGCAGATGCATGTCGAAGCTAATGTGGCTCGTATTGTAAACGAGAGGGTTACTTCAACAGGGTCTCATATTACGGAAAATTTGGCATTGCTTAAATGACAAAATCCTCTTGGCTACTTGACTACCATCCTTGAGGATAGAGAAAGTTCTTCTGATCAGAGTGCTTCGACTGCGTCTGGAAAATCTACTTCAACATCTCCTCTTGAAGAAGCACTTCAAAAGGTTAAGGCGCAACTTTTTAAAAGATATTTAATGCTGACCTTATAGGGAGAAACTACAGCTCATTCCTTTTTGAAGACTACTTTAAGAGTTGTCGACCTTCTTGTTGCTTCGCTCGACATTTCCAGCGTTATCTTGGATTTGATTTCCATCATGGATCAGGTTTCAGCTAACTACAATCGTCGAAGGAATCTTACTCGTGAAATTGAGGAGGCCAATGGCCATGTAGCTGTTGCCTGGGATGCTACTGCTGAATCGGCTTCAAAGTTGAAGGAGCTGTCGAGAGGGTAAGAAGCTTGGCAGAAAGAAGTGGAAGAACTTGATCAAAATACAACCAGTATGAAGGCTCAGATTAGAGAGTTAGAAGCCAAGATTGCTGCCAATGATAAACGAAAGGAAGAACTTCTCGCTGTCAGCACTGATCCAGAGAGTCAAGAGGAACTCAACGAGGGATTAACATATGATGAACGAGCCCAATCATTAGATGTAAAATTCAATACTCTTCATCAGTCAAAAGCCCTGTGCGAAAGAAGCTTGGAGCTGCAGAAGATAAAATACCTCCAAATCAAGGCCAACCTCCCGTTTTGATTTCGACTTTATTTTTTTGTTGTATGCTTATATATTTTGTAATGACTTTAAACCATTTTGGCTTTGTAATATATTTTCCATCTTTGCTTTTTAACTTGATTAAGATCAAGTGTTGGTTACTCTAACCTCTTGAAGTGCAGGTCTATACTTTTTTAAGTATTTACCATTTACTCTCAAGAGCCTTTGGTCTTCATTTAACTCCTCGACCTCATATGTGCCACCAGATAACATTTGGATGATCTTAAAAGGTCCTTCCCATTTAGGAGACCATTTTCTCATATTTTTATCCTTTCGGTCCATTGGGAGGATTACTTTCCATACCAGGTCCTTAGGCAAGAATGCCTTGGGTTTTACTCTTTTATTGTAAGATCTTTCCACTCTCCTCTTTTGTGACCTTAAGAGATCCTAAGCCCTCAGTCTTTCTTCATCCAAATCAATCAATTCGTCTAACATTATATTCCAATAAACTTCGGAAGGGATGTCTTGATGTCTATGAATTCTTGTTAACTGTAGACACATTTCTACTAGCAATACTGCGTCATGGCCGTAAGTTAGTCAAAAGGGTGTTGTTCCAGTAGCTTCCTTAGGAGTCGTTCGACAAGCCCATAAAATTTAATCTAAAGTCTTGTGCCAACTTTTTGGCTTTCTTCCTACATGCTTATTTATTAAGTTGATTATTACCTTGTTTGCCGCTTCGACTTGAGCATTGGCTTGTGAAGAGTAAGGCGTAGATGTTAATAATTTAAACCCCATTTCAGTAGCGAACTCTTGAATTTTTCGACCAATAAAGACTGACCCTTGATCAGTTGTTATTGTCTCAGGGATTCCAAACCTGTATATAATGTGTTTTTGAATGAATTCAATGACATTTTCCTGGTCTACATTGACTAAAGTAGTTGCTTCAATCCATTTAGTAAAATAATCAATGCCCACCAATATGTACTTCTGTCTTTTAGATGATGCTGGTCGAATCTCTCCAATAAGATCCAAAGCCCATTTCCTAAAAGGTCAAGGTTTCACAATTGAGTGAAGTTCACTTGCAGGTACGTGCTGGATACTTGTATGTGCTTGACATTCCTGACATCCTTTTTCAAACTCAACACAATCTTTCAACATGGTGGGAAAATATAGTCCTTGTCAAAACAATAACCATTTCATTTTATGGCCCACTTGGTGTGCTCTACATGCCCCGACATGTGTAGTTGAAAGGGATATGTATGCCTCTATTTCGTTTAGGCATTTTAATAGAACCCCTTCAGGCGTCTTTTTAAATAACTCGTTTCCCATTAGGGTATAACTCAACTCCCTGTACTTTATCTTTCATTCTGTCGAAGCTACGAGATTTTTCAAATAATTCACTATAGGCTTTCTCCAATCTTGTTCTGTTAGATTATCTACGAACAAAATTTCAAAGTTTTCGGGATCAGCGTACCCTAACTTTGTTGTTTTCAAATCTGTTGGAGACAACTTAGTCAATGTCACTCTTCCTCTAACTTCGATTACCTGATGTAATTTCTCTTTCAAAATTTTATACCCGGATGTAATTTGTGCTAAGTCATTAGCCACTTGATTCTCCGGTCTTGGTATATGCCGGATGTTGATCTTTTCAAAGTTTTTCAAAAAACGATTGACTATTACAAAATACATGATAAGATTTTCTCTTATGAATTTATATTCTTTTGTAACTTGTTTTATAACTAACTCTAAGTCTCCCATTATTTCGACTCGAGTTTCCCCCAATTCCAATAGTATTTCAAGGCCAACGATTAGAGCTTCATATTCAGCCTCATTGTTCGAACAAGAATCTTTGATGTTATACTTGAATGTTGTTGGAATTTTTTTTTGGAGAAATAATTAGAATCCCTACCCCAGTTCCATCTTTATGACTAGAGCGGTCAAAGTATAACTTCCAAGGCTTGATCTCCAAGTAGTTGATTGATTCCTCATTTATTGAGTGGTCAACTATAAAATATGCTACCACTTGACCTTTTACAGCCTTAAGAGTCATAAAAGTTAATGAATACTTAGTTAATACAAGTGCCCATTTGCCAATTAGACTGTGCAAGATGGGGTTCGACAACATATATTTGAAAACATCAAAATAAGACTAAACAAAAACATCAACTAGTTTAATATATTGCTTGAGCTTTGTACACGAGAAGTAAAGACATAAACACAGTTTTTCAACTTTGCTAGATCTGGTTTCTGCATCGTCTAAAACTCTACTGAGGTAATAAATGGGTCTTTCGACATCATTCCCATCCTCTTGAGCTAACATTCTTCCTAAAGTTTTATCAGATACAACTATGTACAATCTCATACTTCTATTTCTACAAGGAGGTACCATAATGGGTGGTTTGGAGAGGTATTCTTTGATCTTCTCGAAAGCCTCTTGTTGCTCTTTGATATGTTGCCCCTGCATTTTTTAGGCCAAAAGGCATCACTACCCATTCGTAAGTGCCTAATGCCCCAGGGCATCAAAAGGCTGTTTTCGACACATCCTCTTCAGCAATGAAAATTTGATTATACCCTGAGTATCCATAAAGCATACTCATGTATTTGAAAGCAGCAACAGAATCGACAAGCATTTCCGCCACAGACATTGGGTATTCATCTTTGGGCGTTGCAGCGTTTAAATATCTAAAATAGATGCACACCCTTAAGGTACCACTTTTCTTTATAACAGGTACTATATTCGCAATCCATTCGACATACCTCATTGTTCGGATGAACTTGCATATCAGCAGTCTTTCGACTTATCTTGATCTTCGACAAGATCTCTGGTGTAAAACGCCTTGTAGTTTGCTTGACAGGAATTTTCCCAGGTCTTACTGGTAGTTGAAGTTCTACCACTTCCCTGTCGAGACCAGGCATTTCATCATAATCCCATGTGAAGAAATCATTGAATTCCTTCAACAATTGGATTATTTCGATCCTGAGCTCTGGATCTATCTTCGTGCTAATTTATGTTGGTCTTTTCGCTAATCCTTTGCCCAGATCTATTTCTTCTAAAGGATCTTGCACTAGCATTTTAACATTGTTTGCTAACGTATACTTTTCAAAACCCAAAGGCTCATTATCATAGATAAAATCTAGCCACTTGTTTTGCATTTCTTCCTCCTTCGCATCAGGTGGTTCTGGATCAAAGTCTTTCCCCTGACCCTCTGGAAGAGATACTTGTTCATTGGCTTCAAGAGCCATGTATTTGACTTCAGCCTCTAAGGCCGGTATCATTCTACTTTCGGCTACATATGTCGAAATCTTTTGTAAAGCTTATGATTCAGTCATCATCACCAAATTCACTCCCCCAGCCTATTGGTCGTATGTCATCAACTCCTCCATAGTCAATGTTTAATAAGTCTTCTCTATCCCACTGGAAACCATGGTCGGAATGCAGGTAGAGGGAGCAAAAGGCATTTGGTGCTGGTGCCAAATCGAACTCAGGAGGATTGTATGGCCCTATATGAGCCAAGTTTCTGTCGAAGCTATTTTTTCCAACGTTATTAACTTCACCCAAGTAATAAATTTGGTCCGCTTCTATATTCTCCACAATGCCATCAGGGTGCCAAATCGTGACCCGTTGATGCATCGAACATGGCACTGCACCTATGCCATGTATCCACTCTCTACGTAAGAGTAGATTGTAGTTGGGCTTCGCTGAAATGATCATGAACATAGTTGGTCGAAGTATTATTCCCACCTTGAGATCTAATTGTATCACCCCCATAGTAGTTCCAATACCCCCCTCATAGTTCGACAAAACCATGTTGTGGGGTTTGATATCTCCATCTCCTTTGCCCATTTCCTCAGCATATATTGGGGAATTATATTTATTGTAGCTCCACAATCAACCAAAATTTTGTTGATTGTTATTTCCCCTATCTTTACTCTTATGAACAAGGGTTTTAGGTGATTTTTCATCGCCTCAGTAGGTGGCTCGAATAATGCATTTTTCTCTTTGACGCAACCATTGTTCATCATATAATAACACACTGGCCTATGTTTTGCCATCTCCTGTTCTACTTCCCAATCGGTCTCTTCGACTTCGACTTTGCGGTCGTATTCTCTGGGTAGCACTGATACTACATTTACCATAATGTCTAAAGTAGCATCAGACTTAGAGTTACCTTCGTCATCTGATTCACCTCGATATGGCCCTTCCAACCTTCGGGAAATTGGTTTCCTTTATAAAGGCTTTCTTTGTTTGCCTTTGTCCATTCTTTGTGGTATGTTGGTGCTTGACTCTGGTTGAGGCTCCTCTGTAGCCTCTCTTTCGGCTTTTCGCCGTCTTTGAAATCTTCTCCACTGGGAGTGAGACATGGGGTTCTTCCCCTTATAGTTGCTCGACACATGAGCCAATTTGTTTGTAGTTGTAGTTTATAACTCCTTCCTATATTCCAAGGATGACCCTCTTGGCACATCAAATGTTCTCCATTTCTCTTCACTTGGCCTTTTCCTGTTTGCTGTCTTTAGCCAAGTGTCCACGGGGACATTTGTTGGAGGCCTAGAAGTTGATGGCCTCTTCACTTGGTTCATTGGTCCTCTTCTGGGATCGAATCTAACTTCAGAAACCAAGTGGGGTTGGGCATTAGTGGCCCTTTTCTCCTTCACTGCCCTTATGCCCTGTATGTGTTCTACAACCTTTTTGTCGAAGGTGGAATTGCATCTTGGACACAACATAACTTCAGACTTCTTTTTCTGGCATCTTTGTAGAAAGTCATCTAGATTCTCATTTTCTTTTGGAAATGCAGTTTTATTAACTTCCTCTTGTCTAATGGCTTCCTCTGCAGCCTTTTCCTCGGATACTTAGACCATGTTGACTTGTACGTTGCTCTTGGCAGCGAGATTAATTTTTTGCATTTTGGCTTCAAGGTCCTCTATCGAACCCTTGACGGCAGCCACATAAGAACCTATAGTAGTCCTTTTGTTTGAGTCTTCAGTAACTCCTTTACTTAGGACTTCAGTAGCCTTCTTGTTTAGGTCTTCTGTAGCCTTTCTAACTGCTTCTGCAGTATTTCTAGAGATGTTCCTAGTAAAACTACCAAATACCGGCATATTGATGAAGTCTTCAGAAGTTTCGACCATGTTGATGCCTGCTGGTTCAGCATAGTGGGCATCAGCTCTCAGTGGGTCTGCATCAATTTTCATTTGGGGTTTGTCAGCAAATTTGAGTCTTCCTTCTTTGGTCGCTCCTTGAACGAGATCCCTGAAAAGAAAACATTGTGAAGTTTTATGGCCCAAAAAATAATGATACTTACAAAAACCTCTTTTGTTTCTTTGTTCTAAAGGAGACATTTTCCCCCTGGGGGCACTATCATTTAGCCATCTTTCACTAATAAGTCGAATATCTCATCCCAATTTGTGACGTCGAAACTATATGTTTTCTTTGGAAATCTATCGCTGTTCTTTTCAGACTCAATGGGATTCTTCCCATCCGAGGGCAGTAACACTCTACAAGAGTATGGAGGCCCATGTTTTAACTCTGCTAAATCTATTTCTCTCTCTTCGACATCTATAGGATTACTAGATGTCTCTGGATCATCATCAGCCATTTCGACATAGGCTACCTTTTCTCGTCGATACGTCTTAGTTGCTTTAGCTTTTTCAATTTTAAGACGTTCTTCCTATCGAACTCTATCGGCCAATTGAGCCATGTCCCTCAAATATTTGGTATCTAGTTTCTTCCTAATAGAATAGTCTAGGCCCCATGCAACTATTTTGACCAATTCATGCTCAAACACTTGTGTAAAGCATCTGGCTTTTAGCAGTCGAAACCTATTTAGATATTTGTCTATTGGCTAGGTGAATCTTCTTTTCACGCTTTCCAGTTCTTTCATACTTATTTTCGTTTGTCCCATGTAAAATTGTTCATGGAACAATCTTTCCAATTGATTCCAATTATGGATTGAATTAGCTGGGAGGGTGGTAAACCAAGTAAAAGCATTTTTTGTTAGAGAACTTGGGAAGTATTTAATCCTAAGGCTCTCATTATTTGATATTTCCCCAGCTTCTATCAAATATCTCGCTATATGTTCGACAGTTGATTCCGTTGTATATCCTAAAAACTTAGTGAACTTTGGAACTTTTCATCTAGGGGGTAAATCTGTTTGCAAGATATATTCTGACAGTGGGGATGTAAAATTTGGCCTATGAAAGCCAACGTTCATTCCATTTTGTATCATGCTCCTTTCGATCATGGCTGTCAAATTATTTTCTGTGCCATAATTATGGTATCGAACTTGTTGTATCAGTTCGTCAGCATTTTGGTTCCTATTTACCATCATTACACCTTGATCACCATCTCTAAGCATATGCGAGGGAAGTCTGGGTATTTCGACCCTAGGTTATTCGATTTCTACTATGTGGTTCCTCCTATCGAATTGTTGATTTTGGTTAATAGTTACATCTTCTTCTAAGACTACACCTTGATCCTCACCCATAGGATTTCTCTGGGGTTGTCGAATAGGTTGGGGAACCCCAAACAATTCAGTCATGTGAGCCATTTGCACTATCATTTCTTGGTTTGACTGAGTGGTATTTTGTATTAGAGGGTTCAATAATGTACTTAGAGTTTGGGCCAACATTTGTACCATGTCATGGTTGCTTTCATCCATCCGTTGCCTCAAAATTGTTGTGGAAGCATTTGTGAGGCTTGGCATTGCATGGGATGTCCCTCCTAAAAGTCGGTTCCTACCTATACCAGTTCCAGATCCCTGTAATGGTGAAGGTGAACTTGCCAAAGGTTATGAAAATGTAGGCGTATAATTCATAAGGCTAGCCATTTCAGTAGTTGGCATGCCATAACGCTGGTCTCAACCCATCCAGGTTGTCAAAAATCCCTATGGGAGCGTCTGATCGAGATCCTGGATTCACCCTTGGTGGGGGTGTTCCTGTTGGATCCCTGTGACCTGCATACGAAAGTATTGGTCCCGTTTGGGTTGTTGTTAATGTTGGTATCAAACTAACATTTGACGAGACAATTTCACTAACGGTTGGTATTACCGATGTTCCCGTAGTAATTGGTGGAGGTATTTCTTCATTATTTGGATGATTAGCCATATTTCTTTCACTATTTCTCTTTCTAGTTGTACACTCGTTTGTGTTTACTTTACCACTTCTTAATAGCATGCAAAACATTGTAAAAGAAATAAAATTATGCGAAGCATTTATATTAAGATTAATAAGCAAAAATTGAAGACAAAAAAAATAAAACAACAATGATTAGCAACGTCCCACTGGGTGTGCCAATTTGTTCACCGTGTTTTCTGGTAAACAACCGCTGATATTCCAAAAAGGGTAACTTTTTTGTTACTCGCAGGATCAATCATTTTTATCCTAGGTCATATGCTAATTTTTTATGTTGTTTGGACATGAATGCTAATGTAAGTGAAGATGGCACATTCGATTGGGAAAGGGATGAGTTTGAGTGCAGAAAGTAAATAGAAAAAAGGGGTTGAGGAGAGTTTAGGCGCAGGAATCTGGGTAAAAGTGCAGATAAAGTGCAAACAAGATAAAAAAGGAAAAAAATGTAAAGAGAGAAATAAAAGACTTTGATTGTAAAATGTGGTGTTTCAAACGTACATTTTCAGTATTCTTTCTCACGCAGCGGGTACTTGAATAATATTGAATAATTTCTACGATCAGTTGAACACACCAAAATCTACATAAACTTCATATATTTATACTAAAACTAGGTAACCGTCGAGGAGTTTCCTTGCTCTAGGATGAAGACAAGTGTCTTCTACATGCGCTTCGACCCCTCTCTTCATGCCACTTTGCTTTCCTCAATTGCCAAGCGAACTGCTTTTCCCTCCTTTCTTCAGATTCAAAATCTTCTATTGCAGATACGAAGTTTCCTTCTAGTCGAAGACCTGTAACCCTTTCGGTTGAAGGATGTGAGAACCTTTTGGTCGAAGATTCATTTTAACTTAGAATTTCTCTAATCTACTCTGTCGAAGCCTTTCCAACTTAGACTTGTTCAATCTATTTTTGGCCCATAAGACCAACTTGTTGTAGGTGTCGAATTTAAGATCTAACAACATCACATAATATACAACAAACAATAACACATACACAAATAAAAAATATAGGCTCAACCGACTTAGAGATGGACCAGCATTTGGTCGATCTGTCCCCAGCAGAGTCGCCATTTTTCTATAGCGATAGAAATGTTGTGACTAAGCCATTGGATTGACTTAAATCACAGAGATCAAATAAAAAAATCACCACGGCGCTTTATTGTTTCCAGAGGAATGTGAAAAGAGCGAATAACCTAAAAAAATGGGAGATAATATAGGTACGAGGATTGGTTATGCAAATGAAAAGTATTAGCACCCTAAACATCTACGGCACTCTGCAGGAACCTCTTTGAAAATTTGTATATTTTGGATATAAGTGTTGTATACAAAAAGAGATGGTGGGGATGAGAAAAAAAGTATTTGTTACAATTTTTGCCACTGCTGCGGTTGCAAACCTTTAGTGCCTACGTACGACCTTCAATGCAATAGGGAATCAGGGTACTCATAGTTCAACTTTTTAAAACTTTTAAAACACAAATGTGTTAGTTAATTTAAAGAGATGAAACATCATCGTCATCTCCGAGTGGAAAACATACTTACTACCCACGATTATGAGAAAGGAGAATTTTCATCATCTCAAAGTGGAGGATATTGCTTGGATTTTAAAATCAACAAAGCCTCGCTCAACACCCAAGCGGAAAATATCTCACTTCACTACATATCGTAGAATTATAGTAGTTCACATCACTACAAGGATTGACAAGAGACTAATATTTTGTGAAAATTTTAAAGTAAAAAGCCAAAGTGGCAAAATGGTTTGAATGAGGTTGATTGACTTTTAGTCTTCTCACAAAAAATTGTCAAATTATGATTAAGTTGATTAAAGTTTGTTTAAGAAAATGCTTTTGAAAATGTATAGATGTAGGTCCAAGTTTAGAAAACAAGAATAATTTTGAAAAGGAGGGAGAATATTTTTGAAATTAAAGAAGATGAGAGGAGATGAATGGACTATCCTAAAGCATAAGGTAAAAGCTAGGGAAAAGAATCATCTTACAAACAAGAACCAAACACTTGACATAATGAGTCAATGTAGAATTCCCATCCTTTGGTTTGAAACCAAACAAGCAAAGATGATAAACCTCTTAAGAATACCAAACTTCAAATTCATTAAGTCTTCACAAAAATTGGGAAGAGTAACAGTTGTATACAGATGAATTCCCAATCAGACAAAGCATATAATCAGAATAACATGTACACAAAGAAAAAAAACCCAATGTCTCGGGGTAAACCCCAAGAACTCCAGACAAAATAACAATAGAAGTCACAAGGTCTCAAGGGTAGCCAAGGTTTCTAATCCTACGTCCAAGAAGTCCATAAATCTATCCTGCCAAGGATAGTAACCAAATAGTCCAAGTAACCTAAAAGTTTTTTTTATTGTTCAAGTTGGTTATTAAGTATCTTCAAAAAAGAAAAATGAAAAGATCAAGTGAGCAAAACAAAATGACATTAAATGCTCAAGTGAGCAAAGATGAAAATAACATGAAATAAAAATGCTAAATAAATGATGCGTAAAAGTAAAGATGTAAAGTAAAAGCATAAAATAAAAGTCAATTACTAATGAGTTAGAAATTAGAGGTTGGTGTAATGACCATCTTGAAACTTGCATTTGAAAACTCATTAGAAGATTGATAAAATCAAAGCTTCTCCACAAAAAGTTTCATGTGCTTTTGGTCAAGTATATCATTCATTTCAAATTCTCAAGGCAACAATAAATGATTAACGAAATTTAAATGATTCACTTAACCCAAATTTAATGAAAATTCATTAGAGGATTGATACGACCAAAGCCTCCTAACAATGAACCTCAAGGTTATTGTATAAAAGGTTTTAAATTAAACATACTTGGGCTTGCAAACATAAGTTTGGGCCACAAATGACCATTTCTCGAATCGGGACAAAATTTAGCGCTATGTTAAGCAATCATAAGTGGATTTATGTAGAAGTCACACCTATTTTGAGGGCCGTCAATAGAAATTTATGTAATATATATTTGGAGAAATGATATATAGACCATCCTCTAACAACATGTAGAACAAATGAGAAGGGGATAAGATGAAGAGGGAGGGTAAATTTTTTATTCAAAGATTTTAATCAAACTTTTACTAAAATCAATCATCCATTTTGGTGGAGTTAAACTTAACACCCAAGATCCAATGATGTTAATGAAGCTCATGATCAAAAATCACATAGCCAGAATATATTCAAAAATAAAATTGCATTTAATAAACAAAATAAAATGATAAAATGTTTTTTAAAATTATTGTTTAAATGAAAATAAAAGGCAATATAGAAAACTATATTCAAAGTATCAAATAAAAATTAAAAGAAAACATAGAAAAGTCATAGATGATCTCAAATATTTTTACAAATTTTTTGGTAATTTTTTAAAACAGAAAAGTATTTTTAAACAAATTAAAACCACTCAAATAAATGAAAAAAGATAAAAAATAGTAAAAGTCAAACAAAATTCTAAAAAAAAAATCAGAAATTCATAAATAAAGAAAATGATCTTGATGAATGTTTTTAGAATTTAAAAATATCAAGAAGTATTTTTAAACAATTAAAAACATGTCAAAACAAAGAAAAATATCATGAAAAATATCAAATTCTGAAAATAAATTCGTGAAAAAATAAAAATCAGAAAGAGAATATTTAAAAATATTTTTATGATTATTTTCATTATTTTTGAGTCAGAAATAAATTTTCTATGATTTTTTGAAGTTTGATTTAAAAAACAGAAAATAAAATAAAGTTTAAAAAAATGTTGACCATTAGATAAGAGTCAAGACACGCCAGTAATCGGATCCAAAGGTTCTGGCACACTGTGCATATCATGGTCAGCTTTGAAAATTGCACCAGATTACCTTTTAATAATTAAAAACAACTAAAATGTTGGCGCGTTGGATGGAGTTTGACTAATGGAAGTAATCAGATCCAAGGGCTCTCAAAACGCGCATATGATAAAGCAAACACACTGGATTGGATTTAAAAAAGTTACATGTCACACCATCAATGGTTAAAGCATGACACGTAGGTCATCTTCAACCTCCGGACACCCTAGATTGGAGTTCCTCAAATTGTAAAATTTGCCAACCAAACGGGTACCATTAGATTTGTCTCTTCAAGACGATTCTAATGGTACCCTTGCGCCAAATTTATATAAACTGAGCAAGGCTTGAATTGAGAAAAACGGAAATAATAGCAAGCACAAAATTCTGGAATATCTCACTAAAATATCAACGAAATCAAAAATTGTAAGAAGCACGAGAATCAGAAGGATGAGGAGAGTAGATTAGTCTTTTATTTAGATTTATTTGAATAAGAAATCTACCTGAATGAACTAGCAGAAAGTTTCTCTGAAACTGGACTTTTGTAGCTCAAAATAGGTTACAATTCTTGAAGGTAAGAGTATGGTTAGCTTCAGAGTAGTTCAATGAAGCTAACTAAATGGAGATTTTAGTGTTTTGAGGTGAGAATGAAAGAAATCAGAAATTCAAATTCAAAGTTCGCGTGGGATCTGAACATGGGTTAATTTCCTATCAAAAGCTTGTGAAAATAGGTGTAATGTGCATATTATTTATAGGAGAGGATGAGGCAATGCTTAAGCGTGCGAATGGGAGAGTAATTGAGTGAATTCATGTGAATCTGAAACATGAGCAAGGTGTGACTTGCTTAGCATCAAAACTCAGCCAAAACCTGCGTTTCATGATGCTAAATTCTATGGGAAAGTTTATAAACATGATTAGAAGCAAACACACGTGAAAACTTTGTGTTTAGAAGATGGATTATGGATTTAAAATTTTGACTTGGAAAAAAAACTCAATTTCAAGTAGCTGACTTTGAACTCATCGTGTGCACGATTTAGGGAATCTTAGAACTTGATTCTTGATGCATTGGAGAGGTGAGGTAACATTCTTCATAATGTACCAAGAAAGAGATCATTTGGATGTTTGAGCTAGAAGTTATGCTTGGTCAAAATCAGAAAAAAGTGTTGACTTTTATACTTGGAAAAAAATTCTAAGTTTTTCTTCAAAAATGACCTATAATGTTTTGACTCCAAACAAGGTCTTATTCCAAAATTTTCCTTTGATCAATGATACTAGATTGAAGTGGACTCCTTAAAGAGTATTGTGAAACTTGTATCACTAAAAAATTCCAAGTATTGGACATGTTATGATCCTTTGAATTTGATGAAAATCCATGAAGTGACATATAATCTTTTGAGTTCTTAAGGCATCTTCCCGCCATTTTCAAGTTTTGCACATAAAAGAAGAGTTGAAGTTTACACTCTTAAGATCATTGTGAAAAAATGGGCTCAAGGAGATACAAATTGATCAAATCAGGAATTTTTGAAGTCTCATAAGGGAATTTGATGGCCTATTTAGATGACTTGTAATCTTTCTCAATCATTATTGATCTTTCACACAATATTTGATTGAATATATTGAAGTGATTTGTTGATAACCCTTTAGGGAGAAGCATGTCTTTGGAATCACTCAAAAATCTCAAATGATGGACAAGATATAGCCCTTAGAAGGTCAAAACCCTGACTCCTAGAACATCAAAATGGCTATGGAACCCCTTTAATTTTGACAATCTTTATTGTACAAATACTTTTTATATGTGAAGAGATGTTATTGTGGATGATAATGAGAACCTATAGTAATAATAACCACTTCCAAATATTAAGATTTGAGAGAGTTATGCACTTGTTATCAAGGAATCAAGAACTTTTCCAATTAGGTCAAACTTCTTCAATCAATTCTTGTATATTTTGACTTCCTTTGGTAAATTGAAGCATGATGAATCATAGTAAACCTTATCATGATATTACTCTAAAGCACTCTCAATGATGAAACTTGAATCTTAATGAAGCTTTGTCGAGGAAGGAATGGAAATAAACTCATGAACCTATGAATCAACCTGATGAGATGTGTTGTGCCCTCACCTATAGTATCATCATTTAGAGAAAACATTCATTGTATTTTTTAGTTAAAAGTTAATCATAACAAGACATATATTATCACAATATACAAATCAAAGTGCTTGGTGATCCTCATGAGCAAACCTAGAGATAGGGAGAAGAAACAAACTCAAGTGTAATTCTGATATGATTGAGTTGATATGAGATGACTGAGGAATATGAGGGGAAAAAATTTGGGTATAACACCATGAATTAATTCCAAGTGGAGGTACTACTTCCAAATCCTGGACAGAAACTCTGAAAACGTGTAAACCGAGTGGAAAGTCAAACTGCAAGCGGTAAAAACTGGCATAAATGGAATCCAAACATCCAATCCAAGTGCATTGAGCATTACTCGTTGACAAAATGTAACCTTATGCTCAAAATCATGTCCAAAAAAGTGGAATTAAACCACAAAATCAAGTGTCGATTTAATTCCGAAATCCAACTCTTTTATATTGAAAATGAAATTTTATCCACAAAAAATGAATCAGAAATTACATCAACACATGATTATCCAACAACATCTCAACAAATTCCAGAGTTGATAAGTGAACCTACAATTCGATATTTCAAGATTTTAACAAATGTTATCGAATAAAAAATTAAGTTCACATCAATTATGTAATCTATCAAGCAATGCCTCTTTTCAACATTTTAACAAAATTCAACAACTCAAGGTTTAAGCATCTTCAACAATTCAATTCAAACTCATGAAACAACTTATGCATCCATTCAAATGTCACATGAAATTCAAGAAACAAATTCAAATGAAATCAAAGAAATCACCAAATTATCAACTCATGGACTTATGCTCAAAAATCAATGTTATTATGGCTCAAGCATTTCATCAAACACATATCTTCAAGAAATTATTCAATTCATGCTTCAAGATTTCAACAATAAAAACTAACACATGAATTCAGATAACCTTCAACAGATTCCTTTTCTCAATATAATTGAAATCAACATTCAAGAATGAATTTAATTAAGCATATTCAATTATGTATTAAGCCATTGATTGCAAGAAAATTTGTGGATTACTTACCGGAAAGTAGATCAGAGAGAAAATTATTTGTAAGAAAATGAATCGGAGGAGGGATATGTCTGCGAGAATACGTGATCAGAGACGGAGGAAGCTCGTCGCGCTAAGTGGCGGGCAGAGGGAGGTTGGCTGCAATTCGCGGTGGCTACCAGCTGAGGAAGGGCGGTGGTAGGTGGGTTTGGTGACCGAAAGGTGATCGGGGGGAGAAGAGGAGAAGAATTGAAGACATTTGTGAATTTTGGTTTGAATCTTGTTGATGAAGATTGATGGTAATCTTGATAAAATAGAGAGAAAAGTGGAATATGATCCTTGAGAAAATAGAGAGAAAATCGAGAGGTGTTTTGGGAGTGAGAGAAGTTATGAGTGAAAATCTGATTTTTTGAATATAAAATCTCCCCAATTAGGCCTTGGATTTGAATTTGGGTTGGGCTTTGTTTTTTCAGTGTCAGCAAATTTAATGTACAATGTGAGTGCAAAGTGCCATATCATCATCGTTGCGGAATCTTGACTCGAGCTCAACATCAAAATTGAAGCTTGCAAAATTTGTGACGCGATGCCGAAAGAACGGGCTCAATCGAATAAATGACGAGAAAACTATGATTTTTCAAAGTTCCACAGACACTGTCTCTTTCGATTCAACAACATATTTCATTGTTCCACTTCCGAAACGGACCATAAACGGAAGCCTTCAGAAAACCATTTAAACTCAAGGTCTGAAGCAAAGCTGTAGTAGCCAAAATTTGTGTTCCAACGCTTCAAGAGCCAGCCCGATACGATAAAACTGAGAGATTTATGATTTTTTGAATGCCACAGAAGCCAGTATCTGTCAAACATTTTCACTATAAAAATCTTTGGTAATTCACACTTTTAGAGCTCTTCTGCAAATAATCAGCTCTCAACCCGAACATACGAATTAAAGATAAAATTAAGACAATTTTTTCACCCAAAGAGAGGCTAAAAAACATCGATCCAAGTGAAAGTTATGAATTTTTGAACATCCGCAAAATAACGGTTTAACACAATATTT
Organism: Vicia faba; assembly: GCA_948472305.1. Lineage (NCBI taxonomy): Eukaryota > Viridiplantae > Streptophyta > Magnoliopsida > Fabales > Fabaceae > Vicia > Vicia faba. The sequence goes on from OX451739.1 coordinate 1,452,891,454, forward strand.
TCACTATTTAGCTTCATAGTATTCACGCATTCAGAGATCTTCCTTGAAGAATTGGCTTTCGAGCCGAACATGAAAGTTGGAGGAAATAAAAAGATGGTTCAAATGCTCAAAAAGGCACTAAAAGATGATACTCCACTCAGAAGTTATGAACTTTTAAGCATCCAAAGATCAGAGAAACAGTAAATCCACTATATACCAGAATTCAACTATTTTGCGCCTTAGAAATTCTTCCTCACAAAATTATCCTTCGATATTAACAGATGAAATAAAGAAGACCTCGAGATGGTTCCAATTACTGAAGAATCATCCCTAAACCATTTTCTGAACTTGAATTGTGAAATTCTAAGCTTGAAACTCACCGTACTAAATTTATGTCTGCACTGTCTCAAATCGACTGAAACACTCAACTTTCTACACAATTCAAAACATACTAAAACACATATGAGATTGACCTGATGATGACTTCCTTTTTTGTTGATTGGATAGCTTAGAACACGCGTGGATCACATAAAAATGCGAAAAAATTCTGAGTTCTACTTCACAGTGCTGCTTAGCGGAACAATCAATTTTTGCAACTCTTTCTTGCAAAGAAAAACCTCAATTCCATGAGCATAGATACAATGACATGAATGTATGCATATGGTAATGAAGTATAAGCCAATTAGGATTAAGATGAAGAGGACGAATTTTGGGGTATAACAATAATAAATAGATTACTTCGAAGATTTGAGTATGTTAATGTCATACATATCCCTAGACTGAAGAACCAAGAATCAAATGACTTAGCTCAAATTTCTTCATGATACAAAGTGTCAAAGGAGAAGCTAGAAGAATTAGTCTAAGTTCGTGGAAAGGTACTAGCTATTAAATCATCTCCAGTAGATTTAAAAAATACTAGTTTAGGATATGAAAATGAAGTGCATTTCAAAGTATTGGCTATAGATGGCTTAGTAGATATAGATTAGAGAAGCCCAATAATATATTATTTAAAAAATACAACAACGAATACAGAAATGAAGATTATATATCGCATGTTAAGCTACATATTAGTAGGTAACGAACTGTTCAAGAAAACACTAGAAGGAGTCTTACTCAAATGTTTAGAAGAAAGCGAAGCATACTTGGCGCTGTTGAATGTACATGGTGGGTCATGTGGAGCACACAAAGAAGGTCATAAGATGAAGTGGCTGTTGTTCCAGTATGGCATGTATTGGCCCACCATGCTGAAAGATTGCATAGAATTCTCCAAGGGATGCCAAGAATCTCAAGTTCACGCAGATATTCAACATGCTCCTACAAGTGAATTGCATTCGATCATTAAACCATGGCCCTTTAGCAGTTGGAAATTAGATTTGGTTTGAGAGATTCGATCAACTTCATCCAAAGGACAAAAATACATCGTGGTAGGGATTGATTATTTCACAAAATGGATTGAAGAAATACCTTTGGTAAATATGGATCAATAGAGTATTATGGAATTCATACAAAGGTACATAATCTACAGATTTGGAACCCCTAAAACAATTACAACTAATCAGGGACCAGTCTTCACTGGTCGAAAGATGCAGGAATTCACTAAAGGAATGAGATTCAAGTTACTGACTTCAACGCCTTATTATACCCAGGCGAATGGATAGGTCGAAGCCGCAAATAAGGTAATAATTAGTTTGATAAAAAGACATGTAAGGAGAAAGCTAATTTTTTTGCATAAGACCTTGGATCAAGCTATGTGGGCTTGTAGAACATCTCCAAAAGAAGTGACGAACAAAATTCCATTTCTTTTGAATTTTGGGCACGATGCAGTTATGCTAGTGGAAATATGTTTATAGTCAGTAAGAATCCAGAGGCAGAATGAAATCCCCTCTAACTATTACTGGGAGATGATAATAAATGAATTATTTGATTTGGATGAATATAGGTTTCATTCTTTATAAGTCCTAAGAAGACAATAAGAAAGAATAGCTAGAGCATACAATAAAAGAGTCAGAGGTAAAGTATTTTCAAATGATGATTTGGTGTGAAAGGTAACATTACCAACTGATTGAAAGAATAATGTATTAGGGAATGACCTTTTCAAATTATTCAAACATTCACAAATAACGCCTACAAAATAGAAGAATTGGAAGAGGATCAAAGAATCTTGAAGATAATTGGCAAGTACTTAAAAAAGTATAAACCGATCCTTGAAGAACTAAAGATTATGATAGAATAGTAGAAGGAACGAGTTAAAAGCCAACATGGTGTCATCATAAAAGTGCCGAAATATATTTATATTGAAGTTACGTAATTCAAAAGTACACAAAAAATAGAAGTACACCAAAGACCAGCTGATTCAAAAAGGCAAGTTGGCTTTCATCCTGTCATACTTGGTCTTCACCAGCTTCAGCCTACAGTCAATAGAAGATTTGTAACATGAAGAGCAATTATTTCATCCTCTAGTTTTTTGGATGCATCCACATGTTGCAGACTTTGAGCAATCTCACGCTCCATTTCAGAATGATCCATCTTTTCGATAACTTTATGGTGTATCTCCGTCTGAGAAATATTCTCATACAACTCTTTGATATGTTCTTTCCAGAAGGAGATAGAGAAAACATTGGTATCGAAATCCTCTTTGGAATTATTAAAATCTTTTCCAAGTTTTTCAGCCTTGTTGGTTGAATTAAGAGCTTTCAACCAATTTGTCTCCTAAAGATTTTGCTTTTGTTGGAGCTTCGAAGCCACATCTTGTTCCTAAGGAAATCTGCGTTGTTTGTGTTGATCAGAGTAGTCACATCCATCATGATTTCCGCAGTATCAAAAAGATAGGTGACTATATCAATTTGGTTTATTAACTTCGTTAGTACGGTGCTTGCATTCGGCATTATTCTTCCGAACTTCAAACAGGTCAGCTTCAAATATTTTCTCTTTAACATTTTGGTGAAGTTACTCATTAGTCTCAGCATTAGAACTCCCACTCAAAGTGGCAGATGGACTGAGGCATGTTTTTTGGGCAACAAGTGGTACCCTTTGTGCCATTATGAGCCTTACATACTCAAGAGGTTTTTTCTTCTTCAAAGCCTCTAGTTCTTCTTGGGAAAGTTGTGGTGAGGCATTGCTTTTGGTTTTTTGATTTGTATAAGTAGTGTTAACTTGGGAGCTAGTCTGAACATGAGGTTCCTTGTCCTTTTCTCCTTTAGATTCTTCTTCTTCTTCTTCTTCTTTTTCTTCTTCTACTTCTTCTTCTTCTTCTTCTTCTTCTTCTTCTTCTTCTGCTTCGTCTTCGTGGAAATACTATTCGATTTCACCAGTAAGATTCTCATCATCATCAAGAAAGTCATCAGAAAGCTTAATCTATTTGAGAGAAGAGTCACTAGGGCTACCATAATTTTCCCCTTCGTACTCACTAACCCTCTTGGTTGCACCTTAACGTACCTCTTGATCATTCTCAGTGTGGGGAATGGACTCCTTTTCAGATGATACAACAATATCAAGCTGATAAACTGCAAACAAAGACCCTTTGCTAAAATATTTGTCATTAGACAAGGGATGGTACGAAGCAGTTCCACTATTAGGAAGAATTTCATGCTTGATTGGAGATTCAGTAGGAGTAGATTGATTTTCCTGTGAAAATAAACGAAATCATTAGTTCGAATAAAGGAACGATAGTGATCGATGAAGAATAACAATTAAAATGTTATACCTTTAGCCCATCAGGACTTGAGTTGTCACTTTTGACCCGCTCAAGGATAACGCCCTCAAGTGGTTAGGATGGACTTTTCTCTTTAGGTTTTGGAGGCAGTATAGTGATTTCAGGTTTTTTCTTAGATGGCTGCAAAGAGGCTGCATCAGAAGTTTTTTCCTTATTCTTCTTTATTTTCTTGGACTGTGAAGGAGCGGGAGGAGTATCCTCATCATTTTCGACCACCACTAAAATATCATGGGTGTATTTTATTTTTTGTGAAAATTTTAGACGTAAGTAACTATCCTGAAAAATAATGTTGTTAGGAAAGTGATATAGTGCAAGAAGCAGACAAAATCTCAAAAGATACCTTTGATGTCTTTGATTTTTTGGTATCTAGAGTAGCACTTTTTGTTGAAGTGTTGGATTGTTTGGAAGCTTCAATTGAACCTGTATGCAATATAGGTTGTTCTTTTTTGATGGTTTTCTTTTTTACAGCGAGAATAATGGACATGATAAAATTGGTTAGTATCAAGTATAAAAGAAATAACGTAGGTAATCGAAAGCACCAAGGAAATTCTTTGGTTCCACACCATACGTGTCGGAGAAAGAATAGAGATATCTGATAAGTCATAGTGAAGGAAACCTTTGAAATTGTCCAAGGTGTCGAAACCACTCGTTTAGCATGTTTTTGAGACTCTTGTTTTAAAAAGTTGAGATAATTCCCACAAATGAACTAGTTTGGGTAAGGAGGATTACAAGTTAGGCCAAAATCAGCACTAGGCAATTTTGGGAATTTCGGTGGTTGAAGTTTGAAGGCTAAGTCATATTTGTCTTCAGGTTTGACACAAGCAGGGATGTTTAAACGAGGAACGTTTTTGTAAATTTCTCTTTTAAAGTTTTTGATGCATCAAAAGTGGTTCGACTAAGATTAATTTGATTATAAATAGTTTCAAATTACTTTTGGAATGCCTAGATTTCCTTGATATTTGTGTGCTTACATTTTTAGTCGAATCCTACATAGATGTAAAAGCTTTTGTCAAATGTTGACTGAGGAAAGTGGTGTCAAACATGTTCTTTGAGTAAAAATATTTCTACCAAATGTCAAAACCCTTTGAGCAGTATAAGGATGGTTGGAAAGGAATGGGATTAAATTCTTCAAAGTTAGCATGATAAGCCATATGTTTTTCCAAGTCAAGAAAAAAGAACTTCATTCCTATTGTGCAAAGCTCATGTTTCCTTCCAAATATTGCTTTTCACAGGCATGATCCTCAAAATAATCAGCCTAGGGAGTAAAAAAGATTTCTAGATGTCCACAATGTCTGCATCTTTAGGTGAAATGTCGGAGAGGGATCTGGTGAACCACTCAGGGCCGTGAGACCTATTGGAAAAATGAGCCATCAAAGAGCTAAAGTAATGACGTTTAGAAAATATCATGACATACTTGGTGAAACACTCCTCAAAAAATTTTGCATCATCGTTAGGAGTTAGTCGAAGCAGTCTTGTTCCTTCAATGGTTCGATTCTGAATTCCAGGATCTTTGTCGTCCACTGTTCTAAAAGTAGTAAGAGATGGTTTAAAAGTTCCATTAAGCCACAATTGGAGAAGCCAATATGGGCCAACGAGCAATAAGGCTTTTATATAATCTAGTTATAATTAACTACTGGGGCATACTCTTTGACCATAATGAAGTTGGTTCGCTAAGGTGAGAAATATTTTGGCAACTTACAGATATGTGTACCAAAAGATACACCTGGATAACCATAGAACAAGAAAGGCTATATGCTGGACATCAGATACTCTGTCTCCTTGAACATCGTAAAGAATTGTGTATTTGGGGAAGGCGGCGTTTTTTACTTTGAAGTCAATGGTATTATCTTCTTTTTGGTAAGGGTAGAAATTTTCTCCAGTTGGTGGAAGTCTAGTGATGGCAGTCACGTCGAAGAAAGTGGGAGTTATCATCCCACAAGGGAGATGAAAGAAGTTATAAGTATTATCCCAAAAATATAATGAGGCCATCAACATAGGTTGATAGTAACTAAAACTTATTTTCGACATTTGAATCAAATCGAAAATACCTGAGTCTTTCCAAGATTGGGATATTTTCTTTTCAATTTTGGCTACCCAAGCAAGATATTGTTTATCTGCTACAGGACAAGACCTAAATGGTCTAAAATTCTCAGTCACGTAATCGAATTGGAAGGGTTTGTTTTCATTTATGGGAACTGAGGGAGATTGTTTTTGAATCTTTTCTCAAGACGATCCTGCTAGATTTTTATCAGTATTTTTATCCTTCTATTTAGGAGCTCCAATTTTATTAATGATTGGTTTAGTATCCTGATAAACTGGGAAAATTTCCCTAATTTGTTCTAAACAACTAGAGGATAACATATGACCCATATACCCTAGGGTTTTATCAGCAAGGGTGAAAGGGATAATTACCTGGGAAGCATAAATAGCTTGATGTTCTGCACAAACATGAGTTATTGGAACAAGTTCCTGATTTCCAATAAGAGGTGGTTTGGTGATATGATGAATTGGGTGAAATGCAGCATCATCAGTGTTCTTCGCTTCCATATTTTTCACATTCTTTTAGGATTTTCTACTTTTCTTGGTTGGTGCCATTGTTGAGAGTTTAGATTGTTGAAGTTTTTGAGAAAGAAAGTTGAAAGTTGTGTAAGTTTTTTTTGGATAATCTGAAGTCAAGAAGATGAAAAAGTGTTTTTGAGGAAGAAGAAGATATTTATAGATGGAATTTGTTCAATTTATATTTATAAATTCTGGAGTAAGTGGGACACGTGGTGGTATTTAATAAGTTGATGAAGAAGGTTACTTATTGAAAGGCCACATTGGGAACCTACTTTTAGTAGCAATGATGAAACTTCATTATGCACGTCTTGATTAGACGCTTTCGAAAAAGGGAATCATGCTTTTTTCTGACGTAACAATAGTAAATTTTCTTCATGAAGGATGTTGTTCATCAAAATATAGTTGTCTTGCAAAAAATGTATATTTCTCAAAGTTTATCGAAATACACATATTTGGGGGGAAATTTGTTAACTGGAAATTTCGACTATGCGAATGTTGAGCTGAAATGATACATCATGGAAGAAATTTAGTTTGAAAGGAAGCATGAAGAGGTCTTATGAAGATTTCGATGAATAAAAGCTAGTAAGAACTTCATTTTGCTAAGTATTGGCGAAAGGTTCATTTTTGAACCATTAGAACTTAATCTATTCGAAGTATTATCATAATAAACACTTCAACTGTCACGTCTATATTATTTGGCACTTCTAAGACAAAAGGGTTTTCAAATTTGAAAGGTTAATCTTATCTGAAGAGACGCATGGAGGCCTTAAGAGATTCGAAGAACATGCAGCAACGATCATGGTGTCATTTTACAAGGAGACAGTTATGGTCGAATTAGTATAAATTAGGATCTTAGTGTAGGATTCAGTTTGTTCACATCTTTGTACAAATTACCCTAGATTACTCAAAGTACCAGTGTTCAAGAAATGAGTTTTGAGAATGTACGTATGATGCACCCGTTTTATGTTTATTATAATTCATTTTCAATTGAATTTTTATATATTCTATTCAATTTTAAATCGAAAGTCTTTTATATACCAGTCCTTTATTTAAAACGTTATATTATAACCTTCGAAGTAACAATCAAAATTAATATTATTTAAAAAATCATGAATGTTGTCAAAAGTATTCATAGTTTTCAATAACAAAAGTTTGAATAAGAATACATGTCCTTAGGATCAATCTGGTTCATCCAGCAAGTCACCAATCTTTTCTTTAATTTGGAAGACCAATGGTTGTTTACCAAATTTCAAGGTAAATACAATTTCTAAACAACAACATAAACATCCAAGAGCAAGAGGGATAAAGCTTCAACATTACCTCAAAAGAACATGTTCAAAGTAATGCACAATTTTTTTTGGAACTACACCAGTTCACATTAGAAGCATACACAGTAGAAAGGGATAAATCCCAAACTCACATATCACAATATCCGAGATAAATAAACTCTCACAAATCACAGTCAGGATATCAAGACATCAGGTATGCATTCACAAGAAACCATACATTAGGCATATAAACTAGCACTAGCACTAAAATATCATCAAGCTAGCAAAGAAAAAAAACAAGCTCCCCCTGAAGAGTATATCAGACACATGTACTACTCCCCCTCAAGGGCATATTACCATACCGGTTCTCCCCTATTTTTAGCCTCTATTTTGAAAAAACTATCATGTACCAAGAGCAGAAAGGCACTAAAATATAGCAGACCAACATCACATAATGTGAACAAATATCCTAGGCATAGTTCACAAATGTGCAAAGGTACAAAACAAAAAAATCACATCAGATGTTAGTACTATCATATGATTCATCATTTGTCTCATCACCTGCACAAACAATATAAACCTATTAATCACCTCAGGAGAAAACTCCACACGTTTACCCTTTACATACACTTTTTTGCACTCCTTGCTTTTCTTGTTGTCACAATCCTCAACAACACTCTTAAATAATCATGCATTCTCAATAAGATTCACTACCTCCTTACATTCAAGGGAATCCTTACCAAGTTCTCTTTCCAAAACCAACCTCCTTTGGAACACAAACTTCCGTTTTCAACAGAGTGAAATAGATGTTGTCAATGGGAACTTCAAGCACATTAGCAGGGACCTTTTTCTAGGAGCTTTCTTCAAAGGCAGAATGTCTTGAACAGTCTGTTAGACATCATACTCAGATTTAATTGAAGGTTCTTTCTTCCTTTTCTTAGCAGGATCCACCTTCTTTCCTATAGGCTCATCATCAGAATCTAAATCATCTAATTTACAAGATCAGTAAACTGATTCATTAAACCTTCTATCCTTTTTGTCTTCTCTATCAGTCAGATCTTTCTCACCCTCAACTTACATACTACCAACGTCAGACTCATCTTTCTTACAACCAACTAATTTATCTTCAGACACATCCTCTTGATATTTTTCAAGAGACTCAATAGACTCATTGTCGGGATGATCAGTTTGGGCCAAGGATGTTTTAACATCCGGTACAACATCAGTCCCAGGCTCAGTAAACAAAATTTTAGAGAGAGAGATGAATGAGCACATTTATCAATATTTTCATTAACAATAACATTCAAATTAGATTGACCTGGATTTTCGTGCACGACTTCATGGAGGAAAAAGGAAGTATTCGTTGCACTCCTCCACATCTGTAATTTCTATAACTCCTCAAAAGTGAAAATTCCTAATTCTCCCCTTAACTTATCAAATTGATATACATCTAAAGCCTTAGTAAATATATCTGCCAGTTGCTTCTCACTGGCCACATGCTCAAGAGTAACAATTTTGTCCTCCACCAGATCCCTAATAAGTGATTCTGAATGTTAATATGCCATATCCTACTATGCTGAATGGGATTCTTGGATATATTGATTGCACTCAGATTATCATGGTACACTGTCATGACATCCTATTTAACATTGTATTCCTCTAGCATTTGTTTCATCCAAATCAATTGAGAGCAACTACTTCCTACAACAATATACACAACCTCAGGTATAGACAAAGACACACAACTTTGCTTCTTACTAAACCAAGAAATAAGATTGTTTCCCAAGAATAAACATCCTCTAGAAGTACTTTTTGTCATCTGCACTACATGCCTAGTCAGCATCACAATACCCAACAATCATGGAATTTGGACTAAGAGAATACAACATTCCATAATCACAAGTACCATTGATGTATTAAAAAATCCTATTTACTTGAGTAATGTCGTTCATTTTAGGCTCAACATGATATATAGCACAAACTCCTATAACAAAAGTGATGTCAGGTCTACTAGTTGTAAGATACAATAGACTACCAATCATACTTCTGTACAAACTTTGATCCACATCAACACATTTTTCATCCTTGGTTAGTTTCAAGTGTGTTTCATGATTTCCCTTGTATGGCTAACACTTTCTAGACAAAACTTCTTCACTATATTCTTATCGTACTTGCTTTGATAAATGAAGATAGTATCATATATTTGTTTAACTTGAAGACCAAGAAAATATGTTAATTCACCAACAAGACTCATCTCAAATTCAGATTGTATTTTCTTGACAAAATGTTGGACCATCTGGTTTAACATTCCTTCAAGCACAACGTCATCAACATATATCTGAGTTATAAGCCTGACTTTATTTTTGGTCACAATTCCTATTTCATTAGATTTGTTCTTGTAAATCCATTTTGTGCCAATAATATTCATCCCTTCATTAATATTCTCAGCAATAAGTTCCTATGGATGATTTTTCTGAACTTTAATAGAGGGACCTTTGTTGGCTTGAGAGTTTTTGGTTCAGTTCCTGATGGCTTAATTTTGGACACAATGTCTGCCTCATTTTCTAAAGCATTAGTCTGTTGAGATGATGTTCCAACATCTTCTTCAACATCAGTCATTTTCTCAATGATTGAATCATTAACCACTACTTTGATACGGTGGGAGAACTGACTTGGGTGTTTTGCATTTGATCGTAAATGTTGCGGTTAGCAAGAGTCGCCACCGACTTTTCTTTTATCCAAAAGGAAAGGTGAAAAAGCACGGGAAAGACCTTTGAGATTATTTCTTGAGTTCGGGGGGTAGATTATGAAAAGGGAAGGTATTAGCACCCTTTTCATCCATGGTTTTCCATGGGCTCTTAGTTACTTGCTAGATCACTTGCTTTTTGTTTGAAAATTGTGCTTGGTGTGGTTTTTGGAAGTATTTTGTAAAGAGGCCATTGTTTAGGCAATCTTTGTAATGATTCTTGTTTGTAAGAATGTATACAAAGATGTTTGATCTTTTGAAAATGTTTTCAATTTTTAAGATGTTTGAAAGTGTAAGTGTTTGTTTTGAAAATAGAAAGGATGTTTGTTTTAAATTGAGCAAGTAATTAGGAGCATTCTACCTACTCAAAATTCTTTCTTGTTCATTTTCCTTTTCCTTTGACATTGTTATCTTACCATTGATTTGGTATGTAACCCTATCTTTGGATGTAAACAGGAGGGGCGTGGGTCATCGTATAACTATGATTAGCAATGTTGCAAGGTATCTTAGCATTCTTTTTAGGGACTAAGATCATTTGAAAGGAAACTTAGATATCATCATCGAGGGACTATGATCTTGTATTTGCTTTATTTTTGCTAAGATACCTTACATGCGTAATATGGCCATTTTGTATAAGGAAACCAAGTGGAATAAACCTAGGGGTGCTTATGTGGAAATGTATTGTTTTCATGCTTGTTTTTGTCTTGAATTAGGGTTTTCTATGTATTGGTTTTAGTCTTTCCATACAAACTCTAATTACTAGCATGTTATACATAAAGGCGATAAATTGGGGAATTTAAAGTTACTATGCTATTACAACATTTGTGGGAAGGGGGTGTACAAATTGAATAGGGATTGTAAGAATGTAAACCTAGTTAGTCTATTACAACCATATTGAATAGGTATTGATGTGCAAAGATTTAAATGAATATAATGTACAAGATGAAATAAATATACAAGAAATGTAATTGTTAAGAAAATGGGTATTTTTTATTTTTATGAGAAAAAGGGAAATTATTTTAACCTAATTAATAAAGAACATAATTAATTAAACTTGAATTTATTTAAGAAAAGATTTTAAATAAAACCCTAGTTCTATTGATTAATCAAAAGAAAATAAGTTTAAAAAAAGTATTTTTTTAGTATTTTTATCTTGAAAATATTTATGACATTATAAAATATTTTTGACCCCTTATTTAAATATTAATAAATATATTTTAATAGGTGTAAAAAAGAAAAATAAATACTAACCTAGTTTTAATTTAATTTACAAGATGATTTGTAAAAAAATAAATAAAGTATAGTTAATAAAAATATTTTTTGTGAGAAAAAATAAAATAAACTAAATTAAAATGCAAATCTAATTTTTTATATTTTTCATGATTTTTAATATTAGTAAAAAAATAATTAAGAAAACAAATGAAATAAAAAATAGGCAAATAAAAATAAACTGGGCTAGGGGCGCAAATATGAAACAGGGGGTTTGTTAGCACAAAAAACAAAAAAATGAAACATGCCCAAAGAGGCCGAGCGCCCTGCAAAAAAAAGTCAAAAAATGCAAAGTATGTAAAAAAAACACAAAAGGGTAACACTGGGGCTCGAACCCAGGTCCCAAAGGTTACAGGCGTGCGCTTCTACCACTGGGGTGGCTATACATCAGTTAACATAGGCAAATCAATAAATATACAAGGCAAAATGCGCCTTGATGACTTCATCTTCGACCTCCTGCAGACCAACTGTAACTTGCTCATTTCTCATTAAAAATGAAAATTGTAAGCATGAAACTTGTAGAAAATTTTCTCACGGTTTCAGAAATGTAAAGCATTCAAACTATAGATTAAAGATAAGCATGAATTTTAATGGCCCTAATCTGAACCCTAAAAATCTCATAAACTTCAATTTCAAAATTCTCTAAGCTCAAGCAAAATTAATGGAAACTATGGACATGGTTAGCTTTAGGGAAATGATATCTACATGTTTTGTTCACAAATAAATCATTGATGATGCCTGTATGAAGAGTTACAAAGTTAGAAAACATACCTCAAAACTGGAAATCGTGTTTTGAGTTTGAGCTTGTTTCAAGTGATAGTGATGATCAGGTTAGCTTCCTTGAGGTCCCAAGAAGATAATGCAATGATTAGCTTGAGCAATGGATGGTTGAAATGGTTTGGAGAAGTCAATGTGCAGAGCTCTGTTTATGGAAATGGAGGATGGTGTTAATGGGGTGTTACAGTTCTATAACAGGGTGTGGGATCAACTCTATATGATGTTTAGAAACTTTAGAAACCAAAAGGCCAAGAAACGCATGAGTAGATTATGAGTTTCAAGTTTTTGGTCAATTTGTGTGAAAATGGAAGTGTGAAGTGTGATTATGAGTTCTAGGTGTTGTCAATGATTGTGCATTCGTGTGTTTGTGTCAAAATGGTTTGTGTATGTATAAACAAAAGTGTTTGATTCCATTGGCAAGTCAGAAGTACCAATTCTTAGCTTTTGGCTAGGTTACTTGATTTTGAAGAAAAGAGGGAAACAAGTTTAAATAAGAGGTACAAGCATGGGATGGGTGATTGTAAGTGTTTGAAACATTTCTCATGAGTTATAGGACCTGTTTGATCAGAAGAGAACAAGTTTTGTACAAAAAGTAACATTATCAAAATTGCAATGTGACCTTTCTTCCAAAAATGGATAAAAAGCATATCCATGCATTGAATGCTTGAAGTGAGGCCTCTAACAGCTGTGTAAACCATTAATTATGGAGTGCCTAACAAGTTTGATGCCTGCAAAGTAGTGTTTATGCATCATGATTTGAATTTGAATTTTTTTCATCACTAAAATGACTTGTAATAAAAGTGATAAAACCCTAACTTCATCTCTTCGATTCTCCCTACTCAAGAATGATCTCAAGGAGTTATTGGACATTTTGGAAATCTTGCAATTTTCTATACAACCCATATTTGAATTGCTTTTGAAGATTCCCCTTAGAACTATATGAAAAAGTGTCATGAAGTTAGGTCAAAATCCTGGCCAAATCATGACCACATGTATATAAAATTATAACTTGAGATCCAAATATTTTTGGAAGGAGTTGTGTAAAGAAAAGTTTTAGATTTCATGGAGATCTACAACTTTCATGTTATAAGTTTCTCTTGAATAATCTTGCATCATGGTGAAAAATTTGTTCAAAGTTGTGAAAAAATATGAAATTTCCAACACTTATAAAAATTTCTAAGCTTAGAAATTTTGACTTTTCAAAATGAAATCTTGACTTTTTGATTTCTTGATGAATAAGTTTCATATTTTGACATGTTTTGATGAATTGTGATCTATGGCACTTGAATTTGGCCAAAAATCAAAGTTTGACTTTTCAGTATACAATTGACTTTTGATCAGTTGACTGAAAATTCATTTGTCAACCCTTTTAACTTGAGTAATGTTTTGGTCCATGTTATTAGGTCAAAATTATTCAATTGCACTCTTGAGATCACGCCTTAAACCAATTGACCATTTGCTAGGTCAAAAATCAGAAATTGCCCTTTCCCAGTAAAAACCCTAATTTTGTCCATTTTGCCCTTTTGGAGATTTGATCAAATTTCTTGAGGAATTTTGGTCCAAAATTGATCAAGTGATACCTATGAGTCTAAAATGTTGACGTGGATAAAAAATTATGAAGTTTGACTGTGAATTGGCCATAATTGAGTTTTTCCCCAATACAGCTGATTTTTAGGACAACTGCTCAATTGACTGAGCAAAATTGTGATTCAAGGCTTGAAATTTGACATGAGTAATCTTGGGGGTCCATAATGATCCATGAAAGTCACATGGTACATTGGAAGTTAAAAAATCCTTGTGCAAACTCAAACCCTAATTTTGGTCATCATAGCCTAAGGAGGTGTCTTGAGTTGATCAAACCCTAATGCAGTCTTGAGTCAAGGATATCTTGTGAGTAAATTCTTGATAAGTGAGAGGGAAAATTTTGGGGTACAAAAACTACATTAATTGATTCCATCGTGACTTTGGTTCTAGACATAAAAGCTCTATAAGCTCTACTATTAGTAGAGTAACCCAGAAATATCCCTTTCATCACTTTTGGGATCCATCTTTATCCTTTGTTTTATTTGAAGGCGTCGACAAAGGTCTTTGAAGACTTCAAAGGTATCTGATTTTCTTTGCTAAATTTCACCTAGGTAAATATTGAAAAATCATCAACAACCACATATACATACCTCTTTCCACCAAGACTTTCAACTTGCATTGCCCCAGTTAAATCCATATGAAGAAGTTCTAAAACATTGGAATTAGTCTGATGTTGTAACTTATGGTGTGACATCATGGTTTGCTTCCCAATTTGACAATCACCAAAGATTTTACCTTCCTCAATTTTGAGATTTGGAAGATCTCTAATAACTTCTTCAGAGATACTCTTATTCATACCTTTGAGATTCAGATGTCTAAGTTTTTGGTGCCATAACTTGACTTCATCTTCCTTGGATATTAAACATGTGAAAGACTTATTTGTTTATTATGGTACCCACAAATAAAAAATTTCTTTATACCTAACTTTCCTCATTAGAACATCATTTTTCTCATTGGTGACCAAACTTTCTGACTTGGTGAAAGTGACATTTAAACCTTGATCATATAACTGACTAATACTGATCAAATTTGCATTCAATCCATTCACAATAAGCATATCATCCAGTCTTGGAAGTCCGGTACAAGATAACTTTCCTACTCCCTTAATTTCACCTTTAGCTCCATCATTAAACGTGATAAAACTAGAGGAATACGACTTAATGTCCATTAAATACTTCTTGACCCTTGTCATATATCTAGAATAACCATTGTCAAAGTACCAGTCTTCTCTAGATGAAGCTCTAAAAAAGGTATGATCTATGAGACTGTAATTGACCACATTATGTTTCCATTCCTTTATAGTTTTAATCATCACATGATTAGCTCTAGGATATGTTGGATGCTTTGGATAACCATACAGACTAGAACAGAAAGGGATTCTATGTCCATATTTACCATATTAATGACATTTCCAAGGCAAAAAATTGACTTTAGTTTGAGTTTCCTAATATCTGGTGGGATGTTGTAACATTTGGTCGGATATCATGGGTTTATACTTCCTTTCTAGAGGAATAAATTTTATCAAGGGGTTTTTTCATTTCAAAGATTGGTAATCAAAACCTATACCTATTAAGTTTCCATCCCCTTTTCCAACTTGAAGAATTTCATGTAACATATCAGACCTATTTTTCAAAATTCTTACCGATTTGGTCATGTTTTAAATTTAGAATTCAATAGGGTTACATCCATCCAAAGATCAGAGATAGTAGATGTTTCACCCTTCTTTCCCAATTCTAATTAAATCGATAAATAGCTAGAATTTCAAATAAAAATAGTTTTTAGACAAATCAGAGTACTCATTAATGGGATGTCACATCCTGAAATAAAACAAAATCAATGAAGTATTATGTCACTTCATAGCATAGTATCTCTATCAATTGGATTAAGACAGCGAAAAATATTTTCAAATAATTCACATCACGCCCTCAAGGCTCCAAATCAAATAAAACTCCCACTCATTGGAGGTCCAATAAAATTATGAAAATAAAGATACGTAACAATAATTCAAAATAAACAACATATAACTAAACTCACACTCCTACGACTTGATCGAAAAGCAACACAAGCATCCAAGAACTACTCATGTACCTGATAATCTGTACTCCCCAAGGATCACAGACGCAACAACAGAAAAGGGATGATAATTACATTCAATAATTTAAATGGTGAGAAATCGCATGCTAAGGAGTAGTAAACAAATACACATACAATCACATGGTTAAAATGCACACCCAATTACTAATTACACATAGCTCATCACAGTATGAAATATGACTCCATGGACTCTACACCATGCATGTGGTACAAATACAACCATTACGGTTCATTCATATGAAGCTGATTCCCATCGGAACCTGGATGAGCCAATCATATTCCCCTTGAACTTGACTCATCTCCACTCGACACTCTTCAAGAGTCCGGACGAGACTAGGCACCCAACAAGGATTCCCGCCTAGGTTCATCTCATCACAACACGACACAATGAGTGCATGACATATATAGATAATATGCACAAAAACCCAAAAATATTATTTCTGAACATATGATCTTCATGATCACCTGTGAGTCACATACTCACCTTCATTTCTTCTGAATCACCGGCATTCCTCATGAATGTCCATACAATCACAAGCTATTACAAAGGCATCAAAAAAATTCACAACGAAGAATAGTTCACCATTATCATCAAAACATCAATGGAAGCATACATCATTATCGCAATGACACCATATCATCATAAAGAAAACACTTACCAAGTTATATCAAGACATGGTTAAGTCAATTCATAACAAATGGCATACTTATTATGTTAGAACTACATAGTTCATCACTTAATCCTAATTCAAGCACTATAAAACTAATCCTATGAATTGTTTTATTCTTCTAAGGTATAGTTCATTTCATTAGATTTCCAATGTTTCCAACGGCGCATCAAGTGGAGTCCGAAAACTCAAGTTATGGGCTTTAGAAAAATATTTAAAAGATTAGATTGCATGAGTTGATGCATGACCCCTTCGAGTTGACGCGTCTATATTTTTTATTCCTCGGGTATGCTAAAATCGACCCTTAGGTCGACGCATACTGATTCTTGAAATTGCATGAGTCGACAAATGACCCCTTTGAGTCGACGCATGTTGTTTTGTGCTGAATTTTTCTGCTATAAATTTCTATACTAACATCGACCCTTTTCCACTCGAATCCAACACAATATAGCCTCAAAATCCTAATTTTAAGCATTATAACATAGGCCTTTACTATCGTAACTATTAGTGCATTCTATTACCAATTTTAAGGGTTTACAAGCCAATACCTAAGTAAAATCTATGTTCTCTAATATATTATTTTTAAGGTTTTTACCATAGTAATCCACAATAATCATGAATCCCACATCACAATTATCACAATTATGCCAATACAATTCAATATAAACAAAATCACAACATTCATCATCAAAATCAATAGAAATACACAAGGAATGCAAAATCAAGAAAACCTAAGAGGGAAAGGAACCGTCACCACCCTCTCATGCTATAATCACCAAATTAAATAACACATTTTCCCCTCTTACCTTGGTTTCAAAAGCTTGATTGCCTCAACAGTGGTGGAAGAACCCTTGACCTAGCCTTCTCTTTCCTCTTATCTCTTCTCTGTTTCTCCAAAAGTATACGATCGATTAGAATGAATCTAATTCTATTCTCTTTCTTGTTTTACGATTAGCCCACATAAGGACTTTCCCCCTTATACCCTTACTTATCTCACTCGCTCTTACCATAACACCCTCACTCCATATTTACTAATAATTTTATTTAACAATATTATAATTATTATTCTAGCAATAATAATAATAATAATAATAATAATAATAATAATAATAATAATAATAATAATAATAATAATAATAATAATAATAATAATAATAATAATAATAATAATAATAATAATAAGGTAATATTCTCCCTACACTCATGTTCCTACACTTTTACTCACACACACCCTTTATAATACTACACATCCCTATAGTTTTAAGGCAAATATCCTCCTCTAGGCCTCTTAACCTCTAACACCCCCACAACACATACGAGCATAATTCAACACAGAAATCAATTATTAAAATAAATCAAACAATTTATTTTGGGGTGTCACAAATCTCCCTCACTTAGAATATTTTCATTCCCGAAAATGTACCTGGTGCGAACAAATCTGGATACGACTCGCGCATCTTACTTTCAACCCTTTCACACTCCTTCCGACAGCTCCTCCCCAAGCTACTCTCACCAAGGGAATATCCTTACCCCTAAATTTCTTAATCTTACGATCTTCAATACTTATCAGCATGGTCTCTACCACAAGTTTATCATAAATTTTAGCTTAATCTCTTGGAATTACACGAGATGGATCATATCAGTGCCCAATGCTTCTTGCAAACTCTTTCAAAACCCATAAATAAATCTAGGATATTTATCTGACACTATGCTCAAAGGAACACCGTGAAACTCTTTATGATTATTAGCATAAAGAAAATCCTAATAATGTATATTGACGAAATAAACGTCTCTTGCAATTTATCGAGGCTCATCTGAAATACCCTAATCCCATAACCATAGAACCAATGATATATATGCATATGATGATGCAATATAAGCAAAATTAAAGTCAAAATGAATAGGGTAAATTTATGGGTACAACAGATGCATCAAAAACCTGAAGGCCTCTGATGTTTAACTTTGACTTTTGGCAAGTCAAACAAGCATACACGAGACAAGTCACATCCTTCTTCATACTCGACCACCAGAATAATTTCTTAAGGTCTTGATAGATCTTCACCGCACCCGGATGAATACTCAAGCTACTCTAGTGACTTTCTTCTAAAATCATTTTCTTTAACTCAGAATTATTTAGTACATAAATTCTGCCTCAATATCTCAATACGCCAAAGTCATCCAATTTAAAGTCACTATTAACATTAAATTCTCATATATGCATTAAATCTACCAACTTCAAATCAAGTTTCTGATTCTCCCTAACTATGTTAAGGAAATCATTATTAATTTTCAGCATACCCAACCTCACACTATTGAGAGTTACTTCGCACACCATACTTAAGTCTCGAAATTGTTCGATTAAGTCCAACTCCCTACTCATCATAGTTAACATATGAATCTTCTTTTGACTCAAAGCATCTGCCACAACATTAGCTTTACCAGGATGGTAACTTAAGCTAAAGTCATAGTCTTTCAATAATTCCAACCATCTTCTCTTCCTCATATTCAGCTCTTTCTGGTTGCACAAAAATTTTAGACTCTTATGGTCATTGAAGACCTCAAACCTCGATCCGTACAGATATTGCCTCCAAATCTTCAGCAAAAAAACCACCGCCGCTAACTCAAGATCATGAGTAGGATAATTCCTTTCATGCACTTTCAATTATAGTAAGGAATCATAGGCCATGACTTTACCATCTTGCATCAAAACTCCTCCTAATGCCATCTTGGACGCATCACAACATACCATAAATGGTTCATGCAGATTTGGTAGAACTAACACTGACGTTGTAGTCAGTCGCTTCTTTAATTCTCTGAAATTATCTTCACACAAGATATCCCACACAAAGGTGTGTCCCTTTCTAGTCAACTGAGTCAAGGGAAGATCCAAGATACCAAACCCTTCAATGAATCTACGGTAATAACCTGCTAAGCCCAAGAAACTTCTAATTTTCGTCACTGTTTTCGGAGGTTCCCACTGAAGTACAACACTTACTTTAGATGGATCTACTACAATTCCTTCTTTAGAAATCATATGCCTGAGAAAACTCACTTCCCGTAACCAAAATTCACACTTCGAAAGCTTCACAAATAACTTGTTATCCTTCAACACTTGTAACACAATTTTTAGGTGTCCCACATGCTCATCTTCCGACTTGGAGTAAACTGAATATCATCAATAAATACTACCGCAAATTGATCTAAGTAATAATGACAAATACGATTCATGTACTCCATGAACATGCCTGGAACATTAGATACTCCAAAAGGCATCACTGCATATTCATAATGTCCATATCACGTCCTGAATTCCATTTTCGGAATACCATCATCCTTCACCTGTATCTAGTGATAACCTGACCTCAAATCAATCTTACTGAATACCCGAGCTCTTCTAAGTTGATCCATAAAGTCATCAATCCTCGGAAGCAGATACTTATTTTTGATAGACACTTTGTTCAACTGATGATAATCAATGCACAAACGCATGTTACCGTCCTTCTTCTTTACCAACAACACTATAGTGCGGATAGAATTTCACAAGCTCCACGAACTTGGAAGTATAGTCCGTAAAAGTCGAGTTCCCCTTCTTCAGTTCGAGAAAATCAATCTCCTTCTTACCGTGAACATCTTCCGAAAAGTACTTTCTCAAGATTTCCCTAGTGAAGACAGCCCCAGTTATAATTTCACCCGTAACTTCCGAAATCTGAAAAATGCCCAGCCACCAATCATCAGCCTCAACAACTAACATGTGAGTTCCATATCTCACCTGTTGTTCCTTAGAGTAATCCATCACTCAAAAATCCTTTCAATCTCCTAGAGCCAAGTTCGTGATCCATCAGGATCATATTTACTCCTAAACGTAGGCAGATTCTCCCTTTGAAACGTTCCCAAAGTACAAGACTCATAGTTCCCACCAGCGTTAGGCATATTCTGCACAGCCTAAGCAACAACTTGAGCTGTAAAAACCATCGCAACATCATTCCTTCCATCCATTTTTGTGTTTCACGTCATTATAGAAAACAATGGTTAGAAAAGTATACTAACATTATTCAACTGTCACCCTACTCTACTGACTCGAAAACTTGGTTGGACGGACCGACCTGCTCTGATACCAATTGTAACACCCCATTTTCCAAATTCTAATTAAATTGATAAATAGCTAGAATATCAAATAAAATAGTTTTGTAGACAAATCAAATTACTCGTTAGGGGATGTCACATCCTCAAATAAAGCAAAATCATAGAAGTATTATGTCACTTCATAGCATAATATCTCAACCAATTGGATTAAAACTGCGGAAAATATTTTCAAATAATTTACATCACACTCTCAAGGCTATAAATCAAATAAAACTTCCACTCATTGGAGGACCAACAAAAATTTTAAAATAAAGATACGTAACAACAATTCAAAAGAAACAACATTAAACTAAATTCCCATCCCAGTGTTATGTATCAGAGTGACTCCTAAGACTCGATCCAAAAGCAACATAAGCATCCAGGAACTAGTTAGGTGCCTGATTATCTGTTCTCCCCAAGGAGCACTGACGCAACAAAAGAAAAGGAGTGAGAATTACATTTAATAATTTAAACAACGAGAAATTGCATGCTAAGGAGTAGTAAACAAATAAAAATACAATCACATGGTTATAATGCACACCTAATTACCAATTACACATAGCTCATCACAGTATGCAATGTGACTCCATGGACTCTACACCATGCATGCGGTACCAACACAACCAATACGGTTTATTCATATGAACCTGATTCTTGTCGGAATCTAGATAAGCCAATCATACTCCCCTTGAACTTGACTTATCTCCACTCGACTCTCTTCAAGAGTTCGGACGAGACTAGGCACCCAACAAGGATTCCCACCTAGGCTCATCTCATCATAACACGACACAATGAATGCACGACATATATAGATAATATGCACAAAAACCCATAATTATTTTTTCCTAACGTACGATTCTCATAATCACCTGTAAGTCAGATACTCACCATGATTCCTTCTGAATCACCGACATTCCTCATGAATGTCTATACAATCATAAACCATTATAAAGGCATCAAAAGAATTCACAACAAAGAATAGTTCACCATTATCCTTAAAACATCAATGGAAGAATACATAATTATCACAATAACACCATATCATCATAAAGAAAACACCTATCAAGTTATATAAAGACATGGTTAAGTAAATTCATAACAAATGGAATACTTCTTAAGTTAGCACTACATAAGTCATCACTTAATCCTAATTCAAGCATTATAAAACTACATCCTATGAATTGTTTTATTCTTCCAAGGAATATTTCATTTCATTAGCTTTCCAACACTTTTAATTGCGCATCAAATGGAGTCCGAAAATTCAAATTATGGCCTTTAGAAAAATCTGTCAAAGATTGGATTGCATTAGTCGATACATCGGTATTTTGTCTGCCTCGGGTATGCTCAGGTCGACCCTTAGGTCGACACATACTGAATCTTGAAATTGCATGAGTCGAAAAATGACCCCTTCAAATCGATGCATGTTATTTTATGATGCATTTTTCTGCTACGAATTTCTAGACTAACACCGACCCTTTTCCACTCGAATCTAACACAGCATAGCCTTAAAATCCTAATTTTAAGCATTATAACACAGGCCTTTACTATCGTTACTTTAGTGCATTCTATTACCAATTTTAATGGTGAACAAGCCAATACCTAAGTATAATCTATGTTCTCTAATCTATTCCTTTTAAGGTTTTTCCCATAGTAATCCATAATAATCATGAATCCCACATCACAATTATCATAATTACGCCTATACACTTCAATATAAAAAAAATCATAACATTCATCATCACAATCAAAAGAAATACATAAGGAATACAAAATCAAGAAAACCTAAGAGGGAAAGGAACCCACACTACCCTCTCATGCTATAATCACCAAATTAGAGAACCCATTATCCCCCTTACCTTGGTTTCCAAAGCTTGATTGCCTCAACAATGGTGGAAGAACTCTTGACCTAGCCTTCTCTTGACTCTTCTTTCTTCTCTATTTCTCCAAAATTATACGATCAATTATAATGTATGTAATTCTCTTCTCTTCCTTGTTTTACAAATAGCCCTCATAAGGACTTTCCCCATTATGCCCCTACTTAGCCCACTCACTCTTACCATAACACCCTCACTCCATTATTACTCATAATTTTATTTAAAATTATTATAATCATTATTCTAACAATAATAATAATAATAATAATAATAATAATAATAATAAGGTAATATTCTCCCTACACCCATGTCTCTACACTTTTAATCACACACCCCCTTTATAATGCTACACATCCCTATATTTTTAAGGCAAGTATCCTCCACTAGGCCTCTTAACCTCTAACACCCCCACAACACATACAAGCAAAATTCAACACACAAACTAATTATTAAAATAAATCAAACTATTAATTTTGGGGCGTTACAGTAAACAAAAGTTTCTCCTTTTCATTCTGTAGTTGAGCTACGATTCTCTTCTGCTTTTCTCCTATATCACAGACCTTTTTACTTCTGGCATACAGTTCTTTGTAGGAAACAACCAATTCTTCATAAGTAGCATCCATGTCATAGGAATCTTCATCGTATTCATATCTTCCGGTGAAGGCTATGACATGATTAGTAGTTTGATCATCAGGTTCACTTTCAGAAACATCATTAGACCAAGCAACATACATACCCTTTTGTTCTTTCTTGAGATAAGTTAGTCATTCTGATATAATGTGACCAAAACATCCATAATCATGACATTGAATACCTCTTCCTTGATTTAGCTTCTCCTTTGTTCTTCCTTTACTCTGAAAGTCACTGTTTTTGTTGATGTTGAATCTGATGTTCTTGACATTTTGTCTTTCCTTCCTATCCATGTTCATTAACACCTTATTGAATTTCCTCCCAAGAAGCACAACAGAATTAGTAAATCCTACATATGTATCTGTCTCACATTGAGCTTCTTCATCATCAATATTGGAGATAAAGGCTATGCTTTTGTTCTTCTTTCCAGATCTATCACTGATAGTGAATTCAAAAGTTTTAAGAGACCCAATAAGCTCCTCCACTTTCATGTTTCAAATGTCTTGGGCTTCTTCTTCAATAGTTGTGACCTTCATGTCAAACATATTAGGCAAGGACCTGAGGATTTTTCTAACAAGCTTCTCCTCTGACATCTTCTCTCCCAAGGCACTAGATGAATTGGTAATATCAAGAATATTCATGTCAAATTCATGAATACACTCATCATTCTTCATTCTGAGATTTTCAAATTTGGTGGTGAGAAGTTGAAGTCTTGATATTTATACTTTTCATATGTGTTCATGAGTGGTTATGAGAATTTCCCATGCATCTTTGGTCATATTACATGTATTTATTAACCTGAATATATTTTTGTCAACACCATTAAACAGGGCATTCAAAGCTTTAGATTTTCCAAGACAAGTTCATATTCTTCCTTAGACCAGTCCTCTTCTAGATTAGGTGTTTCCTTCCCATCCTTGCTCTTTACCACATGGTGCTCCCAACCTATGATGACTGCTTTCCATGTTTTGTTCTCCATAGTACTAGAAAATATCTTCCCTGGAGCTCACCCAAAAATAAAACATGGTGTTGTAATAACCAGAAAAAAATATAGAGTCGCCACCATTAATTTGTATCTTAAGACGGGAATATAATGGAATAAACTTAATAGATGAAGGGAAAGTGGTAGGAACCCATCATTTATCTCGTTCACAAGGATACTAGGGTTTAGGTTTAAGGTTTAGGAATAGGGTTTTAATTTTTTAGTTAAGGGAACTCGCCACGATTTTAAGTTGTATGTCTACGTATCCTCTTATAAGGAATCAGAGTCCCAATTCGTAGTTCGTAGTGTTTGGTTAGTTTTTTTCTATGGACTATGGAAATATCTCGAATTCTCCTTGAACCAAGTTTGAGTTTGTATAGCGGAACTGTATATGTAGGTCGCAGTTGATAAAAGAAGTTTCCATAATCCTTTTTTCAAAAATACATAAATTTGAATTATGTTAGTAGAAAGTTGTTAGTAGTTGATGGGTTAGCTATTTTCAAGTATATGATGCAATATGAGAAAAATAAATTTAAATGAATGAGTAAAATATTTAATGAAAATATATAAAAAGAGTTAGCATTTTAAAAAGAGAGTTTTGACAAAAAATATATTAAATATTAAAAATATCCAATAATTTATTTATTAATATGCAAAATTTTATTTAATGCAAAATGCTAAAATACGATAGTGAGTGAATTAATAAAATAAACCAAAAAATAAATGTTTTTTAAAGAATTAATTAAATTAAATTAAATTAATTAAGAGGGCAGGGGTGCAAAACATAAACCAGAGGTGTTGAACATAAGGGGCTCAAGTTCATATATTGAACTGGGCCCAAATGAAAGGGGTGTATTTTTTTCCAGGGTAGTAAATCCAAGGGGCCTGGTTAGCAATTGGGCTTGGCCCAATTTTGAAAAAGGAGGGATCCGTTTGGATCGTATATGGGAAAGCGCATAGCGTTATCATGGTCTCCTGGTGTGAGGGCGTCTAATTAAGATCCTAAGAGTGTGAAGCGAAGGTGTATGATAGAAACATGGAGACACATGCACGTGATTGCGGAGAGATTATAACTTCCCAATTTTCTTTTATTTTTTCCTCATTCCCTCATTTTTTCTCTCTCTCTCTCTCTGCTCGTTCTTCTCTCTCACTCTCACAGAAAACCAACAAAACCAACCACCGTCGAAACCCTAGATCGGCGACGACCCAAATGGAGGCATCTCCTAACACCAAAACAACCCGACCTAAACCGCAACTATCAACCATTGTCCCTAATTGATAAAAAGAAAATCTAAACATCGATTACCTCTTCGCGATTTCGTATTTATTATGGTTTCCCAATTAGCTTTCAGATCCCCTCTCCTTCTCTGATTTGCAAGTATGAATCATGACGACGGTGGCGAAGATGGATTGAACGGAGATCTTAGACGGTAATGATACTTATCTAGGGTTTCATATTTTCAAACCCAAATCTCATATGAAGATGATTGAAGATTCGAAGCCGCCAACGCTTTTTCTTCTCCTTGTTCTTTCTCCTCTCCCCCATCATTTCTCTTTAGAAACTTAGGGGTTTATATAGTTTTAGGTTTGAGATTGATTTAGGAAATTTTGTTGGGGTTTCCATTAGAAATTAGGAATTGATAGAATTAGATTAAGATTGATAAAGATTAGGGTTATAATTGATTGTAATTGATTCGGTATTTGTATAACATTTTATTTAATTTTTGTTTAATTGATATAATTTGATTCGCGAAGATTTGATTTTATTGAATCTGTAACTCTTGATCTTAATAGTATGTGTTATCTGCGCTTGGGTTGCTTATTGATGAAGGAGATGAATAACATGAACGCATCGCGGATGAGTCTTAGGGGTTGAAACCCTAGTTGACTTCGGTCAACATACTCAGAAAAATAATTTAAAAAAAATTAAAAATTATTATAATTATAAAATTAATATTAATGATTATAATTATAAAATTATTATAATTATAAAATTATTATAATTATAAAATTATTAATGATTATAAAATTATTCTAAACGCACCCCTCTGTGTGTATTTTAGAGAACATGTTGATTTTTATCCTAGTTTGTTTAAACTCAAACTACTCCAGTCCATCCTCCAAGGTGATTTTGCCTCTCTCCAACGAGGTCTTAATCCACTAATCAATCTTGATTACAAAACTACTTTGACAACTTCCAAAGTCTTCTTGAGTCTAAAACCACAACCCGATTTTCTCAAGGAAATGCCTAAACAATAATTGAATAAATGTGTACAATAGTGTTTCTAATAAAACAGTATCACTAACAGTGGTGTTTTACATAGGTTAAATTAGAACGTTTGAGGATGAAAGATGATTGCATTGATAAATTGTAACTCTTTATAACTTCTCACATTAGAGGATGAATGTTACCGTTGAGAGTCCTTTACAGCTTGTATCAGAACTTTATAGATCAGAGTATCAGAGATCCTATTTCACAGTGCTGGTGCATTCAGAAGTTGTAACAGAACTTCTTCATATAAGTGTGTCACACAAATTTTCTTCTATCATGGTACTCTCATCTTTTATGCTTGCATGATCATAACTTCTAGTGATGTTCTGGAAGATCGTCTATGCTCCTTACATCATAACATCTTTTTCACATCAGAACTTCCTACATATACGGATACTTTTATTAGAGAGCATATTTGTTCTTTATATATATCATGTGTTTGTTATCATCAAAACTCTTGCACGGATGTAGAACCAAATTATGTTCTAACAATCTCCCCTTTTTTGATGATGACAAAAACTTGTATATTTTGATGGAGTATAAAGAACAAAGAATAAAAAGTTCCCCTGAGTAGAATACTTAGATAACGAGCAAATAAAATATTTCCCAGAAGATCTTCTAATAGGCGTCAAAATATCACTGATTCTCCCCTCTTTTGTCAATAATCAAAAAGTAGGAATTTTCTTGAGACGGTGTGACAATCGTTTTCTGGATTCAACTGAGATTATTTAAAGAGCTTTTGATGTTGTATTCTCATTCTCACTCCTAATAGTTTCATAACCAATAACTTTTTGTTTTTGATTGCCTCTGAAGCTTGCGAATCATTTAAATTCCAAGCTTTAGAACATATGCTTTCTTCCCTCCATGTGTATAGAACATCCAGAATCTAGGTGTTAGGACTGGTGTTTCAATCTTGCTATTAAAAATATCTGCAATATAGATGATTTTATCCTTTGGTACCCATATATTTTTGGGTCTATGATTGTTAGAGTTTCCAAAATTCTGTTTGAATTTTGGTTTAGCATAAAACGCCTTGTTGGTATATTTTATATCAAGTGTTTATCCATTAGTGAAGTGAGAATAAAGAGGAGTGTGTTTAATAACTAAACCCTTGACTTTATTAGGTTGGGATACTTTACCTTTATATCCTAACCCTTTTCTGCCATTTCTACTAACTCCATAGATCATAGAAACCATTTTGCTTCTATCTATGTTTTTAGCGAGGAACTTCTGAAAGTTGTGATCATATTCCTTTATGATTGTATCAGGGTTACTGGGAACTTCTGAGACAGTTTCCTTCTGAGTATTTTGTAAATCATTTTCAATTTTTAAAAAATTTTCTTTCAGCTCAGAGTTTTCTATTCTCAAATTCTTAGTTTCTTCAAAGTCTGAAACTAGATCCTTTTTCAGGTTCTTGTTTATGACATGAATCTTCTGATACCTTTCTATAATTTCTGACAGACTCTGCTCTAATTGAGATCTATAAAAGTTAGAAACTACCTCTTATGACTCTGAGTCTGATTCTGATTTTGATTCAGAGGATTTGGAGACATCTGATAAGTTTTCCGTTTGACCTATATTGGCTCGTTCATCTTCTGATTTTGTTCCTTATTCAGAAGATTCAGAGTCATCCCACATTGTTATAAGACTTTTCTTCTTCTTCTCCTTAACGAACTTCCTTTTTGATTTCTCCTTATGAAGCCTTGGATAGTCGCTTTTGTAGTTCCCTTTTTCATTACACTCGTAGAGGGAAATGTCTCTGTTTCTTGACTTTCTGTTCTCAAAAGATGGTTCAGATTTTCTATATCTAGATTTATTTCTTGTTCTTCTGGAATTTCTGAATTTCCTCTGCATGTGCTTCCACAGTTGATTGATTCTTCTGGGTAGAAGGAACAGTTTGTCTTCTTCTGACGAGGATTCACCAGAGTTTTATGCTTCTACTTTTTCCTACAAAAATTTGGTTTCATATTTATTAGATTTGAGAGTGAGAGACTTACCTTGATTCTGGGGCTCATCATCTTCTAACTCTATATCATGACTTCTGAGAGAGCTGACAAGTTCTTCTAGAGAGATTTTGTTAAGATCTTTTGCTAGTTTGAGAGCAGTGACCATGGGTCTCCATTTCTTGGGTAAACTTCTGATTATCTTTTATACATAGTCAGCAGTTGAGTACCCTTTATGCAACACCTTTAGCCCAACAACCAGAATTTGAAATCTAGAGAACATTGTTTCAATGGTTTCATCTTCTTCCATTTTGAAGGCTTCATACTTCTAAATGAGCGCAAGGGATTTGGTTTCTTTTACTTGCGTGTTGCCTTCATGCGTCATTCTCAGAGAATCAAACATGTGCTTTGTTGTCTCTCTATTTATGATTTTCTCATACTCTGAATACGAGATGGCACTCAAGAGAATAGTTATGGCCTTGTGATGATTTCTGAAGTCTCTCTTTTGATGATCTGTCATCCTTTTTCTGTCAATCTTTTGACCGCTCTCATCAACAGGATGTATGTATCCACCTATTACCATATCCCAAAGGTTAGCGTCATACGCTAGGAAGACACTTCTGATTATGTCTTTCTAGTAATCAAATATTTCACCATTAAATAGTGGGGGTCTACTGCTGATTCTGTCTTTCTCATCATGATAATCCTGGCTTGATCCCGCCATGGTGTTTTTCCTCCTTGGATCTTTTTCTGACACGATTAAGTGTTTGCACCCAGATCCAGGTGCTCTGATACCAATTGAAGAAGGGGAAAACACAATAAGGGGGGTTGAATTGGGATCTCAAAATTCAATGATAGAGAACACATTGATTTTTATCATGGTTCATTTGAACTCAAACTACTCCAGTCCACCCGCCAAGGTGATTTCGCCTCTCTCCAACGAGGTCTTAATCCACTAATAAATCTTGATTAAAAAATACTTTGACAACTGCCAAAGTCTTCTTGAGTCCAAAACCACAACCCGGTTTTCTCAAGGAAATGCCTAAACAATAATTGAATAAATGTGTACAATAGTGTTTCTAATAAAACAGTATAACTAACAATGATGTTTTACACAGTTTGAATATGAACGTTTGAGGATGAAATATTATTGCTGCATTATTGTACTTTCACGTGAATTCTTCTTTTTGTGTGCAGTAGTTCATCACTTGAATTCTTCTTTTTGTATTCTTTATATAGGCCATGCAATAGTGACATAAGAAGAAGCTTTTGGTATGTCCATAACACCAGATAATGAACTTTTCAAACCAGGAGATACTTGTCTATTTTGTAGCCGTTACTTTTGATATTGCATTGATAAATTGTAACGCTTCAGAACTTCTCACATCAGAGGATGAATGTTACCGTTGAGAGTCCTTTACAGCTTGTATTAGAACTTTACAGATCAAAGTATCATAGATCCTGTTTCACAGCACTGGTGCATTAAGAAGTTGTAATAGAACTTCTTCATATAAACGTGTCACACAGATTTGCTTATATCATGGTACTCTCATCTTTTGTTCTTGCATAATCAGAACTTCTAGTGATGTTCTAGCATATCGTCTATGCTCCTTATATCAAAACATCTTTTTCACATCAGAACTTCCTGCATATACGGATACTTTTAATAACGAGCATATTTGTTCTTTATATATATCATGTGTTCGTTATCATCAAAACTCTTGTAGGGATGTAGAACTAAATTATGTTCTAACATTTATACCAATACAAAATGTATTTTGGGACAACATGTGGTGCTCTTGTCTGAACCATATTATTTTGCAATAACCCAAGTAACAATTCAACATATGTCATTGGGATCGGGTCAAAGCGTGGTGCACTTCTTACTGTATTATGTTGGTTGTTATATGTTGATTGTTGATTATTTAAAGCCTGTTGTTGAGGTTATTATGTTCTTTGTTGATGAGGTAACTATGAATGGTAAGCTGGAACCATAGGTGATGGATTAATGATGGGAGTGAAAGCTGCAACATGTTGTTGTTAATACCGTCTTCTTGGTCTTCCAAACTAAGTTGATATCTTGCTCCTTCTTCTTGGTAAAACTACTTCCAATCTTTTTCACCCCACTTGATGAACCAACTTCTTTGGTAAATCGTCCTTCACGAACATCTTCCTCGAGTTGCACTCCCATATTCACCATTTTAGTGAAACCGTTCGATGCACTCGTAATAATTTTTTCATAGTAAAATATACTCAAGGTATTCCGAAATATTTTTGTCATTTCCTTCTCTTTCAGAGGAGGTTAGATTTGGGCGGGAACCTCATGCCATCTTTATCCATTATCCTTGAAGCTCTCTTTGTTTTTTGGGTACATAGCTCGGAGTTGATCTTTGTCCATAGCCATGTCAATATTATATTTATACAGACGAATGAATGCCTCACCAAGGTCTCTGAAAGTACATATTCGTGCGCTATCCAAACACATGTACATAAGAGCAAAACTAGTGAAACTGCATTGAAAATAGTGGATTAATAGTCGGTCGTTGTTAGTTTGTGTTGACATCTTTATGGTATACATGATTAGGTGAATTTCTGGACAAGAATTCCCTTTATACTTTTCAAAGTCAAGTACTTTGAAATTTGTTGTATTTTCACATTTGGTACAAGGCATAAGTCATGAGCGTTCTTCCCAAATAGATCTTTTCATCTAAGGGCCTTAAGTTCTTTCTGCATTTCTTGAAACTGATTTTGAAAGTCATCAATTGTTTTTTCAACGCCCAAACATTCAGAAGGCTCAGCGTGGTAGACTTGTTCATTTCCAAATGGGACAATATGCACCACTAGAGGAGGCATAGACAGTATAGAAGGATAAATAGTTATCCCATGAGGAGGAACAAACATCACATGTTGTACTGTAGGAACCTCTACAACGGGTTGGTACCCTTCAGACATGAAGTTAAGTAGCATGCCCCAAGGATATCCCTTAGGCATCTGATACTGCAGAGCACTGACTGGAGCTACAAAACAAGAGCAGTAACAACTTTAGAGATCACTGTGGTCTGGAATTGTGCTTGAGCAGAACGAGAAGATGGAGGAGTCAGTGACTGATTCTGAGCAGTCATCAAGTTCTCTACCATAGTTGTCAATCTATCCATTCCTTCTCGGAGGTTAGTTACCTTTCCATGAAGCTCATAATTCTTTTTCTCTAGTGTTATATCCATCTTTTTCAGTGATTAACCTAAGTGAAACTTGACTCTATTGGACGGAAAAGTCACTAATAAGATCGTAGAGTGCAAAAACTAAATGGTGAATGATGCATGACATGTGATGAAAAATGATGATTTTTGTTTGTTAATTTTCAAGGAACTTATTAGTTATAACTTTGTAAACATCATAAAGAAACAACACTTTGGAAATAGCCGAAAAACCTCATTTCTTTAATAAAGGGAAGAATTACATTTAAAGTATACTTTTAAAAGATCCTAAAAATACAAGAGTAAAGCAACTCAATCATGTGGATCCTGTGATCGGTGGATCTGGAACTGACTGTTTAACGCTGGTTCGCGAAATGTCGCGGAAGCAAGAGTCGCCACCGTCTTTTATTTTCTCCAAATGGAAAGGACAAAAGCACAGAAAAATTCCTTAAAGAGATTGCTCTCGGTTCGGGAGGTAGGTTATAGAAAGGGAAGGTGTTAGCACCCTTTCTATCCATGGTTATCCATGGGCTCTTAGATACTTGCTCATTTGTGTTTTCAAAAATGTTTGTTTGCTTTTCAATTGTGGGTTTTAAAAAGTTTCTTTGAAAATTTCAGTTCGACTCTTGTATCGGTCCTCAAGAGTGTTTGAAAAATTGCTTTCGAAAGCTTTTTGAAAATGTGTTGGTGTGAAAAGTATTTTTGAATTTGTTTTGAGATTAGAGCAAGTATCTACGAGAACCTACCTACCCTAAGGAATTCGTCTGTGTAAATGTCCTTTAGAGTAGTACCATCCCACCATTGAGAGGTAGGTAGCACCACCATTGGAGGTATTCGGGTCAATTCGAGGTTCGGGACATGGTGATCACCAGAGCAATGGGAAGACACCTTAGAAGCTACCCTCATGCCAGGTTCCCAGATCATGAGGACTTACTAAGACATCCTCTACTCGACGATCACCTTTCGAGGCAAGGCAACAGTGAGGCGTACCCTAGGGGTGGTGTGTGCGATTTGTGTGTCGTTTTCATTTGTATTTATCTTGTCATGTTATTGGTGTTCTACGCTTGTTTTTATTTTGTCCATACAGTCTTTCATGCTTTGTTTTAACAGTTAAAATATTGCGGGAAAAGTAAAAGTCTAAAGCTATTACAAAAGGCGCGGGTCCACATCGCCAAAAGTTTCTCGAACCCGATTTGACAGAAAATAAATAAAGTAAAAGAATTTAAAAGTGCGGGCAATTAGTTACACGGCTTCGGGAGAGATACATAAATATTTAAACAAAATAAAATAAAAATGTGAATTAATAAGAAGTTAAGAACGAGGGCGTTGGACCCTTTTGCAAAATTAAATTACATGGAATTAATTAAAATTAAAAGAAATGTTTTTTGGTATTTTTTAATATTTTAGGATTTAACATGAAAAAGGAAAGTTAATTAAAATTAAAATAAGATGCTAACCCTAATTCTAATTATTTTTAATTTATTAAGAAAAATATTGAAGTTTTTAACCTAAAATTAACCCTAATTTTTATATACAAAATTTAATTATAAAAATAAATATTTAACTATTTAATTATTTATGAAAGAAAAATAACAAGATGAAAAATTATTAATTAAGCCTAATTCTATGTTTTTTTAGATTTTATTATGAAAAGAATTAAAATTACAACCTAATTTAAAACTAAGTTTAATTACATGCACATTTATTTATAAAAATACTAAAAATAATATATTTATTGTTTTTTTCTCTTTTTTCTGATTTTTTATGGGTATTTTTTATATTTATGAAAATATTAAATTGATTAAAAAGAATAATAATTAAAAGAAGATAAAAATAATGAAAAGATAAAAAATAAATTTTTTGCAAACCTTGGGGGTATCAGTCCCCAAATAGGAGGTATAGCCCATGTAATTCAGGCCCAAACAAGCTTGACTCCGTTGACTTTTCAGGACATGTGTATGTGCGCTGACCAGGGTTACCATGTGCCTTAGATCTGAGCCTTTGGTTCGATTCCCTTGGACGCGTGGACGACTGGATTATGGAGGTGCATGATGTGCATTGATGCTGAATCTGCATGTGATTGTAAGTTGAAAAACAATATTGAAATAATGAAGACCTGGGACTCGAACCCAGGTCATGTGCTTCACCAATCATTATGCTTGCCATCTGATCCAACCAACGCATGTTAATATATAATAGTAAACAAATAATATAAAAGAAAACAAAGGCGTTAGTGGATTCTGCGCGCGAATTTCAAACCAGCCTATCACATCTTGCCACGAATTCATCTTCTTCCTTGTCTTCGTTTTCCTTAAAATATAAATATGTTAGACAACAGTTTTGCTAGCGTTCTCCTAGGCCGGTTTTGGAAAAATAGCGACTAGGCCTAGGACGCTCATAAATTGAGCGCGAGCATAGCTTTATAATCGTCTGAACATGATGATTTGAATGGTGGTGGTCAGGGGTTCCAATTTTTCCTTGTTACAAAACCCCTAATATGAAGCTTGCAAAACCCTAATATTCTCTCATGGCGAAATCGTATACAAGGCATAAAAACACAATTAAACACATGGGTTAGCTTCAGAATAGCATGAGGAATGTAAATCAACAATTAAAACTTGCAATAAACGCATGAATGAAGATGCACGATTGTGAATTTTATTTGAAACAGTTGGACTCCACTGTACCAATTCCGGGCGTTTTGATGAGCGTTTGTGATTGGAAAACGTTCAGTAATGCTTGAGGAAGCTAATGAGATAAAAATTATGCCTTGAATCACCCTGGAATGGGGTTTTCAGTTTTGAGTTTTTTGCCAAATTTTTCAAGTTTGATGATCAATTTTTAGCGCAGCTTCATGGTCATTAGGACTAGGTTTTTGTTCCTTGTATAAGTAGTAATGAATTAGGTCAAAGAATTTGTCCAAAGATCCATGAATTAAAGGATTCAATATTTGATTTCTTCACCATGAAAATCAAATCTTTTTTCATGTGTTTTTTGTTCTCAATCATACCAATCAATCCAAATCTTTCCATATTGGGATATGCACGAATTATTGATGATATAAAGTGCACAAAAAGATTGAAAAACTTAGGTTAGCATTTTTCATGCATTTAATTTGATTTAAATGAATTAATATAAATAAAAATTCAAATAAATAAATAAAAAATGAAGAAATACTTCCCTTTTGGCCAAGTGGTCGTGCACATGCCATGGATGATGAATTATGGAAGAAAAATGGGCCCATTAGCAATTTTAGGTCATTTGAATCAATGTTGACTTTTCAAAATATCCAAAAATTTCCCAACTTCTACAAGGCATAACTTGCTCAATTTTTAAGCTTTGAGCATGTTCTTGGACATTTTGGAAAGGTCTTTGAGTCCTCTAACCAATGTCCTTGGTCCCATGTGATTTTGATTTACCAATCTCACGTTATGGTCTTTGACTTAAAGTCTCTTTTTGTTGACTTTTGAAAATGACCTATAATGTTGAAATTGATAACTTTTTGTGAGAGCATTTGAAGTATGAAGATGAGTTGTAGGAAATGTCTTTCTCTTCAAAATGAGCTTTGGATGGAATTTTTCTGATAATCCATGTGAAAGTTATGCCCTGGTCAATTTACAGTTGACTTTTTTCAGCTGTCCAAATAAGGAAACTTTTGCATTTTGATGATTTTTGAGCCAAGCTTTGAGAATCATGATCAAGCATTGATCAAATGATGTTTGTGGCTTCAAAATGATATGTTGATCAAAAATTTGGACTTTTGACTGTCAAATGACCATTTTGCCCCTGCAATTGACTGTAGTGCAATTTAGGGTTTTGACTGTGCAATTTTGAGCTGAATGTCTTGAAACTTGATATGAGGATGCTTGACCATATTTGTAGGCATGTGGGACTTGATTGGACCTTTGGAAACTTCATTTTCTTGATCAGAACACAAACCCTAATTTTGACTGTATAGGAGACCTTTGCACTGTGCAACCCTTGGGGAATTTTGAAGCTTGACTTGGCAATTTCTTGAAGAATATGTGAGGGCAAATTTTGGGGTACAACAGTTGCCCCTGTTCAATCTTCTTAGACCTGAGGATGCAGATTGGCTGACGTGCCTTTCGTAATCCGAGGGTAGAAGATGATTGAACACTAGAGTGCCCAGAAATTTGCGCTCACATAGTAGCAGTGATGATGGGAATGGGCTTACAGATGCCATTTGGAGATTGATGAATAGGATGATGGGCTTATAGATGCCATCTGGGTGTTGATTGCGTAAGAGATTCCTTAGCGGGAACCTGCATACCTGCAAAAGAAAAAATGAGTACCTGACATGTTTCAGGAGCTGATTTTCAGATGCTTTTGTATAGATATGTCCTGACTGGTTACAGGGGCTGGATCTTCGAATTCTTCAGACGTGCCCTGGCGAGATACAGGAATCGAGTCTGGTAATGCTAGTCTTCAACGGATACACCCTGGCAAGATTCAGGTATCGGATCCTCGAACTCTTCAGACACACCCTGGCAAGATACAGGAATCGGATATGGTATTCAGAAAGGTTGGTGAGTTGTCTCTACTGACAGGCTATCCTTATGGACGAGTGGTCTATAACGACGAGTGTCTATAACGACGAGTGTCTATAACGACGAGTGTCTATAACGACGAGTGTCTATCACGACGAGTGTCTATAACGACGAGTGTCTATAACGACGAGTGTCTATCACGACGAGTGTCTATCACGACGAGTGTCTATAACGACGAGTGTCTATAACGACGAGTGTCTATAACGACGAGTGTCTATAATGACGAGTGTCTATAACGACGAGTGTCTATCACGACGGGTGTCTATCACGACGAGTGTCTATCATGACGAGTGTCTATCACGACGGGTGTCTATCACGACGGGTGTCTATCACGACGGGTGTCTATCACGACGAGTGTCTATCACGACGAGTGTCTATCACGACGAGTGTCTATCACGAAGAGTGTCTATCACGACGAGTGTCTATCACGACGAGTGTCTATCACGACGAGTGTCTATCACGACGAGTGTCTATCACGACGCGTGTCTATCACGACGAGTGTCTATCACGACGAGTGTCTATCACGACGGGTGTCTATAACGATGGGTGTCTATAACAACGAGTGTCTATGACGACGCGTGTCTATGACGACGAGTGTCTATAACGACGAGTGTCTATAACGACGAGTGTCTATAACGACGAGTGTCTATAACGACGAGTGTCTATAACGACGAGTGTCTATAACGACGAGTGTCTATAACGACGAGTGTCTATAACGACGAGTGTCTATAACGACGAGTGTCTATAACGACGAGTGTCTATAACGACGAGTGTCTATAACGACGAGTGTCTATAACGATGCGTGTCTATAACGACGGGTGTCTATGACGACGGGTGTCTATGACGACGAGTGTCTATGACGACGAGTGTCTATAACGACGAGTGTCTATAACGACGAGTGTCTATAACGACGAGTGTCTATAACGACGAGTGTCTATGACGACGAGTGTCTATAACGACGAGTGTCTATAACGACGGGTGTCTATGACGACGAGTGTCTATCACGACGAGTGTCTATAACGACGAGTGTCTATAACGACGAGTGTCTATAACGACGAGTGTCTATAACGACGAGTGTCTATGACGACGAGTGTCTATGACGACGGGTGTCTATAACGACGAGTGTCTATAACGACGAGTGTCTATAACGACGAGTGTCTATAATGACGGGTGGAAGTAATTTTAACTGGATTTGTCTTCTTTGACTGGATGAACCTCAGAAAAAACCTTTGGGATTTAACTGGGCTTGTCTTCTTTGACTGGATTTGTCTACTTTGACTGAATTTTTCTCTTTGACTGAATTGGTCTCTTTTGGCTATGTTTGTCTACTCTGACATAGCTGATCATTTAACTGTATCCTTCCTGAAAGGTAAAGGTCAATCATATGCAGTGCATGATATGGATCAAGCAACGACATAAATGAGATTGTGTGACATGACGCACATATGCATGTATCATGATGTATGAAAATGGGATGTTTATGAATGTATTTTTTCGTCTAGGAAAATGAATCCTTGACGGGTGCCGGGAAGTCATATCCTGGGCTGATATTGAAGGATAGATTTTGCTTCCGCTGGGGATGACGATTGCAAGAATACCGGTAGGAGAAGATAACTCCGTTGGACAATAAACTTGGCGAATGGAATATTCTGCGGGGAGAAAAGTACTCTGATGATGCTGCCGGGAGGCCACACTCTATAGGGAGGGAGATACCTTGCTGAAATGTTGATGGTAACTTTGCTGGGGATACCACTATTGTGTTGTAAGTGTTAATAGACTTCGCTGGGGGTAAGAGAACTTCGTCGAGGACGCTCTTTCCGTGGCTTTTGGCTGAGGATAACCCAGTTATATCCTGGTCAGGAAATAACTCTTTGAATAAAGCCGGATGACGCGTTCATGCCCTGCAGGGATAAGCTTCTAGAATCTTACTGGGGATAAGCTTACTGCTTGGATATGGATTCCAACTTTCTTGGGGAAACTGATTTGGACTCTCCTGGGGAAGTTTTTGAACTATATCGGGAAGTGACTCCACTGAATCTACCTTGATACCTTGACGGAACAATCAGATCGCTTAACCAACTCTTTATTGCCCCTGTTTCTGATGTGGGAGAGGATACCTGCGGGGGTAATTGACAAATCTTCTGGTAGACAAGTGGCGAGATGCCGGGACATAGTCGTACGCTTTGATCCCTAACTTTTGCCTGGACCGCCCTTTCGAGTTTTCAGTCCACCGGGATACCCATTTTTACCCAAGCCGCCTTTTCAGGTTTTCGACTTGCCGGGTGTACAGATTTTTTCATTTCATCCCTTATTTTTGCCCGAACCCTTTTGGTTCGTCGGGAAGCCCTTGTTTTTGCCTAGGTATGTCAACCTAGCGGGTCTTTGATTTTGCGTAGTATCTTTTCGACTATGTCCACGTTCTCAGAATGTAGGGAGTTGCCCCTGTTAACAGTGTTTTGTCATGCCACCAGAAGGTATTTGATCAGGCAAGATTTGTTGTTGGAATGCCCCAGGTGACTCATGCGGAGATTTGCCCCAGGCTATTTGGCCTTTTAGAGATTCTCCGAATCTTGATTGGACTGTCCTAGATTATGGACAATGATCATGCCGTGCCCCTTGATTGGAAGTGCTTTTGTTCACTAGGTATTCATCGTGCGAATTTCCCTACTGTTCAAACAAAGAGTCATATGCAAACAAAGTTATGTCAAAAATGCAAAGCTTATGTCTGTCTTGAAGATTTTGAAAATGCATTATTTGTGATGTCAACTCCGCATTTATAGTGAACCTTAAGGAGTCAGGATACCTTTCGTTACAGTATGCTTTCGAACTAACCCATGCTTCAGCTAGGACTTTTAAGGGTTATAACGTGGCCTGGTTCACGGTTTAAGAAACAAAGGATAAAGGCTCAAATTATTTGTACCCACCCGCTCTTCGTGATGTTCTCCAAACCTAAACTCAGTTGATCATACGTTAGACCTTGTTTGAGTCTTTGCTCTGATTTTCCGGTGATGATTCTGATGTTGATAACTTGTTTTGAATAGGCAGTCATTCCTTTCTTGTTGAGGGTTGGTAAGACCTCTTTCTTGATTTTTGTTATCCCTTTCTTTTTTGCCTGAACTATTTCCTTTTTTGGAATTACAGTCAGCGGGATGCCCCAGTTTTGTAAGTCTCCTTCATGGGTTTTGACTTAATGGGTTTTCATTTTCGAGATATAATGACTGCCTTTCCTTGTGATTGTTCGGAATCATCATTGTCTTTCTTTGTAAGGACCTCTTCGGTGCCATTCGTTATGCACTTGGATCAACTGAGAGACTACCCTGCCCCAGGTTAT
This sequence comes from Vicia faba, assembly GCA_948472305.1. Classification (NCBI taxonomy): domain Eukaryota; kingdom Viridiplantae; phylum Streptophyta; class Magnoliopsida; order Fabales; family Fabaceae; genus Vicia; species Vicia faba. Next base: position 1,452,931,026 of record OX451739.1, read on the forward strand.
GATTAAGGGTTTTAAATTTCGAAAAGAAAAACTCCTACTTCTTTGGCTCAGAGGGGTTGACAAGGGATTATCTTCCTTATAACTCCAGTGTTTAGGAATTGAAACAATGCATGTACCTCATCAGCGGGGTCTGTTCAAAAGCATAATGTATATTATGGTATCGTTTTCGTCGTCCTCCCTCAAGAGGCTTAGAACTTTCAATCAAGAGTTGACATCAGAAAAAATATGAAAATAATTTGCACATAGTGAATACGAAATAATTACTTCAAAACAGACATGTATAGTGCATTAATGAAATAACAATGTTTGACATGAAACAAAATGTTTGAACCATTGAAAGAAGATTACAAATTGAACATTCGAATGAAAAAAAAAAATCCAATCCTAGCCATGTCTTGGCAAGGGAGCAGTTGTCATATTGGGAGTCTCTGGAGAGTCAAGTTGGACTTCCTTTGCATCAATCAGATCTTGAACCCTATTCCTCAAAGTCCAACAGTCATCTGTAGCATGCCCCGGGCTGTCAAAATGATAGGCGCAGCGAACATTGGGATTGTACCTTGAAGGTGTCCTGTTAGGATTCTTCGGGGGATCCATGAGAGTTACCAACTTGGTTTCCAGCAGCTGTGGCAATATCTGTGACAAGGTCATGCCGAGGGGAGTAAATTGCCTCTTAGGTCTTTCTTCCCTTTGTTGATTGTGACGCTGAGGAGCACCGGCCGGCTTTGCAATAGTTACTGCATTGACAACACTAGATTCTCTCTTGGATGGTTTCTTCTCAGTGTTCGAGGAGTCACCATTCTGTATTTTCCCTGATTTGATGCCAGCTTCTATTCTTTCCCCGGTCAAGATCAGATCTGTAAACCCAGTAGCAGAATTCCCAATCAGGTGGTTGAAGAATGGACCAGACAGGGTCCCCAAGAACATGTCGACGAGCTCGCGGTCAGTCAGAGGTGGTTGTACCCTTCCAGCAAGGTCCCTCCATTTTTGGGCATATTCTTTGAAACCTTCACCCGTACCCATAGACATCCCCTGAAGCTGAGTGCGCGTGGGAGCGAGGTCGGCATTGTACTGGTACTGCTTGTAGAATGCAATGGCTAAGTCTTCCCAGGTACGGATGTTGGCTCCATTCAGTTGATAGAACCAGTCAAGCTGAGTCCCTGAGAGACTTTCCTGGAAAAAGTGGATCCATAAATTCCTGTCGGCCGTGTAGGGCTGGATCCTCCTCATGTATGACCTGAGATGCAGCTTTGGACAGGATGCCCCGTCGTACTTTGCAAAGGCAGGTGCCTTGAATTTGTGCGGGATTACTACCCCAGAAGACAGACCTAGATCCTCGAAGTCCAGGCCAGGTACTTTTTGTATCTCCATAGCACTTAGCCGGTTTTCCAACTGTTTGTTCCTATCCTCAGCCGGAGGGTACTGCTCGTCGTTGAAATCTGTCTCATCATCGGCGACCACTGGACTGGGAACCCTTTCCTCTTGATGACTGCCTTTCCCCACAGATGGAGTTGTCCTCTCAGCTTCATCCTGCAGGGTGTTCCCAGATCTGCGTCTAGGGCTGAACAAAACAGTCCTCCTCTTCTTCTTTTCCTTCTTCAAGAGCAGAGCCTTCAGATCTTGTTGCCCCTGGGTCAAATTCATGATCAGCCCTTGGAACTGGGCGTTCTGAGCCTGGAGGGCCTTGATAGTGTGCTCGGTTGAGGATTCAGGATTCATGACGAGAATGCTGAAATAAACAGCGAAGAAGGTAAGCAACCTGCAGAGAAAGGGTACATGTTATGCAATGATGTGTATGATATGCATGCAATGTTTTCAAGGACCTCGCAGGGTAAACAAGAAAATTGGTTAGAATCTGGGTCCGGTAGCTTGATTGAAGGAAACCCATGTTATTGAGAATTCTTCTTCAAGGGTCAAAGGCTCACCATATCCAGTGGGTCATAGCCCTTGACAACCTTGGCTAGAGGAAAATAAATCCCCTTTGCCCCTTGCTGGGATAGTTGATTCATCATGACCTGCATCACAAGCCCTTGAGATCCTTGAAATGGGTTAGGATGTATGCAATGGTATGATGTTATGGTATGCATGGGGTAATGTGAGTAACCCTGTTACGAGTCCCAATTAAGGACTGCAAACCAAAACCTGCAAGACATTGGTATAAAACCTGTCATGAGTCCCTAATTAAGGACTATAACCCGAACCTGCAAGAAACTTAGTGAACCCTGTTATAAGTCCCAATTAAGGACTATACCCAAAACCTGCAAGAAACAAGTGTCAGGTAACAAGCATGCAAATAGTCAAGTACGAAGGCACACAAGTCACACAAGAGAAGCCCTTAGAGTTTAGGCCAGTATGAGGTCTAGGTATTACCCTCTTTCAGTTTGTTGGTTCATACCTGTCCTATCAAAAGTAATCGGGTTCTTAGAGGATCCCAATATCATTGACTACCCTCAATCGGTCATAACTCCAGCATCACAATCTTTTCTTGCGGCCAGAACCATCACGAGAGTTTAGCCTCAATGGGCGTAGCATACTGCTACTGTTCTAATGGCCAAGTTGGGTCATTTAAGGTTCTAAGGTCTGTTGGTGCTTAATGACTCCTTGGAAGACCCAGATTCTCCCCGTTTCAACACGAGGGATATCGGTACAGACCAAGGCGCCACACCAACGTAGCCACTGCTTCACCCATGTCGGTATACTCCGGACAGGTCCCTCACAGCTTATGCTACCTAAACAGGGTATCCCCAGATCCGGGTTAGGATCTATGTAACTCCCATGCAACCCACAATAGTAAAGCAAGCAAGTCAATACAATTGAAAACACAGTTATGAACTAAGCCCTAAGGTACACCTCACTTTAAGTTAATTCCCCAGCAGAGTCGCCAGTTCTGTGATCGGTGGATCTGGAACTGACTGTTTAACGCTGGTTCGCGAAATGTCGCGGAAGCAAGAGTCGCCACCGTCTTTTATTTTCTCCAAATGGAAAGGACAAAAGCACAGAAAAATTCCTTAAAGAGATTGCTCTCGGTTCGGGAGGTAGGTTATAGAAAGGGAAGGTGTTAGCACCCTTTCTATCCATGGTTATCCATGGGCTCTTAGATAATTGCTCATTTGTGTTTTCAAAAATGTTTGTTTGCTTTTCAATTGTGGGTTTTAAAAAGTTTCTTTGAAAATTTCAGTTCGACTCTTGTATCGGTCCTCAAGAGTGTTTGAAAAATTGCTTTCGAAAGCTTTTTGAAAATGTGTTGGTGTGAAAAGTATTTTTGAATTTGTTTTGAGATTAGAGCAAGTATCTACGAGAACCTACCTACCCTAAGGAATTCGTCTGTGTAAATGTCCTTTAGAGTAGTACCATCCCACCATTGAGAGGTAGGTAGCACCACCGTTGGAGGTATTCGGGTCAATTCGAGGTTTGGGACATGGTGATCACCAGAGCAATGGGAAGACACCTTAGAAGCTACCCTCATGCCAGGTTCCCGGATCATGAGGACTTACTAAGACATCCTCTACTCGACGATCACCTTTCGAGGCAAGGCAACAGTGAGGCGTACCCTAGGGGTGGTGTGTGTGATTTGTGTGTCGTTTTCATTTGTATTTATCTTGTCATGTTATTGGTGTTCTACGCTTGTTTTTATTTTGTCCATACAGTCTTTCATGCTTTGTTTTAACAGTTAAAATATTGCGGGAAAAGTAAAAGTCTAAAGCTATTACAAAAGGCGCGGGTCCACATCGCCAAAAGTTTCTCGAACCCGATTTGACAGAAAATAAATAAAGTAAAAGAATTTAAAAGTGCGGGCAATTAGTTACACGGCTTCGGGAGAGATACATAAATATTTAAACGAAATAAAATGAAAACGCGAATTAATAAGAAGTTAAGAACGAGGGCGTTGGACCCTTTTGCAAAATTAAATTACATGGAATTAATTAAAATTAAAAGAAATGTTTTTTGGTATTTTTTAATATTTTAGGATTTAACATGAAAAAGGAAAGTTAATTAAAATTAAAATAAGATGCTAACCCTAATTCTAATTATTTTTAATTTATTAAGAAACATATTGAAGTTTTTAACCTAAAATTAACCCTAATTTTTATATACAAAATTTAATTATAAAAATAAATATTTAACTATTTAATTATTTATGAAAGAAAAATAACAAGATGAAAAATTATTAATTAAGCCTAATTCTATGTTTTTTTTAGATTTTATTATGAAAAGAATTAAAATTACAACCTAATTTAAAACTAAGTTTAATTACATGCACATTTATTTATAAAAATACTAAAAATAATATATTTATTGTTTTTTTCTCTTTTTTCTGATTTTTTATGGGTATTTTTTATATTTATGAAAATATTAAATTGATTAAAAAGAATAATAATTAAAAGAAGATAAAAATAATGAAAAGATAAAAAATAAAATTTTTGCAAACCTTGGGGGTATCAGTCCCCAAATAGGAGGTATAGCCCATGTAATTCAGGCCCAAGCAAGCTTGACTCCGTTGACTTTTCAGGACATGTGTATGTGCGCTGACCAGGGTTACCATGTGCCTTAGATCTGAGCCTTTGGTTCGATTCCCTTGGACGCGTGGACGACTGGATTATGGAGGTGCATGATGTGCATTGATGCTGAATCTGCATGTGATTGTAAGTTGAAAAACAATATTGAAATAATGAAGACCTGGGACTCGAACCCAGGTCATGTGCTTCACCAATCATTATGCTTGCCATCTGATCCAACCAACGCATGTTAATATATAATAGTAAACAAATAATATAAAAGAAAACAAAGGCGTTAGTGGATTCTGCGCGCGAATTTCAAACCAGCCTATCACATATTGCCACGAATTCATCTTCTTCCTTGTCTTCGTTTTCCTTAAAATATAAATATGTTAGACAACGGTTTTGCTAGGGTTCTCCTAGGCCGGTTTTGGAAAAATAGCGATTAGGCCTAGGACGCTCATAAATTGAGCGCGAGCATAGCTTTGTAATCATCTGAATGTGATGATTTGAATGGTGGTGGTCAGGGGTTCCAATTTTTCCTTGTTACAAAACCCCTAATCTGAAGCTTGCAAAACCCTAATATTCTCTCATGGCGAAATCGTATACAAGGCATAAAAACACAATTAAACACATGGGTTAGCTTCAGAATAGCATGAGGAATGTAAATCAACAATTAAAACTTGCAATAAACGCATGAATGAAGATGCACGATTGTGAATTTTATTTGAAACAGTTGGACTCCACTGTACCAATTCCGGGCGTTTTGATGAGCGTTTGTGATTGGAAAACGTTCAGTAATGCTTGAGGAAGCTAATGAGATAAAAATTATGCCTTGAATCACCCTGGAATGGGGTTTTCAGTTTTGAGTTTTTTGCCAAATTTTTCAAGTTTGATGATCAATTTTTAGCGCAGCTTCATGGTCATTAGGACTAGGTTTTTGTTCCTTGTATAAGTAGTAATGAATTAGGTCAAAGAATTTGTCCAAAGATCCATGAATTAAAGGATTCAATATTTGATTTCTTCACCATGAAAATCAAATCTTTTTTCATGTGTTTTTTGTTCTCAATCATACCAATCAATCCAAATCTTTCCATATTGGGATATGCACGAATTATTGATGATATAATGTACACAAAAAGATTGAAAAACTTAGGTTAGCATTTTTCATGCATTTAATTTGATTTAAATGAATTAATATAAATAAAAATTCAAATAAAAAAATAAAAAATGAAGAAATACTTCCCTTTGGGCCAAGTGGTCGTGCACATGCCATGGATGATGAATTATGGAAGAAAAATGGGCCCATTAGCAATTTTAGGTCATTTGAATCAATGTTGACTTTTCAAAATATCCAAAAATTTCCCAACTTCTACAAGGCATAACTTGCTCAATTTATAAGCTTTGAGCATGTTCTTGGACATTTTGGAAAGGTCTTTGGGTCCTCTAACCAATGTCTTTGGTCCCATGTCATTTTGATTTACCAATCTCAAGTTATGGTCTTTGACTTAAAGTCTCTTTTTGTTGACTTTTGAAAATGACCTATAATGTTGAAATTGATAACTTTTTGTGAGAGCATTTGAAGTATGAAGATGAGTTGTAGGAAATGTCTTTCTCTTCAAAATGAGCTTTGGATGGAATTTTTCTGATAATCCATGTGAAAGTTATGCCCTGGTCAATTTACAGTTGACTTTTTTCAACTGTCCAAATAAGGAAACTTTTGCATTTTGATGATTTTTGAGCCAAGCTTTGAGAATCATGATCAAGCATTGATCAAATGATGTTTGTGGCTTCAAAATGATATGTTGATCAAAAATTTGGACTTTTGACTGTCAAATGACCATTTTGCCCCTGCAATTGACTGTAGTGCAATTTAGGGTTTTGACTGTGCAATTTTGAGCTGAATGTCTTGAAACTTGATATGAGGATGCTTGACCATATTTGTAGGCATTTGGGACTTGATTGGACCTTTGGAAACTTCATTTTCTTGATCAGAAAACAAACCCTAATTTTGACTGTATAGGAGACCTTTGCACTGTGCAACCCTTGGGGAATTTTGAAGCTTGACTTGGCAATTTCTTGAAGAATATGGGAGGGAAAATTTTGGGGTACAACAGATCCTAAGTCATCTCATCTTAAGAACCAATCCTTCCTTGCAGCTTGAGATTCCTAATCTTCTCTTCATAGAAAGCTTCTATCTCGGTCTTCTTGGCCACCAACTGATCAACCACCTTCTTCATCAGGAGCAGGGGTAACATTTATCAAATCTTCTTGTTTCCTCTTCCTTTCCCAAGCATACTATTTAAGCATTGCATTCCTTTGAAAAATATTCTCATCCTTCTCAATTAGCCAACCATCTTGAACAAAAAACATATTTTCATGCTCTTTCAATTGCTTCTTTATTTCCTATTTCTTAATTTTAGAGGCATGAAACTTTCTCTCCCAAGCATCCGTCTCTATATTCATCCTACCTTCTTGACCCTCCTCGAGGTTTTCAATAGGGAATAGTAGGTGGCCTAGTCACTATTGTAAGCATGGGTTTCTGACAAACATAATAGATCTTGAGCTCCCTTACTATCTCCTTCACCTAGCGAGTATAGGGTTCAGTAGCTACACAATTCCTCCTTCCAAGTTGACCCTTTTCCCTTTTATGAATATTATCCCAAGAATTCTCTATCCTTCTTTTCAACCCTTGCATTTGTTTCCCTTCTTGGTAGAAATAACCATACAACCAAACACCTTTAGATTTTTATTTCATAGGAAACCCAAGCTAGTGAAGTGCTAGAGTTAGATTGTAGTTGATTCATCCTTGTGTACCAACGAGAGGCACATTTTAAAATTCCCTGCAACTATCAATAATACTAACATCATCATAAACTTTAGAATACTAGGTAATATCTGCAATGGTAAGAGACATGAGCCTTTGGGACCTCTTCAACCAACCCTTGTTTTCTTTGAAGATAGGACACTGCGGCAAGTGCAAAATAAACTACTTGTAAAGTAGAGGTACATAACATACAATAGTTCAATTTCCCTTGGAAGTCCTGTGATGGATGGAGAAATAAGTGTCACCAAGCAAGGTAGGATCAGGGTTCCCAATCAAGAAGATCCTTATGGAATTATCATCAACCAATTTTTCAATGTTAGGGAAAAGAACCAATCCATAGATGAGTAAAGCTAAAATAGCCTCAAATGCTTTCATTCTACCTGCTTGGGAAAAATAAGAAGCCTTTCCAATAAGAAACTCTGAAGTCAAACCTTGGATACCTCCTTTGACAATGATATCTGCATCTACATTAGATTTCCCTAAGTGGATATTGAAGCAACTAGAGAAATAAATCTCAAACAATGAAGTCGCAATCAAATATTTATTTATCCCGTATAAGGGAAAGGAAAACATCAAAGAAAACCTGACAAGGGTGAAATCAAGGTCTTCTGACCAAGAGAACGGATAAGGGAGTCGATTACACGAGGGAATGTTATTAGCACCCCTCACATTCGTGGTACTCCATAGGATCCACTCTTGTTGTCTAATCTAAATGGTGTGTTTGATTATAAAGCTAGGTTGCAAAGGGAATGCATGAATGCAAAGGACTATGTACAAAAAAATAAAATGTTTTATTAGAGCGCCCGCCACATTTGTGAACCTTTGTGCCTATGTACCACCTTCCGTGCAATGAGGATCAGGGCACTCGTAGTTCACCTCAAAAGTTTTGGTTGGTTGTATATTTTTTAATAAACAATGCTAGCGAAGCATGTCCTTTTTGAAAAAGGTTTTAAAAGAAAAAGTCTGAACACAAAAAGGTTTGCATTGGTTAGTATTTTTTACCTTGAAAAAGGATTTGAGTAATGTTAGATTCTTTTATGAATTTGATAAAGAAAAAGATTTTTCGTTTTAGAAGGGATGCCAAAAAAAAATCTAACAAAAGGGGAATCTCAATCCTACTCGTTGTCATGCTTGTGGACCTACGGTTGGGATCAAGGAAATTCTACCTAATGTTGGCATGCATGGATATCAATCCTAAGGTCTACTTAGTTAAATATTGATCAAGAATGAACTAAATATCCTATAGGCATGCGATTAGAAAAAAGAAAGAAACATGCAAGCAAACAAGAACTCAGCTAATACATGAAAGCAAGCACACAATACATGAAAAGCATCCACTTACTCAAGTAACAAATGCCTAACCATGATATCATGTCATCAATGTAGGATAATGGAAGGGGGTAATAACACCTAACCATGATATCATGTTATCAAGGTACGATAAAGGGATGGAGAATAACACCTAACCATGATATCATGTCATCAAGGTAGGATAAAGGCTCTTAACCAAGATATCATGTCATCTAGGTAAGAAATAAGGGAAAGGGATAAACACTTAACCATGATATCATGTCATCAAGGTAGGATAAAGGCTCTTAACCAAGATATCATGTCATCTAGGTAAGAAACAAGGAAAGGGATAAACATCTAACCATGATATCATGTCATCAAGGTAGGATAGAGGCTCTTAACCAAGATATCATGTCATCTAGGTAAGCAATAAGAAAAGGGATAAATACTTAACCATGATATCATGTCATAAATGTAGGATAAAAGGTCTTAACCAAGATATCATCTCATCTAGGTAAGAAATAGAAGACAAATTGAGTAAATCCTAAAGCATCAACATTTACAAACGTGAGCTGAAGACAAATTGTAGGGGTCGATTACGAGTCCTACCTTCCACTTTTATTGACTCAATTAAAAGCACAAAGTAAAAGGGGAACTGCCTTCTTTGAGGACTTTAAACAAGCAGAAATTTCCCCTTTTTGAGGTCTTTTACAAACACACAGAATTTGCCCTTTTTTGAGGTCTTTTGCAAACACAAGGGAATTGCCCCTTTTGAGGTCTTTTGCAAACAGAAACTTAAAAAATCAAGTTCAGAATTCCTACGGGGGTAGGTCTTCAACTCATGCATATCTATTCCTACTTCTCATGGCAAATAATTTAAAACTCAATGCGAAATTAAAACAGAATAGGAAAAATACCAAACGAACAAATGCATGTCGCAAAGCATAACAAAGCAAAAGAACCCTAAGATATTCGTTCAAGCCTCACCAATAAAATAAAAGAGTCAGAAATCAAATGCTCAGAATAAGCGTCGAAGCACAATCAATGTGAAAATAAATCACAATCAGTAACTTAATCATATTCGCATATTAAACAATAATCCGGTATAAGATATAAGTCTCGACAAAACAAAAGAGGATCACAAGTCTCATGTACCGAGAGACCTTTGGAAACTTTCACAACTCACAAAATTAATTAGTAAAAACAAGAAACAATAATTGAAGTCAAACATTTGCATCACAGTTTAAATTGATATTAAAACTTGGAGAAACAAGTTCCAAACAAGCATCGGAACCACAAAACCAAATGTCGGGAAGCAACTTTGTAACTCGTGAAATGGCTCGAAAAATCAAGTTAAAATCCCCCAAAACTCATCATGGACATCAAATAATTATTAAATTAAGTCCACTTATGCACCGCGCAGGAAATTAATCATATATTAAACGCACATACCAACTGCGAGCAACATTGTTGCAACTCATGGAATGCTCAAAAAGTTAGTTTAAAATCAACCAAAATCAACAATGATGTCAAACAAATGTCAAGATAAAACCAATTAAACATCGAGCAACCATTATATCCCGATTTACAACATATTTGTGAACTCCAGGAAGTCATGCCTCATGTATCGCATTCACCAAAAATTGACTAGAAAATCAACATTTTAGTGCACCAAACCGAACACTAATACATGAACCTTCACTTGGAATTTAGAAATAAGTTGCAACCATTGAATCGGCACCTATAAAAAAATTTCCAAGCATCGAAAAAAAAATCATTTACGTGTCGAAACCAATTAATCAATTCGAAATTTGATTCCGATACGTAAAATCAAACAGTAATCAACAAGTATCAACTCTGAATCAAATTATGACACGTAAATCAAAACAATCAACAATAATTATCAATCAATTCAAATAACTCTCAACATCATTAACATCAAGAGTCAAATAAATTTCACAATCAAGAATTCAACTCATGCAAGATAAATATAAAAGAACTTAAATCAACTATTCAAATTCTACACTAATAATTAAATTAAATAGTGGAGAATTACCAAAAATGACACAAAGAAGAGAAACGATCAGAGAACAGAGGAAGAAGCTCGCGTGATCGGATGGAGTAGCGTGTGGATACGATATCAGACAGAGCGAGAGGTCCGATCAGGATCAAACATAAAGAGCAGAGGGACGACCGGTGGTCAGCTTTGTTGCGCGTAAGGGTGGAGGTACATGGTGGATCAGCAGCAAGGGAGAGGATAGAGATCTTGAGAGAGTCTTGAACTTGAGAGAGAGAGAGAGAGAGAGAGAGAGAGAGAGAGAGAAGAGAGAGAGAGAGAGAGAGAGAGAGAGAGAGAGAGAGAGAGAGAGAGAGAGAGAGAGAGAGAGAGAGAGAGAGAGAGAGAGAGAGAGAGAGAGAGAGAGAGAGACAGAGCTTGATTCTTTTGAGGGATTTTGTATAATGAGCCAAAAGTGCTTTTTTTATTTGAATGAAAATGATATATAGAAAGATCTAAGGCTTGTTTGGAAAATAGGATAAGAAAAATCAATTTTGGAGTCAAATTCTCTTGTTTTATGGGTAGTGCAAAATTTTCATCATATTTTTGTGTGCAGTTTGAGGAATGAGCCAACAACCATAACCTTCGAAGCAAAATGTGAACTTGAGTCCTGAAGCAAAATCGTAGATGACAAAATTTGTGACGTTGTGCTGTGAGAATCATCTCAAAATGATAAAAATCGAGAGAGTTATGATTCTTATAGTAACAGGAAAATTGGAGTCAGATTTCTTTCTCTTTTTGGTTGCGCGTCTTTTAAATTGTTTTATTGGAGAAGCAAGCCATAAACTGAAGCCTTCGGAACACACTTCGAACTCGAGCCCAGGAGCAAAGTTGTAGCTAAAAAAATTTGTGATATCATTCCGCAAGAATCATCTCAAAATATTGAAAATTGAGAAAGGTGTGATTTTTGCAATATCGAGAAAACAGTCGACTAGACATCCGCTTCATTGTGAAATTTTCAGGTAATTTGCACTTTCTGAGATATTCTTCACGGAATTGGCTTTCAACCCGAACATATGAAATGTAGAGGATGTCAAGACGGTTTTAATTCCCAAAGAACCACTAAAAGATAATTTTTCAGTCAGAAATTTTGAATTTTTAAAGTCACAATGTGAAATACTGCTTTTCTGCTCGAACTGTTCCGAATTGACTGAAACACTTGATTTTTCTCTGCAATTCAAGGCATGCAAGAACACATGGGAGCTTGTCATGATGAGGACTTGATTACTCATTGGTTACATGGCCTGGAGAACACTCTGAGTGCATTGACTGACGAAATAATGTCTTATGTAACCTGACGAAGCTTGAAACAAATGCCTTGATCCCGTGATAAGAGAACCAATGATATGTATGTATGCATATGATAATGAAATATAAGCTAAATAGGATTGAAATGAAGAGGGTAAATTTTGGGGTACAACAGATCCCCCTATTCAATCGTCTTAAACTTAAAGCGAGATTGCACCATCCTTTCGAGTGATAAGGTGGAAGGGGATTGAATACAAAAATGAACTCAAAATTTAAACTCTGAATCGGGATAAAATGTATCTACACTGGTGACTTGATATACGAGGACAATAAACAATGGACTTAATCCAAGAAGACTAGTATCTACTAGACTCTAAAGATGTTGCTCTAGGGAAGAACTGGATCACCAACAAGGTAACGAGCATCTACTCGACCGAAGAAGACTAGTATTGATTGGACTCTAAAGAATACCAGAACACTGTATTCTGAATAAGGTATCTAGTAAGCGAACTTGACCTTAAAAATGTTGTGCCAGGGAAGAACTGGAACAAGAACAAGAACAAGGTAACAAACATCTACTCGACTGGAGAAAACTAGAATCAACTAGACTCTAAATAATACAAGAACTTTGTATTCTGAATAAGGTAACAAGTGTAATACGGTGGGAGAACTGAATTTTAGGTTTTGCATTTTATCTCAAATGTTGTAGATAGCAAGAGTTGCCCCCGACTTTTCTTTTATCCAATAAAGGAAAGGGTGAAAAGAACAGGAAAGACCTTTTGAGAATTTTCTGAGTAAGGGGGTAGGTTATGAAAAGGTAAGGTGTTAGCATCCTTTTCATTTGTAGTTATCTACGGGTTCTTAATCTCTATCTCACTTTTTCAAATTCTTTGTGTTTATGTATATTTGAAAATATTTTGAAAATGCCTAAGTATGGCAATTTTGTAATGATTCTCGTATCGTTGAGAATGTATACAAATAGTTTATTTTGAAAATATTTATTGAAAGAAAGTGTTGTTTTTGTGAAAAGTGTTTTTGAAAATGCCAATGTAAGGCAATTTTCTTTATAATAACCCTTGTATCAGTCCTCAAGAGTGTTTATAAAATGTTTTTGAAAGTAGTTGTTTGGAAAGTGTGAGGTGTGAAAATTGTTTTAGTTTGTGAGCAAGCGATTACGAGCGACCTACCTACTCAAAAAGTCTTTGTTCTTTTCCTCCTCCTTTAGATAGTGCTACCCTGCCATTAGTTAGTAGGAAGCCCTATCATTGGATGTGAGGGACAGGTGTGGGTCATCGTACAGTCATAGAAGGCAACTTGTAGGACACTTTAGCAATTTTTCGTGAGGGACTAAGATCGTTTATCAAAGGCAACATCGAAGGGTCGTCGAGGGACTACGATCTTTTTTAATCGAGGGTCTTTTCAAAAGCATCCCACATTCGAGGAACATGACTATTTTTCCGAGGCAACAAGGGGAATCACCCTAGAGGTGCGCGTGTGAAATTAACCCATGGAACTAGGAAAGACTTGAACGAATCTTGAATGGATGGTATACTTGTATAAGTAGACATTGAATTGTAATTTTAACAACTTGAAAAGTTAATTTTGATGGTGATGAATTTGAATGAAACCATGGTCACTTGAAAGGTCAAAAGAACAAGGATTCCAATCTACAAATTAATCCTCAAAAATCCAAATCAACTTGCAAATAATTGAGACTTGATTATAAAGAATCCTTAAGCTCAAAATATTATACCAGGACCCTTGAATTTATTGTGAATGTTATAAAAAAGATCAATATCAAGTACATTCTAAGTAAAAAAAGATCCACAATGTTCCAATAAATTTCATCGTCTTTCAAACACAATTTACTCTTGATCCTTGAAACAAACTTGTGGATAAATTCATTTGTGATAACATAATTTTCCCTTTACTTGTGAATAGAAGTTGGAGATGACGTCAAGGAGAGTCATACGCAAAAAGAACCACTCAAAAATATTGAATAAGAAGAAGTTACAATGGTTTGAACTTGATCTTGAAAATGTTGAACTTTTGATAAATACAGTTGATTTTCAGTCATTTGAGTAATTGAATGAGCAAACTTGTGATGCAAGGCATGAAAATTGATATGGTAATTCTTGAATACATATGAAGATCCATGAAAGCCACTTGAGACCTTGGAAACCTAATCTTGCTTGAGAAATACCAAACCCTAGTTGTGGACCCATTGCTTAGGAGGAGACTATATCTGGTCAATTCTTGAGCCACCTTGAGCGTTTGAGAACCCTAGGAGAATATCTTGAATGAAAACTTTGAGGGAAAATTTTGGGGTACAACATCTGCCCCTATTCAATCTTCTTAAACCTGAAGAGTTAGATTGGCATGTCTTCCATTCGTGACTTAAAGGTAGAAGATGATTGAAAACTTAAGTTCCTAGAAATTTGTAGAGGTGACTTGAAGTAACATTTTTGATTGATTGTATCGGGAATGGGCTTAAAGATACCATTTGGAGAGGTGACAGAGAGTCGTCAGAGATGGGCTTATAGATGTCATCCAAAGGTAATCGTTGATAGAAGTATCGGAATGAGTCTACGCTCACTGTATCTTAAGAATATTCTCTAGAATGAACCTCTGGGAAAGGTGGTTGAGTAGCTTCTTGTCATGTAGATAGTCGCCCCGTCCTGTTTCGGGAATTGATCTACAATATGTTTTATTGGTAAACCCGTCCTATTTTGGGAATTCATACCATTGGTGATAAAGATAGTCGCCCCATCCTGTTTCAGGAATTGATCAGTATCTGACCATAAAGAGAGAAAGATAGTTTCCCCGTCCTGTTTCGAGAATTAATCTTTGCTCTGCTTTGATTTTTGTTGGTAAACTTATCCTATTTCGGGAGTTCATACCATTTGGTGATAAATATAGTTGCCCCGTCCTGTTTCCAGAATTGATCTTTATCTGACCATAAAAAGGAAGATAGTTTCCCCGTCCTGTTTCGGTAGTTAATCTTTGCTCACTTCCTGTAGATAGTCGCCGTGTCCTATTTCGGGAATTTATCTACAATCAGTTTCCACAGATAGTTTCCCTATCTTGTTTCAGGAATTAATCCATGTCTGGTAATACAAGTAGTTGCCCTATCTTGTTTCAGGAATTAATATGCAACCTGTTAAAAAAATGTTTGATGATATTCACTTGTTTGTAGACTTTACCTGAAGAGATAAAGGGTTAGTTATATGCAATGACATGATGTATGAAATGCATTGCTTAATAATGTTCTCAAAGTAAATAAAAGTGTTTTGTATGCGTTTTGTATGCATATGCTATGATATTTGTAAGTGACGTATGAATGTGAAATGTTGTTAAAGCATATTTAATAGCTTAGTATAACATCATGTTGGGGAAAGAGGACCCTTGACTGGTGCTGGGGATGAAGAATATATGTAATCTTTAATATTTGTTTAGAATTTTTCCACTGGGGATTCCTGTTTTCTGTTTGAGGAAAACTCCACTGGGGAATGTTGATTTCTATTTGGGGAGAAGAGTTCAGGAACATCTGTCGTTCATCTCTCCACTGGGGAATTTAATTCTTATATTCCCTGACTAGGGATAAAAGAGATGGATGACTTTCCGAGGTTCTATTTGATCGAGTTTTTGATATGGATGTCAACTCTTCTGGGGAGTATAAGGTTAAGAGATATTTGGTCTAGTTCTAGATTCAGTAGCAACTCTCTGGGGATAGTGTTTAAGACTACTCTTTGCTGGAGATGGGAATCTTGCCGATATTTAGAGAAATAGACTCAGACTGGGGAGACTGAACTTTTCTAGGGAAATAAACTCTGTTGGGGAAATAAACCCTAAACTGGACGGAGAAATGTTCTTCTTGAGGAAATACTCTTTTTAAGGAAATTAGTTCTGCTGGAGAAAAGAAATTTGCAGGGGTTTTTACAGTTTTGGAGGAATAAACTCAGTTGGGGAAGAGAATTTCCATAAACTGTACTAATTCCATGATCTCCGATGGAGACTAGAATTCTGTTAGGTTGGCGACATTGCCAGGAAAAAGATCATATTCCTTTATCCGTTAGGGTGATTTGCTGTTGAGTACAATTAGGTTGATTCAGCCTTGCCAAGAGTATATCTTTGTTGAAAATGAGTTTGTGGAGATGACTCTGTGGGGATAATCCTGTGAGGATCTTTTTGTGGGGATACGTGGACGACTCGAGTATTATCCCAACTCCTAGAGTCTTGAGCAAATGCTTATTTCTGTTTTTATGCACATATTTGTTTAACAACTAATCATATTCATATGCATATGTTCATTCAATTTCAGTCATTGGACGTTTTTCGCAAAGAAAACAGAAAAAGTAAAAAAAAATTGAATTCTGAAATGGTATTTGTATTGATAATTTTCCTATAAATAGGAAATTTTTGTACATAGAGACTAAGATCCTAGTAAGAGGAAGTCGCCGTGAAATGAAAATAATACAAAGTGAAAAAAGATAATAGCTATGAGGGAATAATCTCGTCGAGTCTCAACTCTGCTATTACCCATATGTCTTCAAGCATCTCATCCCTTGTTGTCGGAAGAAGTTGACTGAACTGATCTGTACCATTTGAACTTGACGTTGGTAACAAAGTTGGATGTGAATGATCCAACGGGACATAGTCGTATGCTTTAATCCCTAATTTTTTCCTGGACCGCCCTTTCGGGTTTTCACTCCACTGGGATACCCTTTTTTGCCCAATCCGTCCTTTTAGGTTTTCGACTTGCAAGGTGTATAATTTTTATATATATCCCTAATTGTTTCCCGAATCCTTTTGGTTCGCCGGGATGCCCTCATTTTTCCCTAGGCCAGTCAACCTAGCGGGTCGTTTTGATGTGTTGTATCTTTTGACTATGTCCGCATTCACAGGGTATGGAAAATATTCACCGTCCATGGTGGTCAATATCATAGCACCGCCCGAACATATCTTTTTAATTACAAATTGCCCTTAGTAGGTGGGATTCCATTTTCCCCTAGGATCTCCTTGTGGTAGAATGATGCACTTTATTACCAAGTCACCATCCTGATATACTCGATGCTTGATCTTCTTATTGAAGGCTTTTATCATACGCTTCTGATATATCTGACATTGACAAATAGCCGTAAGCCTTTTCTCATCAATCAAATTCAAGTGATCCAACCTAGTTTGAATCCACTTCTATTCGTCTAAATTTGTATTCTTCATGATTCTCAGAGAAGGAATCTGAACTTCGACAGGTAGAACAACTTTCATACCATAGACCAGAGAGAACGGGGTTGCCCCAATTGAAGTTCGTGCTGAAGTACGATATCCATGAAGAGAAAAATATAACATCCGATACCAATATTTGTAGGTTACAACCGTATTCTGTATAATATTCTTAATATTCTTGTTGGCGGCCTCCACTGTGCCATTCATCTTGTGTCGATATAGAGAAGAGTTGTCGTGCTTAATCTTGAACTGCGTGCAGAGTTCAATGACCATAGTGTTGTTGATATTAGTACCATTGTTTGTAATTATTCTCTCAGGGATGCCATACCGACAGATAAGGTTATGCTTGATGAACTGGGCCATGACATTCTTGGTAACAGAGGTGAACGAGGCTGCTTCAACCCACTTTGTAAAATAATCGATCGTGACAAAGATAAAGTGATGTCTGTTAGAGGTAGTGGGTTTGATCTCTCCAATCATGTCAATGCCCTATATTGCGAACGGCCAAGGAGAAGTCAAAACATTTAGAGGTACTGGAGGCACATGTACTTTATCAGCGTAGATTTGGCATTTGTGGCACGTTCTGGAGTGGAGATGGAAATCAGTTTCCATGGTCGACCAATAGTAACCCGCTCTCAGGATTTTCCTAGCCACAGTATGTCCACTAGAATGAGTACCAAAGATACCTTTGTGCATATGTTCCATAATCTTTTTTTCTTCTTTCTTGTCCATACAACAAAGCAGAGTCGAATCATGATTGCCCTTGTATAAAACTTTGTTTCTTCGAAAGAACTTTGTTGAGAACCTCCTCTTGTCATTGATAGATGCCAGTTTAGGGTACTTTTGAGCCTCAAGGTATCTTTTTAATTCATAAAACCAAGGATTTATTTTTACTTCGTCAGTGTCAATTTCATAACAGTGTGTCAGCTCATCTAATCTTTCGATGGTGATTCTGGGAGACTCGTTGTCCTATCTGACCTTGAACATGGATGACATGGTAGATAATGCATTTGCCAATTGATTCTCCTCTCGAGAGATGTGTTCAAAAGTGATTTCTTCAAAGTATGGGATTAAGGTCATCATATTCCCTCGGTATGGAATGAGACTTGGGTGTTTCATATCCCATTCTCCCTTAACCTGACTGATTACCAGACCTGAATCCCCATATACTTTCAAGAACTTGATTTTCAGGTCAATAGCAGCTTTAATATCCATGATGCACACTTCGTATTCAACCATATTTTTGGGCCAGTCAAAGCAAAGTCTGGAAGTGAAAGGCGTATGGCAAGCCTAAGGAGAGATGATTATGGTGGAAATTATGTTGCCAAGTTCGTTAGAAGCTCCATCGAAAACCATAGTCCATCAGGATCCTGACCCATGTCCTTCATATGGTCCAAGTTCTTCATAATCTGTTACTAGCATAATATTATCGTCCGAGAATTCGAAATTCATAGATTGATAGTCGTTTACAGCTTGATGTGCCAAATGATCTTCCAGTACACTTCCTTTGATTTCCATTTGAGTGGTGTACTGAATATCAAATTCTATTAGGACCATTTGCCATCATGCTATTCTTCCGGACAGAGCTGGCTTCTCAAATATGTGTTTAATGGTATCCATTTTAGAGATAAATAGCGTAGTATGAGTCAACATATATTATCTTAGTCGGCGAGTAGCCCATGCTAAAGCGCAACAAGTTTTCTTAAGTAGTGAATATCTTGTTACACAGTCGGTAAACTTTTTGCTAAGGTGGTATATTTCATGCTCTTTTTGACTAGAATCGTCATGTTGCCCCAGTACACACCCCATTGAATTCTATAGCACTGTGAGATACATGATTAGAGGTCTTCCTTCAATTGGTGGCATCAAAATCCAAGGTTCTTATAGGTACTCCTTAATTTTATCAAAGGCTATTTGACAGTCATCATTCCACTTTACTACTTGATCTTTCTTCAGCATCTTGAAGATTGGCTCACAGGTAGCACTCAAATGGGAAATGAATCGGGCGATGTAATTCAGTTGTCCTAAAAAACCTATGACTTCCATATCAATACGGGGAGCTGACATTTCTTGAATAGATTTAACTTTTATGGGATCAACTTCAATACCTTTACCACTGACGACGAACCCTAGGAGTTTTCCAGACCTCACCCCAAAGGTGCATTTGTTTGGATTCAACCTCAGCTTGTACTTCTTCAGTCTTTTAAACAATTTATGCAAATGATCGAGATGCTCTTCTTCAGTTTGTGACCTTGCTATCATATCGTTAGTGTAGACCTCTATCTCGTGATGAATCATGTCATGAAATAAAGTTACCGTGGCACGCTGGTAAGTTGCCCCTGCGTTCTTCAACCCAAAAGGCGTAACTTTATAACAAAATATGCCCCATTGTGTGACAAAAGTTATCTTCTCCATGTCTTTGAGTGCCATCTTGATCTGATTATACCCTGAGAAACAAAACATGAAATAGAATACCTTGCACTAAGCAGTGTTGTCAACCAAAACATCAATATATGGAAGTGGGAAGTCATCTTTGGGGCTTGCCCCTGTTCAGACCCCTCTAGTCTACACACATATGCACCTTTCCGTGTTTCCTTGGTACCAGAACAACATTTTCAACCCATTAAGGACATGACGTCACTGCTAGGAAACCTGCATTGAATTTCTTCATAACCTCGGCCTTGATCTTCTCTGACATCTCGGGACGCATGCGATGAACTTTTTGTTTAATTGGAGAAAAACCCTCTCTCATTGGTAGACGATGAACCACAATATCAGTATCGAGCCTTGGCATGTCTTCGTATGACCAAGCAAAGATCTCAACATAGTCGTACAACATCTGAATCAATCTGTTCTTGACACTGTCCTGTAAATTGGCGCCTATGTTGACCTATTTTCTTTCTGTCTCAGAACCCAAGTTTACCACTTTGATCGACTCTTTATGCAGTTGGATAGCCTTTTCTTCTTGTATTAAGGGTCTGGCAAGTTCTCCAGGTATCTCACAATCTTCTTCACCTTCTTCCTTGGCTTGGTAGATCGAATTTTCAAAGTCATAAGTGACAATAGCAGAATCATTATCAATGAGATCCAGAGTGGATGTGGATCTGCAATGTAGTGTGTGGGTGTGTGTAAGATCACATGGTTATTTGAAAATGCAATAAAGCAAAAGAAAGACAAAGAGCAAAAAATTTGAATGAAAAATATCCAATGTTTCTATTAAATGAAAATATGACATATGAAATGACAACCCTTAACAAATGAACCATTGTGCCACGGACAAGACACAAGGTTTAAAGTCATTGTTATAAAAGAAATTACATAACCAAACTTCTTAAAGCAATAAAAACAGAAATAACTATTAGTCCTAATTAAAGGAGATAAAGATAATGTCTTCCGCCTTCCAGTTGATGAGCCTGTTGCCAATGGTAGGAAAGATCCAATTGTCGAAGTCATAATCACTGTCAGTGTCTTCTATAGCATTGACCCTATTGTTGCTGATACAGAACAGAGGTATTCTCGCCTGAGCATGATGATCAGCCCTTTAAACTTCTGCAGTAAAGCCCAAACCAAACTTATCAGATTTATATGGGATATCAGGAAGTTGACACCAAATAGTGCAACCCCTTTCTTCTATAGTAGCTTTGGAATCTTTCAAGGAAGTCATCTTTTGTAGAACCCTGGTAGTCTTTGGAATGGAAAAAACATCTTTAATAACAGTAGGGGAGATCACTTCAAAAGTTTGATAGGGAGTATCGATGAATTCCCCGTCCATCTCCAAGTACCGGAATGAATTTAGGTGACTGACCATGTATTCCTCTTTTATATTTTCTGACTTTATTTATTTTTTCTGAACATTTAAAATCACAAAAAATATTTTCTTTATTTTTTTGCATTTTATCTTGTTTTTTTATTTTATTTTTTGCATAATAATTAGTTTATTAGGATTTTATACTTTATTTTCTAAAATAAAACTTGTAAATAATATGAAAATATAATACATTTTTATTTTTATTATTTAT
This sequence comes from Vicia faba, assembly GCA_948472305.1. Classification (NCBI taxonomy): domain Eukaryota; kingdom Viridiplantae; phylum Streptophyta; class Magnoliopsida; order Fabales; family Fabaceae; genus Vicia; species Vicia faba. Next base: position 1,452,952,185 of record OX451739.1, read on the forward strand.
ACACTTAAAATAATATTTTCATACAATATTCAATTTTTTAACATTTTATATATATTATTATTTTTCTTGAACAAAAAAATGAACAAAAGGAATAATATTAGACTATATTTTCTTTTAAACAAAAATTAGGGTTTTCACCCTTTCAAAATAATCATTTTATTTTCTTATTTTTAAGACATAAATAAATGTATTTTCTCATACCTTAAATAAATAAAAAATCATTCCTTGCATATTTACATTTTAGTGCATATTTAAATATTTGCTTATTTATTTATTTGTACAATAAAATCAATTTGGTTGTAATAGTTTTAGGGTTTTATTTTGAGCAATATCCCCCTATTCAAAACTTGTATCCCCCTCCACATAATATTGTTGTAATAGTCTAGATTTACTTTACGCATTTTATTGCTTTCATATACCATGATAGTAAACTAGGGTTTTGTATGCAAAGACCAAAAATCAGACAAATAGCATGACTTAATACAAGACAAAAATGCATGAAAAATGACAACACATTACACACAAGCACCCATAGGGTTTCATCCACTTGGTTTCCTTAAAAAACATGGCCATGGTATGCATGCTAGGTATCTTGGCAAAATCAAACAAAACAAAAAGATCATAAGTCCCTCGACGACGCTATCAAAATGTTGCCTAAAAACAAATGAACTTAGTCCCTAAAACTTGCTAAGATACTTGGCACCATTGCTATCATGGTCATACGATGACCCACGCCCGTCCCGTTTACCAAATGCAATGGTAAATCAACAATGTCAAAGGAATAAAAATGTGTAGGAAAAACTTTTGAGTAGGGTAGATAACTCCTAGTTACTTGATCTCTTTCAAACAATCCTTGCTATTTTCAAACAAAACACACACAATTTCAAAACATTTTCCAAACAAACTTTCAAACATTGAAACATTTTTCAAAAGACAAACATCTTTGTATACATTCTTACGAACGAGAATCATTACAAAGATTGCCAAAATGATGGCCTCTTTTCAAAATACTTTCAAAACCACACAAAGCACCATTTCAAACAATTGAAAAGCAAAATCAAGTGATCTAAACAAGTAACTAAGAGCCCATGGAAAACCATGGATGAAAAGGGTGCTACCACCTTCCCTTTTCATAATCTACCCCCCGAACCCAAAAAACAATCTCAAAGGTCTTTCCTGTGCTTTTTTACCTTTCTTTTTGGATAAAATAAAAGTCGGTGGCGACTCTTGCTAAACCGCAACATTTGCGAACACAAACGCAAAACCTCAAGTCAGTTCTCCCACCGCATCACAGAACTGGTGACTCTGCTGGGGAGATTTATAAAAGTGGGGTTACCTTAGGGTTTTATATCACCTTTACATGCTTATCTTGCTTTAATTGTATGCTTTACACTTTGGTTCTATTGTTTGGGTTTAAATACTCTACCCGGATTTGGGAAACATTCATAGGTAAATAGAAATACGTTGTGGAAACTGTGTGGGGTATACCGACATGGTTGAAGCAATAGCTATATTAGTGTGACATATTTGTGGGTACCGGTAGCCTTTGAGTTAATCAAAGAGAATACGGGGCCGCTGAGTGATGTCATGAAGCACTAATGGACTTTTAGAACCTTTACTTGACCAACATGGCCTTTTAGGATGTAGTGAGATGATCGGATTTGGTGTAGTCTGAAGTTGGTATATACTCGATACTACACTCATTGAGGGTTGTTTTCTTGGAATATTTCGGTCACCAGTAAAGTGGATAAACTGAAACAATGAACACAAAAAACAATCCAGTGATATTGAGCTCCTTAAAAGCCGGTTACTATTTCTAAGACAGGTTGAGCAAACTAAACTTCAAGAGGGTACTTACCTATCAAACCCCATGCAAGCCTAAACTAAGATCTTGTGTGATTTATTTGTACATATACTTGTGCATAACATCATGAACATCATGAAGCATCATATGCATCCACTAACCATTTCGAGGATTTTGGATCTTCATCTTTGTTCTTGTTTTGTAGGTAATGGATTCACTTCGCAGGAAAACTATCCAAGTCAACCTTGTAAGAATTCCTCCTCAACTTAAGGAGCTAGCATCAAGGATTCCTGAGAATTCTCCATTCACCGAGAGGCATGGCCATCTTCTCAACTTAGTCACTGCCAACACTGAGGAGGATATGCTGAAAGTTCTCTTCCAGTTCTTTGACCCTTTGCATCATTGCTTCACATTTCCTGACTACCAACTTGTTCCTACTTTGGAGGAATTTTCTCAACTCTTGAGGATTCCTATTCTCAATCAACTACCCTTCAACGGTACGGAAAGAGATCCAAAGCCAGAAGAGATTTCTCAAGCCTTACACTTGCACTCATCTGATGTCACAACACATTGGGAAACTAGAAGTGGTGTCAAAGGCTTCTTGTCAAAGTTTCTGTTTGAGAAGGCCCAAAGCTGCTAGAATTCATTGGACTTACAAGATTTTGAGGAGATTGTAGCTCTTATCATCTATGGATTGGTCTTGTTCCCAAACCCTGACCAACTCATAGATGTGAGTGCTGTCAAAATCTCCATGGCTCGCAACTCGGTGCCTACATTGCTTGGGGATATCCTCCACTCCTTTCACACTCGTACAATGAGGAAAAGAGGTGTTCTCATGTGTTGTACTCCTCTACTAGAAAGATGTTTTATTTATCATCTTCCCCAATCAGTTTTGAAGAATGAGAAAGGTTTGAGGTGGTCACAACAATTGATGACTCTTACACATTCAGATGTTCATTGGTGTTCTCGATCCAGAGAAAATGTTATCATCATTGATCATTGTGGGGAATTCCCTAATGTCCCTCTACTTGGAATTAGGGGAGGAATCACCTACAACCCCTGATTGGCTCTGAGACAGTTTGGGTATGGCCGAAGGGATGGCCCACATGACATGTTGATTCAGGGTTTGGTTTTCGACTTCGACAACGACGACCAAAGACTTCGACAAAGGTTCATCCGAGCTTGGAGGATACCCAACAAGGTAGACAGTAAGACCTTGGGACACAAGAATTCCATCCCTCTTGAGCCTTATCTCAAGTGGGTACGAACCCGCGCCTAAAGTCTTATGATGCCTTACCCCTACATTCTCCCTGTGATTATATAGCCTGTTAAGGAAAGAGAGGTTCCATACACCCTCCTACATCCTGACATGCCAACATCACTGGAAGATCTACAAAGGAGTTGCATACAGCTCAAGGGAGAGCGTGATACTTTCGAAGCCCAATTCTATGCAAGCGAGAAAAAGGTTTTGGAACTCACTCGTCAACTTCATGAAGAACAGACTCTCAACACCTACATTGCACCAAAGAGGATGTGCAACGTCTTTTTACCTTAGAATTTTGTACTATTTTGCCTATGGGGAATTGATGTACTAACAAATCCTATCTTATTAATATGACGTGTGTTTCTTTTTTATTTAAAATAAATTTGAATTTATGAATCCTTGAATGCATTACATGAATACATATCATTCATCATATGTATAAGCAGGTCTTCACACCAAGTTTCCTCATCTCTCTGCTGTTTATTTCAGCAAGATGGATATTGAACAAACGGTCAAAGACTTACAAGCTCAGAATTCACAATTTCAACAGCTACTCTTGACCTTGGGTAAGGGGCAGGAGGAGTTCAAGACTCTACTAGAAAAGGGAAAAGAGAAAAAGAAGAAGAAGAGGTATGGTGTGGCTACCATGGGCAGAAGGTTTGAAGGTCAAGCCAGAAGGGTCCTAGATTTTCCATCAACCTCTGAGGAAGGAGAGAGAAAGGGTAAAGAGACTGCAGTGCCATCTGATTCTGAGGCAGAGGAAGAAGAAGATGAAGATTACTCAGAACAACAGTACCCTCCTGCAGATGACAAATACAAAAATCTGGAAGAACGTCTATCTGCTATGGAGATATAGAGAGTGCCTGGGCTGGACTTTGAAGAGTTAGGGTTGGTTTCTGGAATTGTAATCCCTCCTAAATTTAAAGGGCCTCTGTTCGCTAAGTACGATGGGGTGTCTTGCCCAAAGATTCACCTACGATCTTATGTAAGGAAAATTCAACCACATTCTTCTGACAAAGACCTGTGGGTCCATTTCTTCCAGGACAGTTTGTAAGGAACACAGCTGGATTGGTTTTACCAGTTGGAGAGGTATGATATGCATAATTGGGAAGATTTGGCGGCCTCCTTCTACAAACAGTATCAATATAATGCAGACTTAGCACCAACCCGTACTCAATTACAGAGTATGGGCATGGTCTCAAATGAAGGTTTCAAAGAGTATGCCCAGAAATGGAGAGACTTGGTGGGACGAGTACAACAACCTCTATCTGAGAGGGATCTAGTTGACATGTTCTTGGGAACTCTGTTAGGACCTTTCTTTAATCACTTGATTGGAAGTTCGTTTGCGGGGTTCACTGAGTTAATTCTAACTGGTGAGAGAGTTGAAGCCAGCATAAAAAGTGGGAAAATTCAAAAAGATGCATCTGCTTCCGCTGCCATCAAAAAGACTTTTCTAGCAAAGAAGGAAGTATCAGCTGTCTACTCCCAAAGAGGTCAAGGAAGAGTTGAGCGTCGACCAGTGGTGGGGGCCGTAATGATTCAGAAGTCTGCAGCTGATCAGCCCAGAAACAATCAACCCAGAACCAACCAAACAAGGATGGAAAGGCATGTACGGCAATTCACCCAGATCAACATGACTCCTGCTCAGGTTCTACCCGATCTCTTGAAGTTAAACCTTGCAAGTTTGAAAGAAGCCCCGAAGAATCTGAATACTGCTTCTCCTTACTATCATTCAAACGCCAAGTGTGCTTATCATTCAGATAGCCTAGGGCACGACACCAATAATTGTTGGGCCCTCAAGAATAACATTCAGGATTTTATAGACGCTAGAGAAGTTGAATTCGACGCCCCTGAAAAGACGAATTTAATCTCTGCTCCAATGCCAAAGCATGGCCACAATTCCCATGTTGTTGAAGAAGATATTTTTGTTGCTATTGTTGATGATTTAATATCTCCGCTACTGATAATCAAGTTGAATTTGCTGAAGGATGGGATTTTCCCAGGTTGTGAAGAAGATTGATGCCTTTGTTCATCCTTACCAACCGACTGTCCATTGTTGAAGTTAGGCATCCAACACCTAATGGATAACCAAGAAATCCTTTTTGAAAAGACTCCTGTTACACCGACTCCTGTCAATGATGTTTCAATAATAATCATATCCTCCAATCTTTCCAAGTTCTCCAAAAGACCTGTTAAGATTACATCCACTCCGAAGACTGTACCTTTGAATATAACCATGCACGGGCCCATCCCGTACAAGTTCGACAGATCAGTACCGTTGAACTATGGTGGAGAAATCTACTACCACGGTATTACACAAATTGAATCAACTGAAGAAAGTTCTGATGAAGAGACTTCCGACATTTGAAACATTGCTGGAACGAGCAAAATCACCCGCAGTGGAAGAATTTTCTCTCTAAAGATTTCCCCTCCAAAGGCAATCTTTGGACCCTCAGCTGCTCCTAAGGTTACCCCTGCACCGGTAAACATATCTGCGAGAACTCCAATTATTGAAGAAGTAGTAACTCTTGTGGTTGTCCCCTCTGTTGCTGCTGATGATAGAGGGAAAAGGATCCAAGAAGAGCCCGTCAGGATGAGGGCTCAACCATTGGTCATCCCTGAGACCTCTCAAAAAGAAATGGAAGAAATTTTGAAAATAATCAAGAAAAGCGATTATGATATTGTGGAACAACTGGGGAAAACCCCCTCAAAGATCTCTATGTTGGCCCTGCTGCTTTGTTCAGAGGCTCATGCTAAAGCTTTGATAAGATTCTTGAAGACGGCCCACGTGCCACAGGAAACCTCTGCGGATCAGTTCCAGGAATGTGTAGGTAGCTTAACAGCTGATAATGGTCTAGGATTCTCCGATGCTTATTTAACCTCCAAAGGGAGAAAACATAATGACGCTTTGCATGTCTCGGTGGAATGCAGAGGGACTACTCAAGCACACGTACTGGTAGACACTGGTTCATCGCTGAACGTCTTGCCAAAGAAAGCCTTGGATAGACTAGATTGTGAAGGTTTAACCTTGAAGCCCAGCAATATAATTGTCAGCGCCTTTGATGGTTCTAAGAGGATGGTCCACGGGGAGGTGGACATCCCGATTAAAGTGGGGATTGAAACCTTTAACTCCACATTCTATGTGATGGACATCTGTCCTTCCTATTCTTGCTTGTTGGGAAGACTATGGATACAATGCTGGAGCCGTCACGTCTACTCTGCATCAAATGCTCAAGTACCCTGTCCAAGGGAAAATCATAATTGTTCACGGCAAAGAGGAATACATGATAAGCCATCTAAATTCTTTCCGCTATGTAGAATTGGATGGCGAATTCATCGAAACCCCTTTTCAGCATTTTGAAGAGGTAGCTCAGGAGATTGCGGCAACCAAGACAGTATCTTTTGTACCCATGATTACCAGACCTCCGCCTCGGATGTCATCTCTCAAAGATGCAAAAGTTGTGATTGAAGAAGGAGGAAGCATAATGTGGGGGCAGCTTCCCGACTTTCCTTTCAAATCAGATAAATTCAGCTTGGGGTTCACTTCTTCTGCTCAAAAGGTTGTACGTTGCACCCGTGCTAGAGGGCCACCAATGAAGATCACCCATCATGGAGTCAATGCTTTGGAGGATAGTGAAGAGGAGAGCAACTTGGAAGACTGGATTTTCCCTACTATTGACGGAGGACTGTGCAACTGGGAAGCAAAAGACTTTGTTCCGATTTCTTTCATACCACGGTAATTTATCTTTCAAACATTTATGTTAGTTTGTAATAATTATCAAATAATTCGTACACTTTTATCCTTGGGCCTTACCCGAGGCACATAGGTCCATTTGTAAGGGTTTGATTTTTCATCTTCATATGCCATTTTAATGAATCATGGACGTTTTCACATATAAACTTTTATGTTCATTGTCTTTCTTTTTACATTTTATTTGTTTAAAGATGGCTATCCCTTACACACACCCACACTCACAAATCCAGGTACCCTTCCATTCCGGATTCCATGGGTAACAATTTTGTTATGGCCTTCAGTGACTCTGAAGATCTGGTCTACCATGCTGAATACGAAGGTGAAGAAGATTGTGAGGTGCCGGGAGAATTGGCTAGACTACTACAACAGAAAGAAAGGGCTATTTTACCTCATGATAAGTTGTTAGAGACAATCAACTTGGGTACTGAGGAGGACATAAAAGAAGTCAGAGTGGGTGCCAACCTAGAGCCAAGAGTCAAAGAGCGCCTAATTCAGTTGTTGCATGAATATGTTGAGATCTTCGCCTGGTCTTACGAAGACATGTCGGGACTTGATACAGACATTGTGGTACACTGTCTACCCACAAGAGAAGACTGTCCACCAGATAAACAGAAAGTCCGCCGCATGAGGCCCGACATGTCAGAAAAGATCAAAGCGGGAGTTATGAAGCAGTTCAATGCTGGATTTCTTGCTGTTACTTCCTATCCACAATGGGTTGCTAACATTGTGCTCGTGCCTAAGAAGGATGGCAAAGTGAGAATGTTCGTGGATTATAAAGACTTAAACAGGGCTAGCCCTAAAGATGACTTTCCACTTCCGCACATTGACATCCTGGTTGACAATACAGCTCAGCACAAGGTATTTTCTTTTATGGACGAATTCTCAGGCTATAACCAGATCAAAATGGCCCCTGAGGACATGGAGAAAACTACTTTTGTTACACAGTGGGGTATGTTCTGCTACAAAGTGATGCCATTCGGACTGAAGAATGTCGGAGCAACCTATCAACGCGCCATGGTATCTTTGTTTCATGATATGATACATCATGAGATAGAGGTCTATGTAGATGACATGATAGCCCGATCACAAGCTGAATAAGAACACCTCGACCATTTGCAAAAGTTGTTTGTCAGGTTGAAGGAGTACAAGCTCAGACTGAACCCTAACAAGTGCACTTTCGGAGTCCGGTCCGGTAAACTTCTAGGTTTCATTGTCAGCAACAAAGGCATCGAGGTTGATCCTGCCAAAGTCAAAGCTATATAAGAAATGCCCGCTCCTCGCACCGAGATGGAGGTCAGAGGTTTCTTGGGACGCCTAAACTACATTGCAAGGTTCATTTCTCACCTAACATCTACCTGGGAACCAATCTTCAAGCTGTTGAAGAAAGATCAGGTGGTTAAATGGAATGATGACTGTCAAATTGCTTTCGATAAAATCAAGGAGTATTTTCTAGAACCTCTTATCTTGATGCCACCCGTTGAAGGAAGACCGCTAATAATGTATCTGACTGTCCTAGAGAATTCAATGGGGTGCGTACTGGGCCAACATGACTAGTCTGGCCAAAAAGAGCATGCCATTTATTACCTTAGAAAAAAGTTTACCGACTGTGAGACCCGATACTCACTGCTCGAGAAAACTTGTTGCGCTTTGGTATGGGCTGCTCGCCGGCTAAGGCAGTATATGTTGACTCATACCACTTTGCTGATATCTAAGATGGATTTGATCAAATACATCTTTGAGAAGCCTACTTTATCTGGAAGAATCTCTAGATGGCAGATGATCCTAACTGAATACGATATACAATACACAACCCAAAAATCTATAAAGGGGAGTGTACTAGCTGACCATCTAGCCCATCAAGCTGTCGAAGATTACCAATCCATGAGGTTCGACTTCCCCGACGAGGATATCCTGACATTAGACAACATTGAAGAGAACAGACTATATGAAGGACCTGAACAAGGATCCCGATGGACCCTGTACTTTGATGGTTCCTCCAATGCACTTGGCAACGGTATCGGCACGATACTCATCTCTCCAGAAGGTTGCCATACACCTTTCACTGCCCGACTTTGCTTTAACTGCACCAACAACATGGCCGAGTATGAAGCTTGTATCTTTGGTCTCAAGGCTGCAATAGACTTGGGAATCAAACCCTTGTTTATGTTTGGGGACTCAGCTTTGGTCATCAGTCAGATCAAAGGAGAGTGGGATACTAAACATCCCAATCTCATCCCTTACAAAGAACATGTCTTGACATTGTTACCACAATTCGAGAAGATTACCTTCGAGCACTTCCCGCGAGAAGAAAATCAGCTAGCAGATGCTCTAGCTACAATGTCATCCATGTTTAAACTTAACTGGGATAATGAGGCTCCCCAAATGACCATTGAACGGATGGACGAACCTGCACATTGTCACGAGATTAATACCGAAGAAGTAGTGGACCGACCTTGGTTTCACGAAGTCAAAAGGTATCTCGAGGCGCAAGAATACCCAGAAGGAGCTTCAGTCAACGACAAAAAGTTCTTGAGGAGATTCTCAGCTAAGTTCTTCCTGAGCAATGGTATCTTGTACAAGCGCAATCATGATTGCATTCTGCTTCGTTGTGTGGAAAAGATTGAAGTTGAACAGATCATGGCTGAACTGCACAATGGTACCTTTGGCACTCACTCTAGCGGGCATACTATGGCTAAGAAGATCCTACGGGCAGGCTATTACTAGTCTACCATGGAAGCTGACTGCTATCAACATTCCAGGACTTGTAACAAATGTCAAATCTATGCAGACAAGGTACATATACCTCCAGTTCCTCTCAATGTCCTAACAGCTCCTTGGTCGTTCTCTATGTGGGGAATCAACATGATTGGCGAGATCAAGCCTACAACATCCAATGGACACCGCTTCATTCTGGTGGCCATTGATTACTTTACCAAGTGGGTCGAAGCAGCTTCCTTCGCATCCGTCAGAGATTGTTATTGCCCGCTTCATCAAGCTGAACCTCATTTGTCAGTATGGCATCCCCAAAAGGATTATCACTGACAATGGTACAAACCTTAACAACACTATGATCACCGCCTTGTGCGAGCAGTTCCAGATTCAACACCATAATTCATCTCCCTATCGGCCAAAGATGAACAGTGTTGTCGAAGCTGCGAACAAAAATATCAAGAAGATCATACAAAAGATCACAGTCACTGTTGTACCCCAAAATTTTCCCTCCCATTTCCTCAATATTTTCTCACCACAAGACCCTTGGAGCTCAAGATCAAGTTAGGTTTTGCTCTGCTCAAGACTCCTCTTTGCACTGTTGACCCAAATTAGGGTTTGTGTTTGCACAAAGATGTTTTGATCTAAAAAGCCCAATATGACTTTCATGCTTCATGTTGGACTCACAAGTTTATCCATACCAAGTTTCAAGCCTTGATTCCAATCTTTGCCCAGTCAATTGGACAGTTGACCTAGAAATCAGTTGTATTGGGGAAAAAGTCAACTGTGGTCAATTGACAGTCAAACCTCATGATTTTTGACCCACATCAATATTATGAACTCATATGAACCTTTGGTCAATTTTGGATCACAATTCCACAAGAAATTTGATCAGATCACCAAAAGGGCAAAATGGTCATTTTTAGGGTTTTGACTGCACAAAGGCAATTTTTGACTGTTTGACCTAGCCAATGGCAAACCAAGCTCATATACAGACTCAAGGACCCCATGGAATTGTCTTGACATATTCAAAAAGTTCAAAAGATCCCAAATGCACAAGATTGACAGATGAATTTTCCAGTCAACTGAGCCAAATTTGACTGTATACTGAAAAGTCAAACTTTGATTTTTTGGTCAAAATCAAGTGTCAAGATTCATTTTTCATCAAGACATGTCAAATTATGAAACTTGTTCATCAAGAAATCAAAAATCACAAATTAGGGTTTGAAATGAAGAATTTTCATAACTTAGAATTTTTCTAAGTTATGAAAATCCCTAATTTTTTCGTAACTTTGTCCCATTTTTTCACCTAGATACATTTGGATTCAAGGAAAACTCAAAACATGAAACTTGTAGTCCATTGCAAAATCTACAACTTTTATTCACAAAGATTCCTCAAAATAAGCTTGTAGATCAAGTTACAATTTTTGGAACAAGGGTGCAAAACATTCTTAACTTAGAAACATTTTGACCTATTCTAGGCAGGATTTTTGCCTAACTTCATGGCCACTTTTCACATGCTTCCACTTGGAATTTCAATTTGCATTACAAAGATGGATTGTAGTACACATTCTAAGCTTTCCAAAATGTCCAAGAACTTCTCAAACACCCTTTTGGTTAGGGAGAATCGAATTTGGCAATATGGGCAAAAGTCACTTTGTTCATGAGCCATTTCCATGTTCATAACTTGTGCATTTTCAAACTCAGCATGTGCAAGCTACATTACAGGCCTCTGATATCATTTACACTCAAAAATTAAATGCTAAACCATTGTGCCAAGATGTTATTCTATGCATTTGGTCATTACATGAAGGATTAGTCCATAATTAGAAAAAGCACATTATCCATTTTTGAAAAGTTGAACTTTATGTCAAGATTGCAATCTATGAAGTACAAGCCAAATCCTTTTGGCACAAGTTCAGAAACATATCCCATTGATCAAGACTAAAAGGTGCAACATACTTGAAGGGCCTAGAGAAGCTTGTAAACCAACTTGCCAAACTTTGCTTAAGATAGAAGAAACATTGCATAACTAAGGACATCTCACATTTCTGCCAAGAGAAGCTTAGACAAACTTGTTGAACACATTCAAAACATCATAACTGAGCTAAGGCACGAGCTAACCACCTTCCAAACCTCATCATTCATCAAAACACCATCCTACTGCAAAAAACAGAGTCCCTTCTGCAGTTGCACTTCTACAACTCAATCCATTCGTGCGCCTTGGCCAAAACCACTTCATACACACTCCATAGCATCCATACAAACTATCCCAAGCCCTAGCTTCATACTGTAACACCTCTAACCAACTTCACCATTTTCACTTTTTCTGTTTTGCAGGTTGACTCCTATAGCTCGATTCATTTAGTTTCAAAGCAAGCTAAAGGTTGGAGAAGCATCCCTGAACTTCAAGCAAGTTGTACAAGTCCTCACATTGCACTGAAAGTACCTCTATTGTCAGACACGATCCAAGCTGAACAGGTAAGTTCATGGACTTCTATCTCTCAATCTAGGAAGAGTTAGCTTTAGGTTTATGAATGAAAAATGCTCTACTCATGGCCCTGAAGCTACACATATAATTACTTTCTATTTATATTGCATGTGCTGAGAGAATTTGGAACCTGAACATTAGAAAAAACATAGGTCAAGAATTAGGGATGGAGAAATTCTCTCTCATTTCTGAGAGTTAAGTCAAGTTTTTTATATGTCTGGATTCGTCTCTTGATGCTCTACATTTTTTGTGTTATGAGTTTTGCTTGAAAGTCCAGGAATCAGGAGTTAGGAAACGCGTGTTGTTGTTGTTCAAACAAGTCTGGAGGTTGAAGACAACCCCTCTTGGGCTGGGCCTGAGTTTGATCTTCTTTTTGCACCACATTCTCACACATGCACCCCCTTGGCCCATTGTATTTTATTTTCATTATTTTTGACTTTTGATTTTTGTTTCTGACTTATTTATTTTTGTCAAAGCATAAAAAATATTAAAAATATTTTTCTCACATTTTTTGCATTTTATTTGATATTTATTTTGTTTCATTTAGTTTTATATGTAAATAAATATATAATATACTTTTATTTAAAAAATACTAAAATAGTACCAATACATTTTTATTTTCTAATTTTATTTTATTTTACCTTTTGAAAACATTTTATAAAAAATATACTTTTTTTTTGTAAATAATAAATGTTTTATTTTTATACATATTTAATATATTTAGTAAAAAATATAAATACTTATATTTATTAGCATATTTAGGTTTAAAATACAAAAAAATAATACATTTTTATTTTCATTAATATTTAACCTCAAAAATACTTTTTTACAATATACTTTCTTTTTATTTATTTTTTGTACATAATTAATAAACATTGTATATATTAAATACTAAATACCTTTTATTTAGCAAAATTAGGGTTTTCCCTAAAAATGTAAAAATATCCAAAATTATTCATTTTTATTTTTGTTTATTTGACACATAAAAAAATACTTTTACATACATATAAAAATCATTTTTTGCATCTTGCATTTTTATTTTATTTTATTTTATTATTGTGCAATTAAATAATTTGTATAATTCAATTTGGATGTAATAGTTTAGATTTAATTTTTCTTGCTAAAATATCCCCATTTGAACATTTGTACCCCCATCCCATAATTGTGTTGTAATAATTTAGGACCTTTTATTTTCCGCACTTTAAAGCTTTCTAATTATACCATGATAGACTTAGGGTTTTGTATGCAAAAATCAACCAAAAAATAGTTTGACCTAACAAAGGACAAAAAGCATGCAAATGAACAAACACCAATCACACTTGCACCCTTTAGGGTTACTCCACTTGTTGCCTTCAATAATGGGCCATATTGCATGTTGAGTGTTTTTGGAAAAACAAAACAATATCAAATGATCATAGTCCCTCGATGACGCTTTCGAAAGTTACCTAAAAATGATCAAGTCCCTTAAAGGAAAATTTGCCCAAAGACACTTGGCACAATTGCAATCATGGTCTAAACGATGACCCGCGCCCGTCCCGTTCACATCCTAACACAAGATTGTCCACCAAATACAATGGTGGAACAAAATTGTTAAAAGGTTTAAAACATAGCAAAGATCTTTGAGAAATTTAGAGTAGACAAACTCTTGGTTACTTGCCAATTTACAAAACAAAAACACTTGCCTATTTTTTTTTAAAACCACACATCACAATACACTTTCAAAAAATAACTTTAAAAAACATTGAAAACTTTTCAAAAGACATACACCTTTGTATACATCTAAACATGGGTCATTACAAAGGTTGCCACCACATTGGCCTCTTTTCAAACATTTTCAAACCCACACATAAAGCACCATTTCAAACAATTGAAAATCAAGGCAAGTTGATCTAAGCAAGTAACTAAGAGCCCATGGATAACCATGGATAGAAAGGGTGCTAATACCTTCCCTTTCTATAATCTACTCCCCGAACCCAAGAAAATATCTCAAAGGTTTTTGCTGTGCTTTTTAACCTTTCCTTAGGATAAAATAAAAAGTCGGTGGCGACTCTTGCTCAACCGAAACATTTGCGAATACAAAACGCAAAACCTCAAGTCAGTTCTCCCACCGTATCACAGAACTGGCGACTCTGCTGGGGATTTTTTTAAAGTAGAGTAACCTTAGGGCTTAGATCACCCTCTTGCATGACTAATTGTTTGCTTTGATTGCTTTACATCTTGGCTCTCTTGTTTGGGTTTGCAATCCTACACCCGGATTTGGGGAAACATTCATAGATAGCAATACGTTGTGGAAACTGTGCGGGGTATACCGACACGGTTGAAGCAATAGCTATATTAGTGCGACATATTTGTGAGTACCGGTAACCCTTGAGTTCAATCAAGGAGAGTACGGGGCCGCTGAGTGATGTCACTAAGCACTAATGACCTAGAACCTTACTTGACCATCTTGGCCTTTCATTAGGGGTAGTGAGATGACCGGCTTTGGTGCAGTCCGAAGTTGGTAGATACTCGATACTACACTCATTGAGGGTTGTTTTCTTGGGATATTTTGGTCGCTAGTTAAGTGGCTAAACCAAAACAATGAACATGGAAAACAATCCAATGATATTGAGATCCTTAGAACCTGGTTACTATTTATAGGACATGTTTTTAAGCCAACTACACTCAAGAGGGTACTTACCTATGAAACCCCATGCAAGCCTGAAACTAGGGTTTGGTGTGAATTTCTTGTACATATGTTTGTGCATACATCATGAACATCATAAAGCATCATATGCATTCACTAACCATTTCAAGGGTTTGGATCTTCATCTTTGTTCTTGTTTTGTAGGTCATGGAAATTCTTCGCAGGAAAACTATCCAAGTCAACCTTGTGAGAATCCCTCCTCAACTCAAGGAGCTCACATCCAGAATTCCGGAAAGCTCTCCCTTCAGTGAAAGACATGGTAGACTGGTCAGCCTAGTTAACACCAGCATTGAAGAGGACATGGTAAAGGTGTTGTTCCAGTTCTTTGACCCCCTTCACCACTGTTTCACTTTCCCCGACTACCAGTTGGTGCCCACTTTGGAGGAATTTTCTCAACTCTTGAGAATTCCTATTCTTAATCAACTACCTTTCAACGGTATGGAAAAGGAACCAAAGCCTGAAGATGTTGCTCAAGCACTACACTTGCAACCATCTGACATCAAGGAGCATTGGGAAACTAGAAGCGGTGTCAAAGGCTTCTTGGAAAAATTCTTGTTTGAGAAGGCACAAGAGTGTTGGAATTCATTGGACCTACAAGCCTTTGAAGAAATTGTGGCACTCCTCATTTATGGGTTGGTCCTGTTCCCAAATCCTGACCAGCTTGTAGATGTCAACTCCGTCAAAATTTTCTTATCCAGGAATCCAATACCAACATTGCTTGGGGACATTCTTCACTCATTTTACACACGAACAATGAGAAAGAGGGGTGTTCTCATGTGCTGTACTCCTCTCATTGCAAGGTGGTTTATTTCGCACCTTCCACAATCTGTTTTGAAGAATGACCAAGGATTAAGGTGGTCACAACGGTTGATGACCCTCACTCACTCTGATGTACATTGGTGTTCTCGGTCCAGAGAAAATGTCATCATCGTCGATCGTTGTGGAGAGTTCCCTAATGTCCCATTACTTGGCATTAGAGGGGGCATTACCTACAACCCTTGTCTAGCTTTGAGACAATTTGGATATGCATGGAGGGATGGCCCTCATGACATGTTGATTCCTGACCTAGTTTTTGACTTCGACAACGATGCGCAAGGACTTCGCCAAAGATTCATCAGAGCTTGGAGGATGCCTAACAAGGGAGACAGCAAGACACTGGGGCACAAGAACTCCATCCCTCTTGAGCCTTATCTCAAATGGGTACGAGCCCGAGCCCAGAGTCTAATGATGCCTTACCCTCATGTTCTCCCTGTGATTAAAGAGCCCGTTAAGGAAGGAGAGGTTCCTTACACCATCCTATATCCTGACATGCCTACATCGTGGGAGGAGATGCAGAAGAGTTGGATCCAATTCAAAGAGGAACAGAACACTTTTGAAGCCAGCTTCTACGCCAGTGAGAAGAAGGTTTTGGAACTTACCCGTCGACTCCATGAGCAAGAGATCCTCAACACCTATATCGCACCAAAGAGGATGCGCAACGTCTTTTTACCTTGAGAATTTTTTGTAATATTTGGCCCATGGGGCATTTATGTACTAACAAATTTCTTCTTATTAATATGACATGCGTTCCTTTTGTTTGCAGCAATTTTGAATTTTCTAAATCCTTGAATGCATTGCATACATAAGCATATCTGTGATCGGTGGAAATAGAACTGACTGTTTTTTTTAGTGTTGGTTCGCGAAATGTCGCGGAAGCAAGAGTGGCCACCGTCTTTTATGTTCTCCAACAAGGAAAGGACAAAAGCACAGCAAAATTCCTTATGAGATATGTTTCTCGGTTCGGGAGGTAGATTTATAGAAAGGGAAGGTGTTAGCACCCTTTCTATCCATGGTTATCCATGGGCTCTTAGATACTTGCTCTTATGTTTTCAAAGTGTTTGTTTGCTTTTCAAAATGTGAGTGGGTTTTGCAAAAGTTTCGTTGAAAGATTTCTGAATAACTCTTGTATCAGTCCTCAAGAGTGTTTGAAAAATTGTTTTGAAAGCTTTTTGAAAAGTGTCGGTGTGAAAAGATGTTTTGTTTTGTTTTTGAAAAGAGCAAGTATCTATGAGTCATCTACCTACCCTAAGGAATTAAGCTGTGTAAATGTCCTTAAGGTAGTGTCATCCCACCATTGAGAGGTAGGTAGCACCACCGTTGGAGGTGTTCGGGTCAATTCGATTGTAGGGACAGTGTGGTCACCGAAGCAACAGTTAGGACACCTTAGAAGCTACCCTTATGTCCTTGATCCTTTTTTAATCTGAGGCAACCGTTTCGAGGCAACTGTTTCGAGGCAACTGTTTCGAGGCAACTGTTCCGAGGCAACTATTTCGAGGCAACTGGATCATGGACATAAGGACCGCTAAGACGTCCTATACTTGACGACCACGTTTCGAAGGCAACAAGTGAGGCGTACCCTAGAAGTGGTGTGTGTATTTGTGTGTTGTATTCAGTTAATGTTTGTCTTGTTAATTAGTGAGCTACGAGTTGTTTTTATTTACATACATTCTTTCATGCAAGTTAACAGTTAAGGGGTGCGGAAAGTAAATTACGGAAACGTAAATCCTACGCTATTACAAGGCGCGGGTCTATACATCGCCAAAAATTACAAAGACCTGTTTTTTTGGTAAATAAGTACGGAAAGTAAATAAAAACAGTAAAAGTCCTAGTTACTATTACATGTCCGGAGCAATTACATAATAATAAATTGTGCGCGAATAAAAATTAAATCGGAAAGTGCTAAGGGTGTTGACCCTTTTAAGAAAAGAAATTGATTTTTTTTGGTCTTTTTTGTAATTAAAATGAAATTAAAGCTAATTAATGACTAATTAATTAATTTAATTAAAAGAAAATATTTTTTTTGTTTTTTATGTTTTTATGAAATAAAAGAAATGAAATAAAATTAAAAGTTAATTTTTACCTAATTCTAGATTTATTTTAATTATTTAAGAAAAGGAATTAAACTTGCCTAATTAAACTATTTTGGTTAATATTTATTTACAAAATAAAATAATAATAATAATAATGATGTAATTCTATTTTTATTTTTTTTAATGAAAATATATT
Organism: Vicia faba; assembly: GCA_948472305.1. NCBI lineage: Eukaryota > Viridiplantae > Streptophyta > Magnoliopsida > Fabales > Fabaceae > Vicia > Vicia faba. The sequence goes on from OX451739.1 coordinate 1,452,969,938, forward strand.
AATTAAGTTAATTTGTTAATAATAATAATAAAAATAAAAAAGGTTAAAAATTAAAATAATAGAAAAAACAAAACAAAATAAAAAAAAAGGAAGTAAAACCAAAAGGGGGGTGTGGGCTGAAATTTGGAGGTGTTGAATTGAGAATTGTGGCCCATTTGAACAAGGCCTGTATGACTTTTTTGATCGCCTACAACATGCTTGACTCCAGACCATGGTGTTCCTTTCTTTTTGTCCCCTGGATCTGCCTTGGATGACACTTGGCTTGTTGGGATATGAGGTCTATAGTGTTCCTCTTTTGAGAATCTGCATATGAAAGCAATAAAAAAAATAGTGTGGAAATTATAAAGGGACCTGGGAAGAACTTACAGCGCGGTATGAGCCTCAGGACTTGGCAAAGGTTGCTTGAGCTTCAGGGTGTGGCAAGGAATAGAACCACGTGCTTGTTTTGATCTGAAGATGCTCGCAACTATGTTTTAGAACTCTCACTTTTTGAATAATTTTTGGTTTTGCTCTTGGCCGTTTCTGCACACACTCTTTTTTTGAATGAGGTTGGGAAGGCTTGTATATATAGTAATGAATGAGAATCAATCAAAATTATAGTCATTAAGCTTATGCAATCATGTTCTTGATTTCCTCCATAACCAACATTGAACCATTTGCCATATTTGTGAAATTTTGAATTTTTATGCCCATAATTGGCCTTGCACGAATTTGGAAGGTATTTCAAGGTGTATCAAAGCTAATCAACACAAAATATATCCCTCCATTAATTTCTTTGATTTTTATTTGAATTTTAAAGATTTAAAATGAATTAAATCAAATAAAATTAAATAAAAATGAAAAAATTAATTTTAAATCTTGAAATAAATTGTGAGACACGTGGGAAGCATGGCCAAGCTGAATCAAGTGGAAAAAGTGGGCCCCTTTTGTCAAAAATGAATTTTCAAGGATAGTTGTCTTTGGCCATTTCACAAAAATTTCCCAACTTCTCCAATGCATATCTTGCTCAATTTTGAAGCTATGAACATGTTCTTAGACATTTTGGAAAGGTCTTGAAGTCCTCTAACCAATGTCTTTGGTCCCATGTCATTTTGATTTACCAATATCAAGTTATGGTCTTTGACTTAAAGTGCCTTTTTGTTGACTTTTGAAAATGACCTATAATGTTGAAATTGATAACTTTTTGTGCGAGCATTTCTTGGATTTGGAATGTGAAGATGAGTTGTAGGAAATGTCCTCCCCTTCAAGATGAGAATTGGATGGGATTTTTCTGATGAACCATGAAAAAGTTATTCCTTGGTCAAGTTACAGTTGACTTTTCAGCTGTCCAAAAATAGAAACTTTTGACACCTTGATGATTTTTGAGCCATTCTTGTGAAATCATGGTCAAGACTTGACCAAATGATGATTGCGGTTCAAAATAAGATGTTGACCAAAAATTTTGACTTTTGACTGCCAAATGACCATTTTGCCCCTACAGTTGACTGTTGAGCAATTAGGGTTTTTGACTGTGCAACTTGACCTTGTGAGCCTTGAAACTTGACATGTAGGTGCTTGACAATGTTTATGAGCATATGGGACTTGATTGAGCCCTTGAAAACTTCAACTTCCTTGCAAGAACCAAAACCCTAATTTGACTGGCTTTAGGAGAATGGTTGACTGTGTAGCCCTTGAGTAGACTTTGAACCCTTTGAGGCAAAACTTTGAAGATTATGGGAGGGCAAATTTTGGGGTACAACATTTGCCCCTGTTCAATCTTCTTAGACCTGAGGATGTAGATTGGCTTGTGTGCCTTTCGTGATCCGAGGGTGGAAGATGATTGAACACTAGAGTGCCCAGAAATTTGCACTCACATAGTAGAGTATCAGCAGCGTGATGTCGGGAATGGGCTTACAGATGCCATTTGGAGAGATGATGGATAGGAGGATGGGCTTATAGATTCCATCTGGAAGTGTGACAGAACCTTGTCGGGAATGGGCTTATAAATGCCATTTGGAAAGATGGTGGATAGGTGAATCTGAATAAGAAATAGAATAGCTTTCGTGTCTGGAGCATATCTAGTTTGTGTCTAATTGCTGACGTCTGAATAAAGGGTAGAATGACCTCCGTGTCTGGGGTATATCCATACTGCATGAGTAACAGAATGTCATCCGAATATGGATCGTATCTGGACTGAACAATAGAATAGCATCCGGGATGGAGCATCTCTAAGTTGTCTTTAGAAGTTTGAATCTGAATAAGCAATAGAAAGGCATCCGGATCTGGAGCATCTCTAGGCTATATCTGAAAGGGAATCTGAATAAGTATCAGAACATCGCCATGCCTGGGTCACATATGAACTATATCTAGAAGGAGTCTTGAATAAGCAAAAGAACAGCATCCATATCTGGAGCATGTCTAAGCTATCTCTGAAAGGAAATATGGAATAAGTATCAGAATGTCGCCATGCCTGGGTCACATCTGAACTATATCTAGAAGGAGTCTTGAATAAGCAAAAGAATAGCATCCATATCTGGAGCATTTCCAAGCTATCTCTGAAAGGAAATCTGGAATAAGTATCAGAACATCGCCATGCCTGGGTCACATTTGAACTATATCTAGAAAGAGTCTTGAATAAGCAAAAGAACAGCATCCATATCTGGAGCATTTCCAAGCTATCTCTGAAAGGAAATCCGGAATAAGTATCAGAACGTCGCCATGCCTGGGTCACATCTGAACTATATCTAGAAAGAGTCTTGAATAAGCAAAAGAACAACATCCATATCTGGAGCATTTCCAAGCTATCTCTGAAAGGAAATTCGGAATGAGTATCAGAACGTCGCCATGCCTGGGTCACATCTGAACTATATCTAGAAGGAGTCTTGAATAAGCAAAAGAACAGCATCCATATCTAGAGCATTTCCAAGCTATCTCTGAAAGGAAATCTGGAATAAGTATCAGAACGTCGCCATGCTTGGGTCACATCTGAACTATATCTAGAAAGAATCTTGAATAAGCAAAAGAACAGCATCCAGATCTGGAGCATTTCCAAGCTATCTATGAAAGGAAATCTGGAATGAGTATCAGAACGTCGCCATGCCTGGGTCACATCTGAACTATATCTAGAAGGAGTCTTGAATAAGCAAAAGAACAGCATCCATATCTGGAGCATTTCCAAGCTATCTCTGAAATGTAGATATTCTCTGGCTAGATACAGGTATCGAATCTGGAATTGCGACAGTTGATAGTAACCGTCTTTGGATTGACCTTTTTCCTGAAAAGGCAAAACATCAGTTGTATGCAAAGTCATAATGCATGAACTGCATGATTTTAAGATGTTCTCAAAAATAAATGAGATTTGTGTGATATGATGCGTATGTGCATACATTGTGTATGTAAGCAAGATGTATGAAAGGTGATATGTTTATGAATGTATTTTTGTCTAGGAAAATAAATCCTTGACGAATGCCGGGAAGTTGAATCCTGGACTGATGTTGAAGAACAGAGTTCTTCGTTTCCGCTGGGGATGATGGTTGCAAGACTAAACCGGTAGGAGAAGATGACTCCGTTGGGGAATAAACTTGCTGGAGAGATACTCTGCGGGGAATACTCTGTGGGGAAGGGATATTTCACTGAGAATTTGATGATAACTCCGCTGAGGGATACCGTTGATAAGCTTTGTTGAGGGAATTGATGAACTCCGCTGAGGGGTAGGAAGAAACTTCGCCGAGGACGATCTTTCCGTGGTTATTAGCTGAGGATAACCCAGTTATAAGTCCCGGTGGGGAATAACCTTTGGATAAATCCGGGGAGACGCGTTCGTGATCTGCAGGGGATAAGCTTCCAGAATCTACTGGGGATAAGCTTCCTACTGGGGGATTGATTCAACTCTCCTGGGGAAACTTTTGAACTGTACTGGGGAAGTGGCTCCACTGGTGTGTCTGTATTCCGCCGGGGAACAATCTTATATTAAGACTGCCGGGGATGCTTGCTTAGGAAGATCTGTATACTCCGCTGGGGAATATTGAGAGCTTTTGGGGGATAAACCAACTTCCTTGAGGTTGACAGTAGACCAACTCTGCTTGGGGAGAGTATCGCTGACTTGCTGGAGGATACTGTGCCTTTTCAGGGTTTATTGGGAGACCAAACTCTGCTCGGGGAGAGTATTGCTGAAATCTGGTCTTACTCTGTGGGGAGTTGAGGTAACTTGGTTACATTCTTCAGCCGAACCTACCATGGTACCTTGGTTGACAGAGCAACTAGATCGTTTGGACAACTCATTATTTCCCCTGTTTCTGATGTGGGAGAGGAAGATACCTTGTGGAGTGTTAGACAACCGCCGATTCGACAAATCTTCTTATGGCAGGCAAGTGACAAGATGACGGGACATAGTCGTACGCTTTGATCCCTAACTTTTTCCTGGACCTCCCTTTCGGGTTTTCAATCCAACGGGATACCCATTTTTGCCCAAGCCGCCCTTTCAGGTTTTCGACTTGCCGGGTGTACAGATTTTTTTCATTTTCATCCCTTATTTTGCTCGAACCCTTTTGGTTCGCCGGGAAGCCCTTATTTTTGCCTAGGTGTGTCAACCTAGCGGGTCTTTGATTATGCGCAGTATTTTTCGACTATGTCTGTGCTCTCAGGATGTAGGGAGGTTCCCCTGTCAGTAGTGTTGTGTCGTCATACCACCAGAAGATCTTTCTTTGATCGTCCAATGCCCCAAGTGACTCAGACGGAGATTTGCCCCAAGCTGGTTGGCCTTTTGAGAGATTCTCCGAATCTTGACTTAACTTCCCCAGGTGATAGACAATGACCATGCCGTGCCCCTGGAATGGAAGTTCTTTTGTTCACTGGATATTCTTCGTGCGAATTTCTATGTTGTTCGAACAAATAGTCATATGCAAACAATGTTATTTTAAGAATGCAAATTTTATGTCTGTCTTGAAGTTTTTGAGAAATGCATTTTTCATAAAAACAAGTGATTTTTGTAAAATGTGATGTCAACTCATTATTTTATAGCAAACCTTAAGGAGTCAGGATACCTTTTGTAACAGTATGCTTTCGAACTAACCCATGCTTCAGCTAGGACTTTTTGGGGTTGTAACGTGGCCTGGTTCACGGTTTAAGAAACAAAGGATAAAGGCTCAAATTATTTGTACCCACCCGTTCTTCGTAATGTCCTTCAAACCTAAACTCAGCTGATCGTGCGTTAGACCTTGTTTGAGTCTTCGTCCTGATATACCGGTGATAGTTCGGATGTTGACAATTTATTTGGAATAGGCAGTCATTTCTTTTTGTTGAGGGTTTGTGTGAGCTCTTTCTTTTTGATTTTATTATCCCTATTTTTTGCCTGAACTGTTCCTTTTTGTGATTACAGTCAGCGGGATGCCCCAGTTTTTGTAAGTCTCCTTCATAGGTTTTGACTTGTTGGGCTTTTATTTTGAGAAATGATGACTGCCTGTCTTTATGATTATTGGAACCATCACTGTCTTTTGTTTTGTAAGGACTTTTTTGGTGCCATTTGTTGGGCCCTTGGATCAACTGAGAGAACTACCCTGCCCCAGGTTATGATTAAGGGTTTTAATTTTCGAAAAGAAAAACTCCTACTTCTTTGGCTTAAAGGGGTTGACGAGGGATTATCTTCCTTATAACTCTAGTGTTTAGGAATTGAAACAATGCCTGTACCTCATCAGCGGGGTCTGTTCAAAAGCATACTGTAAAGATCATGGTATCGTTTTTGTCATCCTCCCTCAAGAGGCTTAGAATTATTAAATCGAGAGTTGATCATCACAGAAAAAATGAAAGCAATTTTGAATATAGAGAATGCAAATATATTGATTCAAAACAGACATATGCGATGCATTGATAAAGTAATAACGTTTGCCATGACAATATTTGTTTGAACAATCAAAAGAAAATTACAACTTGAAAATTCTAATGGACAAAAAGTCTTCTAATCTCAGGACTTGTTACTTCAAATGGTGAATCCTGCAGGGATGGTAGAAGAACTCAGCTTGGCCCCCTTGGGTGAAATCCACTACTCCTTCATTAATCAGGTCCTGGACCTTGTTCTTCAGAGCCCAGCAGTCGGCAGTGTCATGTCCAGGACTATCAGAGTGGTATGCACATCTTTTGTTGGGATGATAGTTAGGAGAAGAGATGTTGGGGTTCCGGGGAGGAGCTCTTAGTGTAATCAGATTCAACCTCAACAGGTGTTGTAAAGCTTGAAACAGCGACACGTTGAGCTAGGTGAATTTCCTCCTGGACCTGCTTGGCTTACTCTGATCAACCTGTTGCTCTGGGCGGGGTTGTAGTTGGACCTGTGAAGTGGTAGCAATTTGGAGAGGTCTATTCCTCACCATGCCAGACTCTTGTCCTCTTGGAAGTTGATCAATGACCTGGTCCCTGACTTGGACTGGTTGCTTCATGTCTTGATGAAGCTGACTGATCACGGTCCTCAACTCTTCTTGCTCCCGAGATAAACCTTGGATGAGAGCCATTTGCCCCAACATATGGGTTCTCATTGTATCTATCTCCGCTTGTAGACGTTTCATCCGTTCGTCCTTGTCATCTTCAGGACTTTTCTTGGCCAAATTCCTGATGAGGAGTGTCCTCAACTCTTTCTGCCCCTTGGATAGGCTTAGGAAGATTTCCCTGAACTGAGTCTCTTGAGCATGAAGACCCTGGTTATCTTGTTGGGAAGCCATTGCTGAAATAAACAGCGGAGAAGGTAAGTGACCTGTACAAAGGGTACCTGTAATGCAATGATATGTATGATATGCATGCAATGTTTTCAAGGACCTTGCGGGGTAAACAAGAAAATTGTTAGAATCTGGTAGCTTGATGGAAGGAACTTCATGTTGTTGAGAGTCCTTCTTCAAGAGTCAAGGCTCACCATATCGAGTGGGTTATAGCCCCTGACTCAAGTTATCAACCTTGGCTAGGGGAAAATAAATCCCCTTTGCCCCTTGCTAGGCATTTGATTCATCATGACCTGCATCACAAACCCTTGAGATCCTTGAAATGGATTAGTTCTTATGTAGGATGTATGCAATGGTATGATGTTATGTTATGCATGGAGTGATGTAAGTAGGCCCTGTAATGAGTCCTAATTTAAGGACTGTAAACAAAACCTACAAGAAACTCATGTGTTAGGTAACAAGAATGTGCAAGTAGTCCAAGTTTAAAAGCACACAAGTCACACAAGACAACCCTTAGAGTTTAGGCCAGCAATAAGTTCAGGTACTACCCTCTTTCAGTTTCGTTGGTTAAGACCTGTCCTATCAAAAGTAACTGGGTTCTAGAGGATCCCAATATCACTGACTACCCTCAATCGGTCATAACTCCAGCGTCGCAATCTTTTCTTGCAGCCAGAACCATCACGAGAGTTTAGCCTCAATGGGTGTAGCATACTGCTACTGTTCTATGGCCAAGTTGGGTCAATTTAGGGTTCTAAGGTCGGTTGGTGCTTAATGACTCCTCAGAAGACCCATATTCTCCTCGTTGCAACACAAGGGATATTGGTACAGACCAAGGTGCCACACCAATGTAGCCACTGCTTCACCCGTGTCGGTCTACGCCGGACAGGTCCCTCACAGCTTACGCTACCTAAAAGGGTATCCCCAGATCCGGGATAGGATCTATGAAACTCCGATGCAAAGCCCACAAATATAAAGCAATCAAAGCAAAGCAATTGAAAACATAAGTATGATCTAATCCTAAGGTACACCTCACTTTATATTTCCCCAGCAGAGTCGCCAGTTCTGTGATCGGTGGAAATAGAACTGACTGTTTTTTTTAGTGCTGGTTCGCGAAATGTCGCGGAAGCAAGAGTCGCCACCGTCTTTTATGTTCTCCAAAAAGGAAAGGACAAAAGCACAGCAAAATTCCTTATGAGATATGTTTCTCGGTTCGGGAGGTAGATTTATAGAAAGGGAAGGTGTTAGCACCCTTTCTATCCATGTTTATCCATGGGCTCTTAGATACTTACTATTATGTTTTCAAAGTGTTTGTTTGCTTTTCAAAATGTGAGTGGGTTTTGCAAAAGTTTCGTTTAAATATTTCTGAATAACTCTTGTATCAGTCCTCAAGAGTGTTTGAAAAATTGTTTTGAAATCTTTTTGAAAAGTGTTGGTGTGAAAAGATGTTTTGTTTTGTTTTTGAAAAGAGCAAGTATCTATGAGTCATCTACCTACCCTAAGGAATTAAGCTGTGTAAATGTCCTTAAGGTAGTGCCATCCCACCATTGAGAGGTAGGTAGCACCACCGTTGGAGGTGTTCGGGTCAATTCGATTGTAGGGACAGTGTGGTCACCGAAGCAACAGTTAGGACACCTTAGAAGCTACCCTTATGTCCTTGATCCTTTTTTAATCTGAGGCAACCGTTTCGAGGCAACTGTTTCGAGGCAACTATATCGAGGCAACTGTTCCGAGGCAACTGGATCATGGACATAAGGACCGCTAAGACGTCCTATACTTGACGACCACGTTTCGAAGGAAACAAGTGAGGCGTACCCTAGAAGTGGTGTGTGTATTTGTGTGTTGTATTCAGTTAATGTTTGTCTTGTTAATTAGTGAGCTACGAGTTGTTTTTATTTACATACATTCTTTCATGCAAGTTAACAGTTAAGGGGTGCGGAAAGTAAATTGCGGAAACGTAAATCCTTCGCTATTCCAAGGCGCGGGTCTATACATCGCCAAAAATTACAAAGACCCGTTTTTTTGGTATATAAGTACGGAAAGTAAATAAAAACAGTAAAAGTCCTAGTTACTATTACATGTCCGGAGCAATTACATAATAATAAACTGTGCGCGAATAAAAATTAAATCGGAAAGTGCTAAGGGTGTTGACCCTTTTAAGAAAAGGAATTGATTTTTTTTTGTCTTTTTTGTAATTAAAATGAAATTAAAGCTAATTAATGACTAATTAATTAATTTAATTAAAAGAAAATATTTTTTTTTTGTTTTTTATGTTTTTATGAAATAAAAGAAATGAAATAAAATTAAAAGTTAATTTTTACCTAATTCTAGATTTATTTTAATTATTTAAGAAAAGGAATTAAACTTGCCTAATTAAACTATTTTGGTTAATATTTATTTACAAAATAAAATAATAATAATAATAATGATGTAATTCTATTTTTTTTGATTTTTTATGAAAATATATTAATTAAGTTAATTTGTTAATAATAATAATAAAAATAAAAAAGGTTAAAAATTAAAATAATAGAAAAAACAAAACAAAATAAAAAAAAGGAAGTAAAACCAAAAGGGGGGTGTGGGCTGAAATTTGGAGGTGTTGAATTGAGAATTGTGGCCCATTTGAACAAGGCCTGTATGACTTTTTTGATCGCCTACAGCATGCTTGACTCCAGACCATGGTGTTCCTTTCTTTTTGTCCCCTGGATCTGCCTTGGATGACACTTGGCTTGTTGGGATATGAGGTCTATAGTGTTCCTCTTTTGAGAATCTGCATATGAAAGCAATAAAAAAAATAGTGTGGAAATTATAAAGGGACCTGGGAAGAACTTACAGCGCGGTATGAGCCTCAGGACTTGGCAAAGGTTGCTTGAGCTTCAGGGTGTGGCAAGGAATAGAACCACGTGCTTGTTTTGATCTGAAGATGCTCGCAACTATGTTTTAGAACTCTCACTTTTTGAATAATTTTTGGTTTTGCTCTTGGCCGTTTCTGCACACACTCTTTTTTTTTAATGAGGTTGGGAAGGCTTGTATATATAGTAATGAATGAGAATCAATCAAAATTATGGTCATTAAGCTTATGCAATTATGTTCTTGATTTCCTCCATAACCAACATTGAACCATTTGCCATATTTGTGAAAATTTGAATTTTTATGCCCATAATTGGCCTTGCACGAATTTGGAAGGTATTTCAAGGTGTATCAAAGCTAATCAACACAAAATATATCCCTCCATTAATTTCTTTGATTTTTATTTGAATTTTAAAGATTTAAAATGAATTAAATCAAATAAAATTAAATAAAAATGAAAAAATTAATTTTAAATCTTGAAATAAATTGTGGGACACGTGGGAAGCATGGCCAAGCTGAATCAAGTGGAAAAAGTGGGCCCCTTTTGTCAAAAATGAATTTTCAAGGATAGTTGACTTTGGCCATTTCACAAAAATTTCCCAACTTCTCCAATGCATATCTTGCTCAATTTTGAAGCTATGAACATGTTCTTGGACATTTTGGAAAGGTCTTGAAGTCCTCTAACCAATGTCTTTGGTCCCATGTCATTTTGATTTACCAATCTCAAGTTATGGTCTTTGACTTAAAGTGCCTTTTTGTTGACTTTTGAAAATGACCTATAATGTTGAAATTGATAACTTTTTGTGAGAGCATTTCTTGGATTTGGAATGTGAAGATGAGTTGTAGGAAATGTCCTCCCCTTCAAGATGAGAATTGGATGGGATTTTTCTAATGAACCATGAAAAAGTTATGCCTTGGTCAAGTTACAGTTGACTTTTCAACTGTCCAAAAATAGAAACTTTTGACACCTTGATGATTTTTGAGCCATTCTTGTGAAATCATGGTCAAGACTTGACCAAATGATGATTGCGGCTTCAAAATAAGATGTTGACCAAAAATTTTGACTTTTGACTGCCAAATGACCATTTGCCCCTACAGTTGACTGTTGAGCAATTAGGGTTTTTGACTGTACAACTTGACCTTGTGAGCCTTGAAACTTGACATGTAGCTGCTTGACAATGTTTATGAGCATATGGGACTTGATTGAGCCCTTGAAAACTTCAACTTCCTTGCAAGAACCAAAACCCTAATTTGACTGGCTTTAGGAGAATGGTTGACTGTGTAGCCCTTGAGTAGACTTTGAACCCTTTGAGGCAAAACTTTGAAGATTATGGGAGGGCAAATTTTGGGGTACAACAATATCATTCATCATGTGCATAAGCAGGTCTCCACACCAGGTTTCCTTATCTTTCTGCTGTTTATTTCAGTAAGATGGATCTCGAACAGGCGGTCAAGGACTTGCAGTCTTAGAACTCACAGTTTCAACATCTCCAGATGACCTTGGCTATGGGTCAGGATGATCTAAAGGCCCTGCTGGGGAACAAAGAGCAAGTGAAAAGGAATAAGAAGAGGATCGGGGTGGCTACCCTAGGAAGAAGGTTTGAGGGTGAAGCCAGAAGAGTGCTTGAATTTTCCCCTACATCTGAAGAGGTAACCAGTAAAGGGAATGCGGCTGCAGTACCTTCCGAATTCAAAGCTGAAGAAGAGGAGGCTGAAGAGGACGAAGACTACTCTAATCAACAATACCCGCCCGCTGATGATAAGTATAAAGGCTTGGAAGACAGGTTGGCAGCTATGGAGCTGCAGAGAGTTCCCAGCTTAGATTTCGAAGATTTGGGATTAGTTGTTGGAATTGTGATCCCCCCAAAGTTCAAAGTGCCAATTTTTGCAAGGTATGACGGGCTATCCTGCCCGAAGATGCATCTCAGATCATATGTAAGGAAGATCCAATCTTATACTGCAGACAAGAACCTTTGGATCCATTTCTTTCAGGATAGCCTTTCAGGGGCTCAACTCGAGTGGTTCTATCAGCTGGATGGAGCCAGTATCCGAAACTGGGAGGACTTGGCCACTGCGTTTTATAAACAATATCAGTACAATTCTTACCTCGCTCCCACGCGTACCCAACTTCAGGGTATGTCACTGGGGACGGGCGAAGGATTCAAGGAGTATGCGCAAAAGTGGAGAGACTTGGCTGGCAGGGTGCAGCCACCGCTGACTGACCGTGAACTTGTTGACATGTTCCTAGGGACCCTGTCTGGTCCGTTCTTCAATCATCTGATTGGTAATTCTTCTGCTGGTTTTACAGATTTGATCTTGACTGGTGAGAGAATAGAAGCTGGTATCAAGTCGGGGAAGATACAGAAAGGTGCCGCTGCGAGTACTGAAAAGAAGCCTTTCAAAAAGGAAGCTAGTGTTGTTTATGGTCCCAGAAGATAAATTAAGCCGGAACGCCGCCAAGCTGTCAATGCACTGGTAATATCAAAGCCTGCTGCTTCTCCTCAGCAGTATAATCAACAAAGGGGTGAGAGACCCAAAAGGCAGTACACTCGGCTCAGTATGACCATATCTCATATTTTGCCGCAACTACTATCAACCAATCTGGTAACTGTCAAAGAAGCTCTGAAGGTAGTGAACACGGCTTCTCCAAAGTACAACCCCAACACCCGTTGCGCTTATCACTCTGATAGCCCGGGGCATACTGCGGACGATTGCTGGGCTTTGAGGAATAAGGTTCAAGACCTTATTGATGCTAAAGAAATACAGTTTGAGGCGCCCGAAAGACCCAATGTTGTGACTGCTCCCATGCCCCAGCATGGAGTGAATGCTGTGGAAGAAGACCGGTATGTAGCCTCTGTGGAAGAGATTGTTACTCTGTTATTGACTATTAAAAGGAATATGTTACTAGCCGGTTTATTTCCGGGATGTGGCGAAGATTGCCTTCTATGTGCTATTTTTCCTGTTGATTGTCCTTTGCTGAAATCAGGTATCCAAAGCCTGATGGATAGCAAAGAGATCTTGTTCGAGAAGATTGTTGTTCCTGTTGTCCCTACTGAAGAAGTTTCTATTGTCACTATTTTCAACAAACCTCCTAAGGCTCCCTCAAAGAAGCATGTCAAAATCATGTCCACTCAGAAGATTGCTCCTATCATCATCACTGTTCTGGGGCCTCTCCCCTATACATTCGACAAAGCTGTCCCATGGCACTATGAGGCAGATGTTTATGTTCTTGGAGTAAAGCAAAAGTTTGATACAAGTACCGGCGTCAGTAACATCACCGGGCCTGCCAAAATTACTCGCAGTGGTAGGCTGTTCTCACCAGATATTGCGCCGCCAGCTATTCAAAAACCTCTCATCATCACACCTGCAAGTGTGCCTGTTCCCCTTCCTAATCAAGTTCCTGTCTCTACCCCTGGTGCCGAGTCATCTGACGCTCGGAGCAAAGGGATTGCTAATGATTTGCCTGCCCTGACGGAGGCGCCAAAGACAACCACTGTTAAAGCCTCCCAGCAAGAAATGGAGGAGATCCTCAAGATTATCAAGAAAAGTGAGTTCAACGTAGTTGAGCAGCTGGGGCACACCCCATCAAAGATTTCTATGCTATCACTTTTGTTGTGTTCAAAAGCCCACGCCAAGGCCCTAATTTCCTTCCTGAAGACGGCCCATGTGCCACAAGAAACATCCGCTGATCAATTTACTGATTGTGTGGCCAACTTGACTGCTGATAATGGTTTGGGCTTTTCTGACGCCGATCTGACTGCAAAAGGAAAAAACCATAATGATGCCCTGCATGTCTCCATTGAATGCAGGGGCACTACTCTTGCCCATGTGTTGGTAGACACCGATTCTTCATTGAATGTATTGCCCAAGAAGGCCCTAGACAGATTGGATTGTGAGGGTCTGGAGCTCAAGCCTAGTAACATTGTGGTCCGACCCTTTGACGGTTCGAAAAGGATGGTACATGGTGAAGTTGACATTCCAATCAGGGTTGGTTCTCAAGTCTTTGATTCTACTTTCTATGTGATGGACATCCGTCCATCCTAGTCTTGTTTGCTGGGTCGTCCATGGATCCACAAGGCTGGAGCTGTGACCTCCACACTACATCAGAAGCTTAAATACCCAGTCAGTGGAAAGATTGTCACAGTTCAGGGGGAGGAAGAATATATGGTCAGCCACCTAAACTCGTTCCGGTACATAGAAATGGATGGGGAGTTCATTGAAACCCCCTTTCAACACTTTGAAGAAGTGCCTCAGACGCTGGCGTCAGCTGAAACTGTGATTGAAGACCCTCCTTTGAAGTTGGCTTCCTTAAAGGATGCCCGAGCTGTGATTGAGAAGGGTGAGTGTGCAAACTGGGGCCGACTTCCTGACTTTACTCCGAAGACCGACAAGTTTGGCTTGGGTTTCACTGCAGAGGCTCAGAGGGCTGTTCGTAAAGCAAGGATTGGAAGACCTCCTGTATTCATCACCAACCCGGGAGTGAATGATATTGAAGACGAAGTGGAGGAATCTGAATTTGATAGCTGGATCTACCCAACAACCGACAGTGGACCAAGCAACTGGACTGCCAAAGACTTCACACCTATTACTTTTGTCACTCAGTAATGAACTCTTTTGTTTTTAATTTGTAACAAACAATATGTTGAAACTTTTATGGCTCGGTGTCCTACCCGGGGCACCGTGGCTCCATTTGTGAGGGCTTTTGTATGACATTTTCATATATCATTAATCAAAACATTGGACGTTTGTTGCATTTCAAAATCTTGTGCTCCTTTTTCTTTCTTTGTTATATATTTGCAAAACAGCTATATTTACACACACTCACTTATACAGGTTCCAATCCACTCTGGATCTCACTGGTAATGACTCTGCTACTGCCAGTTATGACTTCGAAAATCCGATCAACTTAGCCAAAGACGAAGGTGAAGATGATTGCGAAGTACCTGGTGAACTTGCAAGACTGCTACTCTAGGAAGAGAGGGCCATTCAGCCACATGAAGAGCATGTAGAAACGGTAAATCTGGGTACGAAGACAGACAGAAAAGAGGTCAAGATTGGTGCCAATCTAGAGCTCAGTGTGAAACAACGGTTGATTCAGATGCTGCATGACTATATGGAAATCTTTGCCTGGTCTTACGAAGACATGCCTGGGTTGGATACCGACATTGTGGTTCATCACCTGCCTACCAAGGAAGACTGCCCTCCGGTAAAACAGAAGGTCCGCCGTATGCGTCCAGAGATGTCCGAGAAAATCAAAGCTGAGGTTATGAAACAATTTGATGCCGGGTTTCTAGCAGTGACTTCTTACCCTCAGTGGATTACCAACGTGGTTCCAGTTCCGAAAAAGGATGGTATGGTCCGAATGTGTGTTGATTACAGGGATTTGAACAGGGCCAACCCTAAGGATGATTTCCCTCTGCCTCATATCGACGTTCTGGTCGACAATACTGCTCAGCATAAAGTATTCTCCTTCATGGACGGCTTCTCCGGTTATAATCAAATCAAGATGGCTCCTGAAGACATGGAGAAGACCACTTTTGTTACTCAGTGGGGCACCTTTTGCTACAAGGTCATGCCTTTTGGGTTGAAAAATGCTGGGGCAACCTACCAATGTGCCATGGTTGCTTTATTTCATGACATGATCCATCATGAGATAGAAGTATACGTCGACGATATGATTGCAAGGTCCCAAATTGAGGAGGAACACCTTGACCATCTACGAAACTTGTTTGACCGTCTAAAGTTGTACAAGCTGAGGTTGAACCCAAACAAGTGCACCTTTGGGGTGAGATCTGGAAAATTGTTAGGCTTCATCGTAAGCGACAAAGGCATTCAAGTGGACCCTGCCAAAGTGAAATCCATACAAGAGATGCCAACTCCCAAGACAGAGAAAGAAGTCAAAGGCTTTCTAGGATGTTTGAACTACATTGCCCGATTCATCTCACATCTAACTGCTACCTGTGAACCAATCTTCAAGCTACTGAAGAAAGATCAAGTTGTACGCTGGAATGATGAATGTCAGGCCGCTTTCGAAAAGATCAAAGAGTATCTCCAAGAACCACCCATTCTTATGCCACCGGTTGAAGGGAGACCTCTAATCTTATACTTAACAGTACTTGACAATTCAATGGGGTGTGTGCTGGGGCAGCATGACGAGTCTGGCTGAAAAGAACACACCATTTATTACCTGAGAAAAAAGTTTACCGACTGTGAGACCCGGTACTCACTGCTCGAGAAAACTTGCTGCGCTCTGGTATGGGCTGCTCGCCGGCTGAGACAGTATATGTTGACTCACACTACTCTGTTGATTTCAAAAATGGATCCAATCAAGTACATATTCGAAAAGCCTGCTCTGTCTGGAAGAATAGCAAGATGGCAAATGATCTTGACGGAATACGACATCCAGTACACGACTCAAAAAGCAATCAAGGGAAGTGTAGTGGCAGACTATTTGGCGCACCAGGCAGTGGATGATTACCAGTCGATGAACTTTGAATTTCCAGACGAGGATATCATGGTAGTGACTGATTGTGAAGTACCTGGACCAGATGATGGACCTGAGGAAGGATCCCGATGGTCTATGCACTTCGACGAAGCCTCGAACGCTTTGGGTAACGGAATCGGCGCTGTGATCATATCCCCCAAAGGCACTCATACTCCACTCACCGCCCGACTATGTTTCAACTGCACCAACAACATGGCGGAGTATGAGGCATGTATCATGGGTCTTCAAGCTGCAATTGACTTAAGGATCAAGTTTCTGAGTGTCTTCGGAGATTCCGCTCTCGTGATCAATCAGGTCAAAGGCGAGTGGGATACGAAACACCAAAATCTTATTCCTTACAAGGAGTATGTGCTGACATTGCTTCCCCACTTCGAGGAGATAAATTTTGAACACTTCCCAAGAGAGGAGAATCAGTTGGCGGACGCGCTAGCTACGATGTCTTCTATGTTCAAAGTCAAATGGGACAACGAGGCTCCCCGAATCATTATTTGGAAGTTGGATGAACCTGCATATTGCTGCGATCTCGAGACCGAAGAGGTAACAGAAAAACCCTGGTATCATGAAGTGAAGAGGTACCTTGAAGCTCAAGAATACCCCGAAGGCGCATCGGTCAATGACAAGAAGTTCCTGAGAAGGTTTGCGACAAAGTTCTTCCTCAGCAACGACATTCTCTACAAGCGAAACCATGATTCAACCTTACTGCGTTGTGTGGATAATACTGAAGCAGAAAAGATCATGACAGAGCTACATGAAGGTACATTTGGAACACATTCCAGTGGACACACCATGGCAAAGAAAATCCTTCAGGCAGGATACTTCTGGTCCACAATGGAAGCCGACTGTTACCAACATTCTCGGACGTGTCACAAATGCCAGATCTACGCTGATAAGGTGCACATTCCTCCAGTTCCTCTGAACGTCTTGACGGCACCTTGGCCTTTTTCAATGTGGGGCATTTATATGATCGGCGAGATCCGACCTACGGCATCCAACGGGCATCGCTTCATCCTAGTCGCGATTGATTACATCACGAAGTGGGTTGAAGCAGCTTCTTACGCCACCGTAACCAAGAGCGTTGTGGCAAGGTTCATTCGGCATAACCTGATCTGTCGATACAGTGTACCAGAGAGGATCATTACGGACAATGGTACCAATCTTAATAACAAAATGATCACTGAGCTCTGCGAGCAATTTAAGATACAGCACCATAACTCTTCTCCCTACCGACCGAAGATGAATGGGGCTGTCGAAGCGGAAAATAAGAATATTAAGAAGATTGTGCAGAAGATGATAGTGACATACAAAGATTGGCACGAAATGTTACCGTTTGCTCTTCATGGGTACCGTACCTCAACGCGGACGTCAACAGGGGCAACACCCTTCTCCTTGGTCTATGGCATGGAGGCAGTCTTGCCTATTGAAGTCCAGATACCCTCTCTCCGGATAATGAAGGATGCAGGTTTGAGCGAAGATGACTGGATCCAGACTCTGCTTGATCAATTAAACCTAATTGACGAAAAGAGACTCACTGCTATTTGTCATGGTCAGACGTACCAAAATCGGATGATCAGGGCATTCAACAAGAAAGTCAGACGACAAGAGTATCAAGTCAGAGACCTGGTAATCAAGCGCATCATTCTTCCTCAAAGTGATCCCAGGGGCAAATGGACCCCTACGTACGAAGGGCCATTTGTGGTTAAGCACATCTTCTCAGGAGGAGCTATGATCCTAACCACCATGGATGGTGACGACCTTCCTCACCCCGCCAATGCAGACATAGTTAAAAGATACTACGCATGAATCAAAGACCTGCTAGGTTGACACACCCAGGCAAAAATAAGGGCTTCCCGGTGAACCAAAAGGGTTCGGGCAAAAATAAGGGATGAAATAAAAAGAATCTGTACACCCGATAAGTCGAAAACCTGAAAAGGCGGCTTGGGCAAAAATGGGTATCCCGGTGGACTGAAAACCCGAAAGGGCGGTCCAGGAAAAAGTTAGGGATAGAGCGTAATACTATGTCTCATTGGATCGCTTGGCATCCAGAATTCGACATCAACTATCAGGCTCAGACGACGCCAATCAATCAGCTTCATCTTCAACTAAGCAGAAAAGTGATAGGATGCTTGAAGACATAAAGGCGATAGCAGAGTTGGAACCCAGTGGGATTATTTTTCACATAGCTGTTTTGTTTCCTTTTCAAAATTGTATAAACTCTATTTTGTTCGGCAGCGTTCTCTTACTAGGACGTCAGCCTCTTGTACATAAAACGTCTATTTACAGGAAAATTTCAAAATCAATACAAATTCACTTTTTCAGACAAATTATCCATTGCTTTTCCTTTTTCTGTTTTGTTTTGCGAAGAACGTCCAATGTTCATTTTTGATATATGCATTTGACATTAATTGTTAATCATGAATATTTGCATGCGAAACAAAGGGTTAATTACGAGTGACGACGGAAACAGGGGCAATAATGAATTGTCCAAACGATCTAGTTACTCTGTCCATCGAGGCACCAAGATAAGTTCAGCTGAAGAATGAAACCAGGTTACCTCAACTCCCCACAGAGTAGCCCCAGCAATTCAGCAATACTCTCCCCAAGCAGAGTTAGTCTACTGTCAGCCTTAAGGAAGTTGAGCATCCCCAGAAGATCTCAACATTCCCCAACAGAGTATAGGCATTCCTCAACAAGCGTCCCCGACAGTCTTAATATAAGATTGTTCCCCGTCAGAATACGGACACCCCAGTGGAACCATCCCCCAGTACAATCTAAAGTCTCCCCAGGAGAGTGGAATCTATATCCCCAGCAGGTCTGAAAGCTTATCCCCAATAGATTCTGGAAGCTTTTCCCCTGCAGAGTACGAACGCATCTCTCCGACTTCATTCAAAGGTTTATTTCCCATCAAGTCTTATAATTGGGTTATCCTCAACTAATTACCACGGAAAGATCGTCCTCGGCGAAGTTCTTCCTATCCCCAGCAGAGTTTATCAAATTCCCCAACATAACTTATCAGTGGAATCCCCAGCGGAGCTCCCATCAAAACCTCAGCGAAGCATCTCTTCCCACAGAGTAATACCCCGCAGAGTAATCACTGCACCTATTTTATTTCCCTCAGAGTAATCTCTCCAACAAGTTCATTCCCCAACGAAGTCATCTTCTCCCACCGGTTCATTTTTGCAACCATCATCCCCAGCGGAAGCGAAGAACTCTACTCTTCAACATCAGCCCAGGATTTGATTCCCCGGCCAGTCGTCAAGGATTTATTTTCCTAGACGAAAATACATTCATAGACATTTCACATTTCATACATCCTGCTTACATACATGATAAAGTGCATACAACACTATCTCATTTCGAGCATCATGACATCATACATTTCATACATCATGACCTTGCATACAACTAACGTTTTGCCTTTTCAGGATAAAGGACAATCCAAAGTTGATTACTATCAACTATCGCAATTCCAGATTCGATACCTGTATCTAGCCAGGGCATATCTGTGAGTGATTGATTGTAGATTCGATACCTGCATCTATCCAGGGAATATCTGCATGAAGAGTTTGAAGATCAACCCCTGTAACAGGCCAGGAAATTATCTTTCATTCTCAGGTCAGAGGCTTACACCTGTATCTAGCCAGGAAAGCTATCTCTAACAACCTTTTACAACTTCCAGATTCGATACCTGTATCCAGCCAGGGCATATCTGAAGACAATAATTTCCAGATTCAATACCTGTATCTAGCCAGGGCATATCTGAAGACGACAAGTTCCAGATTCAATTCCTGTATCTAGCCAGGGCATATCTGCATGAAGAGTTTAGAGATTTGATACCTGTATCCAGCCAGGGCACGTCTGTAAACAACATTTTGAAGTTCCGGATTCGATTCCTGTATCTAGCCAGGGCACATCTGTGAGCAACTAATTGTGGATTCGACTCCTGTATCCATCCAGGGCACATCTGCATGAAGAGACTGAAGATCAACACCTGTAACAAGCCAGGAAACCATCTTTCTTTCTCAAGTACGCAAGTTCTCGCTAAGGAATCTCTTACGCGATCAACACTTCCAAATGGCATCTATAAGCCCATTCCCGACAAGTTTCTGTCACGCCTCCAAATGGCATCTGTAAGCCCATCCTCCTATCCATCATCTCTCCAAATGGCATCTGTAAGCCCATTCCCGCCATCACATTGCTGATACTCCGCTATGCGAGTGCAAATTTCCGGGCACTCTAGTGTCCAATCTCCTTTTACCCTCGAGTCGCGAAAGGCAAACTTGCCAATCTAAATCTTCAGGTCCAAGAAGATTGAACAGGGGCAACTGTTGTACCCCAAAATTTGCCCTCCCATTTCCTCAATATTTTCTCACCACAAGACCCTTGGAGCTCAAGATCAAGTTAGGTTTTGCTCTGCTCAAGACTCCTCTTTGCACTGTTGACCCAAATTAGGGTTTGTGTTTGCACAAAGATGTTTTGATCTAAAAATCCCAAGATGACTTTCATGCTTCATGTTGGACTCACAAGTTTATCCATACCAAGTTTCAAGCCTTGATTCCAATCTTTGCCCAGTCAATTGGACAGTTGACCTAGAAATCAGCTGTATTGGGGAAAAAGTCAACTGTGCTCAATTGATAGTCAAACCTCATTATTTTTGACACACATCAATATTATGAACTCATATGAACCATTTGGTCAAGTTTGGATCACAATTCCACAAGAAATTTGATCAGATCACCAACAGGGCAAAATGGTCATTTTTAAGGTTTTGACTGCACAAAGGCAATTTTTGACTGTTTGACCTAGCCAATGGCAAACCAAGCTCATATATGGACTCAAGGACCCCATGACATTGTCTTGACATATTCAAAAAGTTCAAAAGATCCCAAATGCACAAGATTGACAGATGAATTTTCCAGTCAACTGAGCCAAATTTGACTGTATACTGAAAAGTCAAACTTTGATTTTTTGGTCAAAATCAAGTGTCAAGATTCATTTTTCATCAAGACATGTCAAATTATGAAACTTGTTCATCAAGAAATCAAAAATCACAAATTAGGGTTTGAAATGAAGAATTTTCATAACTTAGAATTTTTCTAAGTTATGAAAATCCCTAATTTTTTCCTAACTTTGTACCATTTTTTCACCTAGATAAATTTGGATTCAAGGAAAACTCAAAACATGAAAGTTGTAGTCCATTTCAAAATCTACAACTTTTATTCACAAAGTTTCCTCAAAAGAAGCTTTTAGCTCAAGTTATAATTTTTGGAACAAGGGTGCAAAACATTCTTAACTTAGAAAAATTTTGACCTATTCTAGGCAGGATTTTTTCCTAACTTCATGGCCACTTTTCACATGCTTCCACTTGGAATTTCAATTTGCATTACAAAGATGGATTGTAGTACACATTCCAAGCTTTCAAAAATGTCCAAGAACTTATCAAACACCCTTGTGGTTAGGGAGAATCGAATTTGGCAATATGGGCAAAAGTCACTTTGTTCATGAGCCATTTCCATGTTCATAACTTGTGCATTTTCAAACTCAGCATGTGCAAGCTACATTACAGGCCTCTAATCTTATTTACACTCAAAAATTAAATGCTAAACCATTGTGCCAAGATGTTATTCTATGCATTTGGTCATTACACGAAGGATTAGTCCATAATTAGAAAAAGCACATTATCCATTTTTGAAAAGTTGATCTTTATGTCAAGATTGCAATCTATGAAGTACAAGGAAAATCCTTTTGGCACAAGTTCAGAAACATATCCCACTGTTCAAGACTAAAAGGTTCAGCATACTTGAGGGGCCTAGAGAAGCTTGTAAACCAACTTGCCAAACTTTGCTTAAGATAGAAGAAACATTGCATAACTAAGGACATCTCACATTTCTGCCAAGAGAAGCTTAGACAAACTTGTTGAACACATTCAAAACATCATAACTGAGCTAAGGCACGAGCTAACCACCTTCCAAACCTCATCATTCATCAAAACACCATCCTACTGCAAAAAACAGAGTCCCTTCTGCAATTGGACTTCTACAACTCAATCCATTTGTGCGCCTTGGCCAAAACCACTTCATACACACTCCATAGCATCCATACAAACTATCCCAAGCCCTAACTTCAGACTGTAACACCTCTAACCAACTTCACCATTTTCACTTTTTCTGCTTTGCAGGTTAACTCCTATAGCTCGATTCATTTAGTTTCAAAGCAAGCTAAAGGTTGGAGAAGCATCCCTGAACTTCAAGCAAGTTGTACAAGTCCTCACATTGCACTGAAAGTACCTCCATTGTCAGACACGATCCAAGCTGAACAGGTAAGTTCATGGACTTCTATCTCTCAATCTAGGAAGAGTTAGCTTTATGTTTATGAATGAAAAATGCTCTACTCATGGCCCTGAAGCTACACATATAATTAATTTCTATTTATATTGCATGTGCTGAGAGAATTTGGAACCTGAACATTAGAAAAAACTTAGGTCAAGAATTAGGGATGGAGAAATTCTCTCTCATTTCTGAGAGTTAAGTCAAGTTTTTTATATGTCTGGATTCGTCTCTTGATGCTCTACATTTTTTGTGTTATGAGTTTTGCTTGAAAGTCCAGGAATCAGGAGTTGGGAAACGCGTGTTATTGTTGTTCAAACAAGTCTGGAGGTTGAAGACAACCCCTCTTGGGTTGGGCCTGAGTTTGATCTTCTTTTTGCACCACATTCTCACACATGCACCCCCTTGGCCCATTGTATTTTATTTTCATTATTTTTGACTTTTGATTTTTGTTTCTGACTTATTTATTTTTGTGAAAGCATAAAAAATATTAAAAATATTTTTCTCACATTTTTTGCATTTTATTTGATATTTATTTTGTTTCATTTAGTTTTATATGTAAATAAATATATAATATACTTTTATTTAAAAAATACTAAAATAGTACCAATACATTTTTATTTTCTAGTTTTATTTTATTTTACCTTTTGAAAACATTTTATAAAAAATATACTTTTTTTTGTAAATAATAAATGTTTTATTTTTATACATATTTAATATATTTAGTAAAAAATATAAATACTTATATTTATTAGCATATTTAGGTTTAAAATACAAAAAAATAATACATTTTTATTTTCATTAATATTTAACCTCAAAAATACTTTTTTACAATATACTTTCTTTTTATTTATTTTTTGTACATAATTAATAAACATTGTATATATTAAATAATAAATACCTTTTATTTAGCAAAATTAGGGTTTGCCCTAAAAATGTAAAAATATCCAAAATTCTTCATTTTTATTTTTGTTTATTTGACACATAAAAAATACTTTTACATACATATAAAAATCATTTTTTGCATCTTGCATTTTTATTTTATTTTATTTAATTATTGTGCAATTAAATAATTTGTATAATTCAATTTGGATGTAATAGTTTAGATTTAATTTTTCTTGCTAAAATATCCCCATTTGAACATTTGTACCCCCATCCCATAATTGTGTTGTAATAATTTAGGACCTTTTATTTTCCGCACTTTAAAGCTTTCTAATTATACCATGATAGACTTAGGGTTTTGTATGCAAAAATCAACCAAAAAATAGTTTGACCTAACAAAGGACAAAAAGCATGCAAATGAACAAACACCAATCACACTTGCACCCTTTAGGGTTACTCCACTTGTTGCCTTCAATAATGGGCCATATTGCATGTTGAGTGTTTTTGGAAAAACAAAACAATATCAAATGATCATAGTCCCTCGATGACGCTTTCGAAAGTTACCTAAAAATGATCAAGTCCCTTAAAGGAAAATTTGCCCAAAGACACTTGGCACCATTGCAATCATGGTCTAAACGATGACCCGCGCCCGTCCCGTTCACATCCTAACACAAGATTGTCCACCAAATACAATGGTGGAACAAAATTGTTAAAAGGTTTAAAACATAGCAAAGATCTTTGAGAAATTTAGAGTAGACAAACTCTTGGTTACTTGCCAATTTGCAAAACAAAAACACTTGCCTATTTTTTTTTTAAAACCACACATCACAATACACTTTCAAAAAATAACTTTAAAAAACATTGAAAACTTTTCAAAAGACATACACCTTTGTATACATCAAAACATGGGTCATTACAAAGGTTGCCACCACATTGGCCTCTTTTCAAACATTTTCAAACCCACACATAAAGCACCATTTCAAACAATTGAAAATCAAGGCAAGTTGATCTAAGCAAGTAACTAAGAGCCCATGGATAACCATGGATAGAAAGGGTGCTAATACCTTCCCTTTCTATAATCTACTCCCCGAACCCAAGAAAACATCTCAAAGGTTTTTGCTGTGCTTTTTAACCTTTCCTTAGGATAAAATAAAAAGTCGGTGGCGACTCTTGCTCAACCGAAACATTTGCGAATACAAAATGCAAAACCTCAAGTCAGTTCTCCCACCGTATCACAGTCACCTACAAGGACTGGCATGAGATGTTACCGTTTGCTCTTCATGGGTACCGTACCACGGCATGCACATCAACTGGGGCAACACCCTATTCCTTGGTATATGGAATGGAAGATGTTTTACCTATCGAGGTTCAGATTCCCTCCTTGAGAATCATGAAGGATGCTGGTTTGAGTGAAGACAATTGGATTCAGAGCCGGCTTGATCAACTTAACTTGATTGACGAGAAGAGACTTACTATTATTTGCCATGGTCAGGCGTATCAAAAACGGATGATCAAGGCTTTCAACAAGAAAGTCAGACGACAAGTATATCAAGTTGGGGATCTGGTAATCAAGCGCGTCATCTTGCCGCAAAGTGATCCCAGGGGCAAATGGACTCTTACTTACGAAGGACCATTTATGATCAAAAACATCTTTTCTGATGAGGCAATGATCTTAACCACCATGGACAGCGACGACCTGCCGCACCCTGCAAACACAGACATAGTCAAAAGATACTACGCATAAATGACCCGCTAGGTTGACATACCTAGGCAAAAAAAAGGCATCCCGGTGAATCGAAAACCTGAAAGGGCGGTTCAGGCAAAAGTTAGGGATAAATAAAAAAATTTGTACACCCGACAAGTTGAAAACCCGAAAGGGCAACTTGGGCAAAAAAGGGTTTCTCGGTGGATCGAAAACCCGAAAGGGCGGTCCAGGCAAAATTTAGGGAATTATAGCGTATGACTATGTCTCGTCGGATCACTTTAAGGACAATCTCTTCAAGGACAAGCTCCGGGCTTCTGATCAACTCAATCATCTTCGGACGAAGCAACAAAAGGACAAGATATTCAGAGTTACAGAGGCTATAGTAGAATGGGAACCCCATGGAATTTTTACACATAGCCATCTTTCTTTGTATAAATTTTTCTCATTTTTGTGACAACGTTCTCTTACTAGGATGTCTGTCTCCTTTGTACAAAATACTTACACAAAGTTAATACAAAGATACTTCAAAGTGCAGAAAACTATTTGCCTTTTCTTCTCTTTTACACTTGTGTTTTATTTAAAAACGCCCAATGATTTATTAATGAGCATATGCATTTGAATATAATCACTGTTTACAAATAAACAAAATGGGAAAGAACAATTACTGACAGGTTGAAAGGATAGGAAAACGTCTTTAGGCTATTCCAAGAGAAATCCCCTGCAGTACATCATCTAGATCGCTAGCGGAGCCAAAACCTTGAAATACATATCCCCAACGGAGTTATAATTTCAAATCCTTAATTCCCTTCAGAGTTAAAACTTCAAACTCCCAATCCCCAGCAGAGTAAAAAAACTTTGAATTACAGATCCTCAGCGAAGATGAAACCTTTTTCCCCAGTTGAGTCAAATCTCCAACTATAAATCCCCAACAGAGACCATCCAGTTTATCCAAATTCCCCAGCAAGTTGTCTTAAAAGTCTGAGAATCAACCAGATAACAGTTAACTTTTATCCCCAACCTAGGATAATTCCCCAGTAAAGTGGCATGCAACCCCAACTCTTGAGCTTTTTCCAAACAGGAATAAGCTTTTTTTCCCCGGAGTCCTGAACTTACTCTCCAGCAGTAAGCCTTCTTCCCCACAGAGTTTTTACTCCCCAACAGAATGAAGATTCTCATTTTTTGATTCCCCAATAAAGTTTCCAGGGTCTTCTTTATTCCCCAGCATGATGTCACCAAAGTTTTCATTACTCCTCAACAGAATGAGGATTCTCGTTCTTAGTTCCCCGCAGAAATCATCAAAATTTTCCCTATTCCCCAGCCGAGTAAGGATTCTCATTATTTAAACCCCAGTAGAAGTCTTCAAAGTTCTCTGGATTTCCCAAGCAGGTTTCTCAAGAAGTTTGACATTACTCTCACAACAGATTTTGTCAATACTCCAACTTCAAGACATGAAGGATGCCCACATCCCCACAGAAGTTGTCAAAGATTTTGAATCTCTAGCAGCGGTCAAGGATTTATTTTCCCCGGAAGCATTCAAAGATTTTATTATCCCCAGCCATCAAGGATTTATTTTTCCTCAGCAAGACAGTTGAATCAGCTTACATGCACATACATTACACTCATATATCATAAACATTGATAAAACATATTTATTGCATCATACATTTCATGCGACATAACTCTATGTTTCAGCTAACATTTTACCCTTTTCAGGATAAGATTAACAGTTATCTTTAACAAATATTCAAAGATTTCAGATACACTCTAGACACAGAAGTCATTCTGTTACTCATTCAGATATCTTATTTAGATACAGTACAGATACACTCCAGATACAGAAGTCATTATGTTACTCATTCAGATCTCTTATTCATGATACAGTAAATATACACTCCAGACACGGAATTCATTCTATTACTCATTCAGAATTCAAAGTCAAGATACAGTACGAATACACTCCAAACGTGGAAGTCATTCTGATACTTATTCAGATTTCAAGTCAAGATACATTTCAGATACGCACCAGACACAAAAGTCATTCTGTTACTCATTCAGACCTCAACTTCAGATACAGTACAGATACGCTCCAAACGCGGTTGCCATTCTGTCACTTATTCTGACTTTTTCCCCAGCCCAGAGACGCTCCAGACACGGATGCCATTCTGTCGCTTACTCAAATTTCAAAGATTCAGATACAATACAGATACACTCTAGACATGGAAGTCATTCTGTTATTCATTCAGATTCAAATACAGTTACAGCTCATATACGCTCTAGACACAGACGCCATTCCATTGCTTATACATATTGAGTCTCCAGATACAGTTCAGATACGTTCCAAATACGGACACCATTATGATACTCATTCTTTTGACTTACAACTTGCAGTTCAACAAACATTATTGGATGGCATCTACAAGCCCATCTCCGAAAATATTTTGTCATATCTCCAAATGGCATCTTTAGGCCCATTCCCTCAACTACATTTTGACGAGTGCAAACTTACGGGCACTCTAGTGTCCAATCATCTTTTACCTTCGAGTCACGAACAGAAAAGCTCGCCAATCTAACTCTTCAGGTTCAAGAAGATTGAACAGGGGCACCTGTTGTACCCCAAAATTTTCCCTCTCATATTATCAAGATTTTCCTCACAAGACTTCTTGGACTCAAGACTAGATTAGGGTTTGCTCATCTGAAGACCTCTCCTTGCACTGATAACCTGAAAGTAGGGTTTAAGTTTGCACAGGGATTTTTGGACTTCCAATGCCTCATGTGACTTTCATACTTCATTTTGGACCTCTAAGATTTCTCATACCAAGTTTCAAGCCTTGAATCACTTTTTTGCCCAGTCAATTGGACAGTTGACCTAAAAGTCAACTGTATTGGGGAAAAAGTCAATTGTGGCCAATTTACAGTCAAACCTAATAATGTTTTATCCACATAAACATTATAGAATCATATGAACCATTTGATCAAGTTTGGACCATAACTCCTCAAGAAATTTGATCAGATCTTCAAAAGGGCAAAATGGTCATTTTTAGGGTTTTGACTAAGGAAGGGCAATTTCTGATTTTTCACCTAGCCAATGGAAAATTGGGTTCAAACATGATTTCAAGGACTCAATGGCATCATCTTGACCTAATCATAAGGTTCAAAAGATCTCAAATGCATTGGATTGACAAATGAATTTCCCAGTCAACTGATCAAAAATCAACTGTACACTGAAAAGTCAAACTTTGACTTTTTTGTCAAAATCAAGTGCCAAGGGTCATTTTTCATCAAGATATGTCAAAACATGAAAAATTTTCACCAAGAAACTTAAATATGGAAATTAGGGTTTAAGTTTGAAAATTTTCATAACTTAGAATTTTTCTAAGTTATGAAAATTTCTTATTTTTTCCCAACTTTTCCCAACTTTTTCACAATGATGTAATTGGATTCAAAGAAAACTTCCAACATGAAAGTTGTAGTCCTCCACAAAATATACAAATTTATTTCACAAATTTTTCCCAAAAGATGCTTGGATCTCAAGCTATGATTTTGTGAATAAGGGTCCATAAACTTTTTAACTTGGTGAAATTTTGCCCTAGTTTAGGCAAATTGTTTACCTAACTTCATGGCAACTTTTCACATAGTTCAAAGAGTAATATCAAAATTCATTTCAAATAAGGATTGTAAAGCATGTTACAAGCTTTCCAAAATGTCCAAGAACTCTCCAAGATCATTTATGGTTAGGGAGAATCGAAGAAATGAAAATGGAAAATTATCACTTTTGTTCAAGGCATTTTTCACAATGGTGCAAGTTGCAAAGCTGTCCTAAGCATGCTTGTACTTGGTTTTACAGGTCCTAATCCCTTATACACTCCTTAATTCAATGAAAACACAATGGATAATTGTATTATGCTGATCTTTGAAGCTTTACACAAAGAATTATTCCAAAAATGGCATAAAGTTCACATTGCTACTTTGATAAAGCATGTTTTTTGCAATTTTGTAATTCTTGAGCCATGGACCTGATCTCTTGTTGCAATCAAGATCCATAAACATCAGAAAAAGTTCACCAACCCTATGCAGACCTTGAGCTAGCCTGTACAAGCCTTTGCCTTTGTCACTTCACCCTTTCTTCAAAAACAAGGAAACTTGCAAAAGTCAATATAACTTGGATATCTGATAAGAGCAAGCCTGAGCATCATTGGAACCAACCTCGGAACATTTTTGCAAGCCTAAGACACAAATTACCAACCTCTCACACACTCCAAAACACAAAAAACCCCATATCTGCCCAAAACAGGGCAATCTCTGCAAATCACAAGCCATTTCCATATTGCCTCGTGCGTTTTGCTTTGAATCACTTCAAACACATTCCATACATCACACCTAAACTATCCAGGCCCTTGTCAAGCAATTGTAACCCCTATTTCGAGGTTCACCATTTCCATTTTCTGAGTTTGCAGGTTGACTTCTACAAGGAGTTCCAGGCAACTTCAAAGCAAGTTGAGCATTGGGATAGCTTAAGGGAACTTCAAGCAAGCTCACACGACCTTCAGGCCTCACTCAAAACTCCTACATTGCCATATCCAAACTCAACTGAACAAGGTATTTGTCAAGTTTCTAACTCCTTATTTAGGCATCCTTAAGCTTAGGTTTGTGAAGCAAAAATGTAGTTTGTAACGTGCTTGAGCTGTACATATGCATAGATTCTATTTATATTAACTGAGGTAGGAGTATTTGATTGTTGAAGTTGCTGGAAAAACTATGTCAGAAATTAGGGCCATTAAAATTCTCTTTGTTCTTTTAGAGTTAGGTCATGTTTTTTATATCATTGGAATCGTGACTAAAAATGCTACAAGTTTCATGTTGCAAGATTTTGTTTTTCTGCAAAGAATAGAGAGTTACAGAATCAAGCACAGGACGCGCGCGTTTGGAGAGACAGAGGTCGGGGATGAAGTTGTTCTGGGCCTGGCGTTCGGGCCTACTTCTTTTTGCACCCCCATGTTTCCTATTTGCACCCCCCTTGATCATTTTCTTTTATTTTTTATATTTTCTTGTACAATTTATATTTTCTGACTTTATTTATTTTTTCTGAACATTTAAAATCACAAAAAAATATTTTATTTATTTTTTGCATTTTATCATATTTTTTTATTTTATTTTTTGCATAATAATTAGTTTATTAGGATTTTATACTTTATTTTCTAAAATAAAACTTATAAATAATATAAAAATATAATACATTTTTATTTTTATTATTTATACACTTAAAATAATATTTTCATACAATATTCAATTTTTTAACATTTTGTATATATTATTATTATTTTTTCTTGAAAAAAAAAATGAACAAAAGGAATAATATTAGACTATATTTTATTTTAAACAAAAATTAGGGTTTTCACCCTTTCAAAAATAATCATTTTATTTTCTTATTTTTAAGACATAAATAAATTTATTTTCTCAAACCTTAAATAAATACAAAAACATTCCTTGCATATTTACATTTTAGTGCATATTTAAATATTTGCTTATTTATTTATTTGTACAATAAATTCAATTTGGTTGTAATAGTTTTAGGATTTTATTTTGAGCAATATCCCCCTATTCAAAACTTGTATCCCTCTCCCCATAATATTGTTGTAATAGTCTAGATTTACTTTACGCATTTTATTGTTTTCATATACCATGATAGTAAACTAGGGTTTTGTATGCAAAGACCAAAAATCAAACAAATAGCATGACTTAATACAAGACAAAAATGCATGAAAAATGACAACACATTGCACACAAGCACCCCTAGGGTTTCATCCACTTGGTTGCCTTAAAAAAAATGGCCATGGTATGCATGTTAGGTATCTTGGCAAAATCAAACAAAACAAAAAGATCATAAGTCCCTCGACGACGCTATCAAAATGTTGCCTAAAAACAAATGATCTTAGTCCCTAAAACTTGCTAAGATACTTGGCACCATTGCTATCATGGTCATACGATGACCCACGCCCGTCCCGTTTAACATCCAAAGATAAGATTGATTACCAAATGCAATGGGAAATCAACAATGTCAAAGGAATAAAAATGTGTAGGAAAGACTTTTGAGTAGGGTAGATAACTCCTAGTTACTTGATATTTTTCAAACAATCCTTGTTATTTTCAAACAAAACACACACAATTTCAAAACATTTTCCAAACAAACTTTCAAACATTAAAACATTTTTCAAAAGACAAACATCTATGTATACATTCTTACGAACGAGAATCATTACAAAGATTGCCAAAACGATGGCCTCTTTTCAAAATACTTTCAAAACCACACAAAGCACCATTTCAAACAATTGAAAATCAAAATCAAGTGATCTAAACAAGTAACTAAGAGCCCATGGAAAACCATGGATGAAAAGGGTGCTAGCACCTTCCCTTTTCATAATCTACCCCCCGAACCCAAGAAACAATCTCAAAGGTCTTTCCTGTGCTTTTTTACCTTTCCTTTTAGATAAAATAAAAGTCGGTGGCGACTCTTGCTAAACCACAACATTCGCAAACACAAACACAACACCTCAAGTCAGTTCTTCCACCACATCACACTATGCCAATGTCACCAAGCAGGTGGTGACTCGGTTCATTAAGCACAATAATATCTGTCGCTACGGAGTGCTTGAAAAGATCATTATCGATAATGGGTCTAATTTGAACAACAAAATGATGAAGGAGCTTTGTGAGTCCTTCAAAACCAAGCATCATAACTCTTCCCCATACCGACCAAAGATGAACGGTGTTGTCGAAGCAGCCAATAAGAATATTAAAAAGATCATACAAAAGATGGTGGAACTTATAAAGATTGGCATGTGATGCTGCCTTTCTCTTTGCATGGTTATCGCACCATTGTGCGTACTTCGACTGGGGCAACCCCATTTTCATTGGTTTACGGCATGGAAGCGGTATTACCGGTAGAAGTCGAGATTCCTTCTCTTAAGATCATGAGGGATGTTGAGTTGGATGAAAGTGAATGGGTACAGAATCGGTTGGATCAGTTGGAGCTTATTGATGAGAAGAGGTTGACGGTTGTATGTCATGGTCAGGTATATCAGCAGAGGATGAGGAAAGCTTTTGATAAGAGGGTACAGCCTTAGTGTTACAAGCCAGGTGACCTTGTGCTAAAAAGGATAATTCTCCCCCAGGGAGATCCCAGGGGCAAGTGGGTTCCGACTTATGAAGGTCCTTTCGTGGTCAGAAATTTTTTCTCTAAAGGAGAGATGATGCTCACAACTATGGATGGATAGTACTTCCCTCTCCCTGTGAATGATGACGTAGTTAAAAAATACTTTGCATTAAAAAAATAATAAAAAAAAAGAACCCGCTAAACTGAGAACCCAAAAGGGAGGTTTAGGCAAAAAGAGGGCTTCCTGGTGAATCGAAAACCCAAAAGGGCGATTCAGGAAAAATTTAGGGACTTAAAGCAAATGACTACGCTCAGCATGAGATCCTTTGTTTCTTTCCTTCGTCCCGTCACCTGGAATAAGCTCGAAGCTAATCCAAGATTGATCTGTCTGAAAGCAGGAAGGTAAGAGTCATAAGAGTCATAGCAGAGTCGGGACTTGATAAATGATTCACATTCACGTTGCCATTTGTAAACACTTGTTTGCTTTGATTTTGTAAATACTTGCTTCCAAATGTAAATGCCTTTTTCACAGGCAGATTTTTCAAAATAAATAAAGCATCTCCTTTCAAGTATACGTATACGTTTCTTTTCTCTTTTTTTACTATTTTGTTTGCAAAAACATCCAATATTTTTTATAAGCATGTGCATATAAACTTCGTGGACCTTACACGGATATGGTAATCTAAGTCATGGTTAGTTGATCGCTTGAAATGCGGATAACAAACACAACAACTATTGTGCAAGGGGCATGTTTGTTTCTCTGTTTGATAGGATTATCATTCACTTTACTGGTGGATGCCTTACCATTTTGTTTCACAGCTCCGTGTTGTCAGTAAAAGTCTTGGATCAGGGTCATATCAAGATTATGGAAGGTCGGCAGGATCGGCGAACCTAGTTGGATTTATTTCTTCCCCTTAATGGCTTTTATTACGTTTCTTTGCCGCACTTTCATGTGTTATCTTGATTGATTGTTTTAGCATTGTCTGCATATAGGGTTTTGTTTATAGCCGAATGTCAGTCTTGATGCGTTGAATATTTTTGCCTTGAAAAAAAAGTTTTGTTTCAATTTTTTTAGGCCATCCAGTATCACTCTTTAATCGATTTTTCGGGCATTTTGATACCAACTGTGCCAATTCTTTTGCTCAGCCAAGAGTTTGGAGGAAAGAGTTTAGCTAAAACGATGACTGTAGTGGTATGCTTTTGAGTAGAACCCCGTTGATGATGTACAGGAAATTTTTCAATCCCCAAACACCAGAGATATAAGGGAGTTAGACCCTCGT
This sequence comes from Vicia faba, assembly GCA_948472305.1. NCBI lineage: Eukaryota > Viridiplantae > Streptophyta > Magnoliopsida > Fabales > Fabaceae > Vicia > Vicia faba. The sequence goes on from OX451739.1 coordinate 1,453,003,310, forward strand.
TAACCCCTCCGAGCCTTCGAAGTAGGAGTTTCTTTTCCGTTAAAAAAAACCTTTTTAACCAGGGGCAGGGTAGATGTTCAGTTAATTTGACCAAGCATTCAAATTTCAGAAGGAATGTCCGATCTGAGGATCACCATATTTTATCTTTCGTATCATGAGATCAGGAAAAGTGTCTAAACACGATGTTCATTTCCTCACAAAGTCCTGAGGTCGAGATCGAATCGATACAATAATGGCTATCCCTCGCCGACCAAGGAATGAGGCATTTGTTTTCTTCAACAAAAAAAGAGAGAGAAAGAAAAAAGTTCAAATACCTAAAGTCATATTGACTTCCTCGAAGTGGAGAGTGTGAATAAGGAAAAAACAAAAAGCCCCGCTAAGTCGAAACTTGAGAACAAGTCGCTTAGGAAAAAGTTAGGGCATCCTGCTGGACTCCCAAATTTGAAATTTAAAAGATTTTGTCCAGGAAAAAGTTAGGGAAAAGAGAGCATAAAAGGCCACAAAAAAGGGGGATTATTCAATAAAATTTTCATCAAAAGAAAAGGAACAATAACGTCAAAAACAAAAGCAACAGAAGTTAAGTAACAATCATCTTAGAGAATTTGTCGTGATCGCTCTACCATTATAAATCCTTTTGAAAGATGAATGCTTTTGATAAGTCAGCTGAACTTAGGACAGGAGAATATCATGAAGGGGGTGGGCACCAAATAATTTGAGCCATGAAAAACTATTTTTCTAAAAAAACCTCGAACCAGGCCATGTTACAACCTCTAAAAGTCCTAACTGAAACAAGGGTTTAACTCGAAATCATACTGCAACAGGATGACGTTTCCTAAATTCCCAAATATGTGTTTCATATCCATGTTGGTATCCTATCACCTGCATCTTGACTCGTTTTTGTTGAAAAAGAAAAGTTTTGAAAATTTTTTGCACTCTAGCCAGTGATTCATTCACAACAGAGGTACGACACTTTGGTAAGGTTTTCAACTTCAAGGTTTAAATAATTGTCGCATCAGGTTTTGTCATTCCCAAAGTAAACATCTTCCTGCATGCGAAACATTTGTTTGACATCAAAAAGAGTTTACAGGTTGAACACCAGTAAAGAGCTTAATGATTGTCAAGAAAGGAAATTTTGGTTTTTCTTCTGTTAAGACAGAGCCCATGCATGAATAGGACTTTACCTATTCCCCAGTGAAGTTTCATTTCCCCTGTGAAATTTTGTTTCCCAGTGAAATTTCGTTTCCGTAGCAAAGTTTTGTTGCCCCGAGAATCTTCTTTCAAAAGTTTCATTCTGAGACTTTAAGTTTAGATATGTTGCATATCCCCATTGGAGTTTTGTTTAAATAGGAACTCGCATTCTGAGGAAGTTTCAATTCTCTAACAGAGTTGCCAATAGAGATCCCTTGCCATGACCTCTCATTTTCCAGCCGATTTGCTGACTTGGGCATCCTTATGTTAAGGTCTTTCCGTATCCCTAGTGAGGTCGATATTGTGACTATATGCATGATCCATCCATTGGTTGCATTCCAAAGAAATCTCTCTCCAACAAAAAAAATCTTCAACAGAGTTTTGTCTCCCTGGTGAAGTCCCGTCTCCTCAGTAGAGCCTTACTCCCCCAGCAAATGTTTTCACCCCTCACTTCAGGTTTGTTGTCTTGATATCATCCTTAACTCGGCTGCGCGCTGTCTTTTCCAAGAGATTACAGTCTTGCCCTGATCTTCTCCATCATTGTCTAATCTTCAGATGGTGCCCCTTTCCAGAAGCTACAGTGTCGATCTGATCTTCTCCAGGAGTTTGTCATTTATTTTTGTAGTTCCTCTCAAGTTTGTGGTCCGTTTCTACTAGTGGCTCGGTTGTTATTCCCCGCAAAGCTTCATCTCTTCGAGGTTCCCTCTCTAGTGGTTCCCCGTATTTTCTCCTCTCCTTTGGATTTTGCAATTTATTTTTGCAAGTCTTTTCAGGTCCTGACTCCTTGGTTATTGACTTCTCAGTTGGCCATTCCCCAGTGAAACTTTTAAAACATGCATCATCACATTGAATCTACCAAAACGTGTAGCATTTCCATTATATGGAGCATTGCGCTATATAAAAAGAATTCAAACATGCATCAGAACATAAGTCATTTTTGTTTCCGTCATCCTCAGTGATTTTGCTAATACTTCGGATTAAACCCCCGACGAGGTCTTCGTCCTCATTACCTTGGTTTACTCCCCATACCAATATCTTTTTAATAACAACCATTTTTTTGTTTGAGTGTCTATCCTTGACTATAGTTCAGTTTCGCCCTGGCACGGTCTTCTCGGGTTTAGTCATTACTACCCTCTCCGGTTCATTCCATCTTCTATTGATGCAACTTTCGAATGCCAGTTTCGTCCAGATATTCGCTTTCAGCAGGTTTTTATGTGTACACCCTAATCTCCTCACTTTGGGTCGAGTTTTGCCTCGTCGCCTGTGTATGAAATCCAGTTTTGTCATGGTACTCATCTAGCTTAGTTTCTCCTAACTAGTTTTTGAGTCGAGTTTCGTCTCGTCTTTGCTTTCATACCTTGGACCCTTTGACGGTGTTCGTCTACCGAGTGTAGTGTTTGTACTGCGTCCCTGGTTTGAGATTGGTCTCCTTTATTCCTTGGATGCTTCTATCAGTTTTCGTCATTGTTTAACCATTGATCTGAGACCAGCAAGTGTTTTGAGAAACATGCACTCTCATCACTTTGCTATGGGTCGAGTTTCGCTTTGTTACCCGTGTGTGAAATCCAGTTTCGTCTTGGTACTCATCTAGTTTTGTTTCGTCTAACTGGTTATTGAGTCGAGTTTCGTCTCGCTTTTGTTCCTCATTTCTGGGATTCTTCCAGTTCCTTCATACTGTCTATCTTAGTTTGAGATTAGCAAGTGCTCCTAGAATCACGCACTCTAGCCACTTTGCTTTGGGTCAAGCTCAGAGTTTCACCTCCTCACCCGCGTACGTTTTCTTTCCCATAGTTTAGTTTTGCCTATACTCTTTGATTTGAGTTTTATCTCACCTTTTTGAAGCCCAGTTTTGCCCGGGCACATTTGTCCGGAAGTTTAGTTGTGCCTACTCTCCTTTGTTTTTGTTCTGTCTCAACCTGTGTTATAGCTTCATTCTGACGCATGTCTTGGGGGTTTTCTGTTTCTTTTTCTGCAAGAGTGTAAATTTTCGGGTCTTTTGTATTCAATCATCTTCAACTTTGAACTCTCGAAAGTTGTCACTTTTCTCACTTATCATGTTGAAGATATTTGAATAGGGGCAGCTGTTGCACCCCAAAATTTACCCTCTTGTTTTTTACTTATGTTTCATCATGAATATCATATTGCATTGCATTCATACATTGTGTTGGGATCAAAGTACTTTGGTTATCAAGTCTTCCTCAAACTTTGAAGGTTGATTGCATTGGCAAGTTGCTCAAGTAGAATCTTTATCATCTAAACCTCTGGATCTTTCAAGCTCAAAAGTTATGGCATATCTCAAGGTATTTTATCCATCTCTTTGGATCATCAGAGGATTAAAGTTTGTGTTTGATTATAAGAATGAGTCACTCCTTTGATTCACCAGTCAAATTAGGGTTTTGCTTGATCAAGGCTATTGATCAATGTACAAGTCTCGATTTGGAAGCTACAACATCTCATTGGTATTTGGAAAGTCGTTGTATAAGAAATTGGCCAAGATGCTCAGAGGATTTGGAATTTTGAAGATGATTCATCAGTCTCCTAATGTGTTGAACAAAACTAGGGTTTGGGATTTCATCAAGATTTCTTGAGAATTTTGAAGTGAAACTTTGCACATGGCCTCTATATGTTTGGAAGATCATATGTTTGAAGTTTTGATCATCAATTTTGAAGGGAAGTGGATCAATTGATTCAAAGGGAAAAAATGGTCATTTTGGTCAAAATCAGTCAAACTCAAGGTTGACCAAGTGAACTTTTGGTCAACCATCAATTCAAGGGTGTACTTTTCATATTTCAAGTCCATTTTGATCATTGGATCAAAAAGATTGAGGTTTGGTTTGAAACTTGTTCATGAAGAAACCCTAAAAGTTTCTAATTTTGGAAAATGAGGACTTAATTTCAAAAATTCACATTTTATTCACCTTTGATCAAAAAAATGAAAATGAAACATGATTGTAAAGATAAGAGGATCATATTTCACCTCCTTTTAGTCTCATGTCCAAATTAGCAAGGAATCAAGAATTATGGTCTTTGGAAATCACAAAATTATAAGTCATTTTCTAAAGTTAGTGAATTTCAAGCTCAATTTTGAGAAACTTAATGGATTCAATTGCAAAAACTCAAAACTAAGGGATTGTATATCTTTTCAATACCTTTCCAAATTATACTCATTTGTATCCAAATTCCAAAATATGAGCAAGTTATGGACTTTGGAATTTTGAGGCATTTTATTGAAATTTGACAAATATGCAAATTGGCCAATTCATAAGAACTCATGTTTCAACCATTCTCTTTGTTTCTAATCCATCCCATGGCCTATTTATGACTTGCTAAGGGCCATAATTCCAGCTATTTCGTGCTCCATGGACCATGGTGTTTGCTTGGATACAAAATGCTCAAGGTTGCCAAGAAAGGCCAAATCACCAACACTCTCTCATCTCAATGATTCATAGCCTGGAACTTTAAGCATGGGCTCCTGACTTCATTTAGTGGTAAAAATGCAAAGAAAAGAGAGGAACACACAAGCAAATATCTGAGACCCATATGCATCCATTATTTTGGCCAAAACCTCCAATCAAGCCCTTGAGCAACTTGGAAGGCCAATTTTCTCTTCTAACCTTCTCTACCCACACTATATAGTGCACTGCAAGCCTCATTTCACGAGGGGGAGGCCCCCATTACAAGAATTTCAAATCTGAAGTGTTCCACCATTTTTCTGCAAGTTGCTTCGATTCACTCATTTCCTTCGCGCATTCATCAAAATTCTTGTGAATTCATCATCCCTGAAGAGTGTAGATCAAGATCATAGAGTTTGCTTGCTTCTGTAACTAAGGGATCAACATTTCCAGTTTCGTATTGAAGTAAGCTTCTTGAACTTCATTTTTCTATTTCCAGCTTGATTTGTTGAATTACTTCATGCTTGTGAGTTCATAGTTGGCCAAACAATAGGTTTGACGTATACTCTTGCTTGAAATGGAAGAATAGATCGTTGTTTGAACTTCTGAATAATTCATGTTCAGTGAGTTTTTGTGATTTTCGCATCCAGATTTCTAATTTCCTAGTCAATCTTTTTAAGATATATATAAGTTTTGTGATGAAGAGCTTAGATCTAGCTTTATTTTGAGCTTTGAATCATGGTTTTTGGTGGATAAATAAGGGAGAGGTATTGATCAGAACATGAGGTATGAAGCTGAAAGAATACGCGCTTAGGGCATTTGTCTTGAGGTTGAAAATGATGAGGTGGCACGCCCTAATTGGATGGTTCAACTTTTTAATGCATTCCATTTTATTTTGTTTTATTTGATCTTTCTGATTTTAATTTTGTGATCAACACATTTTTAAAAATCATAAAAAAATTACCATAGGCCAATGATAATTTCTAGTACTTGACATATTTTTTTGGAATTTTTTTAAATGTTTTGATTAGTTTAAAAAATTGATGAGTGTAAACAATTGTTTATTCAATGTTTAATTTTGTTTTAATATTTCTTTTGATCAAAAAATTTCCACAAAAATTATTTTTGAACTCATAAAATAATGTAAAAATTGATTCTGATTTTGGTTTAGCATTTTTGCTATTTTTGATTAAAAATTTAGTTTCAAAAGTTTATTTGTAGTATTTGTTTGTTTGACTTTTATTTTAATACTTCCATTGATTCAAAAATTCTAAACAAAATCAGAGATGTGTGTTTCTAGTACTAGTATTTGAATATAATTTTTATTTGACATTTTCCTGACTTTTGTTTAAAATTTCATGTTGAGAGGAGATATTTGGATTAATTGATTTATTGTTTGAATTTGATTTTATTTTTGACTTTTTCTCATTGGAAAAAAATGTGAAAAATATGTATGCTGACCTTTAGGGTTTCCTTGTGATTTGCATGATCTTGGTTTAAATTGTTTGAATTTTGACCTTGCTTAATCAATATTTGAGTTTAAAAGTCAAAAATTAGGGTTTTGTTGCTTGTGGTGCAAGTTTCATTTTCAAAATCACTATGCCCTGGATTTACAATTGAATTCAAGTCTTGATTAGGGTTCATGAATGTGTTGGGGATTTGAAAACCATTTTTCCTGAATTATTTAACTTGGTTTGACATTTTTCCACAAATTATTTTGAAAACTTGTCTAGTTTGGTAATTTTGCCAACTAGTCTTGAACTTTGGGCCTCACTTGATCCTCTACTCAATCATTCATGAAAATAAGACTTTCTTTCTGACATCTACACACTTCAAAGATGCTAAGATGTTTTTGGTTTGAATTATGGATATTTTTTCTATTTTTTTAATGTATTTTTGAAGTGAAGGTACCCAATTAATGTTGCATATCTTGTTGCAAATTTGTTTGATGGCCAATGAACTAGAGTGAGGCCTATAATTGTGAACCTAATGATCATATTGATTCTTATTATCCATGGTAGCTCAAGTCATTTCATTTAATGCCTCATATTGGAATGTTTGAACCTTCTAATGCATTGTGTGGGATCCATCTTCTATTGTTCTTGTGAGTTGTGTTTGAATTAATTGTACATGATTGAGATGTGTTTACCCCTCACCTCCATGGTCTTTGATTGTATTCTTTTCAAGCTCCTGTGATCCTTGATTGACATTCAATTGTCAATTCAATAAGGTGATAGAAAGGAGCAACATTCATCTGATTCTTTTGACCAAATTGTGCATATGCTTGTTTCCTCTTGTCTATCATGTCTAATGTTTGATAATTGTTATCATGTTGTTCTCACTTCATCATGTTGCATCCATCCCTTATGTGAGTCATCATTCACCTTATGGAATACTAACTTGTCTGTTGAATGTGCGAGGTACTTTGAGAAAGTTTCCACTTTTGGCTTGAGGCTATTGTGTTTCACTTTATTTGGGGAACACGGCTTATTATACTAGCACTTCTATTATTTTTGGCATGATTAATACTCCATGCAGGATATATACATGTGATTGTGAATGCCATACATTGCCCATGGGATATGTTCATATCTGAAAATCTCAGTATTTATATCTTGATGGCGTAATCTATGACTTGGTTTGTCTACTGATGCCAGCTTGCTTGAAGTTCTCTGGGTTTCTTTTATTCTTGGTCGGTTGCTATGGATAGTTATCTGTTTGTTATTGCACTATCTCCTTTCTTCCATTTTCATTTTGCATAGTTCTCTGTTTGCATGATGGGATCTCTGTTGCTGATATATGTCAGGAGGCCCTCTGTTTTTTTTGTCTGATGCATGTGTTGTATTTGCTTTTGATCGATGAGTCACTCAATTTAGAAATTAAGATCACGACTTCGCTTTCATTGCATGTTCTCTATAGGATGTTTATTGATTTTCTTCTTTAATTGTTGATCGATGAGTCACTCAATTTAGAAATTGAGATCATGACTTCGCTCTCATTGCATGTTCCCTATAGGATAGTTTTATTAAGCTTCATTTGACATGTTGATTAAGGTAGGAATCCATGTATGCTAACATAGGGTAGGATTTTCCTTTATCTTCAACCTTAGGGTCAACCATTGTATGATAACACTAGGGATAGTGCTAGGCTAGTTTCCCTTAGTTGTTTTTCCTTTCTTTGCATTTTGCATCTTAAAACAAAAATTGTTTTCTTGGAAAATCATAGGACATTTCTAATAAATTCAAACCCTTCTTCAGAGTAAAAGATACAAACCAATCTTACTTTGTCTATGTGCCTCTTGGCTATGCTTTATTACCTCTTAGCTGATGTTTTTCCATCGCACACTTGTTTGAAGTCGATGTTTCTCCAACGCGCATGTTTGTTATCCTACTTTGATTCCAAATATCATTGTTAGGTGTGATTTTTTGCCATCCGATTTATTGATGTTTCGCCATATTTACCATGTTATTTTATTACCTCTTAGCCGATGTTTCGCCATCGCACACTTGTTTGAAGCCGATGTTTCACCATCGCGCATGTTTGTTATCCTACTTTGATTCCCAATATCATTGTTAGGTGTGATGTTTTGTCATCCACTTTATTGATGTCTCATCATCTTTACCATGTTATCTTATTACCTTTTAGCCGATGTTTCGCCATCGCACATTTGTTTGAAGCCGATGTTTCGCCATCGCATCTGTTTGTTATCCTGCTTTGATTCTCAATATCATTGCTAAGTGTGATGTTTTGGCATCTGTTTTATCATTTGATGTTCCGCCATATTTGACATGTTACCTTGTTATTATTTAGTCAATGTTTGACCATCTCATTTGTTAGTTGTTTCATTCGGTGTTTTTCCATCTTGATTGTTTTTGTTTTTCTTAACTAAAAAACACAAACCAACCAAAACGTGCAAGCCAAACTAAGGCTGCTCTGATTCCTTAAAAGGGATACGTAGGCAAAGGGGTAGGGCCCAACCGAGCATAACTTTTATTTTCCCTACATTGTTTTCTTTTTCTTTCACATGCATTCCCTTTTCAGTTTTAAGCCATAGACATAGGATTTGACCACACCCATTAAATTAGACAACAAGAGTGGATACCGTAGAGTACTACGGGCGTGTGGGGTGCTAACACCTTCCCCTCGCGTAACAAACTCCTTTACCCGATCTCTCGGTCGAAAGACCTTGATTTATCCCTTTCCAGGTTTTCTCGATGTTTACCTTTCCCTTTCGGTGGGATAAGAGACGTTCGGTGGTGACTTCATTGATGTTTTCATTACATCCAAATGACAGGTTTTGGCCGCATTGTTTCATATGCATACAGGTCCATAGTTTGATTCTCAGCAGTGCCATTTTGGTATTTATATTATTTTGGACAATGTGTGATATATTACAACGGTGGTGTTATTTAATCATTGTGAAACTTTCTGCTAAAGTAATAAATTTAATCCTGCTTTCATAATTTTCGCCATTTTTTAACTTGTATTTTGTGGATCATATCACAACAGAACAATCTCAGCAAAACAGGCAATTTACATTTGTGATATAGTTATCATAATAATAATAATAATAATAATAATAATAATAATAATAATAATAATAATAATAATAATAATAATAATAATAATAATAATAATAATAATAATAATTGTATCATAATAACAATAAAAATTGGATTATGAACCAAATATTGTATATTACTTCAAAACCAAATGTCACAATTAAAACAACTTCCAGTTAACACATTACAACACATCACATAAATGTATCTTGGTGTTTTGGTTTCATGTCTCTATGTGTCTTGTCTCTTGGTGTCTTAACATATAAATACCTATAATTTCAGATAATCATACTTACATTAGTAAAAATACGTAGAAATTATTATATACAATTAATATATTATGCATTAATAATAACATACTTACTTGTTATATTTCTCATATGTCTTCTTCTTTATTGATTCGAATAGCATGCACAACATCTCCATCAACTTAATCATATGAGGTAGGAACATGTGTTGTGTAATAAGGAGTGATTGGAATATCAAAACTTTCATCAATAAGAGGAATGTGTCTTCCTTGGAGAATGATTGACCATTTCCCCAATATGTCGAAAGAGTCGGTCACATAGAAAACTTGTTTTGCTTGAGAAGCCATGATGAATGGTTCGGTCATAAAAGATTACTTGCCAAGGTCAATCCGTGTGAATCCTAAGTCATCAATGTATACATCATTACTATTATTGGGAACCCACTTGAATTTAAAATGCACTTTGAAAATAACATAATAAATCTCCCAAATCTCCTCAATGACACCATAGAATGCGGTAGTTGCTAATACAAGATTCATATCTTTCGAACTAGAGAAATACATCGATTCAGCTTCAACTATAACCCCATTATTTTGCATTGTACTACGTGTCATACCCCAAATTTTCTCTACGGGTTTCCAATCATTTTTTTCCCTTATCAAGTCCTAGAGCTATCATTTGCTTTATATTGTTATTAAATTCAGGGGGATTTCACCTTATTAAAAAAACTAATGGGCCTTTCTAAATCAGAAAAGGCTCATGTAGAATTGAGGGCCCGTACGTTTTCTCTTACATGAGGGGTGTGTTAGTTAAAATATATTGGCCCATTTATGAATAAATAGAAGGGGAAGGTTTACATTATTTGAGAACTCTTGGGCCTTTCTAAATTAGAAAAGGCCCATGTAGAGTTATTGGCCCATTTAGAATCCAATAGAAGAAGGGGGTATGCTGATTGCATAAGTGGATTGTTGATTAAATGGACTGGCCAACTAAAGTAGTGAGGCATGTTTTAAATAGAAGGGGGTGTCGTATGTTTTTCAGGAAGGCCCAAACGATTAAACAATGTGGTCCATTTCAATTTTATTTTTTTGAAAAAATTGTTTTGATTTCACATTATTAACGTCATTATTATTAAATTACTATTATAAACTGAGTTAAGATTGATTTTTTTTATTAATTGGAAAAGTCGTTAACTAAAGAACAACTAAGATTGAAGCCTTCAACCCTTAATCGCATGGTCCGGACCATTACAAACCCAAAACCCAAATAGTCCCAATCAAAGAACACGCACAGTCCAAATCAGAGGAAAAATGCATGTTTTCAAACTAAAAAAAAACGCTTACTGTTCAGATTGAAAAAAACGCATGTTTTAATGCTATAACATGAAATGTTTATATTAAAACAGAAACAAATCATTACACTTTGAATCGTGTAAAGATATTACAAACAAAATTGATATGATTTACATAATAAAGTTAAAAGATAAATTGAATCAAATCTTGACTAACTTAATACAAAACCTTAACAGAATCGAAACTGAATCAAAATTATTATTCAAATTACAACAAATTTGGGTCTCAATAAAAAATCAAATCCCTAATCTCTAAAATTACAAATCTGAATCAATTGATAATCCCTAATTTCCTAACAATATAAAGCAGTAACGACAATTATAAAGAACCTTCCTAATATATCTAAATCAAAATACTATAAAAACCTAAGTTTCTAAGACACCGAGGGAGGGGGAAGAACAGAGATCAGAAGAAGGAGAGGGCTTGAGAGATTTAATTGTCGCTGTAAATCCTTGCACATTGCCACTTAGTAAGCCTAGGGTTTCAACAACTGAAACCCTGGATCCTTGATCCGCCGCTGTTGTACTTGAGATACACAGAGAAGAAGGATTAGTGATCAGAAACTCATAGATTCAAAAATATCACGACGGGTAAAGGTAGATCTTGATACTCAGCTTTCAATTTTTTGCAATTTTAATGTTGTTTGTGCTTATTGTGAAGAGATTTAGGGGTTTAGGGTTTTAATATAGGGGTAGGAGAGCGATCGCTGCCAATTAGGGTTAGTGGGGACGGTGGCGATTAGGGTTCTGTGATGGCATTTAATGAGAGAAGAGAGAATGAGGAATATGGCAGAAAGAGAAATAGGATAAAAAATGATAGAAATAACTTGTAAAACGAATATAATGTTCTCAATGATCCCATACACACGATTCCATGATTTTTACCATATGCCCTCACTATTTTCTGCATGATCAGCATCAAGCGTCCCAGAAACACGCGTCTATGGTGTTACAATGTGCTCGCCTGTATGGAGTCTAAACAAACTCCCCAAAGAGTTTTGGGCCAGGCCCATTACTAATCGTGCCCTCCATTCCTTTTTGTTTTTTCCATCATGTTAGAAAGCACACCCCCTCCCCCCAGCCTAGTGGGCCAAGTCCAAAATCTGGACTTGAGCCCCTACTCCTTACACCCTCAGCTTTTGCTACATAGTTCAAGTATATACACCCCCCTGTGCTACTAGGCCAAATCCAATATCTAGATTTTGGCCCATGCTGTTAACACCTCTTCATTTTACTGCCTTAACTAAATTCACACCACTCTGCATTTTCTAATTTTTTTCCTTTATTATTTATTATAATTAATATTATTTTATATTTTAATACATTTATAATTTTAATATTATTATATTATTATTATTAAATCAATATTTATTTTCTAAAATCATTCAAATATTTATTTTTATTGCATTAAAGTTGTTTTTAATCATGCATTAATAAGATATTTTATAATTAATACATTAAAAAATATTTAACCAACACGAAATCATTTTCCTAATCAATTAACTCAACATTCAATTTTTCAAAAAAAAAAGATTACACATATACTTTAATTTATTATGCACTTTGTCTAACTACTCCGCTATCCATACACCTAGACTAAGTACAAGGGGAATTCAAATATCTTCGTAATCCATAAAAAACATCAACCCACTGCGAACTACAAATTGGGACTCTGATTCCTCATAAAAGGATATGTAGGCATACGACTAAAATTATGGCGAGTTCCCCTAATAAAAATTTTAAAACCCTATTTCCTAAGCCGTAATTCTAAGCCATAGTGTCCTTGTGAACAAGGTAGATGAGGGCTGCCTAACACCTTGCCTTCATCTAAGAACGAGTACAACAACTTAGAATCTCTGACCAAATTAGGGTTATCCTTTATACCCCTTCTTAAAGATAAAAATTAAGGGTGGAAACTCTCAATTTAAAACTGTTTACAACAGTTGGCGACTCTGCTGGGGGCTCAACCTTAGGGTTTAGAAGCCTTTACTTTTGGTTTTAGGGTTTTTCTTGTTTTTGGATTTTTTTACTTTTTTATTTAATTATTTATTTTTTATTATTATATTATTCATTATATTTATTAATCTGTGGTGGGATTTTATTATTTTCAAAACTTTTTTTTTCAAAACCCTTAGAAAGAAGGTTCGTATATTAGCCAAGGAGATACATCAGCCCTATGAGTTTATGTGACGACTTCACCTAGAGTCGGTAGAATTCCATGAAAGGAATACGTCTCAAGAGATATCCTCTTTGGAATTATGACTTTGGAATGAAACTTATGACTCTTTGTACAACCCTTAAACCAAAACCTCATAATGAGACCTTTCATGACCTAGTGACAAAAGTTTCGGTCTGCAAAGAGGCTCCACTTAAGGGAGGCCCTTGTTCTTTTCCCTCTAGTGTTATCCATGATACCTTTAAGGAAACCATCTTATGGAGTGTATAAAACTCTTAGGCAAAAACTAGGAGCATAACTTTTAAGGGTACCATCCATAAAATCTCGTCACTAAGCCCTACATTCATGCATTCATACATTTTTGCATTTCATATATTCATTACCCTCTATTTCTTTTTGTTTATCTTATTCACAGGGTAAAATAAATAATAAATGTTTTGGTAAAGTTTCCTAAAAAAAATAATACCAAAGGGAAATAACTTGTCTGTATCAAAGTCGTCAAGCCAAATATGACAAAAATCAAGGCTATAAAAGGAAAATTGTCTGAAAGAGCTTTGAAGATGTTCACTCGTCGCTATGGGGATACCCTTGAATCAACAAAAGTATAGGTGAAATTGGATGTTGTTTCTGCCCTAATTCAGTTCTACGACCCTCCATTGAGGTGCTTCACTTTTCAAGACTTTCAGCTAGCACCGACTCTGGAAGAATTTGACAGACTCTTGAACTTTTCTAAAGAAAAAACTTATGTGGGTATCGGGAAAACTATTGACGTCAAAATATTAGCAGAAGGTTTAGGGATCTTGTTGTACCCAAAAAATTTCCCTCTCATTTATCAAGTAATTTCTCACAAGATCTCATTTGGTTCAAGACTGCACAAGGGTTGATCAGCTCAAAACACCTCCTTAAGCATTGATGACTGAAATTAGGGTTTAAGATTGCACAAGGATAATTGAATTTTTAATGCTTCATATGACTTTCATGGACCATTATGGACCCTCAAGATTTCTCATGTCAAGTTTCAAGTCTTGGATCACATTTTTGCTCAGTCAATTGATCAGTTGACCTAAAAGTCAGCTGTATTAGAGAAAAAGTCAATTATGGTCAATTTACAGTCAAAATTCATAGTTTTTGATCCATATCAACATTATGAAATCCTATATGTCATTTTATCAAGTTTGGACCACAATTCCTCAAGAAATTTGATCAGATCATCAAAAAGGCAAAATGGTCAAAATTAGGGTTTTGAATGAGAAAAGGCAATTTCTGATTTTTGACCCAGAAAATGGTTGATTGGTTGGAAACATGATCTCAAGGATTCAATTGCGTCATTTTGACCTAATGTAATGACTCAAAATCCCTCAAGATCAATTGATTGATAGTTGATTTTTAGTCAACTAATCAAAAGTCAACTGTACACTGAAAAGTCAAACTTTAACTTTTTGGTAAAAATCAAGTGTCAAAGATCACAATTCATCATAACATGGCAAAATATAAAACTTATTCATCAAGAAATTAAAATGTCAAGATTTCATTTTGAAAAGTCAAAGTTTCCAAACTTAGAAATTTTTCTAAGTGTTGAAAACTTCATATTTTTTCATAACTTTGACCAAATTTTTCACCATGATACAAGATGATTCAAGGAAACTTTCAACATGAAAGTTGTAGATATCAATGAGATCTAAAACATTGCTTTACACAACTCCTCTTATAAATGCTTGGATTTCAAGTTATTAATCCATGAAATCATGGTCAAGAAACTAAACACTTAGTGAAATATTTGCCCTAGTTAGGCAGATTTTTGGTACCAACTTCATAGCAACTTTTCACATAGCTCAATTTGGAATTTGAAAAAGTGATTCAAAGATGGTTTGTAGAGTATGTTACAAGATTTTTGAAATGTCCAATAACTCATTTAGATCATGTTTGAGTAGGGAGAATCGAAGATATGAAGTTAGGGTTTTCAAACTTGAATTACAAGCCATTTCATGATGAACAAGAATTCAAATCCAAGCCTACATAATCTTTGATTTGTAGGCCTCAAACTTGTTTTTCACTCCATAATTAAATGTTTACACATATGTTAGAGCTTTAATGCAAGCACTTGAGCTTTTATCCAAGTTACATTTCCATTTATGGCACAAAGTAACCATTCCATTCTTGTAAAGAATATTTAATCACAAAGTCAATGCATAGAGCTTTTCACTTGTTCCTTATGATCACAATCAATGTTAAAGGCAAAAGAAACATGTCTAGAGCCTCCCATAAACTCATACCATGCTTATACTATACCTTGAAACCATGTTTTCATTTTTCTTCAAAATCAAGTAACATATCCATAACTCTACAACTTGTGCTTCTGACCTCTTCAAGTACTCTAACCTTTTCCTTACTTATGCACAAGTTGTTTGCAAGCGAACACACGAGCTGAAGCACCCTGAAACACTCCCAAACTCCCTCAAGCCCAAAATTTCACAAAAAACTCCATTGATGCACAGTTCTGACCTTAAACTTATATCTCTCATTTCCCTCATGTGTTTTACTTCCTAATCAATCATAAAGCTCTTACACATCAAATATAACCTATCCCTAACCTTGTTTCATAACTGTAACTCCATCTTCATCAACCCCCACAAATAAAAACAGAGCTCCGCAAGTTGACTTCTCCAGACCATTTCAGCCATCCATTGCTCAAGCTAATCATTGCAATAGCTTCCTGGGAACTTGAGGAAGCTAACCTGATCATTGTATCACCTTGAATCAAGCTCATTTGCATTTCACGATTTCCAGTTTTGAGGTATTTTTCTTGAACTTCTATCTCATTACTTATGCATTGTTAGGCTTACATTTATGAAGATAAAATATAGACATCATTGCCCTAAAATTGTACATATCCATAGATTTCATTTATATTGATTGAGCTTAGAGAATTTTAGGTTTGAATCTCTGAAAATATTTAGGTCAGAATTTGGTACTTTTAGAAATTCTCATTCTTCTTTGATTTATAGCTCATGATATTTATATGGTTGGATTCGTATGGAAAAATGGAGTAACTTTCATGTTTGCATCTTTCATTTTTGTTGAGAAATGAGCAAGTTACAAGAACTATGGTTGGAGGTTGAAGATGAAGTTCATTTCTGGAACTTGTTTTGTATTATGTATTTATTGTTTCAGTTATATCAACAGATGTACAGCCACCCCAGTGGCAAAGGTAGCGCGCGTATATGCATAAGGTTAGGGGTTCGACACCCAGCACTACCCTTTGGTTCTATTTTTCACATTTTTACTCTTTTTTGTTTCCAAACAACACACCTGGACCTCCACATTGGGCCTTTGTTCTTTTTGCTGGCTTCTAACTCCATGCCTTACTTCAACACCCCTTGGCCCAATTTTCATTAATATTTTCCTTTTCTTATTTTTATTTTATTTCTTTTTCCTTTATTATTATTATTATTATTATTATTAATAATATTATTTTTATTGTTATTAATTAAAATCCAAAAATATTTTATTTATTATTTTTACACTTATTTAGTTTATTTGTTTTATAAAACTAAAAGAACAAAAATATTTTATTAATAAGTTAATTTCTTTCTTAATAATTAATATTTAGGTTTAGATTTAACTATTATTTTATTTTATTGCAATTAAACATAATTTAGAATTTAGGTTTCTTTTAATTAATTAATATTCATATTATTTTTATTAATTTAAAATCTTTTCATAAATAAAACCCTAAAAAATATTTTTTTAGCTAATTTCTTTTCTTAATTAGTTTAAGTTAATTTTATTTCATTTCCCTTAATCATTTTCTTTAATTAGGTCAAGACTAAACCTTTTCATGAAAACCAAACAAAAATCATTTCTTTTTCCATTTTGCATTCTTGCAGTTTTATCTTCATTTTTGTACAATATTCAATATGGTTGTAATAATTATTTAGATTTAATTTTCTTGCAATTTCCCTATTTGTAAATTTGTACACCCCTTCCCCTAATGATGTAATAGCTTAGTATTTTTATTTTCCGCAATTTAGTGCTTTATATATAATTGCTAGTAAATTAGGGTTTGTATGGAAAGATTAAAACCAACAAATAGCAAACCCTAATCAAGAAAAACCAAGCATGAAAAAGACACACTTGCACACTTACACCCTTAGGGTAAATCCACTTGTTGCCTTGAGAAATAAATGGTTATAATACACATGTAAGATGTCTTAGTAAAAACAAACAAAATACAAGATCATAGCCCTTCGATGACGCTACAAATGTTGCCTTACAAATGATCTTAGTCCCTCAAAGAAAATGCTAAGATATCTTAAAACATTGTTATTCATGACTATACGATGACCCTTGTCTGTCCCTTTTACATCCAAAGATAGGGTTTCTTACCAAATCAATGGTAAGATAACAATGTCAAAGGAAAGAGGAAATAAATATGAAAGACTTTTGAGTAGGTAGAATGTTCCTAGTTGCTTGCTCATTTTCAAACCAAAACATCCTTGCTATTTTCAAAACAAACACCAACACTTACAAAAACATATTTCAAACTTGAAAACATTTTCAAAAGATCAACACTTTGTATACATTCTTACAAACGAGAATAATTACAAAGTTTGCCTAAACGATGGCGCATTTTCAAAATACTTTCAAAAACCACACAAAGCATATTTTCAAACAAAACCAAGTGATCCAGCAAGCAACTAAGATCCCGTAGATAACTGCAGATGAAAAGGGTGCTGATACCTTCCCTTTTCATAATCTACCC
Source organism: Vicia faba (assembly GCA_948472305.1). Lineage (NCBI taxonomy): Eukaryota > Viridiplantae > Streptophyta > Magnoliopsida > Fabales > Fabaceae > Vicia > Vicia faba. The sequence continues at coordinate 1,453,020,989 of OX451739.1, forward strand.
CCCGAACTCAAGAAAACATCTCTAAAGGTCTTTCCTGTTATTTTCATCCTTTCCTTTTGGATAAAAGAAAAGTCAGTGGCGGCTCTTGCTAACTGCAACATTTACGATCAAACGCAAAACAACCAAGTTAGTTCTCCCACCGTGTTACAGAACTGGCGACTCTGTTGAGGAAAATAATCTTAAAAGTGGGGTTACCTTAGGGATACATCACATTTACTTTCTTTCTTTGTTTGACTTGCATGCTTTACATTATGGATCCTTGTTTCGGCTTGCTTTGATCCTCCACCCGGATCTGGACACCTTGTTAGGTAAGTAGCAATAGATTGTGGAAACTGTACGACATAGACCGATATGGTTGAAACAATGGTTATGTTAGTGTGACACATTTGTGGGTATCGGTATCCTTTGTATTGAATAGAGGAGAATACGGGGCCGCAGAGTGGCGTCATGAAGCACTAACTGACTTTAGAAACTTAATTGAACAAACTTGGCCAATTAGGACGTAGTGAGGTAACCAGTTTCGGTGGAAAGCTGAAAATTGGTTGATACTCTATACTACACTCATTGAGACTAGACTTTTGTGATATCCCAGCCGCAAGAAAAGATTGATTATGCTGGAAAAATTCCTAAAAGAAAGGTCAGTGATATTGAGATCCCTTAGAATCCGGTTAATATTACCAAGGACAGGTTTAAGCCAACTAAACTTCAAAAGGGTACTTACCTACAAAATCCATGCAAGCCTAAGCCTAAGGACTTGTTTTTTGCCTTGTGTGTATATGCTTACTGTCGTACCCCAAAATTTTCCCTCCCATATTTCTCAAAACCTTGCAAGAAAGATCTCCAAGTTGCTCAAGGTAGTCAAAGGGTTGGTCAGACAAGCTCTCTCCTAAGGCAGTCTACCCCAAATGAGGGTTTCATGTTGCATCAAGATCCTTGAGTCCAAGTGACCCCAAATACTCACTAATGTCCTAATATGTTCTCAAGATCATCCATGTCAAGTTTCAAGCCTTGCAGAGGAATTTTGCTCAATCAATTGCTCAAAGATCCAAAAATCGACTGTGCTAGGGCAAAAGTCAACTGTGACCTATATACAGTCAAACTTCAATATTTTTTGTCAACATCCTCATTTTGAAGTATATTTCATCATTTGATCAAGGGTTGATCATGATTCATCAAGGATTGCTCAAGATTCATCAAGACTCAAAAAGTTGCTAAATTAGGGTTTTGCAGGAAAAGTCAACTCAACTTTGACCAAGCATAACTTTCTCATACTTTATGAGAAATGACCCATACAAATCTCATTTTGAATAGGATGAAATTCCCTACAATCCATATTAATCTTCCAAGTTCAAAATATGCACTCACAAGAAGTTATGAATTTGGACATTATAGGTCATTTTGAAAAGTCAACAAAAACAGCTTTTTTTCCAAAGCTTCAAACATGAGAATGGAACATCAATTGGAGATGAGACCAAAAGGGTTGGTTAGAGGACATCTCAAGATTTCTAAAACGTAACAGAACACCTCCAAATAGTCAAAATTGAGGAAGTTATGCATTGTTGAAGTTGGACATTTTTGCAAAATTGCCAAAAGTCACCTATCCCCAAAACATCAAATTTTGCCAAATGGGCCCATTCCTTTTCACTTGTTTTGAGTTAGCATTATAGTCCACGTGCTTTAGCCTTGGCCATGTGTCCATATCATATTTTTATTAATTATTTTGATTGTTATTTGAATTAATTTTATTTAAATCAAATTAAATCAAATAAAATCCAAAAGCATTGATATCAAGGATTTTTGTGATTGTTTCAGGCTCTAATTACAGCTAGCAAGGCAATCAAACTCGAATCAAGGCAATTGTGTACAAAAAGATTGCAAAGGAACCAATTTTGGAAATCTTTAAAGAAGCAAATCAAATCCAATCCAAAGCATTGAAAGAGAGAGATTTGGACTGAATAAACAACCCTAATACATTGTGTAATACATAAGGGTTGCGTGCATATCAAAATAAAGGTTGGAGATAAAGCATAGAGGCAGAACAAAAACTGAAAAATCAGGCAAAAAGTGTGAGTTCGAAATCACTCCTAGAGGCAGTTTCAAGGCTTGATACTTGTCCCAATCGTCTCCTGGAAATCTCCACAGGCGAAAGCAACCAAAAGCAAGCGTTTTCGAGCCCTTTAGTGCATTGTAAGTCGTTCACGGAACCACCATTTTCTTGAGTTCGATTAACTTCATTCTTGCATCTATAATGAAAAATAATTGCATATTTTTGATCCCCATGATGTTTGCAAGCTTTTGCCAATAGCCAATTTCATTTATATGTCCTATATCATGAATCATCATTGCTAGGGTTTTGTATTTGGTTTTAGGGTTTTTTGTTTCAGGAATAATTAGCCTTCATGATGGCTATGGCCGTGATCAGAAGGATGACACGAGTCTAACCATGGTGTTAGATTCCATTTATGTTGCCTGTGGAAGAATTTGGAGTGAGGCTATGATATTAGCTGCAGATAAAATCCGCAGGTAAAAGCTCCAGTTTTCCAAGGACAGGGATGATGCATTGGCACTCCCCCATAGGACCATTCAAATATTTGCACGCAATTTTTATTGTTTTTCCAATATTTCTTTTGTTTCATATATTATCTTCAGTGCTTGATTAACATACAATAAGAAACAAGTGTCCCAGCGGAAGCCAGCTAAGCTCTCAAAGCGTTAGGGGATGGAGGTCAGGGGTTCAATCCCTGCCTCCAACATTTGTTATTTTTCCAAATTCTTGCAGGAAATCTAGTGCACGCCTAAGCTAGAGACCCACCATGGAAACTCACCATCCAGCACGCCAGATGGCCAGATCTGGTGGCCAGCATTGAAGGTGTACCAAAAGGCCAAGTCAATGCATACGCAGGGGATCACAAAATTCAATTGGATCTTCACAAATGGGCCAGAAAATTGCTATTGACACCCTCAATATTCAGGCCCATCTCACTCATTTCTTTTTATTTTGTTTATTTTATTTAATTGTTTTATTTTACTTAATTCAATTACTAACCAATAAATTAATTTCTTTTTTAACAAAAAATCACAAAAATATTTTTTACCCATTTAAATTTAAGAACTTTATTTTTCTTTAATAAATATTAATTAAATTAATTAGGATATTAATTTTAGATAACTTTCATTTATTTTGTAAATATTAAAAATCAATTAGAATTAATAGGTTTTAACTTCAATTTAATTATTTTATTTTCTTGCCTAAAATAACAAAAACTCCAAAATATGTCATTTAATATTTTTCATTAATTAATTAATTTAATAATTAATTTAACATTTAATTTTAGGATTTAATTCCTTTTCTTAAAAATATAAACAACAAAAAATGTTTTCTCTTAAGAGGGTCAAAACCCTAATTTCGCATTCGATTTAATTTCCCGCGTGCTTTATTTTTCTTTATTCAATTATTGTATCTGCTCCCGGTTTGTAATATTTAATTAGGACATTTACTTTTACCTCTTTTATTTTATTTTCAAAGGTTTGCTTTTGGAGATGTAAATACCTGACGCCTTGTAATAATCTAGTTTAAATTCCACATTTTAATTTTGTAAATTATACAACTAGTAGATGTTTGGTAATAGGGTTTGCATGACAAGAATGAATGTTTAATTTTAAAACGGTTAGATCACCCTAAACATGTGCAAAAGATAACAATAACTGAAATCAATACACTCTCACATGCGCACTCCTAGGGTACACCCCACTTGGTTGCCTTCATAAACGGTCATTGAGTATAGGTTGTTTTAGAGGTTGTCCTCTTGTCTAAAAGATCATAGTTGCCTCGAAATGGTTGCTTCGGATATTGTCGCCTCAAACAAATGATCTAAGACATTAGGGTTACCGTTAAGACGTCCTAACATTGCTTTAGTGACCGTATGTCCCTCTTTCGAATTGACCATCAAACTCCAACAACGGTGCTACCTACTCAATAATAGTGGGATATCATTATCCAAAGGAAATTAGCATAGAACGATTCCTTTTTCGAGTAGGTAGATTAGTTCTTAGATACTTGCTCATCCAAAATAAACTTTTTTCTCACACTTACACTCTTTTACAATCAAATTTTCAAAAACACTTCATTACACTCTTGAAGACAGAAGCAAGAGTTAAATCGAAGTTAAAACAAAAAAATTTCAAAACCCACAAGCACAAAGAAAACAATTTTTAAAATGATGAGCAAGTACCTAAGAGCCCGTAGATAACTACAGATAGAAAGGGTGCTAATACCTTCCCTTTCTATAATCTACCCCTCGTACCTAGAAAATCTCGAAAAAAGGAATTTTTTTGTGCTTTTTCCTTTCCTTGTTGGATAAAATAAAATTCGGTGGAGACTCTTGCTTACCACGACATTTTGCAAAAACAAACGCAAAACGCAAACCAACATTCCAAAAACAGCCAGTTCTTCCCACCGTATCACAGAACTGGCGACTCTGCTGGGGAATAATAAGTGGGGTGTACCTTAGGAATAGTTCATCATATTGTTTTCAATTGCTTGATTTGTATGCTTTATCTTTGTGGGTTTGAATCAGAGTTACTATGGATCCTAACCCAATCTGGGGGACACCTTTTAGGTAAGTAGCAATAGATTGTGAGGGAACTGTATAGCGTAGACCGATACAGTTGAAGCAGTAACTACATTGGTGTGGCACTTTAGTTTGTACCGATATCCCTCGTGGTGGAACAAGGAGAATATGGGTCAGCTAAAGGGGTCATTAAGCACCAACCGACCTTAGAACCTATAATTGACCAACTTGGCCATAGAAAAGTAGCAGTATGCTACACTCATTGAGACCAAACTCTCGCGATGATTTCGGCCACAAGAAAAGGTTACCAAACTAGAATTATGACCGATCGAGGGTGGTCAGTGATATTGAGATCCTCTAGAACCCGGTTACTATTACTAGGACAGGTTGAACCAACTAAACTGAAAGAGGGTAATACCTAAACTCCATGTCATCCTGAAATCTAAGGGCTACTGTGTGACTTGCTTTCCCTTACCATGTTTGCTATCTGTGAATACTTGTGGTGTGTTTCTATCATAACATCATGCATCATGACATTGCATGCATCTTGCATCAGACTAACCCATTTCAAAGACAGAGGGGATTCATCTTTGTTCTGTTTTGTAGGTCATGGCCTCTATGCGTAGAAACACCATTCAGATCAGCTTTGTACAGATTCCTACTCAGCTTAGAGATTTGGTTGCAAAGGTCCCTGATACTTCCTCCTTTTGTCAGAAGACATGGTCACCTCCTGGGTTTGGTCACTTCCAAGATGGATGAGCAGATGTTGAGTGTTTTGTTCTAGTTCTTTGACCCGTTACACCACTGCTTCACCTTCCCGGACTATCAGTTGGTCCCTACTTTGGAGGAGTTCTCTGATTTTCTTGGTATTTCTATTCTAGAGCAGACACCATTTACAGGTTGGGAGAAAGCTCTTAGGCCAAAAGATGTTGCTACAGCCCTACATCTGACAAAGGTTGAGGTGATGTCTAACTGGGAGACCCGGAGTGGGACAAAAGGCTTCTTAGCTAAGTTCTTGGTTGATCAGGCTAATCAGTTTTAGGATAGTTTGGATTTTCAAGCATTCGAACACACCCTTGCTCTTCTCATATATGGTCTGGTTCTGTTTCCTAATTCAGATTCCTTCGTCGACGTGAATGCAGTGAAGATCTTCATGTCTCATAATCTAGTGCCTACTCTCTTAGGTGACATTTTGCATGCTCTTTATGCCCATACTTCTCGGAAACGGGGAACCCTTATGTGTTGTGCACCATTGCTGGCGAGGTGGTTTATTTCTCACCTCCCCAAATTTGTTTTGAAGAACAAGGAAGGTATGGGTTGGGCCTATAAAATTATGTCCCTGGCTCACACAGACATCATCTAGAGCACTAAAGACATGGAAGAAGTAGCTATTATTGATCGGTGAGGAGAATACCCCAATGTTCCTTTGCTTGGAATTAGGGGAGGAATCACCTATAATCCCTGTCTGGCCTTACGACAGTTTGGGCGAGCTAGAAAGGACGGCCCTCATCAGTTGCTAATTCCGAGCATTGTCTTTGACTTCCAAGGGGATAGTGAGGGACATCGCCGCATATTCATACGATCTTGGAATAGGGTTAACAGATCTGATCCGCATGAGCTGGGAGAAAAGACTTCTCTTCCGATGGAACCATATCTCCGGTGGGTTCGGGCCCGTGCCCAAAAGCTAGGGATGCCATACGAAGCTGTCTTGCCGGTAATTGTTGAGAATGCTGATGAAGAAGGGGTTCCTCATAATGTCCTCCATCCATACATGCCTACTGACATTGGGGCATTAAAGAGGTCGTGGATCCAATTGAGAGAAGAGCGGGATACTTACAGAGAGAAGTATCATGAACAAGAACGGAAAATCTTGAAGCTTACAAGGCAGCTGGAGAATGAGAAGGTCCTCAATGACTATGTCAGCACCAAAGGAAGACGACCATGGGAGCGCTGATGTCTTTTGTTATTTCTAGTTTTGATTTACTTTACAGTTTTTCTCTTTGTAGCGCCTTAAAGGCACTTGTCAAACATTGTTTCAAGTTTTTAATCTAATAAAAGTGTGTTTCATTTTGGTTTACGAATTTGAATCCCTAAAGACTATGAAATCATATCATATGCATTCCATTCCCATGCACCTCATTACAGGTACCCTTATAGGTCTATCATCTTCTTCGCTGTTTATTTCAGCACTCATCATGTCTGCTGAAACATCAACTGATCAAGCTATCAAGGCTCTACAAGCTCAAAACGCTCAGTTCCAGGAAATGTTCATGAACCTAGCCAAGGGGCAGAGAGATCTGAAGACTCTTATCTTGAAGGATAAGAAGAAGAAGAAAAAGAAGACAGTCCTCCTGAACATGGGTCACAGGTTTGGAAACAGGTTACGAGACGAAGTTGATCTGTCCCACTCATCTGGAGGGGGAGAGAATCAGGAAGAAAGGAGGGCTTCTAGCCCTGTGGTTTCTGACAACGAGGCTGACTTTGATGAAGACCAGTATCCTCCTGCTGAGGATATGTATAATTAGCTTGAAGACCGGTTAAGTGCGATAGAGATCCAGAAGATACCTGGATTGGACTTTGGTGAGTTAGGTTTGGCATTCGGGGTAGTGATTCCCCATAAGGTCAAAGCACCAGTCTTTGCTAAATACGACGGGGTCTCCTGCCCAAAGCTACACCTTCGTTCGTATGTTAGAAAGATTCAGCCATATACTGCTGACAGGAACCTCTGGATCCAATTTTTTTAAGATAGTCTTTCAGGGTCTCAACTTGAATGGTTCTATCAGCTAGAAGGAGCTAGTGTCCGTAATTGGGAGGACCTTGCTGCTGATTTTTACAAGAAGTACCAATATAATGCCGACCTCGCTCCCACGCGTACCCAACTTCAGGGTATGTCTATGGGTGCGAGCGAAGGTTTTAAAGATTACACTCAGAAGTGGAGAGATCTTGCTGGTAGAGTCCAACCCCCGCTGGTTGACAGGGAGTTAGTGGATATGTTTCTGGGGACTTTGTCTGGTCCATATTTCAACCATTTGATCGGAAGTTTATCGTCAGGTTTTACTGAGTTAATTATGATTGGGGAGAGGGTTGAAGTCGGTATCAAGAGCGGCAAGTTACAGAAAGGTGCTTTGTCAAGTACCGAGAAGAAGCCCTTCAAGAAGGAGTCTAGTGCAGTTTCCAGCTCTAGGAACCAGAGACAACCTGAGCGCCGCCAAGCAGTTAATGCGGTAGTTATCTCAAGACCAACTGTTGCCACACAACGCAACACTCAGCCAAGGGCAGAGAGGCCTCAAAGACAGTTTACTCGGCTCAGCATGACTTTATCTCAAATTCGGCCGCAGTTGTTAAAGACCAACTTAGTGATTTTGAGGGAAGCTCCGAAGAATCCCAACACCACCTCACCGTTGTACAATCCAAACGACCGCTGTGCTTATCACTCTGATAGCCCGGGGCATGATACCAATAATTGTTGGGCCTTGAAGAATAAGGTAAAAGATCTGATTGACGCTAAGGAGATTGAGTTCGAAGCGCCAGAAAAGCCTAATGTTATGACCGCTCCTATGCCCAAACATGGAGTGAATGTTGTAGATTATGATGTGTTTGTGACTTCCGTAGAAGACATTGCTACTCCCTTGATGACTGTGAAAAAGAACCTTCTGTTAGTTGGTTTATTTACGGGTTGTGGAGAAGGTTGCCATCTGTGTTTCGTCCTATCTACCGGTTGCCATCTTTTGAAGTCAGGTGTCCAACGCCTGATGGATAATAAAGAAATCTTGTTCGAGAAAACTTGTGTTCCTTTGGTTCCTGTTGAAGAAGTTTCTATAATCACCATTTTCGCAAATTCTTCCAAGGCTTCCTTGAGAAAGCCTGTTAGAATTACATCTATTCCGAGAATCGCTCCACTGATCATTACTGTTCCTGGACCTATCCCCTATACGTCGAATAAGGTTGTCCCATGAAACTATGGGGATGATGTATATTATCACGGGGTTAAACAAGACTTGAAGGATGAAGAGGCTGATACTGATGTCAGCAATATTGTTGGATCTAGTAAAGTCACACGAAGCGGAAGACTTTTCTCCCCTGAGATATCTCCACCAACTGTTCGGAAACCTGTTGTTATTACACCTACCGATACATCTGCTATTGTCCCTGTTCAAGTTCCAATCCTTACCCCTGTTACCGAGTCATCTGACACTCGGGGCAAAGGGATCACCGGTGAGCATGCCCAGACGGAGGCACCAAGGAAGATTACTATTGAAGCCTCTAGACAGGAGATAGAGGAAATTGTATAGATCATCAAGAAAAGAGACTACAATGTAGTCGAACAGCTGGGGCAAACCCCGTTGTAGATCTCTATGTTCTCTTTATTGTTGTGTTCAGAGGCCCATGCTAAGGCTCTGATTGCTTTCCTAAAAACTATGCACGTGCCCCAGGAAACATTTGCTGACCAATTTAAAGATTGTGTGGCTAGTCTGACAGCAGACAATGGGTTGGGTTTCTCCGACGCAGATTTGACTGCTAAAGGGAAGAATCACAATGACGCCCTGCATGTCTCCATTGAATGAAGGGGCACTACTCTAGCTCACTTGCTGGTGGATACTGGGTCCTCGTCGAACGTTTTACCCAAGAAAGCGTTAGACCGGTTAGACTGTGAAGGGTTGGTGCTGAAGCCAAGCAACATTGTGGTTAGGGCCTTTGACGGGTCCAAGAGGATGGTACATAGAGAGGTGGATATTCCAGTTAAGGTTGGTTCTCAGATTTTCGAGTCTACGTTCTATGTGATGGACATTCGGCCATCTTATTCTTATTTGCTGGGTCACCCGTGGATCCACAAAGCTGGGGCAGTAACTTCTGCGCTCCACCAGATGCTGAAGTACCCAGTGAAAGGGAAAATTGTTACAGTACGAGGAGAAGAGGAGTACATGGTGAGCCACCTCAACTATTTCCGGTATGTGGAGATGGATGGGGAGTTCATTGAAACCCCGTGTCAACATTTTGAAGAAGTCCCCCAGACGTTGGCGTCAACTGAAACTGTTACTGAAGATCCTCTAATGAAGATGGCTTCCCTAAAAGATGTCCGAGGTGTTATTGAGAAAGAAGCTCAGAGAGCTGTTCGGTGTGCGCGGATCGGAGGACCTCCCCTGTTTATCAGTAATTCGGGAGTGAATGCCATTTAAGACGATGATGAAGAGTCTGAGTTTGACAGTTGGATCTACCCGACTACCGATGGCGGACTAAGCAATTGGACGTCAAAGGACACCGTGCCAATTTCTTTTATTACCCAATAATGAGACTTTTATTTTGAATTTGTAACAGACAATCTTTAAAACTTTACGGCCCGGTGCCTTACCTGAGACACCGTGGCTTTATTTGAGGGATTTATATGTGTCATCTCCATATATCATTAATAAAAGCATTGGACGTTTTCTTGCATTTAAAATTTTGTGCTCCTTGTTTTTCTTTTTTATCTTGCAAAACAGCTATTTTACACACACTCACATATACAGGTCTGAATCCACTCTGGATCCCACTGGTAACGACTCTTCTACTGCCAGTTATGACTTTGAAAGTCCAATCAACCAAGCCGAGGACGAAGGTGACTATGATTGCAAAATGCCTGGTGAACTTGCTAGACTGTTACTTCAGGAAGAGATGGCTATACAGCCGCATGAGGAGCCAGTGGAATCAGTAAATCTGGGTACATAGGAAGACAAGAAAGAGGTCAAGATCGGTGAAAATCTGGATTCTAGTGTTAAGCAACGGTTGATTCAGATGCTGCGTGACTATGTGGAGATCTTTGCCTAGTCTTATAAAGATATGCCTGGGTTGGATACTGATATTGTGGTTCACCGCTTGCCCACCAAGGAAGACTGTCCTCCAGTAAAACAGAGAGTCCGTCGAATGCGCCCAGAGATGTCTGAGAAAATCAAGGCTGAAGTTATGAAACCGTTTGATGCCGGTTTTCTAGCAGTTACTTCTTACCCGCAGTGGGTGGCCAATGTGGTTTCGGTGCCGAAGAAAGATGGTAAGGTTCGAATGTGTTTTGACTACAAGGATCTGAACAGGGCGAGCCCCTAGGATGATTCCCTCTGCCTCATATCGATGTTCTGGTTGACAACACCGCACAACATAAGGTCTTCTCTTTTATGGATGGTTTATCCGGTTATAATAATATTAAAATGGCTCCCGAAGATATGGAAAAGACAACCTTTGTTACTCAATGGGGTACCTTTTGCTACAAGGTCATGCCTTTTGGATTGAAAAATGTTAGGGCAACGTATCAGTGCGCCATGGTTGCTTTGTTCCACGACATGATCCATCATGAGATTGAGGTCTATGTTGACGACATGATTGCAAGATCCCAGACTGAAGAGGAACATCTGGACCATCTTTAGAATCTATTTGATAGGTTGAAGTTGTACAGACTGAGGTTAAACCCGAACAAGTGCACCTTCGGGGTGAGATCTAGTAAGCTGCTGGGTTTCGTCGTAAGTGATAAAGGTATTCTAGTGGATCCTGCAAAGCTGAAGGCTATACAGGAAATGCCAGCTCCCTGAATAGAAAAAGAAGTCAGAGGCTTTCTGGGACGTCTGAACTATATTTCCCAATTCATCTCGCACCTGACTGCTACTTGTGAGCTAATCTTCAAGTTACTGAAGAAAGATCAAGTGGTAAGATGGAACGATGAATGTCAGGCCACTTTCGAAAGGATCAAAGAATATCTCTAAGAGCCACCTATTCTGATGCCTCCAGTTGAAGGGAGAACTTTGATCTTATACTTGACAGTACTCGATAATTCAATGGGGTGTGTGCTGGGGCAGCATGACGAGTCTGGCCGAAAAGAGCGTGCTATTTATTACCTTAGCAAAAAGTTTACCGACTGCGAGACCCGATACTCGTTGCTTGAGAAAACTTGTTGCGCTTTGGCATGGGCTGCTCGCTGGCTGAGACAGTATATGCTGACTCACACTACTCTATTGATATCAAAGATGGATCCAATCAAGTATATCTTCGAGAAGCCTGCCTTGTCCGGAAGAATAGCAAGATGGCAGATGATCTTGACTGAGTATGACATCCAATACACGACCCAGAAAGCAATCAAAGGAAGTGTGTTGGCAGATCATTTGGCACATCAGACAGTGGATGATTACCAGTCTATGAACTTTGAGTTTCCAGATGAGAATATCATGTTGGTAATTGACTATAAAACACCTGGACCGGATGAAGGACCTGAGGAGGGATCCCGATGGTCTATGTACTTTGATAGAGCTTCGAACGCTTTGGGCAATGGCATTGGCGTCGTGATCATATCTCCTGAAGGCTCTCATACTCCGTTCACCGCCCGACTATGTTTCAACTGCACCAATAACATGGCGGAGTATGAAGCGTGCATCATGGGTGTTTGAGCCGCTATTGACCTAAGGATTAAGTTCTTAAGTGTATTCGGAGATTCCGCTCTCGTGATTAGTCAGATCAAAGGCGAGTAGGATACGAAACACCCTAATCGTATTCCTTACAAAGAGTATGTGTTGACGTTTCTTCCGCACTTCGAGGAGATAACCTTTGAACACTTCCCTAGAGAGGAGAATCAGTTGGCGGACGCGCTAGCTATGATGTCTTATATGTTCAAGGTCAGGTGGGACAATGAAGCTCCCCATATTACAATTGAGAGGTTGGACGAGCCTGCACATTGCTGCGACATTGAGACTGAGGAGGTAGCAGATAAACCCTGGTTTCATGAGGTAAAGAGGTATCTTGAAGCTCAAGAATACCCCGAGGGTGCATCTATTAATGATAAGAAGTTTCTGAGGAGGTTCGCAGCGAAGTTCTTCATCAGTAATGGCATTCTTTACAAGCGTAACCATGACTCAACCTTGTTGCGTTGTATGGATAATAACGAAGTAGAAAGGATTATGGAAGAGTTACATGAAGGTACTTTCGGGACTCATTCCAGTGGACATACCATGGCAAAGAAAATCCTTCAGGCAGGATACTATTGGTCTACTATGGAAGCTGATTGTTGTCAGCATTCTCGGACATGTCATAAGTGCCAAGTCTATGCTGATAAAGTGCACATACCTTCAGTACCTCTGAATGTCTTGACAGCTCCGTGGCCTTTTGCAATGTGGGGCATCGACATGATCGGCGAGATCAGACCTACGGCATCTAACGGGCATCGTTTCATCCTGGTAGCTATTGATTACTTTACAAAGTGGGTGGAAGCAGCTTCCTTTGCTACAGTGACCAAGAACGTCGTGGCACGGTTCACTCGTCACAATCTAATCTGTCGATATGGTGTACCAGAGAGGATCATTACTGACAATGGTATAAATCTCAACAATAAGATGATCACCGAACTCTGCAAACAGTTCAAGATACAGCATCACAACTCTTCTCCTTATCGGCCGAAGATGAATGGGGCTGTAGAAGCAGCTAATAAGAACATTAAGAAGATTGTGCAGAAGATGACAGTGACATACAAAGATTGGAACGAGATGTTACCATTTGCTTTTCATGGGTACCGTACCTCAGCGTGGACGTCAACAGGGGCAACACCCTATTCCTTGGTTTATGGCATGGAGGCCGTCTTGCCCATTGAAGTTCAGATACCCTCTCTTCGGATTATGAAGGATGCAGGTTTGAGGGAAGATGACTAGATTCAGACCTGGCTTGATCAGCTGAACCTAATCGACGAAAAGAGACTTACTACTATTTGTCATGGTCAGACGTATCAAAAACGGATGATCAAGGCATTTAACAAGAAAGTTAGACGACAAGAGTATCAAGTTGGAGACAAGGTTATCAAGCGTATTATTCTACCTCAAGGTGAACCCAGGGGCAAATGGACCCCTACTTACGAAGGGCCATTTATGGTTAAGAACATTTTCTCAGGAGGAGCTATGATTCTAACCACCATGGATGGTGACGACCTTCCTCACCCCGTCAATGTAGACATAGTGAAAAGATACTACGCATGATCAAAGACCCGCTAGATTGACTCGCCTAGGAAAAAATAAGGGCTTCCCGGCGAACCAAAAGGGTTCGGGAAAAAATAAGGGATGAAACTGAAAAAATCTATACACCCGGCAAGTCGAAAACCTGAAAAGGTGGCTTGGGCAAAAATGGGTATCCCGGTGGACTGAAAACCCGAAAGGGAAGTCTAGGAAAAATCAGGGATTAAAGCGTAACACTATGTCTCATTGGATCACCTTGCAACCAGACTTCGGTATCGACTATCAAGCTCGGACGTCACTAATCAATCTGATCTACCTTCAACCAAGTAGCAAAGTGATGAGATGCTCGAGGACATAAAGGAAATATCAGAGTTGGAACCCAGTGGGATTGTTCACATAGCTGTTTTTCTTTGTTTTCCACAAATTATATAAACTCTACTGTTCTGCGGTGTTCTCTTACTAGGACGTCAGCCTCTTGTACAAAAAACGCCTATTTACGGGCTAACTTTAAAATCAATACAAGTCATGTTACAAAGAAATTTCAAACTTTTTTCTCTTTTTCTGTTTTGTTTTACGAGAACGTCCAATGTTCATTTTTGATATATGCATTTGACATTGATTGCTGCCCATAAATATTTACATGCGAAACAAAAGACGATTACTCGTAATATCAGAAATAGGGGAAAACGAGAAATGTCTAAGCCATATAGTTGCTTTGTCCACTAGGTATAGGGATAGACCTAGCTGGAGGAAAGGATTGAAAGTACATTCATTCCCCGCAGAGTAAGAGGAAGATAGTGGTGTTAGCTCTCCCCAACTGAGACTCGCAACTGTGAATGAATCGGTAATATTCTCCTCAAGCAGAGTTTATTTACCATCAGCACTGAAAAGTCTTATCATCCCTAGTGGAGCATAAAAAGTCATCCCCAGCGGAGTATAAAAATATCCCCAGTGGAGCTGGAAGAATTGTCCCCAGTAGAGTCTAAAAGGGCTATCCCCGGTAAGGTCGCTATTGGAAAGTCATCCCCAGTGGAGTTCTTCCCTTTCACAAAATAGGAATTCAATCCCCAACAAGGTTCATTATCACCATCAGCGGTAATTCATCCCCAGCTGAACTTGTCGGCGGAATCCTCAGCAGAGCATCTCTTCCCCACAGCAATCTAGGATTTATTTTCCCATCTAAAAACATCACATTTTCATACATCATGACATACATATGCATCATACGACACAATCTCATTTATTTTGAGAACATCATTGCTTGATACATATCATGTATTACATACAACTAACTGTTACCTTTCAGGAAATATTTTCACAAAATTCAAGCTATGAAGCTTTTACCTCAGTTGAATTACGGACGAGCTCCTAAATCTCAGTGAAATTATTTCCTCAGTCGAATTAAGGACGAGTTCCAAAATCTCGACAAGATATTTCATTAGTTGAATTGCGGACAGGCTTCTAAATCTCAACAAAGTTGTTTCTCAAGTTGAATTACGGACAAGCTCCTAACTCAGCAGCAATGTTCCTTCAGTTGAATTACGGACATGCGCCTAAATCTCAGCAAAGTAGTTGAATTACTGACAAGTTCCTAAATCTCAGCAAAATAGTTGAACTACGGACAAGTTCCTAAATCTCAACAAAGCTTTTACTCCAGTTGAATTACGGACGATGTTCCTAAATCTCAGCAAAGTAGTTGAATTACGGACAAGCTCCTAAATCTCAGCGAAGTTATTTTCTTAGTTGAATTACGGACAAGCTCCTAAATCTCAGCGAAGTTGTTGAATTACGGATGAGCTCCTAAATCTCAGCAGATATCACCTCAGTTAAATTATGGAAGATGTTCCTAAATCTCAGCAGAGATTCTTCCACAGTCAAATTACGGACGAGTTCCTAAATCTCGACAGATATGTACCTCATTTGAATTTCGGACGAGTGCCTAAATCTCAGCAAAGTTATTTCCCCCAGTCGAATTACGGACAAAATCCTAAATCTCAGCAAAGTTGTTGAATTACGGACGAGTTCCTAAATCTCGACAGATATGTTCCTCGGTTGAATTACAGACGAGTTCCTAAATCTCAGCAGAGATGTTTCCTCAGTTGAATTACGGATGAGTTCCTAAATCTCAACAGATGGTTGCTTAGTTGAATTACGGACAAGCTCCTAAATCTCGACAAATTCAGTTGAATTACGGACAAGCTCCTAAATCTCGACAAAGCCAGTTGAATTACAAACGAGTTCCTAAATCTCAGCAAAAGATGTTCCCTTAGTTGAGTACGGACGATCGAAGTTCCTAAATATCAACAGAGACGACTCACCAGCAGAATAAGGACGACCAAAGCTCCTAAAATTCTACTTCTCTCAACAAAGATCAGGCTTCCCCAGCGGAATCTTCCTCAACAACAGGTATACAAGCTATCGCTAAGGAATCTCTTATGTGATCGACACTCCTCCAAATGGCATCTATAAGTCCATTCCTATCATCATAAGACAATTATCATTTCATGCGAGTGCAAATTTCTGGGCACTCTAGTGTTCAATCCACTTCCACCTTCGGATTACGAAAGGCGCGAAAGTCAATCTGCATCCTTAGGTTTAAGAAGATTGAACAGGGGCAGCTGTTTTACCCCAAAATTTGCCCTCCCATATTTCTCAAAACATTGCAAGAAAGACCTCCAAGTTGCTCAAGGTAGTCCAAGGGTTGGTCAAACAAGCTCTTTCCTAAGGCAGTCTACCCCAACTGAGGGTTTCATGTTACATCAAGATCCTAGAGTCCAAGTGACCCCAAGTACTCACCATTGTCATAATATGTTCTCAAGATCATCCATGTCAAGTTTCAAGCCTTGCAGAGGAATTTTGCTCAGTCAATTGCTCAAAGGTCCAAAAATCGACTATGTTAGGGCAAAAGTCAACTGTGGCCTATATACAGTCAAACTTCAATATTTTTTGTCAACATCCTCATTTTGATGTATATTTCATCATTTGATCAAGGTTTGATCATGATTCATCAAGGATTGCTCAAGATTCATCAAGACTCAAAAAGTTGCTAAATTAGGGTTTTGCAGGAAAAGTCAACTCAACTTTGACCTAGCATAACTTTCTCATACTTTATGAGAAATGACCCATCCAAAGCTCATTTTGAAGAGGATGAAATTCCCTACAATCCATCTTCATCTCCCAAGTTCAAAATATGCACTCACAATAAGTTATGAATTTGGACATTATAGGTCATTTTGAAAAGTCAACAAAAACACCTTTTTCCAAAGCTTCATACATGAGCATGGAACATCAATTTGAGATGATACCAAAAGGGTTGGTTAGAGGACATATAAATCTTTATAAAAAGTCAAATAACACCTCCAAAGAGTCAAAATTGAGGAAGTTATGCATTGTTGAAGTTGGACATTTTTGCAAAATTGCCAAAAGTCAACTATCCCCAAAACTTCAAATTTTGCCAAATGGGACCATTCTTTTTCACTTGTTTTGATTTGGAATTATAGCCCACGTGCTTTAGCCTTGGCCATGTGTCCATATCTTATTTTTATTAATTATTTTAATTTTTATTTGAATTAATTTGATTTAAATCAAATTAAATCAAATAAAATCCAAAAGCATTGATAACAAGGATTTTGTGATTGTTTCAGGCTCTAATTACAGCTAGCAAGGAAATCAAACTCGTATCAAGAAAATTGTGTAGAAAAAGATTACAAAGGAACCAATTTTGGAAATCTTTAAAGAAGCAAATCAAATCCAATTCAAAGCATTAAAAGAGAGTGATTTGGACTGAATAAACAACCCTAATACATTGTGCAATACATAAGGGTTGCGTGCATATCAAAAATCAAGGTTGGAGATCAAGCATAGAGGCAGAACAAAAACTGAAAAATCAGGCAAAAAGTGTGAGTTCAAAATCACTCCTAGAGGCAGTTTCAAAGCTTGATACTTGTCCCATTCGTCTCCTGGCAATCTCCACAAGCGAAAGCAACCAAAAGCAGGTGTTTTTGAGCCCTCCAGTGCACTGTAAGTCGTTCATGGAACCACCATTTTCTTGAGTTCGATTAACTTCATTCTTGCATCTATAATGAAAAATAATTGCATATTTTTTATCACTATGATGTTTGCAAGCTTTTGCAAATAGCCAATTTCATTTATATGTCATATATCGTGAATCACCATTGCTAGGGTTTTGTATTTGGTTTTAGGGTTTTTTGTTTCAGGAATAATTAGCCTTCATGATGGCTATGGCCGTGATCAGAAGGATGAGACGAGTCTAACCCTGGTGTTAGATTCCAAATATGTTACCTATGGAAGAATTTGGAGTGAGGCTACGATATTAGCTGCGGATAAAATCAGCAGGTAAAAGCTCCAATTTTCCAAGGACAGGATGATGCGTTGGCACTCCCCCATAGGACCATTCAAATATTTGCGCGCATTTTTTATTGTTTTTCCAATATTTATTTTGTTTCATATATTATCTCTAGTGCTTGATTAACATATAATAAGAAACTAGTGTCCCAGCAGAAGCCAACTAAGCTCTCAAAGCGTTAGGGGCTGGAGGTCAGGGGTTCAATCCCTGCCTCCAGCATTTGTTATTTTTCCAAATTCTTGCAGGAAATCTAGTGCACGCCTAAGCTGGAGACCCACCATGGACACTCACCATCCAGAACGCCAGATGGCCAGATCTGGTGGCCAGCATTGAAGGTGTACCAAAAGGCCAAGTCAATGCATACGCAGGGGATCACAAAAGTCAATTGGATCTTCACAAATGGGCCAGAAAATTGCTGTTGACACCCTCAATATTCAGGCCCATCTCACTCCTTTCTTTTTATTTTGTTTATTTTATTTAATTGTTTTATTTTACTTAATTCAATTACTAACCAATAAATTAATTTCTTTTTTATCAAAAAATCACAAAAATATTTTTTACCCAATTAAATTTCATAACTTTATTTTTCTTTAATAAATATTAATTAAATTAATTAGGATATTAATTTTAGATAACTTTCATTTATTTTGTAAATATTAAAAATCAATTAAAATTAATAGGTTTTAACTTTAATTTAATTATTTTATTTTCTTGCCTAAAATAAAAAAAACTCCAAAATATGTCATTTCATATTTTTCATTAATTAATTTATTTAATAATTAATTTAGCATTTAATTTTAGGATTTAATTCCTTTTTTTAAAAAATAAAAACAACAAAAAATATTTTCTCTTAAGAGGGTCAAAACCCTAATTTCGCATTCGATTTAATTTCTCGCGCGCTTTATTTTTCTTTATTCAATTTTTGTATCTGCTCCCAGTTTGTAATATTTAATTAGGACATTTACTTTTACCACTTTAACTTTATTTTCAAAGGTTTGCTTTTGGCGATGTAAATACCCGACGCCTTGTAATAATCTAGTTTAAATTTCGCATTTTAATTCTGCAAATAATACAACTGCTAGATGTTTGGTAATAGGGTTTGCATGACAAGAATGAATGTTTAATTTTAAAACGGTTAGATCACCCTAAACATGTGCAAAAGATAAAAATAACTGAAATCAATACACTCTCACATGCGCACTCCTAGGGTACACCCCACTTGGTTGCCTTTGTAAATGGTCATTGAGTATAGGTTTTTTTAGAGGTCGTCCTCTTGTCTAAAAGATCATAGTTGCCTCGAAATGGTTGCCTCAGATATTGTCGCCTCGAACAAATGATCTAAGACATTAGGGTTACCGTTAAGACGTCCTAACATTGCTTTAGTGACCGTATGTCCCTCTTTCGAATTGACCCTCAAACTCCAACGACGGTGCTACCTGCTCACTAATAGTGGGATAGCATTGTCCAAAGGAAATTAGCATAGAACGATTCCTTTTTCGAGTAGGTAGATTAGTTCTTAGATACTTGCTCATCCAAAACAAACTTTTTTCTCACACTTACACTCTTTTACAAACAAATTTTCAAAAACACTTCATTACACTCTTGAAGACAGAAGCAAGAGTTAAATCGAAGTTAAAACAAAAACTTTTCAAAACCCACAAGCACAAAGAAAACAATTTTGAAAATGATGAGCAAGTACCTAAGAGCCCGTAGATAATTACGGATAGAAAGGGTGCTAATACCTCCCCTTTCTATAATCTACCCCCCGTAACTAGAAAATCTCGAAAAAAGGAATTTTTCTGTGCTTTTTTCCTTTCCTTGTTGGATAAAATAAAAGTCGGTGGCAACTCTTGCTTACCGCGACATTTTGCAAAAACAAAGGCAAAATGCGAACCAGCATTCCAAAAACAGTCAGTTCTTCCTACCGTATCACACTTACTTGTACATAACATCATGAACATCATACACAATCTCACTAACCATTTCAAGGTTTTAGGAATTTATCTTTGTTTTTGTTTTGTAGGCCATGAACTTCGTCCAAAGAAATACCATATGAATCAGCTTCGTGAAAGCACACCCTCAGCTCCAAGAGTTAGCATCAAGGGTGCCCTAAGATTCTCCTTTTACTAAGAAATATCGACGACTCCTCAGGTTGGCTACCTTCAATTTCCAAGAGTAGATGATGTGTGTGCTCTTCTAATTCTTTGATCACATACATCATTGATTCACCTTTCCTGACTATCAGTTAGTACCTACACTAGAAGAGTTCTCTCTATTATTAAGAGTGCACGTGCTTGATCAGATACCGTTCATCGGTCTAGAAGGGATCCCGAAACCTGAGGTCATGGCCGAAGCTCTACATCTGAAGAGAGCCGACATCATAGCAAATTGGGATACTAGAAGCGGAGTCAAAGGGTTCCTAGCCAAATTTGTATTAGAGAAAGCTCGTTCATTCTGGGAAGATATGGATTTTCAAGCCTTTGAAGATGTCTTGGCCCTTCTCATCTATGGTCTGGTTCTTTTCCCCAACTCAGACCAATTCATAGATGTAAATTCCATCAAAGTCTTTCTCTCCCGTAATCCTTTACCTACCTTGTTAGGAGATATCTTACATTGCATCTATACCCGCACCATGAAGAAAAGAGGTACCCTTTTGTGTTGTATTCCCCTACTCGCCAAGTGGTTCATTTCACACCTACCTCTATCAACATTGAAGAACAAGGAAAGATTGACATGGTCTCAAAGGATGATATCCCTCACCCACTCTGATATTCATTGGTATTCAAGATCCTCGGATGATACTTCTATCATTGACTGTTATGGGGAATTCCCTAACGTCCCTCTACTTGGCGTTAGGGGAGGTATCACTTACAACCCTTGCTTAGTTTTACGATAGTTTGGGTATGCCCGAAGAGATGGTCCTCATGAGATGCTCATCCAAGGTTTGGTGTTCGACTATGAAAGCGACGATCAAGGCTAACGCCAGAGGTTTATGCAAGCTTAGAGGATGGTAAACAATGTGGATAGCAAGACACTGGTGTTGCACCCCAAAATTTACCCTCTTGATTTAGGCTTATGTTTCATCATGAATATCATATTGCATTGCATTCATACATTGTGATGGAATCAAAGTACTTTGGTTATCAAGTCTTCCTCAAGCTTTGAAGAATGATTGCATTGATAAGTTGCTCAAGTGAAACCTTATCATCTAAACTTATGGATCTTTCAAGCTCAAAAGTTATTACAGATCTCAAGCTATCTTATCCATTTCCTTGGATCTTCAGAGGATTGAAGTTTGTGTTTGATTATAAGAAAACTCGCTCTCTTGATTCACCAGTCAAATTATGGTTTGTTTGATCAAGGCTATTGATCAATGTACAAGTCTTGATTTGGAAGCTACAACATCTCATTGGTATTGGGAAGGTCTTTGTACAAAAAATTGGCCAAGAGGTCCATAGGATTTTAAAGTTTTGAAGATGGTTCATCAATCTCCTAAGATGTTAACCAAAATTAGGGTTTGGTTCAAGTTGAGGTAATTGAGGTCTAGATGAGCCAATTCATGAAGCATCACTATCTTATCATCATTGGAATCAAATTTGGTCAAGAAGTCTCTCATGATATGCAGTGGAATTAGGGTTTTGAAGTTTGATTAGTTATCTCCTAGCACATGGCACAAAACTAGGGTTTTGGATTTAATCAGGATTTCTCTGACTTTTTCACCCAATCTTGTTTCCATGGTTCACCACATGTTATTAAGAATTTAGGATTGAAAGATTGAGGTTCAATTTGGATTGTAATTGGCTCAATTGATACAAAAGGGAAAATTGGTCATTTTGACCAAAGTCAATGAAATCAGGAGTTGACCAAGTTGGACTTTTGGTCAACCTTCAATTTAAGCATCTTCTTTTTATATCCCATACCTAAATTCATCTTGGAATCATGAGAAAGGATGAATTTGAGTGTAACTTGTTCAAGAATTAACTTAAATTTTGGAAAAAATTCTAAGTGCCAAGATGACTTATTTTGGGCAAGCCATGCGCGTAATTTCATCAAACACTTGGCATGCCATTTTGTGGAACCAATTTCCGGTGATTCAAGCTTCAATTTGTAAAATTAAAAAGATCATTTTGTAGTCTCCCATGAGAGCTTCCCTTTGAACTTTGAATCATTCAGTTTGGCCAAGAATTGAGTGAGTTATGATGTTTCAAAGTTGGTATTTCAAAACTGGCCTCATGCACACCATGCACGCGCGCGGACCAGGCAGGCCAAATTGCATTTTTGCATCAAGTTTGCAACACCATTTATCCTTCAAGTTTGCATCAATTGGGAAAATTCAAATCCCTAATATGTTCTACATTTTGAAAGCTCTTGAAATGCCCCTCAAGCATCCAAAACGCACGAAGGGATTTCAAATGGCCTAAGCATAAAGTCAGCTAGCCAGATTTTTTGGAAAACCATGCCCATGTTGCATATTTTTGCACAACTTAAGTTTCGTTTGTTGTCAACGTATCCAGCTCACCAAATTCACATGTTTTGCTCACAATACCACTCAACGTGACATCACCAAAACAACCTCTAAGTTGGGCATAAGTAGAAACAAAACGCATCACCATTTGGACATTTTTCTTTTTTCTGTTTTTGCAAATTTCGCTTCTTACGGCCTTGAGCTTCCCAAAGACCCTTCTACCCTCAGAAATCACTCTATATAAGCCACATTTCATTCCCTTTCAAAGAGGAGGCATTCATTTATCTCAAGAAATCAGAAACTGCAATCTCTCTTTCTCAAAAAATTTCTACTTAGAAAATTCTCTATCCTCCATTCCAGAGCTCGATTCATGATCATTTTCACTTAATTGGAGCATTAGAAGCAAGGGACAAGAGTTTTCTCTTTGTTTCAGAGGCCATAGTTGAGTTTATTTCTCAACCCGAAAGGTAATTTCCAGATCTTGATTCTCCATAATTTTGCTTGATTCATGAGATTTAAAGCTTGTAATCATGTTTATAGCTGGCCAGATCTTACATCTGATGTATAAACTTGTTTGATTTTGAAGCATATGCGATTTGGTGAACTTATGGTTTTTCAAGATTTAATGATTTTCTCAATTTTCTTGCTCTGGTTTCTACTTCTATGGTTAATCATTTTGAATTTTGTAAAAAGCATGATGTAGTTGGTAGTTTGTACTTTAATTTGTGATTGGAATCATTGATTTTGGTGGAGAAATGAGTATGTACGATGAACCTGAACATGAGCCCTAGAACTGAAAAACGCGCGTTTTGAATTGATCCGGAGGTTGAGGATGAAGTGAGCTGGCGCGCTGTGATTGGCCTATTTCAAATTATCATGCATTTTTCATATTTTTATTTTTATTGATTTTCTGATTTTTATTTCATGATCAAAACAATTTATAAGATTCTAAAAAAATTCTCACAAGTTAAAATTAATTTCCACTATATTGTGAAATTTTATTGGAATTTTTTAGAACGTTTTGATTGGCTTAAAAATTATTGAATTTAAATAATTGTTTGTTTAAGGATTATTTTTGTTTTAATACTTATTTGACCTAAACAATTTCACAAAAATTATTTTGAGCTCATAAAATAATTTAAAAATTGATTCTGATTTTGGTTTAGCATTTTTTCTATTTTTGATTAGAAATTTAATTTCAAAAGTTTATTTGTAATATTTGTTTGTTTGATTTTTGTTTTAATACTTCCATTGATTCAAAAATTCTAAAAAAAAATCATACAAGCTTATTTTTAATCATAGAATCTGAATATAATTTTATTTTTGACCTTTTGTGACTTTTGGCTAGGGTTTACATTTTTGCCATTAAATAATAGTTTAATTGTTAATTGTTTGTTTGATTTTTATTTTAATATTTCCTTTAATTCAAAAATTCCATAAAAAATTAGGGATGTGTGTTTTTAGTTCTAAAATTTGAATATAATTTTAGATGGATGTTTTTTTTCTGATTTTTTATTAGAATTTGATTTTGAGATGTGATTATTTGTTTAATTGATTAATTGTTTGAATTTTATTTTATTTTTGACTTTTCTTTAAGTCAAAAAATGTGAAAAAATATGTGTTCTGACATCTAGGGTTTCCTTGTGATTTGCATGATATTGGTTTGAATTGGTTGGATTTTGATCTTATTTAACCAATATTTAAGATTAAAAATCAAAAATTAGGGTTTTGTTGCTTATTGTGCAAGTTTCTTTTTCAAAACCATTATGCCCTGGATTTTCAATGGAACTTAGGTCTTTATTATGGTTCATGAATGCATTGAGGATCTGAAAACCATTTTCCTTGAATTATTTGACTTGGTTTGATATTTTTCCATGAATTATTTGAAAACTTGTCTGGTTTTGGTTGTTTTGCCAACTAGTTTTGAACTTTGAGACTCATTTGATCTCCTCCTCAATCATTCATGAACTTAAGGCTAACTTTCTGACTTCCACACACTTCAAAGATGTTAAGATTTTTTTGGTTTGAATTATTGATCCTTGTTTCTATTATTGATGCATTTTTGAAGTGAAGGTACCCAATTGATGTTGCATATCTTGTTGCATATTGTTGATGGCCAATGAACTTGAGTGAGGCCTATAATTGGGCACCTAATGATCATGTTGAATATGTTCATTCAAATAAACTTATGCCATTTTACTTAATGCCCAGTGTTTGAATGTTTCAACCTTTTTGATGCACTGTGTGGAATCCCTCTTCTATAGTGCTTGTGAGCTGTGATAATTTAATTGAGAATGGTTGAAATGTGTTTGCTACTGACCTTTATGGTTTTTTATTGTATTCTTATCAAGCTCCCATGATCCTTGATTGATATTCAATTGTCAATTCAATATGGTGATGGAAAGGAGCAACATTCCTCTGATTCTTTTGACCAAATTGTGCCTATGCCTGTTTCCTTTTGTCTATCATGGCTAATGTTTGATAGTTGCTATCATGTTTTATCATTTCATCATGGTGTCACCATCCATCCCTTATGTAAATCATCATTCTATTTATGGGAATACTAACTTGGCTACTGAATGTGCGAGGTACTTTGAGGAAAGTTCCATTTTTGGCTTGAGGCTACTGTGTTTCACTTTATTTGTGGAACACAATTTATTATATTGGCACTATTCTTGTGCTTGGCATGTTTGATGGTTTATGCAGGATATATATGCATGTGATTATGAATGTTATACATTGCCCATGGGATCTGTTCATATCTGAAAATCTCAAATACTTATATCTCGATGGCGTAATTTTTGACTTGATTTGTATACTGATGCCAACTTGCTTGAAGTTCTTTGGGTTTCTTTTATTATTGCTCAGTTGCTACAGATAGTTATCCGTTTGGTATTGCACTATTTACTTTCTTCCATTTTCATTTTTCATAGTTCTGTGATTGCATGATGGGACCTATGTTGCTGATATATGTCAGGAGGCCCTCTGGTTTTTGTCTGATACATGTGTTGTGTTTGCTTTTGATCGATGAGTCACTCAATTTAGAAATTTAGATCACGACTTCGCTCACATTGCATGTTCCCTATAGGATATTTATTTCTTTCCTTTTTAATTGTTGATCGATGAGTCACTCAATTTAGAAATTGAGATCACGACTTCGCTCTCATTGCATGTTCCCTATAGGGTGTTTATTGCTTTTCTTCTTTAATTGTTGATCGATAAGTCACTCAATTTAGATATTGAGATCACGACTTCTCTCTCCTTGCATGTTCCCTATAGGATAGTTTTGTTAAGCTTCCTTTAGCATGTTAATTAAGGTAGGGTTTTCCTTTTTCCTCAACCTTAGGGTCAACCATTGTATGATAACACTAGGAATAGTGCTAGGCTAGTTTCCCTTAGTTGTTTTCTTTGCATTTTGCATCTTAAAACAAAAATTGTTTTCTTGGAAAATCATAAAACAACTCTAATAAACTCAAACCCTTCTTCAAGGTAAAAGATACAAACCAATCTTATTTGTTTGTGCGCCTCTTGGCTTTGTTTTTAAACCCGTTTTATTGATGTTTCGCCATCTTTGCCATGATATCTTGTTATCTCAGTCGATGTTTCGCCATCGCACATTTGTTTGAAGCCGATGTTTCGCCATTGCACGTGTTTGTTATCCTACTTTGATTCTCAATATCATTGTTAGGTGTGAGGTTTTGTCATCCGTTTTATCGAGGTTTCTCCATCTTTGTCGTGATATCTTGTTATCTTAGATGATGTTTCGCCATCACACATTTGTTTGAAGCCGACGTTTTGCCATCGTACATGTTTGTTATCCTACTTTAATTCTCAATATCATTGTTAGGTGTGATGTTTTGTCATCCATTTTATCGATGTTTCTCCATCTTTGTCGTGATATCTTGTTATCTTAGCCGATGTTTCTCCATCGCACATTTGTTTGAAGTTGATGTTTCACCATCGCACATGTTTGTTATCCTACTTTGATTCTCAATATCATTATTAGGTGTGATGTTTTGTCATCCATTTTATTGATGTTTCGCCATCTTTGCCATGATACATTGTTATCTTTTAGCCGATGTTTCACCATCGCACATTTGTTTGAAGCCGATGTTTCGCCATCGCATATGTTTGTTATCCTACTTTGATTCTCAATGTCATTTTTAGGTGTGATGTTTTATCATTAGATGTTTCGCCATCTTTGACATATTACTATGTTATTGTTTAGTCGATGTTTTACCATCTCCTGTGTTTGTTGTTTTATTTGATGTTTTGCCATCTTAACTGTTTTTGTTTCTTAACTAAAAAACACAAACCAGCCAAAATATGTAAGCCAAACTACGACTTCTCTGATTCCTTAAAAGGGATACGTAGGCATTGGGGTAGGGCCTGATCGAGCACAAATTTTATTTTCCCTACATTGTTTTCTTTTTCTTTCACGTGCATTCCTTTTTCAGTTTTAAGCCATAGACATAGGTTTTGACCACACCCATTAGATTAGACAACAAGAGTGGATATTGTAGGATACTACGGGCGTGTGGGGTGCTAATACCTTCCCCTCGCGTAACAGACTCCCTTACCCGATCTCTCGGTCAAAAGACCGTAATTTCTCCCTTTTTAGGTTTTCTCGATGTTTACATTTCCCTTTAGGTGGGATAAAAGACGTTTTGTGGCGACTTCATTGATGTTTCATTACATCCAGATGACAGGTTCCGGCCGCGTTGTTTCAGCTAGCGACTTCACTTGGGACACAGATTAACCTCTTGCTGGTCCATCCCGGAGTCGATCCTAGCTCTTGTTTGTTTTATTTTTGGGTGTTTATTTTACCGCTTTGCATATTTATTTGTTTGCATTGCATCCTATGTGCGCTTTACTTTCTGCATACTAGATTTGGTTGGACTGTTTGGATTCTGGATTTCTTGGTGGATGGGTTGTTCTATGAGGTAAAAGGCCTCATACCCAGGCTATGAGTGAATTCCATAGGAACTAGGATTAGAGTGGCCATGGCAGCTATGAGGCAGATGCTTTGTAGACCTGACCATGAGACCCATGACTTCGGAGGAAGTTGGGCTAGGTGTCATCGTATGATGATACCGATATTCGAGCTCTTGTACTATGATTTGTCTTGTAACCTTACCTTGACCTAGACAACACCTGTGAGAGGGGTGGGAAAACTTTTCTTACAGGTACTGTTGGTGACTTTGGGTTGCAAATGTGACTCAGGTTCTCATGTTAGTTGTGAAGCTTTGGGATTTTTCTTTTGATCTTGAGTGGTGTTGTTTTGTAATGGTCCAGTCATGATTCAGTGTGAAACTTTGATCCTGTCATGTTGCATCATAGCATATTTATTTCTAAAAAATGACATATAAAAAAATAACTAGCATATGCATGTCATCTTCCAGGGACATTTGAGAGTCTTCTTTCCATCAGAAATGGTTGGTGTGATACGGTGGGAAGAACTGACTGTTTTTGGAATGCTAGTTCGCATTTTGTGTTTTGTATTCGCAAAATGTCGCGGTAAGCAAGAGTCGCCACCGACTTTTATTTTATCCAACAAGAAAAGGAAAAAAGCACAGAAAAATTACTTTTTCGAGATATTTTTGAGTATGGGGGTAGATTATAGAAAGGGAAGGTATTAGCACCCTTTCTATCCGTAGTTATCTACGGGCTCTTAGGTACTTGCTCATCATTTTCAAAATGCTTTTCTTTGTGCTTGTGGGTTTTGAAAAGATTTTGTTTTGACTTTGATTTAACTCTTGCTTCTGTCTTCAAGAGTGTAATGAAGTGTTTTTGAAAACTTGTTTGTAAAAGAAGTGTATGTGTGAAAAACATTTTGTTTCGGATGAGCAAGTATCTAAGAACTAATCTACCTACTCGAAAAAGGAATCGTTCTATGCTAATTTCCTTTAGACAATGATATCCCACTATTAGTGAGTAGGTAGCATCGTCGTTGGAGTTTAAGGGTCAATTCGAAAGAGGGACATACGGTCACTAAAGCAACGCTGGGACGTCTTAGCGGTAACCCTAGTGTCTTAGATCATTTATCAGAGGCAACGATATCCGAGGAAACCATCTTGAGGCAACTATGATCTTTTAGACAAGAGGGCAACTTCTAAAACAACCTATACTTAATGACCGTTTACGTAGGCAACCAAGTGGAGTGTACCCTAAGAGTGCGCATGTGCTATTGTGTTGATTTCACTAATTTTTATCTTTTGCACATGTTAAGGGTGATCTAACCATTTTAAGATTAAACATTCATTCTTGTCATGCAAGCCCTATTATCAAACATCTAACAGTTGTATAATTTACATAATTAAAATGCGGAATTTAAACTAAATTATTACAAGGCGTCGGGTATTTACATCACCAAAAACAACCCTTTGAAAATAAAATAAAAGCGAAAAAATAAATATCCTAATTAATTATTACAAACCGGGAGCAGATACATTAATTGAATAAAGAAAAATAAAGTGTGCGATGCGAAATTAGGGTTTTGACCCTTTTAATTAAAGAAAATGTTTTTTTGTTTTTATTTTTAAGAAAAGAAATTAAATCCTAAAATTAAATGCTAAATTAATTATTAAATAAATTAATCAATGAAAAATAATAAATGACATATTTTTGGAGTTTTTGTTAATTTAGGAAAGAAAATAAAATGATTTAAATTAATGATCAAAACCTATTAATTCTAATTGATTTTAAATATTTACAAAATCAATTAAAGTTATCTAGAATTAATAACCTAATTAATTAATTAATATTTGTTAAATAAAAATAAAGTTCTGAAATTTAATTGGGTAAACAAATATTTTTTTGTGATTTTTTTGATAAAAAAGAAATTATTCTATTGGTTAGTAATTAAATTAAACAAAATAAAATAATTAAATTAAATAAGCAAAATATAAGAGAAAGAGTGACATGGGCCTGATTATTTGGGGTGTAGAAAGATATTTTTTGGCCCATTTGAGAAGTCCATATTGACTTTTGTGATCCAATGTGTTGGCGTTGACTTGGTCTTTTGGTGCACCTTCAATATTGGCCACCAGACCTGGCCATCTGGCACGTTGATTGGTGAGTGTCCATGATGGGTCTCAGGCTTAAGTGCATACTGGATTACCTGAAAACAAATAATATGGAGAAAATAGGGGGACCTGGGATTCGAACCCAGGTCTTGAAAGGAATTCCAATGTTATGCTTGCCACTACGCTGCTTGCCTTGCTTTGTTAATATAATACAAATTAAATATAATATTAAAAAAATAAGTGTTATTGGAAAATAAAAAGAAAAAGGCTCGCTCGTTCAAACAAGCCAATGGATGGGCGACAACTCATCGTACCCTTCCTCCATCCGTTGCTAAAAGTCTGCAACACTTATACCTACGGACGATGGCCGTCACTATAGGTCATGTCCATTCCAAAACCTCGTACAGGCCATGTAAATGGATTCTAAGACCATGTTTGAGGTCGTCTCATCCTCCTGATTGCAACCATGGCCATTATTAGGGCCAATTTTTCCTGAAACAAAAAGCCCTAAAAACAAACACAAAACCCTAACAATGGTGATCCATGAAATAGGTCAGATAAATGAAATCGAGTAATACCAAAAGCTTGCAAATGATGTGTAGATTAATAATATGCCATCAATACATATTAACAATGCCTAATTTTCAAAATATGAAATCAAGAACAGGGCGAGTTCGTGGGTGACTTACAGCGCGTGGGAGGGTCTGAAAACGTGTGCTTTTGGTTGCTTTCGCTTGTGGAGGTTGCAAGGAAACGATTGAGACAAGTATCAAGCCCTGAAACTGCCTCTAGGAGTGATTTCGAATTCACACTTTTTCTTGATTTTTGCAAATTTTGTTTGTGCTCTATAACTGATCTCCAACCCTAATTTTGGTATGCACACGGCCCTTATGTATTGTACAATGCATTAGGTTTGAATACCCTGTCCAAATCTCCTTCTTTCAATGATTTTGATATGGATTTGATTTGCTTTGAACAACTTTCCAAAATTGCCTTTTCTCAATCTTTTTGTACACGACTTGCCTTGATTCGAGTTTCAATGCCTTGCTAGCTGTGATTAAAGCCTGAAACAATCAAAAGATCCATTGTTATCAATGCTTTGGATTTTATTTGATTTTATTTGATTTAAATTAAATTAATTCAAATAAAAATAAAAATAATTAATAAAAATATGATATGGACACATTGCCAAGGCTAGAGCACGTGGGCAATAATGCCAACCCAAAACAAGTAAAAAAGAATGGGCCCATTTGGCAAAATTTGAAGTTTTGGGGATAGTTGACTTTTGGCAATTTTGCAAAAAAGTCCAACTTCAATGATGCATAACTTCCTCAATTTTGATTCTTTGGATGAGTTCTTGGAATTTTTAGAAATCTTGAGATGTCCTCTAATAAAAGTTTTTGGTCTCATCTCAATTTGATATTCCATGCTCAAGTATGAAGCTTTGACAAAAAAAGGTGTTTTTGTTGACTTTTCAAAATGACCTATAATGTCCAAATTCATAACTTCTTGTGAGTGCATATTTTGATCTTGGGAGCTGAAGATGGATTGTAGGGAATTGCATCCTCTTCAAAATGATATTTGTATGGGTCATTTCTCATAAATTATGAGAAATTTATGCTTGGTCAAAGTTGAGTTGACTTTTCCTGCAAAATCCTAATTTAGCAACTTTTGAATCTTGATGTATTTTATGCAATCCTTGATGAATCATGATCAACCCTTGATAAAATGATGAAATATAATTCAAAATGAGGATGTTGACAAAAAATCCTGAAGTTTGACTGTATATAGGTCATAGTTGACTTTTGCCCTAACATCGTCGATTTTTCGACCTTTGAGCAATTGACAGAGCAATATTCCTCTGCAAGGCTTGAAATTTGACATGGATGATCTTGAGAACATATTAGGACATTGGTGAGCACTTGGGGTCACTTGGACTCAAGGATCTTGATGCAACATGAAACCCTAATTTGGGGTAGACTGCCTTAGGAGAGAGCTTGTCTGGCCAATCCTTGAGCTATCTTGAGCAACTTGGAGATCTTTCTTGAAATGTTTTGAGAAATATGGGAGGGCAAATTTTGGGGTACAACAGCTGCCTCTAATCAATCTTCTTAAACCTGAGGATGCAGATTGGCTTTCGTGCCTTTCGTAATCCGAAGGTGGAAGTGGATTGAACACTAGAGTGCCCAGAAATTTGCACTCGCATGAAATGATAATTGTCTTGTGATGTCGGGAATGGGATTACAGATGCCATTTGGAAGAGTGTTGATCGCACAAGATATTCCTTAGACAGAGCTGGTATACCCGTTGTTGCGGAAGATTCGGCTGGGGAAGTCTGATCTTTGTTGAGAGAAGTAGAAATGTAGGAGCTTCAACGTCCGTCATTCTGCTGGTGAGTCGTCTATGTTGATATTTAGGAACTTCAATCGTCCGTACTCAACTGAGGGAATAACTTTTGCTGAGATTTAGGAGCTCGCCCGTAATTCAACTGACTTTGTCGAGATTTAGGAGCTCGTCCGTAATTCAACTGGTTTTGTCGAGACTTAGGAGCTTATCCGTAATTCAACTGGTTTTGTCGAGATTTAGGAGCTTGTCCGTAATTCAACTGGTTTTGTCGAGATTTAGGAGCTTGTCCGTAATTCAACTAAGCAACCATCTTTTGAGATTTAGGAACACGTCCGTAATTCAACTGAGGAAACATCTCTGCTGAGATTTAGGAACTTGTCCGTAATTCAACAATTTTGCTGAGATTTAGGAACTCGTCCGTAATTCAACTAAGAAAACATCTTCGCTGAGATTTAGGAGCTAGTCTGTAATTCAACAATTTTGATGAGATTTAGGAGCTCGTCCGTAATTCAACTGAGGTACATATCTGTCGAGATTTAGGAACTCGTCCGTAATTCGACTGAGGTAATATCTACTGACATTTAGGAGCTCGTCCGTAATTCAACAACTTCGCTGAGATTTAGGAGCCTGTCCATAATTCAACTGAGAAAATAACTTTGCTGAGATTTAGGAGCTCGTCCGTAATTCAACTGGAGGAACATCTTTGCTAAGATTTAGGAACATCGTCTGTAATTCAACTGAGGAAATACTTTTTGTCTAGATTTAGGAACTTATTCGTAATTCAACAACTCTGCTGAGATTTAGGAGTCTGTCCGTAATTCAACTTGAGAAACGTCTTTGTCGAGATTTTGGAACTTGTCCGTAATTCGACTGAGGTGAAAGCTTCGTAGCTTGTATTTTGTGAGAATTTAATCGTATCCTTCCTGAAAGATAAAGGTTAGTTGAATGTAATGCATGATATGTATCAAGCAGTGATGCTCTCAAAATAAATTAGATTGTGTTGTATGATGCGTATGCATGTCATGATGTATGAAAATGTGATGTTTTTAGCTGGGGGAAATAAATCCCAAACTGCTGCTGGAGAAAAGAATTGAATTCTTTGTTTCTGCCTGAGACAGTGGATGAATATGATTGTGAGAATAAACCTGCAGGAGAGAATAATTCTGTCTGGGAATGAACTGGTGAGAGAATGACTCTGTGGGGAGGACATGCTCTGTTGAGGATTTCGTTGATAAATTCAGCTGGGGATGAATTACCGCTGCTGGTGATAATGAACCTTATTGGGGATTGAATTCATGTTTGGTGAAAGGAAAGAACTTCGTTGGGGATGACTTTCCAATAGCGACCTTACTGGGGATAGCCCATTTAGACTTTACTGGGGATAATCTTCCAGAGTCTACTGGGGATGATTTTTTTAACTCCACTGGGGATACTTTTATACTCCGTTGGGGATGGTAAGACCTTTCGGTGCTGATGGTAGATAAACTCTGCTTGGGGAGAACATTACCGATTCATTCATAATTACGAGTCTCAAATGGGGAGAGTTAACATTAATGTCTTTATCTTACTCTGCGGGGAATGAACGTACCTTCAATCGTTTCCTCCAGCTAGGTCTATCCCTATACCTGGTGGACAGAGCAACTGTATGGCTTGGACATTTTTCGTTTGCCTCTGTTTCTATTATTACAGGTAATCGTCTTTTGTTTCGCATGTAAATATTTATGAGCAGCAATTAATGACAAATGCATATATCAAAATTGAACATTGGACGTTCTTTGCAAAACAAAAAAGAAATTTTTTTTTGTGAAAATGAATTGTATTGATTTTGAAGTTTGGCCTGTAAATAGGCATTTTTGTAGAAGAGGTTGACGTTCTAGTAAGATAACGCCGCCGAACAAATAGAATTTATACAATTTGTGAAAAACAAAGAAAAATAGCTATGTGAATAATCCCATTGGGTTCCAACTCTGCTATTGCCTTTATGTCCTCGAGCATATCATCCCCTTGATACTTGGTTGAAGGTAGATGAGATTGATTAGTGTCATCTGCGCTTGATAGTTGATACCGAAGTCTGGTTGCAAGGTGATCCAATGAGACATAGTGTTACGCTTTAATCCCTAATTTTTGCCTGGACCGTCCTTTCGGGTTTTCAGTCCACCGGGATACCCATTTTTGCCCAAGCCGCCTTTTCAGGTTTTCGACTTGCCGGGTGTACATATTTTTTAAATTTTCATACCTTATTTTTGCCCGAACCCTTTTGGTTCGCCGGGAAGCCCTTATTTTTGCCTAGGCCAGTCAACCTAGCGGGTCTTTGTTCATGCGTAGTATCTTTTTACTATGTCTGCATTGACGGGGTGAGGAAGGTCGTCACCATCCATGGTGGTTAGAATCATAGCTCCTCTTGAGAAAATGTTCTTAACCACAAATGGCCCTTCGTAAGTAGGGGTCCATTTTCCCCTGGGATCACCTTGTAGCAGAATGATGCGCTTGATCACTAGATCCCCAACTTGATACTCTTGTCGTCTGACTTTCTTGTTAAATGCCTTGATCATCCGTTTTTGGTACGTTTGACCATGACAAATAGCAGTAAGTCTTTTCTCATCGATTAAGTTCAACTGATCAAGCCAGGTCTGAACCCATTCATCTTCGCTCAAGCCTGCATCCTTCATAATCCGAAGAGAGGGTATCTAAACTTCAATGGGCAAGACGGCCTCCATGCCATAAACCAAGGAATAGGGTGTTGCCCATGTTGACGTCTACGCTGAGGTACGGTACCCATGAAGAGAAAATGGTAACATCTCGTGCCAATCTTTGTATGTCATCGTCATCTTCTGCACAATCTTCTTAATGTTCTTATTAGTCGCTTCTACAACCTCATTCATCTTCGGCCGGTAGGGAGAAGAGTTGTGATGCTGTATCTTGAATTTCTTGCAGAGCTCAGTGATCATCTTATTATTGAGATTTGCACCATTGTCCGTAATAATCCTCTCTGGTACACCATATCGACAAATCAAATTGTGCTGAATGAACCATGCCACAATGTTCTTGGTTACAGTAGCAAAGGAAGTTGCTTCAACCCACTTTATAAAGTAATCAATCGCTACCAGAATGAAATGATTCCCGTTAGATGTCGTAGGCCTGATCTCGCCGATCATGTCGATGCCCCACATTGCAAAAGGCCAGGGTGCTGTCAAGACGTTCAGAGGAACTGGAGGTATGTGCACCTTATCAGCATAGACTTGACACTTGTGACAGGTCTGAGAATGCTGATAACAGTCGGCTTCCATGGTGGACCAATAGTATCCTGCCCGAAGGATTTTCTTTGCCATGGTATGTCCACTGGAATGAGTTCCGAAAGTACCTTCATGCAACTCTACCATAATCCTTTATGCTTCGTTCTTATCCACACAAAGTAGTAAGGTTGAATCATGATTACGCTTGTAAAGGATGCCATTACTGATGAAGAACTTTGCCGCGAATCTTCTCAAAAACTTCTTATCATTAACAGATGCACCCTCGGGGTATTCCTGAGCCTCAAGATACCTTTTTACCTCGTGAAACCAGGGCTTATCTGCTACCTCTTCAGTCTCAATGTCACAGAAATGTGCAGGTTCGTCCAACCTCTCAATGGTAATCTGGGGAGCCTCATTGTCCCATCTGACTTTGAACATAGAAGACATTGTAGCTAGCGCGTCCGCCAACTGATTCTCCTCTCTTGGGAAGTGTTCAAAGGTTATCTCCTCGAAGTGCGGAAGTAACGTCAACACATACTCCTTGTAAGGAATAAGATTAGGGTGTTTCGTATCCCACTCGCCTTTGATCTAACTAATCACAAGAGAGGAATCTCCGAATACACTTAAGAACTTAATCCTTAGGTCGATAGCTGCTCGAAGACCCATAATGCACGCTTCATACTTCGCCATATTGTTGGTGCAGTTGAAACATGGTCGGGTGGTGAACAGAGTATGAGAGCCTCCAGGAGATATGATCACGGCACCAATGCCATTACCCAAAGCGTTTAAAGATCCATCAAAGTACACAGACCATCGGGATCCCTCCTCAGGTCCTTCATCCGATCCAGGTGTCTCATAGTCGGTCACTAACATGATATTCTCATCCAGGAATTCAAAGTTCATAGACTGGTAATCGTCCACTGCCTGATGTGCCAAATGATCTGCCAACACACTTCCCTTAATTTCCTTTTGTGTCGTATATTGGATGTCATACTCAGTCAAGATCATCTTCCATCTTGCTATTCTTTCGGATAAGGCAGGCTTCTCAAAGATATACTTGATTGGATCCATCTTTGATATCAATAGAGTAGTGTGAGTCAGCATATACTATATCAACCGGCGAGCATCCCATGCCAAAGTGCAACAATTTTTCTCAAGCAATGAGTATTGGGTCTCGCAGTCGGTAAACTTTTTGTTAAGGTAATAAATAGCATGCTCTTTTCGGCCAGACTCGTCATGCTTCCCCAGCACGCACCCACTTGAATTATCGAGTACTATCAAGTATAGGATCAGAGGTCTATCTTCAACTGGAGGCATCAGAATAAGTGGCTCTTGGAGATACTCTTTGATCCTTTCGAAAGCGGCCTGACATTCATCGTTCCATCTTACCACTTGATCTTTCTTCAGTAACTTGAAGATTGGGTCACAAGTAGCAGTCAGGTGTGAGATGAATCGGGCAATGTAGTTCAGACGCCCCAGAAAGCCTCTGACTTCTTTTTCTGTTCGGGGAGCTGGCATTTCCTGTATAGCCTTCACCTTTGCAGGATCCACTTGAATACCTTTATCACTTACGACGAAACCCAGAAGCTTACCATATCTCACCTCGAAGGTGCACTTGTTTGGGTTTAACCTCAGCTTGTACAACTTCAACATGTCAAATAGCTTCTGAAGGTGGTCAAGATGTTCTTCCTTGGTCTGAGATCTTGCAATCATATCGTCAACGTATACCTCAATCTCATGATGAATCATGTCGTGGAACAAAGCGACCATGGCGCGGTGATACATTTCCCCAGCATTCTTCAATCCAAAAGGCATGACCTTTTAGCAAAAGGTACCCCATTGAGTAACATAGGTCGTCTTTTCCATATCTTTGGGAGCCATTTTAATCTTATTATAATCGGAGAAACCATCCATAAAGGAGAAGACCTTATGTTGTGCGGTGTTGTCAACCAGAATGTCGATATGAGGCAGAGGGAAATCATCCTTGGGGCTTGCCCTGTTCATATCCCTATAGTCAACACACATTTGAACCTTACCATCTTTCTTCGGCACCGGAACCACATTGGCAACCCACTGCAGGTAAGAAGTAACTGCTAGAAAACCGGCATCAAACTGTTTCATAACTTCAGCCTTGATTTTCTCAGACATCTCTGGGCGCATTCGGCAAACTTTCTATTTCACTAGAGGACAGTCTTCCTTGGTGGGCAAGTGATGAACCACAATATCAGTATCCAAACTAGGCATATCTTCATAAGACCAGGCAAATATCTCAACATAGTCACGCAGCATCTGAAGCAACCGTTGTTTCGCACTAGACTCCAGATTTCCACCGATCTTGACCTCTTTCGTGTCTTCCTATGTACCCAGATTTACTGATTCCACTGGCTCTTCATGTGGCTGTATGGCCCTCTCTTCCTGAAGTAACAGTCTAGCAAGTTCACCAGGCACTTCGCAATCATCCTCACCTTCTTCCTCGGCTTGGTTGATCGGACTTTCAAGGTCATAATTGGCAGTAGCAGAGTCGTTATCAATGGGATCCAGAGTGGATTCAGACCTGTATATGTGAGTGTGTGTAAAATAGCTGTTTTGCAAGATAACAAAGAAAAACAAGGAGCACAAAATTTGAAATGCAAGAAAATGTCCAATGCTTTTATTAATGATATATGGAAATGACACACATAATGCCCTCACAAACAAAGCCACGTGTCTCGGGTAAGGCACTGGGCCGTAAAGTTTAAAAATTGTCTGTTACAAACTCAAAACAAAAGTCTCATTACTGGGTAATAAAAGAAACAGGCATAGAATCCTTTGTTGTTCAATTACTTAATACATCGTCGGTAGTCGGGTAAATCCAGCTGTCAATGTCAAACTCTTCTTCGTCATCCTCAATAGAATTCACTCCCACGTCATGTTTGGGCATAGGTGCCATTATGACATTAGGCTTTTCCCGCGCTTCGAACTCAATCTCCTTAGCATCAATCAGATCTTCACTTTACTCTTCAAATCCCAACAATTATTGGTATCATGCCCCAGGCTATCAGAGTGATAAGCACAGCGGGCGTTCGAATTATACAGAGGCGATGTGATGTTAGGATTCTTTGGGGCTTCCCTCGGAATCACCAAGTTGGTCTTCAACAACTGTGGAAGAATTTGAGATAAAGACATGCTGAGCCGAGTAAATTGTCTTTGAGGCCTCTCTGCCCTTGGCTGAGTGTTGCGTTGTGTGGCAACAGTTGATCTTGAGATAACTACCGCATTAACTGCTTGGAGGTGCTTGGGTCGATTTTGATTCCTAGAGCTATAAACCGCACTAGACTCCTTCTTGAAGGGTTTCTTCTCGGTACTTGATGAAGCATCTTTCTGTAACTTGCCGCTCTTGATACCGACTTCAATTCTCTCCCCGGTCATGATTAACTCAGTAAAACCTGATGATGAACTTCCGATCAAATGGTTGAAATATGGACCAGATAAGGTCCCCAGAAACATATCCACCAACTCCCTGTCAGCCAGAGGGGGTTGGACTCTACCAGCAAGATCCCTCCACTTCTGAGCGTAATCTTTAAAACCTTCGCGCGTACCCATAGACATACCCTGAAGTTGGGTACGCGTGGGAGAGAGGTCGGAATTATATTGGTACTGTATGTAAAAAGCAGCAGCAAGGTTCTCCCAACTACGGACATTAGCTCCTTATAGCTGATAGAACCACTCAAGTTGAGTCCCTGAAAGACTATCTTGAAAAAAGTGAATCCAGAGATTCCTTTCAGCGGTATATGGCTGAATCTTTCTAACATACGAATGGAGGTGTAGCTTTAGGCAGGAGACCCCGTCGTATTTAGAAAAGATTGGTGCTTTAACCTTGTGGGGAATCACCACACCAGATGCTAGACCCAAATCACCAAAGTCCAATCCAGGTATCTTCTGGATCTCCATCGCACTTAACCGGTCTTCGAGCTGTTTATACATATCCTCAGCCGGAGGATACTGGTCTTTATCAAAGTCAGTCTCGTTGTTAGAAACTACAGGGTTAGGAGCCCTCCTTTCTTCTTGGTTCTCCCCTCCTCCAAATGAGTGGGACAGATCAACTTCGTCTCGCAACCTGTTTCCAAACCTATGACCCATGTTCAGAAGGACCGTCTTCTTCTTCTTCTTCTTATCCTTCAAGATAAGAGTCTTCAGATCTTTTTGCCCCTTGGCCAGGTTCATGAATATTTCCTGGAACTGGGCGTTCTGAGCTTGTAGAGCCTTAATAGCTTGATCAGTGGATGTTTCAGCAGACATGGTGCTGAAATAAACAGCGAAGAAGATAAGAGACCTGTAAGGGTGCCTGTTATGAGGTGCATGGGAATGGAATACGTATGATATGATTTCAAAGACTTTAGGGATTCAAATTCGTAAACCAAAGGAAACACACTTTTATTAGATTAAAAACTTGAAACAATGTTTGACAAATGCCTTTAAGGCATTACCAAAAGAAATACTGAAAAGTAAATCAAAACTAGAAATAGCAAAAGACATTAGCGCTCCCATGGTCGTCTTCCATTGATGCTGACATAGTCGTTGAGGACCTTCTCATTCTCCAACTGCCTTGTAAGCTTTAGGATCTTCCGCTCATGTTCATGATACTTTTCTCTGTAAGTATCCCGCTCTTCTCTCAACTGGATCCACGGCCTCTTTAATGCCCCAATGTCAGTAGGCATGTATGGATGGAGGACAGTAGGAGGAACCCCTTCTTCATCAGCATTCTCAACAATTACCGGTAAGACAGCTTCGTACAGAATCCCTAGCTTTTGGGAACGGGCCCGAACCCACTGGAGATACGGCTCCATCGAAAGAGAAGTCTTCGCTCCCAGCTCATGCGGATCAGACCTGTTAACCCTATTCCAAGCTCGTATGAATCTGCAGCGATGTCCCTCACTATCCCCTTGGAAATCAAAGGCAATACTCGGAATCTGCAACTCATGAGGACCGTCCTTTCTAGCTCGCCCAAACTGTTGCAAGGCTAGACAAGGATTATAGGTGATCCCTCCCCTAATTCCAAGTAAAGGAACATTGGGATATTCTCCGCACCGGTCAATAACAGCTACTTCTTCCATGTCTTTAGTGCTACAGATGATGTCCATGTGAGCAAGGGACATAATACTGTAGGCCCAACCCATACCTTCCTTGTTCTTAAAAACAGATTTGAGGAGGTGAGAAATAAACCACCTCGCCAGCAATGGTGCACAGCACATAAGGGTTCCTCGTTTCTGAGCTGTACGGGCATAAAGAGCATGCAGAATGTCAACTAAGAGGGTGGGTACCGGATTACAGGACATGAAGATCCTCAATGCGTTCACGTCGACGAAAGAATCTGAATTAGGAAACATAACCAAACCATAGATGATAAGTTCCAGGATGTCTTCGAATACTTGAAAATCCAAACTATCCCAAAACTGATTAGCCTCATCAACCAAGAACTTAGCCAAGAAGCCTTTTGTCCCACTCTGAGTCTCCCAGTTAGACATTACCTCAGCCTTTGTCAGATGTAGGGCTGTAGCAACATCCTCTGGCCTAAGAGCTTTCTCCCAACCGGTAAATGGCGTCTGCTCTAGAATAGAAATACCAAGTAGATTAGAGAATGCTTCTAAAGTAGGGACCAACTGATAGTCTGGGAAGGTGAAGAAGTGGTGCAATGGGTCAAAGAACTGGCACAAAACACCCATCATCTGTTCATATAGTCTGGAAGTGACCAAACTAAGGAGGTGACCATGTCTTCTGATAAAGGAGGAAGCATCTGGAACTTTAGAAACTAAATCTCTAAGATGAGTAGGAATCTGTACAAAGCTTATCTAAATAGTGTTCTACGCATAGAGGCCATGACCTTTAAAACAGAACAAAGATGAATCCCATTGGTCTTTGAAATGGGTTAGTCTGATGCAAGATGCATGCGATGTTATGATGCATGATGTCATGATAGAAACACACCACAAGTATTCACATATAGCAAATATGGTAAGGGCAAACAAGTCACACAGTAGCCCTTAAATTTCAGGTTGGCATGGCGTTTAGGTATTACCCTCTTTAAGTTTAGTTGGTTCAACCTGTCCTAGTAATAGTAACTGGGTTCTAGAGGATCTCAATATCACTGACCACCCTCGATCAGTCATAATTCCAGTTTGGCAACCTTTTCTTGCGGCCAGATTCATCGCGAGAGTTTGGTCTCAATGAGTGTAGCATACTACTACTTTTCTATGGCCAAGTTGGTCAATTATAGGTTCTAAGGTCAGTTGGTGCTTAATGACCCCTTAGCTGACCCATATTCTCCTTGTTCCACCATAAGGGATATCGGTACAAACTAAAGTGCCACACCAACGTTGCTACTGCTTCAACCGTATCGGTCTACGCTGTACAGTTCCCTCACAGTCTATTTCTACTTTCCTAAAAGGTATCCCCAGATCCGGGTTAGGATTTATAGTAACTTTGATTCAAACCCACAAAGATAAAGCATATAAATCAAAGCAATTGAAAACATTATGATGAACTACTCCTAAGGTACACCCCACTTATTAACTCCCCAGCAGAGTCTCCAGTTCTGTGATACGGTGGGAAGAACTGACTATTTTTAGAATGCTGGTTCGTGTTTTGTGTTTTTTATTCGCAAAATGTCGCGGTAAGCAAGAGACGCCACCGACTTTTATTTTATCCAACAAGGAAAGGAAAAAAGCACAGAAAAATTCCTTTTTCGAGATATTTCTGAGTACGGGGGGTAGATTATAGAAAGGGAAGGTATTAGCACCCTTTTTATCCGTAGTTATCTACGGGCTCTTAGGTACTTGCTCATCATTTTCAAAATGTTTTCTTTGTGCTTGTGGGTTTTGAAATTTTTTTGTTTTGACTTCGATTTAACTCTTGCTTCTGTCTTCAAGAGTGTAATGAAGTGTTTTTGAAAACTTGTTTGTAAAAGGAGTGTAAGTGTGAAAAAGATTTTGTTTCAGATGAGCAAGTATCTAAGAACTAATCTACCTACTCGAAAAATGAATCGTTCAATGCTAATTTCCTTTAGACAATGCTATCCCACTATTAGTGAGTAGGTAGCATCGTCGTTGGAGTTTAAGGGTCAATTCGAAAGAGGGACATACGGTCACTAAAGCAACTCTAGGACGTCTTAGCGGTAACCCTAGTGTCTTAGATCATTTATCAGAGGCAACGATATCCGAGGCAACCATCTTGAGGCAACTATGATCTTTTAGGCAAGAGGGCGACCTCTAAAACAACCTATACTTAATGACCGTTTACGAAGGCAACCAAGTGGAGTGTACCCTAAGAGTGCGCATGTGCGATTGTGTTGATTTCACTTATTTTTATCTTTTGCACATGTTAAGGGTGATCTAACCATTTTAAGATTAAACATTCATTCTTGTCATGCAAGCCCTATTATCAAACATCTAACAGTTGTATAATTTGCAGAATTAAAATGCGGAATTTAAACTAAATTATTACAAGGCGTCGGTTATTTACATCGCCAAAAACAACCATTTGAAAATAAAATAAAAGCGAAAAAATAAATATCCTAATTAATTATTACAAACCGAGAGCAGATACATTAATTGAATAAAGAAAAATAAAGCGCGCGATGTGAAATTAAATCAAATGCGAAATTAGGGTTTTGACCCTTTTAATTTAAGAAAATGTTTTTTTGTTTTTATTTTTAAGAAAAGAAATTAAATCCTAAAATTAAATGCTAAATTAATTATTAAAAAAATTAATTAATGAAAAATAATAAATGACATATTTTTGGAGTTTTGTTAATTTAGGAAAGAAAATAAAATGATTTAAATTAATGATCAAAACCTACTAATTCTAATTGATTTTAAATATTTACAAAATCAATTAAAGTTATCTAGAATTAATAACCTAATTAATTAATTAATATTTATTAAATAAAAATAAAGTTCTGAAATTTAATTGGGTAAACAAATATTTTTTGTAATTTTTTTGATAAAAAAGAAATTATTCTATTGGTTAGTAATTAAATTAAACAAAATTATATAATTAAATTAAATAAGCAAAATATAAGAGAAAGACTGAGATGGGCCTGATTATTTGGGGTGTAGAAAGCAATTTTCTGGCCCATTTGAGAAGTCCATATTGACTTTTGTGATCCAATGTGCTGGCGTTGACTTGGTCTTTTGGTGCACCTTCAATATTGGCCACCAGATCTGGCCATCTGGCACGTTGATTGGTGAGTGTCCATGATGGGTCTCAGGCTTAAGCGCATACTGGATTACCTGAAAACAAATAATATGGAGAAAATAGGGGGACCTGGGATTCGAACCCAGCTCCTAAAAGGAATTCCAATGTTATGCTTGCCACTACGCTGCTTGCCTTGCTTTGTTAATATAATACAAATTAAATATAATATTAAAAAATAAGCGTTATTGGAAAATAAAAATAAAAAGGCGCGCTCGTTCAAACAAGTCAATGGATGGGCGATAACTCATCGCCCCCTTCCTCTATCCATTGCTAAAAGTCTGCAACACTTATACCTACGGACGCTGGCCGTCACTACAGGTCATGTCCATTCCAAAACCTCGTACAGGCCATGTAAATGGATTATAAGACCATGGTTGAGGTCGTCTCATCCTCCTGATTGCAACCATGGCCATTATTAGGGCCCATTTTTCCTGAAACAAAAAGCCCTAAAAACAAACACAAAACCCTAGCAATGGTAATCCATGATATAGGTCAGATAAATGAAATCGAGTAATACTAAAAGCTTGCAAATGATGTGTATATTAAGAATATGCCATCAATACATATTAACAATGCCTAATTTTCAAAATACGAAATCAAGAACAAGGCGAGTTCGTGGGTGACTTACAGCGCGTGGGAGGGTCTGAAAACGTGTGCTTTTGGTTGCCTTCACTTGTGGAGGTTGCTAGGAAACGATTGAGACAAGTATCAAGCCCTGAAACTGCCTCTAGGAGTGATTTTGAATTCACACTTTTTCTTGATTTTTGCAAATTCTGTTTGTGCTCTATAACTGATCTCCAACCCTTATTTTGGTCTGCACACGACCCATATGTATTATACAATGCATTAGGTTTGAATACCCTGTCCAAATCTCCTTCTTTCAATGATTTTGATATGGATATGATTTGCTTTGAACAACTTTCCAAAATTGCCTTTTCTCAATCTTTTTGTACACAACTTGCCTTTATTTGAGTTTAAATGCCTTGCTAGCTATGATTAAAGCCTGAAACAATCAAAAGATCCATTGTTATCAATGCTTTGAATTTTACTTGATTTTATTTGATTTAAATCAAATTAATTCAAATAAAAATCAAAATAATTAATAAAAATATGATATGGACATATGGCCAAGGTTAGAGCACGTGGGCAATAATGCCAACCCAAAACAAGTGAAAAAGAATGGGCCCATTTGGCAAAATTTGAAGTTTTGGGGATAGTTGACTTTTGGCAATTTTGCAAAAAAATTCCAACTTAAATGATGCATAACTTCCTCAATTTTGATTCTTTGGATGTGTTCTTAGACTTTTTAGGAAGCTTGACATGTCCTCTAATCAACCCTTTTGGTCTCATCTTAATTTGATATTCCATGCTCAAATATGAAGCTTTGAAAAAAAAGGTATTTTTGTTGACTTTTCAAAATGACCTATAATGTCCAAATTCATAACCTCTCGTGAGTACGTATTTTGATCTTGGGAGATGAAGATAGATTATAGGGAATTGCGTCCTCTTCAAAATGAGCTTTGGATGGGTCA
Source organism: Vicia faba (assembly GCA_948472305.1). Lineage (NCBI taxonomy): Eukaryota > Viridiplantae > Streptophyta > Magnoliopsida > Fabales > Fabaceae > Vicia > Vicia faba. The sequence continues at coordinate 1,453,065,713 of OX451739.1, forward strand.
TTTCGCATAAAGTATGAGAAAGTTATGCTTGGTCAAAGTTAAGTTGACTTTTCCTGCAAAACCCTAATTTAGCAACTTTTGAATCTTGATGAATTTTAAGCAATCCTTGATGAATCATGATCAACCCTTGATCAAATGATGAAATATACTATAAAATGAGGATGTTGACAAAAAATATTGAATTTTGATTGTATATAGGTCACAGTTGACTTTTGCCCTAGCACAATCGATTTTTGGACCTTTGAGCAATTGACTGAGCAAAATTCCTCTGCAAGGCTTGAAATTTGACATGGATGATCTTGAGAAAATATTAGGACATTGGTGAGCACTTGGGGTCACTTGGACTCAAGGATCTTGATGCAACATGAAACCTTAATTTGGGGTAGACTGCCTTAGGAGAGAGCTTGTCTGGCCAATCCTTGAGCTATCTTAAGCAACTTGGAGATCTTTCTTGAAATGTTTTGAGAAATATGGGAGGGAAAATTTTGGGGTACAACAGCTGGCCTCCCGTCAGATGAGTTTGATTCAGTTCGTGTTAAAGAGCCCACCAGGCATACTTTCGCTTATCAGATTCCTACTATTGATGTGTCTGAATTGAAGAGGTTGAGTTCTTATCTGAAGGGTGATGTTCTGAATAATTTCAAAAAAAATTATGGCAATTTTTTACTAATCCTTAACTCTCCAGTTGACGCAATGGCTTTGATCACCCTCTTCCAGTTCTATGACAAGGAATTACAGTGTTTTACTTTTCAAAATTATCAACTGGTTCCCACACTAGAAGAGTATGTGTACCTGCTTAATATCAAGTTGTCCGATGAAGTTCCTTTTGTCCAAGTGCCGGACAGGACAAAGTTTGAAGTTATTGCTGAAATTCTTCATTTGAGTTGGAAAGAGGTGAAAGACAATTGGAAATCAAGTGAGGATACTACATGGTTTTATTTGGATTTCTTAGTGAAGAAAGCTGAAGACTGGGCAAAGAAAGGGAATTGGAGTGACTTCAGCTCTCTGTTTGCTCTCATGATATACGGGATCATCCTTTTTCCTCACAAGAGAAATTTTGTGGATTTTGCGGCTATTTGTGTTTTTAGAAATAAGAACCCGGTACCAACACTCTTGGCAGATATTCTTTACACCATTCATTTCAGGCATGGAAAAGGAGGTAATGTAATTTTATGTCATTCGATGTTATATCAATGGTTTAAGTTGCACTTACCGACAAGTGGCCCTTTCGTGAATACCAGGCATTCTCTTTAATGGTCATCCAGACTTGTCAACCTCACTTCATTTGATATCCGGTGGAATTATGACATAGGGGGAGTACGACGTATTATCACTAGCTGTGGAGATTTCCCTAATGTTCCCCTCATAGGAACTAAGGGGTGTATCAACTATAATCTTGTGCTTGCTTATCGTCAATTGAGATATGCAATGGATGGACCGCCAAAGGTTGAGGAGGTGTCTGAATCAGTGTATTTTGTTAGACGAAGTGATCCAGTGATGTTGAAAAGAGTGACAAGTGCTTGGAAGGGAATTCACAAGAAGGATAGAACTGCTTTGGGCAAGAAGGTTCCTGTTGCTAGAGTTCCTTACTTGGATTGGATTAGAGCCAGGGTTAAGATTTTACGGTTACCATTTGCAAGGTAGGCTCCTATATGTGAGCAACCTCCTACTGTTCTGAGTAAAACAGTGCCTACCGAGGTGTTCACCCAAGTTCATGTTGAGAACATTCAGCTCCGTGCAAAAGACCGCAAGGTTGGGATGAAACTTTATTGGGTAGATAAAGAAAGGGCCGACTTAGCTCGCAAACTCAAAGAAGCTCAAGGGGAAACTTCTGATGCGATCAGTTTTAGGAAGAGATCTCATGCTGAAATGGAAGAAGAGTTGAGTAAGACCCAGCAAGAGTGTCGGAAGCTTCAGGTATCTTAAAACAGCTACAGGAAGAAGATTCATAACTTGGAGAAACAGCTCAAAGATAAAGATGCTTAGCTTAAGAAGGAAGTAGCCCAGAAGCGTGTCGCAGAAGATCGTTTCCAAGAAAGCAAAGTAGTCACATCACAAATTTTAAAGGAGAAAGCCAGACTTGAAGAGTATTGTCAACATCTTGAAGTGTGTCTCGTTCCGGAGATTTAGTTTTGTTACTTACCTTTTGGTGTATTTGGTCACCCCCAGAATTGTTGGAAGGGACCATTTGTTTGTTGTTATTATTCAGTTTTTTTGTTAGGACATGTATTTAGTTGTTTATCATTATACTCTTAAATGTATGAAGTCACCTGAATGTCATTTCTTTGTTTCTAAATAATTGAAGTGTTTGTCTTATTGCCCTTTTTTCCTTTGATTGTATGCTTGATTATCTTTGGTCGCACGCCGTGATTGATGAATAAAAGGACTCTTGAATACTTGGAAATGACAAACATATCATGCACATCATGCATTTCATAACATTACAGGTTATCTCAAGACTGTATTTTTATTCTTATGCTTTTCTTATTCAGAATTCAAGACGACTACTCATTGGTATTCCACCAGAAACAATTTTCCAAGACAGATGGAACAAGTTCAAGCTGAACTCGCTGAAATGAGGGCCCAGATGGCAACTCAAATGACCCAGTTCATGGAGGTCATCACCAATGTGAATCGCCGATAGGAGGAACTGGCTACCATTGTCAACAACCAGCTTCGCTATCCAGGGGATGGTGGAAATCAAGGGCTTTATCAGGACATTTCTGTAGGATTGAGGGATGTGCAAGATCAGCCTGCTGGAAATTTTCACGGGATTCCTGGAAACCCTTTTGTGCGCAACGTATGGTAGTTTCCCCCGTCTCCAGGACCTCGTCTTGTGGGGAACAAAAGAGATAATCAGGGTGGTGTAAGGAACTATCAGGAGCAGTATTATGAATTTGACCAGGATGAAGATCAGTTTTCTGTTCGGCGTTCAGAGTCGGAAGTTCAGGTTGAAGATAGGAGGTATCGGTTGTTGGAAGAACGTTTGAAGACTATGGAAGGGCAAGGAGTCCTTGGCATGGATGCTAATGATCTCGGGTTGGTGTCTGGGTTAAAAGTTCCTCCAAAGTCTAAACCTCTTGTATTTGAAAAGTATAATGGAATGTCATGTCCTATTACTCATGCGACTGCTTATTTCCGGAAGATGTCAGTACATATTGAGGATCAGGGGCTTCTGATTCATTTTTCCAGGATAGCCTATTTGGGGCATCCCTGGAGTGGTACATGAAGTTGGAGAAAACTCATATTCGTTGTTGGAATGATCTTGCTTGGGCTTTTGTCAAACATTATCAGTACAATGTGGATATGGCGCCTAATCGCACTCAGTTACAGAATATGTCATAGGGACCAAAAGAGTCTTTCAAGGAATACGCTCAGAAGTGGCGTGAGTTGGCTCCGAGGGTTCAACCTCCACTCATGGAGAGAGAACTTATTTATATATTTATGAGTACTCTACAAGGGCCATTCTATAAGCACATGATCGGAAGTGCTTCGGCAGGATTTGCAGACTTGGTTATGGCTGGTGAAAGAATTGAGGTAGGTTTGAAATTTGGAAAAATTCATATTGGAGGTTCTAGTGGCTCATCAAGAGGCAGTAAGAAACCGTTCAACACTTACCCTAAGAAAAGGGAAGGCGACACAAGTGCGGTTTACTCTCATAGAGAAGAAGAGAGGATCGTCAGCACCAACAAATTAATGTTTTTTATATTCCTGTTAATACTCCTCCGCAGCAGAGACCGAATACAGTGCCTCAACAACAATAAAACAAAGATAGCAGGATGCTCCCCGTCAATATAATAATCAATAGCAGAGACAACCGAGAAAATTTGATCCCTTGCCAATATCTCTTACTGAATCACTCCACCACTTGCTCGATTTGAAGTTGATCAGTTTGAGAAATATGCCACCACCACCCGCAAGACTTCCTGTTAACTATGATGATAACACAAGATGTGAATTCCATTCAGGCAGAGTTGGTCATTCTACTGACAATTTCTTTGCATTGAAGTGCAAAGTACAAGAGTTGTTGGATGCTAAGGAAATTGAGTTTACTCCGGTGACTGGTCCGAATGTTACTCAGAACCCAATGCCCAGGCATGGAGGGGGTGTTGTTAATATAATTGATGATAATGGTGAATTATTGAATTTAATCATGAATGTGGAACAAGTAACTACTCTGTTGTGGTATGTTAAGAGGTATTTGCTTGACAATTCTATTTTCCCGGGTTGTACTTTAGATTGTGCCAAGTGTAGAAAGCAACCGAAGGGTTGTGGTGATTTAAAAGCCGGTATCCAGTTGATGATAAAGGAGAGTTTCCTACAGTTTGATAGAAAACTGAATTACTGCGAGGTTACTGAAGAAGATGTTGTTGTGGTATCTATTCCTTACACCCCTGTGCGTATTCCCACCCCATCTAGGGCACCTCCTTTGATGATTACGGTACCTGGTCCCATGTCGTACACCAGTAAGAAGGCCATCCCATGGCATTACGGTGCCGATGTTTATTACCATGGGGTGAAGCAGGAATTAAGTACCCGTTCGCCCGAGGAAGAATGTGCTGAAGAGAATGAAGAGGAAGTTCATAATTTTTCTGGTGTGGGTCGAATGACTAGAAGCGGGAGAATATTTGGTGACTCTAATGTGCAGGATGCGGCAGATGCTTCTGCAAGAGAAAAAGGAAAACAACAGGCAATAATTGGTAATCCAAGGGTTACGCTAGCCAATGTGACTCAACCAATTCTGATACCAGAAGCTTCTTTTGTTCCCGATGAGGTGGAAGAGTTTATGTGAATTATCAGAAAGAGTGGTTATAGCATAATTGATCATCTGAGCCATACTCCTTCTAAGATGTTTATCTTGTCTCTGTTGATTTATTCAGAACCTCACAGAAATGCTTTGATGAAGTTGTTAAAGAATGCATTCGTGCCACATGAGATAACAGTCAATCAGTTTGAGAATGTTTATGCAAACATATCTGCCGGGAATGGTCTGGGCTTCACATATTTTGATCTCCCTCCGGAGGGGCCAGACCATAACAAAGTGTTGCATATTTCGATGGAATAAAGGGGCACTACTTTATCCCGGGTTTTGGTGGATACATTATCGTCCTTGAATGTACTGCCTAAGTCAGCATTGATGAAGATTTATTATTCTAGATTGGAGCTGCACCCTAGTGATTTGATGGTGAAGGCGTTTGATGGGTCTCAAAGGTTAGTGTTTGGGGAGGTAGAGTTACCAATCAAGGTTGGTCTTTGCACCTTCACGGCTACATTTTTTGTGATGGATATATAGCCAGCGTATTGTTGTTTGTTGGGGCGGCCGTGGATTCATAGAGCAGGGGCAGTCACTTCTACTCTTCATCAGAAACTCAAGTATCCTGCATAGGGAAAGGTGATAACTGTGTGCGGCGAGGAAGAATACATCATGAGTCATTTGACATCATTCCGCTATGTTGAAGTTGAAGGCGAGATACATGAGACTCTGTTTCATGTGTTTGAGACAGTTCATGTTGTCAATCCCCCCCCCCCCCGAGCAGAAAAGGAAACCTGAAACTGTTATGTCTTCTTTCAAGGATGCGAGAGCTGTGGTGGAAGGCGGTAACCCTGAAGGTTGGGGTCAGGTGCTGGATGTTACCCCAAAGTTTGATAAATTTGGTCTTGGTTTTATCCTGGGTGAGCAGAGTTCAACTCCCAGAGCATCTACCTTATCTACTCCTGTGAAGTTTTCCCGTCCCTGTGCTGCACAAGGACACGTCAATGCAGTTGGCGAAGATAGGGTTGATGGCTACAATATCAAAGATTAGATTCGTCCGAGTATTCCAGGCCAGACACTCAACAATTGGACTTCTGTGGATGTTATCCAAGTTTCAAGCACTGAGGAGTAATTTTCTTGTTTTCTTTTATCATAATTCCTACGCTCTACCCAAGGCATAGTGGATCATTTGTTTAGGGCCACCATGTTTATTTTCAAAAGTTTATCATGAAATAAAGGGCGTTTTTGCACTCAAAATTTTGCTCCATTTCATTTCCTTTTTATTTGAATGGCAATGTTTCTCTTTTCACACACTATCACTAAAAACGCCAAAATGTCATTCATGCAGATGCACTCCCACAACCGATCATATTAATAACGACTCTGCTATGGCTCATTATGACTTTGATACTCCTATTTATCAAGCTGAAGAAGAAGCATATGAGGATTATGATCTTCCTGAGGAATTAGCAAGATTGTTAAAACAAGAGGAGAAGGTTATCCAGTCGAATCAAGATTCAATTGAGGTGGTGAATATTGGCACAAAAGAGATAAGAAGGGAAGTCAAGATAGGGGTAGATCTCGAAGAAAGTGTAAAGGTCAAATTGATTGAGCTACTCCGTGAGTATTCTGATATCTTCGCTTGGTCTTATGAGGATATGCCTGGGTTGGATACAAACATAGTGGTGCATCGACTATCGCTCAAAGAAGGTTGCTCTCCTGTCAAGCAAAAGCTTCGAAGAACTCATCTTGAGATGTCCAAGAAGATCAAGGAGGAGATCCAGAAGCAGTTGGACGCAAATTTCTTAAAGGTCATCAATTATCCGCCATGGATTACAAATATTGTGCCTGTGCCCAAGAAGGATGGTAAGGTCAGGATATGTGTGGATTATAGGGATTTGAACAGGGACAGCCCTAAAGATGATTTCCCTCTTCTGCATATTGATGTGTTGGTCGATAATACTGCTTATTCCAAGGTGTTCTCGTTCATGGATGGTTTTTCGGGTTACAATCAAATTAAGATGGCTCTGGAGGATATGGAGAAGACAAAATTTATCACGCCTTGGGGGACTTTTTGCTATAAAGTGATGCCGTTTGGTTTGAAAAATGTCGGGGCAACATATCAGCGCGCCATGGTCACTTTCTTTCATGATTTGATTCACAAAGAGATTGAGGTTTATGTAGATGATATGATTGCAAGTATGACACGGAAGAGGAACATCTTGTTAATCTGGAAAAATTGTTTGAAAGACTGAGGTAGTTCTTGCTGAGGTTGAATCCGAATAAGTGCACCTTCGGGGTGAGATCTGGCAAGCTGTTGGGTTTTATTGTAAGTGAAAAAGGTATCAAGGTGGACTCGGCCAAGGTAAAAGCGATACAGGAAATGCCTGATCCAAGAACAGAAAAGGAAGTACGTGATTTCTTGGGAAGGTTAAACTACATTTCTAGATTTATTTCTCATCTCACAGCCACCTGTGAACCTTTGTTCAAGTTGTTGAAGAAAAGTCAGACAGTAAAATGGAATGAGGATTGTCAGAAGGCCTTTGACAAAATAAATGAGTATTTGCAGGAACCTCTGATACTCATGCCGCCAGTGGAAGGAAGGCCACTAATCATGTATCTAACTGTGTTGGAGAGCTCAATGGATTGTGTCCTCGGTCAGCACGACGAGACAGGGAAGAAAGAGCAGGCTATTTACTACTTGAGTAAGAAGTTTACGGAATGCGAGTCGAGGTACTCATTGCTGGAAAAGACTTGCTGTGCGCTTTCCTGGGCCGCCAAACGTTTGAGGCAGTACATGTTAACTCACACCACCTACTTGATATCCAAAATGGATCCAATCAAGTATATTTTCGAGAAGCCAGCTCTTACAGGCATGGTAGCCCATTGGCAGATGATACTCACCGAATATGATATCCAATACACTACTCAAAAGGAAATTAAGGGTAGTGTATTGGCCGACCATCTTGCTCTTCAGTCCATGAACGATTATGACCCAATGAAGTTTGACTTTCCAGATGAGGAAATTGTGTATATTCAGGATTGTAATATGCCAGACCCAGACGAAGGAACCGAGCCCGGATCACGTTGGACGCTTGTTTTTTATGGTGCCTCCAATGCCATAGGCAACAGTGTTGGAGCTCTTATCACTTCCTCTGAGGGATACCACATTCCTTTCACGGATCGTATTTGTTTCGATTGCACTAACAACCTAGCCGAATACGAGGCTTGCATTTATGGCATTGAGGCGGCAATTGACTTGCGCAACAAATTTTTGAAAGTTTACGGGGATTCCAATCTTGTTATCAACCAGATTAATGGAGATTGGGAGACTCTCCATCAGAACCTAATTCCCTATCATGAGCATGTTATGAAGCTGATGCACTCGCAACTTTGTCCTCCATGTTCAAGGTTAAGTGGGCTAATGAGGCACCTTCCATTACTATCAGAAGTTTGAGTGAACCGGCTTTCTGTTTTGAGGCTAGTTTGGAATCAGATGGTAATCCTTGTTTTTATGATGTTAAACGGTATCTTGAGACACAGGAGTACCCTGATGAGGCATCCGTCACAGATAAGAAGTTCTTGAGAATATTTTCAGCCAAGTTCTTTCTCAGTGGTGGTGTGTTGTATAGAAGGCATCATGATGATTTACTGCTCAGATGTGTTGACAAGAAAGAAGCAGCTAAAATCATTGAAGAGATACATGAAGGTGATTTCGGGACCCATTCCAATGGGCATACCATGGCTAAAAAGATCTTGCGAGCAGGTTATTATTGGTCCATCATGGAGACTGACTGTTACAATCATGCACGGGTTTGCCATAAATGTCAAGTCTATGCTGATAAGGTGCATGTGTCGCCAGTACCTTTGAATGTTTTAACTTCCCCTTGGCCGTTTGCGATGTTGGGAATTGATATGATCGGCAAAATTGAACCGACTGCATCCAGCGGGCACCGTTTCATTCTGGTTGCCATTGATTATTTTACAAAATGGGTCAAAGCTGCATCTTATGCCAATGTCACCAAGCAGGTGGTAACTCGGTTCATTAAGCACAATATTATCTGTCGCTACGGAGTTCCTGAAAAGATCATTACTGATAATGCGTATAATATGAACAACAAGATGATGAAGGAGTTGTGTGATTCCTTCAAAATCAAGCATCATAACTCTTCCCCATACAGACCAAAGATGAACGGTGTTGTCGAAGCGGCCAATAAAAATATCAAGAAAATTATGCAGAAGATGGTGGTAACCTATAAAGATTGGCATGAGATGCTGCCTTTCACGTTGCATGGTTATCGTGCCACTGTGCGTACTTCGACTGGGGAAACCCCATTTTCACTGGTTTACAGCATGGAAGCAGTATTGCTGGTAGAATTCGAGATTCCTTCTCTTAGGGTCATGAGGGATGTTGAGCTGGATGAAAGTGAATGGGTACAGAATCTGCTGGATCAGTTAGAACTTATTGATGAAAAGAGGTTGACGGTTGTATGTCATGGTCAGGTATATCAGCAAAGGATGAGGAAAGCTTTTGATAAGAGGGTATAGCCTCAGTGTTACAAGCCAGGTGACCTTGTGCTAAAAAGGATAATTCTCCCCCAGGGAGATCCAAGGGGCAAGTGGGTTTGGACTTATGAAGGTCCTTTCGTGGTAAGAAAAGTTTTCTCAGTAGGAGCGATGATGCTCACGACTACGGATGGAGAGTACTTCCCTCTCCCTATGAATGCTGACGTAGTTAAAAAATACTTTGCGTAAAAAAAATATAAATAAACCGCTAAACTGAAAAACCGAAAGGGCGGTTTAGGAAAAAAGAGGATGTCCTGGTGAATCGAAAACCCGAAAGGGAGATTCAGGCAAAAGTTAAGGACTTAAAGCAAATGACTACGTTCAACGTGAGATCCTTTGTTTCTTTCCTTCATTCCGTCACCTGGCATAAGCTCGAGGCTAATCCAAGAATGATCTGTCTGAAAGCAGGAGGGTGAAAGCGTGAGAGTCATAAGATTCATAGCAGAGTCGGGACTTGATGGATATTCACATTCACATTGTCATTTGTAAACACTTGTTTGCTTTGATTTTGTAAATTCCTTTTCACAGGCTGATTTCTCAAAATCAATAGAATATCTTCTTTCAAGTATACGTATACGTTTCTTTTCTCCCTTTTTACTATTTTGTTTGCAAAAACGTCCAATATTTTTTATAAACATGTGCATATAAACTTCGGGGGCCTTACGCGAAAATGGTAATACAAGTCATGGTTAATTAATCGCTTGAAATACGGATCACAAACACAACTACTACTGTGCAAAGGACATGTTTGTTTCTATGATTGGTGGGATTCTCATTCACTTTACTGGAGGATCCCTTGCCAATTTTGTTTCACACCTCCGTGTTGTTGGTAAAGGTCATGGGTCAGGGTAATATCAAGATTACGGCAGGTCGACGATATCGACGAACCTAGTTGGAGACTTTTCTTCCCCATAATGGCTTTTATTACGTTTCTTTGCCGCACTTTCATGTGTTATCTTGATTGATTATTTTAGCATTGTCTGCATGTAGGATTTTGTTTATAGCCAAATGTCAGTCTTGATGCGTTGAATATTTTTGCCTTGAAAAAAAATTGTTTCATTTTACTTAATCCATCCAGTATCACTCTTTAATCATGTTTTCGGGCATTTTGATACCAACTGTGCCAATTCTTTTGCTTAGCCAAGAGTTTGGAGGAAGGAGTTTAGCTGAAAACGATGTCTGTAATGGTATGCTTTTGAGTAGAACCATGTTGACGATGTACAAGCATTGTTTCAATCCCCAAACACCGGAGATATAAGGGAGTTTGACCCTCGTTAACCCCTCTGAGCCTTCGAAGTAGGAGTTTCTTTTCCATTCAAAAAAAAACTTTTTAAACCAGGGGCAGGGTAGATGTTCAGTTGATTTGACCAAGCATTCAAATTTCAGAAGGAATGTACCATTTGAGGATCACCACATTTTATCTCTCGCATCATGAGATCAAGAAAAATGTCTAAACCACGATGTTCATTTCCTCACAAAGTTCTGAAGTCGAGATCGAATCGATACAATAATGGCTATCCCTTGCTGACCAATGAGTGGGGCATTTATCTTCTTCAAAAATAAGAGAGAAAGAAAGAAAAGTTCAAAGACCTAAAGTCATATTGACTTGTTCGAAGTGGAAAGTATGAATAAGAAATAAACAAAAAGCCTCGCTAAGTCGAAACTTGAAAACAAGTCGCTTAGGCAAAAGTTAGGGCATCCCGCTGGACTCCCAAAATTGAAATTCAAAAGATTTTGTCCAGGAAAAAGTTAGGGAAAAGAGAGCCTAAAAGGCCAGCAAAAAAGAGAAGAAGAAAAAGATTATTCACTAAAATTTTCATCAAAAAGAAGAGGAACAATAATATCAAAAGCAAAAGCAGCATAAGTTAAGTGACAATCATGTTGGAGAACTTTGTCGTGATCACTCTACCTTTATAAATCCTTTTGAAAGATGAGTGCTTGTGATAAGTCAGTTGAACTTAGGATAGGAGAATATCATGAAGGGGGTGGGAACCAAATAACTTGAGCCCTGAAAAACTTTTTTTTCTAAAAAAAACCCTCGAACTAGGCCATGTTACAACCTTTAAAAGTCCTAACTGAAATAAGGGTTTAACTCGAAAGCATACTACAACCGGATAGCGTTTCCTAAACTCCCAAATATGTGTTCCATATTTGTGTTCGTATCTTATCACCCGCATCTTGACTTGTTTTTGTTGAAAAAGGAGGGGAAAGAAAGTTTTGAAATTTTTGCACTCTAGCCAGCGATTCATTCACAACAGAGATGCGGCACTTTGTTAAGTTTTTCAAATTTCAAGGTTTAAATAATCGCTGCATCAGGTCTTTCATTCCCAAAATAAACATATTTCTGCATGCAAAATAGTTGCTTAACATCAAAAAGATTTTACACATTGGACACCTGTAAAGAGCTTAATGATTGTCAGGAAGGGAAATTCCATTTTCTTCTGTTGGACAGGACTCGTGTATGTTTAGGACTTTACCTATCCCCAGTGAAGTTTCTTATCCCCAGTGAAGTTTTGTTTCCGCAGCGAAGTTTTATTACCCCGGGAATCTTCTTTCAAAAGCTTCATTCTGAGACTTCAAGTCTGGATAGGTCGCATATCCCCAGTGGAGCTGTTTAAATGGGAACTCACTTTCTGGAGAAGTTTCAACCCTCTAACAGAGTTGCCAACGGAGATCCCTCGCCATGACATCTCATTTCCCAGCCAGTCTGTTGACTGGGGCATCCTTATGTCAAGATCTTTCCTTATCCCCAGTAAGGTAGATACTGTGTGACTATGTGCATAATCCATCCATTGGTTGCATTCAAAGAAATTTCTCTTCAACAAGAATCTTCAACAGAGTTCTGTCTCCCCGGTGAAGTCCTGTCTCCTTAGCAGAGCTTTTCTCCCCCGACAAAGGTTTTCACTTTTCACATCGGGTTTGTTGTCTTGGTGTCATCCTCAACAGTGTTTTTGCTAATACTTAGGATTAAATCCCCAGCGAGGTCTTCGTCCTCATTATCTCGGTTTCATTTCATACCAATATCCTTTTGACATTAATCATTTGTTTGTTTGAGTGTCTACTCTCGACTGTAGTTCAGTTTTGCCCTGGCGCGATCTTCTTGGGTTTAGTCTTCACTAACCTCTCTAGTTCATTCCATTGTCTATTGATGCACCTTTCGAATACTAGTTTCGTCCTGATATTCGCTTTCAGCGGGTTTTTAGGTGTACGCCCTAATCTCCTTGCTTTGGGTCAAGTTTCGCCTTGTCGCCTGTGCATGAAATCCAGTTTCGTCCTGGTACTCATCTAGTTTAGTTTCCCCTAACTAGTTATTGAGTCGAGTTTTGTCTCGTCTTTCCTTTCATACCTTGTACCCTTTGACGGTGTTCATTTATCGAGTGCAGTGTTCGTACTGCGTCAATGGATTGAAATTGGTCTCTTTTGTTTCTTGGATTCTTTTATAAGTTTTCGTCGCTATTTATCCATTGATCTAAGACCAGCATGTGCTTTGAGAAACATGCATTCTCATCACTTTACTATGGGTCGAGTTTTGCCTCGTTACCCGTGCGTGAAATCCGGTTTCGTCCTGGTACTCATCTAGTTTAGTTTCGCCTAACTAGTTATTGAGTCGAGTTTCGTCTCGCTTTTGTTCCTCATTTCTTAGATTCTTTCAGTTCCTTCATACTGTCTATCTTAGTTAAGATCAGCAAGTGCTCCTAGAATCACGCACTCTAGCCACTTTTGCTTTGGGTCGAGTTCAGAGTTTCGCCTCCTCGCCCATGTACGCTTTCTTTTCTAGGGCTTAGTTTCGCCTATACTCTGGTTTGAGTTTTATCTCACCCTTTTTGAAGCCCAGTTTTGCCCTGGCACATTTTTCTGGAAGTTTAGTTGCGTCTACTCTTCTTTGTTTTTGTTCTATTTCAACATGCGTTACAGTTTCATCCTGGCGCATGTCTTGGGGGAGGGGGGGGAGTTTCCTGATTCTTTCTTCTTTCTTTTTCAAGAGTGTAAATTTTCGGGTTCGTATTCAATCATCTTCAACCCTGAACGCTCTAAAGTTGTCACTTTTCTCACTTATCATGTTGAAGATATTTGAATAGGGGCAGTTGTTGCACCCCAAAATTTACCCTCTTGATTTAGGCTTATGTTTCATCATGAATATCGTATTGCATTGCATTCATACATTATGATGGAATAAAAGTACTTTGGTTATCAAGTCTTCCTCAAGCTTTGAAGAATGATTGCATTGACAAGTTGCTCAAGTGAAACCTTATCATCTAAACTTATGGTTCTTTCAAGCTCAAAAGTTATTATAGATCTCAAGCTATCTTATCCATTTCCTTGGATCTTCAGAGGATTGAAGTTTGTGTTTGATTATAAGAAGAGTCACTCTCTTGATTCACCAGTCAAATTAGGGTTTGTTTGATCAAGGCTATTGATCAATGTACAAGTCTTGATTTGGAAGCTACAACATCTCATTGGTATTTGGAATGTCTTTGTACAAAAAATTGGCCAAGAGGTCTAGAGGATTTTAAAGTTTTGAAGATGGTTCATCAATCTCCTGAGATGTTAACCAAAATTAGGGTTTGGTCCAAGTTGAGGTAATTGAGGTCTAAATGAGTCAATTCATGAAGCATCACTATCTTATCATCATTGGAATCAAATTTGGTCAAGAAGTCTCTCATGATATGCAATGGAATTTGGGTTTTGAAGCTTGATCAGTTATCTCCTAGCACATGGCATAAAACTATGGTTTTGGATTTAATCAGGATTTCTCTGAATTTTTCACCCAATCTTGTTTCCATGGTTCACCACATGTTATTAATCATTTAGGATTGAAAGATTGAGGTTCAATTTGGATTGGAATTGGCTCAATTGATCAAAAGGGGCAAATTGGTCATTTTTACCAAAGTCAATGAAATCAGGAGTTGACCAAGTTGGACTTTTGGTCAACCTTCAATTTAAGCATCTTCTTTTTATATCCCATACCTAAATTCATCTTGGAATCGTGAGAAAGGATGAATTTGAGTGTAACTTGTTCAAGAAGTAACTTAAATTTTGGAAAAAATTCTAAGTGCCAAGATGACTTATTTTGGGCAAGCCATGTGCGTAATTTCATCAAACACTTGGCATGCCATTTTGTGGAACCAATCTCCGGTGATTCAAGATTATATTTGTAAAATTAAAAAGAGAATTGTGTAGTCTCCCATGAGAGCTTCCCTTTGAACTTTGAATCATTCAGTTTGGCCAAGAATTGAGTGAGTTATGATGTTTCAAAGTTGGTATTCCAAAACTGGCCTCATGCACACCATGCATGCCCATGCAGCGCACAGTCCAGGCAGACCAAATTGCATTTTTACCTCAAGTTTGCAACACCATTTCTCTATCAAGTTTGCATCAATTGGGAAAATTCAAAGCCCTAAGATGTTCTACATTTTAAAAGCTCTTGAAAGGCCCCTCAAGCATCCAAAACGCACGAAGGGATTTCAAATGGCCTAAGCATAAAGTCATCTAGCCAGATTTTTTGGAAAACCATGCCCATGTTGCAGATTTTTGCACAACTTCAGTTTCGTTTGTTGTCAACGTATCCAGCTCACCAAATGCACATGTTTTGCTCACAATACCACTCAACATGACATCACCAAAATGACCTCTAAGTTGGGCATAAGTAGAAACAAAACGCATCACCATTTGGACACTTTTATTTTTTCTGTTTTTGCAAATTTCGCTTCTGACTTGATTTGTCTACTGATGCCAACTTGCTTGAAGTTCTCTGGGTTTCTTTTATTCTTGCTCATTTGCTACAGATAGTTATCTGTTTGGTATTGAATTATTTCCTTTCTTCCATTT
Organism: Vicia faba; assembly: GCA_948472305.1. Classification (NCBI taxonomy): domain Eukaryota; kingdom Viridiplantae; phylum Streptophyta; class Magnoliopsida; order Fabales; family Fabaceae; genus Vicia; species Vicia faba. The sequence continues at coordinate 1,453,080,861 of OX451739.1, forward strand.
TCATTTTGCATAGTTCTATGATTGCATGATGGGACCTATGTTGCTGATATATGTCAGGAGGCCCTCTGGTTTTTGTCTGATACATGTGTTATGTTTGCTTTTGATCTATGAGTCACTCAATTTAGAAATTTAGATCACGCCTTCGCTCTCATTGCATGTTCCCTATAGGATGTTTATTGCTTTCCTTTTTAATTGTTTATCGATGAGTCACTCAATTTAGAAATTGAGATCACGAATTCGCTCTCATTGCATGTTCCCTATAGGGTGTTTATTGCTTTTCTTCTTTAATTGTTGATCGATGAGTCACTCAATTTAGAAATTGAGATCACGACTTCGCTCTCATTTCATGTTCCCTATAGGATAGTTTTGTTAAGCTTCCTTTAGCATGTTAATTAAGGTAGGGTTTTCCTTTGTCCTCAACCTTAGGGTCAACCATTGTATGATAACACTAGGAATAGTGTTAGGCTAGTTTCCCTTAGTTGTTTTTCCTTTCTTTGCATTCTGCATCTTAAAACAAAAATTGTTTTCTTGGAAAATCATAAAACACCTCTAATAAACTCAAACCCTTCTTCAAGGTAAAAGATACAAACCAATCTTATTTTTTAGTGCGCCTCTTGGCTTTGTTTTTAAACTCGTTTTATTGATGTTTCGCCATCTTTTCCATGATATCTTGTTTTCTCAGTCGATGTTTCGCCATCGCACATTTGTTTGAAGCCGATGTTTCGCCATCGCACATGTTTGTTATCCTACTTTGATTCTCAATATCATTGTTAGGTGTGATGTTTTGTCATCCATTTTATCGATGTTTCGCCATCTTTTCTGTGATATCTTGTTATCTTAGCCGATGTTTTGCCATCGCACATGTTTGTTATCCTACTTTGATTCTCAATATCATTGTTAGGTGTGATGTTTTGTCATCCGTTTTATCGATGTTTCTCCATCTTTTCCGTGATATCTTGTTATCTTAGCCGATGTTTCGCCATCGCACATGTTTGTTATCCTACTTTGATTCTCAATATCATTATTAGGTGTGATGTTTTGTCATCCATTTTATTGATGTTTCGCCATCTTTGCCATGATACCTTGTTATCTTTTAGCCGATGTTTCGCCATCACACATTTGTTTGAAGCCAACGTTTCACCGTTGCATATGTTTATTATCCTACTTTGATTCTCAATGTCATTGTTAGGTGTGATGTTTTATCATTTGATGTTTCGCCATCTTTGACATGTTACTATGTTATTGTTTAGTCGATGTTTTACCATCTCTTGTGTTTGTTATTTTATTTGATGTTTTGCCATCTTAACTGTTTTTGTTGTCTTAACTAAAAAACACAAACCAACCAAAATATGTAAGCCGAACTACGGCTGTTCTGATTCCTTAAAAGGGATACGTAGGCATTGGGGTAGGGCCCGATCGAGCACAACTTTTATTTTCCCTACATTGTTTTCTTTTTCTTTCGCATGCATTCCTTTTTCAGTTTTAAGCCATAGACATAGGTTTTAACCACACCCATTATATTAGACAACAAGAGTGGATACCGTAGGGTACTACGGGTGTGTGGGGTGCTAATACCTTCCCCTCGCGTAACAGACTCCCTTACCCGATCTCTCGGTCGAAAGACCATGATTTCTCCCTTTTTAGGTTTTCTCGATGCTTACCTTTCCCTTTAGGCGGGATAAAAGATGTTCGGTGGCGACTTCATTGATGTTTCATTACATCCAGATGACAGGTTCCGGCCGCGTTGTTTCAACTAGGGCACAAGAATTCTATCCCTCTTGAGCCTTATCTCAAATGGGTATGAGCTTGTGCTTAAAGTCTTATGATGCCTTACCCTTCCATTCTCCCAGTTATCATGGAGCCTATTATGGAAGGAGATGTCCCATACACTATCCTTCATCCTGACATGCCCACCTCTCTTGAAGACTTGCAAAGGGATTAGATACAGCTTAAGGGGGAGCGAGACACTTTCGAGGCCCAATTCTACGCCAGCGAGAAGAAAGTTCTGGAACTCACCAAGCAGCTTCATGAGGAGCGGAGTCTGAACGCCTACATCGCACCAAAAAGGATGCGTTCAACTTTTTTATCTTAGAGTTTTGTATTTCTTTGTGAGCCCAAAAGAGGAATGGTGTACTCAAAGTTTGATTTATTAATATAATGTGTGTTCATTTTTGTCTAAAGCAAATTTAAATCTCTAATTTCCTTGAAATCACTTGCATATGCATCTTCATTCATCATAACACAAATAGGTTTCTTACAACAGGTCTCCTTATCTTTCTACTGTTTATTTATGTGAGATGGATATTGAACAGACAATAAAAGATCTTCAGGCGCAGAACGCTCAATTTCAACAAATGTTATTGACTATGGTAAAAGGCAAGAGGATTTGAAAACTTTGTTGATCAAAGAAATGAAGAAGAAAGCAAAGAAATCAATCGGTGTTTTGAATTTGGGAAGAAGGTTCCAAGGACCATCTAGATGGACCCTAGACTTCACAACATCATCAGGTGAAGGGGAAAATCAAGAAGGAAAAAACAAGGAAGTGACTGACCATCCATAATCCTAAGAGGAAGAAGAGGATGATTACTTTGAAGAGCAATATCCTCCAGCTGATGAGAAGTACAAGCAGCTGGAAGAGCGTCTAAGTGCAATGGAGATTCAGAAAGTTCTCGGGCTGGACTTCGAAGAGCTGGGTTTGGTGTCTAGGATTGTTATTCCACCAAAGTTCAAGGCACCAGTGTTTGCTAAGTACGATGGGGTTTTGTGTCCCAAGATGCACCTCCGATCTTATGTGAGGAAGATACAGCCTCGCACTGCTGACAGAGATTTATGGGTCCACTTCTTTCAGGATAGTCTATCCGGGACTCAGCTAGATTGGTTCTATCAATTGGAGAGGGCCAATATCCATAATTGGGAAGACCTGGCCACTTCTTTTTATAAGCAATATCAGTATAACGCAGACCTTACTCCCACCCGTACTCAACTCCAGAGTCTGGCTATGGGTTCGAGCGAGGGTTTCAAAGACTACGCTTAGAAGTGGATGGACTTAGCAGGAAGAGTCCATCCTCCCCTGTCTGACAGGGAGCTAGTGGACATGTTTCTGGGTACCATGTCCGGTCCTTTCTTTAATCATCTAATTAGAAGCACCTCATCCAGCTTCACTGAATTAATCTTGACCCGAGAGAGAGTGGAAGTTGGGATTAAGAGTGGGAAGATCCAATATGATGCATCCTCCAGTGCCGTGAGAAAACCATTCAATAGGAAGAAAGAGGTTGGTGTTGTGTACCATCAAAGGAATCAGGACAGAACTGAACGCCATCCAAAGGTAGGGGCCGTCATGATCCCTAAGCATGCACCTACTCAACAAAGGAACAACCATCCTAGAACAGAAAGATTGGTAAGACAATTTACCCGGATAAATATGACGTTGTCTCAAGTCTTGCCACATTTGTTGAGATCTAATCTAGTAACCTTGCGGGAAGCTCCAAAGAATCCCAACACTACCTCTCCCCGTTACAACCCAAACGCCCGTTGTGCTTACCATTCAGAAAGTCCAGGTCATGATACAAACGACTGCTGGGTTTTGAAAAACAAGGTGCAAGACCTTCTCGAGGCAAAAGAAATTGAGTTTGATGCTCTTGAGATTCCAAATGTTATCACCGCTCTTATGCCCAAGCACGGTCGTGATGTTAACGCTGTTGAAGATGATGTGTTTGTTAGTGTTGTTGATGAGCTTGTTACTCCTCTCCTAACCGTCAAAAGGAACCTGTTGAAGGCCATTTTATTTTTGGGTTGTGGCAAAGGCTGTGACATCTGTTTATCCCTACCGACTGGTTATCATTTATTGATAGCAGGTGTCCAACGCCTGATGGATGACAAAGAGATTTTTTTGAAAAAACTCCCGTTCCAACCATTGCTTACAAGGATGTTTCAATAATAACCATTTTCGCCAATCCTCCCAGCGTCTCCACCAAAAGACCCATTAGAATTACATCTATTACGAAGGTGACTCCACTGATAATTACTATGCTAGGGTCGATCCCATACTCCTCAGATAAAACTGTCCCCTGGAACTATGGGGGTGACGTCTACTACCACGACGTCAAGCAAGATTGGCTGGCTGATGAAGACTCGATTTTTGAGAAGGCTGACCCCAACATCGACAACATTTTGGGAACTAGCAAAATAACTAGAAGTGAAAGAGTGTTCTCCCCTGAGATTGCTCCTCCGAAAACTGTTACTAGTCCTGTGATCATCCATGCTTTTGTTCCTGTTGGCACTACTACTACAGTTCTTATGGTTACCCCTACTGACACCCTTATCCCTGAGTCGACCGAGACTCAGGGCAAAGGCATTTTGGTTGAACCTGTCCGGATGAAGGAACAATCAGCATCTATCCCATAGGCCTCCAAGAAGGAGATGGAAGAAATTTTTAAAATTATAAAGAGAAGCGACTACAATGTAGTCGAACAGCTAGGGCAGACCCCTTCAAAGATTTCTATGCTAGCTTTACTGTTGTGCTCCGAGGCTCATGCGAAGGCCTTGGTGAGATTTCTTAAAACTACCCATGTGCCACAAGAAACCTCAGCTGACCAATTCGAAGATTTTGTGGCTAGTTTGACAGCTGACAACGGTTTGGGCTTCTCTAATGCTGACTTGACACCTAGAGGGAGGAAACACAATGAGGCGTTGCATGTCTCTGTCGAATGCAGGGGCACTACTTTGGCCCATGTCCTGGTAGATATTGGTTCATCATTAAATGTTCTACCTAAGAAGACTCTAGATAGGTTATACTGTGAAGGTTTGACCTTAAAAACCAGCAACATATTGACCAAAAAGTCAAAGTTTGACTTTTCAATATACAATTGACTTTTTCATTAGTTGACCAAATTTCATCTATCAATCCATTGATCTTGAAAAATGTTTTGAGCCATGAAATTAGATCAACATGTTGTATTTGAATCCTTGATATTGTAATTTAAGCCATTAGATCATGTATTAGGTCAAAAAGTCAATGATCAGTCGTTCTTAGTCAAAACCCTAATTTATGGTCTCAGTGTTTCAGAGGTGATTTTGTCTGATCAATTCTTGAGAATCCTTAAGCATTGGACATCCTTTGTAAGGAATGTCTTAAGAAAGAGAGGGAAAATTTTGGGTTACAACAGTTTCCCCTGTTCAATCTTCTTAAACCTGAAGAGTTAGATTGGAGGGTCCACCATTCGTGACTTGAAGGTGGAAGATGATTGAACACTAGAGTGCCCAGGAATTTGCACTCGACTATGTGTTAGTTGATTGTGTCGGGAATGGGATTAAAGATGCCATTTGGAGAAGTGAAAAAGAGTTTGTCGGAGATGGTCTTATAGATGCCATCCAAAGGTGATTGTTGATATAAATTAGACTAAGTCTAAACTTGACTGTAACTAGGAGAAGCATCAGAATAAATCATTGGCCGATTTAATCTGAGTCGGAAGATGTAGTGGAATAAGTATCAGAGTAACTTCCATAGTTGGATCGTATCTAACTCATATCTGAAAGATGTACTGAATGAGTGTCAAAATAACATCTGCATCTAGATCGTATTTGAACTGTATTTGAGAAATGTACTGAATGAGTGTCAGAATGACATCCACATTTGGATCGTATCTGAATTGTATTTGAGAAATGTACTGAATGAGTGTCAGAATGACATCCATATTTGGATCCTATCTGAACTGTATTTGAGAAATGTACTGAATGAGTGTCAGAATGACATCTGGATCGTATCTGAACTATATTTGAGAAATGCATTGAATGAGTGTCAGAATGACATCCGTATCTGGATCGTATCCAAACCATTTCTAGAGTGAATCTGGAATGAGTGTCAGAATAACATCGGAATCTAGATCGTATTTGAACTATATCGAGGGGAAAATCTGTAATAAGTATTAGAATTCCATTCCTCTTTGGATCGTATCTGAACCGTTTCTAGAAGAGAATCTGGAATAAGTATCAGAATGTCATTTGTCTTTGGATCGTATCTGAACCATTTCTAGAAGAGAATCTGGAATAAGTATCAGAATACCATCCGTCTCTGGATCATATCTGAACTGTATCGAGGGGAAAATCTGAAATAAGTATCAGAATCTCATCCATCTTTGGATCGTATCTGAACCGTTTATACAAGGAAATCTGGAATAAGTATTAGAATGTCATCTGCCTCTGGATCGTATCTGAACCGTTTCTAGAAGAGAATATTTGGCTGATTGTATTTAACAAATGACAGGTTGTTGACGAGATCTACCTGTTCGGGAACTGGTCTGAAAAGATAAATTTAGTTTCATGTCAGGGCGTGATGTATGTATTGCATAATGATGCTCTCAAAACGAATGAGAATGTTATATGTGTTTCCTATGCATATGCTATGATGTATGAAATGTGAAATATGGTTGAAGTGTATCTTTATCTGGGAAAATAAATTCCTGACTACTGTTGGGGAGTTATTCTTTTTTGTTTGAAGAAACTCTGCTGGGGATGTGTTGATTTTTGTTTGAGGGATAGAGTTCAGGAACCTTGGTTTTACATTACTTTACTGGGGAATTTAATTCTAAGTTACCCTGACTGGGGGTAAAAGAGATGATTAAAATTTTGTCTTGGAGAGGATAGTTGACTGGTATCTGGTCGAAATCCAGGCTTTGTGGAAATTTTTTGGGGAGGATGAAGTTAACTATTATATGGTTGGATTTCAGGCTTTGCATCAAATTTCTGAGGTTAGATGAAGTTAACTGTTATCTAGTTGGATTCCAGGCTTCGCAGCAACTTACTGGGGATTGTATCAACTTCGCTAGGGACAAGGGGTTTTGTTCGTTGATTTGTAATAGTCTGAGAAACGACTCGTGTTGGGGAATCTATAGTTTGTTGGGGAAATAAACCCTGTTGAGGAGAATATTTTGAAGACCTTATAGGGGAGATGAATTCTTTTGAGGAGAAATCTGCAAGGTTTCTTTTTTCACTTAAGACAAACTCAGCTGGGGAATATCAGAATGAATACGAGCCTTAATTGTATCTAAGGAGATATTGAACGAGTATCATAATGACATCCATATTTGATCGTATTTGAAGTGTATCTATAGGAGAGTCTGGAATAAATTTCAGAATAAATTTGTATTTAGACTGCATCCGTATTATATCTAGAAGATGATAAACTGCCAATAATTTCCATCCATTTGGGAAATGGCATGATGTGTGCGTTCGTTGGGAGAAGATCAAACTCATATATCCGCTGGTGAGTTTGACTGTGTCATCGGCTGGAGGATGCCCCACTTTTTTTTGAAGATGCTTCTGCGCTTGTTGGGGATAGCCTTGTGGAGGATTGTACCCTTATATGTGAAGATTATTCTATGGGGATAACCTTATAGAGGTGGCACTGGAGACTTCACTGGGGATCACCTTATGAAAGGAACTTTGTGGGGATTTGTGACTGTCCATAGTAGTAAGTGTTGTAGTACTGCCAGAAAATGTTTGTTTGGTCGTATGTGACCCTTTACTGGAATTCAAGTTTAATGCCCTAAGTGATTCTGATGGAGACCTGCCCCTGGCTATTCAGGACTTTATGAGAGATTTCTTAGAATCCTGACTTAACTGCCACTGATGAGTTGGATAATAACATGTCATACCCCCTTGATTATGGTAGATTTGTCATTGGAAGTGTCTTCCAATTTGATGTGATTCTGTTTCTTGAGAGAATTTCCGTTCATTGGATATTCGTCGTGCGAATTTCTCTATTGTCAAACAATTAGCTATATGCAAACAGCAGTTATTCAAACAATGCAAAGTTTATGTTTGTCTTGAAGTTTTGAAATTCATTTTTAGCAGATAAAATAATTATGTAAGAATATGAATTCGACTTAGGATTTACAGTAAGCCTTATAGGAGTCAGGATACCTTTTGTAACAGTATGCTTTCGAACTAACCCATGCTTCAATTAGGACTTTTAAGGGGTTGTAATGTGGTCTGGTTCACAGTTTAAGAAACAAAGGATAAGGCTCAAAGTTTATTTGTACCTACCCATTCATCATGATGTTCTACAGTCTTAAACTCAGTTAATTGTGTGTTTGAATTCCTACTGAATCTGGAATGATATTTTTGTGATGGTTCAGATAAGTTAAGTTTATTGGAAAAGGCAGTCATTTTTGCAACATTTTTCAGTTGTCGGGGATTTGTAGCGACCTCTTTTTTGATTTATTATCCCTGATTTTTGCCTAACTATTTTTGTTTTGAGACTACAGTCAGCGAGATACCTCAGTTTTTCTTAAGTCTTCTTTGTAGGTTTTGACTCAGTGGGATTTTCTTTTGAGAGATAATGACTGCCTATTTTACAGAGAACCATCGTCGTCTTTTGATTCATAAGGATGTTTTTGATGTCATTCATTGTGTACAAAGTGAAAGCTTGCGCATTTGAATTAACTGAGAAACTACCCTGCCCCCGGTCATGATTAAAGGTTTCAATTTGTGAGAAAAAAGAAACTCCTACTTCTTAGGCTCAAAGGGGTTGACTAGGGATTATCTTCCTTATAACTCCATTGTTTAGGTATTGAAAGAATGCATGTACATTGTCAGCAAGGTCTGCCCAAAAGCATATTGTATGAGATTATGGTACTGTTTTCGTCATCCTCCCTCTAAAGGCTTACAACTTTTAACGAGAGTTGAATATCACAAAAGGGAGTAAAAAGCTGAGTTTAAATATAGTGAAAACGAATGGATTAATTTAATACAAACATATGAAATGCATTAATGAAACAAAATTTGACATAATAGATAAATGTTCGAACAAACAAAAGAAATTACAATTGAAAATTCAAAATGAAATGGACACTCTCAATGATTTGGCATGGGAGCAGTGATCATGTTGGGAGTCTCGGGAGGGTCAAACTCAATCTCCTTAGCATCAATCATATCTTTAATTTTGTTCTTCAGAGCCCAGCAGCTATTCATATCATGTCCAGGACTATCAGAATGATATGCACACCTTTTATTGGGATGGTAACTAGGAGCAGAAGTATTGGGATTCTGAAGAGGAGCCTTTAACGTAATCAGTTATGCCTTTAACATGTGTTGTAACGCTTGAGCCAGTGACATGTTGATTTTGGTGAATTGTCTTTTAGGTGCGACTTCCTTACGCTGATTCCCCTATTGATGTTGTTGCACTGATGTAGGATTAGAGATCAGGACTGCCCCACAGATTGGTCGCGGTTACTCTTGTTACAACCCTTCTGGCCATACACAGCATTGGACGCTTTCTTCCCATTGTATGGCTTCTTTTCAGTACTTAAAGATGCAGCCATCTGGATTTTTCCGCTTTTAATTTTGTCTTCAACTTGTTCCCCAGTTAGAATAAGCTCGATGAATCCAGCTGAAGAGCTTCCGATTAGGTGATTGAAGAAAGGTCATGTAAAAGTTCCCATAAAGATATCAACCAGCTCCCTGTCAGATAAAGGAGGTTGAACCCTTTCGGCTAGGTCTCTCCACTTTTGAGCATATTCTTTGAAACCCTTGTTGGAACCCATGGCCATTCCTTGTAATTGTACCCTAGTTTGTGCAAGATCAGTGCTATATTGATATTGGCGGTAAAAGGCAGTGGCAAAATCCTCCCAAGTATGGATGTTGGAACCTTCTAACTGGTAAAATCACTCCAATTTGAGTCCCAGACAGACTCTCTTGAAAGAAGTCCATCCACAACTTCTTATCAGTGGTATGCGGTTGAATTTTGCAGACGTAAGATCTCAAGTGAAACATAGGGCACGAGACACCATCGTACTTGGAAAAGATTGGAATCTTGAATTTATGGGGAATAACCACCCCAGGAACCAAACCCAAGTCTTCAAAGTCCAAGCTAGGCATAGCTTGGATATCCACAGCTTTCAGTCAATCTTCTAGTTGCTTATATCTGTCATCGACCGACGAACATTGCTCATTAGAATAATCCTTGTCTTCAGAGATTTGATTGTTTCCACCCCTAGCGCGGGTGCTCCTAGCATCTTCATCTTGATTTTCATTCTCTTTAGAGGAGTCTTCTTCAACTTGGGCTTGTTTGGAGGTCCCTTTAAACCTCTTCCACATGTTTAGGATGCCAGCTCGTTTCTTTGCCTTCTTATTGCTCCCTTTGGTGAACAGTGCTTTCAGATCTTCCAGCCCCTTGGCTAAGTTCAGGAACATTTGTTGGAACTGGGTGTTCTGAGCTTGGAGATCTTTAATTGTTTGATTTATAGCCATTTCCTTACTGAAATAAATAGTGAGAAAAAGAGAAACCTGTCTTGAGAATAGCTGTTATGCAGTGACATGCATGATATGTAAAATGCCATGTTTTCAAGGATCTCGTGGGGTAAACACAAGAAAATTTCAGAAGTTGAACTTTGATTACAGCTTTGAAGAACTTTGTATCATTGAATTCCCTTCTACGAGAATCAAGCTCACCATGTCAAGTGGGTCATAGCCCTTGACTCTTTGGATTTTTGACAGCATTTGGCTAGAGGAAAATAAATCCTTTTGCCCCTTGATAGACGTCTCGTTCAATATATCCATGCATCATAAACCCTTGAGACCCTTGAAATGGTTATTGAAAATGTTATGGTATGATGTCATGATGTTATGTACATATAGGAGTAAAGTAAATAAATCCTTAGGTTTAGGCTTGCATGAGGTTCATAGGTAAGTACCCTCTTGAAGTTTAGTTGGTTCAACTTGTCCTAGAAAAGTAACTGGGATCTAGGGAATCTCAATATCACTGATCTTTCTTCATCGGGCATTGTTTCAGCACAAGCCTCTTTATTGGCGACCGAAATATCCCGAAAGTCCAATCTCAATGAGCGTAGTATCGAGTATCAACCAGTCTTCGGCTCTATACCAAAGCCGACTATCTCATTACTTCCTAATGTCCAAGTTGTTCAATTAAAGGTTCTAAGGTTAGTTAGTGCTTCATGACACCACACAGCGGCCTCGTATTCTCCTCGATTCTCCACAAGGGATACTAGTACCAATAAATGTGTCACACTAACGTAGCTATTGTCTCAACCATATTGGTCTATGTCGCATCGTCTCCATAATCTTTGCTACTTACCTAATAATGTTCCCATATCCGGGTAAAGGATCAATACAAACCCAAAGAAGGACCCAAAAATGTAAAGCAAACAAATCAAACAATGAAAGCATTTAAAGGTGATCTAGTCTCTAAGGTAACCCCACTTTTAAGTATGGTCCCCAGCAGAGTCTCCAGTTCTGTAATATGGTGGGAGAACTGACTTGGGTGTTTTGCATTTGATCGCAATTGTTGCGGATAGCAAGAGTCGCCACCGACTTTTCTTTTATCCAATAAAGGAAAGGGTGAAAAGAACAGGAAAGACCTTTTGAGAATTTTCTTGAGTTCGGGGGGCAGGTTATAAAAAGGGAAGGTGTTACACCCTTTTCATCTGTAGTTATCTACGGGATCTTAGTTGCTAGCTCACTTTGAAATGCTTTGTTTGGAAGGTGTTTGTGATGTTTTGAAAGTATTTTTGAAAAGTGCCTTCGTTTAGGCGAACTTTGTAATGATTCTCGTCTTTATAAGAATGCATACAAAGTGTTGACTTTTGAAAATATTTCATGGAAAAGTGTCGGTGTATTTGAAAGATGTTTTGAAATGTTGTGATCAAGCAACTATGAGCATTCTACCTACTCAAAAAGTCTTTGTTCATTTCCTTCTCCTTTAGATATTGATATCTTACCATTGATTGATAAGAAGCCCTATCATTGGATGTGAAGGGACGGGCGTGGGTCATCGTATAGTCATAGAAGGCAACATTGTAGGATACATTTTTGGAAGGGTCTAAGATCGTTTACCGAAGGAAACATCGAAGGGTCATCAAAGGACTATGATCTTGTATTCTAAGGTCTTTGCTAAAGTATCTCACGTTCGAGGGACATGACTATTTTTCTCAAGGAAACAAGTGAGGTTAATCCTACAGGTGCAAGTGTGCAAAGTGTTTGTTTTCATGCTTTTTGTCTTGAGATTAGGGTTCTCTATTTTTTATTTTTAGTCTTTCCATACACATCCTAATTACTATCATTTATATTCGAAAGCGATAAATTGCGGAATTTTAAAGTCCTACGCTATTACATCGTTTAGGGGATGGGGATATAAATTTACAAATGGGGAATGAAAGCAAATAAATCCTAATTTTCTATTACAACCATATTGAATGAATAAATAATGTACAAGAATATAAAGATAAATAAAAAAAGAAAATTGCTTTTAAAAAAAAACATTTATGTATTGAGACATATACTTATGTATTGATACGGAAATTTTTATGTATTGACACATATACTTATGTATTGATACAAAAAAATTTATGTATTGACGCATGCTGTTGTACCCCAAAATTTGCCCTCTCTTTTCTCAAGGAATCACCCTAGGATCCTCAAGTTCGCTTCCATCCAATTCCAAGCCTTGAATTATCATTTTTTCCAAGCAAATCACTCACAAGGGCAAAATGATCATTTGGCACACAGAAAAGTCAAACTTTGACTTTTGGATCAAAATTAAATCTCAAAAATCATATTTCATCAAGACATGTTGGAATATGAAGTTTTGTTTCATCAAGAAATTCAAAATTCAAATTTACTATGGAAAATCCAAATTTCTAAATGCATGGGATTTTTCTAAGTATTTAAGAAAAATGACCATTTCAGAACTTCTGACCATATTATCACCATAACACTCAGCAAATTCTGGACACTTTCAAGACAGAGTTTGGTAAGAACTTCTAGGCAAGTTTTCACAAAGTTTCAGCCAGATTTTTCCAGGGTAAATCAAAGAAGTTTATAAAGCGTGGTGCAAAGGTTCCTAGAAGGTTTGAAAGCTCCTTCAGAACACGCTGGAGCCAGAAGATGAGAGGATCTGAAGTTTGGATGCTACGCTGAAGCAGAACTTCTAATCCAGAGTTTGCAAAGGTAAATCAAAGAAGGTTACAAAGCATACTGCAAGCTTACTGGAAAATCTGGGGAATCCTTCCGAACATGTTGAGGCAACAAGGTATAAATATCAGAAGTTGGATGTTTATCCTAGATAGAACTTCTAAACCAGAATTAAGTAATGATGCAAAATCTCAAGTTACGGGATTTTCTGATTTTGACAAATCTCATCATCATTTAATGCTCATTTAATGCTCACAACCACTTTTTAGTCTTTATCCAAAGGATCTCCCCACGTGTGGCATAGAAATACCCTTGTTATCCTTAAAAGAAACTTTTATACAGAATTATGGGAGGGTCCGTGCGTTTCTTTTTGCTTGTGGGTTTACTTTTCCTTAATCCCTGCTTGCTAATCCAGTCTAGGCTAAAAACTGTCAACTATCACACCCTTTTTTGGAACTTACTTCAAGAACAAGTCAGCATCTAACGTATGATGTTGGCGCTACTTGACCTCTCCAAAACTACAAAATCTTTGCCTATAAATGGAACACCTTTTGCCATTGAAAAGAGGTAGAAAAATTTGAGAAAGAAAAGCCTTGAACCCCTGCCAAAATCCCAAGAGTGCCAAGAATTGTAAACATAAAACACAAGATCTGCTAACTTTTGATCCCTTGCATTCAAACTCCATTTGTTCTCAAATATTTCCTGACTAAAACCATCCACACAATTTCTGATTCACCTATTAGAAACTGCCTTAACTCCTGTCTTCATACTACCTCACATTATCCATCCATCTGCTCAAAGAAATCAGAACATCACCTTTTTGCTGTACCAGAAGTTGAGAACCTCCATCCTGCTGAGTACGTGAAGAAGTTGCTCAGAACCTCATCAGAATTCAAGACCAACCTCTATTCCATAGAATCTTCTCAGCTGCAAGGTAAGCTTCTGCTGACTCTTATCACATTACTTAAGCATTACCAGATTTACATGCTCAAAAATACAATGTAGATATCATGTTTCTGATGTTGTACATATTCTGAGATTTCATGCACCTGCCTGCTTAAGTAGAGAATGAATCAGTTCAGAACTTCTTGAAGAAACTAGAACTTAGAGTTAGGATTAGAAAATACATGCTTGCCTCTGATTTATAGTTCTAATATTTCTTATTTTCTGAAACACCATAACACCTGCTATAACTGTTCTATGCATGTCTTCTGTTTTATGGAGAAATTACCAAGTTGCAGATGTTCTGACTAGCATAGAGAGAAAGACCAAGTTCTGCCAATAATCTTAGAACCTCTGAAGTCTATTTAGTTTCCAGTAGTATCAGAACTTCTGAAAACTACTGTGTTCGCAGTGGACTCAGAACATCTGACTTTACATATTTTCACTAACAGGATTTCTATTTTGCAGTATGCCAAAGTCAGAACCTCTGACCTCATTTAATCAGTAATATGCTGATTCTTTTTTTCCTTTTCTCATTATTTTTTTTATCAATTTCTATTCTGTTCTTATAGGAAACCCTTTTCAAAAATCACTTTCAAAAACATATATCACAAACACCTCTTTGAACTATTTTTGAAACAAACACTTTGTATGCATTCTTATATAAACGAGAATTGTTACAAAGTTACATTTTCAAAATACTTTCAAAAACCACCCACAAGCATACATTCAAACAAAAGCAAGTGATCTAGCGAGTAACTAAGAGCCCATGGAAAACCATGGATGAAAAGGGTGCTAATACCTTCCCTTTTCATAATCTACCCCTCGAACTCAAAAATATCTCTAAAGGTCTTTCCTGTGCTTTTTCACCTTTCCTTATTGGATAAAAGAAAAGTCAGTGGCGACTCTTGCTAAACCGCAACATTTGCAAACACAAAACGCAAAACCTCAAGTCACTTCTCCCACCGTATCACAGAACTGGAGACTCTGCTGGGTAAATTCTTAAAAGTGGGGTTACCTTAGGGTTAGATCACATTTACTTGCTTACATTGTTTGATTCGCATGCTTTACATTTTGGTTCCTTGTTTGGGTTTGTTTTAAAATCCTACACCCGGATTTGGGGAAACCTTTTAGGTAAGTAGCAATAAACTGTGAGGGAACTATGCGGGGTATACCGACACGGTTGAAGTAGTAGCTACGTTGATGTGGCACTTTGGTTGGTACCGATAACCCTTGAGTCAGTCAAGGAGAGTACGGGGCCGCCGCGTGGTGTCATAAATCATCAACTGACCTTAGAACCTTACTTGACCAACTTGGCCATTAGGACGTAGTGAGATGACCGGCTTTGGTGCAGTCCGAAGTTGGTAGATACTCGATACTACACTCATTGAGGTTTGACTTTTGAGTTTTGTTTGGTTGCGAGTCAATCGCTTATTGAATGAAACTTGGGGGAAGATCAGTGATATTGAGATCCCATAGAACCCGGTTACTATTAACTAGGACAGGTTGAGCCAACTAAACTTCAAGAGGGTACTTACCTACAAACTCCATCCAAGCCTAAACTTAAGGACTTGTTTGCTTTGTGTGAATATGATTATATATACACTTGCTTACCTCGCATATTTGTACATAACATCATACCATAGCATTTTCAATAACCATTTCAAGGATCT
The DNA here is from genome assembly GCA_948472305.1 of Vicia faba. Classification (NCBI taxonomy): domain Eukaryota; kingdom Viridiplantae; phylum Streptophyta; class Magnoliopsida; order Fabales; family Fabaceae; genus Vicia; species Vicia faba. The sequence goes on from OX451739.1 coordinate 1,453,096,403, forward strand.
CGAGGGTCTTTAATGCAGGTTATGATGAGCCAAACGTCTAGCAAGGGGCAGGGGGATTTATTTTCCTCTGGCCAAACATCGTCAAAGATCAAGTATAACAAACTTGAGTCAAGGGCTATGACCCACTTGATATGGTGAGCTTGATTCTCGTGGAAGGACATCCACCGATACAAAGTTCTCCAATAAAAGTTGTTGATCGAAGTTCAACTTCTAACTTTTTCTTGTGTTTACCCCGCGAGATCCTTGAAAACATGCATCCACATATCATGCATCATAACATGACAGTTTTCTCCCATTCAAGTCTCCTTATCCTCCTATTGTTTATTTCAGTAAGATGGATATGGGAAAAACGGTGAAAGATCTTCAGGCTCAAAACGCTCAACTTCAAGAGATGTTCTTGAACCTACCCAAGGGGCAAGAAGAGGTCAAGGCGCTCCTCACTAGGGGCATGATCATGGGAAATCCTGGGGATGACAGAGATGACCAGTTGGAGCGACTACAAACTGAGATAGCCATAATGAAGGTCCAGATGATGGGACAACTGTTGGGTCAGATGGCTCTTATTCAAAACCTGGTGCAATGACAAGAAGAACTGAGGGCCCTTATCAACAAGCTTCGTCGGGATGGATGTAACCAAATGGGTAAAACATCTAGGATTGTGGATCAAGTCATCATTCAGCCTCCCATGAGACAGGAAGCCGGTTCAAGGGAGAGAAGACCTTCCCAATTTTATTCCACGTCACGAGCCCAACAATGACTTCGTTAACATCAACCGGAAAATCAGCAAAGGCAAAGCGAGCCCAAAAGACAGTTTACCAACATCAACATACCACTTTCCCAAGCTTTGCAACACATGCTGAGGTTGAAGCTGATTACGGTGATAAACCCTCATCCGAGCCCGAAGACTTCCTCTCCTAACTACAATCCGTAGGCAAGGTGTGCTTATCATTCTGACAGCCCGAGGCACGATACTAACGATTGTTGGGCGCTGAAGTACAAGATTCAAAACCTGATCGACGAAGGAATGCTAGAGTTCACACAATATGGCCAGACTAAATTCTTCTGCCGTCTCTCAAAGGCTCACCATCTAAAGTGACAAGTTCAAACAAAGAGGCTTATGTTTCATTTGAATTTTCAAGTTGTAATTTCTCTTTTGTTATTCAAACAATTATCTATTAATGTCAAAATGTGTTTCATTAATGCATTGCATATGTTTGTCTTGAATCAATCCATTCGTTTTCATTACATTTAAACTATGCTTTTAACTCTCTTTATGACATTCAACTCTTGCTAAAAGTTACAAGCCTTTAGAGGGAGGATGACGAAAACAATGCCATAATCTCATACAGTATGCTTTTGGACAGACCTTGCTAACGATGTACATGCATTCTTTCAAATCCTAAACACTGGAGTTATAAGGAAGATAATTCCTAGTCAACCCCTTCGAGCCAAAGAAGTAGAAGTTTTTCCTGTTTTAAACACAAATTGAAACCTTTAATCAAAACCTGGGGCAGGTTAGTCTCTCAGTTAATTCAAACGTGTGTTTAGCCGCAAACTCTCAAGTCGTAATACAATGAATGACATCAAGAAACATTCCTCTGGAATCAAAAGACAGTGATGGTTCCCTATCACATAGGCAGTCATTATCTCTCAAAAAGAAAATCCCACTAAGTCAAAACCTATGAAAGAGACTTAAGAAAACTGGGGCATCCCGCTGACTGTAATCTCAAAACAGGAATAGTCAGGCAAAAATTAGGGATAACAAATCAAAAGAAAGAGGTCACTACAAATCCTCAACAACATGAAAAAAAATGACTGGTCTTCCAATAAACTAAACTTGTCTGAACCATCACCAAAATGTCATTCCAGACACAATTGGAATTCAAACGCACAATTAACTGAGCTTAGGACTGAAGAACATCACGAAGAGCGGGTGGGTACAAATACACTTTAAGCCTTTATCCTTTGTTTCTTAAATCATGAACCAAGCCACGTTACAACCCTTCAAAAGTCCTAATTGAAGTATGGGTTAGTTCGAAAGCGTACTGTTACAAAAGGTATCCTGACTCCTATAAGGCTTTGCTCTAAATCTTGAGTTTGAATTTTCTTAAGCAAAATTTCTTTACTCGCTAAAACGCATTTTCAAAAAAACTTCAAGACAAACATAAAATTTGCATTACTTGAATATGACTGTTTGCATATGGCTATTTGTTTGACAGCGGAGAAATTCACACAACGAATATCCAGTGAATGAAAGCTTTCTCAGTGAACAAAATCAATTCAAGTAGGATGACACTCCCATTGATAAATATCCTATCAACAGGGGGACATGACATGTCACTATCTAGCACACTTGGGGAAGTCCAATCAAGATTCTAGGAAATATCTCAAGAAGTGCAGAGTAACCAGGGGCAGGTCTCCATCTCTGTCACTTGGGGCATTGAACGTCAATCTCAGTAAAGGGTTACGTACAATCAAACATTTTTGGCGATACCACAAACATTTGCTGTTAGGGGCAATGACAAGTCTCCCAAAATCCTTCTCATAGGATAATTTCTCAGCAAGAGTTTAACCTCTGAAAACCCTTCCCCAGCTGAGACAACCTTAAGAGTCCTCGAGGATTTTCCCCAACGAAGTCGTCGCCTCTCTAGTAGACCGGCAACAGGGTTTATTTCCCCAACGAACTACAAATTCCCCAGTTTGAGTTTGCCTTTCCAACTACTACAAATCAAAGGACGAAGAACCACAACTCCCTTTCCCCAGTAGACTACTCTACAATCCTCAATAAGTTACTGTGAAACCTGGACCCGACCAAATATCAGTTCAACTTCATCCCCAGTAAAGATGTCAACAAAGCCTTTACTATTTCAAAAGATGCTATGAAGTCTGGATCCGACCAGATATTAGCACACTTTTCAAGTTATTACTGAAGCCTGGATCCGACCAGATAACAGTTTTCAAGCAGTTTATTGAAACCTAGACCCGACCAGATAACAATTGACCGCATCGACCTCAGAAATCTACAAAGCCTGGACCCGACCAGATAACAGTTTTCAAGCAGTTATTGTGAAACCCAGACCCGACCAGATAACAATTGACTGCATCGACCTCAGAAATCTGCAAATCTTGGACCCGACCAGATAACAATTTTCAAGAAGTTTATTGAAACCTGGACCCGACCAGATAACAATTGACCGCATCGACCTCAGAAATCTGCGAAGCCTGGACCCGACCAGATAATAGTTTTTAAGCAGTTTATTGTGAAACCTGGACCTAACCAGATAACAATTAACAACATCGACCTCAGAAATCTACGAAGCCTGGATCCGACCAGATAACAGTTTTCCAGTAGTTTATTGTGAAACCTGAACCCGACCAGATAACAATTAACTATGATCCCCAAAAAGACATTATGAAGCCTGGACTCGGCCAGATGATAGTACAGCTTTCCAAAAAAACATGAAGCCTGGATCTGACCAGATAGTAGTTGCCATTCCAAGTTACTGTGAAGCCTGGATCCGACCAGATAATAGTTAACTTCTATATCCCTAGCAAGTTGTGGTGAAGCCTGGATCTGACCATATAACTATTCAATTTCAAGGAATTTTCTGTAAAGACTGGGATCCGACTAGATAACAGTTAATTCGTCTCATCCTCTAGTAAGTGGTTGTGAAACCTGGACCCGACCAGATAGCAGTCGACTACTTCTTCCTCAGCAACTGTGAAGCCTGGATCCGACCAGATAACAACTGACATTGGAGTAATCTTCCCCAGCAAAAGCATCCTTTCAACAAAATTTGAAGATATGCATATTCTTCATCTCCAACAGGCAATCAGGGATTCCATCTCCCAGATTTTCCTCAGCAGTAGTCAGGGATTCATTTTCCCAGACAAAAACATACACTTCGCATTCATATATCATAGCATGTACATACCATACGCATTTGGCATGATACCACATCTGGTGAACATCATGCAAACATCTGCATTTTACTAACCCTTTTCTCACAGGTAGAACATCAAGTTTTAGTATGAATCGACAAGAAGATTCGCGCTGATACTTCTTCCAACGTTTACCACCATTCCTCCAAATGGTATCTATAAGCCCATTCATGATTCATCTTCGAGTGAAAATTTCTGGGCACTCTAATGTTCAATCATCTTTCACCTCCAAGTCACGAATGGAAGACTCGCCAATCTAACTCTTCAAGTTTATGAAGATTGAACCGGGGCAGTTGTTGTACCCCAAAATTTTCCCTCTCTTTTCTCAAGGAATCACCCTAGGATCCTCAAGTTCGCTTCCATCCAATTCCAAGCCTTGAATTATCATTTTTTTCCAAGAAAATCATTCACAAGGGAAAAATGATCATTTGGCACACAAAAAAGTCAAACTTTGACTTTTGGATCAAAATCAAATCTCAAAAATCATATTTCATCAAGACATGTTGGAATATGAAGTTTTGTTTCATCAAGAAATTCAAAAGTCAAATTTACTATGGAAAAGCCAAATTTCTAAATACATGGGATTTTTCTAAGTATTTAAGAAAAATGACCATTTTAGAACTTCTGACCATATTATCACCGTAACACTCAGCAAATTCTAGACACTTTCAAGACAGAGTTTGGTCAGAACTTCTAGGCAACTTTTCACAAAGATTCATCCAGAGTTTGCCAGGGTAAATCAAAGAAGTTTATAAAGCGTGATGCAAAGCT